>OX387318.1:2294996-4694996 GCA_947562085.1 Eudonia lacustrata
GGCGGCCAGCATGCGGCGGGCCAGCGCGGCGTGCGACGGGTCCGCCAGGTGGCTGAGCACCGACCACATCGGGTACGCGGCCGCCTCCAGCTCGCACGAGAACGCCGCGTAGTACGACGACGGCTCGAACTCGATGTGACCGCCGGTCTCGCGGATGTTCACGTTCATGCCTGCCGGGGAACGAAACGACTTGTTAAATGAATAGCTACGACGAAGTGCCTGTTAGACATTGCAGAATGAAATCCAAACGAAACAGTTAAGTTCTCTATAAACGTTCAGCGCTCATAGATAGGATGCTTATTTGTACAATACAATAGTGAAACAACGCTACGCTAACGACACCACGGAAAGCCAGTGTTGTGTAGCAAACGCGAGGATAATTTCCATTATGGATGTGCAAGAATTTAGAGTTGATTGAAAGAAACAAAATTAATATTCGGCCAGATATTCCGTTCACAGTGTAACTGGAACCCTTTGGGTTTCCCAAAGGGTTCTCAAGAGAGAAATGCGTCACGCAAGCGTTTCCTTCTACTAGATTCTCCGTTTGGATCGGATCAAGAGCGGGACAGCACGAGGACGCATCTAAAGACCTCGCCTTGTGTTGGCCGGGTCATGGGGATGGAGAAAAACGCCCAAGTACATGTACAGCCTGGAATATAGCGCGTGTGCACAGAGTCTTCATACTCTTCTACGAGTACGATGTCTTGTCTAGTGTGCACGAGTAGTGTATCTGAATGTGTAGTGCAGCGACCGGAAAACCCCTTTATTTTGATTAAACCGAGCTAACCAATTTGATACAGTTAATTAGGGTAAGCACTAACCGCATACAAAAACCGTTTTAACGAAGGGTTAGTGAAAACAAGTCTATGAATTACCCAATCAGAAACCCTTTATATGGAAAGCGGTTCCGGTCCCTGGTGTAGTGTAATTTTTTGAAGGGCTCACCTTGCAGCATAGACAGGAACTCGAACCACATGTCGACGAGCGCGTCGTCCTGCAGGAACAGCAGCGCCACGCTCTTGTGCGAGAGCACGTTGTTGAAGTCGGACACCAGCGGCCAGTAGCAGTGCTCCTTCATCACGCGCCGGGTGCAGTCGATCACGTAGTGGAAGTTCTGCTCCGGGTCGTGCAGCGTGTTCTAGAAAGAGGCGCCTTTTGTTTATGGCTGTTTTATACATTGGAAGAGTTGGTATTTTTTAAATGGAACAACTGAGGGTAGGATTCAAGTTCACCAAGCGAACAGTAGCCGCTGGACCAGGGGCCCGACCACCTAACCGATCGCTTTGACTTCGTGTGTGGTTTATGACGTCGTCTTGTCGTTTAGTGCCGCCTATGAAAGCAATATCGAAAACTATAGCCTTTAGCTTTTGATATTGCTTTCATAGGCGGTGCGAAGTGGCAAGATGACGTCATAAACTATACGCGTAGTCAAAGCGATCGGTTAGGCGGTCGGGGGGCTGGTTTCCAAAGCCCTAAATCAGATTCGACTGTGAATTTTTGCTCGGCTATGGCTGGCTGACCCCCTTCTCTTACGTAAGGGAGACGGAATGCCAGACGAAACCAAGACGATCCGATACTTACTTTGAGGAAGACGATGTGACTATAAAGATATTTAAAGCGAGAATTGGTAATTTGAAGTTACATCAAAAAGAAGGTAAAACTAATGGCACCGAAATGGTCACACACACGGATACACGGCGTGCTCAATATGGATGTTTTTAAACTTCTCATTTTTTGTTTAATCTATAAAAGTCTAGCAGAAGTTCCAAATCCGTTATTGGCAGCACATCACTAAAGGTATGAGAAGCAGAAACTTCAGCTGCATCCTTGACATGTCTACCGGCTCAACGTAGTTTAATTGGAGAGGGATCAAATCAGTGCCTCTATCACCACGTTCTGGGCCAATGAGTCAATTCTTGAACACAAACAAAACAAACATACGGGGATGTTTCATATTCCCGTACTAAACAATTTTACACATGAATATCATATGTAAAAGTATTGTTAACACTAGCATTTAACGTGTAGGTACCTGCACCAGGATCTTGCCCATCATGAGCCGCAGCGACAGCACCATGACGTGCAGCAGGTGCAGCTGCTGCACGCAGCGCAGCGCCAGCGCCTCGTTGGAGAACAGCTGCACGGACATGTGCACCACGCGGTTGGACAGCGTGTCCGGGTCCGACGCCGCCTCCAGCACCAGCGGGATGCGCGCGTAGTGCATCACGAACGTGCGCGTCAGGTGCTCCTGCACGAGGGAATTGCCACGTTAAAACAACCTCTACATATTTTTATGCATGTTTTCAATAAATAAAAAAACTAAAACAAAGAAAAACCATTTTTTTTTAGTTTGCCGATTGTCTCAGGCGACATTTTCAGCGTCACCGGACACCGTCAGAAGTTTTCTGGGAGAATGGCATCATGCACTAGTGCGTGTCTCTATTCCCTACTAGATTCTCCGAGGGGTTCCAATCGGATCGGGAGCTACATAGGGATAAATCAATTAGGGTTCCAAAGTGGAATATATAACATCAATGATGGGTTGCAAGCTGAACGCCTGATGTGCGAGCATCTTGAAATCCTTGGTCAGCTCTTACGACATGCACGGAAAGTTAGGCAGCTGATACGTTCTTATCACGTCCCACACCAGCAAGACATAGATCACTCAGCATGTTTTAATTAAAAACGCTCGGACAACAAAATACACCACACTACTTGAATTTGGAGGTACTCTAAGGTTATCTAAACAAATTACGTCAAGATAAATTCTTAAAAAATCATTTCTATCTTCATGTTTAAAACTTTGTGACATTGTGTAATTTTGTAATTTTAGTTTATATTTATTTTTTTATGAAATAACTATATAATTATTGATTGATTTCATTAATTTAATAATTTATTTTTTTGTTTATAATTATGAGATTTACCGGGAATAATCCTGTATCATTATTTAATAAATAATAATAATATTCGCCTGAGTAATATTAGTGACCTAAGACTCGTTTATTAGGATACCAATGTGAGCTTGCCCACGTCTCCATCGCACATTTACCTTATAATCCTGATCCGGCAACATGTTGAGCAGAAAGCAAACCACGTTCTGTGGGAACTCGTATTTGAAAGTCCAGAATATGAACTCGTCAAGAAGCGTGTTGTGTTGCAGCCGCGGCGCGAGTGCCGGCAAATGTCGGTATCTGGAGACAAAAGTATATAAGTTAGTAAATTACTTATATTGTTTCACTCGAAATTTTGTATTTTATGATTCTTAATTATTTTATGAAACCCCTTTATTGGCGAATGTCTAACCTACTACTATTATTGTTTGAAAAACCTGCTTACCAAATTTCATGTTTGTAAGCACTATAACTCCTGAGATATTATTAGTAGTCAGTCAGTAAGTAAATGTTAAACACCACTTTTACATTTAGATTGATCGAAGTTAAATATAAAAGTTCAGGCATTTGCACACCAACCTAGTGTTGTTAAAAACTCGAGTCCGCGAGTCCTCATTTTAGGACTTGACTCTAAACACTGGAGTCGACTCAAAAATACAGATACTCGACTGCTCAATGCATTACGAGCTATATATATAGTTTCCACGTAGACTCGAGTTCGACGTCAGTGCTCGAGTCTATTGTACGCTCGATTAAATGGTTAGCAAGAGAGCTCAGTGTTCAGTGACAGGTACAACAATTTGATGTGAAGTCTTACGATTAGGACCCCACGCGGGCGAGGGCGCAGCCGGCCGGCCTTAATGTGACTACATTCATCATCATCATCATTAGCTCATTTTATGTCCCCATTGCTGGGGCACGAGCCTTCCCTAAAGATGGATAGGGAGAACGGGCCATAAACCACCACGCGGGCCCAGTGCGGTGCGGTGGTAGTTAACGACTGCTAATGCAGCCGGGACCAACGGCTTTACTGCGTTCCGAAGCACGGAGGAGACCGATGACCGGCCTTTGCGAAAGTTGCTTAACCACAGCACTCGCAGACCGGGCGCGTTAACCACTGCGCCACCGAGCTCCTCCTGCGCCATCAAGGTCCTCGAGAGACTACACTCAGCAATCCCTAAATTTTGCAGTGGGAGGTTATTTTGATGATGATGATTACGTACTCGTCTGGTGGTTCGGGCGCGGGGAAGTCCTCGATCGCCTTCTCGTACATCTTGTTGGACTCGGCCATGTAGCAGCCGTACTCAGTCTCCGGGAACGGCGGCTCCACCAAGTTGCGGTACATCTTTGAACAGAATTTAATGTTCATATAATCTATTTCATTATTTAAATTTATATTTTTTTATTTTCAAGTGCCAATTGCTGCACTGAAGCTAAATTAAATATTTATAAAATATATAAAATACAGCCTTCACGGTAGCATAGCGGTCAGTGCAGCCGCCCGGATTGCGGAAGACCCAGGTTCGATTCCTGGCTGAGTCGGGTGGGCGTTTAATTTTTTCACTGTATTTTATAAATATTTCATTATTTATTTCCTTTACCAATAACTCAAAACTATGACTAGTTTGTTAGGGGTCAATCGGTGTAGCTACTAGCTAGATTTCCTTAGAAATCTGTAAATTCAACAATGAGCGCGAGTGAGAGTGACGTTTCTAATTAAGCAAAAAAGTGTTTTATTTTTTTCAGTAACGAGATTTGAACCTGCACTATTATCCGATTAGGTAACTTCGTAAGGTACAGGGTGTCAACTGCAAGCTTTATTTGACATTCGATCACTTTAACGAAAACGAGAATTTAATATGGCAACATACTATGTTCGTTTGTCACCAGGTGGCAAGAGACATACATCCATCTTCTTTAGCATTATTTATTTATTTCTTGGTACACACACAGAGATACAACAACAACACACAAAGCAAATGACAAAAAACAAACACGATATGTTGCAGCTCCAAAACAATTGTGTACTCACACATGCTGAACAGAACAGTGATTTTAAAATAGAATTATGGATATAAAATTAAAATTATCTTAAATTTATGTCGTTCTCGTTAAATTTATGTAGATGTGGATGTTTTGCACTTCAAAACGGGGTCGATATCAGCTACATTTTTAATGACTACATAAAAAAGCACTTATATAACGAGCTATAAGACGTGCAAAGCGTCTGATCAACCCAACTCCTCTCCTCTCCTCCTTTAAGTTTTTTCGCTTTTACTAGTAGCCACTAACTTGGTAGATAAGATGGTGGTAGCTAGCCAGGCGGACTAACAAGCCCTACCACTAACCAAACCGAGTACAATAAATAAATGTACCCCCCGCTAGGAATCGAACCCGGTACCTCTGGGTTTAAACCGGTGGTCTTAGCCACTAGACCACAGAGGCGGTTTACTTGATTAAATCACCTCTGTAACATAAGTTTTTAATAATCCATTTACGGAACACAATAGTGACGTCATAGTTTGCAATTTCTATACAACCCAAGTAGCATTGGGGGTTCTATAGCGGTTGACTTACGGTACACATTTATTCTTTAAGCTGTCTATGTGAGCTGCACAAGAGCTGTATAGCATGCTATACAGCCCTTGTACCACCCATTTGGGCACAAGTTTTTCAGCTTTGAGTGTACAAAAGGTTCACGGTAGCAGTATAGTAGATCTTTAATGGTAGTTTAAAGAGAGAACTGTGGTTTTAAAGCTGATGAACGGCACTATATTAGATTCCGTGTGGTTATTCATACAGACAAGTGAGTTATAATAAGTAACAAGTGAACAATTATACAGCCGATTATCCAAAACCCAAACCACAAGTGTACCTAAAACCAACTATTAGGCCGCTTTTTCATCAAATAATCACTTTGGTACCACATTTTTTAATAAATATTAATTTGTGATGCTTACGGCCATGGCCATCGTCGAATCGTGTCTAACAGCCATTTTGATGTGATTTATTGTTACTGGTAAGTACACTGTGTTTATATATGATATTGTGTTAATATTACGGGGTAATGTAAATTTATTATAAAGTACATACATATTTATAGTTAAAAGTTTCACGCGCCTCGGCTATATGCCTTTTTATCAAATAAATATATCGAAATAAACAGATACAAACAAAGCAATATTTCATATTTTTGTTTTATTGGCATTTAAATCGTTGTATGGTTTTGTATTTAAACATCAACCCCTAAACTGCTCGGTATGGGAAATCCGAAACGAAAAGAGGATGGGGAAGCATTATTATGTTCTCAGAAAGCATGTCGTCGATTTTAAAGTTATAAAACAACTTGCCATTATTAATTAATAACGAAAACTCCGTGTTAAGTGACAAAATCATAAATTAATATAGAAATATTACAGGTTATTAAAAGTGAAAATGGTGGTCATTGTCTCCATCTACAGTGAACCATTATAACTCAAAATTAGTGTTGTAACCTCTTTAAAGTTTCACGCGTGTACCATTATAATGACGTCAGCTCTAGAAAGGTTCACATGTGTACCAATAGAGGATAACAGTGTGGTCCTCGTGAACAAATAAACTGCTATCAGTGCTACTAGATATCAATAGTAGTGCGTGTAAATACCTTTTATGTACATCTGAACTCATTAAACGCTTCTTTTACAGAATAATTTATTAGCTGATTAATATATCACAAACTAGACCTGCTAACACTAACAACTGAATAGCGCTTCATAAAAGGTTATATATAACAGCTTTGGGCTGCAATAATGTTCACATGTGTTATATTATAATGCCAGCAATCTAACACCGTATATGTGAACCTCTGAACAGCCTATGCCGAATTTTACTTCTCTTAAACCGCTCTTGTTCAGCTTTGAAAATGAAAGCTGGCTAGAAGAGTAATGTTGTCCTGACAAAACGCTAATAGTCACATAATAGGCTACATTTACACCCCTATACACGCCTTACACAGGTATAGGTGGACATGTTCACTTTATTGCAGCCGATGAACCTATTGCAGCCGATGAACCAAGTGTGACCACTGTAAATGATAAGAGATCACCAGTGAACTAAATGTGGCCTTTTAAAGAGAATAAAATGCTACTTGGGAATTTCTCAGTTTGACAATTGCTTTAAAGTTTCTCTCATAAAATCTCCCTCTATTGACAAAACAGCCATACCTGCGGGTTGATGAGCGCCTTCGTCATGGCGGAGCGCATGAGGTCGCCCATGTTGTTAAACTCCATCAGCATCTGGACGTAGAACTCGCAGTCGTGCACCGCGATCCGGTAGCCGTCCGACTTGGTCTGCGCGCCTGCCGACGCGCTGTAGTTGTCACTGCGAATACATACCTCCTTTAACCTTTTGACCACATAGACCAGCATAAAGTCAAAATCAAGTTTTTCTATTCAAATAAACATACGAAAAGTGCTTTCAAAACTTCCATATTTTTTTTTACCTATTACCCATTCAGGACGTCTATTTTTAGCTGTGGAGAAGAATGGGCGCAAGAAACTCCACAGCTTTAATAGAAATAACGACATAATTATACAAAAAAAGAAAAAAAAAACATTCAAAACAAACGGAACGAACGAACGAACTTATTTTCCCGAGTTCCTATGGCCATCTTTCAGCTCCATCATCAGACCCTGGTTACCATCTAGCACCAAAGTACTCGTCAAGACGAATCATACGAGTCCAAACTCGTTGGGGTTGTGCCGTTTAATTACCGAGTTCCTATGGCCATCTTCCAGCTCCATCATCAGACCCTGGTTACCATCTAGCACCAAAGTACTCGTCAAGACGGATCAAACGAGTCCAAACTCGATGGGGTTGTGTCGTTTAACTACTGATTTCCTATGGCCACCTTCCGGTTCCATCATCAGATCAGCTCCATGTCGTAATAATTTTGCATTGTCATCCGATTTACACATGCATGCAAAATTTCAGCTCAATCCGTCAACAAGAAGGGGTCAAATTTCAATTACTAGATTTGACCCAAACAAATAAATAAATGAACACGGCAAGCTAAATAAAACCGTTTAAAAAGCAAAAGTCCGTGTAAGATTTCACATCATAGCTTTAGCATAATAATAGGTATAATGCTTTTCCGTAGAAATGCTAATCAGAATAATATAATATAGACTTTATGTCTGTCTCAACAAAAACTTGTTTCGAATCTTTGTTACAGCACAGCCAACATTTTATTGCCTCCTAAAAATAGATGCAATTTAAACAGACGTCATTTGAGCAGAGCATAACAGTTAAACATGAATGAACTAATCATAACTAATGTACTTAGAGCATATAGCGAGCCACTTGGAACCTCAAAGGGCACTTGTGCGGCATCGGCAATAATAATGCTCGACTACTAACATTGCGCTTCCATCAACGTTGAAACAAAAAACTTTTTTCACTTCTCATGCTCGTAAAGTTTTTCTTTATGTCGAGAGAAGGCTGCATAAAATGTGTTTTTATGCTCTTGTGCATAAAGTAATTTCTTCTTTTAAGACTAAGGCAATTAGGCCTTACAGCCACATACACAATTAAATACACCTTCATTTAATTGATATATTTTTATGAGATTTAGGTTAAATATTAATTTAACTACTACATAATTATGTATTGCTATCTAAATACAAATTTACGATTAATACGGGCGTGCATTTACGTAAAAAAAATATAACGCAAATATTTATAATAACTTGGCATTACGGCTCAGATCATAATTGACCCTCGACGTGACTATCCACCCTCGCCGTACCGGCTCGGGTGGCTATATGCACGTCTCGGGTAAAATGGCTCGTTTTATGCTCTTGTTGTACAATCTACTATTTAAGAGCGTTTACACCGCACACTAGCGCCACTATTGAAAAAAAAACATATCTATTAATTAGAGATAGAAAATCAAATTATGCTCAACAAACTATTTGAATGAAGTAATTTAGCATTTTTACGGCACCTAATGAACACCTCAAATGTTATGGTTTAGTTAAATAAGACGTTACGGCCACTTTTAACTATAACGCCATATTAAACTAAACCATAACATGTCAGGTGTTCATTAGGTGACGTAAAAATGCAAAATTACTTCATTCAGATAGTTTGTTGAGCATAATTTGATTTTCTATCTCTAATTACAAGATATGTTTATTTTTCATTGGCGGCGCTAGTGTGCGGCGTAAACGCTCTTAATGACTATAGATAGGTAGCTTAAATATTTATTGCGGGCTTAAACTGTGCTTGAACATTTTCTTTATTTCTAAAAAGGTTTCTAAGAGCTAAGTAGCGCACTACAAATCATTTGTTTGTTTCTTATAAGACGTATCGCGTGAACTTAAAAAAAATCTTATTCTATGTTTACATCATCGTCGTCAAGGGAACCTCTGTGTAAAATTTCAGCTTTTTATGTCTAAGAGTTTCGGCGGGTCATGGATGACTCTGTGAGCTAGTCAGAACTTTTATTTTCATGCATATACAACCCTTTGCCCCGCAGTGGGACAGTATATAGGGTATTTACTTCATTTAAAACAAACAAAAGGGACATGTATCTTAGAAAATAATAAATTAACAAACTTTACCTATATAGGTTCTTAATTTATTATTATTTCACATGCCACTTAATTTAAAATTTAAAATCAATCTTGAAATCAAAGTGAATTCTTTGCCTGAACATTCATTTTCCTTAACCCTAGGACACGAACATTTGTGTCACCTATAACGCTGATCAATCAGAAGAGGGTTTACAATTTTACGGGCGATAAATTGTAAGACGGTGCAGTGATTGGTTCATTTGTTTGTAATCTGACGGTTTAAATATAGTAAAATCATAAACTGACTTTATTTACAAAAATGTAAGCGTTAGATTGTAAATAGTGCCCGTTTACAATCTATCGACAGTTTATAATCTCAGCAGATTAATTTAAACTAACGGTTCATACAATTATCCGGTAACATATACATATTTCGTAGATATTATACTGGATAATAAGACCTGGCTTAGAGTCATACTCATCATTAATAAGGCCCCAGGGTCTATTTCAGCATACATTAATTAGCATTAATAACCTGCAGTGCTGCTTTTGAGCTTAGTGGCAAAATAAAAAATTAAACTCATTTACTACAGGCTTCATATTATAGCGCCAATATATAGTTCCTTTGTCTAATTGCTTAACAAATTTAGGTCAAATCTCAATTGCCTTACAGTTCACAATCCATTTAGCGAAGTGAAAATAGGTTTAACGTCTCTTTCATAGGTATAATACTTTACAATGTTCATTGTCGCGAGTATAATCCTGTTTACAGTAATCTAAGTATATAGAACAGTCTTGACCCACTCAATGACTCATCAACACCCAGCCCAAACTCTAGCAGCAGCATGTAATGTAGATAAGGAATTTTCTGAAATTCTGTGGGATTATGGGGTAGTACGGTAATAAGGCGGATAAAGTTGCAGACGATTGCTAGTTATAAATAAGGTATGTTCATTATAAAACAATGTTACTATATCTATATACCTATTGATAATAATTACGAATAATTAAATATTACGATGCTTAAAAACATAACTGTTGCTATATAATGTCAAATTGTCAGTATGTTCTCAATTGAGGACATTACGTATTACTGAGCATAATTAATTGAGTATCGGTGTCTATTTTAAATAGTAATTATCGTGATTGCAATCAAAGGCAACATTCTTGTCTTTTTTTACATTACTGAGCCGGCAAACGAGTAAATGGCGTTTCTGATGAAAGGGGCTACCGCAGCCCATAGACGCTTGCTATTCTGCTATTCTTATGCCTATATCTATGCCCTGTAACTTCACTGGATCTAGTACCCTTCATACCGGAACACAGCAATGGGAATAAAAATAGTTGGTATAAGTTTGGTCGAAATCCAGGCGGATTTATGAGTAGAATCTTACAATCAAGTAATAGCAAACAATACGTTGTTTGTATGAAGTGAAGACTTTGAGTAATCCTTTCATGTTCTCACCTGTTTTCCCTAAAGTGCTGCAGCAGCCGCAGTATGAGCCGCGGCATCATGGCCTCGGCGACGCACATCAGCTCCGCCGGCGCTGTGCCTGGCCGAGGACATTTGTTACCGTGGTTGCTGCAGAATCTGGAAAAAATACGTGATCGTCAGCAATGGCGACATACTAAGCAATAACCTTTTTGGTTTAATTTTACTTTAATATTAATTGGTAACGTATATAATTTTTACTAAAAGTACATAGTATGACGACCTCCTTGGTCGAGTGGCTTGCACACCGGTTTTCATGGTGTCGCCATCTCTGAGGTCCCGAGTTCGATCCCCGTTCGGATCAATTTAGAAATATCTGTTTTCTATGTATAATAAGTATGTATTTAAGTATGTTTATCCGTTGTCTAGTTAACCATTTTAACAAGTTTCTTAAGGAAGCTTTTCTGGGGGCTACATAATTGGTGTGAGTGTGGGAAACATTTAACATTTATTTTATTTAAGAGCGTTTACGCCGCACACTAGCGCCACTAATGAAAAAAAAAACATATCTAGTAATTAGAGATAGAAAATCAAATTATGCTCAACAAACTATTTGAATGAAGTAATTTAGCATTTTTACGTCACCTAATGAACACCTCACATGTTACGGTTTAGTTAAATAAGACGTTACGGCCACTTTTAACTATAACGCCATATTTAACTAAACCATAACAAATCAGGTGTTCATTAAGTGGCGTAAAAATTATAAATTACTTCATTCAAATAGTTTGTTGAGCATAATTTGATTTTCTATCTCTCATTACTAGATATGTTTTTTTTTTCATTGGCGGCGCTAGTGTGCGGCGTAAACGCTCTTAATAGTAATTTACAAATATTTTAAAAATTTTTACCATCCCCTACCTCTACAGAAAGTTTAAACCGTTTCTGTGGTCTAGTGGTAAGACCACTGGTACATTTTCTTATCAGTTTATTCAAGTCTTGCTCTAAGTCCGTCTGGCTAGCTGCTACCATCTTATCTAGACTACCATCATAACAACACAGCAACAGGCTGTTTTTTCTCGAACTGAGGAGATCCTCAGCAGTGACGATTCCAAGTGATGTGCGCTTTCACTCTTAGTAAATTTATCAAAAAACATAAAGAGCTTTTTTCACCCATTGACAAAACAAAAAGAAACGTAGATATTTAAATAAGCTGAAATTACCCTTCACCAAGTTAACATTAGTCTCATCCAGTCCTTACTTTATGTCAATCAAAATTTACAATCATATCCCAAACCAAATTCTTCGCAGTTCATTACGCAGTTAAAAAAAGTTCTTGACTGAGAAATGTTTTTATACCATAAAGGAATTTTTCGCATATAAATAACAACTGAATATGTAATTTAATATGGAAATATTTCTTACAATTAATATTTATATGATTGACATGCAGATAATTGAATAAGCTATATTTTGTTGGAATTATACTATTAATAATTTATTTTATGTAAATTTTTGAAATAAATTGAATAATTGATTTTTGTATTGTGGTATCTAGAGCCCTCTGGACCAAAAATTCATTTACTTAATTGCTATGCCTTTGCAGGGCGTCACATTATGACATAACATTTTTTTAAGACCTAAGCAAGTGCGTACAAGTGTACTGTGTAACTTTTGTAACATGCAATAAAGATTCTGTATCATCGTCTCTTGCCATTAGGTGAGGTAAAGACAAAGTTTTTCAATGTAGTGGTAAATAAAATCATCATCATAATTCATACATACATTGAAGCGACGACAGAAAGTTTTGTTTGATAGTTAAGATATACCTTGTTCATTGTATATGGGCATAACTGTGACGAGCAGCAACTCGTTGGCGATTTCGCCGGCGTATGGCCAGGTCAAACTATGATAATAGGTCACTGCCAAGACCACGCATTAGTTTGCCGCTGGGGCGTCGAGATGCATTTGCATTTCGCACAGTGAAAACAGACAGTTCACACATATCACAAACACACATTGAAATTACAATATTAAACATAAACGGCTTTCTTAATATAATTCATTATAATCTGAAAGTCTGAAAGAAAGCCGTTTATGCAATGACTTTGCTAAATATTGGAATTTCAATGTGAAAAACGTGTGTTTGTGATTCTTTTTGACAAGGTTATTGGTTATTTAGGTGTTGGCCAATAACTTGTAATACTGTAGAATAGCGGACTTGGATCAGTGGCACGTGGACATTCGCTTGCCCTGTTCCTAATCTTATTTGGGGTCGGCGCAACATGACTTCTTCCATTCTCCTCGATCAGCAGTCATCTCAACATTTACTCCTTTCTTTGCTATATTATCTATAACAAAGTCTTTCTTTGGTCTTCCTTTTGGGAACCACATATTTTGTGTAGGTAGGTACCTATCTTTGTACAAACTAAGACAAAGCACCTAAGGTGACATGTAATTTCCGTTTTATGTTGTAAGAGGAAAGGAAATAACTATTAAACGCGACAATATCATCGAAAGCGTTTCCCCGTGAAATATAAGTATTTCAGAAGAGAATACAAGAAACGTTTAGAAAAATAATAAAAATAGTGTATCTCAATTTAAGCTATTATCGACAGATAATACCTACCTAGGAGCTCGTTGGCGCAGTGGTTAACGCGCCCGGTCTGCGTGTGCTGAGGTTAAGCAACTTTCGCAAAGGCCGGTCATTGACCAAAAATTTATCATCTCGAGCTCCTCCGTGCTTCGGAAGGCACGTAAAGCCGTTGGTCCCGGCTGCATTAGCAGTCGTTAACAACCACCAATCCGCACTGGGCCCGCGTGGTGGTTTATGGCCCGTTCTCCCTATCCATCCATAGGGAAGGCTCGTGCCCCAGCAGTGGGGACATAAAAATGAGCTGATGATGATGAATACCTACCTATCTAGTTAATGTACGGCATAGATTCTAAAAACTACCGGCGGGCGGCAGCGGCTTTGCGTGCCACGTAAAAGTGTATATACATTTCAACAGACAAACATAACTTCGATCATTTGCATATTTTAATTGGAGCTTAGCCTCAATGTATCAACAACCTGCTTATTAACCAGAGCATAAAGCTCTGCGTGGCGGCGACTCGTCTCGGCGGTGACGTCACCGAGTCAAGGGCACCGCGAATGCCAAGTTCGACCCATTAGGGAAGGGACTGCCGTCTCTTTCCGGCACCAAGCACGCCAATGACGGCATCCTTGTCTATATTTAGATACACCAGTGATTTGGATAAAGATAAGTCATTAAACCCGTTTCGGCTTTGTTTTATTTTTTTCTCATGTCGCACCCGTCGAGAAATCGCCAATCCAAGTGCCCTTGCACCATATATTTAGTCTATGGTTTACCTGTTCTGACTAATGGAGAATTTTTGACCGCCTATATGGTCTTGTCGTTAAACCATCGGCCACTTGGTTCGAATCCCAGCGGGATGATCAGTAGGTTTGGTTGGTTGGCTAGCTGTTACCATCTTATGTAAGTCTGTGGCTATACCAACAAAGTTAGTTGTATTTTTGTGTTCCAAATGTTAAGAGATAAGATAGTCAGTTCCTCAATGATCGAAGATCCTAAGTGAATTGCGTTTCTTCAGGCTTATCGTCACTTACCACCAGATAAGATGAAGGCCAAGTAGTACATATCCGCTGTGTAAATAAAATATTATTATTTTGGAAAACCATATATGACTTTGTCTTTACAGATAACTACGTACAGATTAATAATATACAATAATTCTATTCAGATCACCGAGGTCAAGGTCAAGTTCACGATAGCAAAAGACCGTATCTCGTGTCTGCCAGTTGGTGCGTAGACGCGGCTGCTAGCGTGTCTGTTGTGAAAGTTAATCATGTCCACAAAACGCCGGGATTTAAAACGGATGACCCAATTAAATTATCTCGAGCTTCGCCGTGATTACAAAGGCATGTCAAGGGACTGCTCCCGGTTGTCGTTAGAAGACAGTCATTTTTTTTTTACTGCATGTAACTTTTGACTTTATTTTTACAACTAGTGGACCCGGCGGAGACTTCGTACCGCTTTGACAGTTTCCGTCAAGTGATTAAATTCTCTTTGGTTACCATGACAACAAAACAAACAAATCATTTTGTATTGGAAAATTAAATTGTCGTTTTTAGTATATTTATAGTGTGGTTCCCGTGGGAATATCGGGATAAAAACATCTATCAATCCATCAATCCGTTGCAGCGTGAAGAAGGAACAAATATACAGACATACACACAAACTTTCGCATTTATAATATTAGTGTGATAAGTTGACGATAAGCTCGAAGCAAGGTGGAAGCGCACTACACCACAGAATAAGTAATACTACACCCAGAATCCTTAATCACAACAGGAACTGCTATGTATCGAACTCAACACTACCCTGCCCCTTACCTAGTTGTTATGGGGATATAGTCTCAAAAAAGTGGTAGCTAGCCTGGCGGACATAGAACAAGCGCACTCCGCTGGGAAGCGAACTTGGGACTTGTGTGCCGACCATAACCACTCTAGTAATAATGAAGCGTTCAACCAACATAATATTTTATACTATTTTTCTACAAGCGTTAGGCTTTTATCTGACCTGATGACACAAGAAAGTGAACTTAAGACTGAACCATAAACCAACAACTCTCGTTGTTGGTTTATGGTTCAGTCTTAAGTTTAATCGTGACTTTAGAGTTCTTAGGAACATAAACAATGAGACTTCAGGATACCCTTTACAGTTAAAGAACTATTTTTTTTTAAAGTGGCGTTCACATCTCTACCGTTAACGCCCTGCAGGTTCACATGTGAACCGGTAACTTGCAGGCGAAATTTTGTGTTATTGTGAAGAAGTTAAGCACTAGATTTGTATGAACTAACCCAGACAAAGCGAATGCGTCGGGGCTTGAGAGGTCTTGTTGTAACGATTAGCTACGTCAACGTCAATGTATATGCAAAAGTCAGATGGAGTGTCCAAGGGATAAAAGGTGTTGTCAAAATGAAACTCCCGAGTTAACCGATTGGGTTCTAATTGAACACTAACTGTAATTATGTATGCATTCCACATTGCATGACACTAAGGACCCCATGTTATTGTCACATAACCATAAACTGACTGATTTACTAGTCTGGCAAGCTCATCACCAGACTTTACATGGAGGTCCTAAACTGACAGTAACACGCTTAAAGCAAAAATACGTCCAGTATTTTTCCGTCCGTGGGGGGCCTGACCGCTGTTAAACGGGTCCTACACAAATGTACTAAGTACATGTCGTCGATACCAAGCAAAAGTACAAAATCAGATCATGGCCGATCTACCAGAACCCAGAGTGACAGTATCGCGCCCATTCACACATACTGGGGTCGATTTTACTGATCACATAGAAATAAAGGCAAATAAAAGATTGAGTACGTAACTTGTACAATTGTTATCGGAACTATTTGCAGAACAAACGACATTTCCTAGCGGGGGGTGTATTGTTTATCTATCACAAGCAGCTTCAATGTAACTGTCAGCAGATTGGAAAGATGACGGGACAAAAGCAATGCTTATTCTTGCATCTGCTATTGACATTATAACAATATTTACAGCTTCCTTGTCTAATATAACTTTGTGTATTGATATTGTTTTCTAAAGTTTACGCGAACACTACACATTGAAAAGTCGTCAGGATAAACATTAAATAAAGTAATGTGTAAAATAAACGCGAGTAGATCCGTAAAATTTGTTTTATTTGTGTACTGAGTTTAAACGCACAGTCATATAGGTACATACCATTTCATTATGGTCATTTTTATAGCACGAACACGCAGAATCTCCTCACACTAACGCCAATGCTGACGTCGATCGATCCAAGTTTAGAATTAACGTATTTATAGAGGCTACAGAACTGAGTTATGGCAAATAAAAATAATCGAGTCATTTACATTTACGTCACGTTTAAGTTCATCTTCTTACAAAGCTATGCGTGCTAATATAATTTTAAAAAGGTGTTGGATAGAAATTACACAAACGGGATTCGAACTCGCGCCCTTTTGACGAGCCGTAACTGTATTTGACTCGTGCAAATTGACACTAGGTAACATTTTAAGTCAAAGTGAGCCTTAACCAATGTCAACTTTCGATGTTAACATTTTTATAAACATAAAGAATGAGTGAGAATAGGCAAGCTATATTTAAAAATAATAAATGTAAATATAACAAGTTTTAATGCGAATTTTATTGCTAAAAAATCGCCTTTGTTTAACAGTTTTTCGAAACTACGATCTATTTCGTTCTCCAATCAAAAACACCGAGTCTTTTCATTCCCGTGGAAGCGCTCGCATCGAGATGCCGCCGCATGCCCGACAGTATGAGACTCACCCGTCCTCCTTCATGACGGACTTGTCGCCGCAGTCGCAGGCGCCGCCGGCCTGCGACAGGAACATGTTGAAGTCGTGCGTGGAGTGGTCGCCGCGGTGGAAACACTCGCGGCAGATGGACATGCACGGCGAGATGCCGCACGTGCGGCACCGGTACGCCACCACCCGCGGGATCCACACCAGCCCGCATTTGTCGTGTTTGTCATAGCTCCGCACTGTGGGAAAAAAACAATTTTAATTTTTTATTGATCATTAGAACGTAAGGCTGTCGTCAGACAAATGCAAGATAATTTGTCTAGTCTGATTATCCTAGTTTTAACATCCTGTAATGTAAGTGACCGAAACTGAATGTAAGACTGAAGATATCGTAAGTATGTACGCAACCTACTAAAAATCAAAGACGGTACATGCTTTCAGATGCAACAAAGTAAGTCAGCAGATCAGATTCCTTTTAAGAGATTAACAATTTATACCTATATTAAATAAAAAGTGTAGTCCTACATCGCACAGCCCAAACCGCTAAGTCACCAAAGTCGCCTTTAATATGCTACAAAGCATTTCCAATGACGGGACTGCCCCATTTACTCTGAACTTTACGAACTATTTACTTGGTATTAATGAGTATTGGCTATTGACTGAGCACAACAAACACACAAAAGCACAATCGGAGAACAATATTACTAGGAGACCTTGCACGACAAAAATATGTTTGTGAATTAGGAATAAGCACGCTGATTTGTAAAGCCGTCAAAGCCAGATTCAGTTTGTTGTACTCTGGTTGTAATTCCGGGCTCTTAAAAAAATTGTATTGAATTATAATATTGTATGATTCGGTAACGATATACTTTTTTTGTAAATAGCGTTACTTCTATTAAAGCGTGCAGTTTATAGCGTCCATTCTTCTCCACAGCCCAAAAAAAAATAGAAAGCCGAATGGGTAGTAGGTAAAAAAAACTATTAGACGATTCAATAGCACTTTTTTAAAAGTACATTAAAAAAAAATCGAATTTGACTTTGTCAATATGCGATACAATACTCGTATAATCGAATACTTTACTCTAGGAGTCTGTAACATATAAAATATACATTATTAAGTCATCAACACAAATAACACCATGATCTCAGAGTTGACATCATTCAAAGTTTTCTTTTTTTTCTGAGTGGCTGCATATTATCCATCATACACAATCACATCCATATCCAGGCAATAACGACTTAATGACCCATTCGTGAGAATATTCGTGTTATCCTGACTGCAGTAATAGCCACGTACCTTAGATACTCGAGACCTATTACCTAAGGGGAAAATCTCTGGAACAACTGGTTGTAACATTTCCAAGATTAACATATTATTTAGATTATTAAAACTAAATCAATAGGTATTGGCAATGAAGTCATGTATCTATAACGAGAACGTAACCTACTTAGCTTCGAACGTTAAACTATTTTCCACTACAGAGCTAAGCGAACTTAAGCTATGAAAATCAAGCGATCCTATGGATGGATGATGGAAGCACATATCTGGTGGAAGGACAGCCTAAGGGTCGGTTGGTGCTGGTCTTTGAGTATCGAAATTGTCGTACGCGCCACGACAATTTCGTCACTAGCTTTATCTTGCAAAATAAATTCGTTGTTTTGTTACAAAATAGTATTGCATGCCCGTAACGGATATTGCTGTTGATTACCTAAATGTATAGTCACCTCTAAAATCAAAAGATGTTGCATGCGCATATAAATTACCTATTCACTTAGGAAGCTGCGGTTATCAGTGTTAATGTCACATTTACAAAGTGTTTTTTGATGATGTCTTTAAACATTTCCAATGTGTCATTGTTTGCCAACCTAATATAAATAAAAAAAACACAACTATACACACTTTTTTAATTAAAAACCAGCTATAGTTAGAAAAGTTGTAAGATTAATTCCATTATTCTATGGAAAACAATACCCGAGACAAAATCCTTTTTTTTTTGCACATTTTTGCAAGAACTAAAACCTATGTATCGAAGTAGGTTAATACAGGAAGTGTATTTAGAAAATAAACATTATTTAGGTTTTTGGTATAGAGCATCAATTGGCACCGATTTTAACGACATTCAAGAACAGATTTGGCTCGTTATCAAAATGAAATTTCGCTGTACGAGCGATCTGTATCGCTAGTATCTAATTAATAAAGCACTTGTTTTTCAGCATAATATAACACTTTATATTTCAAACTTACGGATCTACTCGTGTTTATTTTACACATTAATTTGCTTTAATGTTTATCCAGACGTTTCGAACCCTTGCAGGGTTCGTGGTCACAGGGAGACTAAGGTGTTGATCGTCTCATAATTTGTTGGTAGCGTATACCCTCAATTTAATTGAATCACATGCGTTCCATAAAATATGTTAACTACTTTCTAGGTTTCTCTAAACTTAATCATAAACGTCTTCGTATCTTCATCTACTCCAAAGTTCTAATTTCTTCAAGCTATAAGCCTATTTTACTAAAACTTTCTATGCTTAAGTACAATATAGAAATTTAAAAAGTTTGTGGAAAAAATAGTGTTTAATACTTTCCAAAGTGGACTTTAAAAGGTATAAAGTTAAATATTTTTAGAGGCTCTTAACAACACTATATAAAAATAACCAATAATTAATTACAAAACGTAGAAAATGTGTTGAAAGAGGGTATATTTCAAAAAGAAAATTATTTACATTTTAATAAGCAACTTTTTGTATGCCTTGCAATACTTAATTAAATTGACGTTTTGTATGAAGATTTTTAATAAAATTATATTTTTCATACTAACGTTTTTTTTAATTTTCTTAGCATCTATTTATGTTAACACTATAAAAATTGTAGAGAAGTGTGTTTGTTTCACTAGCTAAATATAGCAGACATTAAAAAGAGAAAAAATCAAGACCCTTCAAAGCTACAATGAAACAAAAGGTCAATTCCGCGAACAAAAAAAGAAGTCAATTTAAAAACAAATATTGGGCGATAAAGACTAAAATGAATAATCATTGTTATTACTTACGAATTATTATCATATTGATCATTACGCGAAGACATTTCTAGGAACGAGATAATAATGTCCCATTATAAATACAGCGGAGTCTTGTTTTCGCATTATGCAAGGTATTAGAAAATGAGTTACCGCAGCAGCGGTCTTACCATTTCAAACAGTTGTACAATGTAAAACCGCGAAGTAAGTGACATCAACATTCACTGGTAATCGGCCAATTAGCGTCGGCAACGAAGCGATCAGCTGGATGGTAAAAGCATAGCGCAATGGCACCCGAATGCAGTATCGCAGTGCACGATACGACGACGCATCCAATAACTGCGGCGCAAACATAAGGAAACCCCTAGGAGGTAAGCTGAATACATACCGCGCTCCAGGAACGCACACATTTCAACCGCCTGTAGTCTAGTGGCTAAGACCACCGGTTTAGACCCAGAGGTCCCGGGTTCGATTCCCAGCGGGGGGTACATGTTTGTGTACTCGGTTTGGTTGGTGGTAGGGCTTGTTTGTCCGCCTGGCTAGCTACCACCAGCTTATCTAAATATGTCGCCATAACATCAATGTTTGTAGCATTGTTGTGTTCCGGCAGCTAGAGATAAGATAGCCAGTGCCTCACTAGTTGAGGTTCCCGGGTGAATTGAGCTTCCATCATTGGCATTATCATCACTTTACAACAGGTGAGATCAAGGCACTGTGCTTACCCGTAAAAAAAAATTAAAAAAAAAACATAGACGCTCTCACGGACTCGGATCTCGAAACAGCTCGGAACGTCCGAGCGCAGCTGTTACGGGATTACGTGTCCGTGAGAGGTTGTCTATATATGCGTTGCTCGAGCGCTAATGAAGTTTACCTTCTTCAGTCTTTTTATTTTGTGACAGCGGCTAAATGCGTCGAGAAGATAGCCCTTCACGTTCTGACCCAAACAAATAGTACGATACAGGTGACCTTCATAGGTACCGTTTCCGATTAGCTGGATGGTATAACCATTGCCTAATAGCACCCGAATGCAGTATTGCAGTGTACGACACGACGACGCATCAATAACTGCGATTTGATAGGGCCCATCACGTTCTGACCCAAACAAATAGTATTACATCATACTATTTGTTTCCCTGTGTGGTGCCGGGGATAAAGAATTGCACCACCCCATCTCTTCCTGTGGGTGTCGTAAAAGCCGACTAAGGGACCATTCCAGAGGATGGGCAGCAGCATCTCTCTGATGTTACCCTCAACCTACTGCGATCGCCAACCCGCCTGCCAAGCGTGGCGATTACGGCAAATACCCCTCATATCCTTGGGGGAGGCCTTTGTCCAGCAGTGGACGTCTTTGGCTGAGATGATGATACTATTTGTTTGGGTCAGAACGGATGATAGGTAATCTGTATAGGTACCCTTTACGATCAGCTGGATGGCATTGCCTAATAGCACCTGAATGCAGTATATGGATGTTGACAACAACAACAAATAATTCCAGTCCATTAAACAAATAAATGAAATCACATGATGACAGTTCTTTAAAAAATTGACTTAAGTATTTTTTATTTGACCTAAGCATAAATAATGTAACGCAAAAAGTTATTAAGGCGACGCGACGCACCGCTAAATAATTAATCTAATACGGAACGTTTGCGCCCCGTACCTACCATAAGAAAAGGATGCCCATAAGGCGACGCACCGCTAAACAATAAATCTCATACGTTTTGATACGAGCGTTTGCGCCCCGTACCATAAGAAAAACTGTTTTTTTTCCTTCGAATTAAAACTATAAATTATTTAAAAAAAAACGAACTACAATTTTGCAGTGTGTGTTAAGACTAATCTACTAAGAAAATTTTGATGCTTAAATCGGTCTGGTTTGCTTGTAAAATGCAAATCTATGTTTTAAAAGAGGTTACTTTGATATTTTTTTCTCTGTTATAAAAGTTGACAAATCGTGTTTCTGCAACTAGCAAAATGAAGTCAATTAAATGAAAAATCATGTCATCAAATATCACTTTCATATGTTTTGTAATTGTTGGGAAAAATCAAGATCCCGCCACGTAAATTTCCAATACGTCGCCTTAATAAACGCTAAGTTGACGGAACAAAATAGTGACATCTTGAAGAAGATAGATAGAGTTTATCGAATTCTGACTCTGATTCTGGTTATTGGTGAACTGTAAATAAGTAGTTTTTCACTAAAATATATATATATATTGAAATATGATAAAATTTTGAAAGTGACCATTATATAGTAGACCAAATTGAAAAAAAAAAACAAACAGAATGTGTGTTTGTGAATTGTGTGATATTCAGATTTCGTTAAGTGATAGTTAACTTGAGTACAACATCATCGTCAAACTATATCAAATAAAAAAAGAATTTTTAAAATCGATTTACAAATGACGGAGAAATCGCTGGACATACATAAAAAAAACATACACGTCGAACATAGAACCTCCTCCTTTTTTGAAGTCGGTAAACAAGATAAAGGTGAACACCACATAATTTTATTCGCTTCATGATATTATTTCTCGTGAGTTAACTTCTTAGTGATCCAATCTTAAGTTTGTTGGTTTTCGTATTGAAAAAGACATGTTTCATTTTATCAAGACAACAACGAATGCTTGTTCTATCAACGTTTATTATTCACTTTAAGTGGACCCCTTTAACATTTCAAATAAAGTTAAAACCTGCAGCCAACTCGTCCTTCTTATTAGGTATTCCAAGGAATAAATTGGATTTTAGAATTGGAAAGATATCAAATGTCGCCATGGACGTGATGGCGTGGCTTTACTGCATAGCCAAAAAGTAATAGAAAAATAGGACGGGCGAGCTGCAGCATTTAAGGAGAACTAGTAGCCGCCTGCGGGTTTGTTTGCGTCTTGCGTAATTAAATCTCGTTATATTAGTTATAATTGCGTGTGTGAACACGCAATTAAATATTTGTTATAAATTGAATTTATCTAAGTACGAGTATAATGTGCCAGCCCTATTGTTTAGTAATTTATCGCTTGAAATAAAAAAACGAAGGAACTTCCAAAATATATCTATTTATACGGCACGTACAGTCCGGGCATGCATAATATACATGTAGAACGTTCTTAAATTTTATAACCAGAAGAATTTCATTCTACGAAAATTAAATAAAACATCCAGACGATATAGCGTTTTAAATCTTGTGACTATAGCAACTGTGTAGAACAGTGTAGAGTAGACAACAGCTCTTGGTAATACATTTTTTATCTTAAAACATGTTCAGAGGCAAAGGGGTAACCCTGCGATGCGCGCGCGCCGCGAACACGCGGCCGGCTGTACTCACGTATCGGTGGTTATTGCCCCGACCGTGACGGACTCGGCTAACAACTAATTAGTTGACATTTGGAATACCACGCGTCCACGATCCACAATGCTCGAGCGACATAGGGTTCAACGTTTAACTTTAAAACGTATTGTGCAGTTTGGCTTTGAACAGTTGGGCGGGACGTAACGGACTAGCTGCTGGCTACATTGACATTACCTTAGCGCGTCCATGTGTACGTTTTTTGTTACCCCTAGGGATGTCTTTTCGCAGGCCAGTATAACTTTTGACCGCCATCGCCACAACCAACTATAATAGACAAGCGATATCGTGCTCTGCATGCTAACGAACGGCAACGATCGACAATACCTATACCTAGTTAAAAAAACACAAAATAAAAATATTTTGGAATCTTTATTTCCAGTTTTTATTTAGTTTTTACTATGAATTGAATGCTTGGCGTACAGGACACGGCGACGGACGCATTTATGCTGAGGCGAACAAAAGGATAATAAGGTTTCACACACCAGTTTATACATTTTTAGTGGGACATTCGAAAGTCCTGGAAAAAGCCGATATATTCTTTTAAGCAAGGGAGGACTCTATAAAAATAATATCTACAAAAATCGAATGCATATTACAATTAACACAATTTTTGCTCTTTTCTAAAAAATAGTTTCGAGAAACACATTCAAGTTAAATTGATTTACCAAATTAGGTATCTAGTAGGAATACGATGACCCGATCACCAAAAAGATCATACCAATTATTTAATTTTAAAAACTTAACATAATTAATAATAATTTATCAAACAAAACCACACTATCAAGTACCTAACAGTTACATAACAATTGTGAAATAGATAATTGCGACAAGCGACGTGTGCGAGTTACCGATGCTTACCATTCTAATAACCCAGAGCATAGCTTCACCCAACACTATAATTTAACTATAAGGCTGTAATTGCGTCTCAAAATAATAGGAAGACAGTATTCTTAGACTAATTTGACGATGTTTCGGAGATTTGTTTGTACCAAAAGTTCGTCAACCTTGACCGCTTATTTAATGATTTCGAATAAAAAATATATTTATTAAACTATAGAAAACCATTCATAAACGTATACCCTCTTATTTCAAACGTGGAGTAAAGCTGAGAGATTAAGCTGACCAAAATATGGCAGTTTCAATTTTTACGTAGCTTCAAGCAGTGATTTTTAGTGATATAATGGAGAGAAATAGGTATGTCGATCTTACTGTATCACAGTCTTTGAAGGGTCATCATCATCATCATATAAGCAGAAAAAATAAATCAACGACGCCGACGCCACAAGAAAATCTGACAAATGGAAAACTTTACATTTAGTGACCAACAATGAGTCTGCATAATCGAATCTTAAATTGATGGGACTCTGAATCCTAAATAAAGATTGGTGATCCGACACAATGAGCTGTCATCATAAAATATCAATTTGTTTGAGATTGATATACTCGACATTGTTAAGCAAAACTAAAGTCTAATTATGAATTTTTTTAGACCAATGCTATGCTACTAGGGTTTAAAATGGCATGCTTCTATTTTGAATATCATCATCATCAACAGCTCAGCTATGAGACGTCCACTGCTAGACAAAGGCCTCCCCCAAGGATCTCCACAACGACCGCTTTTGTGCTGCTCGCATTCAGTGGCTACCCGCGACCTTCACAAAATCGTTGGTCATAACATATTTTGAATTATAATATGTTCCTTTCCTTCTTTATTGTAATACGAGTACTAACTAGTCTAGTTAGCATAATTAAGCCGCGCTAATTTTGAATGATTCCAGACTAACTTATTAGCGAGGGGGTATAATAGCAAGCGAACTAACAATCAGCTGTGAGGAGGGTTCGGTGACCGTGCGAGCGCAAGCGGTGAGTAATGTCAGCGGCAGTCGGCACGAAACGAAGTCATCGCACCATGGTGTAAAGACACCACACCAGGCTACCACGTCTTCAGAGTCTGTGACTAATTCCAGCAAAAATGCCAAAAACAATCTACCACTAAAATTCAGTTATAAAAAATACATCCAAATCAGTGCATAAACGTCAAAGATATTTGTGCGCGATTGTACAGACTCCTCCTTTTTGAAGTCAGTTAAAAATATTTCATCTACTCCTTCCTGTCGGCTATTTTAGGTGCTCAACCAAAAGTTGTATACATGACACATTCAACCACATTCAACAGTCCATTTACAAGTTAGAAAATGCACAAAACTCTGTGAACACTTGACACAATATACAGGCAAAAACAACATTTAATAATTTTATCGTAGGTACTAAGTTCGCAAATATAGAAATATTAATAGCGTAAGCCGATTTTTGTCCCAGTGATTATGGGACGATAGCTGCACATACAAAATCGGTTATGGTCTCATTTTGAAGAGCTCCAGCCGGTAGATGTGCAGAAAAATAAAGAGAGCTGTCATAGGTTTCGAAATTCCTAAAAAATCTGTTGAATAAACGCGAAGTTTTGCGGGCGACCCACTACCTAGTTATATATTAATAGCGTAAGCCGATTTTTGTCCCAGTGATTATGGGACGATAGCTGCACAAAAAAAATCGGTTATGGACTCATTTTGAACATCTCCAGCCGTAGATGTGCAGAAAAATAAAGAAACCTGTCATAGGTTTCGAAATTCCTAAAAAATCTGTTGAGTAAACGCGAAGTTTTGCGGGCGATCCACTAGTCTATATTTAATACGTGAAGCGAAAACTTCGCGACCGTTTTTTAGCACATCATTGCGCGCACGGAGTAGTGTGAGATTTTGTATAGATATAGTTTAAATGGAGAAGGAGTCACCAGTTGTGAAATTAATGACATGTTACAAATACATTTAATTAAATAAACGCTACCTATATACATTTTTCAAAAATCTTATTTATCCTTTGGCGATTTCATCGTATGTGATGGTAACCTAAGCTCTATGGTAAGCTACGTTTGGATCAAGAAATAAGACATTAGACAACCTCTCACAGACACACCTTATTTCAAATCTCTCACGGACTGCGCTCGGACTATTCCGAGCTGTTCTGAGATCCGTGTCCGTGCAAAAGGTCTATGTGTGCGTTACTCGAGTGCGGTATGTATTTACCTTTTGGGCCCTTTTTATTTCGTGTTTGGATCCTGAGAGTCAAGCGTGTCGAACTGTCCACATTGGTTCAGCCCAAACCAAGATCAAATGAGTAACGTTTAAACGAGGCAGCGATCAGAACCGGTCTTGATTTGCAAACGCGAATGTCAAACGGGTGATGTGTTTACTGTACGAATATTATAAATGCGCTTTGATTATGGAAATTATGGTCCATAAACATATTGATATGTGGCAAATAAATGCTCACTGGAGGAATATTAAAAAAATATATACAGACCACTACTTTATAAATTAATGATGAACGAACACTTTTGCATTGCCGTCTATTTACAATACTACTATTAATAAGACTTTACGAATTATTAATAATTATTTTTTTATTATTGTCTATTTAACTCTACTTTTAAAATTTGAATTGTTAAAGGCACTGCCGCTTCAGTAATTGTACCTCCTACATACTTTATGATGACGTAAATAAGTAGCTGCGTTTTTATCCGCAAACGCCGTATTTCATAGACTAATTATTTGAACTGTTGAGTGATGACCTTGCGCTTGTAACTCGTATCTAGGTGCACATTTTGCGCCGATCTCCTTTGTTCTTAGAAACAGGCCTCGTTTGGCATAAACTTAAATTATTAAAAGTCTATGAATTGTGTGGCAACATTAATACTTCATAATCATAATCGAATTTTAAATATTACCTTCTATAAAATATAAATGCAATTACTCAATAATAAAATAACGCAATTAAATAATATGTGGTGTTAATTTCTCTAACTTATAAATTTACTCTAACGTAATAGAATAACGTTTGTGGTATTACTAACAGTCTACGCCTGCTACTAGCTCTATAATGATTACACAGACATCGACGTAAATCACAACCAAATAGATAGCTTTTTAACTTTAGCAATATTTAAAATAAACAAACAGATTACTTATACGTGTCCTTTCCATTCGACATTTCATTACAGCTCACGCACCTACACAAAAACACTGCAGCACTAACCAGTACCTAATTAATGTCTTTACAACACCATGAACAGCGTCCTGAAGGCTACAAGTTGAAGTGCTATAAAGTTTCGGTCAGTTTCATTTAAAAATATCGCGTTGACATTTAGGTCAAGCGCAGCGGGCGATGACGTCGTCGGCAGGTGGCAAAAAAACCGGACAGGAAGGAGGCACGCGTATGCTTCACTATTTTGAATATGTTCCAACTGAATTGGTTACACTATGTGTGTTAAGTTACCCGCCTTTATAGTTTGCTGATAAGATATATACGGTATCTACCCAAAGAACCCGGGTCGATTCCCAGCGAGGAGTGCGAACGTACTGTGCTTGGGTCTGTTGGTAGTAGGAGTTCCTTTTAATCTGCCTGGCAAGCTACAACCATAATAATTAAATCATAAAAACGTGAAGCAACTGGCTATCTTGCCTTGTCTCTAGATCTAAATAGTAAGATCCACTTCTTCCTTCGGCTTTATCATCACTTGCCATGAAGCCCTTTCCCTTGTGCTATAAAAAAACCTATGGCAGTAAAACTGTGCGCTAATGGTGTCACCTCAGCATAAGCTGTGCTCAATTCTTTTTATGAAGCTATGGTTCAACGCACAAACAATTAACACCTATTCCATGAGGTTAACAAGGTTTTCCCGAGCGATCACGAGGTGGCCGAAATGCGACGGCAAGATGCTATAGAATGCTGTACTAAATACAACGCTGCCGATAAATATAGCCCCACATCACCCTCTTGCCCTGGTCTCAATTTATTTGGGGTCGAAACAGAATGTTTTCTTAATTAATTCCTGCTAGTCATTAATACTCTTTCCATTTCTCTCACAAGTCGGGAGTCCTGCGCAACGCCAGAGGTTTTTCAGCATCACTGGACTTTTTTTGGGGGAAGCGAGAAACTTAATAGGTTCCTCAAGCCGTGTGAAACGAAACACCGTCAGAAGTTCTCTAGAAATTCTCTGAGGGGTTTGGATCGGATCGGAGCCGTTCAAGTCTAATCGCGCTTATCATTGTTCCTACATCTTTTTATGCAGATAAGGTTTTGCTATAATGATTATACAGGAGCTTGTAGGTATTATTTCCTTTTTTATCTCATCTGGTGGTAAGTGACGACAAGACTAAATACTGAACTGACTATCTCAACTATCAGCAACTTCTAGGACTACTATATTACGCTACTTACATTTTTGTTAAGGCGACAGACTCAGTACCTTATCTGAGAGATCCCTTGGTGGACTTAGGACAAGACCTATCACCAATCAAACCACGTACCTCTGGGTTTGAGAACAGTGGGCAACCACTAGATCACAGAGATAGCCTACTACGAGATTTCAACCCTCTTTGGAGAAATGCTTTTATTAGCATTTAACAACAGAATTATTGACGATATAATCGAAAACTATTCAAAACAAAACGGGTCGCCATGCCTAGATACATAGTAGGTATTTAATCCAAGTTTATTATAATCGATTCATAATTATATTCGATGACCGCAGCGCGGTGCGTGCACGGAGCAGCGCGCGTGTGCCATTCCGGTATATTAAACAGGAGTTTTTATCCCAGCAGAGTAGTGTATCTTCATTAGGCAGTTGCGCTAAGATCAAGCAATCAACTTTGCCCGTTACCTGCCGCATATAGACTTTACAGGTCATCTTAATTAACATGCTACGTTGACTGTAGGTCGGCCAGATAGAAACTAGAAGAGATGAAAAATACATAAGATGCTTAACATAAAATGGTGTATGATTATTTACATGTAATTTTACGCAAATATTGTTGTCCCTGTGTGGTGCCGGGAAAGAATTGCACCACCCCATCTCAACCCGTGGGTGTCGTAAAAGGCGACTAAGGGACCATTCCAGAGGATGGGCAGCAGCATCTCTCTGAGGTTACTTTCAACCTACTGCGATCGCCAACCCGCCTGCCAAGCGTGGCGATTATGGCAAATACCCCCCATCTTGGGGGAGGCCTTTGTTCAGCAGTGGACGTTTTTTGGCTGAGATGATGATGATTGTTGCGAACAAATTACAATTTGAAAAAATTGTATAGAGTCACAATAGCATAGTTGGTAGTGCACCTGACTCCTGACCCGGCATATCATGACCCATGACGGGTGACGGGTTCGAATCCCGCACTTTAAACAATTCGCTCCCCGGCTGGTAGTCGTGCTCTATCTGGCGGGCCGCCGCCGATAGGGTGAACACTGGTGACTGCCTAACCGGTGACCCCAGTCATCCTAGCGGCACGTGAAGGGGATGTACAGTGGTTTTTAGTGGGTAGGCCCCTCCTCCTCCTGAATCCCTGTCGAGACCCTCGGGTCTGGGCAGGGAGGCGGGAGCTGGAGGGGAGAACTATAAAAAAGGTTGGCACTACGTAGTAGAGCTTGTTTTAAGTCCGCCTGGGTTGCTATCACCGTTTAATCTAATTTTGTCGCTTCAAAAACAATGTTAGCAGCATTGTCTTGTTCCGTCTGTTATTATAAGATTAGATAGCCAATTTATCAGTTAAAGTGTCCATCTTTGGCTTTAAAATCAGCAATCATCACAATCAATCACTAATTTCCCTGTTGCGCAATAAAAATGTGGTAAATATGAACAATATCCCTTAAAGATATTGTTTTATGTTTTTTACGAAAACTTTACATGTACTGCTTACAGCATTATTACTGCATTCAGCTTCACTTGATTTTCCTGTTAAATAAAACACGTAATAAACAATCTACAAAGCGGAAAAGATATAATGTAGGTACAGTCATCATCAGGTATCGACAGCAAGTATGTCATTGACCTTAACAATGTCTTCTCGCGTATGCAAGTGCTGACCGTTACGTCTAGCCCGAGGCGTTTTTGGTCAACTCAACCAATGACAGTTGATTTATTTATTTATTATACCTATCATAATTTATTAACACACAAACAAAACATAGTAGAGAAAAACAAGTACAAGAGTACTTGACTTCGAAATTATGTATTACGAAGTTTTTTAGGAGTGTTGGCAAATGAATCTGATGTCCTCTCTGATTTTAAGTAGAATCAGAGTGCAAAGACAGCAAAAGGGAGCAGGATTGTGCCTCAATAGCGTGCTATTCGAGTTGGTTATAGTGTGAACTATGGACTAATGGACTAATGCACAACAGCAGCAGTGTCTCAGTGTTAGGTTGAAGACTATTCCACATTGCGACAGAAGGGAGAAGTAATAGCTTTAATAAGTAGGTCTACCGCGACAATGGCCGTGTTTTGACCATATTTGTGCCCAACCGCGCGCAGAGTGGCGCAGATCGCACACGCCTCCATCGAGGTCAGTCGCGCGACGAACGGCCACCGCGACCAGCGACTTCGTTTCGTTTCAAGAATGCTTTCTCGACCCGTTGCTTGGTTGTAAACAACCCGCCATTGTTGTTAATCAACCGGGGTCTCATGCTGAAGATGATCCGTTGGGATACTGACAGGCAGGGCTTGGAATACCGGTACTTTACAGGTACCGGTTCGAATTAACTTGATACAGTACCGATACTCGAGTTGGTACCGGTATTGATACAGGTATTGACCATTTGATATCGTATTATACCAGTATAATGTGGGTCTTCTAATACCGAGAGCAAATAGGGGTTTACATAAGTGCGAGCGAAATAGCATAGTAATCGAGTCCGGTGTGGCGCCAGAGCTTGATACCGGTACCAAAAATAATAATAATAATAAACTTTCCTACACTCACACCAATTATCTAGCCCAAGAGAAGCTTCGTTATGAAACTCGTTAAAATGGTTACTAGACAAACATACTTAAAATACTTAAATACGTACTTATTATACATAGAAAACACCCAGACCAGAGACAATTTAGAAAAACAACAATTTCTTAATTAACCAGACCGGGGATCGAACCCGGGACCTCAGAGATGGCGACACCATGAAAACCGGTGTACAAACCACTCGACCAAGGAGGTAAATAACGGTAAATACCGGTATTTTTCATTACGATACCTCGGTATCGGTACCAAGCCCTGCTGACAGGTGACTAGCAGAGTGGAATAAACATTCTAGTTCAGCATGACGATTAAGTTTTATATTATTTTTGTTTGTCAAATATATTTTCAAATATCAGTAGGTAGTAATAATAATTACTTGACCTGAGTATGGCGTATGCACGTTATCTATCTATACTAATATATAAAGCTGAAGAGTTTGTTTGTTTGTTTGTTTGAACGCGCTAATCTCAGGAACTACTGGTTCGAATTGAATAATTCTTTTTGTGTTGGATAGTCCATTTATCGAGGAAGGCTTTAGGCTATATAACATCACGCTGCGACCAATAGGAGCGAAGCATCAGTGAAAAATGTTGCAAAAACGGGAAAAGAGCCTAAAAAATTAAAAATGCTGCCGAAAGTCACTATTCCACGCGGACGAAGTCGCGAGCACAGCTAGTTCAGAATAAGTTGGATAATCGTATTTCATCTGGCACATGCACCACGTGTTCTGTGGAACGTCTCGGTTTTCTTGTAGTCTCGTGTGAGATCTTTACAATTGTACCTACTTTGATTGTAACGACGAAATAGACCGTTGATTGTACATCAGTGCTTAATTATTTCTCCTCGCCCTAAAATCCACGTCACGCCCAAGCATAGGCAAAATGGAAGAACTTAACAATATGACCCGTGTGCCTATATACTTTTTTGTTCCTTAGCTAGTCTGTCTGATAGAAGCTTAGATCACCACGATAATCCGGCGCGCATTGCCGCCCTGAAGATTTAGTTCTAATGCCCGTATGACCTGTTTTTTCTTTCTTTCTTTTTTAAATCATATTTTACGGGTAATCACAGTGCCTTGATCTCACCTGATGTAAAGTGATGATCGTAAGGCCAATGATTAATCAATCGCTGGATCTATCTATCCGGTGCGAGTTCGAACTCGCTCGTGATTTTTAAAGTAGTACCTACTTTTTAAAGTATTTACTTAGCTGAACCTATTGGGGTATGTGGTTATATTCTAATATGGGTTAACTGCTCAATTCATCTACATAATGTAGATACAATGACAAACTCTAGCTGCTACCTTGTAATTAAATTGTTTATTTGCAAACACATACATCTCATTCTGAAGGCAGGTGGTACACCCGTCTTGAAAGAGCTTGCTAAGCTCTTCAACTCCGTCATCCACACTGGCATTACATCGGAGGCATGAAGCAGGAGTCTGACGATATTGTTCTTTAAAAAGGGCGATAACACGCAATTGAAGAACTATCGTCCTATTTCCCTCCTGAGCCATGTTTCAACTGTTCTCGAGGGTTATTTCGAATCGTCTTGCCCAAAAGTTCGATGACTTCCAACCACGGGAGCATGCTGGGTTTCGAAAAGGCTACAGTACCGTGGACCACGTACACACACTTATATAGGCAAATTATGCAGAAAACAGAGGAGTATAACGAGCCTCTATGCCTTGTGTATGTGGACTACGAGAAAGCCTTCGACATCATCTAGACCAGGGCTGTCCTGAAGTCCAAGCAGAGATGTCTTATCGACTGTCGATACATCGAGGTGTTGAGATGTCTCTACGAAACCGCAACGATGACCGTCTAAGTACAAGAAAAGAGCCAATCCAACTGCGTCGAGGCGTAAGACAGGGAAATGTAATTTCTCCGAAACTGTTTGAGGAGCAAAACGCGAGCAAACGCGACAAACGCGTTGGAGGACACAACACACTCGATTGGTATGGACGGGGCATCAATATTAATGGCCAATACATCTCACACCTGCGATTTGCAGATGACATTGTCATTATGGCGGAATCTTTGCAGGATCTGGAAGGAATGCTGAACAACCTTGACGAGTCTTCGCGACAGGTGGGTCTCAAGATGAACCTGGACAAGACCAAGGTAATGTTTAGTGGTCACATATACCCGAGACCTGCAGTCGTAGGCGACGCTACTCTTGAGGTTGTGCAAGATTACATCTATCTTGGACAAACTATACAACTGGGTAGGCACAACTTCAAGAAAGAGGCGGACAGGATTCGTCTGGGTTGAGCGGCGTTTGGGAAGCTACGCAATATTTTTCAGTCGTCGATTCCCCAATGCTTGAAAACGAAACTTTTCAATCAGTGCGTCCTGCATGGAATGAGCTACGGTGCAGAAACGTGGACGCTCACGATAGGGCTGGTCCACCAATTTAGAGTCGCTCAGCGTGCGATGGAGCGAGCGATGCTTGGGGTTTCTCTGGCGGATAGAATCCGCAACGAAGTTATTCGACAGAGAACTAAGGTCACCGACATAGCTCGCAGGATCGGCACCTTGAAGTGGAAGTGGGCCGGTCATGTCTGCAGAAGGACCGATGATCGTAGGAGCAGACATGTCTTAGAGTGAAGACCGCGTTTAGACAAACGCAGTGTAGGACGCCCTGCTGCGTGGTGGACCGACGACTTAAAAAGGTGGCGGGTGGTGGATGGATGCGGACTGCGCAGGACCGGGATTGTTGGCGCTTTTTAGGGGAGGCTTACGTTCAGCAGTGGACGGCGATAGGCTGAAGAGAAACACATACATAATTAAAGTTGCAGTTGTATCGCAGACTACAGTGCAAAAAAAATAACATTGTAGTGATTATGCAGCAATGAATCATACATCTCGCAAGGCTGAGCAACATCTGCGCGACATTGTCATCGCGAAAATGGACAAAGGTGGCGGTCGGCCTCCGTTGACAAACACCGACTTATAAAGGCATAGTCATAACGAACTATCCTGAGGCTTTATTTGCAAATAAAAGATTTTTATTAATGCGCTATTAACACATTATTGAAGTTCTGTTAACCCATCCAGAAAGGTACACGCCTGTGTTAGGTGTAAGTTCACCTTAGGTTAAAAAAGCTGAGTTCCAAATTATCAAGATAATAACAAAGCTTGAGAATTATTAGATAATTATCGGATCATTATGAACAGTCTGTCATATTATTTTTTGTAGAAATTGGTCATCATAATTCGAGCGTTTTTTAAACAAAATAAAACCAACTTTTTCTATTTAGTGTTTCGAAAGTATTTAGTTACTTTGACAGTCCATGCAGTAACTACAGGAATTCTTAACTCATTATAAATAAATTAGTGAAAAGCGCAGGGACACGCACGCACATGTGTATGAGTGCAGCAATACAACGTCGTCGTTTGAATATAGCTAACTTTTGCAAGGTAAATTTTTTGTTATTATCAATTGATAATTATCAAACTGTTATTATCATGATAATTATCCTTGTGACCCCTGATGAAAAAGCCTTTACAATTGAACCACGATTTTCGCATTCAGCCCGTAGATCCTCGGGTTCAGTTCTGTTTGGCTATCTACAACGGCTTTTCCTATTACAAATTCTGGTGTAAAACATTACGTAAAATAATGCAGTCAGAATCTCTGTCTATCTAACTAACTAAATAAACTAACAGGCACTCCTCAACCTTTAGTAAAGCTACTAAAGTGGTCAGCTACTTCCAATGCCGTCTGTACTCAGACGTAAAAATCTATAGTGTTTTATATATCTCACATTACGCGGAAAATCTGTCCATTGCTGGAAGAGAAGCCAGCCACTATCACATGACGAACAGTAGGTAGTTCGGTGTCGTTATCAACCGCGTGTCCCACCCATCACCATCTCATTTCATTTCCCCACTGCTGGGACACGAGCCTTCCCTATGGATGGATAGGGAGACTGGGCCATCACCATGCGGGTTCCGTGCGGATTGGTGATTGTTACGACTGCTAAAGCTGGGACTAACGGTTTTACGTGCCTTCCGACCCGAGGCACGGACGAGCTCGAGATTGCCAGATTTGAGATTGAGATAAATATTTGGTTGCCCATCCAATATGATCGGCCTTAGCGAACATTGCTTAACTTTAGCAATCGCAGACCGAGTGCGTTAACCGCTGCGCCATTGAGCTCTTCAGTCCTATCATGAATTCATGAGACACAGTCACAGATTAAGAAATAATTGTATGGTGCATCAAGAGATCTTTTAATCTGTCAATAATGTAACATTAGCAATGGTAGGTTACGGGTCAATACCGTAACCTACCATTGCCAATGTTACATTTACTTACAAGATCGCAACCAAAACATGCAAGCCACTGTGCCACTGAACTCATCTTACCCGCATGTGCAAATATAATAATCTCTTAAAAGTAGATAACACCACTTAGTAAACTCATCATGATGACGCAGATAAGTCATCTACCATAGCCATTGGCTAGCGACAAGCAGTTAACACATGATTTTTCATACGTCTTATGTAGACTTGCCGCACAAGAACCGACCACTCTCGACTCAGTGTCCACGACCGATGACGGCCACTAGCTACACAAAACAGCGACACTCGCCAAAAAAGTAAAGTAAATAGCCTACAACTGTCCTACTGCTAGACAAACGACTGCATCATTGAAATCAAGTCATCACTACAATTGATGGGTAATGGTTTAATCACCATGCTTGCTAAACGCAGTCTATGCACCGAAAAATCTGAAACACACTTTGCCCGACCTGGGAATTGAACCCAAGACCTTTATGTATCCCGATACCCAATTCGGATCAATTCTGAGCGCTTTGCCATTCGGCTAGCCGAGGCCTTTCGTGTAAGGTGCATGCCATAAAGTGAGGTGGTGACAAATTGTGGCGGCAAGGGACCACTCGTGGCGGCCTTGTGACTCGCCTAAGGCAGCTTTTCCACCAGAGCATTTAAAGAATGACATCCTCAAAGAGCCATAGTTGATGCTCCTTGGTTCACAACAAGATACAATAAACATTTAAACATGATGACTGTTGCATCCACTACAAGTTTGTTCAGATCAATGAACTAATACACTCATGGTCATACTAACAATTGCAATGAAAGAGGACTAAAAATATATTGTTCTCTTTATACTTATTGAAACTTGCATTGCTTGTATTGTAACACTACCTGAGGAAAAAATAGCCTGTTCGTGCATCATCGAGACCGCTCGGGTGCCGCCGCCGCCGGGGGTTCCCGTGCGAACTTCGGACGATTGCCGGAGGCGCCGGGCGCCACACTTCACACCAGCAGAGACACTTCGCCACGGATCACGGACGACACCAGACGCGCGCGCGACATTATAATAATACAATATACCAGTATATATACAGTCCACTTCTCTCTCTCATTTAAAGTCCTTTAGTTAGGACCCTAACATAGCCCTTGCTGAGTTTCTTGTGGCTTCTTCTTGGTACAAAGTCTTCACATATGGTTTACCTTTGTAAACCATATTATGGTCAGGGCTTCGAATTAGGTACATTCAAAAATACTTGTAAAAGATCATTTTGAAATATTTTGAATGAATTAATCCCAGAATTTAGATTTTATTGCCATGATACTAGAACTGAGCCAAAAAAGATTATTCAGTTTACTTACTGTACAACAATGTCATATACTGGGTTGCTTTAAAATTAGGTTTAATAACAACATTTTAAACATTTCCTTATTCCATGCTCAAATAAGGTATTAAACAAAATAAAAATTAAAACTTTATAGTCTAAGACAAAATATACTTTTATCCTTGGTGGCCTAGTGACAAAGAACTCCGTCAAAAATCCAGGGGTCCCGATTTCTTGAGCTCAAGGTTTTAGATACATAGGCTTGGCTTATGACACCAAACCGCATTTGGCAAAAGTGGTGATTAAGGCGCTGCGAATACAAGCTACCAGTGAATATGAAATCAGCCCTCCCTGCGCAGACGCAGACGTAGACACTTTTTGCGTCCAGTTACTTCCACATGACACTGATACAGTAACTCGGTTTCCTTGTATGGTGTGCCATGTCGGTAACAGAAGTGTCTACATTTGTGCAGCACCTAAGCCAATACCAATCAATTGTAGCAATGACTTTATTTAAATAATGAAGGTCTTTGCCCAGTAGTGGGACAGTAAATAGACTGATTTCTGTATTTTATTTTAATCAACTTAAAAAGGTCCAAGACACAAGCAGCACCAGGGTTTCTCAGTAGTTCTCTATACAAAAGTGTCTGTTAGACATATGAATGACATAAATGTATAACTTGTTTTAGTATTCTTATCTAGAATCATCAAAAGGCATTGACATGCTTATCAATGTTATTAAAGTTGTTTACTGTATTTACAAAATTAACTGACCAGGTTTAATAAATGTATACTTAATTGGAGTTTATTAAAACAAGTGGCTTTGTCTTAGGAATAAGTGACAATAATCATCATCATCAAAAATAATAATTATTATTAGAGCACAATGTAAGGTAAGAATGAGAAAGTAAGAATTTTTATGATAAAGGACTGATGAGGTGCTGGCAGCTGGCTCAGACAGTTGTCACTCAACACACGGTACTGCAAATTGCAAATTGATTGCCCATGCAAATGGAGAAAAAAAAATTTGCATGGTTGTCTAAGTGATTGTGATAAGGGAAAATAAAAATGATAAGTGAGATATGCGATCCAAGCAAAAGATAAATTTCAGTGGAAAGTTCATGGTTGTACAATGTTTTACCTGTCAATGTGAGGTGTGTTATAATGATGGTGTTTAAACAAGAAAATTACATGTAAAAGACATCATTAACCCATCATTGAAAATCTGCTATATTATTATTTTTAATACAGATGCCAAACCAAAACCAACAAATAGGTTAAATATTTAATCATGTGATATGATCTAGAAAAGAGTTCAATGTAGTTTTTCCAATTGTAAAACTTTAAATAATGTTATACAAAATAGTTATTTAGATTGCACAGAAACATTACTTTCAGGGTAGGTAGGTATACATAAAAACAAACATGACAATGTTGAAATGTCACAGAGACAACAGAAGGTCAAAGCTGAATGACTAATGTGTACACAAAATAAGACCTAGCACGACTAGGTAGGTAACAGATATTTATTGCTATTAGACTCATCCATTCGTTTAGATTCTGCTCATAACCTAGAAAACTCTCGAAAACAGAGTATATGCAAGTACAGTTAGGCCACAAACACTCACCTATTGTGGCGAACTCGTCGGGGGTCCTCCCTCCGGCGAGCAGCCATCGGCACCAATCTATAGTCTCCCACTCGTCTATAGCTTTGCTGGGGTTCAGCAGAACGTCCAGCAACGGTCCCAAATGCTGCGGAGAACCGCTGGCGCAATCCGCGTGGATGTAGGCAGCTGCACCACGTTTGCCCTTCTTCATCAACACTTGCGCCGTAGAGTTAGACATTTTATTCACTTTTCTATCTAGCGCTCGGCATCAACATTCACACTATACACATAAGTTACCGTATATTTCAGTTGATCACGGAAGAAACACCATTTCGAGTTTTACATAAGGCAATGAACTGTAGTCCGTAACGCCTTCACAATGTGACATGGTTAATCGTTACAAACACAACATGAACTGAACTGGAACGATATTTTAATTGTTGAATATCCACTAAATTACTGAAACTCAAAACATACAGTGATAATTTTTATTTTTATTTCACAAGAAGACAAATAATACACGCAGAGAGAAACAATCGGCCATTCAATCGGTGTTTATAGCAGAAAACAGATAAATTCTACCAGTACGGAAGAGAGCGCGCCACAATACAATATGGTAGAATAGTAGAATTTAGAGTGCGTGTTTACTGGTGTTGTGCGTTTGTTGGTGCAGGCTTGTGTGCTTGTGCGCGTACACCTTAGCGTACACAAATTACCTAAGCAAATTATTTATTTTTTGTTTTATAGATCAGTTTTTAACACAGACCAAACATGTTTTTAATAAGTTCTTCTGGCTAACAATTTAATCTTGTCTCAGCCTCTAAACAAAACGTCATCAACTTCAACGATTCTATCTAGCTACGAAAACAATAGTACTTCATTCAATACTATCAATAATCTGTATTTTAACCACACACCAAATCAATAAATAATTGCAACAGTGTCGATACAGTAGTAAGCCTTGGTCTAAAATGTGGTGATATAATATCCATTATCCATTATGTTCGGTTCGCGCAATCGCGCACGCACGGCACTAACTGCTCCGGGCACAGAAAACAGACTTCGGGAAATGGCCGTATGTTCGTGAACATGGAGCGTGCAACGTAGAATGCTCCGCGTCTTGCGATTCGCGTCCCCTTGCCGCCACCCGCCTTGTTTTGGTTTTTAGAAGAGAGCGTAGAGCGTTTCTATTGGAGAAGTAGCAGGAAGGTGCTCGACACGCGAGCGAGAGGTTCACGAACATACTGGATATAGGTACCATACTCATCTTTAAGTAGAAAATTCTGCATTTACTAATTTACAACTGGTTACTGTTTTTTAAAATAGGCAAACGTGGCAAACACTATATACAACACTAACACTTTAAAAAAAATTAGGGAGACTTTGTGTTTGAGTCTCCCTGTAATCAAGTAAAGAATACTATACGTCAGAATAAAAAAATATGTTTAAAACGCGAGTAAATTCCTAAAAATCCAACATTTTTATATAAAATTTTAAATTTATTTAAAATTTTAAAATTTTAAATAAAATTTTAAAATTTTAAATAAAATGTTTTGTGGGAAGGTATCGATAATAAGTTTAAATCTGTTTATGTACAGGTAGAGTGTTAGCATCACTAGTTCATCTAGTATCTGTGTTGTTACTAATGTATGTACTAGTAGAGTTAGTTAGTTTATGGTTTTATTTACTTGTAAAAAGAAAGACCATGAAAAGCGCGTGCGGTGCGGCGCAATTGCTTTGTTAAATTTAAATAAAAGTAATGCAAAGAGGAAATTAATATAATCGGGAAATGATTGTTGTCCAGTGATTCATTACCTATTTAATACTTTTAAGAAAGTTCTGTTGTACGAATCGTTACTTGTTACTTGTACATTGAGAAATTACAGCATGGATGAAAACAAAAAGGTTATGTTTCATGAAATGGAGTTGGATGATCGCATTTTAAAAGTAAGTTCTTTATTTAATGCCTTATTTGGTAACATACACACTCACGCATTTCTATTAGCTACTCTTTCTTACCCACTTTCAGCGTATGAGCCTAAAAATGTATTTGTGATAAGAAAATGTTACCTACTTGTAGGCTATTTCGCTGCTATCATGGCGTGAACCAACATTGATTCAAGAAACGGCTATTCCTCTATTGTTAGAGGGTAAGGACGTTCTCATGAGAGCTCGAACAGGCTCTGGAAAGACTGCTGCCTTCACTATACCAGTGATTCAAAAGATACTGAACATGAAAAACACATCACGTCACCAGTGTATACGAACCTTGGTATTAGCACCAAGTAAAGAACTATGCGGACAGGTACACACGCATTTATGTTATAATCATAATTTAGTTTAAGATTGTTTAAATCTGACCAATTCTTCTAAAGTTTATTCATTCAAACACGAAATGTACTTGTGTTAAAAGTATATTAAAAATTACAGATCACTTCAGTTATCTGTGATTTAACAATAAAATGTGCAAGAGAGATTCGTTGTGTAGACATATCAGCAAGTGGGGACACACAGACACAAAAGTCTATGTTATTGGATAAACCTGATATAGTTGTAGCGACTCCTTCAAGAGCTTTAGCACATTTGAAAGCAAACAATATGAGATTGAAAGACGACTTAGCTGTTATGGTAGTAGATGAGGCAGATTTAATATTTTCATTTGGTTATGAAGATGAAATCAAGGAATTGTTAAGGTAACTGACAAAAATTTCAATTTATACAATTTTATTATGAATATTTTAATTATGAGTTGGATAATATTAAATTGAATATTTATATACGAGTTCTTCTATTTTACAGTTATTTACCTAAAATCTACCAAGCCGCACTAGCATCCGCAACCCTTTCAGACGATGTTCTCAGTCTTAAGAAGATAGTTTTACGCAACCCTGTCACATTAAAGTTAGAGGAACCGGAACTAGCACCTTCATCACAGCTGCAGCATTACCATCTGTTTGCTGAAGAGGATGACAAAGCTGCTATTCTCTATGCATTGCTTAAGTTGAATTTGGTACGAGGAAAAAGCATTATCTTTGTCAGAACAGTTGATAGATGCTATAAGTAAGTAGTTATAACACATTACCCATTACTAAAATATACAATAATATAAAATATACTCCAATTTTAGGTTGGACTTTTGTTCTATCCACAATCTTTAATAGGCAAAATTCTATTGTTCTATAAGAGTTCCACTGTCAATAACGTATAACAGTGGTTAAATCAATTTTTAGCGACTGGTGTTTAGCAAGGTTAAAGACAATGTGAATGAATGAATTTGGTTTTGCTGCTATATTCTAAGTTATTTACTTAATTGTGTCCTCTAACATTGTTCCAGGCTCAAATTATACTTGGAACAGTTTAAACTAAGCTCATGTGTTTTGAACTCTGAGCTGCCTGCAGCGGTCAGGTGTCTATCAGTAGACCAGTTCAACAGAGGAAGGTATCAAATCATTGTTGCTTCAGACGAGAAAGCATTGGAGAAGCCAGATGGTGGCATACTGCCTCTGGAAGAGAGGTGTAAAAAGAAAAAGGTTTGTATAACACCTTGGGCCTCACTCACGTTATAAGCCATAGTTGTAATAGGCATAGAGCAATAACCAAAGGTTTTATTAATATATATCTTTTTTTAATTTAATTATTTTATTTACACATAATATCGAAACAACTTTTACGTATCTACTTGCGTTTATTTTACACATTACTTTTAGTTTATGTTTGTGGTCACAGGGAGGCTGAGGTGTTGGTTGTCTCATAATTAGTTAGTAGCTCATTTAAATTTAATCAGGTGCGTTTAGTTTTACACAGGAAGAGCTTACAGTATGTTTTGGTCTGGCAGTATGGTGTTGGGGCTGGGATTTAATATTTTGTAAAATAGGAGCCCAGGCTGGTTGTAGATTCTAACCAACCAACCAACTGTATAAATAAAGGAATATAGTAGATATGAAAAGATAAAGCAGTTGTTTGGTGTGACTTGTTATAAATGATATGCTGATCAACCTTATTTATTTATTCAAACATTCTTCTTGAGTAGTCCTGAATTACAATTTAAACCTTAGCCCAATACCATAATGTTGCTATTCCCCCAGCAAACGTCGAAACGCAAGCGCGACAAGGAGTCGGGCGTGTCGCGCGGCATCGACTTCCAGCACGTGGCCAACGTAATCAACTTCGACTTCCCGCTCGACGTCAACTCGTACGTGCACCGCGCGGGACGCACCGCGCGCGGCACCAACCAGGCAAGCTTGATTTATACATGGTGTAAAAAGACCCTTAACAAAGCCAAGTGCCACTTACTATGATTTTTTGTACTGGGCCATACCTGGGAACTGTCTCATTCTGGAGATATTATATGACAAAGTCTCAATTTATTTTTGTGAAAACTTTAAAAGTGATCACTAAACTTTCTTCTAAACAAACATTACTAAACTTTTCGGTAATTCATAAACAATGAAGCTTTTAAATTTTCTAAGCACAATGAATATTAGACGCAGATATTCCTAACCAGCCGCACACATGTCCCATTTCACATACACGTGTGCAGTCTGTTGCGCGCGTTACATTGCGTGCTACACATAACAGCTGTTTCTTTATTCTTAAAAAAAAGAAGCGATTTCTTAACAATTATTTCTGATAAATGTTGATTAGTTTGAGATATATATGTACATTTCGGCTTCGTTAGTTGTGTTTTTTGTAATTGCGATATATTCAACACCAATGCGATTCGGACATCTCGGAGAATCTAGTAGGAAACGGGGACAAGCTGCACCGTTTTATGTCACAATCCTTTTTTATGGATGGATAGGAAGAACGGGCCACAAACCGCTACGGTGACACGCTTGGGTGATGCTGTTCCCTCTAGAAACCCTCTGACTTGCTAGAGGAACCCTATCTCGTCGCCCCCAAAGACCTACGGGTCTTTATAACGTCATCGGACATTTTGGGGGACAACAGCATACTCGCACAGAAAAGAAATGTGTGAGTTGTCTGATAAACCTGGATAGAAATGGCTATGGCATTAATGGCTAGTTAGAAGCTTTGGGAAGATATAGGCTTTAACTGTCTACTCTTACATTTTTAACACTTTTTCTGAATTAATTGTTTAGATTTATCCTAATCTACAGTCTTATTATTACTATGAGTGCTCAATGTTAGACTAAATGTTTGTAGGATTAATTATATTTTATGACTAGCTGTGCTCGCGACTTCGTCCGCGTGGAATAGTGACTTTCGGCAGCATTTTTAATTTTTTAGGCTCTTTTCCCGTTTTTGCAACATTTTTCACTGATGCTTCGCTCCTATTGGTCGCAGCGTGATGTTATATAGCCTAAAGCCTTCCTCGATAAATGGACTATCCAACACAAAAAGAATTATTCAATTCGAACCAGTAGTTCCTGAGATTAGCGCGTTCAAACAAACAAACAAACAAACAAACAAACAAACAAACAAACAAACTCTTCAGCTTTATATATTAGTATAGATGATTGTGTTCTTGATAGAGTATCTGTATAACTTGCTACTTTTGGTTTTGCAGGGATCAGTGCTGTCATTCGTGTCGATACGGGAGAAGCCTCTAATGGACTCTGTGGAGGAACACCTCTCCAAGGGGTTCAACAACCAACAAGTTTTACAGTAAGTTGACCAGTGCCAAAAGTAAAAAAAAAAACTATGATTTCTGCAGTCAGAAATCATAGTTTTTTTTTTACTTTTTAAACTATTAATCACTACAATTAACTAACAATTAACAACACTAAAATTAGTATTAACATAGGTAGTTATTATCAAATAAATAAAATTAAAATGTTTTATTTAGTTTAGGATACCAATATTAGCTCTTTTAAAAGTCACTACGTCATCGATTCGTAAGTTTACTCATTACTCACTCGACCACTAAAGCGATGTATATGGACGGTATATAAATTTAGCTATCGGATTGAATGCGAGACATCTTAAATCAATCCCCATAGCCGTTAGATAACTGACGAACTCATGCCAAGCAAATTGGCATTCTAGGTGGGTTAACAGGACCGTTGTTAATGTGTGTAATTAATAATGCAATAATAATAGTATTCGCTCATCACTGGCCAATTAAACGGCAAGAGACCAAGAGGTCGCAGCCCAATGCGTTGGTCTGATCAGATCCGCACCACCCTCGACGATGCCCTCCACGTCGCCTCAAACAGGAAAATGGCGGAACATCCTGAGAGACAAATTTTATCCTGTAGGACATGACCCCCAGCATTGAGGAATACGATGCAAGGAGGGGAATAATAGTCTTGTTTTCTAAAGTTTACGTTAATACTACACATAATAAAACAACTTTTCGGATCACACACTTTTATGGATTGATTTTTTACACATTGACTTTATATTATTTTATCCTGACGTTTCGAACACTTTGCAGGGTGCCCCGTGGTCACAGGGAGACTGAGGTTGTCTCATAATGAATTAGTTACTTGCACACCCTCATTACAACGTCAGAATAAAATAATATGAAATTAGTGTGTAAAATAAACGCGAGTAGATCCGTAAAAGTTGTTTTGTTTAAATAATAATCTTTCTAATAGAATATAAATAAAATAAAAGCTATTGGTAATTTATTATCGTAGCTGTCATAAATCATGTTGTACTCATTCATAAGCCTTTTACCTCACTAGGAAGTACGAGTTCGCGTTAGAGGAGGTGGAAGGCTTCCGGTACCGGTCGCGCGACGCGTGGCGCGCCGTCACGCGCATCGCCGTGCGAGAGGCGCGGCTCAAGGAGATCAAGCAGGAGCTGCTCAACTGCAAGAAGCTGCAGGTGAGTCATTGGAGTTACCTCATCACCATTATCACATAATACCTTATCACTAGTGTTCGTCCAGTGGTCGAAATTCGACCTTAATTTTATTAAGGCTGCACGGATTGTATTCTAAGCAATGAAAAATTAAAAAAGATAGAATGTGAGTTTGGATTGGCATTGACAGATTTCGGCCGCTCCTCTTCCATTTTTGAAAAGCGTATATACAAAGTGTGTGTGTCAAGTACAAATGCGTGTGTGTCAAATACATGGTAGTGTGTGTAATGTTTGTTTTATTGATTTAATGTATTTTTTTGCATAATTAAAAAAAAAAAATTAACATTCGGATAACTTTCTCTATATAAACTATAAGTGTGCGACATACTGCTCCGTCCGCGCAATTTTCGTAAAGAAGGGGTACAAAGTTTTTGCTTCACGTATTAATATATGGATAACATCCCTGTCGCATAGAATAAGGAGACTACAGAATGTAAGCTAAATACGCGCTAGAGCAACGCACACATATACAACAACCTCTCACATAAAAGTGAATAGATTTAAATTTTTAAGTTGCCAGTATTTCATTTTTCATTTTATTGTCTCCTTATTTGTCCTATGCAACAAAGCTTGTCTGGAAGAGATAGCTTTAGTCGATAACACCGCCAATGCTTACTTTTCTTTTTAAATTTTCTGTTATTTGTATTGTGTATAATAGTGTAAGCAACAAAGTGTTTATCTTTCCATCTTATTTAAATAATAAATAAATAAATATTAGACAACATCACATACATTGTTCCGATCCCAAGGTAAGTAGCTAAAGCACTCGTTTCATAGAAACAACGCCGGTACCACAACCACTCAGACCCGACACAATATCGAAAAGTTCGTTTTCGACATTGACCCGACCGGGAATCGAACCCGGGACGCCGCCCAAAGTCTGGCGTGCAAGCCACTCTGCTACGGAGGTCGTCGTATATATCTCTCACGGACGCGGTGTATTGCAACAGCTGCGCTCGGACTGTTTCGAGCTGTTCTGAGATCCGTGTCCGTGCAAAAGGTCTATGTGTGCGTTGCGTTGCTCGAGTGCGGTATGTATTAAGCTTACCTTCTCTCCTTTTTTTGTGCCTGTGGTCTAATAGTTAAGACGACACCTCGATTTGTGATCATTCAATAAGGCTGATCCTTACTGACGATGGCATAAGGTCGATAATACGTAGCGGCTGCGATTATATACACCGCAAATTGACAGTTAACCTGGAAATGTTTAATTTTTTTTTATTGGTTTTAAAGAATATTGATGTTATCAATATATTTTGAGTGGTTTCCAAGCATATAAATTAAGTACCTAATTTTGTTGTAGTTTCAACAATTGTGATTTTTAGTTTTTTGTTTTCGAAAATAATTATGATCGAGTTAAAATTATACAATCGTGTACAATCGTGCAAATTCAAGAAAAAGACATGAATTTACCTATAACAACATTTCAGATTCGTAAGTCATATTATAGGTAGTCTCAAACTATTCGACGAAAGTTAGTGCATTTTTTGTGTGCCGCCTTAAGGCCACCACTCTTAAGACGCACAGGTCCCGGTGTAATTCCCAGCGAAGAAAGCCAAGTACAAACAAATAACCCCCGCTGGGAATCTAACCCGGGACCTCGTAAGTTCGAGACCGGCGATTGAACCATTAGACCACAAAGGTGACAATTTTGATTGGTATTGTAATATGGTTGTTGTACTTTATTTATCTATTCGCCCTTGTCAGTAACTTAGGCGACCTAACACGTTGTCTAGCACTTCCCACTTCTAATGATGACAACCACAAAGCATAACACATTGATGAATGTCTAATCTTCTCCCTGAAGTATTCCTTTAACATACTCCCACACCCAACCCACTGACGATCGAATTGAAGCAAGTACCTTTTCCAGGGTTATTTCGATGACAACCCTGCAGACCTGGTGGCCTTGAAAAGAGATAAGGCCCTTCACACTGTGAGGCTGCAGCCGCATCTGGCTCATGTCCCGGAGTACCTGCTGCCCGCCGCCCTGAGGAGTGAGGACCCGGTGGAAGCTGACCAGGAGACGCCGCCGCCACCGCCCGCCAAGAAGAAGAAACAGAACCAGTACGGCAACGCTAAGAGGATGAAGTATCAGGTTGGTGGTGACGTCTTTAATTACCAGTGATCGAAATAGGTAGGTAGACATACTACGCGACGACATCACGTCGCGTCGGGATATAACTTGGAGCAGTTAATACCACCTGATTTGATACCGGTATTACTCGAAATACCAATAATCTTTAATTCTACTATTAAAAATTAAAAAATAATAATATTCAAATCATTTAATCAGTTTAGGCTACAAGTAGCTCTTATGAATGTCACTATGCCATTGGTTCGTAAGTCTACTCTGGGCGGGAGACCTTGTACCGAGAAGAACCGGCAAGAAACTCAGCAAAAGCGTTTCTTTTCGGGAGAAAAGAAACGCTTTTGCTAAGGTAGGTTTTCGGTAAGGGATTACAGCTTTAAAAAAATATTCAATCCCAAAGAAAATAAAAGTACGAAATAATTACTGGTACACGAAATGCCGGTACTGAATTCGGTAGCAACAGCTTCATATTATGTCCTTTTATGAAGTTTAGGTAAATCAGTCTATTACGATCATTGTATTATTATTTTTTGTTCTTATTTTAATTACTTTAATATTTTAAGGACTTTTATCGATTACGATATGTCAGTCCTATCGGACCCTATGCTTAATTTTCTCACAGAATGTTAGAATTAACCAAGTGCAGGTCGCGGCGGGTACAAAACACGACACAAGTTCTTGGCTTCTTCTGACAATGGTTGAGCCAAGATCTCATGAAATACACCAACATTCATTTAATTTACTCTAAACCTAGACATGAACGCTCTTCGTTGATCTTGGTAACGGACACATTCCACCAACAAGTGTTGTATATCTTCAATGACACGATCATTGCTAATAATCCCACAGCAGATTCTAGTGTAAGGGCCCGGGTTCAATTCCCAGGTCGGGCAAAATGTGTTTCAGATTTTTGGATGCCCGGGTTTGTGATCACCAACCCGCATTGGCAATTTGGCAAGCGTGGTGATTAAGCCATTACCCATCTATTGTAGTGATGGCATGAATTCAATTAATTTATCTCTACAAAATTGTAAACTCGCATATCGATTCACCATCTATTCTATCACAGCTCAATTTTAATATAAGATATAAATCCCGAAGTTCCTCCTATAAATTATTTTGTCTTCAAGTATACAAAAACAATACCTCATGTTATAACCCGTTAACTAGAATGTGTCGTCTATACAACGAAACTATTGCTGGACATTATTCTTTGGACATTTTTGATAAGAACCTATACAAATTTAAAAAAGAAGTTCAAGCTGCCCTTGTTTGAATATCTTTCAATACATTTGATTAATCTAAACATTTCAACATTATTATTATAATTATTTTATTTTTTTTTCTTTAGGAACCTAGTATAAACCTAGAATATCTATACTGTATAAACCCTTATTTTTAGTACCTGTATACCTACTTGGATCTTATTGTGCCTACAGTTACGGTTTAGTTCAATGTAAAAGTGTAATACAAATTAAGTGCATGCTTAGACTGTAACTTGTTTTGTAAGCCTTAATCAATAAATAAATAAATAAATAAATGATGCAGGTCTTTGCCCAGCAGTGGGGCAGTTATAGGCTGTTTACTTTTACTTTACTTTCTTCGAAGGTTTTTTGCTAACATTGGTGTTTTTGTTTTAGGCGCGCCAAAAGGACCCTCTCCGCAGTCTCCACGTAAAGTGTAGCACAGCCGTCGCTGACACGTAGCAGTAGACTTGTTAGTATCTCGCGGAATAAAACGTTCATGCAACAAAATACCTTTTGACAAGCATTTTTTACTTGTTGTTAAATGTCATCCCACATTTTGATACCATTATATTGTTAATTGGTCAATAAAAACTATGTTTTATACTAAACTTGGAAGCGGCTTACAATTTTTTTATTGTATAACTTCAAATCAATTATTTTACGTTGTGATTTTCTGTCATACAGCCCGCCTGCCGCGTCTCGGGCTTGCGACGGCTAATGGTTAGTTATCTGTGGTTAGTACCAATGTTGCCGCTTTAAAAATATATTTAATAAAATGTTGAAATGTATGTATTTTGTTTGTTCTGGTTTATAACTCATTTGAGATGGGAAAATTGAAACCTTCCTGTATACAGGTGTTTGGTTATTACTAATGGTGTATATTCCCGAAACATAGCTATGCAACCTGCAGCCATTGAGGAGCTCGATGGCGTAATGGTTAACGCGACCGGTCTGCGAGTGCTGAGGTTAAGCAACATTCGCAAAGGCCGGTCATCGGATGGGTGACCAAAAATGTATCATATCGAGCTCCTCCGTGCTTCGGAATGCACTTAAAGCCGTTGGTCCTGGCTGCAATAGCAGTCGTTAACACCACACTGGGCCCGCATGGTGGTTTATGGCTTGTTCTCCCTATCCATCCCTAGGGAAGGCTCGTGCCCCAGCAGTGGGGACGTAAAATGAGCTGATGATGATGATGAGCCATGCAACTAAGTATAAAGAACACTGTGATAACATGCAAAATCATATTTGCGTATATTTCTACATACATCCCTCCCCCAATAAGGCGGTTGCATTCTAAGTTCTCTCTTAAAAAACAACTTAAGTCTCATCTGCTCGCCGAACAGTAGTTAGGTATTCCTAAACGATTTTTGTAGGTGGCGTGGTAACAAATGCGAACTAGGTAGCACACTTATTATATATATACAGGTTGTAGATTTGCATTCCCGCCATAATTTTACAGCTGATCGTAATTGGTACACTTAATGACTAAAAAATACTTTTAACACGGAGAAAGTAATAAGGAACCGATTGATTAATAAAATGATCTCAGTGTAAATTAGAATAGCGACCGTCGACTGACGAGAATAGGGGTGCAGACCGTAGTAGGTACATAAGAGCGCAGCGGGCGGACATTAAGTCGATGAACTTACGTAAACTTGTAGGTACTATTATGTATTCTGTGGTAAAGTGGCTAACTCTTACGCATAAGTATACTTTGTTGCAATAAACTATTATTAGGTACTTACTGATCATGTTTAAGATACTCGCAGGTACTGCTCAAAGTGGGCACCTTCACGTTCTATGCACAAATGAGCACGGCGCCTTAAGTTTCTAGGTAACTTTTGCAGCACACTACGATTTCACCTTACACTCTCAAAAGCCATTAAAATATTTTGTTTTAACTGCACAACACTCGTGATTTCGTCTTTATAAACCACCTCGCGCGATGGAGTTGGTCTGTTTGGAAACATTTCCACAAACATGACCACGGCTCGACGTAGACTGTTCCCACTAATTGCGTATAATCGCACCATCTCCACAAGTTCTACGTTAGAATAATTTTCCGTCATTTTACTTTTTTTACACACACAAACAACACACCTAAGAACACGTTTCGCTCCAAATTCGCTAGGGCTAAGAAATGTGTCACTCGTTCGGGGTTGCGCGGCACACTGGCTTTGATGCGTGCGGCGTGCGCCCGCCGCCCGCCGGCCGCCGGCGCTCGCCGCGCCGACAAAGCTGCGGGCGCGCCGCGAAGCTCGAGCTTGTTGCTACCTATGCGTGGTCGGGTGAGCGGGCGTACGCGAACGAGCGTTTATTTTTTAGTGCTACGCAGACGTGCGATTCGTATTTATAGATTTTGAAAATATGATTATTATTTTTTCATATTTTTTTTATAATTTATTTGTAATAAGTATAAGCATTACGACCGCTGCTATGAATATAGCGTGAATGCAAATCAACAAGTTGTATATATTTTAGTTATTTATTTATTTTTTATTTTACTTTGCATTTTACTTATATATTATTATACCCTTATCCAATTTAATGTCAATTATAAACATAATATACACTGCACAGCTTATACATTAAAAATCTTTATTTACAAATTTTAATATTTTTTTACAACACGGTCAAGGCTACGCTCATGGGCACTTTACTGATAATTGTTACGGGCACCGTCCTTGTGGTCACTCCTGGTTGTTGCTGAAAATCAGCGATTCACTAGCTATGCGAGTGAATACCACGCTGAGCAACGACCCTTTTGAGATGCTGCGGCACACACACATTTTTGTATTTTTAATACTTGTGTTATAATAATAATAATAATAAGTATTTATTTCAGAATAATTCCATAGATTGTTAGTAATTACAATAGACCTTACCTTATGAAATTATGTTTAGTGTAATTGTTGTTTTTTTTATTTACGATTGTATATTGTGTGTGTCTATAGTGTCCAAATAAAGACGTTATCTATCTATCTATCTATCTATTTATTTTTCCATAAAAAAACTCGAAATTTTATTAAAAAAATTTTGTTTATTTTTGACTGATTTGATTTTTAATGTTTTGACTTCTGTTTATGTTTCACCATGAGGTTGACTAAGAACGTATCAGCTACACCTAGGGTTGTCACTTTACAGTTTTACTAAGTAACAAAGAACGTGAATATCTCGGCCTTATGGTGCTTTTCAGTTATGTTCATTATTTTCCAGGGTTCTGTGAACGGTACCCTATCTGCTATAGGTATTACCAAACGCCCTGTATTGGAATAAAAGCTGTGTGCTGTTACTATCATGTCTGGATGATAAGTACTACTTGCACTGGGTTATGGCTTGGTTTAAAATGTTCATCTGAATGCCTGTGCCTATCAGTGAGGTGATTTTAAGCTGATGCTGCACATCCACTATTGTCATGTCCAAGCTCAATCCTCATGGTCCAAGTTTTCTTAGTTTAGTTCGCTCCTAAAAGAACACTCTTGAGAGTCAGTGACGATTAGCCTGAAGATGAAATCACAATTAATTCGGAATCCTTTGTTATTAAAGGACGAGCTCTCTGATCTGTGACTATCGTCTGAAAATGCTACTAAGACGCACGACACTTGCATACTAGCCTAGGTTCAAGGCACTGTACTCTTAGACCAAGAGTAGGGAAACCTGCCCCCCTAGACAAGTGGCATAACGATAGAGAATATAAATTAAATGGTATGATTATTGTACGGGATTGACATAATAGTAGTTTATGCAACTGTCATATAATGAAGGGTATTAAAACACGAGTGTGAGTTTATGAAACGAGCGCAGCGAGTTTCATAATAGTAACGAGTGTTTTAATACCCGTGTTATATGCAGTTGCATACACTACTTTATCTTCACTAATGCAATTAGTCAATCAACAAGAGTAAAAGCTGACAATAGTTTATTTATAATAATTGTTCCAATTTTGGATAGTACAATTTTGAAAGTTAATGTTAATTATTGATCCAGCAGCTGTAGCGGTCGCGGGGCAAGCAGTAGAGCTCGTAGACGGAGTTGGAATATTTATAATTACTTCATTCGTCTTGTTTTCTATACTGTTCAAGATCGTATTTGAGACTTGAATTTTATTCATTAAAGACTCATCAATGTAGCTTTCAGCCACAGTAGAAGACTTCCACCCCCCGTGTCGTTTCAGTGCGGTCAAATCACCACCGCTATCTATGAGAAGGGTCGCCGAGGTGCGCCGGAAGCAATGTCCCGTGTACAACGCTGGGTTAGGCAGATTCAAAAAACTTGCGATAGTTTTTCCCAGAGCACCAAATTTATTAATACCAGTTCTTTGATCGACGCACCTCCCCGATCTATAGCTCAAGAAAAAGGCAGGGTTTCGACAGGGGGTGGGTCGAAGTTCCATGTATTTTTTACATACGGCATAGCAGTTGCCCGTCACAACGAAAGAACGATCTATTTTCGTTTTTGTTTTTGAAACTTTCACCATGATTGTACTGTCGTCTATGTTAGAGACTTCATCGAACTGGATGTTGTATAGCTCTTGCCTTCGGCATGCCCCCATTATGCCGAAGATTAGTGCAACCTGTAACAATAAACGATATAATAAGCTTGAGGTACATAGCCAAGGCAAAAACTATGATTTATGAAGTAGTAAAGTGTAGGTACCTACTACCTAATTTATACACAAAGCGCTTAAACGGAGTGTCTAGATAACTTGCGTGTGTAGTACGTAAGTACTAGGTAGATTAAATAACAGAACTAAAATACACTTACCTTTTCAAAAAGATACAAAATATCTGGTGAATCTTTCAGGAACATCTTTATTTGACCTGATGTAAACGTCAACTTTTTTTCCTTGTGTCCTTCTGAACTGCGTTTCAGGAACGCTATGACTTTTGAATACTTCGTGATATCAATATTGTTGTAGATACTCAGTGTGGACTTGAGCATAGAATATTTAGCCTACATAGAAGATTGCTTGAATTTGTCGGAGAGGTCTTTGAGATACACAAGAATGACATTTTCAGAAAATGATGTAGTTTTCTTTTCGATCTTCCATGCCAAAAAGTTATTATATTCTTTTTCATATAATTTTCTAGATTTTTCTGGCAACTTTTGTTGCCAATTCTAGAATATCCGGAGGCGTACAAATATCATCGTCGCTGTCCATTTTTAACTTTTAATTTGTATTTTAAAAACAAATCATATTGCGAAACATTAAATTCACGCGTACGTGTATTGTCACAGTGAACTTGCCGCCATAAAAATCTAACCAATGAGAGCGCAGCTGCGCGCGCAGGGCCAATCAGGAGCGAGCGCGCGCTGTTCTTTTTTTATTTAATTGGCACAAGATCTTACCAAAGAGTTTTGTGTATGTAAGTTTAGTAGTTTCGACGAAGTTTTCACGTATAACCCAACTGTTTTCAAAAGCCAGCCTAATATCAAAATTTTATACAACTTGTATGAGGATTTTGACATAAGGCTCGCCAGGTTAATTGGTCGCGTTTTATTGATGTTATAATGAGATTTTACGATATCGATGTGGATATTATACCATCATGTGAAATTGCTTAAATTGAGTGTTTTGTTGTCTGCGCTATAACAGTAGTAATTATAAGTCAAGTATTGGAAACATAAGTAGAATGTTACAACATTAGTGTAGATAAACGTCATTTATAGGTGTCGTTAACTTATGTCAATCCCGTACAAGAATCATTCTATTTCATTTCTATTCTATTAGCGTTCAATTAGCGTTGTGCCACTTGTTTAAAGGGCTGGTTGTATCTGGGTGGTTATAAGCGCCCGCTAATAACCACCCACATACTCACGCAGGGCCAGATTAAGCTATGTATCGGCCCCTAGGCACTGTATTTTCTGGGCAGCTAGGCTTCATCATTATCTTTATCTCAGCCAAAAGATGTCTACTGCTGGACAAAGGGCTCTCCCAAGGATCTCCACAACGACCAAACAATATGTTTTCTCTGACCGAGGTCAACCCGAACTTCGGTCCAAAGCCTATAGAGGTACTCTTGGATTTTCCGCTCTCGTCAACAGACTCGAACGCTTCGCAGACGCTCGAAGAATCTAGTACCCCTTCTTACCCCAACGGGGCGTATAGTGTAGTGTAGTAGTGTAGTGACGGAATCGAGAGGTTCGGTCACTACAGCTTGAGGAACGTCAAGTTTCTCAACGCCTAAATCCTGTTACGCTGTAAAGGCCAGAAGCGGCTTGCAGCAAACACTTTCAAGAATAAAACATACTAACACTGTTCTTAAAATAATGGGACTCTGGGATCGGCTTCCCCGAAACCAGAGAGGACTTCAGGCTCTTCGCCCTTAAATACGTTGCCAAACTTATGGCATCTATCTTTGCAGAGGAAGAAGAGTGAAAGGATGGGGTTGCACACAAGATCCCGATGGGTCGAAGTATTACTGCAAGAGGGAAACCTCAACAGGCTCCAATAAGATAAGATAAGAACATGGTTGTTATGGTGCAAGACTTAAATCATGTGGTGGTAGTTATCCAGACAGACTTAAATGAAGCTCTACCGCTAATTAAACCAAGTATAATCATAGTACTACACGCTGGGTGGTATGATCGATCGAGTTCGTGACTCCTGGGACTATGATAACGGCACCAGTTGTTTCCGACAGAAAAAAGTAATCGTAATTTTTTCCTTTATAATCAAGTAGCGGCCGCTCGCGGTTTCACCCGCGTGGTTCCCGTTCTCGTGGGAATATCGGGATAAAAAGTGTCATATGTGTTAATCCAGGTTATAAACTATCTGTATGCCGAATTTCATCCTAATCCATTCAGTAGTTTTTACGTGAAAGAGTAACAAACATACATCCATACTTACAAACTTTCGCGTTTATAATATTAGTAGGATAATAGAGGTCAGCAACAGACTTTAGATTTTTAGCAACGATGAGGGAAGTTCCAGTAGCACTTCTAATTACTTTTTAAAAGTTTATCTACACTAATGTTGTAACATTCTACTTATGTTTCCAATACTTGACTTATAATTACTACTGTTATAGCGCAGACAACAAAACACTCAATTTAAGCAATTTCACATGATGGTATAATATCCACATCGATATCGTAAAATCTCATTATAACATCAATAAAACGCGACCAATTAACCTGGCGAGCCTTATGTCAAAATCCTCATACAAGTTGTATAAAATTTTGATATTAGGCTGGCTTTTGAAAACAGTTGGGTTATACGTGAAAACTTCGTCGAAACTACTAAACTTACATACACAAAACTCTTTGGTAAGATCTTGTGCCAATTAAATAAAAAAAGAACAGCGTGCGCTCGCTCCTGATTGGCCCTGCGCGCGCAGCTGCGCTCTCATTGGTTAGATTTTAATGGCGGCAAGTTCACTGTGACAATACACGTACGCGTGAATTTAATGTTTCGCAATGTGTTTTGTTTTTAAAATACAAATTAAAAGTTAAAAATGGACAGCGACGATGATATTTGTACGCCTCCGGATATTCTAGAATTGGCAACAAAAGTAACTCACAATCTTTTGCCAGAAAAATCTAGAAAATTATATGAAAAAGAATATAATAACTTTTTGGCATGGAAGATCGAAAAGAAAACTACATCATTTTCTGAAAATGTCATTCTTGTGTATCTCAAAGACCTCTCCGACAAATTCAAGCCATCTTCTATGTGGGCTAAATATTCTATGCTCAAGTCTACACTGAGTATCTACAACAATATTGATATCACGAAGTATTCAAAAGTCATAGCGTTCCTGAAACGCAGTTCAGTAGGACACAAGGAAAAAAAGTCCTTGACGTTTATATCAGGTCAAATAAAGATGTTCCTGAAAGATTCACCAGATATTTTGTATCTTTTTGAAAAGGTAAGTGTATTTTGGTTCTGTTATTTAATCTACCTAGTACTTACGTACTACACACGCAAGTTATCTAGACATCCGTTTAAGCGCTTTGTGTATAAATAAGGTAGTAGGTACCTACACTTTACTACTTCATAAATCATAGTTTTTGCCTTGGCTATGTACCTCAAGCTTATTATATCGTTTATTGTTACAGGTTGCACTAATCTTCGGCATAATGGGGGCATGCCGAAGGCAAGAGCTATACAACATCCAGTTCGATGAAGTCTCTAACATAGACGACAGTACAATCATGGTGAAAGTTTCGAAAACAAAAACGAAAATAGATCGTTCTTTCGTTGCGACGGGCAACTGCTATGCCGTATGTAAAAAATACATGGAACTTCGACCCACCCCTTGTCGAAACCCTGCCTTTTTCTTGAGCTATAGATCGGGGAAGTGCGTCGATCAAAGAACTGGTATTAATAAATTTGGTGCTCTGGGAAAAACTATCGCAAGTTTTTTGAATCTGCCTAACCCAGCGTTGTACACGGGGCATTGCTTCCGGCGCACCCCGGCGACCCTTCTCATAGATAGCGGTGGTGATTTGACCGCACTGAAACGACACGGGGGGTGGAAGTCTTCTACTGTGGCTGAAAGCTACATTGATGAGTCTTTAATGAATAAAATTCAAGTCTCAAATACGATCTTGAACAGTATAGAAAACAAGACGAATGAAGTAATTATAAATATTCCAACTCCGTCTACGAGCTCTACTGCTTGCCCCGCGACCGCTACAGCTGCTGGATTAATAATTAACATTAACTTTCAAAATTGTACCATCCAAAATTTGAACAATTATTATAAATAAACTATTGTCAGCTTTTACTCTTGTTGTTTGACTAATTGCATTTGTGAAGATAAAGTAGTGTATGCAACTGCATATAACACAGGTATTAAAACACTCGTTACTAACTCACACTCGTGTTTTAATACCCTTTATTATATGACAGTTGCATAAACTACTATTTCTGTATAGATACAAGCGCCTTGCGTGAAGTCATTTGGTCTGCGACTATGCGGCGTGTGCTCATCTCGTTCTACGTGTCGCGTCAAAATTATGACGTAGTAGGTACAATTCGCTCCGAGCTGCAGCTCTATTCTCGAAGCAAAACAGCGGCAAACTTGATGTTGAAGTCGCCCATAACTTGTAAACGATTTTCAACCTACTTCTAATAGTAATAAAGTCTACATTCGTTTGCAAGTTATGAGCGAGTTCAATGTCGAGGTCGGAGCTGTTCCGAGATACCGTGTCCGCGAAAAGGTATATTGTGTATGGCATGTATGAAGCTTGCCTTTCTGCAGTCTTCTTAATTTGTGGTAATAGGTTGGGGGTGGATGATGTGGTTTGGTGTAGGTGTAAAGACGACGGAAAGCTAACAAATAAGTTACTTAATATAATTTTACGCAAATTTTGTTGCGAACTTTCAATTTGAAAAAAGACGAAAGTGTTGAAACTGACCCGGCATGTCATGGGGTGCGGGTTCGAATCCCACTCGTGGATTTTTTAACACTTTGTCTTTTTTTCTAATTGTCAGGAAAGTTTTGCCTTTTTTAAATATGAATGATCGATACAATAATTGTAATGTATCATTCTCCTTTAACGCCAGTCCCGAAGGACCAAGTTACGTCGGTTACGTTAAGTACGGAGGGAATTTTTACAGATACGTAGGTAGGTAGGTAGGTAAGTAGGTACTATATATTGCCGCGGAACCGGTGAAGTATGCTTATACCGGCACTTGGGATGAAGGCTAAGTGCTTCCCCATTGTGAACTAAAATTAAATTAAAACGGCTCGTTAATTAATTTTCTTTAATGAATTAATAAAGAAATAAGGACTGGCAAAACTCGCGAGGGCGCACGCTCGCGTGATTGTTTCGAAAATAGTTTTGTTAAGACTTGCATGTTCGTATCGCTCTTGCTTGACCGATTTATTCAAGTGGGTGTTGATGGTTTGATTTGCCCATATAAGTTAGACATGTTATGTTGGATAACAGAGTGAGTTTTTGTACTGGGCATGTCTTGTTAGCCCTGTACAGAGTATAAACAACAAAGAAAGACTGAAGTTGGAAGAATACTTATACGTTTCAGTGTCGGCAACGCGTGTTTGATTCTTGTTATGTATAGGTTAAGTTGTGTCACTGACTGAGCCAGTCTCGCAATAAATCGTCGTACTGGACACACGTCTTTTATTTAGCAGTTGCGACGAGGGAGGATTAAAAAGAAAGTGTTTCGTAGATTAAACTTATAGTTAGTTTGGAATTAGTGAATAACTGTTAAGATGTCGGTTGGACAGATGCGTGAAATTGGTATTGTTATGTGGAATGAATAGAAATGTATTTTTTTGTAACAAAGTAACGGACGAACTTAAATTACCTACATTAATACCAGTTATGGGTGAAGAAACTTACAAACTATTATCAACTTTAACTAGCCCCTAAAACCATCACATTTAACATACAATACAGCAGTTATTAGCGGCCCACCTACAACCGAAGCCTTGTATCTTAGCGGAAAGGTTCAAATTTCGCCAGCGTAGACAGCACGATAAGGAGTCGATAGCCGACTACGTGACTGAGCTAAAAAAGCTATCTGAACATTGTGAGTTCACGTCAATGTTGGACGAAAATCTCCGTGATCGCTGGTTTGCGGCTTAAGAAGCGACATAATTAGACAGAGATTTAGCTTATAACCGTGCTGTCACGTTAGCATTGTCGCTGGAGGCTGCCGAGCGGGACGCGAATGCTGTGGAGCAAGGCGGGGCGAATGTGACAGAGCGAATTAACAAATAGTGGATGTTCAAGATCACGAGGCACAGCGCAGTTGAGTGTCTATACAAAGATTACGTGTGCAGTTGGTGTCGGGAGATAGGTCACCTACGAAGGATGTGTCCTAAAGATGAGTCGAGACGGTCCGGATCGGCGGGATCTGCCGGTATTCAATATGGGACCTCACGCGAAGGGCGCGTGATAAGCAGCGGTGCGGACGGCCGAGGTTCGGTGAGAAGAACGCGGACCGGACGCGGGCAACCGCCGCCGCCGGGAGCGGGCTCCATTACACTCGCTGGGCGAGCAAGATTGTGATAATCAAAGTAAACAATACTAATGATTACGAAGAAAACGAAGAGGAGCCTATGTATCAGATGTCGTTAAGCATTTATAAGCCGGTGTGTATATTAATTAAGGTTTAGAATTGTTTACTGAATATGGAAGTTGATACTGGGTCTGCCTTATCGTGCATATGCAAAAATATTTATAAACAACTGTATAGTAATTTGCATTACCTATTGCAATATAAAGGTGTAATAAAACTCTACTTTGTGTCTGTATGTTATCAATACCCTATATATAACTCTACTCTTTGGTTATCAATACAGGAACCACAAAATTAGGTCGGCAATGGTTAGCTGAATTAAATATGTCTATTAATGTATACAAAGCAAACACCCAAAATAATTATATAACTAATCATATACCAGACAACAATAAAGTAATTAATGAAATTCTTTCTTTTCTAATTAATTCGTTCGACGGCACATTAGGTAAATACCATAAAGTTATGTATGTAAACTTTAATAAACATTGGCAAATATTGTGTTGCGTGCCATTAATGGCTCGAGTGCCATCGGTTCGCCGTCCCTGGCCTAGGAGAGCGGGCGGTAATTGCTGTATCCATATTGTCAGTACATTTGCCATGATAGCTGCTTTTAGGGTTCGGTGTAATCGTTCGACCATGCCGTTCGCTTTTGGGTTATATGCGGTTGTACGAACGCTTTCGACTCCGAGAAGTTTTACTAACTGTGTGAATAAGTCTGACTCGAATTGTCGACATTGGTTTAAAGTAGGTACCTAATCAATTGTGTGCCTCTGAACTTTACACTTTTGGTAAAGAATACAACTTTTAACAATGATTTTTACGTTATTCATGTGCTAGGCCAAAAATACCTTGATTGCTTTGTGGCTGCGACGCCGGGATTGATTACTTCATGTGTTTTTTAATCGCAAGTTCCCGGAACTGGACAGGTAAGTACGGGCGAATATTAAGCGTTGAGGTTTCACACGTTTTTTATATCTGAATCAGGCATTGTTATTAATTTAAATTGAATATTATTTTGTTTCATGAGCTTTTGTAATTCCGTATGTTTTTGTTGTGATTCGGCCAGTTCCTGATAATCCAATAAAGAAGGCATTGTTATTTCTTCTATGCTAGTCAAAGCGTCGGCAACGGTGTTTTTATCACCTTCTATATATTTAATGCTATCACAAAACTGTGAAATATAATCTAATTGTCGTAGGCGTCTAGATGAATCTAATGGTGAGATTTTTTTTGTTAATGCGAATGTCAATGGTTTATGATCGGTTAAAATTGTTAATTCCTGACCTTCTATCATATATCGGAAGTGTTTTATTGCTAAATATATTGCTAACAATTCTCTATCATAAGTATATCTTGTTTATGCTTCTATAAGTTTTTTGAATAAAATCCCAAAGGTTGTAATTTATTTATTACGTATGTTTTGATGTAGAGCTGCGCCTATGTAGTTCCCCGAAGCGTCGGTCATTAAGATAAGAGGTGCGCTGTGATCGGAGATGTGACAACGTGACAGCGTTGCTCAAACTTTTGTATCTGAATTTCTGCAGCTTTTAGTATGCTTTGTTTGAAAAATTCATTATTCCTAAAAATCGACGGAGCTCTTCAATAGTATTAGTTTGAGGATAATTAGAAATAAGCTGTGTTTTCTTTGCACTAGGTTTAATTTCTTCTATGTTAATGTGGTAACGTAGAAAATGTAATTCAGATTTGCCGAATTCGCATTTAGCTGAGTATATAGTGAGGCCATTATTATTTAATCTTTCTAAAACGAGTTCCAGGTGTTCCAGGTAGGTAGTCCTTCCATCCTTGGAAGTTCAGCGTAAAATCACATGGTCTAAATATGCGAAAACGAAATCTAAACCTTTTAGAGCAGAATCTTTAAAGTCTTGAGCCGCGTTACGCAAACCAAAGTTCATTCTCGTGAATTCGAATAAGCCAAAGGGCGAGAAATTAGCGAGAAATTAGCGAGTCTTAAATTGGAAATACAGGCCATAAACTACAAAATTAATAACGGCAAGAACCGCCCCCACGAATCAAGAGATCATGCCCGACACTATAATCGCGATTCTCGCAATCGCTCAACAAACAAACAACATGCGATCGCGTCCTAAAAGTAGGAATAATTCAAACAGAGATTTATTCGCCAGTCAAACTGCAAAACCTGGTGATGAAAACTACTCGCGTCTACTATAATAAAACAAAGTCGGAAAACTGATACCGACACCGGCAGTCGTCAGCGTAATCGGTGTCGAGAATAATATCGCTTGAGCCGCTTGAGCGTATGCGATAAAAACCCCGGTACACAATTCCTTATCGATACTAGTGCTGATGTATACGTTTTGACCGCAAAAAGGCGAAACACCACTTCAGATTAATACGTTATACGCTGCTAATTACGGCACAAAAATTAAAACATGCGGCGAACAAACCATTGAGCTCGATCTAGGCTTACGCCGACCATTTCATTGGAAATTTGTTTTAGCCAACGTACAAAGGTCAATTACAGGAGCCTACTAAACAAGCAAACAAATTAATGTTAACTTTACACGAGTAAAAACTAATAGATAAACTGACTTTATTCATTCGCAACACAAGTGTTTCTCAAACTATCGAACCAAGTATAAGGTCGATAGATATGAATAATGAGTTCCATATAATTTTACAAAAATTCCCTGATATAACTAAAATTGAGAATTTTAAGGCTGATCCAAAACATGACATCCAACACCACATCGATACATCTGGTCCTCCAGTGCACGAAAAAGCACGGCCACTTAACCCAAAAAAATACAAATCAGCAAAAGCGGAATTTGAAAGAATGATGCAATTAGGTATTTGTAGACCTTCAAACAGTCCCTGGGCCAATCCACTCGTGTGTTGATAAAAAAGACAGTCATGAAACAAGGCCATGTGGTGATTATCGCAGGCTCAATGCACAAACTATACCTGATCGATACCCATTACCTAGATTATTAGACTTTACTTATACGAGTATGCTAAAAGGAAAAACATTTTTTTCTAAAATTTACTTCAGAAAGTCATACTTTATCATACCAATACCAAAATTCGAAATTAAATAATCGTTAATATTTTTATAACATAATAATTTATTATCAAGAATAAACTATATACATATTTTCAAATGTTGCACTGCTAAATTAACGTGAAAGTTTATTTTTAGATTTCAATTTTATATTATCAAAACAATATATTGAATTCGCATTCGGATTGCTTAAAAAATGAAAAAAAAAGAAACAAGCCAAAATAAGCTAAATCTTAAATATAAACCCTAAAAAATAGGTGAATATAAAACCTCTTTTTCTGTTGGTTTAAACAAATCATAACAATTGGATATTAGACAAATACCTACTCTTTCTGTGTCCGACGTCCCAACTACTCCAATAAGTTGTAAACATAATGATTACACTTTGCGCAAGAGCTTGCGCCGTAAAGAATACATATTACCTACACTAGAAAAACCCGCTAGGTTGGAGTTAGAGTTCCGAAGTAACTATTTAGTAAGGAGAGCCCGTTGTGCAACTGTGATACAGATGCTATCGATACCATCTTACATCTAATAACAGAATGCCCAACAACACCAAGGCGAAACAAAAACTAGAGCAAAAGATAGATAGTCTCGTTAACGAAAGTTCGATTCAATTTATAATTGAGAATAAAAAACACAGAAATAGCCTAATAAAATATATGGAGGCTGTTGTAGATATACGAAATAAAAACAAGTGAAAATTGTAGTGTTTGTGATGAATTAGAATTTGATATTTGTAATTGTATTAGGTAGTTAATAGTTATGGTTGTAAAAACGTTCATTATTAATCAATGAGAAGTTGGCAAAATAAATAAAAGAAAAAGAAAAAAGAAACTATTTACAATCGATTGACTATTAGAAATCTAAATCTATGAAATTTTAAATTCTTGTTGTGTTTCGACGTCAACTTACAACCGTATACAGAACAACGTGTATGTGCCATTATATACAATAGGAATCACTGAACGTAAATTCAAAAAACGTTTAAAATATGCAGTACGCGCACGTGGCTGCACTTCACGGTAGCTACCACAAACTGCGCTTGTTTGTGGTACACTCGCCGCAGCGCCCGCTTCCCCTCGGGTTCCCCTCCCTTGCTCTGCGAAAGTACCTTCGATGCGCAACTGTTTGCTTGCTAAACTGTGCTACTGAGGCACGTGAGACTCTGTCTCTCTCTAACCCGAGCCGAGGACCTAGCCCATAGAGGCGCTCTCGGGTTATTCCGCTCTTTAATAACCGCCTGTGTGGTCTAGTGGTTAAGACCAATGTCAGACCCGCAGGTCTCGGGTTCGAATCCCGGCGAGGAGTATGTGTTTGTACTCGGTTAAAATATAGCCACTTCCTCATGTTTGGGGATTTCGAGTGAAGTAAAAGTGCGTTTCCAACTTCGGTCTTATCGTCACATAACATCAATGTGAGATGAAGGCAAAGTACTTACTCGTAAGGCCTCTTCGTCACCGGATCGGTACGCTTTCGTTTCGGTACCGCCTCTGCACCGAATCTGTACAGATTTTCTGCTGAAAAACATTTCCTGACAGGCTCTGGATGTTTTTTGTACGGTATTGTTCATTTGATATTGTATAGTCGCGTTAACATGTCGTCTTCAGAAGAGATGATCGGCGGAGCTGACGCGGGGGTGAGACGGGGGAGGCCGGCCGCCCTGTACAGATTCTGTGTAGAGGTGCGCGTATGCGCTCGGTATAAATCTCATTTGATTACATGCGTTCGGTAAACAATCTGTACAGATTCGGTGCAGAGGCGGTACCGAAACAAAAACGTACCTACCTAACATCCGGCGAGGAAGAGGCCTTAGTAATAAAAAAAATATTCCGATTCGAACGTCTCGGAAAATCTGGTAAGGGGACCAAGAAATGCTCGCGTGATGTCATCCCCTCTAGAAACCTTTAGTTTCTCGTCGCCCTTGAAAGTCCGATTTCAGCGGAAAGCCAGCGGCAACAAAAAACGAGCTCTTTCAAATAATGTTCAAAAAAAAAAAATTATTTTGCCAAATTTTACGATTCGATACACAGCAGCTTATAAATTCAATTCATTTATTTATTTAAAAACTTCGGCATCATTTAATTACACGGCGAACTTAATGTATAAGGAATTCTTTACCAGCCAACCATAGGGTGGTACAGAAATGTCATTGTAAGTTCAATTCAGAGCGATAAAAATGGATAAGAGTGTAGTAAAAAAAATGTTATTGAAATAACATGTAAGTAGAGTTAATTCCGATGCAGCACGCATGCACCGCCCTCCCGCCCGCAAAAAGTGTGCATATGCGGAAAAACAATGGGTGCAAGCGAACACGCACACCAACACCGATACCCGACACGTGTTCCGCCCCTCCACGGGGCATCCTCAGGAGCTGTTGACGGGTCGAGAGCTGCGCACCAATTGTTACGGCTTTTTTTTGAGAGAAATTGCTGATTGCCCTAGACGGCATTTTCAGCTTCACCGGGCTTGTTTGGGGGCGGCGAGAAACTAAAAGTGTTCCTCAAGCCGTGTGAAACGAATCACCTTCGGAGGTTTTCTAGAAGGAACGGCATCACGCACTAGTGCATGTCCCCGTGCTACCCCCTACTAGATTCGTACGTCCCCTACTAGATTCTCCGAAGGGTTCGGATCGGATCGGATGTTACGGCTACGCAGCTCCCGGCCCCTTAAAAAGCGCCATCGTTTGACATTTGTGACCCGGCTGCATTAGCAGACGTTAACAACCACCAACCCGCACTGGGCCCGCGTGGTGGTTTATTGCCCGTTCAAGGTAGAACCTAAGGATGGATAGGTATCCATCCATAGGGAAAACTCGTGCCCCAGAAGTGGACACATAAAAAATAAGCTGATGATGAAGCACGGTATTCGTCGATTACGTGATGGACCATTGATCAACCTCATTCAATCGTGGATAACAAAGTTCAGAACTACAGGATCAACATTAAATAGACCGAGACTAGGACCTATACCAATATTCGAGCCGAAGTCAGCAGGATTCCACAGTCGTTCTGTAAACGCGTTACTGAAAATATACGTAAGTACTCTAGACTCATAGGGGCTTATTAATAAACAAAGTGTAAGCTTGGAGTAGTTACTCTATGTTTTGTCTCTTTTACTCTAATATGAAATGGAGTTTACATGACGAGAACAAAACACGGAGTGACTACTCCAAGCTTACACTTTGTTTATTAATACGGGGATTAGAGTGCGTCAGGCTCACAGTCAGCATTTGGAGAACGCGGTTTTCAAATAATGAAATCCGTATTTGTTGTATTAAAATTACAATAAATTTATTATATTAAAGGTATGTGTAATATTTTTTATACAATTTTTCAAACTTTGAAAACTGCCACTGGACACCCGTTATTTAAATTAATCCGATTTATCATTATTGAGGACTGCGCAGTACGCAAGTCCAACTACCAAAAATTACACGTACGACGTACCCCTGTAAAGGATAGTCACAGACTGGCGAATCCTGACCGCGGTGCAATGGTCAGGGCCTGCCCGGGGCAACCGCCTTGTTGATCACGGTACACCCTACGCTAGGTTAGTATGCGTTGTGCAACACTTCACACTTATATATGTCACCGTGCAAAAATCTTGTCACCGCGATCCAATCATTCCCTAATCAGTGACATCTATTGACGGACTTCGTTAAAAACTTTTCTCGTGGTAGCTGTTGTCAAAATTTATTTGTCATTCACGCAACTTTTTAATGACCCCGCGGTAATGTTCCTTTTTCGAATGGTCCATATTAAATCTCTTTTATAGTGACAGTCGTAACCTTTGTGGTTTATAGTCTACTTCCTAGCTAAAAATGAAACGACGGAAAACTTTTATGTGTTTTATTTGATGTTTAAATATTTTTAAACAGATTTGGAGTATCGTTTCTTTTTGGGCGGTTCTTTGATAATGATTTTGGAGTCGCTGAAGGCTTTTCTCAAGGCGAGGGCTTGGCGGCGGCTGCTCGCGGTCGAGGTGGACTGTAGGGAGGCCAGAGGCCGGTTGAGGTAGTAGCCGTACGGGCCCATCTCGCGGCGCTGCCAAGGGCTTGTCGTTATCCTGAAAAAAAAGTGAGAACTTTTGTGAACTGAGTGGCAAAGCTTTTCAATATCACAGGCTTTAACCCCGTTTAGGGAACATGTTAGTGTGACAATTACTGGCCTAGTAGGTGGCTCTACACGAATTTGTGTAGGAATCAGCACCAATGGTAGACGATCAGGGAGCACCACATCTACTGATTTGCGCGCTTTAGGCGATTTGCAAACGGCGAGGCGGGGCAGTCTCTTTGACCGCGAAGCAATAAAAACCGGAGGACCCCCAAGCACCGGCGGCGCGGTCTTTTTTGCCCTCTGTATGCGTTGGTAGTATAAGATTCCCTTTTCGCGGTGAAATTGACCGGCCCGGCCCGCCGTTTGCAAAGCGCCTTAGTGGCATAATCAAGAAGACACGTGACTCGTGGCCATCACGTTTGAATGAATGAATGAATGAATAACATTTATTGGTAATACATGACACACACACAAAGTCACATTAAAAAAATAAAATAACAGGAACTAAAAATACAACCTTAACATGTATGTGTCGAGTCAACCAAAGGGCTCCGACTTAGTTTTTTTTTGTTGCAACCAAGGTCACAACACTGATATTCTGCCGAAACCCGTGGTTGGTTGCATCTTGCAAGTGGTTTGCGTTGCATCTTGCAAGTTGCAAGATAAGTAGTTTGCAATTCTGAGTAGCCGAATAGGTGAAGAAATTAAAGAACTTTAGCCTTTCCATGCTTCAAAAGAAATTGCTTAACCGTTCTTCCCAGTAGTTTTGAGATCGCAGTCATTAAAACAGACCAACTCGCATTAGACCAGCGTAAAGGAATATAATGGTCGGATCTCTCTATTTTATTTGTGTGTTGACTTGAGACGTTAAGAGTATATGGTGATATCTTATTGTTGTAACTTTTTTATAATGATAATGAAGTGACAGTTCCCTGCACCAGTGTACTAGACAAGCAGCAGAGAGAGAGAGAAATGGCGGCAGATTGTGAAACTTGCCACCAATCCTAAAATATCCTTGTTAGAGACCAATGATCACTCTGCCAGTCGCGCGTGGTGTTTACGTCTTATAAATCATTAATAATAATATAATAATAAATGTTTCCCATACTCACACCAATTATCTAGCCCCAAGAAGAGCTTCCTTAAGAAACTCGAGAAATGGTTGACTAGACAACGGATAAACATACTTAATATACTTAAATACATACTTGTTATACACAGGAAACACCCAGACCCGAAACAATTTAGAAAAACAGGTATTTCTAAATTGATACGACCGGGGATCGAACCCGGGACCTCGGGGATGGCGACACCATGAAAACCAGTGTGCAAGCCACTCGACCAAAGAGGTCGTCCATCATTCAGATTCGGATGAAAACATGAGCGTGTTACTGTCAATGTATAACCATATCATAAGGGGCGGCGACTCTGGGCGCGGACGCGTCTGGATGTAGATGGCCAGCGGCGCCAGTCCGCACATCCACACCATCCACTGCTGCATCATCTTCTTGCTCGCTATCTCATCTTCTGACGGCGACGATTGGTCGCCCTGTGACAAAAAACTATTTGTCAAACTAGCTTTTCAATGACATGGTACAAGTTCACATTTCACTCAAGTTCTTCACGTAATAACATGTGTTGTGAGACTCCAATTTTTAAATAAATCTACCGTACAAGTCTTAGTTTATAATAGTAATACTACTTTATACTGGCTTAATGCAAATTTTTTATTATTAATCTTAATTAATTAGGTTATTGGCGGTGACAGATTTTCTGTTAAAATCAGTTTCTCTACAGACCCAGCGGAAATAGAGAGGTAGGTGTCTTTAGGTAGTTTTACTGATCTCTTTTTGACTTTGTCGCCCTGGTGAATATAGCGAAGATCCACTTACTTTTATGGAGGTAGGTAGTTTGGGTACCCATTTCTTATGAAGATGGTTACCAACTTAACTGGAGAAATGATAGAAGTTTCTACATGTTTAAAAACATTGACTAGCACAGGCAACATAAAACAGACCTTCACATTTAAGACCATGTGCGGTTCAAATGAATATGGAAGGTGTACTTGCCTCATAGTAGCAGTACTCGACGAGGATCTTGACAACCCTCACCAGCACCACCCAGAAGTGTAAACTGTATATCACCATCCAAATGAAAAGCAGGTTCTGTAAAACACCAACTGATTAAATGTCTCTTTATTACTAGTCATCTACAAAGATTATACAGATCCATATAAAATACAAAAATATTTATTTCATAACTACAGACATAAATAGATATAAATGAGTTCCTTTCAAAATACACCAGCTAAAGTTAACTGAAAGAGAACTCTTCTAGAGCTAAACTCATCTTTCTATATGACTTGCATTTCAGGCTAAGTGCTTTTGTTACGAAATTAAATTGAAAGCTGAGCTTTTCTAGAGTGCGACTGGCTGTTTAGTATAAAGAAATTCCTAATTAGCTAGTTTGTAAGCCCTTTAAAACATTCTGTAAGCCTACAAAACTTTTTTTAAAAATAAATCATTTGAAAGTGGCAAATGCATGATACGAGAGATGAGTAAATCAAGGCTTCAAGCCCTACGTGATTGGTTGTAAAGGCACCTGCAACACCAGCTCCCAGAGTGGCACGCGTCGGAACAGAAACCGCCTGAAGAGTGCGGCGAGCAGCCGGTGCGCCAACGCAGCCGTGCCCACCGCCCACAGCACCGTCGGCACCATCGATAGCGTCCCATCCCCGCACTTTGCCCATTCCACTGTCTGCACAGAAAATATTTGTACTGGGTTAACATTTCACTACCAACATGCCTAAGGTCCTATAGTGTCATGTACTTTCATGGAGTCGCCTGCGGCAGAAGGACAGCAGAGATGCCCCAAAGCCAAGGAGCGTTAATTTGGTTGGTGCTGCAAGGCATTCTGGTGGGCTGTCGGCGGTCTTAATAAATGGGAGCCACCCTGCCCATACATCAGCCTGACTGGATTCCAGGGGGTTTCAGTGGGTCGGTCAGCACCATCTGTGTTAACCCCACATACCCCCGCTGGAGAGCAAGCGACTCGGACGCAAGTGTACCCGGGTAAAAAAAAGTGGGTATCCGTGCGTAACTTAACTTTTGTATGTTACCGAGCCGGTTAACCAGCCCGCCTGATGGAAAGCGGCCGCCCCGTAGCCCATGGACGCCTGCGACACCAAGGGCATATGACTAAAGCTTCGGTTTTTATGCTTACCTTATAAAAAACTTAACTGTATCGAGTGACCTTTAAAGCGACCCAAAGAACAATGCTGCTTGACGGCAGAAATGAGAAGGTAGTGAGCGCCTAACCAATTTCGGAAAGAAATCGCTTCGGTTACTTATCTTTAAAATTGGGAATTGGAAATCCAGGGTGCAAATCCTCTCAGATTAGTCTACGAGTACCGGATAAATCACATAATATGTTGTGTTGTTGTGTTGTTTAGGGTAAACGTGGATTGGAGTTGGAGCTTTGACTGTTTATATTTATACATAAATGCGTTTGACCAGAGCTGGCAAGTCTTCAAACACACTCCTATTAGTAGCAGTTATCTTTCGTGATTGGCAGAAACGAGATACCTTATAACCTTCAGTTCTTATTAAACTCCATTTGTCTTGAAACATCACAATTTTATTTACAAGAATTACAACAGCTAATTTTTATATGGGGCATGCTAAAACAATATAGAAACTTTTGATTCGTTAAATTTTTCAGTAAATAATATATCGACTACATAGTGTTTATCATGTCATCGTCGTGTGTCGTGTCCACTTTGACAACCTTTGATTACAGTTTGGCACGTTATTGGCACTAGCATTTTATTTTTATCTATTTTTACCATAGTTGCCATTAGAAATATTTTACGCAATAGTGAAGTGCTCAGAACAATAATTTAGTTATTATTCTGAGGTGCAGTCGGCCGTCAGGTAATGTTAAGCCCCCTTAAAACGACTGTAAGATTTAAATTACGTGATTACGAATTGCACGAGTTATTTATCGATCGAAGGATTGCACAGAAATAAGTCAAAAAATCATAGAATTATTCTCTAGGTTTTGAAGTCAGATGTTTTAGGTGGCTAGGTGGTGCTTGTTCCATCGACAGCGAAACTTCTGGATGGATACACATCCTTAGCATTATGAAACGTCGATCATCATCACCATCATCAGCTCATTATTATGTCCCCACTACTGGGGTACGAGCTAGGGGGGCAAAATGGATGGATAGGGAGAACGGGCCATAAACCACCACGCGGACCCAGCGCAGATTGGTGGTTGTTAACTGGTTGGTGGGTGTTACTGGTGGTTGTTGGAACGTCGATAAAAACAACGGGTTCTGAAGAGGTACCCTTCTCTCAACCCATTTGGGATCTTTTATGCAACCCTATAGGGTGACCCCCAATAGTCCTGCTCTTGGTTAAAATATCTGTGGTGCCCTGCCAAGGACTAGAGAAAAAAAATAAGTTGGGCTAAAGACCCACAGCCTGCAAGTGCTGCATGGGCTCCATTTCTTCTCCACATGCTTTAAAGCGTCCTCTGCGTCAAGCGGGCGCACGTTTTTCATGTAAATGCAAGGAAGGCAGGCGCTGCAACCAAGGCAGGAAAACAAAACAAAAGCGAACAACAACATTCAAGGCTTTCTAGACTATTCCTTGACATGGTGTATGCCGCACAAGCCACCCAGTTGTTCGGATAACTAAAATAAAACGAACATTTCCAAACAAAATTTTATATAATATTTGATTTACACAACGTTGCTAATCAGTCAATCGAACTTTAGTTTGGCCATACTCCGCCAGGGAAAGTCCTCAAGGCTTCGCTGCTTCCGCAGGATTGGCTTTGCAAGTACCAACGATGCAGGTGTTCTGTGCACAACAATTGCATCTGGTTGCCTGAAACCAGAAAAAAGTAATTATTCTCAGGTTAGAGGAATCATTAAAAAAAATTGTTACATCAGATTTTTTGTTTTGTTTTTTTTTTACATGTTGTGGTTATCCTTTATATTTCGTGTGTTTATTTGTATTAGAAAGTGTCTTGCTATGATAGGGCATTAGGGCATTTTCCAATATTTTTGACGCTGTAAGGGAGAAAAAAACTTGACACTTGCTGAGTTTGTTGCCGGTTCTTCTCAGTACAAGGTCTGCCCTGTGTAGACTTACGAACCGATGGCGTAGTGACATTCACAGGAGCTACTTGTAGCCTAAACTGAATAAATGATTTTGAATTTTGAATTTATTGCTGCAAATGTTAACAAAACTTCTGACACCCGAAGATTGTCACATTTTCATGTTACATCCTTCCAATTAGCAACAGTTTTAAATGAATAACACACAATAACAGGGGTAAAAAAGGGCACACACGTGGCAGTATCGAGCTCGCTGGTTCATCACGATTACTCGACAGGCCAAGCAGGAATTTATTTTATTTAACCAGCAGTCTGCTGTAAATACAGACGCAAAAGAATTTTAATTGTTTAGGGCACGGATCTGGCACTAAGCAGACGAAAGGTTAAAGAAAAGAGCTGGCTGACTGTGTTTATTTGACTGTGTCAAAATAGCGATAGGCATAGCTGTAAATATACATACAGAAGATACAGCCCTATATAAAACTGTAGCATAGCAATGTAGAACAATGGCTTGGCTACAGTATATATGTATTATATTTTATTTTATTTATTTCGGGACAACAAAGAGTTACAATATATTATTAAAACATAAAATCTTACAAATCTGGTATAATCATACCACATCAACATATACAATATTGTAACCCACGACATTATCCACATATTATCAAAGAAAAAGTATACAACTGTGGATCTTAGGCCACGAAAGCTATTATTAGAGCCATCCAGTCTGATTCTCAATCCAACCACCACAAATAACGCAGAAAATGGAATCCTATCACTAGGAAAATCGTTGAGAAACAAAAAGCTTATCACAGATTTATGACGGGGATTATCGCAAACTGCTATGTACACAGATATAATAGACATACCTTTATATCTGACGTTTGACCGTTTCGCGTCAGCAGTCAGCTCGTGACCACGACAGGTGCAAATCAGTCGAAACGTCGCGTCGTGTATTATGGAACCTTTACAAAGTATTTTTATTATTTTGAATTTTACATTTACAATGCTATATATATAGTGACAAGATACAATTGTACTGTGAGGGTAATAACTTCATAGCGACGTAATACCGCTGGGTTGCAGCGTAAATCACAAAGTACTAGAAAAAATCGACGACTCTTCTGGGGTTTCGGTAGCTTAGCGGTCAGAGCAATGGGCTGGTTATCCAAAAGTCGTTGCTTCGATTACCACTCAAGCTTCCTGCGACTGGTTGATTTCAAAGTAGTTTGCGTTAATCCCCTTTAAAAATCTAAAAAATTTATAATTTTTGTGGGGCTTAAAGTTACTCGCGTCCGTAGGTTTACCCTTGAGACCCTTCACGTGACCCCGGGGTAGTGCTAAATGAGTGGCACTGTCTGAGTAGTAGAGCCACGCTGCGTTGCAGCACGAAACGGGCCGGCTCGCCCGGCGTAATACCACCCTCTCACAGAATATCGGCGTGAAACAATGGCATTCGTTGCTGTTGTGTTTCGTCTGGTGAGTGAAAGTACAGGAGGCCCATCTCTCACCCCTCCCCCTCCCAATTCCTACTCCCTCCTCAAGATCCAACTCCTTTTTTAAGGCCGGCAACGCATCGACTATTACTTTGGTTTGGTCTTTAGGCGGCGGTGATTACTTTCTATCAGGTGACCCGCTTGCTTCGTTTGCTTCCTTTTAACAAAAAATAAATAAATAAATATAATAGCAAAAGTAAACTAACTGTGATATAGGCTCGGAGCTTCTCAATTGCATCAACAGTTGTTTCGCTCGCCTGACTGACGAGCCGCACGCTGAGCTCCCGGGTCGGCACTTCGCAGGGTCGGCCGCCGCTCGACACGTGGCTGTTGGTTCCAGTGACCGCCATCGACGATGAACCCTTCGGCACCGCGCTCTCACTCTAGTTACCAACATCATGGCCTAAAGCTACGATCAGGCAGCTCACAAAAATATACAGCATGTTAAGTTAGCGTTGAATTATGTTTTGAGCTGTTCTTCGCGCTGTTCGTTATTAGGAAAAACACCTCCCTACCGACACCGTCCTCCCTACCCTCCGTATATAATTAATAAGTATAAAAATAATAATAATAATAATATTGTAATTTGTTCGCAACAAAATTTGCGTTAAAAATTATATAAACATTTTATAAATAGCTTGCCTACTTCATAACTGATCTTTAGTATTTGTAAAAATATTATGATCAGATGTTAATGACGGTAAGGAGTTGTTGACATTGAATGGGCGCCTTTGGCTTTCAAAGTAAAAAGTAAATAGTGTTGAATAATTTCGGCGGGCTGGTTAGAACCACGATAGCTCAATTGGGAGAGCACCTGACCCGGTATGTCAGAAGGGTGCGGGTTCAAATCCTGCTCGTGGAAATTTTTTTCAACATTTGTGTTTTTGTAATTTGTTTGCAACAAATTTGCGTTAAAAATTATATAATTTTTTTAATAAGTGTAAGAAAATACACGCCTCGGTGGCCGCGTGGCAGAGCGCTCGGCCCGATACCCGAAGGTCCCGGGTTCAATTCCCAGGTCGGGCAAAGTGTGTTTCGGATTTTTCGATGCATAGCCCGAGTTTGCGTGGTGATTACGCAGTTACCCATAAATTGTAGCGATGACTTGATTTCAACGATGGAGGCCTTAGCCCAGCCGTGGGACAGGTATAGCCTATTTACTTTTTTACTTAAATAAAAAATACAAGTAAACAACCATGTCGAAGAGATTGAATCAACGCAGGGAACTCTGGGTTTGAAACCGTTGGTCCACCATTTTGAACCACTTAGGGCTGATTTTTCAATCGTCAGATAAAGTTTATTCATTGAATAATTCGACATGACAGATTCTCTTTAGAATATATGTCACAATGACAATCTTATTCTTTGGATAAGACTTATCTGAGGATTGAAAAATCTGGCCCTAACCACATAGGCGGTTTAACCTGTAGTCTACTTTCTCTCTATCGGGACACAATAGAATTTTAATTGTTTAGAACATTGATCAGTGCTCGCCGGGTTAATCATCTTTGTTTTATTGTAGGTTGATTTCCACTATTAGTCTTAATAGCTGACCTACAAGCCCTGTAATTTTACTGCATCTGCTGCTACTATTCTGCAAACAGCAGTTTGGCAGCAGAAATAGTTATATGTTGCTGCTGCTATTTAGCGGCAGAATAGGGTGGTCGTATCCAGTCGGACTTTGGGCAGAATCCAACCACCAGGCAATTATCAGAGTAAATAGTGTTAGTTTACGTGTGCGCTTCAGTCCAGGCGTGTTCGGGAGGCGCGTATCCACGCAGCCGTCGATGGACGGAGCCGACGAAACTGTTCACCTTCTCCATCGTTCGGCGCACCCCGCGCGTAGCCCGCTCGTGTAGCTCGGTTTGCCTGGCCCAACCAGTGGAAGGCATATTATTACATAGTGCTACCGTTCCCTAAACTTATCGTCTCTAGCTCCTATATGCTTCGGGAGGCACGTAAAGCTGTTAGTCCTGGCTGCATTAGCAGTCGGTATCATTTACCAAACAGCACAAGGCCTGCGTAGTGTTTCATGGCCCATTCTCCCTATGGTGATAGGGAATGCTCGTGGCCCAGCGGGGACAAACAGGAGCTGGTGATGATGACGACGAGTGCCATAATTTATTTTTGTTTTTACTAGCTGGTTGTGCATTTTCAGTCTATGCCGGTGTCAGATTTCTTTTTCATAACGAGAAGTGACGTTCATGCGAAATTTAAAGAAGCATACTTAAATCAGAATCCACAACTACTGGAGGAGAGGAACTGGCTATATCAACTGTCGGAACATAACAATGATACCGACATTTCGTTACTGCGAGTGGTAGCAAGGTTAGTGGTAAGGAGGCTAAACACCTCCTTACCACTATCCTAACAGACTAGTTAGTGGTAAGGAGGCTAAACACCTCCTTACCACTAACCTAACAGACTACCGCCTAACAGGCAACCAAACCCTGGATCTCAAAAAAAATATTTGTCAACATTACTGAAACGATAAAAAAACCGACGCGTCCAGTACCAACCACTGCTCCAGGTATGGCATGTTGAACCGCTGGCAGTAGTGCTTGCGCACGTAGTCCGCGTAGCAGAGGGACAGGAACCAGCACACGGTGATGTGGATCTGCGGCTGCTGCTGGCGCAGGAAGCGCGTGAGCGGGCCAAGTGGCATCAGGTCGTTAGGCCCGCCCAGCAGGCCCGCGGTCGTCATCTCCAGGAGCATGTTCGGGCTCTGCAATGGACACCTTGTTGATACGTTGATTGGCAGACTGATAAATAGGTTATTTGTAAACTCTGCGAAGCGCTTTGTCTTTATTTTATCTGATGGTAAGTGATATATGGCAGGAAATGGAAGTATACTTTATACAGAACCCTCAACTGCTGGAAAGTGAATATCTTATCTTATCTTAACAGTCGCAACACAACTAAAATGTTGTTGTAGCGAAAGACTTAAGACAGACTTAGATAAGATGGTGGTAGCTAAACAGACCGACAAAGAACCCTTCCACACCGAACCGAGTACAACGATATATACTCCCTGCTGTTAATAGAACCAGGGGACATAAGACAGGTTTTTAACTATTGTTGCGGAAACCCACAACACACACTATGCTACTGTTTAAAATTAGGTTACACCTTAAAATCTACAAAATCCACTCACAGCTCCATGCCGCTCCCGCCGTCCAGAACGGGATCCATATGGTCTGATGGGGCCTGAATCCGAGTCCGGGTCTTCTCGGGCTCCCTAATCACACCCAAACTACCCCAAGTGCACTTTTCCCCCGAGGAAATACCTGTTTTCTCCAGCAGCAAAGACGCCGACATCCAATCCTGGGATGGCGAATTGTACTCCCGATGCGATTCGCTTACGACGTACACACACACAAAACACAGGTTGCACAATACACTTAATTAGAGTAATACGGCTCCAAATGCCCTTATTACTGCTTAAAATCTATTTAATTATCAACACACGATAACCTATCAACCAGCCATTGTTGCCTTCCCGAGACAAGTGTACCAACAAAAAAAAAGAAGAACAATTAGTGATGGGGCCATTATGCCACTAAATAAATTGAATCTCGATAATCGATTCCCAAATTGATCCGTCCATAATACAAATCAAAGTTTTATTTCCAACAACATAGAATGCCTGTTTATTTGTAACATCTATTAAACCACAGAAGCGGTTTAAGAAAAAGTAGATACGATAATAAACTTACGTCTCTAATCAGTGTGTCCAGGTAATACTGGAAGAAGCGCATCGAGCAAACCCACAGGTGTATCATCAGCGCGAGCATGCCCAGCACCATGGAAGACTGTAAGGATATACATAGCAAGTATATTCAATACTACATATATGCATTTCAATTGTTAAAACTTGGCACATAAACGAAAGTTACTGACATAGAATAAATATTAGTAATTAAGTAAGTAAGCCTCATCCTACGTCGAGCTTTTCGAAGCGGGCTTAGGAGAAGGAGTCGTTGCCGCTAGTCACAGAAGAAAGACCTGGTCCTGTTGTATGCGTAAACTTATTGTTTGGAGGCCAAAACGGAACGCATGGAGCTGGTGCGACGAAAAACGCAAAGATGCTAGACACTGCCATTTTCACTTCAGTTTTCATGTTTGTTTTCTACAGCAGAGGGATGGGATGGAGGGTCTTGAGCGATGAAAACTGGCAATCCGCACGGTCACTTTGTCACTGCAACTCCGCCACCAAAGCATTTGACATGTACTTACAATGAGGCAGCGTCGAGACGTGGGCATGCGTCCCCAGTGATGAACACAGTTGCCTGCAGCTCGTTGTATAGGAACAGCGCTGCAGCGCTAGCGAAAACCACTGTCATACCCCCACACTTCGTCGTTGCATTTTAACCTTTAAAGCAGCTATGACATTTACTTAAAATGACGATGTTTTTCAGCATCGAGACGTGGGCGTGGTCCCCAGCGATGAACACGATCGCCTCCAGCTCGTTGTATAGGAACAGCGCTGCAGCACTCACGAACACCGCTTTCAGATTCACACTTCGTCGTTACATTTTAGCCTTCAAGGCAGCTTTGACATTTACTTACAATGAGGGTCTTCTCCAGCATCGAGACGTGGGTGTGGTCCCTAACGATGAACACGGTTGCCTCCAGCTCGTTGTATAGGAACAGCGCAGCAGCGCTGTCAAACTCCCACACTTCGTCGTTGCAATTGAGACACAGACATATTTGAAAGGTACGTACAATGAGGGATTTCTCTAGCACCGAGACGTGGGCGTGGTCCCCAGCGATGAACACGGTCGCCTCCAGCTCGTTGTATAGGAACAGCGCTGCAGCGCTCGCGAACACCGCTGTCGGGCCCACGCCCCACACTTCGCCGTTGCAACTGAGCCATTTTGCGATCGCTTCAATATGAGAGTCGCACAAATTCTGAAACGATTTCAAGTGAGACATGACACTGTAGTGGAAACATTGGAAGAAAATTGCAAGGTTTTGTTAATAAACATGTAAGTAAAAATAAAAATTAATGATGACAAGACGTGACCAACTAAATTGATATGAGTATGGGCTTCACGTCAGCCCATAAGCTTTAAGTCACATATCACATATTAAAAAAATAGTATTTGCTTAGTTAGATGTGGTGGACATTTATTAAATACAACACACTCACTTAGATAGCCCCTTCACACTAGCGTTACTCCAGCATAGTTAGGAGTTCGATAAACGTGTGCGTAGCGCAGATCTCGGAAGTGTAACATTGACTATTGTTTATTTTTTATTGATTGTTAAATTTCATTTATTAGAATAATATGGAGTCTTTTCTGTTTTTGCATATCAATTTATGGTTAAGTGTTAGATGCTTAAATAATGTAACGAATTGAACCTACCACAATCTATATTGAGACGTTACGATAACGCGACAACGCGACGCATGCGACGCACTCGCCGCCTTAACCTTTGATATGCGCGTGCGCTGATCAGCGCCGCCAAACAATTAATGACACTCTGACCAATGATTCTATTGTGTCTGTAGTCAAGGCAGGCGACGGATTAATGTCTGTACGTTACGACTTCGCAGCACAGGTACAATCATGACAGCATCCGTCTACTGCGTGATACGAACAGCATTTACGGGCCGTATGCGTTGCGTTATCGTTGTGTCTGCGCTGCCTATACGTATATCAAACGGCTACACTAGAAGGGTGAAGAAGCTGAAGGGGCTCTTAGATGAATGCTATGAATACTCACGCAACCCGTGTTAAAGTGTACGGTTTTGTCCGCCATGCGTCGTCCGCGGCTGTTGCATGCTATAGCACACTCCTTCGCGACGCATTTTCACTCGGCGGTTGCATTAAAGATCCTGTTCCACTCACCAATTTCTAAGATATAACTCCAATTAATATTTTTTTGTGATTTTCACATTCTCTGTTTGTGCCTTACATGACAACTTTTGACTGAACGATGTCAGAAAAACTTCAATTTTAGTAAATAGGTACTATTTACGTAGGTAGTTCTCTTTGCCTACCTGCTTGTACCAGAGCTTTGAAGAGAAGGTTACTAATTATTTAAACCTTCATCTGTACCTACTTATTGTTGTTTGCCTTGCCTTGTGCATTTTCCGTTTTGATAGTTGAGAAAAAATCTCGGCGTGCCCACTCCACTCGGCCGTAAATCTTGGTAGGCTTTGACAATTTTTAGAAATTCTCTACTTATAACGAATTTCCTCTCCTTATTTGTCTTTGTATTGGGCAGATTTATGGCTTGAAGATGGGTATCAGTTTCGACATCTTCCACTGTTATGTTAGCCAGTTCTATCACTCTGCAGGCACCGCTGATTCCAAAAATTAAAGCCCTCCGCAGCATAATGTACAATACGCAAAATGTACACTACACGCAAAATGTAACAACCGGTAAATTGTACAATACGCAAAATGTACACAACGCTTAATGTGCACAAGCGAAATTACCCATACATGGTAATTATATACATAATTACCCATATAATATTTATTGATATAGCATGCATATTTTTCTGGGTACGAAAGGAAAAACTGCCGGAAAATACATGCGTGTACGAAGGGGTGAATACGGATAATAGTAATTTTTGGGGTGTGAGCGCAGAATTGGGTCAACAGTACCTCAGATCTATCAAACGAGAGCTAATCTGGAAAGCGTGTCACTTCTAATGAGACTAAGTGACAAAAAGTGACAAAAAGTGTACAAAAAGCAAAATGTACAAACAGGTAAAAACGATGCTGGCTATAATTCAGTTTTCGCGTCGAGACGGCAGTCGTTTTGATGACGTCATCGATTTTTACCAGGTCTACAGTTTTCCAACTCTATAGATTTTCAATTCAACAGAATCCCATGTCTACAGATTCCCATTTCTACAGAAGGCCTAGGCCTAGTTAACCGTCCCTGAACATTGAAACACCCTCGCTTGATGTTTCAATAAGAACCGTACAACGTTGCACTCAAACAGAGTATTATAAAACTAATTGGAAATTAGCATATTATAACTCGGACTCTGGCAAAATACATACTTGCATATAAAGCAAGGAGAAAAAGCCATTAGTTAGGAAAAAAAAGGCCGAAAGAGAAGTCAACGATCTCCATAGTCTACTTAGACCCTGCCTTCAAAGCTGGAGGTCCCTCGAATCCTGGTATGTTTATTTGTGTGTTAACAAATATTTCTCCTGGCATAACATATCTACATTTTGCGTATTGTACATTATGCTGCGGAGGGAATTAAAGCAACCTGTAAAACAAAAAATAAGTGTGTTAGAACTGTATTTTGGTTGGTACCTACCTCTACCTAGCAATTTAGTTTGATGAAAATAATAGAAAACAAATGTAACCTTTGTTGCTAAGTATTTTTCATTTGGTGCCTTATTTACGAAATTCTCGATATCTGTCCTCGTGAAAACTTTGGATTTCTTGGCTTTGTAGCCGGTGGATAATTTCTTGAGAAAGGCCGTCAAATTTACATATTTCTTTATATTTACATTATGTCTTAGCTGTATAGTTGTTCGTAACATTGAATATGTGCTCCAAAGCGTAGAACTTTGATATTTTTTGAAAAGTTCATCAAAATACGTAAGAAAATCTCCTTCCGTAAGCGAATCCACTCGTTTTTCTGTCCTCCACTTCATAAACTTTTCGTAAGTATTTAAATAAATGCTTTGTGACCTTGACGGCAACATATTGAAATTTATTTATTTTCCTTTCTCTTCTATTTGCAAATTAGGGGGTCGGGTATAGAATCCAAGCGCAGGCTTTTCATATGTATGAGGGTTGGATTATGTAGGGGTTGGTGTAAATTCTCCAAAAACACTTATTTTTTCAACCGGAGACGCGTGTTTTTTTTTAAATTTCTTTTTATATTTACGTGAAAAGGAACGCTATGTCATTCCGTTTCGTACGTGAATGCCCTCTGTTTGTGTTTTGCTGTGCTCTATGTATTATTTCTGATGGCAAATTTCTTAGGTCAAAATTAGTGACAGAATCGAATTAGTCAACCCCGACTCCACGTGGTACTAGTCTGCCTTACCCCTAGACTGTTTATAAAGGCCCGACGTTCGGAAGTCTTTAGTTTGTTATTCATCTAGGTGCATTAGATATTTTGACCCAAAAAACCTAATTTCACCCTAAAAGTAACCTTCATAATCCTATTCCTAATTCCTAACCTCAAATTTTAATCTTGAATAACTCTAAAAGTATGCGTTTGGTTTGGTGGTGAGCAGGTACGGGAGGTGGGGGAGGGGGGCTCCTCCTGCCCCCTTCCCCCAAAAAAACCCCTAAAATCGTGGGGTTTTAGTTTACATTTTACTAATTTTTAAATTAAAATTTCTCAGCAACTATGCACCTCCGGTAGGGGGGAGTAGGGGGGATAGGTAGTGCTTTCCCCTCCTCTCCCCCTCCCTCCCTCCCCCCTCTCAAAGCCTGCGCTTGGATTCTATACAAACCCCCAATTTGCAATTAGAGAAAAATTCTAAAGATTTCGCGCCAATGTATTTTTTTTATTTCTTCTGTAGCCGCAACGCATTGGATGCATTCTACGAAAGAGATCGCAGATTTTAGTTCCATTTTCAAAAATAAAATGTTGTTCTTTTTTTATGAAACAGTAATAAGTCGAGTTTATAATCATTATTGTTCTACTTATGACTAAAGACTTTTTCGTTTTTGTAGGCTCATTGTCATTGGACAGACAAAAATTAAAAAATAAAAACTTTTTCCCATATAAATTCAAAAAAATTCAAAATTCAAAATCATTTATTCAGCTTAGGCTACAAGTAGCTTTTGTGAATGTCATTATGCCATCGGTTCGTAAATCTACTCTGGGGGGAGATCTTGTACTGAGAAGAACCGGCAAGAAACTCAGCAAGTGTCCTGCTCTTTTCTCCCTTACAGCGTCAAAAATATTGGAAAATGCCCTATCACAGCAGAACACTTTCCATTACAAATAAACACAAAAAATATATATAAGACAACCACAACATGTAAAAAAACAAAATAAAAAATGTAAATTAACAAATTTACATCAGATAATTATGTAAAGGTTTCAATTTCCACAATGTCATACAGCACCACTACAGTACTCTAGTAAAAGTCAAAAATTGTTTAGGTAAAACAAAGTCAAACTATAATTAATAATACTAAAAATAAGATAAGTATGCAAGAGCAGACCAGCCTCCACAGGCGGCACCCGTTCACGAGCATGACATATGAATCAGCCATCGCTTCGCTCAACCATATTTTGGGGAACGTAACGACCCGACGCACACGCCACCACCGCAGAGACAGTAAAGAGAGCATGACACACTCAAGATACTCTAAATAAAAACTTAATGATCTATTTAACGCAACGCTGTTTGTTATCTGTAGGACAATGCTGTTAAAATAAAAAATGTAAGTTAACAAATTTACATCAGATAATTATGTAAAAGTTTCAATTTCCACAATGTCATACAGCACCACTACAGTACTCTAGTAAAAGTCAAAAATTGTTTAGGTAAAACAAAGTCAAACTATAATTAATAATACTAAAAATAAGATAAGTATGCAAGAGCAGACCAGCCTCCACAGACGGCACCCGTTCACGAGCATGACATATGAATCAGCCATCGCTTCGCTCAACCATATTTTAGGGAACGTAACGACCCGACGCACACGCCACCACCGCAGAGACAGTAAAGAGAGCATGACACACTCAAGATACTCTAAATAAAAACTTAATGATCTATTTAACGCAACGTTGTTTGTTATCTGTAGGACAATGCTGATAAAGGCTGTCATATCAGTATAAAAATTATAAAAAGTAATTTTAATAAATTGATTCAAATATAATATGTGATTTTTATTATAACCAGGCTGTTTTATCATCTAAATATTCTTTGACTGTATAATAACCTTTTATAAGTAATAAAGACTTCACATGTTTCCCCTGTGTGGTGCCGGGGATAAAGAATTGCACCACCCCATCTCTTCCTGTGGGTGTCGTAAAAGCCGACTAAGGGACTATTCCAAAGGATGGGCAGCAGCATCTCTCTGAGGTTACCCTCAACCTACTGCGATCGCCAACCCGCCTGCTAAGCGTGGCGATTACGGCAAATACCCCTCATATCCTTGGGGGAGGCCTTTTTCCAGCAGTGGACGTCTTTTGGCTGAGATAATGATGATGTTTTTTAAACTTATCTAAAGGTAAATCTAGTACAGAATTTGGTATTTTATTGTAATAGTTTATACCTTGCCCCAAGAAAGAACCAAGTACCTTCTGTAACCTGAACAGTGGCATTACAAGTTTTGTCTTATTTCTAGTATTGAAATTGTGTACGTCACCGTGTTTAGTAAAGGAGTTGATGTTGCAACGTACAAAAACTATACAATTATAAATATATTGAGATGCAACTGTCAGGACATCAATCTCCTTAAAAAGATTTCTTAGGGAAGTTCGTGATCCTAGTTTATAGATTGCTCTTATTGCTCGTTTCTGTAAAATGAATATAGTTTCAATATCAGCCGCTGTTCCCCACAGTAGGACGCCATACGACATGACACTATGAAAATAACTAAAATAAACTGTTCTAGCAGTTTCAACGTCTGTTAACTGCCTAATTTTTCTAATGGCATAAGCAGCAGAACTGAGTTTACCGGCCAATTTCGATATATGAGGATTCCATTGAAGTTTTGAGTCAAGGGTAATGCCTAAAAAGACTGTAGAATCTACCAAATCTAATTGATCACCGTTTATTCTAATATCGGTTGGTTCATTTCTGACGTTTGGTAGTATAAATTTAGTACATTTTGTTTTCTTAGCGTTAAGCTGTAAATTATTAATAGTAAACCAATGGAGTACCTCTGAAAGAGCTTTATTTACATTTTCATAATTAGTCCTACACCTAGTCACATTAAAAATGAGTGAAGTATCATCTGCAAATAATACAATTTCACAGAAATTCTCTACAAAGAATGGCAAGTCATTAATATAAATCAAAAACAGAAAAGGACCAAGAATCGACCCTTGTGGAACTCCCATTTTTACATGAGAACCAGATGATTTAGTACCATTTATATCGACAGTTTGAGTTCTAGAGCTGAGATATGACTGTATTAAATTTAGTGCTTAGAAAAAGAAATGCTATTTTTTCTTCGCTGTGGTACGCCATAATGACGGCTTTTTTGAGCAAGAGGAGTGAAAAATTGTTTAACATATGAGGTGTCCTTAGATTTATTTTTGCTGTGGGAATGACATAGGCTATAAAAAAATAAAAAAACAAAAACAAAAAAAAGTAAAAACATTGGCTAATCCGGGAATATTAGCAGATTTTATTTCCATGTTTAGAAAAACTCAAAGAACTTATCAGTCAAAAGTACTAGACGTCAAGAGTTTCGTTTTTACGCCAATTGGTATGATGCGCTATGATTTTGCTATTTAAAAGAGTAAGGCGTTTTAATATATTTTTTTTATGTAGGTTTTGAAATGCTTGGTTATTTACTCTACAAAACTAAAAAAACAAGCGGCCGTGGCTAGCTCAATTAAATCCGCACTCTCTTTAGTTGGTGATTGTCCCCGCCTGCGACAATTATCAATATTCAATGTGTTTAGAAATATTTCACGTTGCATTCTACATTGCTCAAATTGAATTCTGGGATCTTAGAGCTTGTTTTTTTCTTTTCAGTTTTTTCTCTTTGCAGTTATTTTTGATACAGTTGTTTTAGCAGTCGGGTTTTTTGATTTTTTTTTAAATAAATAAATTAAAAAATATATATTAAGCTTTACTGTGCTTCGAAAGGCATGATAAGCCGTTGATGCCAGTTGTAAATGTGAGATGGCAGTCATTAGAACCTATTAACCTGCATTGATTGACACCCCCCAATGTGATTGGCTATGACCTCATCTCCCCATGCGAGACAATGTGGGAAAGCCTGAGCCCAGCAGTGGGACGTTGATAGACTGATAATTATTGAGTTCCCTACAGTGAACGTCTCTTGCTATTACCATAGAATGAAAATTAAAGAGTTACCAGGCAAGTTAAAGTTATACTCAAATAGGTGCTACGAGAACTACGGCGTAGCATGTTCGCTGCCAGACTACGAAGCTATATGATGTCTACGAATAGGTTTACCCTCAAGATAGAAGGTTAATTACTACGGAGTTTACTACGACTCTCTTTAAAGTGAAGCCTGGTCTTTAGGCTACAACTGCCATCTTACAACAGCAACCGGCAGGGTTATTGCCGAAAAAGCAACCGGTTGTCAATTGTTCAATTGCAACCCGACACTGCTCTAGTTGATAAATTGGTATTACGGACACAAATCGCTCAATTATCTCTCGCTTAGTGCATTTGTTTTTTGTAACGCCTCGGTGGCAGAGCACTCGGCCCGATACCCGAAGGTCGCGGGTTCAATTCCCAGGTCGGGCAAAAAATATGTATTTTCGGATTGTTTCCGATGCATAGCCCGGGTGTGTGATCACCAACCCGCATTTGGCAAGCGTGGTGATTTTAAGCCATTACCCATTCATTGTAACGATGTCTTGATTTCAATGATGTGGAGGCCTTTGCCCAGCAGTGGGACAATTATATAGGCTTTTTACTAGTGCATTTGTGATTAAAATGTAATTAATATATACTAATATTATAAAGCTGAAGAGTTTGTTTGTTTGTTTGGTTGAACGCGCTAATCTCAGGAACTACTGGTTCGAGTTGAAAAAACATTTTTGTGTTGAATAGTCCATTTGTACCGTAATACCAATTTATCAACCGCAGCTAGAACAGTCGCGTTGCAATTGTACAGACGACAGCACGTCAATCTACCACAAAATGTCAAATTTCGTCAATTAATTTTGAACTGTATTGCTTTGTATTGCTTTTTGAATTTCGTCAATTAATTTTGAACTGGATTAGAGAAATTTGACAGTTTTGGGTAGGTTGACCTGCTGGCGATTGTACACAACGATTAACAATTGGTGTCTTTTATCGGTGATAAGCCTGCGGGACAAACGGCTCAACGCGCCTTCGGGAATATACAGACGTCATACAGGAACTTATGTGAGAAATAAAACAAGTTGTTTGTAACACAAATATCTAGACAGACCTGCAATGGCTGATACAGGCCCGCTCTGAATATTTGGCGGTTCTATTTGAAGTATATGGACACAGTTCACAACATTTACTAGCACGAGACAGACATAGAAACATTGATACACATGTACACATAACTAAAATGAGAGTAACAGAGCTCACAAAATAATACATCTAAACACAGAAAGAGTTACAGCTTGTGGGTATATGAACTACGATTATTAAACTTTTTTTTATAAAAACACTTATGAGAACATTTAAGTTTGCTACTTCCATTGATTCCTACTTACTACAATATTACGTCTTAATTGTAAGGTCAATGTACTTAGGTACAGTCACGTAATAATACACAAACCTACCTAAACTTGTGACAGTTTTAACTGTTTATTTTAAATTGCAACTACAAGATACAGCTTCATGTTTCACAGTTTTCGAGGCATAACTATGAGGTCTACTCAGTAAATTGAATATTAGAACATAAACTGACCATATTTTAGTTTCGTTGCTATAACTGTTTTAAGGCAACTGCTGTACTTATTCAATGGGCGCGTCTTCATGCTTGTTGAAACTAGCAAATGTTCGTTTTATGGAGTAGATTCTGACTGCTCAGAAGTTGTTATTTATTTTTATTGGTGTGTGTAGATGCACACGCTTCCACAGTTCTGCCTCGAGATCAGTGTCGCCTAATATATACTAAACAATGTCATAACCGTCTACAAATTACTTTGTTGACTGCACCTACTTATTGTTGAAATCGGATTAACTAAAAAAATAAATAAAATTAGTAAGTGAGGTTTAACATAATCCCTGTTTTATATTTGATATATCAAATGTTACGTCTACATTAGCTACGATTCTAATGAAATGACTATAGTCATATCATAGTTATGGAACTATGATATGACTATAGAGATATACTATATACTCGTACATAAGTTATTTATTCAAATTCAATAGCAGATTAATTTCTACATTTAAGTTTACATACTCTAAAATTACGACTAAAAAAGTACCTATAAGTAAGTACAGCATAATACAAAATATATTTCTAAGAAATTGATTTTAATAAAATAAAAATAATAATTTATTTGTAACCTCGCGACATTCTGAAGTATATGAGTCACTTGATTGTATGGCTAGGCATTACTTTGACAGTAATAAATCACACATCAAACATTACATAAAGTGACTCATAAACTACAATTCTGTAACAGAGTAACACCAAAATAATCTTCAATTTAAGAATACAATATTAATAGGAAGCTATATTGTTCCTTTATATATTAAAATGTATAAACAATTGGAAGACAAACCAACTTTGACACGCAGAAATTAACTGGATTATATTCCTTACACAATTACATTACTAAGTTGATTATATTTTAGATATAATAAATGTTAGTATGTTTCCTCTTATTTATTATAGTATTGCACACGACTAAACGTTGACTACTTGAGATTTCTATATATCTGATCCCATAAACTTCTGATTGTATATTTTCATATTACTTACAATAATTACAATTATATGCAACACTTCTGCATTCATTGCCCGAGAATACAGAAGTATTTACAGCATAATATGTTTTTATTTACTTACTAATATAACGCAATATATACGTTAGTAGGTATTCATAAAGGGGTTTGCTCAGTTTATATGAGTCAATATGAATAAACCATTTATTACTCTAACATATAAAATGAAGAAACAACTATATATTTGTCTTAAACATTTTATAGTCTGCCCAGCAATATTTTTATTTACATGATACAGTTTTGTACATCTAATATAAGATCCCGTAAAATATGTTCGTTGTGTTATATATTTTGCTAGTTAATAAATATATCTTGAAATTTATGTACATTTTTTTGTTTATAATAAATGCATACTTTCATATATTTATGCTATATTTGTGTAAGTCGAAAAAAAATCTTATATACCTAATTCTTATATAATCACAACTACTGATATAATATTCAAAAGAGAGAAAGCTTATAATTAATACATACATTACCAAAATGTTTTAGCCCAGATAAATTGTGACTGTGTTTAAGCAAGCACTAGTTATGTTGAAATGTTTTACTTTTATAAAAGCTTTGATATCTCTTACTTTTTAATATGATCCTAGATTCTTCTTAGTCTTAAAAACTGTTATGTTTAGTAAGTATAGATTATAGAATAGTAACCTTAAATTTATAAAAGACACGTTTAATAATATCTACTACAAAGATTCACGGAACGAACGACTAGTCGACACATATTATTGCTACATACTACACGTAACTTTTGAAACCTTAATACATTAATAATGAGAGTATATAATACTGATTATCAACGCGCGTTACATTTTTTGTTAAGTTCTACGTTTATGAATTAAGGAGTGTTTACAAATTACATTATCACATACAATCTTTAAAGTTGAATAATTTTTCAAAACAATAAGTCAATTCTACAAATCTTTCTACGCTTAAATAAAATACAGTTAGGTGTAGAGAGATAATGAACAATATAAAAAAAATGTTACTCAAGTTAATTTATGCTATTTAAAGTCAGCTACGGAAAGTTTAAAACCGTTTTAATTTAGTTGAATACAAGTTTTTATTATTGTGTAACTCTCTGAATCTCTGTAGTTTCCTTAAGCAATTTATTAGAATTGATTAATTGATTTGAAATTTGAATGGAATGCCAGGGAATGCTTTGGCATTATACGTTATGATGACGTATAAACCTCCTTAACATCCACTAGCTATTCGCAAAATAAACGGCTAGAATCCCGTAAATATATAGGTATAATATAATCTACTGATGAATTGTTCCAAATAAATATCAATTTCAACTAGATACTCCATTGTCTACGTTTTGTATACACGTTTGATATAGGTAAATAAGTTTGTTCGTTATATATATTTTGAATAAAGCTTCAATGCTACAAGCTCTTCCACGCTTGGCTGAGCATAGGTAAAATATCAAGACTAAACCAGCCACTCGACGGTGGGCGGCTTGGCCTGCAGGGGCGCGGACGCGTGCGCAGGCGCCGGTCACAGGCTGAAGAGTGTGGCGTCCGCCGGCGGTATTGTGATGACTTCGGGCCGTTGCACAGTTCGGATCCGCTAATTAACGGAAAAATATGTTAAAAATTTACTCAGAAAGTGTACTCTAAAATGACCTTCATCTCTTTTCATGGTAAGAGACTGTGAGGCCGAAGGTAGAAGTAAACTTAACTTGGAATTCTAAATTGCTCAGTAAAATCTAGCTGAGCAATTGAAATCTTAATCTTATCACTAACCGCTGATTACAACAATGCTACTGACATTGATTAAGGTGGTGGTATCGAACCACCATTCAAACCGAAAAAAATATCCATCACCTCTGAAGACCTTATTATAGAGATTACTACTAGACACAGAGACTGTAATGACGGACTCCTTTTTCAAAAGCAACTGGGGTCGGAGCGTTACGAGTACACTGCACGGAACAATTATGTCATCGATTCATTTTACTAACAACCAAATAAAAATTAGGTATAGCGAGCTGAGCCTTTGATTTTGACTAGGCAGTTTTGCTACGGCGTAGCTACGGCCCCTAAACAAATTTCGGATGTTAGTACTCTACGATTACCTTCTAAAACAAGCTACGCCAATAAACTATTTGTGATGGAAAGTGTCCTTTTATGATAAGGCATTTTCTAATTTTTCTGAGTTTCTTGCCGGTACTTCTCAGTACAAGTTCTCCCGCCCAGAGTAGACTTACAACCCGATAGCATAGTGACTTTCATAAGAGCTATTTGTAGCCTAAACTGAATAAATGATTTTGAATTTTGCGGTGTAACTTACCTCTAACAAGGTTCCAGGCGTAATGATCAGCTTGTAGACGATGTAGAGCGGGATGCAGGAGACGGTGGTGCCGGTCATGATCCAGCCCACGGTGATGGACCAGGACGGGTAGATGTACTCCCCGCCCAGCATGTCCTCGTGCGCGAGCAGCGAGAACACGAACAGCACCAGCAGGAACACAGGGCTGGTGGAACAAACGTTATACATTTTGATATTTATGTATATGGAAGAAATTAGTGATAAGCTTATATACTGTCTCATTGCTGGGAAAAGTCCTCGATCATCGAAATAAATCATCGCTATGATTGATGGATCGCTATGATGACTTAATCACCACGCTTGTCAAATGCGGGTAGGTGGTGTCAGGCTATGCATCGAAAAATCTGAATGCCTATTTGAGAATTTTAAATCCGGGACCTCCAGATATCGGACAAAGCGCTTTGTCCGCCCGATGGCAAGGAAATTAAAACTACAAAACCCGATAATAATAAAGTAGAGTATTTAGTACCACGTTGGGCGCCAAAATTATGACACGAATGAATATGCAGGTAATAAACTTAACACACATACATATATTTCAGAAATATCAGATAGACATTTTGTACAAAATAATTATTATACGGATGTTTTGTTAAGTTACCTTATGTAAGACCAGCAGCACCGCCAGAACCAGCCGGGTGAGTGGCCCAGCATGGTCTTGATGTCCTCGGAGAACTTGTCGACGCCGTACACCCAGCAGACGCCGGCCGCCTCCGCAAACACCACAAACAGGATCGCCAGCCCCGGACCGTACACGTTCAGGAAGTCCACCAGGTAAACGCCGCCCTGGATTTTGTGATGGTATTATAAATTTAAGTTACGGATGGCTTTACTGTTTGTAAGCAATTTACTTATATAAATTTCATTCAAAGCAAACATAGGTCATTCAAGTCAAATCGTTTATTCAACATAATCCTTCACAGGCACTTATTGACGTCAAAACTATAAAATTCAAATAATAATAATAATAATAATAGTAATAATAGTTTATTACAAAAAAGGTTACACAACATAGGTTACATTAAAGTCCCAAACGAGGTAATCCTGTATCTTGGAGAGTTTGAGATTTGTAAAAAACTCAGAGTTATTACTTATTACATTGTTGTATGAGTTTATAAATGAAAATTTTAGACAGATATATTTTAAAAACATAAAAAAAAACATAAATAAAGAAAGAGAGAAGAAAAACAAAAAAAAGGTGTGTGTGTGTGTGTGTGTGTGTGTGTGTGTGTGTGTGTGTGTGTGTGTGTGTGTGTGTGTGTGTGTGTGTGTGTATGTGTGTGTGTGTGTGTGTGTGTGTGTGTGTGTGTGTGTGTGTGAGTGTGTGTGTGAGTGTGTGTGTGAGTGTATGTGTGAGGGTGTGTGTGCGAGTGTGTGCGGGTGAGGGTGTATGTGTGTAAGTGTGCACGTGTGTTCCGGTTAAGTGAACCGGAATAATAAACTAAAAATACAAAAAAATTGTTTAGACTAAATCTACCACCAGGTCAGTTTTTGGGAGAGCCTTCGACCAAGAAGAGCTGGCAAGAAACTCAGGAGGCTTACTTACTAATAGATCGAAGACTATTAAAAGCGGGCTTGATTGAATTAACGTTCAAGACAACTTTAGATGTGATGAAAGTAAAAAAAAATCGTGAAAAAGTTTTTATCTTTAAAACCATTAAGTAGTAATTCGACAACTGGTTAATCTTTCACGTAACAGGGAAAACGTAATATACCGTTATTTAAAAGCAACTACCAGACTCTTTTGTTTAGAGTCTAGAGCTTGTGGAGTAACTCTATGCTATGTATCAGATTAAAACAATGACGATGAATCTTAGCGAAGCTATAGGTAGGTGTGTAGGTATTAAACCACCCGTATCCAGCACATTTATCACTCGGGTGAGTGAGCTGAAACTGCAAATGAATCGCACTATCGCGGCTGCTCGACGCTCTCTGGTCAGTCATCGCCCTAAGTGCGCGATGAATTATGCAGCAGGCTATAGATAACGAATACGCGTAATATATCGAATGAACGCCCCGTTAAGTAACGGTATCAAGGTGAGGAGATGTTGAATAAATACGGATCCTCATGGTATGTTTGTGTTCTATTTATTATTGAGTGCAGAGAGTGAGAGTTATAGCAGCTTTCGAAACGATATTGTTACGAAGTAGTTATCTATAATAATAGTAGTTTATGCAACTGTCATATAATGAAGGGTATTAAAACACGAGTGTGAGTTTCATAATAGTAACGAGTGTTTTAATACCCGTGTTATATATGCAGTTGCATACACTACTTTATCTTCACTAATGCAATTAGTCAAACAACAAGAGTAAAAGCTGACAATAGTTTATTTATAATAATTGTTCAAATTTTGGATGGTACAATTTTGAAAGTTAATGTTAATTATTGATCCAGCAGCTGTAGCGGTCGCGGGGCAAGCAGTAGAGCTCGTAGACGGAGTTGGAATATTTATAATTACTTCATTCGTCTTGTTTTCTATACTGTTCAAGATCGTATTTGAGACTTGAATTTTATTCATTAAAGACTCATCAATGTAGCTTTCAGCCACAGTAGAAGACTTCCACCCCCCGTGTCGTTTCAGTGCGGTCAAATCACCACCGCTATCTATGAGAAGGGTCGCCGAGGTGCGCCGGAAGCAATGCCCCGTGTACAACGCTGGGTTAGGCAGATTCAAAAAACTTGCGATAGTTTTTCCCAGAGCACCAAATTTATTAATACCAGTTCTTTGATCGACGCACTTCCCCGATCTATAGCTCAAGAAAAAGGCATGGTTTCGACAGGGAGTGGGTCGAATTCCATGTATTTTTTACATACGGCATAGCAGTTGCCCGTCACAACGAAAGAACGATCTATTTTCGTTTTTGTTTTCGAAACTTTCACCATGATTGTACTGTCGTCTATGTTAGAGACTTCATCGAACTGGATGTTGTATAGCTCTTGCCTTCGGCATGCCCCCATTATGCCGAAGGTTAGTGCAACCTGTAACAATAAACGATATAATAAGCTTGAGGTACATAGCCAAGGCAAAAACTATGATTTATGAAGTAGTAAAGTGTAGGTACCTACTACCTAATTTATACACAAAGCGCTTAAACGGAGTGTCTAGATAACTTGCGTGTGTAGTACGTAAGTACTAGGTAGATTAAATAACAGAACTAAAATACACTTACCTTTTCAAAAAGATACAAAATACATTGCGACATTTTCAGAAAATGATGTAGTTTTCTTTTCGATCTTCCATGCCAAAAAGTTATTATATTCTTTTTCATATCATTTTCTAGATTTTTCTGGCAAAAGATTGTGAGTTACTTTTGTTGCCAATTCTAGAATATCCGGAGGCGTACAAATATCATCGTCGCTGTCCATTTTTAACTTTTAATTTGTATTTTAAAAACAAAACACATTGCGAAACATTAAATTCACGCGTACGTGTATTGTCACAGTGAACTTGCCGCCATTAAAATCTAACCAATGAGAGCGCAGCTGCGCGCGCAGGGCCAATCAGGAGCGTGCGCGCGCTGTTTTTTTTATTTAATTGGCACAAGATCTTACGAAAGAGTTTTGTGTATGTAAGTTTAGTAGTTTCGACGAAGTTTTCACGTATAACCCAACTGTTTTCAAAAGCCAGCCTAATATCAAAATTTTATAGAACTTGTATGAGGATTTTGACATAAGGCTCGCCAGGTTAATTGGTCGCGTTTTATTGATGTTATAATGAGATTTTACGATATCGATGTGGATATTATACCATCATGTGAAATTGCTTAAATTGAGTGTTTTGTTGTCTGCGCTATAACAGTAGTAATTATAAGTCAAGTATTGGAAACATAAGTAGAATGTTACAACATTAGTGTAGATAAAATACTTTTATTGCAACTCTCGTCGATCGACGCCAACACGCTATTTGTTAAACATTTTTAAAAGTTCAATTTTTGGCGGTCGTTTCTATTTTAAGCGATCTTATATAACAAAAATATTTATGACACATATAATCTTATGTATTGTAAATGCGAAAATGATAGTTTTAAATGTCCTATACTTACTTACTTACTATAATTTATAACCTAACTTAACTGTCAATTTAACTATTTAAGAAAACACAGTTTTCATTTTTGGATGGCTTAAAGATTAATCCGATTAAATAAGTGACAGTATGTAATTGCAATACGTATACTCACGTAGGTGGTGGTGGGCAGCGCGCAGATGTAGATGAAGAGGCAGAGGAACGCCACGAAGATCTCGCGATGACGGCCCAGCAGCCGCGGGTACTCGTCGCACAGCGCTGTGGTTACCGCCTCCAGACCTGGACATGTCAAGAGTCTATAGTACAGCAGATCCTAAACTTTGAGAGCTGCAGAACACCTAACAAATACCTTTTCTTTTTAAGTACCTCGCATCAAGTGACAACAAATTAAAATAACTGCAATTGGAGTAAAAAAATAGTAATGTGTGAAACCCTGCTGACTATTCCACGGAACGAGTGGTGGATGAGAAAGTTCTAGATCCTCTAGACACTTGCTGAATGGCACGTCACTGGTATGTGTGTTATGATTGTAGTATCAATAATAATTATTAATGTTGTTGCACTAATAATTGGAATACATATTAGAATCTAAGAATCTAAATAATTAAAGAATTAATATAATAATATGTATTCTGTAAGTGTACCTTATATAAATAAATGTCAACACCAAGAATCCCAATGCTGCTTGAGATGCTAAGGTGAGAGCTCTAGAACTGTGGTGCTACGACAAATGGATCCTTTTTGGTGGTGAACACGCAAACAAGTGTCCTGGAGTGATTAAACTGAACTAAGTTCGATTCACTCCACCCTGGGACCCGTTCCAGGAAGTTCTCATCTTTGGTAAAACGCTATTGGATTTAAAGCTGTAAACTAGTTGCTACTTAACAGTACTTACCACCAAATGTGCTGTCCAGGCCCAAGGTAATAAGCATCAGGAAGAAAATTATGGCCCAGAAGACGGAGCCGGTCATAGTGGCGATGGCCTCCGGGTACACGATGAACACCAGCCCCGGACCCTCCAGACCCACTTCCTCAATGCTCTTGTTTTGCACGTGCGCCATGTATCTAAGATATCACACAAAGATTTGGTTTTGGATAAAGCACTATTCAAAGTAATTATACCTATGCTCTTTTAGTGAGACTATCAGTATAACAAAAAAACAATTCATTTACATTCGTATAGATGAAACACTCATAGAAGGCGCTCATTAGGAATGCAATGTGTTGGTGGTAACAGATGCAGATAATATCACTAAAATGATTAGTTGTCGTACATAGTATGAGCGACTGATTGGAGTATCCGAAGTATATTCCAGAGGTTCCAACCTTAAAAGTACTTACCCTAATACAGAAAAGATGACGAATCCAGCAAGAAAACTGGTCAAGCAATTGATGGAAGACGTGATGAGGGCATCCCGGTAGCAGTTGTTGTTGAACTTGTTGTAGCTAGAGAGGGCCAGCAGGGTGCCGAACCCGGGACCGAGCGAGAAGAAGATCTGGGAAGCCGCGTCGATCCACACCTGGTAGGATTTGGGAAAAGTTTTGATAACCCAATTGAAAGATATCACATTGATTACTGTTGAGAACAACTACAATTATAAAATGTACCTATGTCTATAGTAAAAAGTAAACAATGATTATAATATGCGCAGGACTGTTTGATTATTTACATGGTAGTACTTAACTATTTATAAGTTCTTTAAAATTGTAGCGTTTCCCATTGCAACTTATTATATCATGGGCATAAACAATTATGGTAGTACACTGTAAGAAGCTCTTTTCAAACTTTTGTTAACGTAAGACGAAATTACCTTGGAGTTCAACAGTTTGTGCCACTCTGGAGTGAGGTAGTATCGGATGCCTTCGGTCGCGCCTGGTAATGTCACTCCCCTCGCGAGGAGAATCAGGAGAACGGCATATGGAGCTAAAGCCGTCACCCAAACCACCTATCGCCAAATAAAAAGAATATCTTTTAATCTTGTAGTAAAACAACCTATCATGTTGTAGCACAGAACCCGTTTGCATGGCAACCACCCTCATATCATTTTAACATTAAGCATTTCTTTCATTATCATCTATACTCTGTTCAGACTTAAAGAGTTTGAGCCATTTCAATGAAAACCTCAGGATTGGCAGCGTCGATTTATGCCAGTGGTGTTCCAAGTGTCAATAGGCTGCAGCGACTCAGCATTGAGCGGTTCATATACTTCAAACCTTTCTAAAGCTTTGCTTATTGCCGTAAGCTCTCACCTTGCCAGTGCTGCGGACTCCCTTCCACAGTGAGAAGTAGACAAGCACAAACACACTGGCGACGCATATCGCGAGTGAGGGCTTGATGGGGCCCATGTCGTCCAACCCGTTTGACCGCTGCTGCTCCAACACGTTCCGTCTGTAAGAGAACCATATTATAACACGAATATCCTGGAAACAACAGTAAAATAGGACGTGTTTTAATGAAATCTTTAAAACAAAACTCTTCTCGGTCTATAACAACAAAGTTAAAATTAATAAACATTTATAACTTAGCAACCCCACTATCATGATATGTAATGGCCGTTCTGATACCGTACAAAATATAAAGGTGTATGTATGTTAACAATAGTAAAGTATAGTATCTCCGCAAGGTGGCTGGCAAAAGCTGGATGAGAGTAGCCGCGGATCATACTTGGTGGCGAGCACTTGGAGAGGCGTATGTCCATATGATGATAGTAAAAGCTCAAAGTGAAGGTTTTCTTGTTTAATTTAAGTGTAAGTATCAAAAACATATGCAGCATCATCTACTAACTCGAAGAACTCCTTGGCTGGCGTGGTAGCGTTGGCATGGATCTGGGGCGAGGTGACCGGGGTGCAGAGGGGCGTATTCCACTCGTTGTTGCACGAGGTCCAGGGCAGCACGGAGTTGATGGAGGCCAGGGAGGCCACCAGGTAGTACACCGCCCAGCCGATGATCGTGTTGTAATACATGCCCATGTAGATATCGATCATGCATATTGCGTAGCCGACGCCTAAGAAAATTGAATGGTATTTTCAAACAATGTTAATTATTAAACGTAAACTATAGACGCGTAAACCTTAGAAAACAATATCTAAGACGTTAAGTACGAGAGTGTTGATCTGCGTTAAAAGATTTAAAAGTGATATTAATACAGTTGAGTCTTCAATACCAGAATAAACTAATTAGAATCTGTAGAGGTACTCAATTAAAAAAAAACAATCCACCAATTATTATTTTTCTTGTAATAAACTGAGTGAATTCTATGTGGTCCGCGTGTGTATAAACCATAAAGTTAATATACTAAACCAACGGAATAGAGCAACAAATACGAGCTGTCAAAAGAAACCGAAATCGGATGACATTTGTGTGTGTAAAATTGTTAATGAGTGCGCGTCAGTAATGTGTCATGTCACTTTTTACACTAATATCGATATAGATAATAGAAACGTTTTACCTGAAAATAAAACGGTTATTAAACATACTTACCTTATTCGAAGCCTAATATATATATGAGAGTAGCATACTTGATTTCCGGCCTAAAATCGTGTACAACAACACCGTCCATTGGTCGTCTTCAACCAATCAGCGTTCACTTCCTGTTCGCGCCATTTTTTTACCACTAACCAGGCAGGATGTGTGGGGGCACATAATTTTCGTCATTACATCTCGAATGTATACCACCATGCAGAATTAAAAAGTATTAGGCTTCGAATAAGGTAAGTATGTTTAATAACCGTTTTATTTTCAGGTAAAACGTTTCTATTAAACAGTACTGTACCGTTATTCGAAGCCTAATATATATATGAGAGATCTGTTTGGTATCGCCTGGTGGTAGTGGTAGTGGTGAGATGCTAATGTGATGAATACATAAAATAATTATGTCAAATGATAGATTGTATATATATTACAGGTTTAATCACTCATCAATCTTCAACAGAAAATTACAAAAACGATTATTGTATAGGTACAAACTGAGAACGAATCAGAGATGAATTATTTGTATTATGGGAATGATTACCAGGCTTTACTTCGTGCCTATAAAACTTTTTGAATGTATTTTCTGATTTCCAATTGCCTCTCGTCAGGATGTCTTTTAAGGGACAGTTTTCGAGCCAACTCTTCGAAGCAACGGCAGATCTTGTACTGCCCGGTGTAGCGTTTACATTAGCTTCTTGTAATATTTTCTAACCCAGCGACCAATCACTGTTCGTGATGCTGATTTTGGTTCACCGGCCGAGGTGATAAACAAGTTGTCAGATTTAGCTACGACGCGTCTGGAACTTGATAACTTGATTAAGCGTTTAATCCAATAAACTATGTTCAAAACTCTATTGCTGTTATCATTTAATAATTTCCACCCAGATTGTTGGTGTTTAGCGTTATCCGTTTTAGAACCAAAAGTCGGCCAAAATGTTACATCTCTTTCCGTGATAATGAAGTGATTCGGGGATACACTAAGTAATGTTAAATCATGTACCCGTCAGCCTGAGGCCAAAAGCAGCATAGTTGCTGTAATCTTGGACACGTCATAAAAATTTGTAGTTTCAGGATCTTTCGTAGCAAGATGTTGTATCACTACATCGACATCCCATATGGGAGTCTTCGCCCCTTTAGGCTTAGCCAGTTCGATGGACTTTAGGATTTGCTTAACGAGAGAATGGGAACTGAGTTTGACATGGTTGTCTGGATCACAAAAAGTCGATATCACAGATTTGTACACTAGAATGGTACTATAGCTAGACCTTCTTTTTGATGAAGATCAGCTAAAAATCTTGCTAATTGTGATCCAGCTGGTCTGCACATGTTCACGTTATTCTGTTTAGCCCAGACTACCCATCTTCTCCAGGCTGGTTTATACGTATTTAACGTGGATTTCCGCCAACCCGATGAAAGCAATGATTTCTGATCTTCAGACCAATCACTCAACGTCGAATTCCACCCCCACGTTTCCACACCTCGATCTGCATTTTGTCGATCCCTGCGGGAGGTAGGCCGGTTGTTGTATCCACCAATACTTGCGCTAGGTTGTGCACCGTGAAAGGCGGTACCATTGCTCTGTGCTTGAGATCCGGCCTCCAATACACTTTGTCCCAGCGAGGAACTGCTAAGAGGTAAGTGCCTTCGGCCTTGTTCAGGTGTGCTAATATTTTGGGTATTAGATGTGGTGGGGGAAACGCCCCAGTGCGTCGTGGCAAACAGCTTGCGTGTCCGATTGATCTAGGGTACAGTAGTTCTGTACGACGTGTGCAGTTGCGGAAGCAAAAAGATCGATGACCGGTGTGCCCTATTTCGCGAAAATGACGTTCGCTGCTTCTGATAGAAGATGCCACTCCGGTGCTACTTTCGACCGAGATAGATGGTCTGCATCCGAGTTGAACATGCCTGGGATATGATAAATGGACAGGTGAATGTTGCGATAGTCCAGTATATCGAAAATTTGAGAAGCTATCTCCGTAAGAGTCCGAGACTTCGTCCCCCCTTCGTTGCGTAGGTATGCTACAACAGTCTTGTCGCATTGGACCTGTAGGCTTTTTGAACTCAGGTGCAGACAGCGACCTTCTATAACTCTTAAAATTGCGATCATTTCTTTGATGTTGCAATGCAACTTGGTTTCCGAAGTTTTCCATTGGCCAGTTAAGTTTTCGTTGTCCAGTTTGGCCCCCCAACCGAGGTCGCTCGCATCTGTAGTTAGATAGTGCGAGGGGGGAGGTCTGTGAATCGGAGATGATTGCCTGCAATGACTTAGCCACCATTCCAGCTCTGCCAGAGCCTTGTGTGGTAATGGGAAAGCTTTCATTGTTTTCGTCTTCAGGAGTAAATTCATTTGAGTTTGTAGTGCTCGAAAATTCAATCGTCCCCTTGTGACTGCAAAACTGACAAAGTTCAACATTCCGATTAATTTCTGCAACTCTGCGAGACTTGCCTTGTTCTTGGTCAAAATTGCAGCAACTTGCGATTCTATTTTGGCAGCTAGCCTCTCTGGTAAATATTTTATGTCCCGCACAGAATCCCACATAATCCCGAGAAATTCTAGAACTTTTTGTGGTTCGTATACGGATTTCTCTTTGTTTATTATCCAACCCAGACGTTTCAAGAGGTTTGTTGTAATCGAGACGTGTTTGCGCAGTACACTCTTCTGTTGGTTGACCAGGTAAAAATCGTCAAGGTAGATCAGGAGCCGGATACCTCTTTCTCTTAGTTGCTGTGCTATCCAATTTGATAGGGATGCGAAAGTTTTCGGGGCGGAGCTGAGACCAAACGGTAAGGCCGTCATTTCGTACAGTTTCTCGTTGTAGATCAAACGGAGAAACCTTCCGTGTGTTGGGATTACTGTAATGTAAATCTATTTTCGCCATCCAGTCCTGATTTTGTATAATTTTTTTTTTTTTTTTTTATATTAGAAGGAGGCAAACGAGCAGGCGGGTCACCTGATGGAAAGCAATCACCGCCGCCCAAGGACACCCGCAAAACCAGAGGAATCACAGATGCGTTGCCGGCCTTTAAGGAAGGAATAGGCTCGTTTCTTGAAGATTCCTAAGTCATATTGGTCCGGAAATACCGCCGCTGAGAGCTGGTTCCACAGCACTGTAGTTCGTGGTAAAAAATTACGTGAGAAACGCACAGTAGTAGATCGCCATCCATCAAGATGGTGTTGATGGAAAGACAGTCGATTGCGTGTTGTGCGGTGAAGGAAATCAGCGGCAGGGATCAAACCGAACAATTCCTCAGAGCACTCCCCATGATAAAGGCGATAAAATATACAGAGAGATGCAACGTCTCTCTGAAGGGCCAGTGGATCGAGCCGACCAGAGGTTACCACGCCGCCGACAACTCGAGCAGCTCTGCGTTGAATGCGGTCAAATGGGAGGAGTTGGTACTGGGGCGCTCCAGCCCAAAGATGGGAACAGTATTCCATATGAGGCCTGACCTGTGCTTTGTAAAGCTGTAAGCGATGGGTCGGCGTGAAATACTGTCCCGCTCTATTGAGCACACCCAGCTTTTTCGAAGCTAATTTAGCCTTACCTTCCAAATGACCGCGAAATTGAACGTCACTCGAAATATCGACGCCAAGGATTCCAATGGTCGGTTTGGTATCAAGGGGAGCTCCTTCAAAGTTTAGAGATACGACGAAGGGATGTTTTTTAGCGGTAAACTCGCAAACTTGTGTTTTGGAAGGGTTAAAATGGACTAGATTAAGTCGGCCCCAATTCGAGACATGACTTAACATGTTCTCAGTGTCAGTCACAAGTTTATTCCGGTTCTCGATGACGCTTTCCAGAGAAATATTAGTACGTCCGGTGTAAAGCGTATCCCCAGTACTGTCGTCCGCATAGCAATGAATGCTGTTGTTATGCAAGATGTCATTGATATGCAGAAGAAACAGTGTAGGCGACAGCACACACCCCTGCGGGACTCCAGCATTCACGGGCTTCAGGTCAGAGCATGATTCGTCAACTACGACTTTGATGCTACGCCCAGAAAGAAAGCTGGCGACCCACGCACACAACTTCTCAGGGAGCCCGTATGATGGAAGTTTCGAGAGAAGAGCCCTGTGCCATACCCTGTCGAAGGCTTTCGCTATGTCCAAGCTAACTGCCAGTGCCTCCCCTTTCCTTTCGACTGCCTCCGCCCATCGGTGAGTGAGGTACACTAAAAGATCACCAGCCGAATGACCGCGGCGAAAACCGTACTGGCGATCGCTTAGTAGCTGATTCTCTTCTAGGTACCTCAAGAGCTGGCAGTTTGTAATGGACTCCATTACTTTGGAGAGCAAAGAGGTGATGGCTATAGGCCTGTAGTTGGACGGATCTGAGCGATCACCTTTTTTGGGAATCGGGTGGACAAGGGCTGTCTTCCAAGAACTCGGGACAACGCCAGTCGTGTAAGAGAGCCGGAAGAGGCGCGTTAGAACCGGCGCCAACTCAGGAGCACACGTCCGAAGCACAATGGGAGGGACTGCATCAGGCCCACTCGACTTATGAATGTCAAGGGAAAAAAGAGCCTTACGAACTGACCTTTGCAGGAACCGAACGTTTGGCATAGAACAAGCGCAATGCGGTATTGTTGGTGGCGAGTTTTCCCCATCGTCCAAGGTCGAGTTTGATGCGAAAAGAGTACCCAAGAGATCGGCTTTCTCTTTTGCAGTATGGGCAAGGCAATCATCGGTCTTGTGCAGTGGTGGAAGTGACGGTCGACAGAAATTCCCCAAGACAGCCTTGGCGAGAGACCAGAATGCACGCGTACCCGAAGGAAGACGCACTAGCCTCTCCCCAATTCTACCTATAAATGATGACTTCGCCTTGGCAATGTCCTTCTTAAAAGACCTGGCAGCAAAGTTGTACTTATTTTTGAGCACACTGGTACTTGGATCCTTTGATGACACCGCATTAGCCCAGGCTTGGTAATGCTCGCGCTTCTGGCGAGATGTTATTTTGCAACATCGACCAAACCATGGTTGGGATCTGCCGCCAACGGAAACCATAGAGTTTGGAATGAAGAGTTCCATTCCCTGCAGTATCACATCAACGACAGAATCGGCGGCGACATCAGGATCATCCAGCGAGAAGCAAACTCGCCACCATGGGTACGACGCAAAGAAACTTCGCATCCCATCCCAGTCCGCTGACCTATAATGCCAGACTCGACGGCTAACCGCACGTTGCGATTTTAAAGTTTCCGTAATCAATAAGATCTGGTACTTTGTGCATATTGACGAGGCGAAAATTGTCTGCGCGAACGAATTTGTTTAGGTTCTTCAGATTGAAGATTGGCCTTAAACTTCCGTCGCTTTTGGGTCTTAGGAATATAGTTGAGACAAAACTCTGGAGTATTCGGAGCTGGTACAATTACATGTTGATCGAGTAATTTCTGTATAACGTGATCCATTTCTGGCGATTGAGCTGTTTGATTGCTGCGGTAATTCGGCAGGCATAAATGTGGTTTTGCTTTGAATGGAATATGGTAACCAGTCACTATGTTCAGGATGTAGGGCGGTGCCCCGAGATCCTTCCATCGATCGCGGTATTGCTACAACTGACCGGCTTGAAAAGGCATGACGTAGTCAGTACCTCTTCTTGGGTTGTCCTCTCCTATCCTGGTGGGAAAAGGGAGAGCGCGCTCGAGCTTCTCTTTGCGATCCACCTCGTGATGTCGGAAAATTACCATGACGTCCACGAGAGCTGTTCTTGTTGCCAACACGGTTTCCTTGTTTAGCTGGTGGTCCTGGTTTATAAGTTCTTTGGCGATTGGCAATCGGTTGAGAAGGGCCCGAAGTGGTAGCTTCGTTCTGCTGAACTGGGAAGCTCCGGTCTTTTTGTTTAGACCAGAAAACATTTCTCATGCCACCCGCTTTATCAATAACGGCGCTAAACTTTTCACTGTCAAATAAATTGGAACAGGATGGTGGGATTTTCCGTAATGCGCTTTTATGATTAGCGTCCTTTGCAGACACTAAAATAGCCTCTCGTCTATGTTGCACAATCTCAGCTCTTTGAGCGCAAACCAACTGCAAAGTATCGCTGCATACTTTTGTATACTCACTACTGCTAAATAACTCATTAAGCTTGATATAAATTTCATTATAGCCAAGCTCCTTCGCTTCATAGGCCCACATCAGAAATTTTCTCATTTCAGATTGTAAAACATCCTTTTGTTTGAGTAAAGCAAAAGTTACAGCAGCAAAAGCTTTTTCCATATTTATATTCAATTTAGAGTTATCAAACTGTTTAACTTCATCATTAGGGTCGAGCTCGACAAACCCAGGGCAGTGTGCATACAGTTTTTGAAGTTCCGCATAACGGACATTGCTCCACTCAGGTGAATCGAAGTGTTGCAACTCGATCAACTGGTTGAGATATTCCATAGAAGCCTTTGGAACAGACGGTTCCTTAAGTTTTGTGGCCAAAGTAATGTTAAAGTCTGTATTGCCGACTGCAAGTGGGTCAGGTTGAGCAGCCTCCGCTTGCTCATATAAATTACCACTAACGTTAGGGTTAATGTATGAATCGGCATATTCGTTATTATCATCGTAATAAGATTTAGTTAAATTATTTTTAAGGTTTTGGATCTCACTTAATAAATAATCAAACTTACGGTTTCGTTTGCATCGCTTACGGTATTTCTTTCGTCGACAGTCCGATGAAGAACTAGACGATGAAGCACTATCAGACGAGCTATCTGAGCTAGATGACTTCGCTCTTTTCCTTTTCTTCTCCTTTCGTTCTATCCTTTCCTTGCTAGCATTCTCAGTTTCCTTTCCTGGTAAAACCTTGCTAGTGGACGGTTGATTGTCCATGCTCCTAAAACACGGGTAGTTATAGCGCTGGCACAAATAAAAACACAGACTGATTTACAGTCCGTTATTTACAATAAATTAAACGGGGTATAAAAACTATCTCATTTCATTATGAAAATACATACGTATTCAATAAAAAAATCAGAAAACTTTTTAACCAAAGCCAAAAGTTTAAAATACCGCTGGTAAAACCAACAAACTACCTTCCAAATCTTAATAATTCACAATAGAATTATAAATAAAACCGTTACTTCATTTAATAAAACGAACGGGTTACCGTTTAAAAATGCAACGGTTTCTATGAAAAATTTGCAGTGAAAATCGTAATTGATAAGCACTAAATAAAGAAGAATGTGTTTTACCTTTGTTGCACACGACTTACGTTGTAAAAACTGTTCACTTTTTCGCTTGGTATAAACCACTGATATATATTTGAGTTTTTTTTTACCGCCAATTTGCATGTAAATGCACTTTACTTTTCTTTAGGCGACCTCTTCGGTCAGAAATCACGATGCTAATGACGAAAATGATGTGCCCCCACACATCCTGCCTGGTTAGTGGTAAAAAATGGCGCGAACAGAAAGTGAACGCTGATTGGTTGAAGACGACCAATGGACGGTGTTGTTGTACACGATTTTAGGCCGGAAATCAAGTATGCTACTCTCATATATATATTAGGCTTCGAATAACGGTACAGTACTGTTTAATATTAATTAGTAACAGTATCAATAGAACTAAATTAGGATGGGTTGGGATTCCGCATGACTGAAACTACGATTCCTTAAGAAAAACTCAGAAGATATTTTAAATAATTTATTTAACATATCTCATTGCCCTCGGAAAAGTATTATTTTGTTTAAGTAATTTCTCAATGTTAATCAGAAAAATTCTCAGCGTGCGGATAAGAGCTGACGAATTGTCAAACAGTTGCCAAAAACAGTTCTGTTACGTCGTATCACGCATCTCTTTTTACATCATCACCATCATACAGTGTTGCTGCTGGTGACTTCTCGCTAGCTCAGCCCTTTGTTGCTCTATACCGTTGGTATATTAACTTTATGGTTTAAACTATGATTTTTGACATTCGACTCGTAAAATATTTTTTCTTTGAGTTCTTTTAAAACTAAAATATATGAAGAGCTTAATTTAGTGGAACTTACAACAAACACATTAACAATATAACTATGAGTTAAAATAGAGCAAAGTTAAATCAATATACTTTATTTGAGCTACATTCTTCCTTTTCAGCATTCATGAATGAGACGCATTTATTTCTCATAACAAATCTTCAAGCACTCAAAATTCAATTAATCAAGGCTAGTCTTGCCAATTTGTCGCGTAAACTTGGCGCCAACTTTTGACGTTTGCCGGCGCCATATTCGAAATCGAATCAGCGCCATCTGGCGTGTAATCAAATGATATCGCATCGCGCCCTAATTGGTTTATGTACGGCGAGATGGCGCGATTTGTGTATCGATAACAAGTCTACATCAATCAACATTATTACCACAGAACACATATATACGGATTATTAGAGTCAGCCCGTGATCACGGCCGTTGTATATGAAACCTTTTACTAATTAGATTGCGTTAATCCCAATGACGTTTGTTAATAAAAAAAATAAAAAAAATATTTCAGACCGAAATCCATATAAAAGTGTTAGTATATATTTAGGCTGGGGAAAAAGTCTTTTCTCATATAGTATGTATGAATTTGTAATAAAATCTCTTTGGCTATACTATTTGTATCTGGCTGGTTTTGGTATCATTAAAAGTTTAAATTTTAAAGAAGATAATTCCAAATTCAAATTAGGAAAATGTGTGATTTTCATTTGTTTTTCTTACTTTCAAGATGAGTGAATCTAATGAAGAAATTAGATACATTTTAAAATTTTACTACAAAAAAAGATAAAAATGCAACGAGTGGCGAAAGAAAATTGCGATGTTTATGGACCTAGTGCAGTGTCTGTGAGAGTAGCACAAATTTGGTTTAAGCGTTTTTAATCCGGAAATTTTTAATGTCAAAGATGCACGTCGCTCTGGTCGTCCTATTACGGATAAAATGGATACCATTTTTAAAAAAGTGGAGCAAGATCGGCATGTCAGTAGCTACGACGTAGCTGAAGAACTGGGAATTGACCACAAAACAGTTTTGGCGCATTTGAAAAAAATTGGGTACACAAAAAAGCTCGATATTTGGGTACCTCACGAACTCACTGAAAGAAACTTAATGAACCGGGTACTTATTTGTGATTCTTTATTACGACGTAATGAAACCGTACCATTTTTGAAGAAGTTGATAACTGGTGATGAAAGGTGGATCACGTACGACAAGAACGTGCGAAAAAGGTCGTAGTCAAAGGCCGGTCAGGCTTCACAGACTGTGGCGAAACCCGGATTAACTCGCAACAAGGTGATGCTGTGTGTGTGGTGGGATTGGAAGGGCATTATTCATTATGAGCTGTAACCACCACGCAGGACCATCGATTCTGAACTCTACTGCGAACAACTGATGAGATTAAAGCAAAAGCGGCGGGAATTAATCAACATAATGTGGTTTTTCATCATGATAACGCTAAACATCACACATCTTTAGCCACTCAGCTAAAATTAAGAGTTTGGCTGGGAGGTGTTAATGCATCCGCCGTATAGTCCTGACCTTGCACCTTCAGATTTCCACCTGTTTCGGTCTCTTCACAATTCTTAAGGCAGTGTCAGGTTAACATCAATAGAGGACTGCCAAAACCACTTGTCGCGGTATTTTGATCAGAAACCCCATTTCTATAGCAATGGGATCATGCCCCTACCTACAAGATAGCAAAAAAATATCGAACAAAATGGCACGTCTACATACTTTAGTTAAATATAAATAAACTATAAAATGTGTTGATTTTTTTTTTAAAATGCGAAGAAACTTTTCCCACAACCTATTTTAATATTCTTATAAACTATGTTAGTGTACAATCATGGTGTTAGTATACAATCTTATAAAAACCAGGTGTTAGTATTAATTATTTGGGTATATTATTTCAAATTAGTCGAGGCGGTGATCACTAATCACTCTCCGCACAAAACTTTTCCACATCGGCGAGTCCCGCCTATCAGCAATAGGTATTCAGGATGGCATTCGGACTGTCCCGTTAATCCCCGTTTCAATTTCTTTGTTAACTATGGAACGCGAATGTTTAAAAGTGTATTTATTTATTTATTTACATACACAAGACAAATTACAATTGTTACAAAGTTATACAATTAAAATAGTGGTTGTAATGTTGTATTCATGATTACATTACGTGTATTGAGTGTATGTACAGTGACGAGCCTAAATATATTACTATGGATTATACAAATTCCTTCTACACAATTGCAGCTAAGTTCTATAATAATTCATAGGCGACTTGTACTTCAAGTTTCCAAAAACTTAAAGTGAAATATATTAATAATACTTGTCCATATTCATGCTAATGGATGTACCTACTCGTAAATACAGCTTCAGTAAGTTTTAACTGTTTTAGCAGAAATATGTTTAAATGATCTTTAATTATTATGTGTTTGCCACGTAACTTCAATAGGGGTATATACAATTTAATTCAAATATATTACTGATTGAAATTATCTCCTACAACCATTATAAAATCTTTATCTCTATCCAAATATTAAGTGCATAAGTCATTAAAACTTTATAACAAAATGACCTTATCAATTCATCAATTTGTGTACCAACTCGCATGGCGTTCGCAAATAAATTGTCGATATCTCGATATATCTCGATATTCCGAGTGTATGCGCGGCAGTTATTCGGGGGAAGGTTGCGTCTTCCCGCTGATAAGGACCCCCAGTGACAACCAGGAATCATCATAAACATGATGTATGAAACATATTTTATTGATGTATAAGGGATTTGTAGAATACTTTACATTTTCAGATAGGTTCCAGTAAAATTTCATGTATAATAAATTATTATCTTTGACTTTGGTAAAGACCGTACCAGGCATGCCTATGGCTAAATTGTATACCAATTAAGACACTTTTCGAATGACACACGAGCTTAAAATAGCCAAATCCTATTCTTCTATTTCGTCGTCATCTGCCTCTGCAATTTTGTTAACACCCCCCAAAACTTAATGCAAACTTTATTTAATAGTACTTTTTTTTTACTATTCTCGAAAAATCTTTTCATTCTCGGTAAAAAGGTTGCTAAGTCACCGAAGGGCGTGTGATTGGTCAAATCATATCTTGGGAACTTCTCGCGGGATCCCCAAAAACGACAAAGCCAATAAATCACGGACAGAATTTTCTGAACTTTGTTTAGAAAGATCTCAGTAAAGTAAAAAAGATAATCTTATAAAAATAAAGCTACTAACTATATACCATCAACATGAGTTCCATTTCAAATAATTTTCTGATGTCCTTATACATAAACAAAAACACAAATGTTGAAAAAAACTTCCACGAGCAGGATTTGAACCTGCACCCTTCTGACATACCGGGTCAGGTGCTCTCCCAATTGAGCTATCGTGGTCCTTACATTCTAAGCATCTAGATACTGTACAAGGGACTAAGACTGTATAAACAACATTAGTGCCTCAGTAGTTGAGGTTGAGGATCCCGGGTGAGTGAAGTGCGCTTCCACCATTGACTTTTATCATCACTTAACATCAGGTGAGATTAAGGCACTGTGCTTACCCATATGATATATTATAATAAGAAGGCACATCTCAGAACAAATATTTTACAAGCAAACAACACAACACTAAATATATTATCTTATAATAGCTAGCTTTCTTATGCATATTTATCTATTCGATGTTCAATAGCGCTAGCGCTAAAACAAATCTAACACCACAGAGCGCCAGAATCACTAAAACTGGGGTCACTCTGCACATACAGACAAAAGGTTTTATGTACGCCTGGACACAGGGCCTTTATAAATATACACGAGGCAATGCTTTTAGCGCAAGACAAATGCTGGCCCGGATGGGGCTTGTTAAAATGTATGAAATGGAAACGATCGCTCTTCAAAATCACTGGTTTGAGCCTCGAATCGACTCTGATGGACTTTGGCCAATAGCAGAAGTGAGAATGTCATTTCTGTTGTTGTAGTCAGGATATGGTGTTTAAGTATCATTAATGTAAATAACATTTAATTACTTCTTAATATTGAATCATTAGATATAATCTATACATAAATAAAAATCAATTGGTTTTCGTTATTTTCGCTAAAACTCAAAAACGGCTTGACTGATTAAAATTTTTTATTGTGTTTTATACGCTCTTTCTTTTTTTTATTTTAATGATGGAGGCCTTTGCCCAGCAGTGGGACAGTTATAAGCTGTTTACTACTTTATTCGCTCTAATACAAGGATGGTTTAGAAAAAAAACAAAGAAAATCTCAAAAAAACAGTTGAGTAAAAGAAAAACTAAATATTGGTAATTTTGTATGGGAATCGGAACTTTGGATTACTCAGATAGGACAACGTTTGTCGGGTCAGCTGATAATTTAGTATTGTCACATCTTGTCACATAATAAACACACACTCTAGAAATTTCAAATATATATAATAGATTGTAAAGAAACATAAAGTTTTCAGTCATTTTATGTTAGGTATATTTTCCTTATTAAAAAAATAAGTAAATAACAGTCAATATTTCGTTGAACAGTTAAAAAAAGGGCATCTTGAGCGAAGAAGTGACGATTGTTTGATCCTTTTATTACTTTATACGCAAAAAAATATGTCTTAAAACTGTCTGCACTACTACTTTCAAGGTGTGCGTCATGTTACATGTTGTTTAGTGTTTGGACAATAATGCGCGGAATGTTTTTTCTTTTTACTTTTTTACATATCTCCTAGCATTCGCACAGACATCATAATGCAGCATCCGCGACCGAGAGCGGCGGCAGATCCGAAGCGCAAATATTTGCAGCGATCTTCATTCGACCGCCGCGCCCGCCGTCGACTCCACACCAGCTTTGAATCAGAGCCTCTGATGCCTAAGTAGGTACGCTTGGCTTATGACATTTTTTTACGTTTCGATAGATTCAAATTTAATTTCAATTTCAATTATTTATTGCCTTTCATTTATTTATCTAATTTAGACGCACTTACGAACAATTCACAATTCATTTCCATTCTTTAGATAAGTTAAAACTAGTGAATTGGTACATTTAAAGGAGCGTACATCACTTTGTTTCCCATATATAATACAAGGATCTTAAAATAATGTCGTGAACAGTGTGAACCCTGTCGGGCACTACAAAAACTTGGGGAGAGGGGGACGTATGATGCGCTTTTCATTTTACTAGTAGTCGCCCAGTTGTCGAAATTCGACCGTAATTTTATTATGGCTACACTGATTGTATCCTAAGCAATGAAAAATTAAAAAAGATAGAATGTGAGTTTGGATTATTTTAAAGTTTGGATTGGCTTGGGATTGGCATTGACAGATTTCGGCCGCTCCTCTTGCATTTTTGAAATTTTTGAAAAGAGTATAATATGCGTGTGTGTCAAATACATGGTAGTGTGTGTAATGTTTGTTTTATTGATTTAATGTATTTTTATCAATGACTAGCTATGCGCGCGACTTCGTCCGCGTGGAATAGTGACTTTCGGCAGCATTTTCAATTTTTTAGGCTCCCGTTTTTGCAACGTTTTTCACTGATGCTTCGCTCCTATTGGTCGCAGCGTGATGTTTTATAACCTAAAGCCTTCCTCTATAAATGGACTATCTAACACAAAAATAATTTTTCAATTCGAATCAGTAGTTCCTGAGATTAGCGCGTTCAAACAAACAAACTCTTCAGCTTTATAATATTAATAATATAGAATAGATTTAAATAACAAAACATATCATTGATTTTTATGCATAATTAAAACAAAATTAACATTAGGATAACCTCTAAATTCTCTATATAAACTTTAAATGTGCGAAATTTCATACTCCTCCGTCTGCGCAATTTTCGTAAAAAAGGGGTACAAAGTTTTTGCTTCACGTATTAATGAATAGATTCTCATAGAGTCTTTAATAATAAGAATAATAGAGTCTTTAAAATACGCTTGTAATATATTTTTATCTTTATCTTACCGTATGGTATTATGAGGTATACAATTATGTATGTATATGTGGTATATGTATTGACGCTAGGATTTAATAACCTGTATGATGGGATCCCAGGCAGGTGGTGGCAAGGCAGAAACAGAAGGAATCCGCGTAGTCGACGCCGCATAAGCTATGTTTCTAAAGCGCGTTTGTCTCGTTGTAAATCTTGATGATTTCCCTGACGGCTGTCTAAATTCGCGAATAAAGAATGTTAATGGTCGTCCAATACAGAAATACAGGGATGAGGCAACAGGCAGGCCCGCGGGAGCGCGCCACAATCACTTAGCGCCGCGGTCGTCGAGGTTCCACAACGTTCAATATATTTTTTTTCAAATATACGAGCAACATAATGACACTTTCGTTTCGTAATTTTCTTTTTTTTGAATCGGTGTTGTTTTGCAGATTGCTGCAGTTATCCTTTAATTAATGCTATATTATGAAGTGTTTTATGAATTTGTACTTATTAGGTTATGGTGTTGCATTGTAAATTGATAATGGTAAGATTATCTTAAAATTGTTATTATGCATTCAAAATATTGTATTTTATATTGTATGAAGAAAGACGAGCGTCTTGCGACGTGGCGGCGAGCGGATTTCTAGTTCATTGCGCATTATACTGAGGTCCTTCTTTCAAACGAGGCGTGAAGAGGCACCTTGTGGGTTGGCAAGGTAAGGGTGAATGCGTTGTTTTCACGCTGCACCAGTTGTCCTCGCGTCTCCACTTAACATCAGGTGGAACGGAGTCATTTGCTGAGGTAGGTAAATAAAAAAAGTACTACGGCAGTCACAGTCAACTTGAAATCCGAATGCCGCGTCGTAAGTCAATAGTGGTCGTGACCTATCAAGATATTAGCTAGCGTTCAATCAATGGCTAGTGTTGATTAATTCATCATCATCATCATCAGCCCGTTTTATGTCCCCACTGCTGGGGCACGAGCCTTCCCTATGGATGGATAGGGAGAACGGGCCATAAACCACCACGCGGGCCCAGTGCGGTGCGGTGATTGTTACGACTGCTAGTAGCCGGGAGCAATGGCTTTACATGCCTTCCGAAGCACGGAGGAGCTCGAGATGATACATTTTTGGCCACCTATCCGATGACCGGCCTTTGCGAAAGTTGCTTAACCTCAGCACTCGCATACCGGGCGCGTTAACCACTGCGCCATCGAACTCCTCTTAATTAATTACCTTTATATAATTAACTACTATGGAATCAGATAGATATATAGATATCACACTTTATTGCACACGCACATAGGAATAAATAACAAAAAATTTAAAACAAAGGCGATTTTATTGCTTAAAGCTATCTCTTCCAGACAACCTTTTGAGAGGTAGTACAGCAACAAGCAATTTCAATTTAACACATACTAAAATGCTATTAAAATAATATAAGTAGTGTTAATTCCGCAAATTTTTTCGTTGTTTTTGTTTGTTTCGTTTTCATAGTGTACCTACTTGTGTAGAAGTCCTAGTCAACCCAAAAATATTTAAGTTTTAATGAAGTGTTACAAAATATAATTTGAATTTTTACGTTTTCTAATTAGTTGTTTTGTAGCTGTGGTCTACATACCTATTAAATGCCTTATACGAGTATAATGATGTTCCTACCTTTGAGCGCGGGGCAGATCCTCTTCCAGAGCGTGAGGCATCCGCAGCGGTGGTACTGCCCCAGCGCCAGCTCCATGAAGAACAGGGGCAGCCCGCCGAACAGCAGCATCACGCAGTACGGGATCAGGAACGCGCCTGGTAGGAAAGGACGTCACCATCAGCGTTTTGATATCAAAACAATGACATCCTCACAGTGATGTTAAAACGTCACACCTTCACTAGGGGAGACCGCTGATGAAACCGGCGAAGTTTTAATAATGGGGGTATTTAGTCAGTTGGAGACTTCGAATACCGGTGAATACATGGTGTATTCACCGGTATTCGAAGGATGTTCGTTTTCTAGTCGGGTGATATACAAAGGAACTTTAGAATTATGATTAGGCACCAAAGGTACTGTACTGTGCATCCGGAATGTTTGGGGATGCGAAGGTCGGCTTAAAAGCTATGATTAGCAGAAGTCCACATAACATGTAAAGGATACGGGCGTATTGAAACAATATCCTAAAGATATTACCTGATAGAGCTGATTCTCCTTACTGCTTTAAGTAGTAGTTTGATGAATCACCCAAGTACTAACATAGTTTTCTAAACCAACTGATAATAAATGTTTATATAATTTTTAACGCAAATTTTGTTGCGAACAAATTACAAAAACACAAATGTTGAAAAAATTTCCACGAGCAGGGTTTGAACCTGCAACCTTTTTTTTTTTTTTTCCAACTGTTAATGTCTGGGCTTAGACTATCTCACATAAACAATTGCACATGGAGAGAGATAATACTTGCGCTGAGCTTTAGCTATGACAGAACCTGAATTCGAATTATCCATAATGATTTTGTTGCAAGCAGACGGAAACTCACCGCCGCCATTTTGATAGCAGATGTACGGGAACCGCCAGACGTTGCCGAGGTCGACCGCGAAGCCCACGACCGCCAGCAGGAACTCCGCCTTCTTGGCCCAGGTCTCGCGCTCCCGCGGCGGCGTCAGCGACACCACCATCGACCTGGCCTTCACTGGTGGCTGTACCATAAAAAACAATAGGGTTGTGGCGAGCGCCAAAAGGTCGTCTGACACCTTTCGTATAACCTAACGGTTGGTAGACGGTGTCAGTTTAAAGCTTTAAAGACGTGCAGGGTTCCTGGGGCACGAGCCTTTCCTATATCACAACAGCATTCTACTCCTATATTATTATCAGTTATGTGAAGCTCGATGTCGCAGCAGCACCCGGTCTGCGATGGCTGAAGTCAAGCGACTTTCGCAAAGGCCGGTCCCGGCTGCATTACCAACCGTTAACAGCCACCGCACTAAACTGGACCCGCGTACCTGTTCTCCCTATACATCCATTGTGATGTTGACGGCGACGAGCGCTGCTGGCGGGTGCTGTTCCGCCCACTAGACCACAAAGGCGGTAAACTTTGACGATAACAGATAAATATAAAAGTGAAATATTGAAGTAGGTGGCGTAGTGGTTTTGTTTTTTTTACATGTGTGGTTGTCCTTTATATTTTGTGTGTTTATTTGTAATGGAAAGTGTCCTGCTATGATAGGGCATTTTCCAATTATTTTGACGCTGTAAGGGTGAAAAGACCTTCATACTTGCTGAGTGGCATAGTGACATTCACAAGAGCTACATACTTGTAACCTAAACTGAATTAATAATTTTGAATTTTGTATTTTGCCACCAGTGGTCGCCACCTAAAGCCCAGTGTTACACAGTTTTCGACGCAAAAAAAAAAGCTAGGAAGCAAGTAGGTGGTCTGTATTAAATTGTTGCCAAAGAACAAAATAAGTTGCAGATCCCTATTTGTAATGTTTAAGGGAAAAATATCGGTCAGGTCTTCCCTAAGTGTAGGAACATACTATGCCGAAATTACGCGACCGAAGTTCGGCGTTTTCGGCCTCAGAGGTTAAATGCTATACGCTATAACGCAACGTAATTTCGGTATTATGTGTCGTCAGTAATTCAAATAGCATTGTAGGCGTAATCATGCCGAACTTCAGTCGCGTAACTTCGGCATAGTGTGTTTTTACATTAATACTGACAATAGCAGGCGCTGGCAGGTCAGGCGGCGGCGCGTCGGGCGGCGCGCCAGGCGGCGGCGCGGTGGGCGCGGGCGGCGCGTCCGCCGGCGGCATTTCGCCGGACGGATCGCACTCGCCGTAGCGCCGCTCCGGGCTGGGGCTCTCGCCCTGTGAAACAGTGCGTTGGTGACTAAATATAATAAAATAAATAAAATGCGTTTATTTCGACCATATTTTTTTTTTAAATTGCAAAATAAAAATTACAGAATCAAAAATATAATAAAAATTACAGAATCAAAAATAAAATTAAAATTACAGAAATAAGAAATACATTCAATTCACAATTAAAAATTATAAGCACCTACTCAGATAACATTCCTACATTTACAACAATCACATAAATAATATAGTAAAATTAATAAATAAGTTGAGAATTAAAATAGAAATTAGCAATAATTAATGGAATCAGACGTTATTTTGCGGAAATCCATAGTACAAAAAAATGTAATTTAAATAATATGTAGTGTACACTCGTTTCTCACTCGTAAACGAGTGAGTTAACGGAATTAACACTACATATTATTTAAATTACACATTTTTGTAGAAATTAGTATTAAAATCAATAAAATAATTACAATAAGAAATGTCAACAATCAATTAAAAATAAATAAATAAAACAAAGCATTGATTTGATAAAGGTAAGTAAGTAAGTAAGTAAACAGCCTACAATTGTCCCACTGCTGGGCAAAGGCCTCCATCATTGAAATAAAAAAAAAAAAAAAAATGAATCAATTTATCAATTGATAAAGGTAAACTAAGGTTTTAATCACACTAAATCGAAAGTGAGTAATAGTAATAACAAAACATTTTGGTGCATGAATTAAAAGATTTGATTAGATTTGATTTGAAATAGCCTTTATACTGTCCCACGGGTGAACAAAGCCCTCTGTTGCAGACTTATTTTAAGCCGCCCTTTTTATGATATTTTGTATAGTTTTAAATATTATTCTTTTTAATTTGTCACAATTGACATTGATTTTATTTATTATTGTTTTGCTTGTCATTTGTGGTGGTAGAATTAATGTTGTAATGATGATAATAAACCAATATTCCGATTTATAAGTGCCTTTTTCATTATTATAGGATTCATCTTTTCCATTGTGTATTTTCTCCGTTTCAGCCTCCATGATTGAAATCAAGTCATAGCTACCAGTTGATAGGTATTGGAAATGCGGCTTCAACGGGTAATGCATCGAAAAATCCGAACACACACTTTGCCTGACCTGGCAATTAATCTAAGATCTTCGGGTATCTGTGCGCTTTGCAACTCGATCACCAAGGCGGTTTTTTTTTAGATTCAAATCTATACCTCCTTACATGGAGTAAGGTTTACAACATGGTATGATACACAGGCACTTTCCTTAAGGCGACGCACCGCTAAACAATATTTCTCATACGTTTTGATACGAGCGTTTGCGCCCCGTACCATAAGAAAACCTGTTTTTTTCTTTCAAATTAAAACTACAAATTACTTTAAAAAAATGAACTACAAAATTAAAGTGTGTGTTAAAACTAATCTACTAAGAAAATTTGATGCTTAAATCGGTCTGGTTAGCCTGTAAAATGCAAATCTGTTTTAAAAGAGGTTACTTTGATATTTTTTTCTCTGTTATAAAAGTTGACAAATCGTGTTTCGCAACTAGCAAAATGAAGTCAATTAAATGAACAATCATGTCATCAAATATCACTTTCATATGTTTTGTAATTGTTGGGAAAAAATCAAGATCCCCGCCACGTAAATTTCCAATGCGTCGCCTTAAAATACTTTTTTGCAGTTCTGACAATAAGCTATTTTTTATAATTTTTTAATTCAAGTATCAAAGACTCATATTGGTTAGTAATTTAATGTCTAAGTTAGTAATATTGGAACTTAAGAGCTATGTTAGTATATGATATAATTGGCATTACAATTAAAATGTGTAGCGTCACTATGACTGTTTAATCTGTTCATAAACAATTGCGTGACAGATTTAAAAGAGAATGAAAGTGGGTTGAGAATGAATGAGTTACTCGTCAAATGTTTTCTTTACGCTGATGACCAAGTATTACTTGCATCTTCGACCGAGGAGTTGCAGGAGATGGTAACTGCTATGAGTGAAGCTTTTGTTAGAAAGGGAATGAAGATGAATGTAAAGAAGACGAAAGTGATGAGGCAGTAACAGACTGCAATATCGTGATTGGAGATGAACAAATTGAACAGGTGAATGGGTTTGTGTATCTGGGTTCAAAGTTTACAAGTGATGGAAAGTGTGAGAGTGATATTGAAAGAAGAGTGAATGCAGGAAATATGGTGAATGGAGCTTTGCACTCCTTCATGAACAGTCGGAAGGTGTCTAACAAGGCTCGTTTGGCTGTGCATGAGGGGGTGTTGGTTCCGACACTTATGTACGGAAGTGAAAGTTGGGTATGGCAGAAGAAACATGAAAGCAGAATAAATGCAGTTGAGATGAGAGCGTTAAGAAGTATGATAGGAGTTAAACTGAGTGACAGGATAAGAAATAGTGAGATAAGGAAACGTTGTGGTCTGAAAGAAGATGTAGTGACAAAAATTGAGAAAGGTATGCTGAGATGGTTTGGACATGTCGAGAGAATGAATTAAGAACGATTGACGAAAAAAGTGTATAAGGGGAGTGTGAATGGAAGTGTTGGAAGAGGTAGACCTAGGCGGACGTTTCGAGACCAAATCGGGGACGTCTTGGAAAAAGACCAGGTCAAGAGTACCCTAAACCGAAGAGCATGAATGAAAAAAATAATGAAAGTGGACGAAGCGAAACAAGTATGTATGGATCGTAGCAAGTGGAAAAAAGTGGTCTCTGCCTCCCCCTACGGGAAAGAGGCGTGATTATATGTATGTATGTATGTACAATTAAAATCAAAATAAAATCAATTTAATACAATTACAACTAAAATTTAAATCATGTTAACTATTTTCAAAGTAGGTATTTATATAATTATTATCTTTCGTTGTACTTAATTACGCTTTCTTAGAAGTCAAACAAACAAAAAGAGCCATGGAGGAGTCTGTTTATTGTAATAATATTAAACATTACACGGGCCACTTGCGTTAGTGTAATGGCACGCTTAACATGGCACTAAAAAAACGCATGAAAAACAGCAGCTACGCATGTGTCAAGGCATCATCCGCCATCATTCACCTTGACGTAGGTCTTGACCAGGAGAAGGATTAAAAGTGCAATTATAAACAGTAACAAAAAAAACATAGGAACCTGCTAAAGTATTAAGGCGACGCACCGCTAAACAATTAATCTAATACGGAGCGTTTGCGTTTTTTTTGTACCATGAGAAAAACTGTTTTTTTTCCTACAAATATAAACTACAAATTATTAAAAAAAATGAACTAGCATGTAAGTGTGTGTTAAGACTAACCTACTAAGAAAATTTAGATGCTTAAATCGGTCTGGTTTGCTTGTAAAATGCAAATCTATGTTTTAAAAGAGGTTACTTTGATATTTTTTTCTCTGTTATAAAAGTTGACAAATCGTGTTTCTGCAACTAGCAAAATGAAGTCAATTAAATGAAAAATCATGTCATCAAATATTACTTTCATATGTTTTGTAATTGTTGGGAAAAATCAAGATCCCCGCCCCGTAAATTTCCAATGCATCGCCTGAGATTTAAAGTAAGTAACTAGTAAACTTTAAGAAAAAAATTGGTCAAATCGAAAAAGGCTTTTTTTATATAATTGCAAACGCTACAGCTGTACAAGTTACGCGCGTAAATAAAATTGTTTGTCTCAAAAAGAAAACGGGAGTAATCTTTGAAGATCTTTACGCGAGTCAACAGCGGCGCCGGCGGCTGCCTTCTGCAAACAAACGCACAATCTGCGATGTTTGTGGGGCGGCCGCGGAACAGATTGCTTCGCAAATAACACAAGCAAATAATGAAGGGTGACCTTAGGGTTCTAGCCTTAACGGGACCGAAGAATGTGGCGATGTCCATCATCGATTAAAGCGTGTACCAGACTGTTGTAAACAAGCCTCCCCACCAGGTCACCTTGACGGGAGGCTGGTTTACAACCGCCGTTGTTGTTTCCGTCCACACCTGTTGTAAACAAGGCTTCCACCTTACTGTGCTTTCGTCTCTCGCATTGGAAACATCTTTGCAATGAATAGAATAGAAAAGAATAGAATAAAATTCTTTATTGTACACATAAAAAAACACATACATGTTCACAAACAATTTAAAATTAAAATTGGAGTCGTACAAAGGGCGGCCTTATCACTAAAAGCGATATCTTCCAGGCAACCTAGGGATGGAGAGGATTGATAATAAATAAAAAAAAAATGGGTAATGGGCAATGGGTCCTTGCCTTTAAAAATTTAGGTTTTATTTAGCTCTTTTGTGTGCAAGTAAGGAAAAAAACGAAAATGAAAGGATATGGATGAAACGGATGACGAAAGCAAGTTTTCAACGCGCGCCCGCAAACCAAGGTAGTGTGGAAAGGTCAACCGAAATTTCGTTGCAAACAACTGTCCGCACTGTTGTAAACCGCTGTTGAAAACTTCGGCTTTGGGCTTGTTTTCAACAGTCTGGTACACGCTTAAAATTTAAATAAATAGTGTAGTGTGTGGCGGTAGTTGGAAATAATGTGACGGTGAATGAAGACTCTGACGCGTAAACGGAGGCGCAACATCACGACAGCAGTGACCACGGCCGGTGTAACTTGAAAGAAGGTGTTATCATTTTAGCTCATTTTATGTCCCCATTGCTGGGGCACGAGCCTTCCCTATGGATGGATAGGGAGGACGGGCCATAAACCACCACGCGGGCCCAGTGCGGATTGGTGGTTGTTAACAACTGCTAATGCAGCCGGTACCAACGGTTTTACGTGCCTTCCGAAGCACGGAGGAGCTTGATATGATACACTTTTGGTCACCCATCCGATGACCGGCCTTTACGAAAGTTGCTTAACCTCAGCACTCGCAGACCGGGCGCGTTGACCACTGCGCCATCGAGCTCCTCAATCGAGCAAAGGTATTATACACTTTTTTTTTAAATTCTTTGATAACTTGTTTTATGACCACTCTGTTAGGGGGCGTGCCAGGAGCCAGAGACGTGAAGAAAGAATTTTATTTTAACAACGATTTCTTATATGATTATCATTCATATTAATTGAACTAATATTTCGTTGTATGTTTATTTAATTGTAAATTTTAAGAGGGAATTAAACATTAAAATACTTATAACTTTTTAAACATATTGTTTTATGCCAACAGCAATTATATAATTTTAGCTTTTAAGTAGTATAACAATTAAAACTAGAAATATTATAAAGTTATGATTATGGAAGAGCGGAGCTTTCTGTTACAGATATTTTCATATCTAATAGGAGGCTCCAAGTGATAATATTGTTACAATGTTTCTAGTGCTGAAATAAAAGTTTTTTGATTTTTTTTATTAAACTACACAGCCACTTGCATTAGAGTAAAAACGGGATTCTTACTATGTTTATTATTTTTGACTTCAAAAACTTACATTTAACTCAACAATGTAGCCTTCAAATTGAGTCGCTTAATCCGTCAAGTATGTAGGTTTCCAATACGCACATCAGTACCGTATAAAACATTTAAATACCCTGCTCAATCCGTTCACGGCGTCTTTATAGCTTCAGCAACGCATCAGGCGTTTTACTGCGGATTTACTCATTAATTCGGTGAGTCAATTATGCCTGTTGGAGATAAAACGATCCTCCTTAGTGTTAATGGACAAACGGAGGCTCCTAATGAATATAGGCAGTGGGGGATCGCGATACTGTTTTCGCAAGAAATCTTTCCTGTTGCTTCGCTGAGATAGAGCGATTGCAGCATGTCTATCTAAGGAAGTCAGTGGCCATTTGTATTGTTATTTTGCACAAAGTTTCCTAAGTTCCACGGAATCCTTAGCGAAAATCTTACAACTACTGTACTTGCTTAAATATTGTATGCACGATATCTGTGACGATACTAGATTTATTTCTATCATTAATATTGAATGATTGTCAAACACACATAGGTATATATTTTATAGTTTTACTTTTTTATATGTCAACTAGCTGACCCGTCAAACGTTGTTTTGCCAATAAAATTATTTCTAGGGAATTTGTAAGGTAGAAAAAAATTACTAACTTATTGTAATTGTGTGAAGATGTGGTATATGAGTGAAAGAGGCCACACTTTTTTTGCCACATATTTTAAGCCAAAAAAAAAAATGTTTGGTGTGTACCACCCTTATCACGGGTATAAAAAATAAACTACAACCGATTGTCAGACCTACCGAATATACATAAAAAAATTCATAACGATTGATCGAGCCGTTTCGGAGGAGTATGGCAAATAACTAACATGTGACACGAGAATTTTATATATATATATTTATATATATATAGATAGATAATAGGTATGTGCAGTTTTTTTCCCGTTTTTTTTAACTTTTCGTATATATTTGTTTATACTTAAGTTTGTATTTCAACATGCAAAACGTCCTACGTAAGGGACATTCTGCGAACCTCTTTGTGTTCTCTTTATGAGACATTCAAACGTTATTGACCATAAAACGGCTGGTATTTAGCGTCATTAATTCGCGTTAGACGGTTTAAAAATATTACAGTTTATCCTTTATTTAATCTTAAAATGTGAACTTTTTAAGATTTGGTATGCGTTTTTTTCTTAGGTATTAAATAACGAAACTGAATTTAATAAATTAACTGACGAGTTCGAAAACCATTTAACTTTTCTTTGGTCTATACGTTGCAATAAAAATATATTTATTAAATATGATCTATACAAGGAGCACTAAAAATATATACTTAACTTTTATGTACTTTGATGTACGAGATCATGCTCATTATTATTATGTACTTTGATGTACGAGATCATGCTCATTATTATTATGTACTTTGATGTACGAGATCATGCTCATTATTATTATGTACTTTGATGTACGAGATCATGCTCATTATTATTATGTACTTTGATGTACGAGATCATGCTCATTATTATTATGTACTTTGATGTACGAGATCATGCTCATTATTATTATGTACTTTGATGTACGAGATCATGCTCATTATTATTATGTACTTTGATGTACGAGATCATGCTCATTATTATTTTATTTTTATTATTTATTTTTATTTTTAAGTCATAGTCTGATACTTATTTGATGAGGTCAATCGCTGATGAGCTTACCAGCCTAAAATAATAAAAAGAATTGGGGATATCTAAGTTTAATCTTACTAGGTTCAGAAATTTACCGAAATGATAATAAGTTCAAAAGAAATTAATGAATTTGAATTCAATTAGAACGTTTCCCTCTGACTCAGTAACTGTGATTCAAAGTCAATATAATCTGTAAGTAAATCGATCTTGACATGAATAATTCAATTAACAAAAAGTTGTAAATTAACATTTTATTAACTCATTGGTTTTTTCTTTTTGATATTTTTTTAAAATGTATTAATTACTTGATTGATGAATCCTAAATCACTTTATGGATTTTGGAAAAGGGTTATAGACATAGATCATCTCTTAAATACAATTAACTTCACACTCTTTGTTGTCTTTTTTAACCGACTCCAAAAAAGGAGGAGGTTTCTCAATTCGACCGTATATTTTTTTTGTCTGTTCGCGGATAACTTCGTCGTTTATGAACCGATATGATGATTCTTTCTTTATTACTCTTTTTGCTAATCATATTTTTATGTGTATATTGTCTGCCTCATTTATTTTTTGTATATAATGTATGCGTGTGTTGTTAGTAAATGCTTTTCTTTCTTTCTTTTTTAAACTTACTGATCACCTATTTTTAACTTATCTATCGAAGTTTCATTGCAGCATAGTAAAATACATTGTTTGCTAACATTTTGTACATTCAATCTAATAAGATAATCAGCTTAAACATGAGTGCTAAAACTGTATCAGTTGAGCTGCTCAGACCAAATAAAAGGCGTGCCAGTGACGTTGTTCCCGAGAGTCCGTTATATGGGAACGGGACCAAAAAAATGTCCCCACTTTGTTGACTCGCCGCCGACTTGTTGCGAACAGGGACGTGACCATATCGACTAAGAAACGTTTAATAGTTATTTTTATAGCACACTAATATTTTTGTGAGTATTAAGGTATTCCGATAATGATCTGTTGCAAGAGCCACGCGAAACTTCTTTCTATTTTGCTAAATGTTAATGTGAAATTATATGTATGGTGTGAGTGTTTGCAGCCTTCCTAGAAAAGTGGCAAAACGCTAATATTAGAATAGATAAAATGATTATTTTATGGGATTGACATAAACGTCATTTATACGTATCGTTTACTTATATCAATCCCATACAATAATCATTATATTTGATTTCTATTCTACGAGTATTAGCGTTTTGCCACTTGTCTAGGTTCAACTGATGTTCAACAGATAGGCGACCCATTACTAAACCAGCCCCGGTTTAGTAATTGGTCGCCTATCTGTTGAACATGCATTACTTAACTTACAAGCAAACTGCTTTGCCATTGAGTGTCTCATTTAATCTATACTTACTAATAATATAAAGCTGAAGAGTTTGTTTGTTTGTTTGTTTGTTTGTTTGTTTGTTTGTTTGTTTGTTTGAACGCGCTAATCTCAGAAACTACTGGTTCGAATTGAATAATTCTTTTTGTGTTGGATAGTCCATTTATCGAGGAAGGCTTTAGGCTATATAACATCACGCTGCGACCAATAGGAGCGAAGCATCAGTGAAAAATGTTGCAAAAACGGGAAAAGAGCCTAAAAAATTAAAAATGCTGCCGAAAGTCACTATTCCACGCGGACGAAGTCGCGAGCACAGCTAGTTGCATATAATTTACAAGAATAACTAACAATTTTTGACGACCTCCTTGGTCGAGTGGCTTGCACACCGGTTTTCATGGTGTCGCCATCTCTGAGGTCCCGGGTTCGATCCCCGGTCGGATCAATTAAGAAATACCTGTTTTTCTAAATTGTTTCGAGTCTGGGTGTTTCCTATGTGTAATAAGTATGTTTATCCGTTGTCTAGTTAACCATTTTAACAAGTTCCTTAAGGAAGCTTTTCTTGGGGCTAGATAAATGGTGTGAGTGTGGGAAACATTCATTTATTTATTTTTAGAAAAATACTTCGTACCATGTAATTTGATACAGGACTTAGTTTTTCTTCAGATTTTTCAAATTCTCGTTTTTGTCAACGTGATCAATTGGTGAAAATCACGAGAAATTGTGTGAAATTGAAGCAGCGAGCGCCGCCTAACCTCCCAACAAAAGAATGATTCTATATAAATTTTTCATACACTCGTTTTCGTTAACAGCATGGAATCACACTAATATTATAAATGCGAAAGTTTGTGTGTATGTATGTGTGTATATTTGTTGCTTCTTCACGCTGCAACGGATGGATGGATTTGGATGAAATTCGGCATACAGATAGTTTATAACCTGGATTATAACATAGGATACTTTTTATCCCAATATTCCCACGGGAACGGGAACCACGCGGGTGAAACCGCGAGCAACCGCTAGTTGTGAATAAAACTCACTCTCAGACGCCGCACTAGTGAAATGCGTCGGATAATTGGTTTTCTGTTGGGCAAACGTTTCCCGCCTATTTCGTTGGACGTTTGGGTAACTTGACTTCGAATTAAAGAGTTTGCAATAGCTTTTGAACAACTAAGCCAAACAGTTTTTATGCAGTTGTGGACTCTACAATTCCGTTTGTAGAGAAAGATTTTAAATAGGCGTCTTTTAGTTTGAAATTGAGATCATTGCTTAATGATTATAGTTAATAATAAATAACACATTACAATTAGAAAAAAAATTTGTCGAAAACTCCACGAGTGGGAATCGAACCAGCACCCTATGACATGCGGGTCATATGCACTGCCTATCTATGCTATCGTGGCTCTGTCCATCCCGCCAAAATGCACGGCACGTCATGGGGTGTGTCACCAACACTTTTTGGGATCCGTAGTCAACAAGGAAATCTTATAGTTTCGCCATGTATGTCTGTCTGTCCGTCCCCAGCTTAGCTCATAGGCTCTTAGTAATAGAAAGCTGTAATTTGGCATGGACATACAAATAATCACGCCGACAAAGTGATAAAGTAAAATTAAAAAAAAAAAATTTTTGTGGGGTTGTAATTTTTTTTCCTTGTCTACCCCATTGTGTGGGGTGTCGTTGGATAGCAATTTCAAAAATATTGCGGGTTTGTGGAAACAGTTTTTGATTGAGGCATCCTTTTGTGAACTATTAAGCTTTAAAGTGCTAAATTTTTGTCAACCCTGCCAGGTTGGTTTGGATACGTGAATCCGGTTTTTCAAATTGTCATTGCTTAATGTTATTCTTTAATGGTAGTCAGATCTAATGGATTTAAAATTAATATTCATAGTCATAGTTATAGGTATTAATTGCAACATGTTGTACAAATATTTTATAAAAAAAGTAACAATAAATAATTTATATAAATTTAAACTTAATTAACACGAATTCTTGAGATCGGCTCTTTAAACTTTTACGTAATATACTTAAATAACTTCACTAATAAAAATAGGTATTGTAAATTATAACCTACTAGCGATTCCATTGGAATTTAAAAACATTGGCTATATTCCTTGTCTCCATTATAAAGTAGAAACTGTGTAATATGACGATTTTCTAGGTCCAAAGATTTAGACTGGGTGTTAAAGAGTCAAGACTTTTCTTTGTGTTATTTATATATAAAGAATAGCCTGATATTTAATCAATTATTTAGATACCTACGATACATTTAATGATTGAGTAATTACAAGTTTTTATTGATAACGCTTTCAGTAATTTCGGCCATTGGCGCAAATTTTAGAGCTACAATAGAAGCTATGTTTAAAAAAATACAATCGAATTGATAACTTCCTCCTTTTTTTTGAAGTCGTTTAACAAACACGTATTTGTGTGATTGTACAGAAAAAGGAAACAAAAGAACCATCAAAGAAAAAGCCTAAAATCATAAATGTTTGTAAACAATGCAAAGAAATCAACAAAGGTTTTTTTCAGACTCGGCCCAATTGAAAAGCGTTTCGTATTGCGTGCTCCGTATCAAACTGCTTTTGATAATGTGTAAAAAATGTGTCTATTTATTGTTTATAAAAAAAATATGACTAAGCATCGGAATGTAAGCAGACAACTTGGACCGAGGATCTGGTAAAGGTCGTGGGTAGCCGCTGGATGCGAGCAGCACAAAACCGAGAGAAACCTGAGAAATGGATGACAGATGTTCAACGACAAACTATGTTCCCCTAACTCCTTGAATTTCAGTAAAATTGTGGGGCTTCACTGAGACCTCACGCGGTTCTTCAGAGAACTTACGCACGTAAAGTTGCACTGTTTCGTTTCACTTGCCGACACTCATCAATGCGCAACACTCATCTGGTGAAGGTCGCGAGAAGCCGCTAGATGCGAGCAGCACAAAACTAGTCATTGTGGAGATCCCTGAGAGGCCCTTGTCTAGCAGTGGACGTCTTTTAGCTGAGATTATGATGATGAACAGTAAAAAAGGTTAAGGTAGCAGTTTGAATGTAAGGGTTTAATCAAGTACAAAAAAATAGCACTTAATTATGTTAGAAAACAGCCAATATTTTGTTATAATTCTGCAAAGGCCTCTCTCTTTGAAATCAAATCATAGTTTTTTTTTCCTTTAGTTGATGGCTTCGTGCGATTAGCACATTTAGCCAGTGTCAAAGTAATTTTTCTTACAAGTAATACATAAATATACAAATCCTTCCAGTAGGTACATAATGATGATGAATGATAATAGAAATGAGAAGAGAAGTGAGAAATGATATACCCCCCAACCCCTCGAGTATCTAAGTAAAGATGTGGGGCTTTACTAAGTCCTCGGGCAGACTTCTTGAGAGAATTTGAAAAGTGAAGTTGCACTGTTTTGTTTCATTTGCCAACACTCATGCATACTCACGAACACTTAACGGTTAATAATCCACCGTTATTTCACATTAATATTCGACATAACACAAATTTTAGAAAATAAAACAAAGCAGACATGACTCTTCACTTTCCCTCCAAGAAGTCCAAATCATAGTTACCTCTGATGGGCATTGGTCTTTTTTTTATACGAGCTACATCGGCCGTGGTGACCGTGCTGGCTATCTTTTAGGTACAAAGTAATTGTAAACTTAATCTTTTACAAAAGACTGTTCTATTCTTGTAGCTTCCGACTTTAGAATCGAATTTAAGTATCAACTTTTATGTTCCTCATGACGCTCGGTTCCTTTCGGCCTGTTTAAAAAATAGCTTAATTTACTAAAACAACGTCCTACCACAGCAATCGTGCATTGTGTTCCACTTGTGACTTGCACCACCTGCTCAGGCCGCGCTTACAGCTCCGGTGACCTATCTGGATATTAGATAGTGGACTATACGTGTCCACGGGGCGACTAGCTTGAGACACTAGTCTTAAAAGTACCGGATGAAGGATGCGTACCGACGTGTTCTGATCTGGCGTTATGACCTGACGTAGATGGTCCCTTGCGCTTGCGTAAGCATGTCTGACACCTACCTTGTAACCGGAAGGTTGGTAGGGGGTGTCAGTATAAACTTTAAAGTAGTGTATAGCAGGGTTGCTCAGGCCGCGAAATACTTCCCGGCGGCGTCGTGTGACAAGGCCACGGGCTACCTTAGCATGCCTCGCATTGCGGGCCATTACCAACCTTGTCCAAATTAACCTGAGTGAACTGTTACATTGAAGAGCGATGCAACCTTATTTTAATTTATAAAGTTTTATGGTTTAAGACATTTATTCTCATTAAGAATTACAAATAAATTCACATACATGAGAAAAACACAATTATTACGTTTTTAGAGAAATACGTACATAAAGACGGTAGTTCTGTTACAAATCACCGCCACACAATTTTACTAAGTCAAACACGTTCTCAGGTGCAGCGATCAGCGATACCACAATCTAACTACGCTCACTGCGTTTACTAGATGCGGCCTATAATTTGAAGATAATATTTTGTTTTTTTTTTTTTACAATATTCAAACTAAAATATGTTTTCGTTTTAATCAAAAGTTAAATAGTAGTTTTTTTAAATTAAAATCTAAAGAAAAAGAGAAGCTCGATGGCGCAGTGGTTAACACGCCCGGTCTGCGATTGCTAAGGTTAGGGAACTTTCTCAAAGGCCGGTCATCGGTTTGAGAAAATAAGGTTGGATCGCTCTTTAATGTAACACTTGAATAAGGTTAAGTTGGACAAGGTTGGTAATGGCCCGCAATGCGAGGCATGATAGGGTGGCCCGTGACCTTGTCACACGACGCCGCCGGGAAGTATTTCGCGGCCTGAGCAGGTGGTGCAAGTCACAAGTGAAACGGATGGGTGACAAAAAAATTATCATCTCGAGCTCCACTATGCTTCGGAAGGCACGTTAAGCCGTTGGTCCCGGCTGCAATAGCAGTCGTTAACAACCACCAATCCGCAATGGGCCCGCGTGGTGGTTTATAGCCCTTTCTCCCTGTCTATCCATAGGGAAGGCTCGTGCGCCAGCAGTGGGGACATAAAATGAGCTGATAATGATGATGATATGAGATATAGAGCTGGTCGCTGACCAACCTGGATGCGATCAGCTCAATACAGAAGATATTACCTTGCCATTTGGGCATATGCCCAGCAGTGGGTAGATACGGGCTGAACATTATGATGACGTTGAAAGACCTTTACTGACAAAGTTAAATTCCTCAAGCCGCAGCCGTAGGGACCAAACCCCTTGAGCTCCTCTTTAAGATGCTCAAACGGTAATTAAGTTGTTAAGTACATTTTTTAATCACCAATGTACGTTTCTAAGTAGGTAGGTATTCAAACATAGTTTGATTTGATTGGGTTTCAAAGAGCTGGCATCATCCGGCCTTATTAGACCGGAAAACTAGAGGAGCGCGGCGCCTCTAAAGGCTAAGACCCGGTTCGGGTTAACCACAGGTTTACTGTGTCGTAGGGGACGTATCGGTTAGACTATCTAACTGATAACGATATTGGCCGGTTTATACATTTAAAGGTGAAAACATCTACCAAGAAATTATTTTTAGAAATTTCCTGATGTCAAATTTATAAATAATTATTTTGATTTTGTCATTGAAGAATGACTTTATTTACATGCTCGCAATCCGTACGCTTTTTTTGATTATTTATTTTGATACAAAAACAGGTAGATTACAATACAATTTGAATAAAACAGTTTATAACTAGATACTACCCTAAGGGTCTTACTAATAAACAAAGAATGAGCTTTGAATAGTTATTCCGTGTTTTGTCTCTTTTACTCTAATTTGAAATGACGTTTACATGACAGGAACAAAACACGGAATAACTATTCGGAGCTTATTCTTTGTTTATTTGTAAGGCTTTTATAGTATAGTGTTGTAGCATGCTAAATTAAAAACAGTTGTTACAACATTTTCACATTTTTATTTATGCAAAGGAATAAAAAATTAAACGTATAAACATATATAAACAACAAGATAAAATTTTACTTGAAAAATCAACCAGCCACAGGAAGACCGCTGAGCTACGGAGGCCCAAGAAGAATCGTGGAATTTTTCTAGTAATTTGTAATTTACGCTGCAAGTCAGCGGTATTACGTCACTGTGACGTAGACAATTTTATGCAGCTCTAACTTTAACAAATTGAACTTACAATACACTGTATTAGACACACATACAGTATTTATATTATGTGTGTGGCTGTGGACACAAAACGTATGGATTTAATACGCTTTTAGTAAATTGAAATTTAGCGGTAGTGTCTATAAGGAAAGTGAAAAGGTACAACTCCATCTTTTAACTGAACTAGCGCTTACTATTATTATATTGTGTTGTTCATTTTACGCTTTGACATTTCTCTTTTTCTTTCTACAATCTTTTGGGTTGGGTGGTTATTTGATTGTTGTTTCTTTTATTTTAAGTGTTTTTTTAATTTAATTGGTTCCTTTATCGCATTGAACCCATTGCGGTTGAGCATTTTCTTTTTGGAATTTCGCGTGTTCTTATTGAATAAACAATATGGAGTTGTTATAATCTCCAAATAGGTATCGTCATCATCATCGTCACTAAGAAACAAGTAGTTGTTAGTTCGCCTGGTTACCTTTCAATGTTAGTAGCTGTTAACTGTTCCCACAGTAAAGCTGGGGAAGGTAGTTTTCTCTAAAGAAGTTAAGTTACCGGGAGAAATTCGGCCAACTTCGGCCTAATCGTCTCTCCTTTTCAAAAGATTAATTAATGCGCTGTTATCCAATAACAATAACTAGTGGTCGCCCAGTGAGTGGTCGAAATTCGACCGTAATTTTTATAAAAGGTAAATAACCAAACAATATTTTATTAAGGCTGCACGGATTGTATCCTAAGCATTGAAAAATTAAAAAAGATAGCTAGATAGTTTGGATTGGCATTGACAGATTTCGGCCGCTCCTCTTTAATTTTTGAAATTTTTGAAAAATGTATGAAATTATGTTTATTTAATTTAATGACATGTATATTTTATGTATAATTTAAAAAAAAAAATTGCATTCTGCACTCCTTCTCTATATAAACTATAAGTGTGTGAAATATTATACTCCTCCGTTCGCGCAATTTTCGTAAAAAGGGGTACAAAGTTTTTGCTTCACATATTAAATATAGATAATAACAGCCCGGTTAACCTACCTAGAAAGCTAATATCTCGCATTCAACCCCAACATCTATCCGTTTCAATCCCTAATCGTGTATTACCGTGAAAGACGAAAGTCAAGCACCACCCCGTTGTAAAATAAAAATAGAAGTGAAACTTTCAGTGAGTTTAGAATCCTTTCATAACAATGGAATGGGAAAAGGCATTTCAACGCGCGGTGCCGGTGGTGCGTACGTCCGCTGCCTGCGGAGGGCGACCTTGATAATTGTTTTGCCTACCGTTTTTGAAATATTTCTCCGTGCCATTTGTTAGAAAGAAATTTGTGTGGTAGGCACCTGGAGTCACCGGACATTCATAACATGTTAGAAAGCTGACTAGAGAGCTTATCTATATATGAATACGTGAAGCAAAAACTTTGTGCCCCTTTTTTACGAAAATTGCGCGGACGGAGGAGTATGAAATTTCGCACACTTATAGTTTATATATAGAAGGTTAACCGAATGTTAATATAGCGACCACTAGTATATATAAATAGGTTAACCTTATTCTTGGCATAGTGGATTATTTGAGACACCTAACTTACAAAAAATCTCAATATTCCTAAGAACACATTTTATACAAAAAATATATATAACTCCACAAAAAAAACTCTGCCAAGTGTAGGGTTAAAGTAGTAACCTTTATTACAGTAAAGCCGTTATTCCCGGTTGCATTAGCAGTCGTTAACAACTACCAATCTCCACTGCGCCCGCGTGGTGGTTTATGGCCCGTTCCCTATCCATCCATAGGGAAGGCTCGTGCCCCAGTAGTGGGGACGTAAATAGTGGCGATGATAATAATGAATGACCTTTATCAATATTGACCCAATTTTTGGCAAGGCCTTTAAATCATCGCTTATTGTAGCGATCTTGTTTATCGTTCTCATCGTATTTCAATAAAGGCGATGCTTCAATACATTACAAGTTCTCGATTTTGTTAACGTGTACGAACGACGAATATTGAATTATGAAACAATTCACAAATCGCAAGAACTTTACAAGGGAGTCATCCCTTCAAAAACGTTATCGTGTCTTCGTTTGAAATCTTAAACCTTGTTTCACTTCACGTATACATAACCCTTGTCGTAACGTGTATCGGAGTGAATATCAATCCTCAAAGTTAAATGCAGTTGGTAATAGTTCCGGCAAGTTGAGATCGAGCGCCGGACCTTCGAACTTGACACGCGATATTTATTACAATGTAATTAGGTAGCTTTTGTAAGGTTAAGACGGACGATTAATTATGGGAGGTGAAAAAGACTCCCTATTAAGTAAGTAGAAAAGCCAAAATGAATAAAAGAATAATTCCTTACAAGCCCTTGAAACTAAATAAAAACTATGTCATTCTTTAATTTGCAAGTAAGTAACATGAAATTGTACGACTCCTATTTATTTTTTAGCAGCTGTGCCCCGCGGTTTCACCCGCGTTCTATTAGTCATAGCATGATGTAATATAGCCTAGCCTTCCTTAATAAATGGACTATTCGACACAAAAATAATTTTTCAATTTGAACCAGTAGTTCCTGAGATTAGCGCGTTCAACCAAACAAACAAACAAACACACAAACAAACTCTTCAGTTTTATAATATTAAATTTATTTGTTTAACATGTATGTGTCTATATTATTTTGAATTTTTTATTCACAATGCTATCTTGAAATGAAAAAAATATTATCTTGTCAATAACAAGATAATATTTTTTTCTAGAAAAAATCAACCAGCCCCAGGAAGTACGAGTGGGGATCGAGGGAATCGGGACCTCGGTAGCTCAGCGGTCAGAGCATTGGACCGGTTATCCAAAGGTCGCGGGTTCGACTCCCACTCGAGCTTCCTAAGGCTGGTTGCTTTTTTCTATTAAAAAATATTATGTATGTGATTTTTTTATGTGTACAATAAAGTATATTAATATATCTATTTTATTCTATTCTAACATAACATTTATTTTACATTGTTGGTAGTATAATATGATAGCCTATGATAGTCTATGGCTGTCTCACTGCTGGGCAAAACCCTCCAATAGAAATCAAGTCATCACTAAAGTAATGGCAAAAAAACTAAAAAAAAAACAAAAAAAAACAAACTTGCCATTTGCGGGTTGGGAACAAAAACTCGATCAAAATTCTTCGAAAAATCGGAACAGAGGCTTTAATATGACATTTTAGTATACTAGTTAAATAAAAAGTTAGTTAATATTTATAAAATTTACAAAATACAGTGAAAAAATTAAACGCCTACCCGACCCAGCCAGGAATCGAACCTGGGTCTTCCGCAATCCGGGCGGCTGCACTGACCGCTATGCTACCGGGAAGGCTGACGTAGACGCTGAATCTTGTCACTGCTTTTGTAATTTTTAGAGTGCTAATAGCGGCACAGCGCGCCATCTATCCAACGGTCATTGCAACCGTTGGCTATGCAGATTCATCTTTGCAGATGAAATAAGTTAGTTAATAACTAAAAATAAGTGAAATCTTAGAAAACCTTCCTATGTGAAAAGCACACGGAGAGAGCATGGAGCAGCTCGAGGTTATTTAATTGAAATGAAATGAAATGAAATATATTTAATTTGCGCTTGAGAAAGGTACATTTTTGGTCTTATTCTAGTTTTCTTCTCTTTCTCAGCTGACAATGTAGCATGCAAATAACTTTAAATGACAATGACTAAATATTCCAATTAATTACATACACATAAAAATACAAAATTAATACTCCAAAATGTCAAATACCAATTAAATTACATTATAATAAAAATACAAAATTAATTACTAAAAATTGTTGTACTAAATATTCAAAAATATGTCAAAAATATGTCAAAACAGTATTATAACCACAGCGCAGCGGCATTTGTTCTGCCATTCGGAGACCCGGCATAGTTAGAACTGCTTAACTTTTACGGTCAATGGTCGAATGAGCTGCGCTACGAATTACCAAAGGATTCTTAATTAATGTACAACCTTACGAATACCTAACAGTAATATAGAGTCAATATTTAATGTTTCAGTAAAATAAACTCTTTTTTTTTAAATATTCGATTTACTAACTTTAAAGTAAAATAAAACTATAGAATACCATCTTCGGAAGGTAAGATATTGTACATACATCTCTTAGTAGTCCCTAGTAAATAAATCCTGCCTGTTCAGAAAACGGCCTGAGCACATTAAGCCACTTATTAGCATTTTGGTCTCTAAAATGTTTGCGAATACCACATTGAAACTAAACCTGGTATATATGGATGTACTCACGTTCATTTAACATATTATTGTTTCCTGACGGTACTTCTCGTAGTTCTCAATCTCAAACGTTTAAAAAGTGTTCGAAAGATACGTACAAAGTAATTTTCCTTTTTTTAGGGTTCCGTATAGTCAACAAGGAATTCTTATAGTTTCGCCATGTCTGTCTGTCTGTCCGTCCCCAGCCTAGCTCATAGACTCTTAGTACTAGAAAGCTGTAATTTGGCATGGATTTACATATTAATCACGCCAACAAAGTGGTGAAGTATAATTTTGAAAAAAAAATTTTTTAGGTTACCTCCCCTAAACTAAACGTGAAGTGGGGATGTCATTTTTTTTCTTGTCTACCCCATAGTGTAGGGTATCGTTGGATAGCAATTTCAAAAATATTGCGGGATTGTGGAAACAGTTTTTTGATTGAGGCATCCGTTTATGAACTATTTAAAGTGCAAAATTTTGTAAGAGTTTTGGATACATGATAAAATTCACGGTAGTTGTATATATGACGAAGTTAAAAGGAAAACTATCACAGCTAAGTAGTAGTTTACGAGTAACAGTCGACCAACTTATAAAATGTACTTGGCGCAGTACAAATTCCTCATTGGGAACTACATAAATAACGTTGTCAGGTGTGTGAAACCATCGTTAAATAAATGTTCATAAAAGCCCTCTGCTCAGACTCCGCATTATTGAAATGGGCTACGGAACCCTACACTGCGCGTGGCCCGACACGCACTTGGCCGGTTTTTAAGTTAATCCTTGTAAGCATTTTGTAATTTAAGCTTTGTTTCGCGTCGGTAGCCAAACGGATAGATGCTTGGGGTGAATGCAAGAAATCGTGGTTCACTGACTTAAAGCCATGCCTAACATAAGCATATTAGCTATCAGGATGGGTTAACAGGGCTGACCCTTCCCGCGCTATGGGTATACGTTCGACGACCTTAAGCACTACCGGTAGTGCATATGGCGCGCGAAGGATAATGTGTTAATAGCGCATTTATTATAGCCCAAGTTGAGTATTATTAAGAGCTTGTGTAATGGTTACCTAGATAACGGATAAACGGTATTTGTTAATGCTGAACCCGACCAGGAATTTAAGGGCACCAAAATCGGCGTGCTGATTACTCGACCTCAGACATTGTCAAAAACCACATGGTTTAAATTATTAATTTAAATAACGTATCTAACTGTGGCAGTAAGTTATGAGGCTAAAGCATGGGTTTGCCCTTACAAGCTAAAGAATCATCATTCATCATACAAATTGTAACTTTTTTGTATTATAGTATTTCGGCATGATTGCATGGTATGCTCCGCGGCGAACTAGACCTAAATTACAGGCTACGCTTTTGTGCCATTTTTTTAACTCCTAAAGCAAAAAGAGTAGTGTTATGTTCGCGTGCCTTCCTTTACCCTTGACGGTTATGGTTATTATAATTATGTATAATTAGTTGTAAATTCATTGATTATTTGACATTTTAATATTCCTACGATGTGTGTATGTAAATCGATGTTAATGATAATACTAAAGTAATACTACTCACTTAAATATGTACTTACTACGTTCTAAGTACTTATATGCTTTTTAAGGTGGTATGGATTTATTAAAATTTTAGTTACTAATGCATATATTGTGTAAAAGTAATTGTAATATGGGTGGTTGTATAGTTTTCTTCAATTTAAGTTCTATTTGAAGTTTGAAGCCTACTTGTTTTTGTCTGTAGCACCATCGTAGCATTGTCGTAGTATTAACGTAGTAATGCCGTAGCATTGTCGTAGATATCGGACGGTTTTAATGTAGTTTTTTCGTCTTGTACGTTTTTTCTCTTAATTTATTTAAGGACTTTTGTATAGACATGTCTTGAACTTTAAAAGGATCCGTGATGTCAATTTATATTTCTTTTAATGATCCTTGCAATTTTGAAAGAAAAACCATTTTTTTAACAAAAGTGACATCGTCAAGTTTTTAGTTCAGATACAGGTTGAGGTACATTACTTTTCATTACTTTAAAAATATTGCCAGCTCCAGTAACGACGTTTATCCTTAGAGCATTAGTTGGTTTAATGCTCTAAGCGTCTATCAGACAAATAAATATTATTTCTTCTATTACTCTATATCTCTTTTAAAAAGTTTAAATGCATACGTAAAACTTTACGGAACTTTCGGCAAAGTTTCAACCAATTTTTTTTACTTTTGCCCATAGCGAAGAAAAATGTCAATCGACCATTATCAACAACTATCTTATAAATACCTTATGTTGCAGTAGTCGTCAGCGCTCCGGGGACAGAAGTCGCATGTCGAAGCGAAGCAGGTGCGTCATGTTGAGCGAGCGGCCGGGTAGCGAACGTGCGACTGAGCGGCGAGCAGCGCGATCAGCGCGAGCGAAGCGCGCGGAGGCGGGGCCGGCCACGCCTCCACCAACAAGTGACGCTGGCCTTGCAAGGGCTGGTGCACACTCGGGGTTTCAGGGGCTGCAGCTTCAGCCTTAAGGTAGAGAGAGTAATACGCCAACAAAATTCTGCGATGTTAACAGGTTCACTGTCCAAAACTTATAACAATGGTTAAATCAATTGTTACGGACCATATGTGGTCTGTGGGACAGTGTACCTGTTTAAAAGAAATAAATAATAATTCACGTTTATTAAAGTATATCAAAGTAACTATAAACAGTGATTAGGACTATCCTAGTAAGCTTTCTAAAATGCCTGTTTCAGGAGGACCCGCTCTTCCAAAACACTCTAAACGATAAAATGTTTTTATTTTGTTTATATAATTTTTAACGCAAATTTTGTTGCGAGCAAATTACAAAAACACAAATGTTGAAAAAATAATGTCAGAAGGGTGTAGGTTCAAATCCTGCTCGTGGAATTTTTTTCAACATTTGTGTTTTTTTTTAACTCTAAACGATGTTAGAATCGTTTAAAGCGTCAGGAGCCGAACAGAGAGACAGATGGTTGGGTTGAATTCGAGAAAGTGTGGGTCAATCCCCAGAGCTCCGTTAGACTAGGCACTGACGTGAACCCATACCTTCATCAGCAACTCAGTTTGTCCCCACTGATGAGGCACAAGCCTTTCATATAGAAACACCTCCAGGAGAACGGGTCATAAACCAAATGCAGCGGAGACCAACGGCTTTATGTGCCTTGCGAAGCACGGAAGAGCTCGAGATGCCAAACATTTACCTTATGCAAACTTAGATTTCTAGGTGGGTTAAAAATAGGCAATCCAGCCAGCTCACTTCCTATTCGTTGATGTGCTCTTGTTGCTGGGCGACAACAGAATTGTTCTGTGATAAGAGAACCAGGGGCCATAGCTTCATTCAATAACATGCTTAGCTTCTTTTTCCATACACAGGACGTTATTTCATATACCAGGAGCGTTAATACTTTTTGAAGTCCCATTCAAACTGCGAAGTTCCATTTTTTCAAACAAATGTAGCACAAGCACGTAGATGTGATTTTCTCACACCGTAGCAAGGTAGGGTCCTGATTGGCTCGTCCCACTGCTGTGTGCCTTTATTTGTTACATGTAAGTTATTTTTTGTTTTTGTATTTCATGTCTTTTAGTTTTTTTTAATTTATTCCAATTTTAAGCATGTTATGTGAGAGTGAATAAATGATTTTTCTTTCTTTCTTTCTTTCTTTCTTACATGAGAGGATTTCTCGATAACCTATCACACTTGCCTAATGCGGCTTGGTTATTTCTATAGATTGCTATCATGAGACCAAAACCGGGGTCCACGGTTTTAATGTGCCTTCTGAAGTACGAAGGAGTTTGAGATATATTAATTTCTAGCCGCTGCCACATCGAGTAAATACCAACACTGACTAAAAACCTGATAATTTTCCTAAGTTTATGTAAGATGCATTATAGTTGTCTTCGCATATGGACTCTCTTCTGCCTAACATCAGGTAGAGCGCAGATATTTGACAACTCTTCTATAAATATAATAGTATATCATCATCATCTAAGCCAAAAGACGTCCACTGCTGAACAAAGGCCTCCCCCAAGGATAGTATATTGTTGAATGTCTAGTTCGAGTTTTCACCAAGAGATAGCGCCGCGTTAATATGTTGTGAATCGCGCTATTAAAGTGTTTTCATAAAACTATAAAGTAATTGTCAGTTTACAATAAAGTTTGCCTCCGTTCTGAGTGTGGAGTTTTTATTAATTCCCCTCATGGTTTTTGGGTTTTTGTACCGACATTGTACAATATAAACCTTTCTTATTATTTTTATATAAAATCCCAGCATGTTATTTTTAAATGTATATAAATCAATTAGCCTAGTGTGTTTTATATTAAGATTCGATGTAAACTTAGATTTTAAAATCAATTTTATTATTTCTTTATTTTTTTATTATTTATGTGGGAGATACAGGCGATACACGGCGAGATACGAGATGTTACGTGTGACGTCGTCGTCCGGATGATTTGGTCCTGTCCACAGCGCATCTTACATTATATCAAAATGACCCTTACCATGAGTACCATCGAGGCCTTTAACCACTTGATAATATCTTTTAAGATCCTCCAATGTAGTTACAACCACTGAGTTACCGAGGCCCCGGTAGCTCAGCGGTCAGTGCATTGGACTGGTTATCCAAAGGTCGTGGGTTCGATTCCCACTCTAGCTTCGTGAGGCTAGTTAATTTTTTTTTGTAAAATTTTATCTTTTTAGAAAAGTGTGGTCAGAATGAAAAGAAAATGTATCCGATCAAGGTCTTGTATGCAAAGTTACTAAGTCATGATTATTAACTTTAATGTGTTATGCCATTTTCAATTAAATATTTATATTGTGACGTCACATCAAAATAAACTAATCTCAGCCTTAGTGGTTTAGTAACTTATGTTTGCTTATATTTACGGTCACTGTTGCTTGCTTATACGCGCCTGACATGCATCACTTCACAAATATCAGAATGTGCCGTCTATACAATGAACTGGTTGCACTTAATAACAACATCGACATATTTTCCATGAAATTACATAATTTAAAAAAAATGTCCGGGAAATTCTCGGCTCGACATCTCCCACTTAATAAAAAAAACTTCATAAAGTTTATTTTCGTAAAATTGAAAAGTCAACATTAACCTAGAATAAGTTTTCAATTTGTTATATTTTTATATATTTTTTTCACCATTACTATGTATTGTATTTATTTAGTTTTTAATTGGATATAGTTGTAGATTAGGTAAACTTTAACATGGACGCTTATTGTTAATCGTTTTGTGTACACATGTTTTAGATAGGAATTTACATCTTATACAATCAAATCATGCATTATTGTTATTTTTTAATTTCTATCTGTTTTGTGTACCTAATAAATAAATAAATAAATAAATATAAATATATCATTAACCAATGCATGACAAATTAAAGTCAAAATTTATGTCTTGATAATAGCACATACAAGTTCTAGATGTGATACACTTTCGATCTTTTCATTTTGACCACACCGTTTTGTTAGACGTTGTATATATCATTGTGAATGCCAAATTCAAAATAATAAAAACATCGCCCAATGAGACAATTTTGATGGCCATTCAAAATTCAAAATAATTTACAAAAAATTGGAACAGCAGTTGTAGACCGAGCCTTACCAATCCCGCTGCAGATAAATAAACATCTCTTTATCCAGCAGCCACGCCCCCGGGGCCCCGGGGCGCTGTGATTTTCGCAGATTTGACCAATCATCCGGCGCGCGATAGATCCGCTGATTACTGACACAGATGCTGGCTAAGTGATCTGGAAAACCACTTGTTGGATTGTGTTGGGAAAAAGGAAAATCTTATTGTTGTAGCGCCTATTTCATTTTAGTGAGAGATGTTACTGAGTTTTGGCTGGACAATCTAGATTCTGTTGTACTTATAAGTAAGCTTCGTAAGCTTCGGAAGCTTTATAAAAAAGCTTATTATAAAGTAATTATTATTAACGGGATTATTAATACTGTTTTTTGTTGTGTGTGAGTATCCGATAATCATCACATCCGAGGCCATGGCGCAACAGTGTCGGAATATCGGATACTCACACACAACAAAAAATGGTTATAAAATCCCGTTAATTATTATTATTCTAATGTACCTAACTGACCATGATAAGTCAAAAAGTTTTATTATTATAAAGTGTCAACACGTAATCAACACAGAAGACAAAACTCTGGGTTCGAATTAAAAAAAATATATAATTGAAGAGATAACTTCGTGCTCCGCGAGCACGGAGGAATGGAGGAGGTTAAGATTTGGTACAGTTAAACTCTATATAGAGAAGAAGTCCCGAAAGATACAATTTATGTATAATTATTAAAAAAAGTGTATTTCCTAAGTGAATTAAAAAAAGAGAAGAAAGAAAGAGAATTATGAGTAATAATCACATTTATCTATTCCAGGTCCGTAGGCGTTCCAGGCTGAGGAGTTCTTACATGCACATGGAAAGATTACGCCATAAGCACACGTTGGATTTAAGCAGGCTGACGGATTGTGCCGACTGACAGCGAGCAATATTTCATTGAATATACATTGTAGGTATATTTTGTGAATTACGGTTGAATTTCGACCACTAGTTTTTATAATAGTTTTATATATGTTGAGCTGTTTCTTGCGCCTATTCTTTTTTACAGGTTAATAATTTTTTGGGCGATTTCAAAGTGTTTTTGTGCACTACACCCGAAATCCTCATCCTATGTGAAGAACTGGTAACTCTTACCTTTGTTGGAACAAAACGGTGCTATAATAACATTCTTAGAAAAAATATGGTATAACAGTGGCACCATATCTGCGTACATACCATATTTTGCGTCTAGGGCATTTCGTGTCTAAGGCGTCTTGCGACTAGGACATTTTGCGCCTAGGGCGTTTTGCGGCTAAGGCGTTTTGCGTCTAGGGCATTTCGCGTCTAAGGCGTTTTGCGACTAGGACATTTTGCGCCTTGGGCGTTTTGCGTCTAAGGCGCTTTGCGTCTAGGGCATTTCGCGTCTAAGGCGTTTTGCGACTAGGACATTTTGCGCCTAGGGCGTTTTGCGTCGAAAGCGAAATTTTACTAGACTTAAGTAATTTGTATTCAATTGTTACTAAAGTCTCAAATTAGTGGCTTATCCCTACTTTTCCCGAGGAGCTCGATGGCGCAGTGGTTAATGCACCCGGTCTGCGAGTGCTGGGGTTAAGCAACTTCACAAAGGCTGGTCATCGGATGGGTGACCAAACATTTATGATCTGGAGCTCCTCCGTACTTCGGAAGGCACGTAAAGCCGTTGGTCCCGGCTGCATTAGCAGTCGTTAACAACCACCAATCCGCACTGGGCCCGCGTGGTGGTTTATAGCCCGTTCTCCCTGTCCATCCATAGGGATGGCTCGTGCTGCAGCAGTGGGGACATAAAAGGAGCTGATGATGATGATGATGATCCCTATTTACAAAAATGAAAGCAAAGATTTGGCAACCACTGGTTCCTGTCAAACACTGATGCAACAACCCAACTCAGTTTTCCTTTTTAGTTGATAGCTTCATGCGATTAGCACATAAATAGAAAATATTTCCTGTATGATGATGATGAATGATAATAGAAATGAAAGTGAGAAATGATATACCCTCCAACCCCTAGAGCAGCTCAGTAAAGATGTGGGGCTTTACTAAGTCCTCATGCGGCGGACTTCTTGAGAGAATTTGAAAAGTGCCGTTGCACTGTTTTGTTTCATTTGCCAACACTCATGCACACTTACGAACACTTAACGGTTAATAATCCACCATTATTTCACATTAATATTCGACATAACACAAATTTTAGAAAATAAAACAAAACCGCAGACCTGATTCTTTACTTTCCCGCCAAGAAGTCCCCAAGCTATGTTAGTCGGAAAAAGAACCCAGCACTTTTAAGTTTGAATATGGTCTAACTACTGAGTTTACTAAGTTGAAGCATTATTTATCTATCTTCTATAAAAAAAATCTTCTATAAAAATGAATGTCGCTAAGCGCAAAACTCGAGAAATGCTCTATCAATTAGGCAATTTTTTTTTGTATGTTCCTTATTGCACACGGAAAGTTTTAATTAAGGCGACGCACCGCTAAACAATAAATCTCATACGGAGCGTTTGCGCCCCGTACCATAAGAAAAACTATTTTTTTTCCTTCAAATTAAAACTACAAATTATTTAAAAAATGAACTACAATATTGAAGTGTGTGTTAAGACTATCTACTAAGAAAATTTAGATGCTGAAATCGGTCTGGTTTGCCTGTAAAATGCAAATTTATGTTTTAAAGAGGTTACTTTGATATTTTTTTCTCTGTTATAAAAGTTGACAAATCGTGTTTCTGCAACTAGCAAAATGTGACTTCATTTTGCTAGTTGCAGAAACACGATTTGTTGATTAAATGAAAAATCATGTCATCAAATATCACTTTCATATGTTTTGTAATTGTTGGGAAAAATCAAGATCCCCGACACGTAAATTTCCAATGCGTCGCCTTAAGGGTGCGCCGACAAAAAAATGCCAAAAATGCAGTTACGGTTAAGTAGATATAATTGAAAATACTATCGTATTAAATAAACAAAAGATATATTTAGTATCATAGGGAACGTGTTTACAATTTGTCAGAACCATAAATTCATAACACGCTATAGTTTTTTCTACAATATCATTTAAAGTTGGGCAAAGATCATGAAAACGAGTGGCGGCGTTTAGTAGATTTCTTATAGTTTATCTAAATTAGTGTACCTCTGATTTTGTCTAAACAATCATCAATGGATAAACTACAAATTGCTAGACTACATTTTCGATTCATCAAGTGGTTATTTAAATAATTATTTTTTATGAAGCGCCTTAAATTCCCCATACAAAATTAGTATGGCCGCGCGGCATCAAATAAATATGGACGCCGACATTTCAAATAAAACATATGACACTTGTCACTTATGGACGGCGCACCCTTAAGAGAAAAATTAAACAACTTTTACGGATCTACTCGCGTATAATTTACACATTACTTTAATTAATGTTTAAAGGTCTGTGGTCACAGGGAGACAGTCTCCCTGTGACCACGGACCCTGCAAAGGGTTCGAAACGTCAGGAAAACATTAATTAAAGTAATGTGTAAAATAAACGCGAGTAGATCCGTAAAAGTTGTTTCATTTCAATGTGTAATGTTCGCGTAAACTTTAGAAAACAATATAAGAGAAAAAATATAAAAATTGCGTGTACAATAGTAACTTTTGACAGAACGAAGTCTGTCCGGGCAGCTAGTTAACTATAAAACTGAATTATTCTGATGGTTCATGATGCGTATGTGCGTGTGGGTACTGGGTATGAAACATTGTTCGTTCGTATGGGTCCGTAGGTATGTACATTTGAGATAAGGCCCACATGCTGTCAACCACAGTCCGATTTCGCGGACGACAACGCTGACCCAGCTATAACTAAATATAATAAAATGAATGCGTTGAATCTTATACGTCTTTGCAATGCTGAAAGTTTTTATATTAATTATTTTAGCTTTTATTAAGTTTACCTAAATTGTTATTCTTTGTTATGGAGCAAAGAAAACTGATTTATTGATGTTTGTGCATGACCGGACACTATCTGCAGAACACCAGTGTCGTGCCACTCTGTGCCTCGGCGACCTATTTGACTTTGTATTTTTAAGTATGACATATTGTAGGTTATTGTATATTTGTGCCAAATTAACTTTCATTTATTAATTGACTAGCGGCCCGTCCCAGCTTCGCACGGGTGGACATTTCTTTTTTAATAAAGCCTATGTTACACAGCGCTAATGTAGCATTCTAATGGTGAAAGATTTTTTTAAATCGGTCCAGTAGTTTTGAGTTTATTCGTTACAAAAGGCCTTAAAGGCCGGCAACGCTCTCTGGTTTTGCGGGTGGGTGTCCATGGGCGGCGGTGATTGCTTCCCATCAGATGGCCACCTGCTCGTTTGCCTCCTTCTAATATAAAAAAAATACAAACAAAAATACAAAGCTTTCCTCTTTATAATAATAATAAAGATATCCATTTTCATTCTATGTTAAGCGTGTTATTACGCTATTAAGGCGTCGCATCGCTAAACAATAAATCTCAAACGGAGCGTTTGCGCCCCGTACCATAAGAAAAACGTTTTTTCTTCCTTCAAATTAAAACTACAAATTATTTAAAAAAATGAACTATCATATTGAAGTGTGTGTTAAGACTAATCTACTAAGAAAATTTAGATGCTTAAATCGCTCTGTTCAGCCTGTAAAATGCAAATCCATGTTTTAAAAGAGGTTACTTATATATTTTTTCTCTGTTATAAAAGTTGACAAATCGTGTTTCTGCAACTAGCAAAATGAAGTCAATTAAATGAAAAATCATGTCATCAAAATATCATTTTCATTTGTTTTGTATTTGTTGGGAAAAATCAAGATCCCCGCCACGTAAATTTCCAATACGTCGCCTTAAAAATTGAGTTTCTTTTGCTCCACAGCGAGGAATCTCTTGCCCTTTGTTTCACTGACGGTCAGTGACGATAGGACCCTTAACTTTTAATTACTGAGGCACTTAGAGACGGTACTTACTTACACTGGCAAGTAACTTGTAACCATTGCTTTTGGATTCATTTTATTCGGGTAGCCATGAGCCCATCAGCAGCAGTAGTGATGACTATCATGAATATACATTTATACAGGGTCTAATAAAATCAATAAGCGAACATTTAAGGGCGGTATCTATACATCATTCTGAATACAATGACAAAAAATGGGCTCCAGTTTTATAGTGATTTTTCAAAGTTATGTATACTGACAAACTAAATCAATTAAAATAATGCACATCACGAAACATGCTGTATCTTTACTAAAACGCACGCAAGCGTCAATAAAGATAGTGTATATACACGCACACAATTGAAAACTATTGTATGACATTCATACACACACGGCTATCTTTGTGTGCGTGTAGTAAGTACAGCAGCTGTACGGGTTTGGAAAGGGTGTATTTTTTGGTGAATTATGATAATGTTTTGTTGATTATCTCGGTGACGAGCCTGTAGTTTTGAACCAAATTTGGTGAGCATGCTCAGTGTGATGTATATATAGATGCTCTCCTTAAATGTTCGCTTATTGATGTTGTTAGAACCTATATACTACTACACTAAGATTACAATTTTGCACGGTATTAACTTCACATTATTATATCTAGTAGGTACCCTCATCATCATCATCAGATTATTTATATGTCCCCACTGCTGGGGCACGAGCCTTCCCTATGGAAGGATAGGGAGAACGGGCCGTAAACCACCACGCGGGCCCAGTGCGGATTGGTGGTTGTTAACGACTGCTAATGCAGCCGGGACCGGAACCAACGGCTTTACGTGCCTTCCGAAGCACGGAGGAGCTCGAGATGATAAAATTTTGGTCACCCATCCGATGACCGGCCTTTGCGAAAGTTGCTTAACCTCAGTACTCACAGACCGGGCGCGTTAACCACTGCGCCAACGAGCTCCTCCCTAGGTAGGTGATGATGATGGATGGTGATTATAAAAGGACACAGAGTGCAAATAATCTTTTGCAATTGTCACTCAAAAGCTTCTGCCACTCTGCCACAAAACTCCATCGAGGTACACACCCAGCTACACACTACTTAAAGTTTATACTGACACACCCACCAACCTTAAGGTTATAAAGTTAGGTGTCAGACATCGTTACGCAAGCACAAAGGACCATCGACGTCAGGTCATAACGCCAGATCAGAACACGCCGGTACGCATCTTTCATCCGGTACTTTTAAGACTAGTGTCTCGAGCTAGTTACTCCGTGGACACGTATAGTCCACTACCTAATATCCAGATAGGTTACCGGAGCTGTAAGCTCGCTCACTTCTCGTTGCGCTAAGAGAACAACACGCAGATATCACTGCTCGGCCATCGCGGTACAGCTTCAGTGAAAGTCAGGGTAAGTCACGATATTGAAGTTGCCTTCAAGACAACAATTAAATTATCAAAATCATTTATTCCGAATCGCCGTCAGCGGGTGATGTTTACTATAATGACACAATTGTGTTTGTGTTTCTTGTAATGTCTTATAACAGCAGCAATTATAACGAATTAGCCACAGAGGAGTATACCGTAGTAGGTGTCGACAACAGTTTTTAAAACATTGACTGCCTTAAAACCAAACAATAGAATATTGTTCATACAACAGCTGAAAATCAGCGTTTTGGCGTCTAGCTGCTCATTTTCGGCAAACACTGTTATTTTTAAGTATTAATTTGTTTTCTTTATATTCGTATAATTTTTTTTTTGTTTTTGTTTTTTCCATGACTGTAATTTGTGTATGACGTAAATGATTTACTTACTTACAAAGTTTTTTATCGGGGATTAACGCGAATTGTTAGTAATTAGCCTATAACAGCCCCACTGCTGGGCAAAGGTATCATTAAAATCAAGTCATCACTTATGCGAACTACTAAGCATAGGTATAAGCATAACAAGCCGACGACGTTTGAATTGTTTGTCAGTCTCAAGTTGCACTGATGGAAATGAAGATTTACTTAGTATCAACATCGTTATTAGTTTGTAATCGTCTTACTGATGGGTTCATTCTTTCCTGCATGAATATTAGAACATGCAGAGACCGGAAATAATTCACCACGCTGGCCCTATGTGTGTTGATTGATTTGGACGACCAGCCAAGGCTACATACCAAAGCAAGGACGAGATCGAGATATTTCAAATTTATCACCAATTCAGTGAGCCAGCGTTAGAAAAGTAGCTAAACTTGCCGCTGCACCACAGAGTGCCTATTACAATTTTTGTAAATGTTGCTCACCCCTGACTGTAGGCAGTAATTAAAAATTTCATAGCACGCTTGAATTGTACGAACCGAGCTTTCATTGTTCCAGTTCCTTAGAAGTCATCAGAGGAAAAGTTGCGTCACACTCGCACTAGAAAAATCTTCTGCCAAGTATAACTCTTGCTGTATCCATAAAAACTAATGATGCTAGTGAAAAACGTGAACATGTCGATTAGTCGGTCCCTCACAGCTCTCCGATTGGTCGGCTTCTGGCCCGTAGAAGGACTGAGAGGAAGTACAAAGATTCTTTATGACTGTTATGGTTTCTTCTGGTTCATGTTTTTGTTGGGTAAGATACGCGTACATTTAAGGCGAAATGTGATGCAATTTTAAAATATACTATTTGTTGTATTTGCAGTACAAAGTCTTGCGCGCTGTACCTACGCGATGTACGAACCTAATATAGTTCCTAACCTATACCACAGAATAGGACTTTACATAAAACAGCCAAGTCCACTGTGGCCCCATACCATGCAAAGGACATAATTTTATTTATTTTATTTTATTTTAATAAGGCACAGTAACAGTCTAATTGACAATTTAATTGAACTAATTATACATATAACATTATCGGTCAATAAATTTACCCCTTTATTGCTATGCACAGCATTCAAGAAAAAACACAAAAAATAATAATAATATGTGAATATTATAGTATATCCTTGGGGGAGGCCTTTGTCCAGCAGTGGACGTCTTTTGGCTGAGATGATGATGTGAAAGCTTAACAACACTTTTTCAATATTTCAATATATGCAAGAGAAAAAAATATATAAAATAGTAAAATTAACGCGAGTATATAAATAGGTTGCTTATATTTCAATAAAATGTTTTATTTTCACGTATATTTTAGATAACAATGTTTCAATGTTTACCTAACGTAAATTTGTTTTAGAACCAGTGCCTTTCCTTTCCGTTTATTAACACAATTCGTCACTACAATTGATGGGTTTTGGCTTTAGTACCAAATGTGGGTTGGTGACCACAAACCCGGGCTTCGCATTTAAAAATCCGAAACACACTTTGACCGGATATTGGAAAAAAATTAGTTGAGAGAGCAAATGGTTGTTTTACCTGATCTTAAGCAGAAGCGTAGTAAGCTGGTGGATCAGTATTGTGCCTCATTAACCGTTCTCACCTTCACGACCCGCAATTTGCTTTTTAACACCTCGTTTAAAGAACCCCATGTTGTTAGAAACAGAGAATACATGTACGCTGTGCAGCGCTTTACTTTCTACTCTGATATTTTATGAAGAAACGAGTTTCTTGCAGGTAGCTACCTCACCTCTCAAGTGGTGGACTTAGGCCTGATCTGGGAGGACTTGCCTCTGATGAAGGCCGATTGTTTGTCACGCAGGTAGCTACCTCATCTCCCAAGTGGTGGACTAAGGCCTGATCTAGGAGGACCTGCCTTTGATGTAGGTCGATTGTTTGTCACGCAGGTAGCTACCTCATCTCCCAAGTGGTTTACTTATGACTGATCTGTGGGACCTGCCTCTGATGAAGGGCGATTGTTTGTCGCGCAGGTAGCTACCTCATCTTCTAAGTGTTCGACCTAGGCCTGATCTAGGAGGACCTGCCTCTGATGTAGGTCGAATGTTTGTCGTGCAGGTAGCTACCTCATCTCCCAAGTGATGGTCTTATGTTTGATCTGGGAAGACCTGCCTCTGATGAAGGCAGATTGTTTGTCGTGCAGGTAGTTACCTCATCTCCCAAGTGATGGTCTTATGCTTGATCTGGGGGGACCTGCTTCTGATGAAGGCAGATGGTTTGTCGTGCAGGTAGTTACCTCATCTCCCAAGTGGTGGACTTAAGCCTGATCTACGAGGACCTGCCTCTGATGTAGGTCGATTGTTTGTCGCGCAGGTAGCTACCTCATCTCCCAAGTGGTTTACTTAGGACTGATCTGCGGGACCTGCCTCTGATGAAGGGCGATTGTTTGTCGCGCAGGTAGCTACCTCATCTCCCAAGTTACCTATGCCTGATCTAGGAGGATCTGCCTCTGATGTAGGTCGAATGTTTGTCGTGCAGGTAGCTATCTTATCTCCCAAGTGGTGGACTTGTGCCTAATCTGGGGCGACCTACCCCTGATGACAGGCGTCGCGTTCGTGCTGTTCACGAACCTCGCGCAGGCAGTGAAGATTGCCAGCATGGTGCTTCGCAGAGACCTCATACGCACCATTGTGGACAGCGCTGATGATGCGTTGAGAGCTGTGGAGACGGACGAAGCGATTGCCGTTGTGAAAAAGTGAGTACAGTATCTATTGCCATATATAAAAACCAAATAAGCAAAAAGCAAATAGCCTATAAACTGTCCCACTGCTGGGCAAAGGCCTCTATCATTAAAATCAAGTCATCGCTGTAATTGATGGATATTGGTTTAATCACTACGTTTGCCAAATGCGGGTTTGTGATCAACAGTGGTCGCCATAGGTAGTGCCATGTGGGGTGAATGACCACAAATGAATATATTAATAATATGGACATGCCCTGGGATTCGAGAATGTTAAATGCACTATTATTTTTTGCACGAGTGGTTACATCGCAACATGTCGATGCTTGTATATTAAATCCCAATTAAGTTTGTTTTCTTAGCAAGTACAACGCGGGTAGAGCAGTGTCGAAAAACTAGTATTAGTGTAGGTACATTTAGACAATTCGTACCGTTGTCAAGAAATAGATAGACGAATCTCGTGAAATAGCACTACTTACGCTAACCACTGGTGATCAAGAACCCGAGCTATGCATCAAAAACTCCGAAACGCTATGCCCGACCTGGGAATTGAACCTGTACTGTCGTGTATCAAGCAGAGCGCTTTCTTATCGCACTCACTTAATTCTTGTCGTCCTGTGCTTCAATGTATTAAGCTCTCTAGTGATTTATATCAGGACTTTAAAAACGATTGTTCCTAAATATGTAATTATAAAAAATAGTGAAACATTTTTATGCCTACCCGTCCCAGCCAGGAATCGAACCTGGGTCTTCCGTAATCCGGGCGGCTGCACTGACCCGTGGCACTGGCATTACACTTTACAGAAATAACAGTTATTAGATAATTATGCTAATGTGCAAACCGCAAAAAGCCACATCATAGCCATAATCTATTAAAAGTTGGTTTGTTACCTACCACTTAACTTTCAATAGATACTTACTTAGCAAATGTAATACGTACCGCTAACCGCTTTAGTTCAGTGGTTTGCGATCATGACTGTCACTGCTGTGTATCAAGTTCGAATCCTTTATCTTATCTGACGCATAACAACATGTTTTAATGCAAGTACAATTTTTGTGTTTCGACATTTAGAGATAAGATAAGTGGTTCATTCATACAGGATACTGGCTGAGTGCTCTTCCATCTCCGGCTTTATCGCGGCGACAATCGTGTGAGATGAAGGCATTTCCGGTTGTTTATAAAAACAAAAGACAAGTGGCACACTACCGCATGATGCATTTGTTCTGTAAGGCCATGAGTGCGAGCGTCTTGCGACGCGGCGAGCGTGTTTCTAGATAATTGCTTGTATACTACGACAGTCGTAGGAACATACTACGCCGAAATTACGCGACTGAAGTTCGGCATGATTACGCCTGCATTGCTATTTGAATTACTGACGACACATAATACCGAAATTACGTTGCGTTATAGCGTACAGCCTCACTTCGGTCGGGCGTAAATTCAACGGCAACTTATTCTATAAAGCACACAATATACGCGACCGAAGTTCGTTTCGATTGCCTACGAAGATCCGGGGGCGGGGCGTAAGTTCGGCACTTATGGTGTGTCATACATATCAGCCGAATACGTCGGAACGTAAAATAAGCCGCGGAACTTCGGTCGCGTACCTTCGGCATAGTGTGTATATATACAAATATACACACTATGCCGAAGGTAGCATACTTAGACAATGGTCATAAAAATAACGTAATGAACAGAGAATTCGCGCGTCGTGCCTCATTACTACCAGTGGCCGTGGCCGAGCGGCAATTTTCCTAAAGAATTCATTTTAATTAAAACATGTTTTTTCGTTATCGTGAATAGAATAGAACACACTCAGCACTTAAAATGATTACATGGGTCTATATTACTTGATAGTAAACTGCTGTTAGTAATAAATACGTGAAAATGTGAAGAGCTGTTCTCTTTCGATACAACATGACTGTGATGAAAGAAACGAGTCTTTAAATAGTCAAAGTAATAATGAATATTTTTACGCAAATTTTGTTGCATGAAATTTCTGATATGATGATTGTTTCTTAACTGATCCTTAATGTAATAGTATTAAGATCGGACGTTGATGACGTAGTTATCATCATTGAATGGCTTCCTGACAAGGGAAGAATAGATTAGTGTTGATCAATTATACAGAGCCAAAATAGCATAATTGGACCCTGTATGTCAGAGGGTGCGGGTTTGAATAGAGCATTGGATTTCTTTTCAACACTTTTTAAAAGTAGTAAAAGTAACATGCAACTTGCAAACCAAATGTATTGCAATATGCAAGGTTATTAAACAAAGTTAAATCTGTTGGTTCTTTGAAGTAAAAGCAATATTTTAAACAAAATGCGATGTTGAATTTGGAAATTAATATTATGAAAATACGAATATGTGTTTCTGGGGTTTTCATAACCAACTATAGGGTTTGAATTTGTTATACCAGTATTTATAAATACTAAAAATTAAGTTGTTTAAGTTTAAAATGACGGTAGTTGTTGACATTGAATGGGCGCCTTTGGCTTTCAAAGTAAAAAAGTAAATAGTGTTGAATAATTTCGGCGGGCTGCGCTGGTTAGAACCACGATAGCTCAATTGGGAGAGAACCTGACCCGGTATGTCAAAAGGGTGCAGGTTCAAATCCTGCTCGTGGAATTTTTTCAACATTTGTGTTTTTGTAAGTTGTTTAAACCTGTATCGTAAGACAATATTAATGTATAGTTGCGCCCGCGAGACGAGCCTGCAGCAGCTGATATTTAGCTGTCTGACCTTCGTGACGATGCTGGGCTGGGCCAGCAGTGCTGAGAAGGGCCAGCTGCCTCTAAGAGCTTGGTGAGTAGGCCTTTAGAGGTTTAGGCAATCAATTCGTTCCAAACTGTAGCTCCCGTACTAATAAACAGAGTATAACTTTCGAATAGTTATTCCGTGTTTTGTTTCATCATCATCATCATCAGCGTATACTAGTCCACTGCTGGTAATAGGCTTCTCCAAGTGCACGCCACCGAGCACGATCCTACTTTACTGGCTACTCTCATCCAACTCCTGCCAGTGTTTTGTTTATCTTACTCTAATTTGAAATGAAGTTTACATGACGGGAACAGAACTCGGAATATCTTTTCCTCAGAACAATATATATTGTGATGTGTGAAGTCGGGAGATGAAATGATACGACGGACGTCGGTTCTTAACTGTAACTGTCTTTATTTATGAAAAACATTGCTTTTATACTGTTTCTAAACAAAGGAAAATATTAAAGTAATTAATAGTACAAAATGGACTTTGTTCAATCATATGATGGAATATTAGGAATACGTGCTATTTCAAGGTAACATGATTTGTGTAATTAATTTATATGGAACATAATATTGAGTTACAATATTAAGTGTGAGTCATTTCCATATGATGTTAAGTGGCGCACTCCACTACACCTTCCCCCTTTTTTTTTTTTTTTGAAAAAAACAAAACGTCTTGAACCCTTAAATCTCTATACTCTTATTTACTAAAACTACACAATACTGTGTTACAAAACTTACTAACTTACTATTGTATTAAGTATTACAAACTTAAATTAACAAACAATGTTTGTTTACATACTAAAAATACACTGTTACTTAAACCAAATTTTTACAAAATCTGTTATTAATGTTAAAAAAAAATCGAACCATAACCAAACCAATTATTATCTTTACCTTTAAATAATTTAGATATTACTTTTAACAATTTTATTTAAAATTACTCTAGTTAACAATAACTAAAATTTAAGAATATAAAATAAACATTTTCACTATAATAATATAAACCAAATTCTAATGTTTTTATCTTAATTTTAAAACACACATTTGACAACATAACTTTTGCTATAATAAATTGTGTTTTGTTAAATACGATTTCTGAAATTAACTGTTACAAGTCAAACTATCTAACCTTATTATTTATTCTAACACAGAAATTTCAAAAGAAAAAATAAATTTATGCAAATACATACCATTCTATTTAGAAACCAATAATTTTAGTAATTAAACACTTAAAAAAAATCAAAGAACATCCTCTTTTTTTTTTTTATACATATACTTTCATTTTATCAATAATGTTGTTCTATTCTACTAATATAAAATATACTCTTCTAAATAACTATTAGTATTTAACCGTAAATTACAGTTTCTTTAATCTAAACTACGCAGTTGTTGACGAACAATGTTAATTATACTATATTTTTATAAAATTGTCTCAAAGCTTAAAGCTTTTGTTTATATATTACTTTTATCTAGTTAAGTTTTCGTATATCTTTATTGGATTTCATTATCTACTTATTTGTCGTAATGTCATAATTTTGTTTTTCTTTGAAGTAATTCATATGACAGTTCTTGTATTAGTTTTTTTATTTACTTTCGATAATTTAAGTTATTACTAAGGTATCTTACATCGTTTTATTACTTCGACTTTTTCATTTTATATTATCGTGTCGATATATCATATCATTATATTACTATATTACCGTGTGTGGTGCATACGTATTTATTTATTTCACTTTCTCATAATTATTTTATATTGTACTTAGACATTTTAGTCCTCACATTACGTATCGGTAAGTCCTTTCATTACGTATCGGTACACTTTTTTATAATGTAACACATTTATAGGTACTTTTATTAATTGGGCCGGCCGGTCCCTTTATTTTATTGGTACATAAAGTCGACTTTAATATTTATTTTTTTATAATAACAGTGCATCTTAGTGCCTGTTTGGGTTGTACGTACAACATAATTTACGGGGGTCATCGTTTAAGCCTCTTTTGGACTCCAACTTATCTCACAGAGAAAACTCGTTTTACACCATGATCGAACGGAAGGATCCGACCCTCCATGTACCATTTTAATAGGGTTATGAATTAAGACATATTTGGTCTCCAACAGCTGTTTTCTAAGAGGAATCTTGTTCACATCTAGATAAACCTGAAGGACCTGTTCCCTATGTACCTTTTTAAACGTGTACCGAATACCTTACCTCTTCCTTAATTATTTATATTTCTTTCATAAAACATTCAATCAAACATAAGAAAAATTAGGTTGATGCGATTTTTCATTGCTCTTGGGTGATCAGTCCAATTGCATGTCATGCTCAAGAACCTAATTGTTCTGAAACTTCTAATATTCACCAACATTCACTCATTAATCAATTGACCATTTTTAGTCTTAAAAGCTTTCATATCCATACATAATTGTCAACATATTGTAACAAAAGATTTTTAATACAGATTGGCTATAACAATATAATCTTTACTTACTATCTTTATTTTATACTTTTTGTCCTCATAAATTCATTAAGACATTTTATTGTTCTATTCTTTTCTTCATCTCTTTACATATATTTTCGTTTACGTTTTAATTCTTTGATAATTTATTTTTCTTATAGTCCGGTTTAGATATACAAACAATCGGACTCAACTCGGGTGGCATTGTTTACAAAATCAGTTCGCTATCGCTACATCTGTATAAGGAGTTACTTATCTCGCGCGGTCATAACTAAAGAAATGTCATAGCTAGTTCTTTCATTATTCTAAATCATAACATGATTTGTTTTATTTCAAATATTTATCATGCTATTCGAAGTATTGATTCTGTTTTAATGTAACATTTCTTTTTCTATAGCAAATACCTGTAAATTATTATTTAAAAAAATATCTTCTAAGTTAGACTTTACTCTAACTTTTATCATTACACAATTAATTTTTAATCAATTTTAAAATATACCAGACTTACTCTTCGTGTGAGCTTGAAATATTACTCTTTAAAACTCGCACCCATGACAAGTTGCTAATCAGTGCTATGTTTAATAATAACCTAATTGTAATGACTCGATCATACCGAGTGATTAAGTTTCTTTTATACAAAGCAACCGTTTAATATCTATAATTTTTTTTATAACTAAATTGGAAGCAGAAGGTTACCTTTAAAATATTCCTAAAGAAAATTTAATATACTTATTCAATAACAAAATCAGACTTTGCATTATGTATAAAATGTCATTCCGACCTGAAACTACTTTACGTAACTAATACAATTAGTATTATTATAACTTTTAACTTTTTGCCGAACGTGTTTCGATTATCGGCTTGCATGACTTCGTATATTATTATATGCATTTTTAATTTTTATTCATCTAACACTGAAACTAATCTTCTTATCATTTATTTGTGTAAAATAAATCTCTTTTATTAAAAAGTAACGTTTTAATTTGTTTATAACATAACTACTAACACGTTTCTACTATAATGTTTACTGTATCAAAACGTAATGTTATTTAATTTTTATTTACACAATCACCTTTGTAATTATTGGATAACTTTATTTTAGATTCGCACCGGGTTGGTAATTTTATTTGATTTGAGTGTATAATACCGCTTTGAGTTTTTATTGTTAAGTGTAAAGGTAAGTTAAAGAATTTGTTATTTATGGTTTAAAGTAATTATCTCTTTATCAAAATTTATAACACATTTAAATTTAATTAAAAAAATCTTTTCCAATTATTCCATCTACTTTTAACGGTAAGTTCGAAAACACGTAAAATTTATGTTTAAAAGATTGTCTGTTTCGCTCTTGGTTTAAAGGAATCGTTTCGTAAGATGTAACTTTACCTTCTATACCATCTATGTACTATGTGACCTTTGTACTTATGTTCTCGTGAGTTGATAATGCGACGTCACGTTTAATTGCACTGAGTGACGCACCTGTGTCGATTAGCCATATGTACTCTTTACCCTTTATTGCAAATTGAACTGAATTCATGTGATTATAAGTCAGAATGTAGCTTCCATTCTCGAAAAAAACTGCATGTTTTCGTCACTTAGATTATTTGTATCTTCAATCGCCGTATTTACTTTGTGGCGTTTAGAATAATTTCTATTGTTATTATGATTACGCCCTTGGCTGTAGTATTTGTTATTTTGGTTATAAGAACCTCGCGGCTTATTTTGCCAGAAAGGTTTTTTTTTTATTTAGAAAATTTGTATTTTTATACGTAAACCGTGGGTTTCTTTCTACACTTTTGTGATATGTTTTCCTAAACGGTTTTTTGCCATTGTAACGATTTAAACTCTTTCCACGTGCGTATAATATTTGTTCGTGGCTAGACGATGAGGTCATTGTTACCTCTTCGGCTGTCGCTCCTTGAATTGCATCTGTTAGCGATGAGTAAGCGCGTGCCGATATAATCGTAATTAGCTTATCGTTCCGTAAACCTTGACTAAATCTATTTATAGCAACTTTCTCATTTAAATCACCTGATTAAAATTTTTTTTTTTTTAAGTTTTACTAATTTTGTCGACTTTGTGTTGTATATATTACTCTATGTTTATAATATATTATATAAGAAAAAGCATCTTTTGTTTTATCAATGGAAACAATAATACATTTTGACGGAGCCACCCTTATTCAAAGTCATTGAATTCTTATTTATCAAATCTGGTTTATTTTATAGTATCGTCAACAACTGTTACACAAAAAAAATGTGCTTATTATTATATCTATATAACTAATTTCAATTACTTAAGCAGCACAAAACCGGTCGTTGTGGAGATCCTTGGGGGAGGCCTTTGTCCAGCAGTGGACGTCTTTTGGCTGAGATGATGATGATGATGATGAAGTAGGTACTTTTTTTTTTCATAAAATCTCATCTTATACACATTATTTTTACTAACAGACAGACTCGAGTCTGCATTAAATTTTTAAGAAATAAGATAACATTTATCAACTATCGAATAACAAATAAGTTAATCTAATTATACTCGTATGTAGGTCATAGATACTCGTAATAAGAGCTTAAGACCCGCTTTAACATAGCTGTATTAAATAATTTTATTGTTGTGACCTGTGATTGTGACGGCTTCGGAGCCATTCATGGCTGGCAATAATGAGACCTGCCGTCTTTAAATCAAACCCGTTGTTTGAAGCTATCATTTTTATATTTTCTATTAACTTCGTGATTTGATCAAGATAGTTTTTAATTTCTGTCACACTAAATTTACCTTTTTAAAAGAATTAACGACTTTAATTTTATTGTTACCTCTAATTTTGTTTCTTTCTTCAACACCATCGTATCTTCCCTTCTTCGCTCGTCCTTATACTGTCGGACTTTGGTTCCGCATTACTACTGCAACTGCTTGGCGCTCGATTTTTCTTGTTAGGCATTTATTAACCTTCTTCCATGCCAGGTAGGTTGATGATGATGTCGAAGATGATTGATATTACTGTGACTAATACAGTAACTAAGTATACCAATGTCGGCAGGTGGTGGTGTGGTTTTTCCTGAACCGCAGTATTTCCTGCACCGTTCTGTGCTATTATTATTTCTTCCTTGATATCTTCATTCTTTGATTTCTGCGCGCCCATATTCCCATTGAACGGCCAAATGGTTGTTGTATTGGTGTACAGCTGTTTTCAAACGCGTGATTATGACTCACGTATTCGGCGCGGAACTCATACGGAGCAGTTGTGACGTCACGTTGGGCTGATGTGATTCGTAGTAGCGGCAACATTAAAAACTTGCGGCGTGGCTGGACTTGCGGATGCGTAGCGTGGACTTGCGGATGCGAAGCATGGATCCCATGGGTGTGGTCGTGACTGGTCTTCTTTGGACTTGGTTCCCAAACGACGGATCAGCTTTCGATGTGACGCGTGCTCGGTGAAATCGGTGTGACGCGATGCGTAGCGGCAACTTTTATAAACGCGCAGCGTGACTGGACTTGCAGACGTGATGTGTGGACCATGGGGTCCATGGGGACCCCATGGTCCCAAACGAACCAGCACTGCCTAGAAGCAGTGGACTGGCAGGGTCGCCATGTGATGTGTGAAGTCGGGAGACGAAATGATACGACGGACGTCGGTTCTTAACTGTAACTGTCTTTATTTATGAAAAACATTGCTTTTATACTGTTTCTAAACAAAGGAAAATATTAAAGTAATTAATAGTACAAAATGGACTTTGTTCAATCATATGATGGAATATTAGGAATACGTGCTATTTCAAGGTAACATGATTTGTGTAATTAATTTATATGGAACATAATATTGAGTTACAATATTAAGTGTGAGTCATTTCCATATGATGTTAAGTGGCGCACTCCACTACAATATATTTTTTTTTTAAATAAATTTTTAGTTATTATTCTGAGATCTATTCCAAGCTTATACCACAGACTACATAATATCTTATAATCTGATAAGGTTATATTATAATTTTACGCAAATTTTGTTGCAAACTTTGCCCACTCGTGAAACTTTTTCAACACTATATTTTTTCAAATTATACTCTGTTTTAAAATAGGTAAAGAAATTCATTTACGGACCGGACGTACTTTGTGTTAACAAATGTAACGTTGCGATTTTTAGGAAAGGATTTCTGATCTTACATAATTACATATAATGCTTTGATATTATTTAAGAGTGTAATTATAACAAGCCAAAATATCAATAACGAGAATTGAATTTCAATTCCAAAACTAAAATCTAAGACTCTATTTTCCTTCTAGGTACCCTTATGACGTGACCAAATCGCCAGCCTACGAGCTCAGCTACGTTTACCAGATCGGTGCTTTGTACGTGGCAGCATTTCTGAACGTGGGCAAAGATACACTGGTCACTTCGCTGATAGCGCAATGCCGGTGCCGACTGCAGCTGTTGGGGCTGTCTCTGCGGTCATTGTGCAGTGGCATGCAGGCTACTAAGGAGGTAGGTTGGGCATATGTAACGTGATATGTTCTTGAACCCACGTTCAGGTACGCTGGTCACTTCGCTGATAGCGCAGTGTCGGTGCCGACTGCAGCTGTGACGTGCAGGGACGTGGTTGGGACTGTCACTCAGGTGACTGTGCAGTGTGTGTCAGTAACACGTACAAATACTATACATACTATACATATATAGAAGCTTTTTTATACTCTCATCACAAAGCAGTAACAGACACAAAACAACATCGGGTGATATTACATGATTATTAACTTTACATTATTTCTTTTAGCATACATAATTTAACTTTTTAATAAATATAGTTTATACTAAATCATGTAATGATTGTAACTAGAGTCGCCTAACGCCCGACCAAGCGACTATAGTACGAGCGCGTCTCCAAGTGTGCGTGGAACAGCACCTGGCCGCACTGGGGGCGACGCAGCAGCTGCAGCACTGCTTCTCGGAGCAGGTGTTCGTGCAGTTCAACGTGTCGCTCGTCATCATCTGCGTCACTGCCTTCCAGCTGGTCTCGGTAAACGTCTGCTGTTGTAGTTTTGTCTTAATATTATTATCAGCCATTACTTTTCCACTACAAGACAAAAGCCTTCCTTCCCTCCTTTCACATTTCTCTAGTTCGTGCAAATTCATCAAGTGGGAGTCCAACTCATACCATCATCTGCGTCTAGGCCTTCCACGTTGTCGTCTTCCGTTTGTTGAGTGTGATGCTACCCAACACGACCACGAATGATTACCTTAATTTCAATGTGGTACATATTCATGAAAAAAAGTGTACTTTTTTGTACTAAAGAGTTTAAAAATGTACTCTCATATTTTTGCTGTTATAACGTATAGGCCGTGGTCGTGCTAGGTAGTACCTTTCTGGCACGACCACAAATAGATTTAAGGTATATTTAGCAACTTTAAGATGAAAAATTATATTAATTTATTGTACTTAAATGTACTGCATATTTGAAATAATTTTGATCAGTAAAGTAATGATCATATTACAAGATTGCTCTAGTTATTCCTATTGTCAATTAAAAAGATTGTTTTGTTTTTCTAATAATTTAAAAAGAGTTGTACTTGTGTTTTTCAATTAAGTTTTTGAATTTTGTGTTTTCGATTGAATGATTGTTAATTATAAAATAAAACTACCCATTTTATTTTATTTAGTTTTACCTTCCTAGGGAAAAGTAATGGAGTAACATTGTGTTATTGATGTTCCACGAAAAAAGCCTGCTTTAAAACGGGTAAAATACTGATCAAAATTATTTCAAATATGCAGTACATTTAAGTACAATACATTTATATAATTTTTCATCTTAAAGTTGTTAAAAATACCTTAAATCTATTTGTGGTCGTGCCAGAAAGGTACACACGGCGGCAGAACCTACCCAAAACTATTAAATTTCTACAACCAATTTTGAACTTTATTGTTTGGTTATAAAGATCAATATTCATTGGAGAACTTTGACAGGTTTGGGTAGGTTGATCTGCCGCCGTGTGTACTACCTCGCACGACCACGGCCTATACGTTATAACAGCAAAATATGAGAGTAAATTTTTAAACTCTTTAGTACAAAAAAGTACACTTTTTTTCATGAATATGTACCACATTGAAATTAAGGTAATCATTCGTGGTCGTGTTGGGTAGCATCACACGTTTGTTGGGACACATGATATGGCAACCTTTGCCCAGTCTATCTTACTCCTAGCAAACGCGTCAAACGTTGAATTACCGAATTCATAGATGCTCGCGTTGAATGCAAGAAATCATGATTCAATCTCAATAGCTCCATTAAACTAATGATGTGAATACATTGTGAATACACACCTTAACAAGCATTCTGGATGGGTTAGCAGATGATTATCACGCGTTACTTCGTTGTCGTATTTATGTAAGCATTCTTTATTTGTAATTATTAAATCCCAGGTGACGGGAAACCCAGTTCGCCTCATTTCCATGGGGACTTATCTTCTGAACATGATGTTTCAAGTGTTCCTGTACTGTTACCAAGGCAATCAGCTATCTGAAGAGGTTAGTACTACAAATGGTTTACAAATGAATACCACAAAGTTTGGTTTCGTAATATATGTCAATAGTCATTAGTAATTCCTAGTAGGTCATGAGTCGCGGAGGAAGGCTCCGCAGCCTTCCTCCGCGACTCGTACCAGGAGCTTTGACCTCTTTTAGACTAACAGGAGATCCCAGGCCTTTTTAGTGGATTATCCCTCCTCACCGGGGAGTGGGAGTCCAACATAACCGACGGGTTTCCCGAACACGGCGGTATGCAAAACATATTTTCTCTGGAAGAAAAAAACCTGAGTAGGTCACTTGTCTCCACCACCAGACGTGATGGTAACGATCCTCAGTATTGAGAGACGACTGGTTGGAGGAGAAGGAGGCCGATGGCGTAGTGGTTAACGCGCCTGGTCTGCTAATGCTGAGGTTAAGCAACATTCGCAAAGACCGGTCATCGGATGGTTAACCAAAAATTTATCATCTCGAGCTCATCCGAGCTTAGCGATTATCCGTGGAAAGCACGTAAAGCCGTTGCTGACTGCATTAGCTGTCGTTAACAACCACCGACCCACTGGGCCACGCGTTCCTCCTTGGTCGAGTGGTTTGTACATCGGTTTTCATGGTGTCACCATCTCTGAGGTCCCGGGTTCGATCCCCGGTCGGGTCAATTTAGAAATTATTGTTTTTCTAATTTGTCTCCGGTCTGGGTGTTTTCTATGTATAATAAGTATGTATTTAAGTATTTGAAGTATGTTAATCCGTTGTCTAGTAACCATATAACGAGTTACAAAAACACAAATGTTGAAAAAATTTCCACGAGCAGGTTTTGAACCTGCACCCTTCTGACATACCGGGTCTGATCAGTGGTTCTAACCAGCCCGCCGAAATTATTCAACACTATTTACTTTTTACTTTGAAAGCCAAAGGCGCCCATTCAATGTTAACAACTACCGTACCGTACCGAATGGGCGCCTTTGGCTTTCAAAGTAAAAAGTAAATAGTGTTGAATAATTTCGGCGGGCTGGTTAGAACCACGATAGCTGAATTGGAAGAGCACCTGACCCGGTATGTCAGAAGGGTGCAGGTTCAAACCCTGCTCGTGGAAATTTTTTCAACATTTGTGTTTTTGTAATTTGTTCGCAACAAAATTTGCGTTAAAAATTATATAATAGTAGTTTATGCAACTGTCATATAATGAAGGGTATTAAAACACGAGTGTGAGTTTATGAAACGAGCGCAGCGAGTTTCATAATAGTAACGAGTGTTTTAATACCCGTGTTATATGCAGTTGCATACACTACTTTATCTTCACTAATGCAATTAGTCAAACAACAAGAGTAAAAGCTGACAATAGTTTATTTATAATAATTGTTCAAATTTTGGATGGTACAATTTTGAAAGTTAATGTTAATTATTGATCCAGCAGCTGTAGCGGTCGCGGGGCAAGCAGTAGAGCTCGTAGACGGAGTTGGAATATTTATAATTACTTCATTCGTCTTGTTTTCTATACTGTTCAAGATCGTATTTGAGACTTGAATTTTATTCATTAAAGACTCATCAATGTAGCTTTCAGCCACAGTAGAAGACTTCCACCCCCCGTGTCGTTTCAGTGCGGTCAAATCACCACCGCTATCTATGAGAAGGGTCGCCGAGGTGCGCCGGAAGCAATGCCCCGTGTACAACGCTGGGTTAGGCAGATTCAAAAAACTTGCGATAGTTTTTCCCAGAGCACCAAATTTATTAATACCAGTTCTTTGATCGACGCACTTCCCCGATCTATAGCTCAAGAAAAAGGCAGGGTATCGACAGGGGGTGGGTCGAAGTTCCATGGATTTTTTACATACGGCATAGCAGTTGCCCGTCACAACGAAAGAACGATCTATTTTCGTTTTTGTTTTCGAAACTTTCACCATGATTGTACTGTCGTCTATGTTAGAGACTTCATCGAACTGGATGTTGTATAGCTCTTGCCTTCGGCATGCCCCCATTATGCCGAAGATTAGTGCAACCTGTAACAATAAACGATATAATAAGCTTGAGGTACATAGCCAAGGCAAAAACTATGATTTATGAAGTAGTAAAGTGTAGGTACCTACTACCTAATTTATACACAAAGCGCTTAAACGGAGTGTCTAGATAACTTGCGTGTGTAGTACGTAAGTACCGACGGGAGTATGTCGTGCAAAGGAACTACACGTTGTACAGTATACACTTTTCACAAATTTAAGGCACTGCGCAAACGTAGACACTTCTTGTTACCGGTAGATTAAATAACAGAACTAAAATACATTTACCTTTTCAAAAAGATACAAAATATCTGGTGAATCTTTCAGGAACACCTTTATTTGACCTGATGTAAACGTCAAGGACTTTTTTTCCTTGTGTCCTTCTGAACTGCGTTTCAGGAACGCTATGACTTTTGAATACTTCGTGATATCAATATTGTTGTAGATACTCAGTGTGGACTTGAGCATAGAATATTTAGCCCACATAGAAGATGGCTTGAATTTGTCGGAGAGGTCTTTGAGATACACAAGAATGACATTTTCAGAAAATGATGTAGTTTTCTTTTCGATCTTCCATGCCAAAAAGTTATTATATTCTTTTTCATATAATTTTCTAGATTTTTCTGGCAAAAGATTGTGAGTTACTTTTGTTGCCAATTCTAGAATATCCGGAGGCGTACAAATATCATCGTCGCTGTCCATTTTTAACTTTTAATTTGTATTTTAAAAACAAAACACATTGCGAAACATTAAATTCACGCGTACGTGTATTGTCACAGTGAACTTGCCGCCATTAAAATCTAACCAATGAGAGCGCAGCTGCGCGCGCAGGGCCAATCAGGAGCGAGCGCGCGCTGTTCTTTTTTTATTTAATTGGCACAAGATCTTACCAAAGAGTTTTGTGTATGTAAGTTTAGTAGTTTCGACGAAGTTTTCACGTATAACCCAACTGTTTTCAAAAGCCAGCCTAATATCAAAATTTTATACAACTTGTATGAGGATTTTGACATAAGGCTCGCCAGGTTAATTGGTCGCGTTTTATTGATGTTATAATGAGATTTTACGATATCGATGTGGATATTATACCATCATGTGAAATTGCTTAAATTGAGTGTTTTGTTGTCTGCGCTATAACAGTAGTAATTATAAGTCAAGTATTGGAAACATAAGTAGAATGTTACAACATTAGTGTAGATAAACATTTATAAATAGCTTGCCTACTTCTTAACTGATCTTTAGTATTTGTAAAAATATTATGATCGGATGTTAATGACGGTAGTTGTTAACATTGAATGGGCGCATTTGGCTTTCAAAGTAAAAAGTAAATAGTGTTGAATAATTTCGGCGGGCTGGTTAGAACCACGATAGCTCAATTGGAAGAGCACCTGACCCGGTATGTCAGAAGGGTGCAGGTTCAAACCCTGCTCGTGGAAATTTTTTCAACATTTGTGTTTTTGTAATTTGTTCGCAACAAAATTTGCGTTAAAAATTATATAAACATTTATAAATAGCTTGCCTACTTCTTAACTGATCTTTAGTATTTGTAAAAATATTATGATCGGATGTTAATGACGGTAGTTGTTAACATTGAATGGGCGCCTTTGGCTTTCAAAGTAAAAAGTAAATAGTGTTGAATAATTTCGGCGGGCTGGTTAGAACCACTGATCAGACCCGGTATGTCAGAAGGGTGCAGGTTCAAACCCTGCTCCTGGAAATTTTTTCAACATTTGTGTTTTTGTAATTTGTTCGCAACAAATTTGCGTTAAAAATTTTACAAACATTCATATAACGAGTTTTATGACGAAGCTTCTCTTAGGCTAGATAATTGGTGTGAGTGTAGGAAAATTCATTTATTTATGGCCCATTCTCCATATCCTTTCATAGGGAAGGCTCGTGCCCCAAGAGTGGGGACATAAAATGTGCTGATGATGATGACGATGACATGTTGAAGTTCGTTTGACTGTTCTAGAGCACAGAAATAGCGGGTGCAGCGTACGAGTGCCCGTGGTACCAGATGCCGACGCCGCTGCGGCGTGCGCTGTTGATGGTGATGACGCGCTCCAGACGCAGCGCCAGGATCACCGCGGGCAGCTTCACCACGCTCTCCATCGCTTCATTCATGGCTGTCAGTATATGTCATCGACGGCGAAGAGCTTGGTCTTCGTTTGATCTTATTTATAGTGAATAAAAATTTGGTGTTCTTTAATGACATGTTGCAACTTTTTTGGCGTTCCCTTTATGTGCCTTAATTGGATATAGCACTTTATGTCTCTTAATTTATTTAATGGTAAGTAATGTTAAGGGCGAAGATGCACTATGTACCCTAAATCATCAGCTATTGAGAAATTACTATTTTATCACTAACTGTTGAAACCAAACATTGCTGAATTAAATATTTATAAAATACAGTAATTAAATTAAATACCTACCCGACCCAGCCAGGAATCGGACCTGGGTCTTCCGCAATCTTTCACTGTATTTTGTAAATATTTTATTTAGCTTAAGGGTAGCAATTAACTCCTAAAAATAAAAAAAAGTAAAATTTACTAACATTGCTATTCGAACTTGCTTGGTGTACCATGCTCAACAAAATAAGCGGAGTACAATAATATACATGAACTTCCTCCTGGAAATCCTCCTTAGTTTGTACATTGTTTTTTAAAGAAATATTATCTATACTAATATTATAAAGCTGAAGAGTTTGTTTGTTTGTTTGTTTGTTTGTTTGAACGCGCTAATCTCAGGAACTACTGGTTCGAATTGAATAATTATTTTTGTGTTGGATAGTCCATTTATCGAGGAAGGCTTTAGGCTATATAACATCACGCTGCGACCAATAGGAGCGAAGCATCAGTGAAAAATGTTGCAAAAACGGGAAAAGAGCCTAAAAAATTAAAAATGCTGCCGAAAGTCACTATTCCACGCGGACGAAGTCGCGAGCACAGCTAGTGCCATATAATAAATTAACTTGGATTTTTCAGATCATCAAGATGTCATATTCAATGTTCACTTTGCTGCAACAGCTGGAAGTCGATGGTTAGAGCATCAAGGGCCTTCTAAACAATATTTATACAGCTACCTCACCCTCACCAATACTAGCACACAAATCTTCTAATCTAAACGTTAGTGACGACATGGGAGCAAATGTTTCTCATTGCTGGCCACAAGCCGTGTAACATACTTTTGTATTATATATATACTAGCTGCCCGGACAGACTTCGATCGATCAAACATTAAATAAATATGTTTTTTTTTCTCTTTATTAATTTTCCGTGTGCCTTAAGGAACATACGAAAAAAAAAAATTATATCATATGTAGTAAGAACATGAGATTGTGCAAATGATAGGCTATTATGATGTTGGTAAATCTATACTACTATATAAATCTGTAGGCTCTGTGTGTACTTGCAATTTTTCTGACACATCATCATCATCATCATCAGCCCCTCCTGCCCCACTGCTGGGCATATATTATGACTGACTGACACCAATTCTACGATTTTTGAAATTTTTGTCTGTCAGTCTGTCTGTCTGTTTGTCTGTATGTCCTCTTATAACTTGATGTAAATTTGTATGTAGCAAGAACATGCGATTGTGCAAATGATAGGCTATATATGATTTTGGTAAACCTAATAATTATTTTGATTAGCGTTCATTGATCCATTATATTTGCACAGCGGGTGACGGGTAGTATATATATATTTATAAATAAATAAAAATGAATGTTGCTAAGCGCAAAACTCGAGAATGGCTGGGCCCATTTGGCATTTTTTTTATTTTTCGTATGTTCCTTAAGGCACATGGAAAATTAATAAAGAGAAATTATATATCTATAGATATATATAGATATAAGATATATAGCCCATTTTGTCCTACTGTCGGACCGAGGCCTTCCCAACCATCACCTATCGAGATAATCCCACCGACTTGTGACAAGTGACGCTTACTCAGGCGTCAAAGATCTGAATGCGTAAACCTTTACTAGCATCTGGTTAGTGTGTGTGTGGCCTGCCCAATCCTACTTGACTCTTGCTGTTTTGCACACTACTACACTGGCAATGCCTGTTATATTGTTTACGCGAAATGTCAGGATAAATATTAAATTAAATTAATGTGTAAAAAAACGCGAGTAGATCTGTTAAGGTGGTTTTATTTCAATACCTGTTATGTCCATGCCCTCGAAACATGCCATTCGCTCTCTGGTAAGTCTGGAAGCTTGGTCTTCAAGAGCTCGATTCAAGCCATTGTCCACACACCGTAGGTTAATTCTTGAAGAATTGTAATGAAACACTTGTCAATGATTTCGAAATAATAAAATAATTTTATTAAACTCTTTTATTTTATTTAAACAAACTTCTTTATAAAATTCACCTCTTGTGAAAGTAGTTAGAAATTATTGTTATGGTTAAAAAGATATGCTTTCAAATCGCAAGTCAGCCTTAAACAGTTAAGCAGGAAATCATCATCATCATCATTTTCAGCCCGTATCTACTTACCCACTGCTGGGCATAGGCCTCGTCCATGTTACATGTCCAGGTATTCATATCGAAAAAAAAATCTCATTTGTCCAGATTGTCTAATGTATGTACTGAGGTCTATACTCTGGGGCTTTTACTCATAATCTGTATTTCCTGTTTTTTAACTGTTGCTTCAACTTCTGGCGGCAGCAGATAGAATAATTAAAAAGAAAAATTGGTTACAAGTTACAAGATCGTTACAAGATATGATGTAAAGTAAGTACCTAGGTAAGTCAAATAAGAAGTTCAGTAAATTGATCAGCAAAGAGATAATAATAGCGTGTCATATCGCAGCACGATCGATAGCTACAATGATAAACTGTTTTGTTTACTCATGTAAGATGTATGTAAGGCAGCGGACACAAGAACATATTAAAGTATTCTACAATGGTTGTAAAGATTTAAAAATGTTGACATTAAAAATAATTTTGTAGATAGTGTATAATACTTACTTAATAAATGTGATAAATATTATTTATACAAAAACAGATACATGTATATCATCCACAATTAATATTTCACATTTATAAATATCGAAATAAATTGTATAAACTGTATATAAACTATAAATATATATTATTATATTTGTTGACATAAATATTATTATTTATTATTTAATATTGGAAACCAAAATCCTACTAATATTATAAACGCGAAAGTTTGTTTGGATGTTTGTTACTCTTTCACTTAAAAACTACTGAATGGATTTGGATGAAATTCGGCATACAGATAGTTTATAACCAGGAATAACACATAGGATACTTTTTATCCAGATATTCCCACGGGAACGGGAACCACGCGGGTGAAACCGCGAGCGGTTACTAGTATAATAATAATAGTTTATATTCAATGCAAATTGCATGGTACACTGGATTTTGTTAATAGATAGTTTGCACACTTACCGACGCCACAACATAAGAAGATTGCAGAAAGTAATGTTCATACACATACGCAACGCACACAGACAACCTCCCACAGACACCGAATCTCGCAACAACTGCGCCCGGAATGTTCCGAACTGTTCCGACATATGTGTCCGTGGGAGGGTCTATTTATACGTAGATTGCTTGAGCGCGGTATCTATTTATTTATTTATTCAAGAAAACTCACTGGCTTACAGTATACACCAAAGCGCCAACAAGCAAACTTTTTACATGCATTCATTAAAAATTACATTTAAAATCATAAAAACACATTTCAAAATAATAGATACTAATAATAATAAAAATAGATATAAGTAGAACAATACAAAACAAAAGTCATTTGAAATCAGAACAATTTTGCAAACACAATGTCAATAGCAATCATCATAGATATTTATTATCTTTTTGGTATTTGATTTTTTATTTATTTTAATTCTTAATAGTGTAATTAGTGCAGCGGAACTTTAAGTGTTACATTTTGGAGCATGATGTGCTTACATCTAGTAGGTCGCAATGTAGCATAAGCTTTTTTTTTACATTATTTATATGTAACATAGATAACGTTGCAACCAGATTTGTAAAAAAAATAGACATGTCAAGTCGAGAATAATAATATTACAGCGAATTACTATGAAGATTAGCTTCTGCAGTCTCTTTAACTTGTGATGTGTATTATGCGAAACGGGTTTGAGAACAAAAGACAAGTGCCGGGCGCGCACATTCGCTCGGTCGTCAGTCGGATCTCGGTGTAATACTGAATGCATGTCGTATACCTACGCCTCCGGTATTTTAGACCGCAATAAAGTTATTTATTTGTCGTTTGTCTAGCTTTCCGCTTGTCTACTCACGTTTTCCTTTTGTATTCTATCGTGTGTGTATTGTTAATGTAACAAACTGTTAAGTGTAAACCAGTTCGCTTTTAAATAGGTACTAATGCAATCACCACAGTAGTATCAGTGATCGCTTTTGTGATTCGAATTCAATACGTTTTTCACGTTGTCGTAATTTAAACGAAAAAGACGATTCTTTATTTTTTTATATTCTTGATATGAAAAAAAACAAAGTACGAAAGTAAAAATATGCAAATAAATGGTAAAGAGAGAAAAGTTGAAACTTTTGACATTCTGTGGCCGTTCCACTAGAAAAATGTTGTTAGACTGACAGTGAGTGTCTAATGTTTTGGATATATTATATTTATAAAGTTTATAATAAATTATTGATACTTACTTAATAAAAAATAATAGTTTTTCAGACTCTTACGACTGAAACTAACGGGCGAAGTATGGGTTTATAACCGTTGGTAAGATAAACAATTTAAACGCTAACTTGTGCAAACAAATTTGTTGTACACACGGCGGCAGATCAACCTACCCAAACCTGTCAAATTTCTCCAATGAATACTGATCCTTATAACCAAACTATAAAGTTCAAAATTGATTGTAGAAATTTGACTTGCCTTGTAGAATAACCTCAGAATAATAACTATAGCTAGACCGCTCAACTGAGTCCTCGCCTGCGGTAGGTACGCGGGGCGGGAGGTAGTTAGAGCTCTGCCACGAGTACGAGCGTTTTCCGACGCGGCGAACGGATTTCTAGTTCATTGCGCGTTATACTACGGCAGACATAGTCAGCCGTCATAGAAAAAATGCAATGAACTAGAAATCCGTTTGCCGCGTCTTAATACGTCAGTAGTCGTGGACGAGCGGTAAGGTGGTACACACGTGATAATTTTAACAAGATTCATCTGAAGATATGCAATTATAAATAGAGGTGCCTGCCTACCTAGTTAGTCAACTGTTTTGAGAAAAGTAAAAAAAAAATATCTGTTTTTTACTTTGCAGCCGTTATTTATTATAGAAGATTTGATAAATAAAATGGTATTGAACTTGTGTATTATTTATTTAGCAATATCAAAACAATAAATCAATCACTTGTATCCATATCAATACCACTGGAACTTGATTCTTTACTTTCGAAGCAGCCATCATCAGAATCATCTGAATCGTTCTGCACGTTAATAATAAAATCAACAATATCCTGTATTAATTATCAATTGTGTAAAACTGAGTGACTTATATTCTCACCACGTCTTTTGTGAAATCGTCTATTCCCATTCTTTTTTTGCGAATCTGTTTTGGTTTACTCAGTGATTGAAATTTTTCGTTGTCTTTAAATAATTTTTCTAGTTGTACAATTATTAAATTATTAGATACAGACTTTTCCGATAGTCCTGTAACTTTTGCTACGGTTTTGTTTAAAGGAATAACTTTTTGATATTTAGCAAAATTTGGAACCAATTTCTTTTTTCTAAAATATTCATATACGTTAAAAGCCATTTGCTTGCACTGACTATTAATTTTATGTCCGAAGACATTTCGACTCATCTTGGGAATATAATACTATACTATTCCTACTTCCGCGTCCTTGTACCCCTTGTGCAGGCGAGGACTCAGTGACTTTGATAATCGAATCGATCGAATCGAAGGGCGCGAGTAATGTAATGAAATGTATGTAATAAGATGTATTGTAATTTTGCATGATTTGGTAACGACGTAGGTAATTTTTTTTGTAAATGTCGTTACTTATATAAAAGCTGTGCAGTTTCTTGCCGCCATTTTTCTCCTCAGCTAAAATATAGACGCTCTGAATGGGTAGTAGGTAAAAAATATTCGGACGGTTTAAAAGTAGCACCTAGGTATATTTATAATTGCTAATCTTCAGATGAATCTTATTAAAATTATCACGTGTGTACCACTTTACCGCCCGGCCAAAACCACTGACGTCTTGCGACGAGGCGAGTGATGTGTAGTTCATTGCGTTATTTCTATAACCGTTGACTATGACTGCCGTTGTATAGCGCGCAATGAACTAGAAATCCGTTCGCCGCGTCGCAAGTCGCTCGTGTTCGTGGCTCTGCCACTACGTACCTTCCCGCCCCGCGTACCTACCGTAGGCGAGGACTCAGTTAACCGGTCTTGCTATAATAACATTAGTTATTGTTCTAAGAGAATAACGATCCGATGACGACTACATTACAAAAAGTCTTAATTTTTGTCTATCTATTATTTAATTCGCCAGTGTAATATTGCATAACCGATTACTTTTAGACGATACACATAGATAATTGAGAACATCGTGACCAAGACCTAAGAAAGTAGGCGTTTCTTTACAAATCGAGATAAATTACATATAGATACTATAAATATAGTTTCAGATCAAGTTTAGTTCTTAAACTAACAAAATGATCTCAATATTGATACACTGTTTGGCGGTGAGTTTAGTTGTAGGGCAGAGTTGTTACTGGAATGATGGGTGTTCGTATCAGCTGTTCTCTTCAAAAACTCCTTATGACACCATCAGGGGAGACATCAGAGACTACCCAATTCCTCAAAGTAAGTACTTATGTTCCTTCTCATTTAAGATCTCGATAGAGTTCGGGGTTCACCCACTCAGGAACCCAAAAGGGTTACTAAGTGGGTAAATGACCAATACTATTTAGCAATATGTACTCATATTGCTAAATAGTATAATTAAATTAAACAAGTAATAGATTTTGTTAAAAATATATAATAAATTGTGTCTTTGAAGCAGGAAATGTGAAATTATTTGGTTCTATCCTGTAGCGGAATATTTTTATGGAAAGTTTATTAATCTACGTTTTAAACTTCTATTTTTTTTAATAAAAATCGGTCAGAAAATATTTATTTTTTTGCGAATAATTATTTTGTGAAATAGCGAAGAAAATAAAAGTGTTCATGGAGTTAGAAATAAAAAATATTTTTTTCTAGATTGCCAAGCAATTAGTGTCTGGTCGCTGAACCGCCATGGCAACCGCAACCCCGGCGGCAGCACAACCACCGACATGAAGGTCGTCGCAGGACTCAAGGACGAGATCGTGGAAAGCTTCTACGCGGGTAGAGGTCAGCTCTGCGCTCAGGTAACAGACTAGATCCGCTGCTTGTGATGGGTGGTGCACCGTTGGATGTGCTGTTGATATGCGTCGCATGTCGTCACTTTTTTCAATGCTGGGCAATGGCCATTGCCTTGGTGCCCCCAGAATCACCCCTCATCAATGTCGTTGCGGCGCGCCCGTGGGCAGCCTCGGTCACCACGGGCTGTCCTGTGCTAGAAGTGCTGGTCGCATTGCTCGTCATCATAACCTGAATGACGTCATTCGACGGGCTCTTGTCACCGCTGGAGTACCAGCGGTTCTCGAACCCACTCATGTTTCAGCCGTTTGGGGTAGAGACATTAGGTCCATGGGGCCCGGGTGCTCACAAACTTTTTAAAGATATTTCTATAAAATTAGTAGAAATCACCCGGGACCCCAAAGCTAGCAGCTACTTGGGCCAGCGTATAAGCATTGCTATCCAACGTGGCAATGCTGCTATGTTACTAGGCACTCTGCCTGATGGGGATGATTTGGGGCAATTTTTTTATTTATAGTTAGCAGTAGGTAGTTATAGTTTATAGCTTTTTTATAAGTTTAATTTTAAGTAGTTTAATTATTATCTTGTTATTGTCTTTGTTTGTAAATAAATTTTCTGACCGTAAAAGTTGTAAATATAAAATCTAATTATGTAAAAAAACTCTGTCTCTTCGTAATCCATACTTTTTAGCCATTTGCTGACTTTTATTTTGCAATTATACTTCGTCAAGGAATGAATTGATAATACCGAATTTAACTTATTATACATTTTAGCGCTCAACTACTGGAAGTTTTTTCTTGCAAATGTGGTTTTGCCAAATATATAGTCACTTAACAAAAAAGTTTCTTAAAAAAATGTTCAATTTGACATTATCGTGATTGCTGCAACAACAAGATGATGATGATGTGGTGATGTGAAGATCAAAATTGAAATAAAATCATTGTCAATTTTAGGGTCCAATTCTGCTTTTATGAAAGATGAAATATGACGCTATCGGTTCGTAAGTCTATCTTGTACTGAGAAGAACCAACATGAATTTTTGAAAATACCCTGCCTATCCATAAGTAGCAAAATGCAATAAATTAAGTAATACAATTCCCATCTAGGACATCGAAAACTTAAAGAAATGGAAATGGAATGAGACTATTGAGGTGTCCGACTCGTTTCTCACGGGAACCGGCTACGAGGAACTGTATGGCATCGCCACACGAATCCGGGAGAAATATCCTCATCTCTTGAACGGATCAGAGGATGACTTCTACTTCAGGACCACCAAAGAGCAGCGGACGATCACTAGCTCTATGGCCTTCGTACATGGTTTGACGGAAAACACTAACTTGAGTTTGTCAGTTGACGGACCTTGGCCGAGGGATGACGTGATCAGGGTATGTATACTTTGAGGCATTTAAAATTATGAAATAGAAGATTCAATTATATAATTTAACATTTTGATTTATACTTAATAAAATTTAGATTTATCGAGCAGTACTAGAAGGGAACAATAACGTGTACATTTTTGAACAAAATAGAATGTTCAAACAATTCTTTTAAAAACTTACTAATCAGACAGACACACAGCTGTGTTCAGTAGGTACCTACCTACTTCATGTGCATGAAATTAATGAACAGAATTTGTTTCAGACTTATGAGAACTGCGAAAGATACCAACAGGAAGTAAAGACTGGTCATGAGCTGAAAGATCAACTGGACGCTTACTACAAGATTTCAGAATTTGTTAAAGTAAGTGATTTAAAAGGTTTTTATTATATAATTAGTACGAACCATGTTGCGTCTGCATCATGATTCAGGACGTCTCCAGGCCGATCTCCTGGAGTGCTTTCGACCTTTTGTCCTTTTTGTGAGTCCGAGGGTTACGACAATTCCTAAAAGGCTTTTACCGGCGAATTTTAATTTCTTAAAAGGAGCACGTTGCAACTCGAAAATTATTTATTTTTCGATTGTGCTGGCAAACTAGTATATGATGTTCCGCTTAAACGTTCACCACAAAGAATCCACACAATCTATTGACACCTGATAATATACAACTTTCTTGCTAGCTTAAGCTAGACCTTAAGGTCTAATTCTGATATTCTTCTCGATCTAATTTCCTTCAGGTCGAAACAGCAATGTAGGGCACTTTTCTTTAGTGGTGCAAAAAAACCAGAGAGTAGTAACCACATATTTAACCGTCTATATTAATTAACTTCCGTAACTTGTATTGCTTCCTTTAAGATGAATACAATAATTGTATAATGACAGGTCCAGAACAATGTGCAGAGACGACTCGGTATTGCAACTCAACTGTCCGCAGACGACATCTACTCGTTCTACGAGATCTGTCGTTTCTACCGTTCTTGGGAACCGGACCATAGGAGCCCCTGGTGCGCCGCTTTTACCGCTGAAGACCTGGTGGTGCTGGAGTACAGAGACGACCTGCGACACTACCACAGAAATGGATATGGATCATCGGTGAGTATTTATTTTTTAGCATCATCAACATTCGTATTAATCATAACAACCAATACGTGCATTATTACAAATTTATATTTTCAAGTTGGTCATTACATCAGATCACATCAGATTTTTTTTCAGAGAATCAACAATGGATAAATGAATGTTAATGACTTTTCGCTTTTGTTATGTTTGCTTTTGTGAACTCTTTTGAAATTTGTCCAATTCGTAACACGATGTTAGGTGAGGACCGTTTGTGTATTTGTTTAATAGCAAAACTTTTTGTTCCAGGTAAATGTTAACTTAGGAGGACCTGTCATAAAAGATCTGTACGATAACATGGAAGCGTCTGTCCAGGGGCGAGGGAAGAACGTCGTCGGGTACTTCACTCACGATACTATGATTGAGATGGCTGTCTGTGCCATGGGATTGTTCAAGGACGACTTCGTGTTAAGAGGCGATATCACAAAGATCCCTAATCGGTTGTGGAGGACCAGCCACATTGGAGCTTTCTCATCTAACATCATAGCTGTGCTTAGTAGGTAAGCAATTCTTCAAAAGTGACCTACGAAATTTTGCTCAAGTACCATGTATGACCAAAATACAGTTCCCACATATTATAATGTTGGTTTTCTGTGTAAAAATGTGAGCAACAAAGTGTTTTTATCTATCTATCTGTCCATAATGCTTTCGGAAACGGTCGTCTATGTGCTAATCTTGTGCGCTGATAAACTTATCTTGTTTGTGATCTTCACATTTATGATATTTATCTATTGCCACAAATTATCTTAAACAACATTTCTCATATTTGAAACAATAGATAAAGTGAGTCAACAAACATGATACCGACCTCTAGATCGACAAATGTGGAAGGGTTGGGCACGCCTTTCCTCAGCAGAAGCACAAGGCGAGATAAAAAAAGAAAAGTAAATAAAAAACTAGATTCGGGCAAGATTGTTTGAATCATAGACAAAAACATTGTCTTTGCAGTTGCGAACAGTCTGGCAGCCAGAGCCACCGAGTCCAGCTCTTCGTGAACGAGAAACCCACAGAACTCTGTCCAGCAGAGGGCTGCGAGTGGCAGGACTTTAAGAACATTTTCCAGCGGTTTGCCACCGCCAATCTCGACTTTTGCAGCTTGGACTAGCGAGTCTCGTCAAGTTTTTTTTAAAATTAGTAGTATGGTTTTTAATATTCGAAATTTAGTCACCAATTCTAAGTAAACTTAATTATGATAATCAAACTATTATCTTTTCCTTTACCTTGTAAATAAAGAAATTTACTAAAATACTTAGAATTTAAAGTTATTGTTTTCCTTACTGTTCACACAATCTGGTAATTGACATACTATAATTTTTGAAGTGAAAACTTCTTTAGCGGCGTTGTACACTTTTTTTGTAATGGGTAAAAAATTTTAAATTCGCGTCAGGACACGTGACCTGATCAAAAATTCGTAAGACGGATGGAGAGTAAACAGCCGGCGCGGCGCGGCGTAGGGGAGGAAGTATCCCCCTCTCTTTCTACGGCGCGGCGAAAATGTAGGCCTGCTGTTTCGTTTAGGCGGCGCAGGGCGCTTGAGCGAATAAATTGTCATGTTTGTGTACGATAGCGCAATAAATAAATATTGTATTCTACCACATAAATGATAGTACTTTTATACTGATAATTGAAGCAATTCGTGCAAAATTATTTCTTAACCATTCCAAAATATCAAAAATGCACAACGTTAATATTCAAGTTTTCACTTCTGCCGGCACTCCCGGAGTGCAACCCGTCGTTTTTTAAATGTCGTCACTTCTACATAAAGCTGCACAGTTTGAAAAGCATTTTTGTAAACCTAATAGTATTCTGCTTTATCATTATAATAAGTAGAGCTGCAATAACCATACAACATATATCAATTATGTGATAGGGCCTATTATATCGTTTTCAGGGATCTTTGAATGTATACCTATAGGTATTAGATATCATATTCATAAGGTCATTTTCGTGTGGACACAATAATAAAGTTCTTTTCTGATGGTTATCAGTTATGCTTTTTAATTAAAAATATTTAATATCCGATTGTTCTTTAGCTAGAAAATCTTAGGTATAAACATTCTGTCATCAATGTCATCATCATCAGTCTATAGGTTTCCTACTGCTGGACTCGAACTATCTTACACATGGAAATATCGGGCCATAGCCCACTATGCTAACCCAATGCGTTAATCTTTATATACATATGTACCTATATATAAATCTTTTGTGCGTGTGTATGTCACTGAACTCCTTCTAAACGGCTAGACCGATTTTGATGAAATTTTCTGTGTGTGATCAAGTGGATTCGAAAATGGTTTAGATTTATAATTGGACCCGGTAGGTGGCGCTGCTATAGGGGCCCATCATGGGATACGGGTGTTCTTAAGCGGACGAATGATTTGTTTGTTTTGTTGTCATGGAAACTGTCAAAGCGGTACGAAGTCAGCTGGTCAGCTAGTATAATGATAAAAACATCTTGTGATGTTGTAAAGACTATGAACAATAATCCCTCTTAAAACGTATTTTTTTTGTGTACTGAACCTAAAATGAGTTAAGTATTTGGATCGGCTTTATTTTTTATAACAGAGCAGTTAATAGTCCACACTGGAGCAGATTATTGGCAGCTTGATGGCGGAGGCGTGGCTGAGGCGTGCGCGTGACGTCGCCAATGCGTGAGCGTCATAACGGCTGCGCCTGCGCCGCGCCGCCGCGGTCAAGGCGATTAAAACAGTATAATAATATATAATCTTAAGATTGTTACCAGCTCGCTGTCTAATTCGGCAGATAGATAACAATACTACCTGTTGCGAATTAGTATAGTTTAGAACTATAAACTTAAATCTATTTACTGATTAGGCAGATAAGACTATATGTTGTAAAAGTATGTCCTAGCCAGAAAATGCTAATTACTTTTTTTGAGTTTCAGATAAGATAGATCATGTCTGGCGTATTATTATGCTTAAAAAGAGAGAAGAATAGAAGGAAGAAGTAGGCACAGAAAAGCACAATCTTCATATATTTGGGACACATACAGGTGTATTTTTGAATATACCTTCGCAATCTAACTTTGGAAGGCCTGTGTTTAATTTGGTTTTGGTGTGTAAAACTTCCTTCCCTAACTTTGCTTTGATGAATTGTTTTTAAAAACAAATATTTCTGAAACAAAAAGACAGCTCTGGAAACCAGTTCATAATGGCCTAATTGAATGTTGTGCATTTTAGATTACATATTGGGTCCTTACCTATGAAATTGACGGTTTTTTTCTCACTTATTAATAGGTGTATTTACTTCTAAAAGTCAATACCGGTTGTTAATATTATTGTACTCCTTTAATTAGGACTATGTTACTTAAGCTTCAGTAATATCAATGATTATTAATTTTGTGTCCTAATCGCCCAATTTTTTTTTTAAATTGACTAAATTTTTTGTTTGCGGAATTGTTCTTTTGTTTCATTGTAGCTTTGAAGGGACTTGATTTTTTTTCTTTTTAATGTCTGGTATATTTAGCTAGTGGAAAAAACACACTACTCTACAATTTTTATAGTATTAACATAAATAGATGCTAAAAAATTAAAAAAAAACTTTAGTATGAAAAATAAAATTTTATAAAAAACCTTCACACAAAACGCCAATTTCATAAGGACCTTAATATAAGTAGTAAGTATGCGCCTTTAAATTATTTTTGCTGTTGACCGCATATGTTGGGGTCACCGGACTTATTATATAGAGGCGGCGAGATACTTAAAGGGTCCCTCAAGGTGTGATCGAAGCACCGTCAGAGAAGTTCTTGGGAAGAACCATGTCTTGGGCCTATAATAGTGTGCCTGTTTGGTGTATAGTGTGTAGTGGCTTTTTGAGGATCGGGCAGGTCAATAATCTTGCTCCGAATACCACATAACACTAAAAGCAAGTAGGTATATGAAAAGTCTGTCACAAGATAATTGTGTAAATTGATTAGGTAAGTGAAATAAGATCAAAGTTCAGTAAATTGATCAGCAAAATGATCCTAAATGACTATATATAGTTCTGAAAATAAATGCGTGTGATATCGCAGTCCGATCAGTAGGTATAAAGATAAACTGTTTTGTTTATACTCATGAGCATGTAACATGTAGGTAAGGCAGCGACACAAGAACGAAATAAAGTATTAAGCAAAAATAAAACTTGACTTCTGTTTTTTACTAGTTATATTTTCCTGATATAAATATTAAATTGTGACGCTGTATCTTATGTTGGTGATCCAATAAAATAAAAAAAATGGAAATATAAGAATCAAAACGCTAAAAGTTTTGGATTGGACGCAACTTTTGCTAAGGCCGATCCTTGGATGGGTGACTCTCAAATTTTTTTCTCGAACTCCTCCGTGCTTTGAAACGCTTCGTAAAGCCGTTAGTCCTAGGCTCCCGGCTGCAATAGCAGTCGTTAACAACCACTATTTTGAACTGGGCTCGAGTGATGTTTTATGGCCCTTTCGTCCTATCTATCCATAGGGAAGGCTCGTGCCCCAGCAGTGGGACCTAAAATGAGCTGGTGATGTGATGTGGAGTGAGTATGCAACGTGTAACAGAACGGTGTGGTCAAAATGAAAATATCCAATGTGTATCCGATCCAGATATTGTATGTGATTTGTTAACTTTAATTTGTCATGCAATTGTTAATTAAATATTTATATTAGTGAAGTCATGCATGTCCGGCGCGTAGAAGTAAGTAGTGATCATAAATGTAAGTACACAGTTACTAAACCACTAGGACTTAGGACTTGTTTATTTTGATGTGACGTCAAAATATAAATATTTAATGAAAAATTGCATAACAAACTAAAGTTAATAATTGTCTTAGGAACTCTGCATACAAGATCTAGGTCGGATTCACTTTGAATATTTTCATTTTGACCACACTTTTCTGTTACACGCTGTATATAAGTACCTAATGTTAAATAATAAATAAAAAAGATATTCATAATATTGTTATAGAAGTTAATACCCCCGGATAAACGTAATCTTGTTTTCATATAAGTTAACGATGCGCATAACCGGTTCAGGGAACAAAAGCTGCTATGACAGGCAGTGTCACAAAATAATTTGACCCCAGAAGGTAAGCTAAGGAGAATTTCACCCGAGTTCTTCCCGTAATAACACGTGTTGTGAGACTCCATTTTAATTTATATCTACTGTACGATTGTACCGTTACTACTAATAAAAGAAAAAAACACTGGAAATTGGCTAAATGTTAAACGCAAAGCCATTAACTAAGATAATTAATTAAGGTAAGCTTAACACATACCACAGTATATATAAGCTATATATACTGTGCACATACCGTGCTCTACGGACACGAAAGACCATCTCGGAACAGTCCGAGCGAGACTCCGTGTTCGTGAGAGGTTGTCTAGGTATGTGTGCGTTGGTCAAGCGTGTTTGTTTGAAGCTTACCAGTCTCCTTAGTTAGTGGCTGGGGAATGAAATAAATAGAAATAGAAAAAATCTTTATTTGGTATAACTACACATACACATTCAAAACACAGGAACATCACTTTTGCATATACCAAATTGGTTTCCGCTCAGCATATGTCCTGGTGTTAACCACGACGCTGGTCTTCCGCGGATGCCATATTTAAATTAAAAATAATATTAAGAAAAACAAAAAAAATAATGCTGTGTGAAACTGTGAATGTCGCGTGGTCTATACCAAACGCGCACCACTGTTTTTGTTAGAGACTTTAGTGTTGTACTAGTTATTTATTCTTATATAGTCAATTGCTCACTTTCTCCTTCTGCTTTTTTTATCTTTAAAAATGTTAAAAAGTTACAAAAACACAAATGTTTAAAAAATTTCCACGAGGAGGATTTGAACCTGCACCCTTCTGACATACCGGGTCAGGTGCTCTCCCAATTGCTCAAAATTGGTTCAAATCCTTCTCGGGAAATTTCTTCAACATTTGTATTTTTGTAATTTGTTCGCAAATTTGCGTTAAAAATTATATAAACAAAACAAAAACGTGTTGAAAAATGTTAAAAAACTAAAGTATTGTTAAGTTACCTTTAGTGGTGTTAAATAGTGTTAAAAACTAAAGTAATAATTAAACTGTAACCTGAGCTGAGTTCTGTGCTATTACTAGTACGGCTTAGAGTTAAAAGAGTTCTTAACCACCACAAAATTAGGGATTAATTTTAGTATACTGCATTGGATTAGTCTGTAAGGATAGTTGTGTATTGAAATATAATAAATAAATATTTTTTCATATTTATGCATACGTAGCCATAAGTGACACTGTATTCTAAATTAAGAATATTTTGTGTATCTTTTGTGAGAAATCCATATCATCATTATCATCATCATCATCATCAGCCTATACTGTTCACTGCTGGACATAGGCCAATAGAAATCCATATAATCTATCTATATATGTATGTAAAAATCAATTGCTGTTCGTTTGTATCGCTAAAATTCGAGAATGGCTGGACCGCTTTGGCTAATTTTGATTTTGAAATATTTGTGGAGGTTCAGGGAAGGTTTAAACGGTGAGAAACATAAATAATAAGTAACGGAATAATTAATACTAAAAACGACAATTTACTTTTCCAATACAAAATAAATTGTTTGTTTTGTTGTCATGGAAACTATAAAAGCGGTACGAAGTCCGCCGGGTCAGCTAGTAACAAATAAATAAATAACCTCTTGACGCTTTGTATGTGTCACTGGACGAACAGTTGTTTTTTTTTTTCGCATAATCGTTTTTATTTAATGATATATAGATAATTGAAAACATTGTAAACAAAGCCTTACAAAGTGGGCGTTCCATTACTAATTGATTTATAAACTAGGAATACTATAAATAGGTAGTGACATCGAGCATACGAGTAGTTCTTAGACTTTTACAAAATGATCTCAATATTGATACACTGTTTGGCGGTGAGCTTAGTTGTAGGGCAGAGTTGTTACTGGAGTGATGGGTGTTCGTATCAGCTGTTCTCTTCAAAAACTCCTTATGACACCATCAGGGGTGACTTCAGGGACTACCCTATTCCTCAAAGTGAGTACCTTCCTAATATTTCTTAAACGTATTTTTTTTTATATTTAGATAACATCACATACATTGTTCTGATCCCAAGGTAAGTAGCTAAAGCACTCGTTTCATGGAAATCAGAAACAGCGACGGTACCACAACCACCCAGACCCGAAAATATAGAAAAGTTCGTTTTTCGACATTGACCCGACTGGGAATCGAACCCGGGACCACAGAGTTAGCGCCGCCCATAGTCCGGCGTGCAAACCACTCGGCTACGGAGGTCGTGTATATAGAATATAAAATCACCATCATTACCATTACCACCAGCCTGCTCATTTTTATGTCTCCAGTGCTGAGGCACAAGCCTTCCACCACGCGGGCTCAATGCGAATTGGTGGTTGTTAGCGATTGCCAATGCAGTCAGGACCACCAGCTTTACGTGCCTTCCCAAGCACGGAAGAGATTGATACTTTTCGGTCACCCATCCGATACCCAGTCTTTGCAAAGGTTGCTTAGCTTCAGAAACCGGGCGAGTTAAGGCCGACATAAAAAAAACTACTACTACTAATTACAAAAAAAAGTATATTACTTTTATTTTTCTAATGTCAATTAATAAGAAAAAGATTTTGACACTTGCATACGCGAAACAATTAAATCTATCAGAAATATTTCATATGCGAGAAAAAAACGTTAATGTACGAAGAAAGAAAACTTAGCATGCAGTTTTTATAAAAAAAAGAAACATTGTAGGTTGCCAAGCAGTTAGTGTCTGGACGTTGAACCGCCACGGCAACCGTAACCCTGGCGGCAGCGTCACCGCCGACATGAAGGTCGTCGTGGGGCTCAAGGAAGAGATCGTGGACAGCTTCTACGCAGGCAGGGGTCAGCTCTGCGCACAGGTAACGGACTAGATCCACTGCCATATCCATCATCACGGTACTTGCACTAAAGAGATAATGATGATGTGAAGAAATCAAAGTTAAATTTAATCAAGATTTGAAAAGCATCTTAAAAAAATCTTTTGAAATATCTTACGCCTACTTTGCACAGAAAGGAACCGCCTAAAACATAGATAGGGCATTTCTTTTATTCCCTTTCTTTTACAGAGTCAGAAATATTAAAACATCATCCCTATCATGGAAGGATTTCCATTACAAAACAACATTCACAACGTCAGACAGTACTTACTGATAAAAACAAAAACCATTTGCAAGAAACAAAGTGCAATAATACTAAGTATCATATTTTTCATCCAGGACATTAAGAACTTCAAGAAATGGAGATGGAATGAGACTCTCGAGGTGTCCCAATCATTTCTCACGGGAACCGGCTACGAGGAACTGTATGACATCGCCACACGCATCCGGGAGAAGTATCCTCATCTCTTGAACGGATCAGAGGATGACTTCTACTTCAGGACCACTAATGAACAGAGGACGATCACCAGCTCTATAGCGTTTGTACATGGTCTGACGAAAAACACTAACCTGAGTTTGCCAGTCGATGGACCTTGGCCTAGGGACGACGTGATCAGGGTATGTATATTTTTAAGTTTTTTTTTAAGTTATACATTGTTCAATAGACATGATAATAACTTTGTAATTTCAATTAACCAGACATATAAGAGTGCATATTTATTTTTTGCAAAATATAATGTTCAATTAGTTTAAAAACGTACTTTAATAAGACATCAAAGTCATAAACAAATCAAGTCAAATCTTCAGTACCTACATAATGTACAAAACAATAACGAAAGTTTGTTTCAGGCTTATGAGAACTGCGACAGATACCAACAGGAAGTAAAGACTGCTCAAACGTTGGAGGATGAACTGGACGCTTACTACAAGACTTCAGAATTTGTTAATGTAAGTGATTAAGGAGATTCTTTGCATAGCTGTCATCAGAAAGGGCGTTCAATAACTTCCTCTGAACTGTATTGCATTTGCACCATTACTACTATTGGATGATCTCCTGATGTGCTTTTTGTCATGCAAGGTGGTTCATATCTATTCAGCATATGCGTCTCCACTATATTACCACCACTGTACTATATGTTCTGTGTACCATAAAATAAAACATTCTTGCTAGCTTATTGATTTATATACTTCCAGTATTTTTATCCCTTTAGTTTAAACCGAAATAGCAAAAAATTGCATTCTTGCTTGCTGTTACAAATAGAGGTAACTGTCTAGATTACTTCTTTGCAGGAACTTATAAAACACATAATAATAGGTACCCCTTCACGTTTTGCTGACTTTTAAATATATAATTTTTCTTTACTCTACATGACAGGTCCGGAACAATGTGCAGAGACGTCTCGGCATCGCAACTCAATTGTCCGCAGACGACATCTACTCGTTGTACGAGATCTGCCGCTTCCACCGCTCTTGGGAACCAGACCACAGGGACCCCTGGTGCGCCGCTTTTACCGCTGAAGACCTGGTGGTACTGGAGTACAGAGACGACCTGCGACACTACCACAGAAACGGGTATGGATCATGGGTGAGTACTGATATTTTGAGCATCATTAATCAGCGTCATCAATTGCCTTTAAATTAATATAATTAAGATCTTCAGTGTACCCTTTACAAATGCAAATAAATCATATTCTATTTTATTATATTCTATTCATAAGAACTATACACTATTTAACAAGTTACCTTGTTCTTACTTTATGTACGGGCGCCCATGGTAACCACAGTGACATAGAACAATTGAATTTCTATTGTGTCTGTCCATGGGCGTCCAAGTACTTATACCTTGACGATGCCGTAAGATTTAGAACGTGGGGATTGGTTTAAAAATCTTTTCAGGCTGCATTGATGCAATATATCAGATTTTAACATAGGTACAGAATCGTTCAAGTACTTATAATTTACCTGCGAATCTTTTCGTTCTAGGTAAACGTAGACTTAGGAAGGCCTGTCATGAAAGACCTGTACGAGCACATGGAAGCGTCTGTCCAGGGGCGAGGGAAGAACGTCGTCGGTTATTTCACTCACGACACTATGATTGAGATGGCTCTTTGTGCCATGGGCTTGTTCAAGGACGACTTTGAGTTAAAAGGCAATGAAAGGATCCCCGATCGGCTGTGGAGGACCAGCTATATCGGAGCATTTTCGGCTAATATCATGGCTGTGCTCAGTAGGTAAGTGATTCTTCAAAAGTGACCAAAGCAATATTTACTTTAAGATTAATAATAATACTACCAAAATAAAGCGCTTAGATTAATATTGCTTCCGCCATGAACCATCGATGTTTTATTAGTTTATTTAATTATGGTCGACATTATTTACTGCGCTGATAAGCTAATCTCTTGGATTTTGGCATTATAATTGTATATTTCTATTGCCACAAGTTATCTTAAACGATATTTTTTTTAATAATTGAAACAATAGATAAAATTAGTCAGGTTATAACTCTCTTTATTATCACTGTTAAACACCTGGCTTTTGTAAGAAACACGAACACTGCCAGTGATCGAAGATAGTAGAAGGCTCTGGTTGGATGTTTTTGCCCAGCAGTGGGACGAAATAAGCATAATACATAGATGAAAAGTATCGAAACAATTAGAAAAAACTAGATTCAGTCTATATTATTTTGATAGTACTAGGGCATTGACTTCGACACTATGCTGTACCTGACTGATGTGTTTTTGTTTTAGTTTTCTATTGTTTGAACCTCCAATAGTGGAGAGCTTTTGATTAATAGTTCAATATCGTTAACGTATGCGTCGTATAACTTAAAGTATTTTTTGCACTTACCTAAGCATTGTAAAAAAATAGCATATTTCTAGTATAAGTGTAGAAATTTATTGTTTGATTACCAAATAAATAAATAAATATTTTAAATCATATTAAACAATTCATATTGTTTTTGCAGTTGCGGACAGTCCAGCAGCCCGAGCTACCGAGTCCAGCTCTTCGTGAACGAGAAGCCCACAGAACTCTGTCCGTCAGAGGGCTGCGAGTGGCAGGACTTCAGGGACATTTTTCAGCGGTTCGTCACAGCCAACCTGGACTTCTGCAGCATGCAATTTCGATTACCGAGCCCTGGCTCCCCTGGGGCGGCAGCAGCGCTCCAGATCAGCTGTATGGTTCTTATAGCAGGTCTAACTGTAGCTTATAACATTGGAAATGTAATCACTAATTCTAAGTAAAAAAAAGAAGTTTTTATAACTTAACTTAACTAGTTACGATGCCCTGTAAATAATGAAACTGTAATAAATAAAAATGCCCGAAAAAAAAATAAAGAAACATAAATCTGTTTTAATATGATTGTGTTTTTATATGTGTTAGGGTCAAAGACCGAAATCGCTCATAGAGCGAACAAAGAGCTCGCGACGTGTTCTCTGTAAAATAGTCACAACGCGAAATTCGTGTTATGGATCTTTTAAAAACAGTAATGACGCGTTGTGACAAACACAAAATGACCATGATGTATTTTGAACTCAAGTTGATGCGAGCACATCACGACGGATACGTTCAAAATTGTCAGTTATGGTACAACATTGCATTAAACAATTTGTTTATTAATTTATGTTTATTTCTGAGAGAGGAACTAAAGTGCGCTAATCATAGCTAATAAAAAAGATGTGTTTTTGATAAAGTAAATGAAGTTGTGAAAACAAGCACAGATCGAACACCTGGAGAATACCTAAAATAAAACAAAATATCGGATTATTCTTACCCCTGTAGGTCATGTAAGAATTTAAAGACGGTGGCCGAATGGTACAGCACTCGGCCCGATACCCGAAGGTCCCGCGTTTAACTCCCTGGTCAGGCAAAATTTCGGATTTTTCGATGCATAGCCTAGGTTCGTGATCACCAACCCGCATTTGGCAAGCGTGGAGATTAAGCCATTTCTAGTGATGACTCAATTCAATGATTGACGTCCTCCTTGGTAGAGTGGTTCGTACACCGGTTTTCATGGTGTCACCATCTCTGAGGTCCCGAGTTCGATCCCCGGTCGGGTCAATTTAGAATTTTTGTTTTTTTTAAATTGTCTCCGGTCGGGGTGTGTATTTAAGTATTTTAAGTATGTTTATCCGTTGTCTAGTAACCATTTAACGAGTTTCATAACGAAGCTTCTCTTGGGCTAGATAATCGGTGTGACTGTAGGAAAGTTTATTTATTTTATTTTATTGTATGATGGAGGCTTTTGCACAGCAGTGGAAAAGTTATAGGCTGTTTACTACCTATTATTGTTGCGTACGGCTATGTATAAATACGAGAAAGGAAGAAATGGTATCACTATACCCTCATCATCATCATCTCAGCCAAAAGACGTCCACTGCTGGACAAAGGCCTCCCCCAAGGATATCAGGGGTATTTGCCGTAATCGCCACGCTTGGCAGGCGGGTTGGCGATCGCAGTAGGTTGAGGTTAACCTCAGAGAGATGCTGCTGCCCATCCTCTGCAATGGTCCCTTAGTCGGCTTTTACGACACCCACGGGAAGAGATGGGGTGGTGCAATTCTTTATCCCCGGCACCACACGGGGTGTCATCACTATACCCTACAAATGGGAAATTGACTTTATGAGAAGACGGGCTAAGAAATATTAGTGTACAAACCACTCAACAAATATTAGTCAACAAACCACTGAGAAGTTAATACAACAACTGTAATTAAATTGTAAAATATTAATGTCAATACGAGTATTTTTTTAAAACAATGAAATACACTATTTTTAATCTTAATAGCATTTTGTTTATTAAAATGAACATAGCCTTTTTTGGGGTCCATATTGGCTCACATAAAATTCTAAATCCTATTCTTTGTCATACTACCGATTTGTGTTCTTAATTATCACTCTTCATATCTTTATTTTTCATACTTTTTTTATTCATACATTTTTCTTACTACCAACGGACCTCATAACAGTTAGTGATCATAATTTTTTTAATAATACTGTTACTACCAAGAATCAGTTTAAATTTATATTTTTTTTTCAGATCTTTTTTTTTCATAACAATAAATGATCATATTGCTTTAATTAATAATGTTGTTACAAAGAACATACTTCACTCATAACGTCGTTGTCCAGAATAGCATACTTTATAACAGACAATTATCATAGTTGTTGTATTAAGGCAATACTAAGAAAATATTTTAACTCATAATGTCATTTTCCATAATAGTAAATATTGAAAATAATTTTAATTTATTAGTAATTGGTAGGTGGGTTATAAAATACCTAGTAGATATTAAAATTGACTACTTTTCTAACAAAAACTAGTATCTGGCGCTTCGCCGGCCGCTGCCGCAGCACGCTCGCTTCGCTCGCTCGGCTCGCGCGTTGTTGGGGTCACAGTTCTAACCTAACCTAACCTACTTGTCTGGTAGCATCTTGTTTCTGGTAGCAATTTGATTTTCAGTGGAGTCGCATTTTTAACTTAACTTACTTTTATATCATACATAAGTTTCACACGCTTCACCGCCCGCTGCCGCGGCACGCTCGCTTCGTTCGCTCGGCTCGCGCGTTGTTGGGGTCACAGTTCTTACCTAACCTAACCTATTTGTCTGGCAGCACCTCGTTTCTGGTAGCAATTTCATTTTCAGTGGAGTCGCATTTTAACTTAACACTTATGATTAAAAACTATATGAAAATAAATAAATTTGTATTAAACAAATGTATGAATATAGAATTATGATTTTCAATAATATGGATTATTGAAACACTAACACTTAAGATTAAGAAATTTATAAAAACAATTATTAGGATAAAACACATTTATGAATATTATAGTTATTTATTCGAATGATTATGAGTTTCGATCATTAGTATAAACAAATATACTAAAACAAATATTAGTAAAAACGAAGTGTATAATTAGTGATATTATGAATTTCAATGATTTTATTTTTTAATATTTAGTTTTTAAATTTTTTATGAAGAATGATCATTATGATTTTAAATGGTATGAGAAATATTTTCGGACCTCCAATGATAGGAGTTGAAAAGTTATGTAAGACAATACGCACCCCCTTTTTTGTGCATTTTCTTACAAAAAGTATATTTAATTACAGCATTCTCTGTATCAATAAAAGCAAAGAAAAATACAGCTCGCTGTCAAATTAGCCATATCTTGCTCGTGCCGAATCAGAGCGCGTCCCTTTCGCAAAATGTCCCCTTGTCGCAAAATGTCCCTTTCGCAAAATGTCCCTTTCGCAAAAAGTCCCTTCCGTAAAATGTCCGTTTCGCAAAAAGTCCCTTTCGCAAAATGTCTCCTTCGCAAAATGTCCAGGCTTCAGTTCTTAAACTTATAAAACCAGTACATTTATTTATTTCTTTAAGATGAATTTACAGACCAATAACTTGCTTATATAAAACTTTAAACAATCAGATGCTAATTTAAAAAATCCACATAAAGAAGTAAAAGGTATACACATTGTAGGTCAACATTGTTTATTTATTTGCTTTTTGAAAGATTTACACTCAAATATTAAGAGCGTTTACGCCGCTCACTAGCGCCGCCAATGAATATAAAAACATATCTAGTAATTAGAGATAGAAAATCAAATTATGCTCAACAAACTATCTGAATGAAGTAATTTAGCATTTTTACGTCACCTAATGAACACCTGACATGTTATGGTTTAGTTAAATATGGCGTTATAGTTAAAAGTGGCCGTAACGTCGTGCCGTAAAAATGCTAAATTACTTCATTCAAATAGTTTGTTGAGCATAATTTGATTTTCTATCTCCAATTACTAGATATGTTTTTTTTTCATTAGTGGCGCTAGTGTGCGGCGTAAACGCTCTTAACTATAACTGAACAATTTGAGTTGACCAATGCCATTTACATACCTCCACATATAAAGGTAATTTTAATTAAGTAGTTAAGTCGTATGATCTAATAATCTAGTAAGTATATTTTAAGTACAATAAAATAAACAAAGACATTTCCGCTTTAAGCTGTTGATGACTAATAGTCAACTACTAAGAAAAAAGATATTAGTTTCCTAGGTAAAGTTATGCTGGAACAAATGCCTACTGCATACTAAATCCAAGAGGTTTTCGTCTTTGGCTTGTCGAATAGAAGATCTGTCTCATTGTTTCTTGGAGTCTTATTTCGTATTGAAGTTCTGCAGTTTTATTTCGCAAGTTATTACACTGTTTTTCCAATGACTTCATAACAGTGCGATCTTCCTTCTTTTGTTGATCAAGTTCTGTTGTTTTTCTCTTAATATCATCATATTTCTTAGATAAGTACTCCATTGACTTCTCTATTTCACGATACGACTGCTCAATTTTGGTGTTTTGTGATTTTTAATCACTAATATCATCCGCAATTTTTTTTACTTTGTAGTCATTACTGACTCTTGCAACTTTGCAAAACTAATTACCTTGTTCACCTCAGTTCTTGGGCGCTTATGTCTTTGTAGGTTGACGTAATCGCCATGGTCAGATTCTGACATGCTCTTAATATTTGGCACGGAAGAGCTTAACGGAGAGGCGTGTTCTTTCATGCTTACTGTCTTGATATAATGTTTTTAAAATTCACAGCGCCCTCTAGCTAGACAGCTATCAGATTTAATACGATTATCGTCGTTATCATACATTAGATCGAAATGCAGAACAATAAGCAGGATACGCAGGCGTTTTAGTACACCATGCGCACTGTAGATATCGTGTTAGTTATATATAAGGTGGAAGAATACTATTAAAACGTGACGCCACGTCACGCCATCCGACGCGTGTCAGTACTAATCAATCCCATACATTTATTATGGTCAGTTGCACATAGAAAACACACCATGTGATGACACGTACTCCCACGCGGAAACATCCAGTCGATCTAGATCGGCGTGTTGCCGGGAGAGGGGGCACACACGCCACCCGACGCTTGGCACGCAGTGTGTTTCTAGTTAACACCCGACGCCACGCGTCAGTCATTCGAGAACATTCCTGGTATTAAGATATTTTTTGTTACATAAGTCCTTCACGATGCTATGACACCAGCGAAGCGTGTTGTAGCATCACGTAGCGTGTTGGTAATGTGCACGGTGCACATCGGGTGTCGACACGTGGTGTCGCGTCGCGTTTTAGTAGTATGTTTCCACCTATAGTGTTGTAATTACTTACTTTAATTACCAGATTATGAAACCTAAGATTTGTTTGCGAGTACTCGATAACATCGATACGATTTCAAAGTCTGGTGATGCTGAAAATGCCGTTTGAGACAATCAGCAAACTCAAGATACGTCACATCAAGTTTTGTTCTTATATCAATAATCCTCGAGCTTTATGTTGTAGTAGCACCAGCACTGGTTTTAAAGCTCTGTAGAATACACTTCACTCAAAAATACACTGATAACTATTTTCAAAATTGTACAATGTGCAGCAGAACTTAATCAATGGCGGTGTCTCCGTCTAAGCGATTGCATCCTATTTGCGAGATATACTGAGGTTGTTGGGTTGAAAGTATGATTGAGGCTGCATATCTCATAGTTGCTGTCAACAAAAGAGGAAAACTTGTGCTGGAACTGGTTCCAGCTGCAGGTCCTGGAGCCGCAGAGGTGGAGCTCGTCCTCGTTGATGAAAAACTGCACTCGGTGTAGTGGTCCTGTGTTCTTTCTTAGGGAGCACCTAAGGCGATGGACAGATGAATATTGAAAAAGTCTTCCCTTTCACCGTTTGGTTTTTCATTGGGTGCCGTGCCTCAAGAGCCCAGCTCATTTAAGACCAAATTTAGACTAGGAAAGCTTAGGCCGTTTGATTATTTCTAAATTTTCTAGGGTCGCTTTTACCTCACTATAACTCGGTAGTTATAGTGAGGTAAAAGCGACCCTAGAAAATTGGTAAAAATGATTTTTAGAAATAATAAAATAATAATGTGCGTATACACGTGTACAGAAGCTTAAGCTTGATAGTGTCGTTTTTTGTGATGTTGTTAGTGAGCCAATTTTTAAAGATTTGAATTAATTCTGCCAGAGTGCGTCCACTACTGGGCGAAGACCTCCCTAAGCAATTCCACAACAACATGTTCTGCGCTGCGGCTTCTAGCGACCTTAGCCGTCTTAATTAGCCGGTCAGTTTACCTTTTTCAAAGCCTGCCTTACCCCTGGTAGGTAATTCAAAGTCAAAAGAAAACTAAGTCGAACCTTACTTATGTAAAACCGCAACGAAGTTGCCAGCAAACGGAGTCAAGAAGCTTGTCCTCCACTTTCTGTCCTCAACCCTCACGAACCCAGATAATCCTGGGTAATCCTGGAACAGCCCCAGTGCGGTGAACACATTCTGCAGGAGGCTGTCGTGGGTGAAGTAGCTGGTGAAGCCGGTCGTTTTTATAGAGGCGATGGAATTAAAGTTATTGTACAAATCTTTGAGAGTTGGAGCAGCATATTTCGTGTTGAAGATAGATCCATAGCCATTTCTATAACAGAAAATGATACTGAATTATTTTACATTGATAAAGCAATACAGAAAAGTTTCAATTACAAACTAAAACTATAAATAAAAATATGAGGTTTGACAATTGTAAAGTTGTATTGTAAGGTATGAAGATGGCACTAAAGGATGATGTTGGTTATTGTAATAATAATGTAATAATTTAAGTATCTGGGCCATATTGTCACATCAAATCTAAATGACTAATATTGAGAGAGAGCGTAGGGCGCTGGCGGTAAGGGGCAACATGCTTGCACGCAGGTTCACTCGATGTACGGTGGAGGTAAAAATTACCCTTTTTAGGGCATTTTGTCAAACGTTTTATTCGAGTGGTCTGTGGGTGAGTTATACGCGTCGAGCCTACAGCACACTACGCAAGTATAACAAACGCCTTCAGAGCGCTGCTGCGGCTGCCGCGGTTCTGTAGCGCCTCGGGAATGTTCGCGGACGCTCGGATTGACGGATTCTACGCGATTATGCGCAAAAAACCGCATCCCTACTGCGACGCATGAGGGCCAGCGAGGGCCAGCAGCAACAGCGTTCTGAAAACAATTACTGCTCGTCCTGACTGTTCTATCCAATAACACTGGATAGAAATAGTAACTTTTTAAAATAATATTTATCTACACTAACCAACTATATACTTTATAAGAAAAATTGTTACTAACACACTAATAAAATATGGATGTAAAATCTGAAATAAAATATTTTTAATTTTAGTTTAATTTTAATTGTAAGTATGTATTTGTTGTACCTACGTATTTACTATTGTGCATTGTTTTTTAATCTATCCAATCTTAAAGTATTTGTGTGCTCAAAACAAGAACCTGTAATAATGTCGTATGTCATTCAGATACTCCAAGATGATCAGGTCTTGGTCCGTGAACAGAGCGCACCAAGGCGAGGTCCTGGTAGCGGAGGAGGCTCGTCCGAACCGGCACAGATCGTATAGACCTCTCGCATTTGCTGATGTTAAGTAATCGTTCAGCCCAGCTCGCTTTTGAACACGATTGAGCATCTGGAGAAACATACGTAAACAAAATGAAATAAAATGAAATTAAATGAAATAAAATGAAAATGAAATGAGAATGAAATGAGAATGAAATGAGAATGAAATGAGAATGAAATGAGAATGAAATGAGAATGAAATGAGAATGAAATGAGAATGAAATGAGAATGAAATGAGAATGAAATGAGAATGAAATGAGAATGAAATGAGAATGAAATGAGAATGAAATGAGAATGAAATGAGAATGAAATGAGAATGAAATGAGAATGAAATGAGAATGAAATGAGAATGAAATGAGAATGAAATGAGAATGAAATGAGAATGAAATGAGAATGAAATGAGAATGAAATGAGAATGAAATGAGAATGAAATGAGAATTAAATGAGAATGAAATGAGAATGAAATGCGAATGAAATGAGAATACTGAATAAATGTTTTTCTATTTCTTCTATTTCTATTTCTTATTTATTACAAAAAAACACATTTTAGAACATAATACTTAGGGTTAGTGACTCAATTTGATAGTAGAATTATTATAATAACACTAACTTCAATGTACTCCTGTGTCTTGTGATACTTTTTCATCTCCTTTTTGCAACGTGAACGCGCGTGGCGTTTGGCTTTCATGACTAGGTCGTCGTATTTGGTCTGCATCTTCTTTGTCTTTGCCAAGAAGTCTCTCCTCTTGGCCATTTTGTATTTTTTATGATGTGCCTGTAAATTTTGGTTCAAAACTGAATGTTAGGGACGTAAAGTAAAGTAAGTAAGGTAAGGTAAGAAGTAAGTAATTTCACTGGACCTATCTACAAAATACCTCCTACATTTTGCACTTTCCTTGAGTGCAGAAGGTAAGATTTGTTCCTTCTTTATTAATTCCTTCCGGTCCTTCGAGCCGGATCAACATGAACAATAATATGTTAAAGTTTCGTCCAGTAAAAGTGATAGTTTTCTATGTCAGACGATAACAGTACGAAGACGCAAGAAGTTATCGTATAACAGAAAGGTTAGGAAAAAAAGAAAAGACCTAAAGTGTATCCGATCTAGAACTTGTGTGTAGAGTTACTAAGATATAATCATTAACTTTAATTTGTTAAGCAATTGGTAATGAAATTTTCATAAAAGTGAAGTCGTTATAATAATACGCGCATAAGCAAGCAGCAGTGATCGTAAATGTAAGTACACAGAGATTACTCAACCATTGACTTGTGACTTGTTTATTTTAATGTGACGACCCAATAGAAATATTTAATAAAAATCGCATTACAAATTAAATTTAATAATTATGTCTTAGTAGGTAACTCTGTCTGTTTAAAAGATCTAGATCACTTCACAGACTTTGGATCTTTTCATTTTTACCATACCTTACTGTTACATAAATGTTTATATAATTTTTAACGCAAATTTTGTTGCGAACAAATTACAAAAACACAAAAGTTAAAAAAAAAAAAAAAAAGTAAATAGTGTTGAATAATTTCGGCAGGCTGGTTAGAACCACGATAGCTCAATTGGAAGAGCACCTGACTCGGTAAGTCAGAAGGGTGCAGGTTAAAACCCTGCTCGTGGAAATTTTTTCTACATTTGTGTTTTTTTTACTGTTACATTTTCATAGCATTGCACGCAAAATTCAAAATAATATAAATTGTTTATTTATCTTAAAAATGAAACTGTTAATTACTTTTTGTAATTGATTGCTCTCGTGGAAACTGTTTAATTCGTTATCAAAATGTTCCTCATCAACTTCCCCTGTGTGCTTTGCACAGAAGACATGCGGCTGAAAAGTATAATATAAAAATGATATAATAATTATAATAAATTTATATAATAGTTAATATGTTTATATGTAAATCTGTAAGTTACAAGAAATTTAAGCAAATAATTTGGTAAATAAATAATTAAAATAGGCACCAGTGTTTTTAATTATTAGCTGGCTGTCATACATTTCAGTTACCGTTCATAGTTACTATAAATTGTATGCAGAGATGTGCACAAAGCCGTCTACTTCTGATTCTTAGTGTTATTAGTTAGTACTGGATTAAGAGTTTTTCGAGTATTTTAATAATCAACTCGGCACAAAAGCATTCGTATCGTAAGCATCTCAGTAATCTGACTAGGATTTTTTTTCCTTAGTCAAAATGACAACTGGGCGGTGATTTTTCAACCCCACCAGTGATCTCGAAATAAAAAGTGTCATTAAAATTGACCGGCGAGAATTTTTGGTGATAAAAAAGTACAACAAAAATAAGTTAATAACTCTTAATTGACATAGCGTGCTCTCATTGTGGTTTTTGGGTCCGTTCTACCAGTGGTGGTTCCATTCAAGGCAAGGCTTGTAAGAATGAGCTGGTGATAATGATGAATAACCGCCTCTGTGGTCTAGTGGCTAAGACCACCGGTTTAAACCCAGAGGTCCCGGGTTCAATTCCCAGCGGGGGGTACATGTTTGTGTACTCGGTTTGGTTGGTGGTAGGGTTTGTTAGTCCGCCTGGCTAGCTACCACCATCTTATCTATATATGTCGCCATAACATCAATGTTTGTAGCATTGTTGTGTTCCGGCAGCTAGAGATAAGATAGCCAGTGCCTCACTAGTTGAGGTTCCCGGGTGAAGCACGCTTCCATCAATGGCCTTATCATCACTTTACATCAGGTGAGATCAAGGCACTGTGCTAACCAATATTAAAAAAAAAAATATGTGAATGTTAAAAATTCGAACTAACTTTCAAGATGTCGTCCCCGTCCGTATGGTTAAAGTTCTTGAACATTATGTACCCCTGGCTCAGGCCCTCAACGAACGCGCTCGCACTTTTGATCGTCCTCTGCTCCAGAGTGGGCCGGAACTGGTAGTGATTCAGATTCTGCAGCAACTCCTGATATTTCTCTTGGAACCTAGTGCCCAGGTCATATATCTCTTGGTACCCCTTCTTAGTCAGGTACCCTGGGTGTTTATCGATGTGTTCGTCCCATTCCCATTTTTCAAGGTTGGTAATGTCCTAAAACAGTTTTTATTAAATACTAGCTGTGCTCGCGACTTCGTCCGCGTGGAATAGTGACTTTCGGCAGCATTTTTAATTTTTTAGGCTCTTTTCCCGTTTTTGCAACTTTTTCACTGATGCTTCGCTCCTATTGGTCGCAGCGTGATGTTATATAGCCTAAAGCTTTCCTCGATAAATGGACTATCCAACACAAAAAGAATTATTCAATTCGAACCAGTAGTTCCTGAGATTAGCGCGTTCAAACAAACAAACAAACAAACAAACTCTTCAGCTTTATAATATTAGTATAGATTACCTAGAAAGAATAAATGTTTAATAATATAACTATTAATATAGGAATTAAACAATAAAGTGCAATTAATGGTAATGATGTAAGAATGGAATATTATAATTAAGAGAAGTTAAAAAATATATATATATATAGAAATTTACACATCAGCTCAGCCAAAAGACGTCCACTGCTGGACAAAGGCCTCCCCCGAGGATATGAGGGCTATTTACACATAATTTTTACAAATAAAAAAGGGACTCCAAAAAAAAAATCACCTTTATGATGAATATTACGGTAAACTGGTTTTATATTTTCTGAGGCTTTTGAATACAACCATACATAAATTATGGTAAACCGTAAAAACACATGTTAAAACTACTTAAACATAAAAACGTTTCCTTTTATATATTTTATTTTATTTTGCTTTATTTGGAAAACATACAGTGATGATTAACTGTTAACCAAATGACTGTTAACCAATATGAGTTTGGAAATCTTCATTTTACCTCTAACATACCACAAACACACCTTTGCTTGGAGCTGTGTGTAAGCGTCAAAGTCAAAGTTAAAGTCAAATATTCTTTATTCAAATTAACTTTAGAAAAGTGCTTTTGAATCGTCCAAATTAGATTACGTCCATTCGATTCAACGTTTCATGATTAACTGCTAAGTAAACGCCTATTTGTCTACACTACAGAGTTCATGGTACCTGTGAACACAAGTGGCCTTGCTTTTTGAAGAGGTGCTGTGTCACAATCCTGTCCTTCAACAAAGCAGCGCGCTTCATGTTGGCGATGTTGGACATGCTGGGCAGCCGGGACCCGTGCCTCATCAGGGACCAAACCCCGACCACATTACAACCTAGAATTTATAAAATAAATAAATAAATGAAAAACATGGTTTTATAAACTGGTTTTCAACAAAATTGTATATAAAACTAGTTAGTGGCCCACTCGCGACTTCGTCCGCTTGAGAACACCCGTAGCTCCAGAGAGAAACTATACAATCCAGAGACCCATTTAAACACACACAACAAAGGAGACGGCCGACCTTCCATAGAACTTTGGGCTTGAGGTGAAGTTGAGGTGTAACACGATGAAAGTAGTGTTATTTGAAAGATAGTACGAAATTAAAGGATTCCTGAAAATTTGGCTAAAATTGGCAGTCTGAGATCTGGGAAATAGAAGATTATGAAAAAGTGAGGTTAAGAATAGCCTACGCCGAAATAGTTATTTTTTACAAATAATAACCTATAAAAGCATTTCTTTTTAAAGTCATGGAACATTTTGTGTTAATACAGATAAGTGTATTTTTGTTACTAGCTATTTGTGTTCACATTGGGTAAAAATATTTAGGTAGGTAGGTACCTAATTAGGTAGGTAACTAGACATAGGTAATCAAGCAGCATGTAATGCATAAATACCTACCTACTCATATCACACGAGTAAAGAAACGGAATTTACTCATGTATATGAATAATCGATTACAGTTCTTATTAATAAAAAAAAACAAGATTGCTAACATCTATTTTAAAATGATTTCTGTGTTTTATGCCTGTGTTTACATGTTTTTGATATTATTTAATATAATTGACGTGACAGTGAAACGATTAATTAACAAATCAAACAACTTTATTGTATTGTGATAATTCGATTAATTTTATTTGATAACAGTAACTTCTTTCTTACGTCGTTTTCTTTTTTCCTAGACTGTAGATAAAGCTGATTTTTATATTTATCTTACCTATTCAATATGTGTTTAAATGAACAATATTTCATCTTGTTATCTGCTTGTTAAACTTAGGCCCACGACGGTCCGTCTTCTTTCATTAAAATCAGTCCTCAGTGACATACATACAACACGTATTGAAGAATTACGAGTACTCGTCTATACAGTATGATTGGTAATATGTGTATACTCCCGAAACGAACCCATGTTAACATGTCTATATAAATACTATGCCAATGTCAGAAAACGGAAATTGTAAAAGAAAAAAATTCGACTTTCCATACTAACTCGATCAGCTGATGGTCATGTTGTTTCGGGAATAAACACATTTACCAAACATCCTGTATACTCGTTTAAATATTATTGTACATAAAACTTGCCTATTTATAACTGATATTTATGAAAATATTAAGATCGGATGTTGAAGTTGTTGTTGTTATTATACAATGACCAATTTGTATGGAAAATTGGTGTATTTTTTTGGGCGGCGGGCGGTCGACTTTTGTCACATTGTGCAAAACAACAAAACAAGCAATTTTCATTATGACGTCATGGTGCCTACTGTGAGGTTTGTTTACTGTCCGTATTCATTCGATTACGTTTACGAAAACGAAAATTAGTATGGCATTGAAGCAGCGCCTCCTGGCGACATCCGAGAAGAGGTAAAAATTTGCTTTTTATTGAATGTCCAAAATAACTCAGCTCAGTCCGACTCCGAGCCAAGTTATATCGATTCAAAGATCATGAAAAATATTTTTATTTAATTAAATTCTGTAACATCTGAATTTTCTTATTTTGCTTAGCCATGTCACATTTCAAATTAGTGAAATGAGAAGTGCCTTATTCCATATTTAAGGAAATGTTTTTATTTTACTTGGAATAATTAAACAGGACTGGGGGCGATTTTTAAATCCCACCGATGATGATCTCAAGATTAAGTGGCATTATAATATACACTATGAAATATAATCTATATTTAATACGTGAAGCAAAAACTTTGTACCCCTTTTTACGAAAATTGCGCGGACGGAGGAGTATGTCGCACACTTATAGTTTATATAGAGGAGTACGGAATGTTAATATTTTTTTTAAATTATGCATAAAATACGCGTGTATGCGTATTTGTAAAAATATTATGATCGGATGTTAATGACGGTAGTTGTTAACATTGAATGGGCGCCTTTGGCTTTCAAAGTAAAAAGTAAATAGTGTTGAATAATTTCGGCGGGCTGGTTAGAACCACGATAGCTCAATTGGAAGAGCACCTGACCCGGTATGTCAGAAGGGTGCAGGTTCAAACCCTGCTCGTGGAAATTTTTTCAACATTTGTGTTTTTGTAATTTGTTCGCAACAAAATTTGCGTTAAAAATTATATAAACATTTATAAATAGCTTGCCTACTTCTTAACTGATCTTTAGTATTTGTAAAAATATTATGATCGGATGTTAATGACGGTAGTTGTTAACATTGAATGGGCGCCTTTGGCTTTTAAAGTAAAAAGTAAATAGTGTTGAATAATTTCGGCGGGCTGGTTAGAACCACGATAGCTCAATTGGAAGAGCACCTGACCCGGTATGTCAGAAGGGTGCAGGTTCAAACCCTGCTCGTGGAAATTTTTTCAACATTTGTGTTTTTGTAATTTGTTCGCAACAAAATTTGCGTTAAAAATTATATAAACATTCATAAAAAATACATTAAATCAATAAGACAAACATTACACATAGTACCATGTATTTGACACACACGCATATGTATAGGATACACACGCATAAAAAGTCTTATCAAAAATTTCAAAAATGAAAGACGAGCGGCCGAAATCTGTCAATGCCAATCTAAACTGATCCCTGATCCAAACCACAGAATAAATAATAGTACCAGAAGGTGCACTCCGTAAAGTCATTGAAATAAATAGCTACTCTTTCTAAGTCACAATAAAGTGCAATTCGGGTCGCACACTGCTCCCTTACCTACAGTTATATTCACCTAGAAGTTGCCTCTCTTTCTATCGCGTAGCTCTTATCTTTTCTAACGACTTCAGGGTTGTCTTCTTTTAAATAATAATTAATCTAAATACTTAAATTATTACAAGTTATTGTGTACTGTACTTAAATGTGAACAAATTACGTTTCAATATGTTAACTTTGAGGCTGTCTTTATGCAGCCTTACCGTTGCGTTGCCGTTAAAAAAGATATTTTCGTAGGTAGTTCTAACTACAAAAAACAGAAATAGGTACACCAACCAACCTGCCTATAAGTACTTATCAAAGCTAAACTTGATCTTGTAAACAGAACTTGTAAGTAAGTAGGTACCTACATATCAAATTAGCTATAAGTACTATAATATTTAATTATCTAACTAGGTACCTAGGTACGTAAATATGCGGGAGGCATAAAGATAACTAAAGTCAACTTTTGGTTTTGGTAGTTACGTAGGAAATAGCAGGAAGGTACCTATCCTAAAGTAAAGATACTAGATAGGTAATTACCTACTTAGATGTTTATCCTTAGGTACCTACTTGTCGTAATTTTGTCGTAAACAGTTTCGTAAGTAGGTAAGTAAGTAGGTACCTACTAAAAAATTATTTCAATAAGTAAATAGTTGTGTGAAGATTGTTTAGCAAATAAGACAAGTACCTACCTAAGAATAAACGGACCACTAAATACATACCTACCTATAAGCACAGAATAAATAACTTCGAATCTTTCTGTTTATTTCGACAGCCTTCCACACAACAATTATTACTGTTGCGTTTCACAATTATTACGGAGCTTATAGATTTACTGATATCAAAGAGGTAGTTATTTTTAAACTAATCGAAATTGCGATCCACTTCAAACTAAGCCTGTGCGTGTGCTCGAAAGCGCGCTGGGGCCCTGACTGATTTACAACTTCAAGTTGTCGCGCGCTGTAGGTGTTTATCGCGGTAGGTATGACGGAGTGCAAGATGCCTGTCCAAACTCACATTCTATCTTTTTTAATTTTTCATTGCTTAGGATACAATCCGTGCAGCCTTAGTAAAATTATTGTCGAATTTCGACTACTGGGCGACCACTTAGTATTTAGTGAATTTGAAATATAATATTCAGTGCACAAGTTTTTTTTTCGCAGGTACTCGCGCGATCGTACGGACGCTAGTGCTTCTAGATATTTAATTAATTTGTACAAAGATATTTAATTAACAGTATAATTAAATGGGTACAAAATGTGGCGGCTGTGATGCCGTCAATATGATATATCATTTATTTATTTTATCGTCTGTATTATATAGGGACAGTGGTTATTTGAGGATTTGTCGTTTTAAGTGCGTTACAAAGTACAAAAGTATTTAAGGTTTTAACGTGTCTTTTCTTTAAAGGTCATAGACTGGTTCTCGATGGGAGTGGTTTGAGAAGTGGCGCATAAAGAGGCCCCAGAAGGCAAGCTTAAGAAGAAATACTAAGGTCAACTGAATTGAAAAATATGTATGAAAAGTAGACAAAATCAACGTTTCGTAGTCCCCTGATTCCTCCTCCAAAACTGGACCGATTTAATTACTTTTTTCATTAAAAAAATAAAGAAAGGCTATGGAACAACATAAACTTGTTTTGAACAGATTGTACGAAAACGTTGTGCATATATTAAGTGACGCAGCTGAGAGAACTAATGGGCGGTGCTGTAAGAATCCTAGTAACAATAGACACTTATGTGGCTGGAACGAGCACGTCCGTGATGCCCATCGGGTGGCCAGGCGTAATTTCGAAATGTGGGTAAAATTTAATCGGCGCGTAAAATCTTTAAAAGTCGCCTAAATTGGTGTCAAAAAAATCAGGTTCAACTTAGAATGAACATTTTGGCTAAACACAAATCGGAGAATTTTTTTTGTAAATTTTGGAAGTCTACAAGGGAACTTGAGGTTAAACCTGGCCGCCCGGTGAGCGTTGATGGGAAAAGCGAGCCGGTGCATATTTCTAATATGTTTATGGAACACTTTAAAGTGCACTCCCCATTAGGCTCTTCGACTGAGTCTGTTGATGCTGTCCCCGGATGTCAGGATGGTGAGCGCCTTGTTTGCTTTACTGCTAGTCAAATAAGAGCTGTACTAATGAAAATGAGCGGTGGTAAATCTCCCGGACATGATGGGCTCAGTATTGAGCATTTGAGACACGCTGGGGTTCACCTACCAAGGGTGTTGGCCATGTTTTTCACAATGTGCATAAGTCACTCGTATCTACCACACGACTTATTGAAAACAATCGTGGTGCCTATTGTGAAGAACAGGTCTGGTGATGTTTCAGACAAGGGAAACTATCGTCCCATCTCGCTAGCAACCACCATGGCTAAGATTTTGGACAGTATGCTTGATTCCTGCTTAGAAAAGTACTTAAACATACACGACGCTCAGTTCGGTTTTCGGCCCGCTCTGTCTACGGAAAGCGCAATCGTAAGTCTTAAGCATACTGTCCAATATTATACTGACCGCAGGACGCCGGTATACGCCTGTTTCCTTGACCTCTCCAAGGCTTTTGACCTTGTGTCGCATGATGTCTTTTGGGGTAAGTTGAGGGGCAGGGTTGTGCCGGTGGAAGTTCTCAATATTTTTAAATATTGGTATGCCAATCAAACAAACTTTGTTAGAGGGGCCAATTCGCTTTCAGTGGTATATAGGTTGCAGAGCGGGGTGAGACAGGGTAGGCTGACGTCTCCCAAGCTGTTCAATATGTACATTAATGACCTCATCGTCGAGCTCAGCTGCATGCGCGTCGGTTGTAGCATAGATAGCGTTAGTATTAATAATATAAGCTACGCTGACGAAATGGTGCTGCTGAGCCCGACGGTGGGTGGTCTCGCTGAGCTGCTGAGAGTTTGTGAAACCTATGCGGAGGCGCATGGGCTTAAATAATGTTGCAAAGTGTGAATACATGGTCTTTAAGGCCGCTGGTAAATTCCCTGAGAACTCGAAAAACATTACCATTAACGGCTTGAGCATAAACCGCGTTTCTAAATTTAAATGTTTGGGACACTACCTTACCGATGACCTTAAAGATGATGTTGACATTGAGAGGGAACGGAGGGCGATAGCGGTCAGTTGACTCGCAGATTCTCCCGGTGACTGAGCAGGTTAAAATAACACTTTTTAAAGCTTATTGTCAGAGTTGCTACACGGGAAGTTTGTGGGTCAATCACACCAGAAGGTCGCTGGACGCCCTTCGCGTCCAATACAATAATATCTTTAGGATGATGTTGAGGCTGCCTCGCTTCTGTAGCGCATCGGGGATGTTTGCACACTATCGCACTGATGGCTTTAATGCCATTTTACGCAAAATGACGGCATCCCTGATCCGGAGGGTGCGGGACAGTCCCAATAGCATCCTGATGACTATAGCTGAGAGGTTCTCTTCACATTTATGGGAGAGTCTTATTAATAAAGTTTTAAATTAATTAGTTTACTAACAATCTCTATGTATTTATTGTACTACTAACTGATATGGATTAAGTTATCCGAAATAAATGGTTTTATTATTATTATTATCTCTTTATTTCTTTTTTTTCTTAGCCTAGGTTTGTTATAATATTAATATAAAAGTAAAATACAAAAGCACATACAAAACATAAAAATATTATAAAAAACCTAGCCTAGGGTACCGCCAGCAACAGGGCAGGGCTCATGCTGCCGGTGGTTAGGGCTGCAGAGACAGGAACCTTCGGACTATCCGCGCCGTGTCCAAGAGTACCGCCTTCTGTATCTGACCCTTGATCCAACCATTGAGCGAGAGTTTCTTAAGGTGTTGGTCGAGACTCTTCGCTACCAGACCGTTCGCAGACACGACTATCGGCACAATGATTGTCGAGTCAATATCCCACATGGCGGTTACCTCGTGAGCCAAGTCAAGGTACTTGCTGACCTTGTCCTTCTCGGCCTTTAATTAATATTATGGCTCTGTCTCTGTGTTTTGCTTTTTTTATATAATCTAATAAAGTTTCGAAAAAACAGCGGATAATCTGGCCAATTTTTAAGGGTACAAACAAATACAAATACAAATAAATTTATTTGATAAATGCTTATTTACAAACTTAAAAATACAGTGGTATATAGTGTTACCTATATATAAGCATAATTTTCAAGGAGGCTGAGATTTTATATGACCCCACACTAGGCACTGCCTGACCTGTGTCTGACCTTTCTAAAGATTCATACCTTTTTTAATAATTAATTTATGAAAAAAATAAAAACGTAATTAAATCGGTTCAGTTTTGGAAGAGGAATCCGGGTACTGCGAAACGTGGATTTTGTCTACTTTTCATACATATTTTTTCAGTTTCAGTTGACCTTAGTGTTTCCTCTTAATACATACCGTGCTCGAGTAAAGACATCGGTCTCGGAGCAGCTCGGCAGGCTTATCACCGAAAAAGCAACCAGTAGTTACTTGTACACACGCGTGCACATCAACCTACCACAAACTGGCAAATTTACTCAATACACTTTGAACTTTATACCTTAATGATATGGTTGAAAATGTATTGAAGAAATTTGATAGTTTTGGATAGGTTGATGCGCAGGCGTGTGTACAATTGCAACGCGACTGCTCCAGTAGCGGTTGATAAAATGGTATAACGGACACAAACCGCTCAATGATCGCTCGCTTAGTGCATTTGCGATATAATGTATATATTTTACATACATTGAGCGTCGGCTGCAGCAGTCATCAGAGTCACAGTATTCTGTGTGTATTTATTAATAACGAATGCAAAGTGTCTGGTCCAAGTATTGATTACTACTCGATCACGAAGACGAGTATTTGAAGTAGCTCCACCCTCGCTGGCACTACTAGTTCGTTCGTTGTTATGGCATACAAATCCTGTCTTCATCAGGGTGATAAAATATGCACTTAGATGTCAGATAACAAAATGTCTTTTTTTTTTACAAAATTGCAAACTGCGTTGGAACTAACTGCGATGTTAACATTGTTGGTTTAAAAAATAGGATTGTATGTACTTTTCAATTCTTTAGAATTAATGAGTTATTTGAATATTGTGTAATTATTCTATTTTGACAAGTGACAATTCTGTTATAAAAAAATTGTAGTAAGTAGCTTGTGCCCCGGCCTATGTGGTACTCTACATCAGATAATATTTGTTAAATATTATCAGTTTGAGGAGCTCGAAGACGCAGTGGTTAACGCGCCCGGTCTGCGATTGCTTAGGTTAAGCAACTTTGGCAAAGGCCGGTCATCGGGTGGATGGGTGACCAAATATGTATCATCTCGAGCTCCTCTATGCTTCGGAAGGCACGTAAAGCCGTCCGCACTGGACCCGCGTGGTGGTTTATGGCCTTCCCTAATCCATCCACAGGGAAGGCTCGTGCCTTAGCGGTTAGGACATAAAATGAGCTAATGATAATGATTTATCAATCTCTAACGAACCAATCGAATTTAAACGACCTTCTTGGTCGAGTGGTTTGTACACCGGTTTTCATGGTGTCGCCATCTCTGAGGTCCCGGGTTCGATCCCCGGTCGGGTCAATTTAGAAATTATTCTTTTTCAAAATTTTCTCGGGTCTGGGTGATTTCTATGTATATTAAGTATGTATTTAAGTATTTTTGTCCGTTGTCTAGTAACCATATAACGAGTTTCATAACGAAGCTTTTCTTGGGCTAGATAATTGGTGTGAGTGTAGGAAAATTTATTTATCATTTATTTATTAATCACATCCAGAAGCGCCTATGCCTCAGTGGAAACTTAAAAAATAAGATGTCATAAAAGCATTTGGATGATAGCATCGGCTTTTTTAACAAACTATGTGCTCCATTTAAGCAAATTACAGTTTTTTAAACAATCAAAAGATTTTCAATTTTGAATACTTAGTCTCCATCAACAATTCTACCTTTTATACCTAAAATGCTAGTATTTTTATTTTCGGGTCTAAATTATCAGCTCAAAGAAACACCGACCTTCTATCTCCGGCACGTCTCTAACGTCGCCTCGTACGTCTTCGTACACAGTTTTACTTCCAAAGTAAGCGTAATTACATTTGGAGTTCCAATAGCATTGCTTGCTGACAACCCAGAACACGCACGAGCAAAAGATCGCGACGCGAGCGAACATGTTACCTCAGCGCTCTTCTGTGTAACACTGACTTAATCCTGTATTTATAATCTGTGCTGTGTTGCGACCGTCTCTTGTTTTGTTACGTTACTCGCAGGATACATGAGATCGTCTTTTATTTTGTTTTGATCGAATCTTCTCAATGGTTTACATTTCAATATCCCGATGACGTTATTTGTTAATGAATTATTTGTTTTGTTATTGTGATATCATCAGCGTATCTCATTACGAAATTATTCTTAATGCCAAAGGCGAAAAGTAGTTCTGTTTTAATTTTATAAATTATCAATACCTATTGTTTTGGTGTTTATTTTGCACATTTGCAGATTTTCAAAAGACTTCTTTAGAGTTGGCTGAAACAAAAGGAAAACATATTTAGTAGAGAGGCCAAGCTGAAGAATAGTGATTTTCGTAGGACTGAAAAGGTTTTAATACCGACAAGTGATATCGTTGGAATCAACGTAGTCTACTGATAGTCAAAATGCATGTTGTGGCTTTCTAAAATGGTAGAATGAATATTTATAACGTCACAAAAATGGCGCTTCATAGGTTTAGATTATGTTGATTATTGCGATAACTATCTAAGCGATTTATGTAAACTAGGTGTCAAATGACAGATATATATGTATATGTAATATACTTATATTTAGTAATAAATATTTAAATAAAAAATGTTGAAGAAAAATTGCCAATATTTTTATTATTTCTGACTCTCATTTATTACAGTTTTGTCAGAAGACCAAGAATCGTTTTTAAAGCAAATCTTCATTATCTACAGTGTAATTAAATTGATTAAAACATTGGATACCGTTATGACAGATATCTGCCTTACATTTTTGCTTCCGGTCAGCACATCCACAACGGGATGTTCTGCACCCTGCCTTGCAATTGCAAGAAATTAATTCCAAATTTTTAAAACTGATAGGTTCTAGCAGAGATGTTATTGGGCGTAGTTGCCTGTCCTCTAATTTCCAGTCCTGATCAATAGGTTGAGGTTAACTTTGGATTGGTAAATGAGCGGTAAACCAACAAAATGCTTGATAATTTGCACTTTTAAAGTGTAGCTCCACAACATGTTTCAATGGTGGCAGTTTATCAAGTGCTTGAACTTGCTGGAACATGGAAGCCCTCAAATCATTAATGTTGTCTATTTGGTTTTAAATGCAAGTCTTTACCTACATTAAAAATTACTTTGCAAGTTCTGTTAGGAATTTCATTACATGTCATTTGATACCTAGTTAAAAATCGATATAATGTAAACCTATGAGGCGCCATCTTTGTGGCGTCATAAATACTAACTCCACCGCTTTAGAAAGCGGCAACAAGCAGTTTGATAATCAGTAGACCACGCTGATTCCAACGATACCACTTGTCGGTATAAACCTTTTCAGTCCTACGAAAATCGGAAATAATCCACTTTTTGTAAATTGTTCTCTCTAGTAATTGTTCTACAAGATGCACTGTAAATTCGCAATTAAAGGAAACGGGAAATTCGTTCTACAACCAGGTTACGTCGTTTTTATAGTATTAATGATTTTTTTAAATGTAAATCTTGAATATAATAATGTAGTTTAATTCTTAATTTAATTAATTGATGTAGTAATATTTTCGAGCTAAAATGTATGTGTATTATGTGAAAATGTCTAGCATTAAGTTATTTTAGTTATGTTATTGTGTAATTATTTGTTATTAATTTAAATTGATGTATTCAGTCGGTTTTTTTTTTAAAAAAAAACAAATGTTGAAAAAATTTCCACGAGCAGGGTTTGAACCTGCACCCTTCTGACATACCGGGTCAGGTGCTCTTCCATTTGAGCTATCGTGGTTCTAACCAGCCCGCCGAAATTATTCAATACTATTTACTTTTTACTTTGAAAGCCAAAGGCGCCCATTCAATGTTAACAACTACCGTCATTAACATCCGATAACATACGATAACATACGATAGCTCAATTGGAAGAGCACCTGATGTCAGAAGGGTGCAGGTTCAAACCCTGCTCGTGGAAATTTTTTTCAACATTTGTGTTTTTGTAATTTGTTCGCAACAAAATTTGCGTTAAAAATTATATAAACGTTTTTTTAATGTTTCGCAAATTGATTTTAAATGTATTTTTTTTTAATATTTTATATTGCAATGCCCTGTTCAGGGCCTATGTTTGAATCTAAATATTATTTTAAGACCAATGTACACAACATAGATCAATAAAAGAATTTGAATTTGAACCAGGGTCTGATGATGGAGCTGGAAGATGGCTCGGGAAAATAAGTTCGTTCGTTCGTTCGTTCCGTTTGTTATGATATGAATGTGGATTCCGTCTTTGATTAGATGGATTAGATGGATGACCTAATGCCGAGGTGAGCACGTGCCGAGGGCTTGAATGGTATGAGGGTGTATAAACATGTCATTCAAAAATACTAAAAAGTTAAGAAAAAAACCTTTTTAAAAACAAGCTTGTATTACTTGTTAATAAAAAAAAAACTAAAAAGTTAAAAATAATTTAATTTAAAATTTTTGCGTTTATTGTCGTGTTTGAGTATCCGATATTTTGGCACAGTTGCATGCGCCATGATGAGATGAGTACATCCGTGATCATGGCGCATGCAACTGTGCCGAAATATCGGATACTCAAACTCGACAATAAACATGGTAATAATCCCGTTAATAATATTTATTCTAATGTAAGTGACCATGATAGTTTAAAAAGTTACATGTATTTTGTTTTCGCTCTTGAAAGTATACTGCGCTTATGCAGTAGGTGCGTACCACGAGTACTGACACAGTATACTATCAACCAACGCTGCGGCACGGCGCGTGATTTTTCTGTTTGCTGCGGTCTTTCTATTACCGTTTACTAGGATCTGCTATCCTGCTTGTAGCCGAGACCTTACAGCATTGGGGAAACACAACTCAATGTGCTTTTGTAAAGAAGAGCACTTCAAGTCAAGAGCGTATTGATAAAGGGCGAGCTCTTTGCTTTCATCTCACTTGACAGTAAGTTATGATAATGCCGAAAATGGAAGCGTACTTCACCCGGAGTCTTCAACTGCTGAGGAGTTCTCTGTAGTAAGAATTTTGTTATTACAACAGATTAATTAAGATGATGGTACCTAGCCAGGCAAACCAGGTAAAAAACTCCTACTACCAACTAGTTCGAGTACATCCCTCGCTGGGAAACCAGGAACCTCTGGATACTAGATCGGTAGTTTAACCGGTAGTTTTGGTGCTCCCATATAAAATTCGTCAGATCACTGACATTGAAACAGCTAGAATTGTTTAATATAGTTATTTCCATAGCGTAATGTCGTACGGCATTTTACTGTGGGGCAATTCTGCCGATAAACTATCTTTGTGCTGCAGAAGCGGGCTATTCGAGCAATTTATAACCTAAAAGCTGGTAATTCTCTTAGGGAGAGATTTAAAGATATTAATATAATGACAGTTGCATCACAATATATTTACGAGAACCTAATCATCATCATCATCATCATCACCTCAGCCAAAAGACGTCAACCTAATGTATGTTTATAAAAATATTGAAACTTTTTCTAAAAATAGTGATATTCACAATGTAAACACTAGAAATAAAAACAAACTAGCAGTACCTAATACTAGGCTCCACAAAGTAAATAATTCATATAGAGTTCTGTGTGTACGTTTTTACAATAAAGTTCCAAGTAATATCCAAAAACTAGATATTAATAAATTTAAAATCGCTATTAAAGAAAAGCTTTATAAAAAGCTTATTATAAAGTGTCTGATTACATTGAAGACAAAACAGCATGGGTTTAAAATGCTCCAATCACTCCAACAGGTATTTCTAATCCAAAATATTGTTAAGGTTTTTTAAACTTGTATAACTTGGTAACGTAACGGCATATAATTTTGTAAATGTCGTTACATATTGAATTAAAGCTGTGGAGTTTCTTGCGCCCATTCTTCTCCACAGCTAAAAAATAGACGTCCTGAATAGGTAGTAGGTAAAAAAATTATGGACGATTCAAAAGCACTTTTCTAAAGTTTATTTGAATAAAGAATATTTGACTTTGACTTTATTTTATTATGTTCTTAGAGTCATGATGGCGATATAAAATATTTTTATTAGATATTGCATAATATTCTATTTTTTAATTTCAAATATTGTATACTGATCTCCAAACTTCAGTATGAAGATGGCACTAAACGATGATGATAATAGTTATGATTCTGAAAAATACTGTATCAGCTTATGCTTAGACAGAGTTTGAGCATCACAGATTAGAAACATTTCTTTCTTGTGGGGCTGGTAAAGATTTTTGTGAGGTGGGGTGTGTGAGGATTGAACAAAAAACTTCCTTATTTAGTATTTTATGACAACGATATCGCTTTATTAGATATCAAATCGAAGGAGGTGCGGGGGCCGGCGGGCGAGTGCCGGTGTGGGGCTGGGGGGCGTGTCTCTGCGAGCTAGCGGCACGCTCGCAGGCCCCCGCACCCCCCCCTCGATACATACATCACGGTAATAAATTATATAAATAAATATCAACAAGTTACAAAATAGCCTTTCGTAAAAAGATTAGATCACTAGAGTGTATATTTTTTTGTGGTTTACAAATTTTTTTACAGTTTCTCGTTTTCACGCTTTCGTAACACATATTCAACTGCTATGTATAAAAAAAATTGAGTTACATATCAACGAAAAATCTGTACAGTCCGTTTTTTGTGTAGTGGAACGTTTAGAAATCGTTTTCGGGCGCCAGGTCGAACCTTGGTGGGAAGGTGCCGAAGGCATCAGCAAAGTTGGGTCGCGAGCGCTGGGGCTGCAACAAAACAAAATCTTACAATCATGGTCGCCGGCACGGGGCACTCATCAATGACATGCGGGATACATGCCGGACTATTTATAAGATGGCTCAATATATTTGTAATATATTTGTCAGGAAGGCACTAAATCTATAATAAGGGAAAAAACAAAGGATCAGCACTGTTCTGTGTGCTGTGGGGAGCGTGCAACAACATGTTGCTGACTTACATAATGACTCCAGTGTTGACTTAGACACGCCCTTTAACGGACGCCTGAACGAAATAATTACAGTTTAGTATCTCGGAAATTTGATAGAAATGTATGAAACAAAAGGGGTTTTAACTTACCGCCGGACTGACTCCTCTCGCGGCGGATCCCGCGCGTCCCTTGCCACGGAATTTGCTGATAGCTTGTTCGGCAAGGTCTGCCCTTTCTTCGGCCTCCTCCAACTCCTGCTGTGCCTTGCGGAACTTAGCCAAGTTGAGGGCGGCGATCTCTTCTGCCTCTTCGATCTGCCTCTTGTAGGTCTTGATCTTCTGCTGCAGTTTGTCAACGAGATCCTGCATGCGTTCGTGGTTCTTGCGGTCCTCCTCAGCCTGGAAGGTCAGTTCCTTGATGCGCCTCTCAGCCTTACGCAGGTTCTTCTGTGCGTCAGCGTGTCTCCTCTGTTCACCATCAAGCTCGTTCTCGAGCTCTCTGACTCTCTGTTCGAGTTTCTGGATGGCCTTCTTGCCTCCCTTAAGGGCGTTAGCCTCAGCCTCGTCCAACCTGACCTGCAATTCCTTGATCTGTTGCTCGAGGGCCTTGCGGAGTTTCTCCTGGGTCTGTGCGTGGTCTTGTTCAGCGCGGAGCTCGTCAGCCAGGCGGGCGGCGTCAACCATAGCCTTCTTCGCCTTCTCTTCAGAGTTCTTAGCCTCGTTGAGCAGCTCGTCGAGATCGGAGTGTAGGGTCTGGAGCTCTGATTCGAGTTTCCTCTTGGCAGCGGACAGGGATGCATTCTGGGCGGAGAGTTCGTTGAGCTGTTCGTGGGCATCGCCAAGTTCCTGTTCGGCCTGGCGGCGGGCGCGGTCGGCCTGTTCCAGTAGAGTACGGGACTCCTCAAGTTCGTTCTGGAGAGCGTTAGCGCGGCGTTCAGAGATGCCGAGCTGTTCACGGGCATCGTCGCGGGCACGCTGTTCCTCTTCCAGAGCGGTCTGGAGGTCCTTGATCTGTGCCTGGTAGCGCTTGATGTTCTTCTGTGCCTCAGCGTTGGCTTTGTTGGCGTGGTCAAGAGCGATTTCAAGCTCGTTGATGTCAGCCTCAAGCTTCTTCTTCATGCGAAGAGCCTCAGCCTTGCCCTTAGCTTCGGCTTCGAGGGAAGCCTGCATGGAGTCGAGGGCGCGTTGGTGGTTCTTGCGGGTATTCTCGAATTCCTCTTCCTTCTCCTGGATGCGCCTGTCAATCTCCTGCCTAACCTGGGACAGCTCGAGCTGAGCGCGCAAGACCTTGTTCTCTTCCTGTTCAAGAGCAGATTCAGCCTCCTCGAGGGCAGCCTGGAGCTCATCTTTCTCGGCTTCAAGGCGCTTCCTTGCCTTCTCGATTTCGTGGATGTTGCGGCCACCTTCACCGATCTGGTCAAGCAAGTCCTTGACTTCGTCGGCGAGGTTCTTGTTCTCGCGGCGCACAGCCTCGAGCTGTTCCTGGCCTTCCTCGTAAGCACCTTTAAGGCGGAACAATTCGGTGGAGTAGTTGCGGCATTCCTTCTGGCTGGCGTCAAGCTCGGCGGCAAGGTCGTCGACCTTGAGTTTCCATTCTCCGATGATCTTATCGAATGCCTTCTGCTTCTTCTCGGCAGCGTTGGCAATGGCGGTGGCACGGTCAACCTCGAGTTGCAGGTCCTCGACTTCGGTGGCAAGGCGCTGCTTTGTCTTCTCAAGGGCAACAACCTTCTGGTTGAGGGACTCGATGGTCTCCTCGGCTTCAGCGAGGCGGGCCTGGAGCTTGCGCTTGGCCTCCTCGAGCTCCTCAGAGCGGGCGACTCCCTCAGACTCGTACTTGGAGCGCCAGATTTGAGCCTCGGCGTTAGCCTTGGACAGTTGGCGTTGCAGGTCAGCCTTGCCTTCGGCTTCCTCCTCAACCTGTTCGCGGATGTTGTCCAGGTCGTGCTCGAGGTTGCGGAACTTGCCAAGAAGTGTGGCGCGTTCCTGTGAAAAGAGAATGTAACGATGTTTCAAATTGATAAAATAAGTCGACTTGTTGGGATTATTTAATAGAATAGAAACTTAAGGTCTAGTAATCAATTTATTATTACTGAGAGTATTAATAAGTAGGCAGTATTTGTAGTTATTCAGTAATTGATTTTAAAAGAGAAATAAATATAGTATTGAAACTCACCCTAGCCTCTTCGTCGGCGAGCCTCTTGGTATCCTCCAGTTGGGTGGTGAGAGAAACCTTGATCTTCGACAGCTGCGACACCTGAGATTCGGCCTCTTCCAGTTGGCGGAGGAGGTCGGAGTTCTCGATGGACAGCTTCTTCTTGGCGGCATCCAGGTCGTTGAGGGTGCGGTTGGCCTCATCAGCCCTGCTCTGGACCTCGTTGAGCTGGTGCTGCAGCTGCTTGACGATCTTCTCTTGGGCAGCCTAATTAAAAAATGTGTGAGTAAAAACTATTTCAAGTTTTGAAAATTACTTTAAATGTTGGTGAATAGTGTGTGAAAAAATGTTAAGAGTATAAAACTTAAATCGTTATTTTGTAATATTAATGTTATGTTTATTATTTTTCCTTGCACAGACATACACACGTAATAAAGGTTAATGTTGGAGTATTTTTTTCTTTAACCAAAAGTATATTAATCTAAAAAAAATAGTTTTATCTATGTAATATTAAAGAAATGGCATGCTTTTTTTAATTAATCATCTGTAAGTTAAACAATTTGCTTTCCAAAGCATTTTTGCAAACATGCTCATTATGTATTGTATTTAGTAATTAGCTCATTAGGTTATGTATGAGTTTTTATAATTATGAAGGAATGAGTTAATTTGTTTGATGTGTTTTTGTGTTTGTATTAATTCTCCACTAAATTGTAAAAGCTGCAAAGCGATGTTCATCCTGCAATGGCTGGTGCCAACACATTTCCACATTATGATCATTTTGTACCTTTTCGTTGGACAAGTGGTCGACACCGGCACGAAGGTCATTGACTTCGCTAAAGTATTGAGAGCGCTCTTTCTCAGCCCTGAATGGATAGAACACCACAAAACAATTTAGTATGCTATCTTACTACGTGGTGGCTCTTGTGAAATAGATTCCCTGAAATATGTTGGTCGTCGTGTCGTGTACAAACAGATAGTTGTGTGGTTGTAATAACTCTGGGAGGTACTAAGAGGTTCCATGCAACTTCACCTCAGGCGGTAATCATGCCTTTCAGGTGACATGTTACCTTCTCCCTTGCGACTTGATCGACAGCCGCGCGCGTGTTGTTAAGCTCGCTGTAGCAAGACGCGCGGTCATGTTCAGCCCTGTGTTTGTATTGTAATTCGATTTAGAACGAGTTACCACAGTAAAGGATTGGTAAAACTTTTGTTGCTTACATCAGTAAAATGCAGTTTTAATAATTAAGTACTAAGTTTTTTTTTGTATTTTTAAACGATGTACACACGTCTGCACATCACACTACCACAAACGGTTGATATGCAGGCGTCTGTAAGATATAAAGTCGTGAAAGGTTGTTAATACTCACTTGGCCTTAAGCTTGTTAAGCTGGTCGAGCTGCTCACCCATCTCGCCGACGGCATCGTTGTGCTTCTTGCGGAGATTGGCGAGGGTGGACTCGTGCTGGATGTTGGCCTCCTCGAGGTCGCGGCGGAGCTTGCTCAGCTCAGCCTCGCGCTTCTTGTTCAGCTCGATCTGAGCGGAAGTGGCACCGCCGGCTTCCTCAAGACGCTCACCCAGCTCCTCGAGCTCACGGGCGAGGTCAGCACGCTGTTTCTCGGCCTTGGCACGGGCTTGGCGTTCAGATTCAACCTCTTCTTCGAGCTCTTCGATGCGGGCTTGTAGTTCCTTGATCTGTTTCTGCAGCTTGCTGACAAGAGACTGCTCGTCCTCCAACTTGGCGGTGAGGGATGAGATCTCTTTGTCCTTGCGCTGGATGGTCTGTTCGAGCTCCTTCTTGTTGCGCTCGAGGTCAGCGACGGCCTCCTGAGTAAGCTTGAGGTCGCCCTCAACCTTCCTCCTCTGCTTCTCAACATCACCGCGCAGCTTCTTCTCGCGCTCCAAAGAGTCCTCGAGCTCGTCAAGGGTCTGCTCGAGCTTCTGCTTAACCTTGTTGAGGTGGTTGACCTTGTCCTCGGCAGCCTGGAGTTCCTCGGAGGTCTTCTGGGTGCTTTCGCCCTGGAGCTTCTTCTCCTTGTTCAACTTGTTGATGAGCTCATCCTGGTGGGCGATCTCGTCGTTCAAGTTGCGGATCTGGTGATCCTTGGTGGCCTTGTCCTGTTCGGACTTTTGGACGGACAATTCGAGGTCTTCGACGTCCTTCTTCAGTCCGGACACTTCTTGTTCCAACTTCTTCTTAGCCTGGAACAGCTGGTTACGGGCATCCTCTTCCTGGGTAAGGCGGTCTTGGGTGTCCTAAATAAAAACAGTATGTGTTAGCTTTATAGAAAACAAAGGTATTATGTAGTTGTATGTTGTTTTTATTCAAAACGATCAAGGCCTGTTATTTGTATGCCTGCTTTCTATCTATCGGTACATAAAGGCCATTAACGATTTGCAATAAATCGTGCAACTTGCAGACATGTATTTTTAACTTTCGAACTATTTTCTGTATAAACAAACTTAATGTTTATTTAAAGAATCACGTCGAGCTAATCTTGCTGTAATGTATTTCGCAACTATGTATATTTCTAAACGCATATTTGGATTGTAATATTAGAAGATAGTAGATGTTTTTCTAACGCTAAGAAGTGCCAACTCGCATTAATTAATAGTGTTATGATAACCTGTTTAATTAGTTAGCTAAGTATTCACGACCTGATTTACGTTTCTATTTCTGTTTCGATAGAATTTTGGTATAAGTTATAGTTGCTTAACGACTTGCTATAAATTATTAGAGCATAATTAATGGCTGAACTTGACTGAATGAACTTTTCTACACTTCATTAGACTTACTCTGAGCTGTGTCTCGAGGTCAGCCTTCTGTGCCTGGAGCTTGGCGGAGCGCTCCTGGATCTCGGAGAGGGAGCCCTTCTCGCCCTCAAGGTTGGCCAACAGGTTGGTCTTCTCCTCGAGCAGCTTGGCGTTAAGGACCTCCAACTCCTTGCGGAGTTTCTCTTCCTTCTCGAAAGCCTCCTGGGCCTTTTGGGCCTTCTCCTCCAGTTTCTGCAAAACGTCACTTCCTTTATCTGCCACACCATCCCACTCAGACACATGAACTGATGCCATTTTTATTAGGAGTTAATCATAAAGTAAATATGAATACTAAGGAAAAGGAATGCAATTCGATTCGTTCGTGAGTGCTGGAAGAGGTGCGCGCGCCGCCGACCGCTTAGCAACTGAGCCTCGCTGGAGTTTTCCAGCGACGCGCGTTGCGCCCCCGCATCAACATTTGTAAGGAAAAAGCGCGCGGGTGTAAGTGCGGGAGGGGTGGGGCGCCCAGAAATGGCTGCGCAGGTGCTGCGGTGTCGCGTAACCGACAGGTGGGTGCGGTCCGATCTATTTGCGTTACGCTGAATCACGCGTGCTATATTCCGGCAGATTGGGTCAGAGTGCTCAATCATTTTAATAAGGTGGTCGATAGTGAAAGACACTTACCGCGAGCTCATCCTCGACGCGGGTGACGTTGAGGAGGGGCTTGACCTTCTGCCACAGCTTCCACCAGGGCCAGGTGCGGAGCTGCAGGTATTTGCGCAAGTTGCGCTGGACAACTTGGAGAGCCACTCTTTAGAAAAAAAATAGGCATTGATAAGTTATCTAGAAAGAAAATAAAGAGATTTCCTACTGATTGGTGTTGTTTGTTCGATGCCTAACCTTTGTTCCTGCAGCTTCTTGTACTCCTTGCGGGACAAGTAACCACGGATGAAGGCTTGCAGCCAGGAGACGATCTTGGACAGTCTGTCGTCACGCAACTCCTCCATCTGACCCAGGACACCGGCGCGGAAGAACACCTGCTCGCCCAAGTAAAATGTAAGAACAAACGAAATAATGCAGAGGAATCATAAACATGCAATTCACACCATGGAAATTAATTGTCATTTTTTCATTCATTGTGTAACCAAACGATTCACAATAACAAAATCACTAAGTTATAAGACAATATAAATGTAATTCAAAAGTACTTACATATAGATACAACACAGACAAGCATTCCATATTAGTAAGGTGTATAAAATTTGATTCTATTGTAGGTGATTTTTAAATATACTTAAAATCTTAAATATATAATATATATAAGATATACATGACATTTAGGTGCTGTGGCTGTGGGACAAGCATAATGTTAAAACTACATGCATAGAAATACAGAAGTTATGGTGTAGTGTGTGTGGCATGCTGTATTCTACCTTTGTCTTTCCAAGTCTAAAAGACTCGGAATCCAAGCCGGTTTGTTCGAGAATTTTCTCGGTGGCTTTCTCAGGTGAAATTGGTTCTTTGATCAGGTTCGGGCACAGAATTTTGTATCTGCGTTTGGGAGTACACAAAATAAGATAATTGTGTATTATGTGTGTGTGTTTGTGGAGGAAAAGGAAAAACAAACAAGAGCCTGAGTAGTTAGGGCTCCAGAGGTAAGCAGCTTAAGGTTCCTAAAGTCAAATTACATCACCAGTCTTATATGGTGCTGTTATAATTTGACTAAGCGTTCGGAAGCGTCGCAACCCGCCGGGTGTGTGGGATCGCTCTTCACTTCAAATCTAACTACCAAAGGGATCAGGACATGCCTTGGTGTGACCGAGACGGTAGGACTCGACATCCAAAGCGGAGGCATCCAGGATCACTTGAGCGATTTTCTTAGGATCACTTTCCTTGTCCACAGCTTGAGGGGCCAGGATCTTGTAGCTACATTATCAAAAGTATGGGCACACAATGAGGGAGTGTTGTGAAAACAAGTAAAATTAGATAGGTACCTTTTTATATCCATATAAATAAAGGTCATTAGGATAGAGGGGAAGTAAATACAAAGAAACAAACGTAACGTGTCCAGTGATTATGATAGTTGTTGAAAGGGTAGCATTCGGTAAATCATTTCTATAAACTTAGCTACTGTGAAATTGTGGAGAAATGTGCAAACCAAAAATTACGAAAATAAAATTATGTTCATAACCAAAACGGGTTCATAAAGTAGGGTATGAAACATCTCTATTTCTTTAGAGATTACAGTCATGTTTAACTAAATTTCTATCATGCTAACACCATTCTGGGATGGTATCAGTTTTTCATCTTGCCTTAGTATGACCAATACGATAGCTTTCGGGGTCAAGTTCAACAGACTCCAGACACTTCCTAGCTGCTTCTTTGGGATCTTTTTCGGCGGTCATGATGGCCGGCGCAAGAATCATGTAACTGTTTATTAAATAATACATTAGTGCTTTCGGTAGAATAACAAAATTAACAAATAGTTATTTTATTCAACCATTACCTAGTTTGTTCACTTCGTTCGTGGTCAAGAGGTACAAAATCTAACAAGTATGGATCAAAATAAATTAAGGAAACGTTAGTCATCTACATCGCGGACATAAGGCCCGCATGACGTCAGCCGAGTCAGCTGCAACACTAAGAATAAATCCGTTCCAGATTTTCCAGAAGTATAAGAATTTTGTTTTGACTCAGCGTCTACAAATTTAGGTGTATCAAAATAAGTTCTAATCCTTTGGTACAAAAATAAAATTAACAGTTTAGACGAATCGCGACCTCGTAAATATGCTTCAAGATTGCTTTGAGTTTAGAAATAGTTAGAGTTAATTTTGTTATGGAATCTTACCGGAGCTTGAAGTCAGGGTAAACCATCCTGTTGGGGAAACCTTTACGGCAAATACGAATGCCTTCCAACACACCGTTACAGGTCAGCTGGTGCATCACAAGATGAGAGTCGATGAGACCTAAGGTGTGAAGAAGAAGAGAGTTACACATTTGGACTTTTACATAGTAGTCAGTGTGGCGTATAAAGTTAGCGAGTATTATGTGTACTTACCAGGCTGTTTCAATTCGTTGGGAATGATACAACGCACGAAGTGAGGTTGGGTAGACCTCAGAGTTGCCATCAGGTTGTTAAGTTGTTCCTGTGAATATTACACAAATTAGTATAAAACATTACTGTCATAATTATTACAAACATTATCGAAATCAGTTTTATATTTTTCTGATTTCTCAGTCAGGTTATATTGCGAAAAAAACTAAAAACATACAATTTTATAAATCATTAACAAATAAAAGAAAAGCAAATAATTTGATGTCATGATTTTTTTAAGTACTTTGATGAATCGTGAGGTTTTAATTTAAAACACCAAACTAATGTTAAGAAAAACATAAAATCACACAAGCACATATTAAGCTTAGTAGACCAGCAGCGAAAATCGCGGTATATATCGTACCGATTATTTTTGGAGCTACTTTTGAGTAGGGCTAGTATCAAACGACACTCATGTAAGACGAGTGCCTCTCAAAGATGATAAGGTGCGTTAAAAACAATAAAATTATAATCATTGTTGTAAGAGGGTAATTTTTATGTAACCCTTTATTAACAACTACGATTAACACACAATTTTCAAAAAAGATGTCGATGGAGATCTACATCCAAGTAGGAGTCTACATCGACAAGGTGAACATAAAATCAATCATCATCTACTTGATAAAATTTCTGTAAATAACCTTGTAAGCGGAGGAGACAGTAGCGAAACCGCCACCCTTCTTACCGCGACCGCCTATGGATATACATTAACAAGCACAACATTAGTAAAAGGACGATCACAGGCGCCACATAGCATTGCTGAAGTATCTCCGACTATTCACCTGCAATACATGAACGGTGACACGAACTGACTGTAAAACATACACTGACGAGGACGAATGATTAATGAGAGAGCGTGAAAGACTGGCTCCTAATAGGAGATTTTGGATTGATAACGGCATTGGTGATATATTAGGTGTAATGAATAAAAAAACATTCTCCGTAGAAACCAGTCTCAAGCGTGTAGACAGAAGACAGTGAAGCCACGTGGAAGGCACAGAAGCAAATTATGGATTGGTTTTCCATTTTACCCTGTAAAGTGATGATACGGTCTGGAAGGCAGAACCCTTGGCACGCTTGCCACCAGCGCCTATATTGTTTGGAAAATGAAGGTTATTAAAGTTTTCGACAAATGAGAGCAGCTGATGCAGGTGCTGCATTAGCTGCATACAGCAGTGTAATTGATAGTGGTGAAAATGGTGCTCGGGCATGGAAGTAATTTTGCCCATGATGTAAGATCCAGGATGAAAAGTCAGTGACAGTTACACATAATGAGTATATTTTAAGTATTGTTGATGTTGTATGAGGTGTATGTTCACAGAGGTGTACTATCAGTTCATGGCCCCTGTAGTTTTTCTCCAATTTGAATAATCCTGAACTTACATACAACAATATTTGTGTATTAAAAATACATACTATATTTCATAAATAAATTAAATATAAAATTGGATAAAATGTATATCTTAGAGTAATTGAAGTGAAACGTACCCTTGCCACCAGCAGCACCGCCAGCATCACCAGACTGACCAGGATGGTCAGCGAAGATCTCAATGAGCAGTTTGTTCTGACCCTTCTTGAACTGGTCAACGACTGTGTCGTTGAGGGGGTCCTTGTTCTTCTCAAGCCAACCAGTGATGTTGTAGCCAACCTGTTTAACAAGAAAATTGAGATATTGGATTATCGATGACAGGTAAAGCCTTTTTTTTAGAATTACATGGATACTTCTTGGCAGTAAGAATTTGGACAATCGTCAAGTCTTGGTTGCGAACGAAACTGGAAAATCGTATAATGTTTTCAAAATAAAAGCATACTTACGTTTCCGGCGTAATGGCCAATGGCGAAGTGGGCAGCTTGGCAACCGGGCTTCGGGGGCTTGGGCTTCAGGTAGGGAGCAGACTTGCCCAAATGGTTGTTATTCAACTTCTCAACGAAGGTGGCGTCAGTGGCTTTCGGGAACATAGACTCTTCCTCAAGGATGGAGAGGATACCCATGGGCTAAAATCAGACCGGATCGATTAGAACGCAGTAATAACTTACCTGATTGTAATGTGTGTGTTTTGTGTATGAGAATTTATATAATATTTATATATGTATTTTAAATATAATTATTTATAAAATTTATAAAATACAGTGAAAAAAAAAATTCAGTGCAATAGCACTTGAAAATAAAAAAGTTAAAATTTTAAATATAAGTTTTAAAGATAAAGCAAGAAATTACAAATAACTTCGTCCCACTACTGGGCAAAGGCAAATACATTAGCTTTATTACGTTACTTTATTTTTGGTACTGATGTTAACGTAGCAAAACATATAAAACAAATGAGTTTAATAAGATAAAACATAGCCTTTAAAATATTAAAGGAAACATAATAGTATATAATATGTAGTGTATGTTGTCTTAAAGCTAAAATTGTAAGTAAGAAGTAGAAAGCAGATGGCATGCGAATAGAAAAGTTGTGTGTGAAGTGTGTAACTAATAAAATTATTGCATTTTATATACTTTGTTAATTTGTATTTTATTTTTCATAGTCATTGTCAAAGTTATACTATCAAAACGATTCAATTGCAATAAAATTGTTAATGTTAACTAAATTATTAATATAAATAAAAAGTGATTAAATAATTACTAATTTATTTTTAAGTATTATTATTTATCTACATTGTTATGTATTCTTTGTGTGCATTCGTAAAGTGCGTGGATTTAAACATCTACTAAAGACGGTAGGTAGTTTATAAATTCTACATATTTAACTATATTAATGCAATAGCATCGCTTGCATTTCATTTCGATACATTGCGTGTATAAAAGCGCTTCTGTATATTTTGTACAGGGATATTAATACCGCGGAGCAAGGGTGAACAGCCAGCAAAACTTTACATTTGCAGGCGTTTACTTTCATTGAACCAGCAGGAAGCTTCTTCTAATCGCGCCCTGATAACTTCAAGCTGTATATTACATTCTTCTAATACCTTTTCTAGCAAATCTATTGTCGGTTGGAGATCCATACCAAAATCTATGAAGGTCCATTGGATCCCTTCCCTCTCATATTCTTCTTGCTCTAGCACGAACATGAAGTGATTAAAATATTGTTGTAATTTTTCGTTGGTAAAGTTAACGCATAGCTGATTAAACCCATTCATCTGGATAATAAAGAGAAACAAACGAATCACAGTGTTAATTAATAGAAACTAATTGAATGTTTATGTGTTCATAGAGTGTTGACAGTGTAAGAGAGATTACAATAAGAAAAAACAGAAAGATATGAGTCACACAAAACAAAACGAGCAGGTAGCATAAAGCCATCGAATAATATTGACAAGAGAAGTTAATATGTTTAAATGATACAAATTTATCAGTTTTCAATAGTAATTTAGTGTCATTATTCGATAGCTCATTGGCGAGTTGCAAGCGTTCTCTGTTGCGTTGCCGCCATCTACCTTTTCAATAAGGTCAATGCAATTTTGGAGATCCATGCCAAAATCAATAAAAGTCCATTCGATGCCTTCGCGCTGGTACTCCTCTTGCTCCAGCACAAACATGTGATGGTTAAAGAACTGCTGCAGTTTCTCGTTTGTGAAGTTAATGCAGAGTTGCTCAAAACCGTTGAACTGCAGGGAGATAAGTAATGTGGAATGTTATGTCAAGGGTGGGTACTGTAATGGCTACGGATTTCGTTCCGCAGTTCAGTTGCCTAACGGTAACCTGAATGTGCGAGCCAATGCCAGTCTTTGTTCGCATGGCGGAAAGTTTGAAGTTGAGTTATCCCGTCACAAGTTGTCCCAGCGGCGACGGGTGCACACCGAAGACCCGGCCGACTATTACCTTCTCGATCAGATCGATACAAGCGAGCAAGTCCATTCCGAAATCGATGAAGACCCAGTTGATGCCCTCTTTCTTGTACTCTTCTTGTTCAAGTACGAACATGTGGTGGTTAAAGAACTGCTGCAGCTTCTCATTGGTGAAGTTAATGCAGAGTTGCTCGAAACCGTTGAACTTTTATAATAATAGGAACACAGGAAATCCAAAATAAATCACAGGTAAAAACGGTTAGATACTCTCTAAACTATTGTAACCATCAATTAGTCAGCAGGGGTTATAAACAATGAACTATATCTATTGTATGGAACTATGGGTAGCTGTAGATGTTTTCTCAACCGAGGATGCTGCGGTATCACTCGGTGTACCTTTTCAATAAGATCTATGCAGGCCAATAAGTCCATCCCGAAGTCAATAAATTCCCAATGAATGCCTTCCCTGGTGTACTCTTCTTGCTCCAACACAAACATGTGGTGGTTGAAGAATTGTTGGAGTTTCTCGTTTGTGAAGTTAATACAAAGTTGTTCAAACCCATTGTACTGATAAAATAAATTGCATTATTATCAAAGAAATCATATTTCCTACATCTTGTACTTAAATTGCATTGTTATAAATATCTAGTGGCATGTATATATTAATATAAACATTTTCAAAAAGACAACATGACAACAAATCAATCTATATTAGATTGATTTTTGTATATGTAAATACTTAATAAATTATTCAAGAAATAATTGCAAATAGATTTTGCATAATTTAATTTATATCCTTAAAGGTAATTGTACTGATTACTAAGTGGAAATTTTCATCATCTTAATTAACTTATGAAGTTGGCCCTATAAGTTTTATACTCACGTCGAAAATTTCGAAACCAGCGATATCCAGCACACCGATGAAGTGCTGCCTCTTCTGCTTGGTGTCTAGGGTCTCGTTACACTTCTTAACGAGCCACTTGAAGAGACGATCGAACATGCCCTTGCAGAGAGCACCGACGGAGTTGGTGACCTGGTCCTTGTTACGACCCTGGGTGACGAACTCGTTTCCGACCTTGATGCGGGGCTTCAACAAGTTCTTGTACATGTCCATGCAGTCGACACCGAGGAGTTTGGCGACCTTCTCACCATCCTGTAAGAGTATTTCAACAAACATTAGTACATGTCTACATTAAATGTGCGTAAGGACTTTTAAACTTTTTTTGGGATTATTTTTTGAGGTTACTGGTGTTGAATACGAAATTAAATGATTAATCCTAACTGTTAACTTGTTATGGGTCTTAATTCTAATTTAATAGTAAATGTTTTCTGTTGGAAGTAAGCAGAAGATACATGCCTCAGTGCCGTCAGCTTCAGCCTGTTCCTCGCGACCCCTCTGCTTGAACTTCATGCTACCCATGTGCATAACGGCGGCGGTGATTTTGTAGACGTTGTCCTTCTCTTCTTGGGTGAAACCCAAGACGTCCATGGCTTGCTATAATGTTAAAATTCATTCAGATGGGAAAATTCATGTTTATATAATTCATTTCACGATGTGATCATTAACACATATAAGGATAATACGAGTGAAAACAAACACAAAAACGAATTCAAGGATTACTTAACTCTGTATATAATTTAAAAAAAAATAAAATCTGTAAGATACCTTTGGGCAAATAATTGGATCAAACAATAAAACAACATATAACAAATATTGCTGTCAATTTACCTTAGTCAATTAAGTTAGATACTATGGTTAGTATGACTTTTGAGAAAGCGTTAGCAAGTTAGAGGCTAACCTTAATTTTCAAAAGGTGCACAGGATAAGGTCAATTCTATTCGGTATATACTAAACAAAAACTTGTGGAAATTGACGTTTCTCTTTTCATCTACAAAAATATTTGGCACAAGTTTCGTTTGTGATTTCCTATAAAATGTTGCAATACATTCGAACTAAGATCTTTTCCTCCCATTACTGTCAATTTTAATGGTCATTGTTTCTACATTGTGTTGCACTATTGATTTTGGTCATACATTTGCCTCTCGTGGCAATTTTGGTGGTTCACTTAACACGATGAACTAATCAAGTCCTGGGTCACTTACGTCGGTCAACATACATTCCTCGCCGTCATCGACGTTGGGGATGGTAATCTTACCCTGGGCGACGTTATAGTAATCGTGAATGTCGTTGGACAACAAACACTGGTCTGTAGATTAAATTAAACCACTCAATTTAATAAAACTAATAACTTCTACATATACTTGGTTGACCTGAAATGTTTCGCTGAAAAAACCCTATCTGTACGAATTCGTGTAGTGTCAACACATTTTAGTTGATGTGGGAGTGCTTGTGCTGGATTTGGGGGTATATTTCCGTGATAAACACCTGTGCATAAAGCTTTTTGAACTCTGGCAGGGAGCGGACATGTGTATGTCAGGAATTTTGAACAGAACGGGCCAATTGACGGATAACTGAATCAACCGCACGCTCCATGCGCAGTTCGCGACTTACGACCGTCAGATCAAACTCTTCGGTGTCGTTGACTCCAGGTATACGCGTCTTGCCCTGACTTATGAGGGGATAGTCCGACATCCGGTTGCTTAGCATCAATATTTCTGCGAACACCAAGAACGATCTGACATACACATGCGTGACTGAAGGTAAATTCAGCCGCAAGCGAGGCAGTAAGCATTCGTAGCAGCTGAAGAGTGATAGATGAAGACAGGAAGATGAGAAAGAGCCAGTTGTCGTATTCTGGACTCACATCTGTAAGAATCCCTTCCTCGCCGTCATCGAGTCCGGGAATGGAGGTCTTGCCTTGGGACACGATGTGGTAGTCCATGACGTTGTTCGATAACATGCATATTTCTATAAAACAACACCAATTACAGTCACATTTGATAATTGGTGCACTTTTTTTCTAAAAATAGGATAACATGCTACCAATAGGGCTAGAAGGAGAAAAAACTAATTAATGTAATCTCATGCCAGTTCCGTGGCGAGATTTCCTACAGCCTCCCGGTTACTTGCGAGTTGGCTTTGGGTTCAACAACACTTGCAAAACTCCGACAGAAGCCTTCGGATCATGGAAGGCTGGACTTACGTCGGTTAAGGTACATTCCTCTCCATCATCTACGTTGGGGATAGTGGTTTTTCCTTGCGACACAATGTAATAGTCATAGACGTCGTTTGACAGCAAACACATGTCTAAATATAGAAATACATGTTAGTTACAGTGGTCTATACATTTTTGTGTGCAGTGTAAACAAATCTTCGTACAGCTTGTTGGTGTAAGTGTAGAAATATAAATGATGTCAGGTAATGTTTAAGTATTCAGTCGTCATAAATTTAATCAAAATAAGTAACAAATAAATAAATTACAGACTACCTTTTGCATACAAAACGTCAAAATAGTAAAATACAAAATCTTTTACCAATATAAACATGATCTGACATTAAACAATAAATGAAAAAATATTTTAAAATATATTTAAATATTATAAATTCTTAATTCTTTAAAGTATCTAAAATTTAAAATAGTTTTATTTAATAAATGTATACTATTATATGTGTATTTATGTGTAGCATCTAATAGCCCTCGATTGTTTTAAAAGGAATTTAACTTTATGTCAAATTAATTAAATTTTAAAGTGATAACGAAGTGCGATTCAGGGTTCCGTACAATTTAAAGAAAAATTTTTTCGAAACTTCTTAAATTGGCCTTATGAAAATTCTATCTAACAATTTTTTATGTATAAATTCAATTAACTTTAACAATTTAGAAGAGCAGGGATAATTAATATGTTTTTATAAGAATAACTTATGTTTTCTAGTCAAAATCTAATATGTCTAGTATGTGAGTGACCGACAGATAGAAACAGGTGATCTTAAAATAATTCAGATTTTCCTTCTAAGGTACGGAACCCTATTATGCTATTTAATCAATTTCATTATAGATTTTGTCCGCCATGTATGTATACGCACCCTTAAGTCCAGGAACGGAACCAGACATCATCTGGTAGAAGATGTGGTAAGAACGCTCAAGAGCCTGTTGGGAGATGACACGAGCCTTCTCGAGCAGGTCTGAAGGGAAAAAGGTCAGTATTGTAGCAATTCATACTGCTTGATAGTCAAGTCATGACATCAGACAGCAGAAAGAAGACAACTTACAGGTCTCAATATCAGCACCAGCCAGTTTACCGGAGGGACCGAAGTGGATACGGATGAATTTACCCTGGGGAACAAAGAAAACGTGGTTTGTAATGACAATAATCAGAAATTGAAGAATTTCATCAGGACAAAATTACTCGTGTTTTGTCTCTTTTACTCTAATTTGAAATGACGTTTACATGACAGGAACAAAACACGGACCTTAATATTTGTTTATTTGTAAGGCGGAAAGTATTTTGTCTTAAAGTTGAAACTTGTAAATACTTACGAAACGGGAGGAGTTGTCGTTACGCACGGTCTTGGCGTTACCAAAGGCTTCAAGCACAGGGTTAGTTTGGACGACCTGATCTTCCAGGGATCCCTTCTTCTCGGCGTTGGGATCTTTCTTCTGGGAGGCGCCCACGGTGGCGAAGTACGCAATTACCTTCTTCGTGTTCTCAGTCTTTCCGGCACCAGACTCACCGCTGTAGGGGAAAGAAGATTTTGGTTTTACAATAGTTAATTTGCGACATGAATGTGGACATGGACGTGTTAAGTTTTTACTCTCGACGTAGGTAAACAAATTTTAACGGGACAGAGAAGATTTAAACCAATATGAACAACGTGTTGGGCACGCTCGTATACATTTTAATACGTTAAAATGTATACGAGTACTTAGTCTTCTCGATAAAACATAATTTCAACCTAGTTTTTTGAAGTGAAAACTTCTTTAGCGGCGTTGTACACTTTTTTTGTAATGGGTAAAAAATGTTAAATTCGCGTCAGGACACGTGGCCTGATCGAAAATTCGTAAGACGGATGACAGCCGGCGCGGCGTAGGAGAGGAAGTATCCCCTTCTCTTTCTACGGCGCGGCGAAAATGTATGCCTGCTGTTTCGTTTAGGAGGCGCAGGGCGCTTGCGCGAATAAATTGTCATGTTTGTGTACGATAGCGCAATAAATAAATATTGTATTCTACCACATAAAGATAGTACTTTTATACTGATAATTGAAGCAATTCGTGCAAAATTTTTCCCTAACCATTCCAAAATATCAAAAATGCACAACGTTAATATTCAAGTTTTTACTTCTGCCGGCACTCCCGGAGTGCAACCCGTTGTTTTTTTTATCAAAGAACATCATAGGATAGTTCTTTAATTTATTACCTAACATTTTATATGATAATGAAAAAAGCCTTTTTATTTTTTTACCGGAACTTAAAAGTGACTTTATTTTCAAAACGCTTGACATTTTCATATACCTACTTGAATTTTATTGGCAAAACTGTTGATAACACAATAATCTGGTTAAACAAATATTTAATTGTTTTTAATTGATAGAGAATATACTTACGTAATCAACATAGATTGATTTTCGTGGTTAGTCAACATGTTGACGTAGGCGCCGTCGGAAATGGCGAAAATGTGGGGTGGCACTTCCGAACGACGCTTGCCTCGGTACAGCTTGGCACATCGGAACGTGTACACGGGGAATCTCTTGTAGGGGTTGATAGCGACGCAGAAGAGACCCGAGTATGTCTGTATGATAATACACGGGTTAGAGGAAGTTGTGACAAAGATTTGGTGGTGTGGTAGGTATACGAGATTTGGTGACAATGATAAGATTGTTAATCATATAGATTTTTCTAATTAGTTTTGATACAGGATTTGATACAGTCAAGGATATATTTATCTGAATTTTACTTGGAAGTTATTAAAATGTTGGTGGAGATTACAAATCGCGTGCAATATTTGACTACGAGTATTAAAGAAATCAATAGTTTACGAAGAAATGGGGTCCTTAATATAAAATGTATTTGAAATATTACGCAGAAAAATCTTTGATATAAAACCACACAAGTGCAGAAATAGTATTGTATTGATACTTTGGTCATCTGCACAAAAAAAAAACAATATTATTATAACTCTCTCCACAAGGTTTTGACTAACATCAAAGTATAAACAAAATATATTTTTTCTTAGAGAGAATTATATTAATACAAACACAAATAAATTGTTGCTGAAAACCAAGAAGATGTCAACAATCTCATTCAGAATGGAAACATTTAGTTATAGAGCAAGGGTACTGTAATGATACCTTTTTGCTCTCGCAATAGAAAAAAGAAATCCTTCGCTTTTAAGTAAAAAAGTGAAAGGAATTTTAAAACACAACACCTAAAACTACTCTAGACAAAAATAAAACTATTATATAGAAACTATTCTAGTTTGTTGAAATCTGGAGAAAAGTCTTCCCGAAGATCGCCACCGACTTGTCCTGTGTCAGTAGGTTTCAAGATCGGTTCAGGAACGTTTTGGATTAGTCACAGGTAGAAATGAGGGTATGGCGGATTTGTAGACACATTTTATACTGATTGATTGACTAATTATATATAAATGAAATATTTTATGTTCTATTGTCAAGGTACGTAACGTACACTTTTCGTACATTCAACAAATCTTAAGATCCGTTTAGTCAAGATTAAAAATAATATATTTTGGCTTCATATTTAATAAATATCTTTTGTATGCCGAATAATAAAATGTAATTTTAGCATTAGCCAACGATCGAAGAATTCTCGACGGCGACAGAAATAGCACTTAAAAATCTACTGAAATAGATTCAGCCGGCACATCGATGGTACTATTTATAAAATTAAATGAAACATCAATCCAAGACGAATTGCGTCGTTCAAATACAGTTAATGCACTTTAAAACTTGGTTGCTATCCAAATAGAAATGTGTCTACAGCGTTGAAAGATGGGAGAGGTGAGGTGCATGCACACTGCAAGGCTGCAACTCCTGGCCTGGCCGCTGACTTACGTAGATAAGCTTATGGTAATATCTCTGCTTCAAGTTATACAAAACTGAAGCGTCGTTGAGGTATGTCAAGTTGGACATATCCTCGCATTTCTCGTACTTAGGTGGGTTGACTTGACCTACAAGATCCTTCTTGAAGTCTTTTGTCTGTGGGAGAGATAGTTACATTAGTTAAGTAGAAATGAAAAAGGCGCTTTTTGCGCCTACTTACATAGATCAGTTTCGCATAATATCGTTGTCGGAGGTTGTGGAGTACTGCTGCATCGTTTAGATACGTCAAGTCAGCCATGTCTTCGACTTTTTCGAATTTCGGCGGGTTAACTTGTGATAGGAGTTCCTTCTTTAAAGTCTTTTCCTGCTCATTCAATATTGAAATTAAATATGGTGTTGAATTAAAAAATACTTTTATTACTTTGTTAGTACAGAAGTTCTTTGTAATTTATGTGCTATGGTGTTTTTTTTTGTTAATTCTAATCAAAGTAAGTCAAGAGTCAAAGTGAATCTTATTGAGTTCTTAAAGTCTTATAAAAATTAGGACGTTATTTTATTAACATTAAATCAAAAGCTAGCTTTTAGCTAGGCCTCTTAGATGTTTTACATCCTAGGTATCTTAGGTCATAAAAAATACTGCTACTATTATCATCATGTCACTAATTGAAAGTCAAAGAATTCGCAATGCATTTGTGCAAGCATACGAACTCCTGACTTGGCCCCGGGTTCGGGATTTCCCAATTTATTTGTTTTTACGTGAATCGATGGTGCTTTACCTCGCCTCCGGGAAGGTTGACGGTCACCAATTCACCCTTGGTGGCCTTAATCTCTCCCTGCAAGAAGCCCTCTTTCTCGTCCGGCACCCAACACGCTTTCTTGCCATCGTAAGGCTTGCTCTGGTCGATACGCTTCTGCTCAAGCGAAACGAACAGGTATGGGGTCGGATCGGGGTCGTCGCCCTCTTGGACGGCTGGCTTGGGCATTTTCGGAGGGCTAACGAGACTTTTGGGCTAGTTGAGACACGAGAACGCAGCCCTGGAGCCTTCCTGCGAAACACACACACTGTTAGTCGGTCGGCCGAGTGCTAAGGCTGGAAGAGCCGCTGCTCAGCGCGTGCGTCTATTTGTGGCTGTAATCCGAGTAGAGCCGCTTTGGGATCGGTGCCAACGCAGTTTGCGTAATACCGTGTTTTATGCGCGCGCGTTTTTTATTAGCTTCCCCCAACGGCCCTTCGCGGATGTTACGTCACAAGGAATGCGAGCTGGAGGCACGCCAACCGATTTATTCGTTGGATTATTGTTTATTGTCTTTTATGGTGATGGTCTATGGATCAATCGGTTCTACTGCACTATAGTTCACTATAGTTATTTCGGATTGCTAATAAAACTGTTCAATTAATTTTAAAATATATTTTCTTTTACCAATCGATTTCTATCATTTTGTTTTCAATTGTTTAAAATTCTTATAAAATTGCAATTCCTTCAATTCAATTGTCTTAATTCTATTCTGTAAAATGTTGAAAAAACTCAACTTTGATTTAAATAAAAACTAAAAATTATTAATAACTTCAATACCTTAAAGCTTATGCTAATATCAATGAATTAATCAATTATCAATCAACAATCACTATGTAGATGCAAAAATCCGAAGCTGCCGTTTTTTAAAAGCGTAAACCATGAACCACCACCACGAAGCGTCCCACTTCGACAAAGCCACTTGCACAAATCAAATCCAATCCGATAAATCAGCTGACGCGTCCTTCGACGTCACTTTCAATCTTGAAGGTATATGCACTCGCGAGCCACTGACGCACTGCACTGAGCGCACGGTCCGCGTGCGAAGGTACTCACGTTTGAAGCCGTTCTGACCGGCGGCGCGGAGTGCCGATGCTTTTTATACGCGCAATACGACACCATCACGCGTGATCACCCCATTTTAGGCGGATGCCAGCCTGGGCCACAGCTACTCTTTCAGCCGAGCTTAGCTTTCACTTCGCCGGCAGTGCGCTACGCGTTTCCGAACGGCGACGTACAGTTAAAAGCACCGCTGGGCGGGTGAAAGCTCGCACTCCATCGCCAGAGCTTCCAAAGGATGTTTACAAGCCAGGGAATAGAGTTAAACTTAACTCAATGGATACCAATGAATCGACTGTGAATTGGAACGATTACGACTTTGAACGTAGGTAATGAAACGGTATGCCAGCTCTTGAATCACAGAATATAAAAATATCGTTTCCAGTTTTATTAGCCTAAATAATTGGAAAGCGTAAGCTTAAAATAATATTGCTAGATGAATTTTTATTTTACCCTATAAATAATACAGGTGTTTTCATAGATCTAAGGAAATATGGGATGAATGAAATAAATAGTGCGCTCACATAAAACTTTAGGTTGTTTGGTGTTTGAGCAGTAGGAAAGTAACTAATAATGCTCTACATCCCGTAATAACTATTAATTTTGTTTAAAAGGTTTCATTTAATTATTGTTAGGAATACGAACGTAACGAGTAAACATTTACAGCAATACTTGAACTCACCTTCAAAAGCTACCGTTGATATATCCATCCAATGACACCAGTGCCACATAAACGTTGTTGAAATTGCATAGTTTTTCACAGCAGACACTTAAATATCATTCGCTGAATTCACAACATTAATTAATAAATTTAAGTGTAGCCAAGAGGCTTTGAAAATGTCAAAACATGTCAACGATATAGAAATATGATTTCTGTACTATGTTGCTGGAACTATTTGGCGCTACGAGGGTTTTAGCAATAAAATCTGGCACGTAATGTTTCTCCAAATTAAATTTGACTGCAAGAACTATTCGGGAAGTACCTACACACTAACATAAATTTTATTTTTTTCAATTTGTTTGCAAGGTTTGTCTTTCTCTAATTTCAATACCATTCATTATTTCAAGAAATATTACATATATGTTATAATAATATAATATAGAAATAAATGTAATATTGATATTTTAAAAAGTTTTCGGGTTTTCTAAACTAACTAACTAGCAACGGTATTCTTCAACCCATTTTTGTTTTTCTAATAATCATCAGTTATTATATCAAAATTTTCAAACTTTTTTTATCAAAGTATATTGTTATTTAAACTTAAGGTAGGTTTAAATCATCATCATCTCAGCCAATGACGTCCACTGCTGGACAAAGGCCTCCCCCAAGGATATGAGGGGTATTTGCCGTAATCGCCACGCTTGGCAGGCGGGTTGGCGATCGCAGTAGGTTGAGGGTAACCTCAGAGAGATGCTGCTGCCCATCCTCTGGAATGGTCCCTTAGTCGGCTTTTACGACACCCACAGGAAGAGATGGGGTGGTGCAATTCTTTATCCCCGGCACCACACAGGGAACACACAGGTTTAAATAACAACATGCTTTTCAAGGAAACAAGATTTAAGAACCTATTCCAAGTTATCCTTGTTATTCATAGTTACGTTGATTGTTAGAGGTTATAATATTAATTTACATTTGTAAATATTTACTAAAAACAAAACAAACATTTAAAAATATAAAAAATAGGAGTCGCCGGCATCGGGACCAGGGTCCAAACTACCGGGTATGTACTACTTAGCTATTTTTGGAAATATTAAATATAAAAGAAATTATAAAAGACAGCGATGGAGACGTGATATTTTGTAGTAATGATGACAGTTTAACTAATCTTAAGCTAGGTTGAACCAAGACGTTAATTAATTTTCATACGAGGCGGCATGTGTCCTTGCGGGCACTCCTCCATGGGACCTGGAGGCGAGCGTACTTGCTGGCTGCGGTGTACGAGCAAGGAGCTGAATTGCGTAGCCTCGTTGAGCCGGTTATGCCTGAGCAGTCAGCAAGGTGGCGTGAAGACGCTCAGGAAGTAGCGATGACGCGCACGCTTGGAGAACCCAAGTACCGGCCACTGGATCATCGCATCGGAGCGATCCGGCCCGTCCTGGAGCGATGGGTCACCCTCACGTTCCGTATCTTTCAAGTTATGACAGCGCACGGCTGTTTTGGCAGCTACCTGTCGAGGATCGGACGTGGGGAGTCCGAGGCATGCCACCAGTGCGGGGCCGCAACAGACACGACCCTACACACTTTGGAGGTGTGCCCAGCGTTCAGTAGCGAACGTCAGGAGCTGCTCGCTGACATCGAACCCGACCTGACGCTGACGGCAGTGGCCAACGCCATTCTCACCAGCAGAAGGTCGTAGGACGCCTTGGCCTCCTTCTGCGAGAACGTAATCTCGCAGAAAAAGGAGGCGGAGAGGGCGAGGGAGGACGACCCGCTATCAGCTGCGTTAAAACGCAGGCGAACGGGTCGTCGGAGGCGGTTGCATGGGTTGCTGCATCCATCGTAGCCCAACGCGGAGGTGGGGGTCACCATCTTCCCCACACTCCCCGCGACTTAGCTTCCAGGAGAGATAAGGCACCCCTCTCCCATCCGGGAAGTATTGCGCCTTCAGTGCCCGACGGGGCCAAATTGGTGAGCCCTAATAGGGGGCGACCGCGCGAACCGCAAATGACTCCATCGAGTGCTCGGGGTTCCGCAAAAGCGGTAGACGGATGTTAGGCGATTTAGTGGGTCGGTCACAGCCCATCGGGTGATCAACCTCACACGCCTCCCGGGCCTGCAACAACCCGGTGAGACGGTCGGGATGCAGAAAGACAGTGCTTATCGAGATGGACTTGTAAACTTTTAAAACTTTTAATAAAATATTGAACGGCGTTTAATTTAAACGCAATCTTAATCAGAATGCGTTTTAGAATTCTATAATTAGTAATTTATGGCGTTACCGTGATTTAACGTTTACGATACTATTTCGAAAGAAGTTTTGTGTTATGCCCTTTGGTAATGAAAGGGTAGCAAAAGCCCAACTACATACTCGTACTGTCCCAAAGCTGGACAAAGGCTTCCATAAATAATTATAAATCATCGCTACAACTGATGTATATTAACTTAATCACTATGCTTGCCAAATGCGGGTTGGTGATCTCAAGTATGGCATATGCATCAAAAATTCTAAACACTTTTGCCCAACCTGGGAATTGGAAGCAGCCACACAGATGGTGGGCTTCAAGTCTATGTGATGGGGGTATTACTCTGTTGTGCCTAATCTTTAATTAGAAGATCGATGACTTTCTTTGTCGTATTTTGTAGAGGTATAATGCTGAAGGCAGCGTTTGACTTTGAATTGCAACTGCAGTTCTCAAGAGACATAACTGGTCTATAGGAACATAGGAATGTTAATAAAATTAACATGTATACCCACATTGTATATTTATATAACATCAAAATTAATTAATATTATAAATAGACTAGAAATAGTTTTTCAGTTCTTCTCCATTTATGTTTTTTATTTTTTTTTAAATATGGTTATGGATAAGAATGTGAACGTTGTGCATATCTATAATTAACCTATTACCTTTACCTTTTACCTATTTGTTCTTGGAGCCGTTCCCATGAGCCCACAGCTGGAGGACATTTTTTATTTATAGGTTTTATTTTGTCTTTCGTTTTCGTAATTTTTTCTTTATTTTTTCTTTTATGTAGTTAGTTATTGTTATGTTTCATTACTGTGTATTAATCCTAGAATTAAATATATAAAATGTCTCACAGACAAACAGACAAAGGCCTCCCCCAAGTATCTCCGCAACGACCGGTTTTGTGCTGCTCGCATCCAGCGGCTTCCCGCGACCTTCACGATATGCCTTCCTATAATTCTGAAATGAATCATAATTATGTATTTAGTTAGTAAGCCTTATTAATTAATAAATAAATAAATAATTTTGGAGCGCGGCAACTGAGCATTTCAAACGACATACATACAGATTCATACAAACCCGTCGCGTAGATGTACAGTCAACAGCAAAAGTAGATGATGTTTACTAGATTTCAAAATTAAGTTTCGATAGTGTAAGTCGGTATTTTCTATATAAATACAGTCAAAGTCTGCAGGTACTAGTAGACACTCGAAGGTTTTTCGATATGCGTTTGAAAAGTTTTGATTTTCGAAAACAACCTATCAAAAACTGTCAAATTTCTTCAATAAGTAATAAACCATATGCCATCTACTTAAAGTTCAAAGTCCATTGATTGGTAGTCTGATGAGCGCAGGCGTGTGAACAGATTATAGTAGATTGTACACCAAGGGGATAAAGCACTGTATTATGTCACGGGCGCGATATTTGAATCCTGAGCGTAACGAAGGACTCCAGATTTAACTCCCGAGCGTAGCGAGGGGGTTTTGAGTTGATTCCCGAGCGAAGCGAGGGAATTAAAATGGAGTCCTGAGAGCAGTGAAGGATTAAAGCGCGCCCAAGGCAAAATCAGTTTTATCCCTGAGGAGTATACTCTACTTTTCTCACCTTTTGCGAGACAATAAAAACCAAGGCTACTAGAAAAAGTATTTTATTTATTAAAATACTATTTTCATTACTAATTATATATAATTAGCACAGTAAATAACAATAAAAAGTAAATTAAAAATTTAAATTGATGTTTGATACATTAGTCCAGTTATGTAAAGATATGGTTATATTTTTTGGTACGCTTATGTTAGTTGAGGTGGAATTTATTTGAGTAGCAGCACCCAATACATCAGAACCTTGCGTGTGAGGGTCGTTTGGCACAGTAAAGGTTGGGGAAGGTGGTGCTTGAGGCAGTGGGCTTGACGGGATATATTTTGAGCTAGATGGCTGTGGTGGCAAAGGTTTCCAAGGATCATAAATAATGGACGTAGTTTTCACATGAATGTTGTCACCAATACGACAGCTTATCTTGTTTTTATTTTGTATGGAATTCTCTATGTAGCCCTCCGCTACTGCATCGGATTTCCAGCCACCATGACGTTTTATCTGGGCCATATCTGCTCCTGAATCTGCCAACAGACTTGCCGATGTTCTCCTCAAACAATGACCCGTATAGAGCTCGGGATTTTGCAATTTGAGGTATTTTGCAATTTCTTTTGGCATGGCGCTGATTTTATTCTTGCCAATGACTTGCCTGGTGCATTTGCCATTACTGTAACCGATAAAAAATCTGTTGGTGTTTATATTAGAGGGGCGCAGAGCTTGGTACTTTTCAACAATTCTTGCATAATCTTCACGAACTATGAACGAACGTTCTCTATTTGTTTTGGTATCTGGTAAGTTAATCAGCAATAAATCTGCATGTTTTTTGATATCATTGACTTTTATGTTTACGAGTTCATTTCCACGACATGCGCCATTCACTCCAAAAATCAAGGCTACCTGTAACAAAAAATAGGATTGTGAGTAAATAGATAGATACACTACTACATTTTTTGACCTTTATATTATAAAAAAAGCTTGCGACAAAACCTTAGAATGTGTATTTTTTAAAAGTGTGCCATTTAAATACCCTTTTATTCAGTAAATATTTTATAGAGCTATTATAGGTAGGTACTAGAAACGTAACTAAAAAGTAGGCAGTACTCATACTTACTTTCATGGCCAGAAAGCTGTGATCAGGAGCCTCATTCAGAAAAGTTTCCACATCTTGCGCTGTCAATACTTTTGACTTCTTTGCTCGATGACCATCTGATTTCCTCTTTAAAAATGCCAATAACTTGCTATATGTATTTATCTTAATGTCGTGTTTGATGCTTATTGTTAACCTGAGCATCGAATAGATACACCACAGGCTGCTGGACTTCTTTGTACACAATAAATACTCGAAATAAACAAGAAGCACTGACTCCGACACAGACTTTGCGCCTTTTGCAGTTTTCCATTTGTGGAAATCGTCGTAAGCTTTCAAGTATTTTTCCTTCGACTTCTCTGGTAGTAGGTTATTAACAATACCTAAGGCGTCTAATTTAATGGACTCCGGAGTTAAATCACTTTCGTCACTCGACATTTTCTTAATGTTTTATTCTATCTTCTTTTGCAGTTTTGTCTGATACTGATTGCACCGTATTGAAATACTCGCGGCTTTTGTTTTAAGTATTGATTTTTTTTCGTTCGGCTTGCCGTGGCGTGGCCAGCTCGATTTTCGAATAAGTTCGATTTTCAAATAAATGAGGCGCGGCGCGCGCCGCCGTCCACCTCCTCGCCGTCGGCCACCAGCAGCTGCAGCAGCTGCGCGCCGCGCGATTTTGACGAAATTAGACTTGAAATGCATAACAATAAGAACTAAGAGAAGTGAGAATCAGATTACTGCCCGGCGGGTTATAATGAAATTCAGTACAACATTACACCCCGGCAAAAGACAAGGGCTATAATGATTTACTTTGAGTAAGGTTTGCATGATATATAATGAGGCATTGTCGAGCAGGTGGTGTGAAAACAAAATTACTACTAAAAAAACTAAAGTATAACAACTGAGGAGTTCGACGGCGCAGTGGATAACGCGCCCTGTCTGCGAGTGCTGAGGTTAAGCAACTTCGCAAAGGCCAGTCATGGATGGGTGACCAAAAATGTTTCACCTCGAGTTCCTCCGTGCTTCGAAGGGCACGTAAAGCCGTTGGTGTCGGCTGCATTAGCAGTCGTTAACAACCAACGCACCGGACTGGGCCCGCGTGGTGTTTTATGGCCCATTCTCCCTATCCATTCATAGGGAAGGCTCGTGCCCCAGCAGTAGGGACATATAAAAATGAGCTGATGATGATAACAACTGAGGCGAGGAAATGATGGCGTATGGACTGGCGCTTTCTAGTTGCATTCGTTTAAGTTAAGCCACACTCGCAATGCTTTGTCAACTAATGAGTGAAGGCACGTAAAGCCGTTGATCCTGGTTGCATTACCAGTCATTAACAACCACCGCACCGCACTGGGCCCGCGTGGTGGTTTATGGCCCGTTCTCCCCATCCATATATACGGTATGGTGATGATGGTGACAAAAAATTAAGAAATTATATCTAAAACATAACAATAATATAACCATTTTATCTAAATATGTTTGTAGCATTGTTGTGTTCCGGCAGCAAGAGATAAGATAGCCAGTGCCTCACTAGTTGAGGTTCCCGGGTGAAGTGCGCTTCCATCATTGGCCTTATCATCACTTTACATCAGTTGTGATCAAGGCATTGTGCTTACCCGTAGAATATATAAAGAAAAACTAAGAATTGAGTGTCGTTTTTAATGTGGAAGCCATTACCCCTGGACCATGGTACTCGTAACACTTACGTAGCTATTAAAAGAACACTGGAGCAAAATAAATATGACTCAGCCCGCATACGTACTCTCTCAGAATCGCGAATGAAAGATTTGTTTTGTTATGTTCAAATGGGAAGCGGTAAAGAAAACCGGTTACTATTTATTATTTATATATATGTATTTATTACAAGTTAACCGCCTCTGTGGTTTAGTGGTTAAGACCACCGGTTTAGACCCAGAGGTCCCGAGTTCGATTCCCATCGGTGGGTACATATTTGTGTACGCGGTTTGGTTGGTGGTAGGGCTTGTTTGTCCGCCTGGCTAGCTACCACCATCTCATCTAAATATGTCGCATATAACATCAATGTTTGTAGCATTGTTGTGTTCCAGCAGCTAGAGATAAGATAGCCAGTGATTCAGTAGGTGAGGATTACGGGTGCAGTGTTCCACCTTTGGTCCTATCACCACTTTTATTTATTTGAGGTTATGTGAAGCAAATTTCAATGGCTCTTGTAGATTTCATGGTGTCGCCATCTCTGAGGTCCCGGGTTCGATCCGGTCGGGTCAATTTAGAAATTATTGTTTTTCTAAATTGTCTCGGGTCTGGGTGTTTCCTATGTATAATAAGTATGTATTTAAGTATTTTAAGTATGTTTATCCGTGGTCTAGTAACCATTTAACGAGTTTCATAACGAAGCTTCTCTTGGGCTAGATAATTGGTGTGAATGTAGGAAAGCTTATTTTATTTATTTATTTATTTTTAAAAATATAGTAATGCAAAACAATGCTGCTTGACAGCGGAAAGGTTTTTTAAAGGAGAGAGTTTGCTTTTAGCTGCCTTTAGTTTTTACAGTATCACAGAACTTGGATTGGTGAGAAACTTAAAGGGTTCCTCAAAGGGGTCGTCAGAGGGTTTCTAGAGAGTATGGCTTCACGCAAGCGTGTCCGTGTTCCCTACTAGGTTCTCCGAGGAGTTCGGATCTGATCGAAACAGGTATTAGAATGGTCGCGATCCAGCCGGGTCCTCGGCAGAATGCTACCACCAGGTGATCTCCAAATCTATCTACAACCAAAACAATAAATTAATTAAAGACCCGAGGAGTTCGGATCTGATCGAAGCAGATAGGAGTTCGGATCTGATCGAAGCAGATAGGAGTTCGGATCTGATCGAAGCAGGTAGGAGTTCGGATCTGATCAAAGCAGGTATTAGAATGGTCGCGATACAGCCGGATCCTTGGCAGAATGCTATCACCATCGCCATCTCCAATTCTATCTTCAACTTAAACAATAAATAAATTAAAGACAACAACATTCAGCAATCGTATAACCATTTTTTATTTGTAGAATAACAGTCAGTCTGTTCTACCGTTAAATGTAATTTATTGAAAAGCAATTTACTATCAGAAACATTCGTTAAGCCCGAAAACAGTTTACATTACCAGACATAGCATCTTAATCTCTACAAAGTTGCATCTATTAAAATCGTAGCAAATTACCCAGAAACACTATGGTCTGTAAATATCGTTCGTAATACATAGTAAAAGTTGATGTAATGGTCGATGAAATCTGTACTGGAACACTACCATGAGTATACTTTTACGCTTCTCGCTAGCGACAGCGTTAAATGTTAAATGGAAAAATGAACCATGCGTTCTTATGAACATTAAATGGCGCTATCCAATTTACCATAAACCAAAATGTACTGTATTCTACAGAAAACAAAAATTGAGCTCTAATGAGTACCAGAAGGCGCTGTTCACTTCAGTTGTGAAAGCTATCGCTAGCGAGTACTCATGGTACGGTACTGGTAGGATACGTGCCGCAAAATATATCATACACGATTAGACACTTTTAGGAATGGCTCGCCAGATGTGGGAACATAACTTAAGTGTTGCTAATCATCTATCACACTAAATAAAGTAAGTTGTCGTAACTATTTGTGATGCTATAACTCATGCTTAGCATTATCTGGTTCGAAGGACCATTTATTACTTGATTAATTACTTACTCCGATGGCTCAGCGACCCAAAGTGTGTCTTGGCCTCCGACACAAGGTGACGCCACTGCTCCCTGTTTTGCGGGGTCTCTTGCCAGTCACTGGTTTTCAGGAGCTCATGTTTCCCACCATTTATTAATTTTTTTTATTTTTACACCACCAATATTTTTATGTAATTGTTTTTTTAATCCGTTGCTTAGATAGTTTGAGGACCTATATTATAGTTAACATTTAATCTTCAGTGGATTCAGAATCACCACGAAAAGAGAAGAAATGTGTTATATAAAATTTTCCGATTTACTTTCTGATTCTACTGGAATTTTTGTTTTCAGCCACAGGTCTGCATCACTGCATAATTATTCTGTGTTAAATAAACGACACATCAAGCGGTTGCTGGCCATCTGCCAGGCAGTCCGAACCTTCACTAAGGATTGCAGGTGATATTAGTGAGCAATTGATACGTTACCAGGGTCGAAAGAGAGCTACTCATTGCACGCCCACGTCTTCTGGGATCTATTCGTAATAAGAATATTAATACTAATGAATACTGATAACGGTTCTATCTGGTCGTCAGTCAGTATTGATCTGGTAGAGCAAAATTTTGTGCAAAATGTGTTGAGTTAAATTTCATATCTCTTATGAAGCAATATTATAAAAATGAAATTGAAGTCATGCTATACTTGTCATAGGTACTTACTTAGCCATACGATATGTATCTCAGATTATAGACATGTGACAAAGATGCCAAAGAAATATTGAAAACGAAATACAATTCACACTGAAAAATAAAGATTAAAAATGTATTGTATATTGGGTGGTGCAATTCGTTATCCCCGGCACCACACGGGGTTAAAGACCCAGTATGCGGTGACTCAAATTCTGTGTCACCTTTGAAAGTCAGATTTTTTTGTCTGAGGTAAACAAAATGTTTGTGTTGTGCATTTCTTTTAAATTTATATAATTACTAGCTGACCAGCGGACTTCGTACCGCTTTGACAGTTTCCATGACAACAGAACAAACAAAAAGTTGACAATTTCCATGAGAACAAAACAAACAACTTTACGCTTCATCCACGCATAAACAATTTCAATTGGATGAAAAAAGAAAAAAATCATCAGAAAAAATGATCTTGTCCCAATCACGGTCTTTGTTTTCGCACGCCCAATGCAGCCTTTTTTCAATACTTATGCGTTTCAGAAAGGAGAGGTTTCTTCACAGTGCTTCGATATTTCACGCCATTTACAACTAAATGCCTTTTGATGGTGTCAAATGATATAATAAAAACCCTTTTTCTTCAACTGTTCTTGCCCAGAGCGAAGTGATAATAAAGGATTCTTGGCAAACAGCTGCACAATCCGTTTATCCTCTGCGACAGACGTCTTTTTCGATTTGCCACGATCTGGTAAGTCATCGACGGTTTTTGTTTGTGAATATCTCTTCACCCACTTGCTTACGAAGGCCTTGGACTTTTTTATATAATGGGCGGCCTGATCGCGGGACATTTTGGGTCCTTTCGAATGAGTAGATACAGAGAAACACAGCTTCAAAGCGGGAAGCGTACGCAGCACTCATTGTAAAAAATAATATTTTTAACAAGAATAACTAGAGGGAAAACTTATGTTTTTACAATGCATTATAGGCAAAGGATTATTCTATTCAGCCTAATATTTATTTTTATAAATTGCATTCTAAAATTTAAAAATATGCCGATCACGTTCTTGTCAAGCACACTGTATATAATTAATTTTAAAGGTTACCCACTCTGAATATATTTGGTATCACTTTAAAAGAAGAAGAATAAGAAGAAAAACATTTATTGGTATTCAACATTTTTAATTATTTGAGCTAGGTTGCTTTTTTATTGACCGAATGGTTACTGAATAGTAAATTTCATTCGCCCTTAAAGATTTTGTTGCTGGTCTTTTCTCAAAGCTCTATAAAGTTTAGGAGGTCATAGCATAGTTTCAGATATCTGTATGCATAATTTTTTACTTAGGTTTAAGGAATATTTTTAGGATTTCGACTATTATTAATTCCACTTACGCTAAAGGGCTTCTTACTACGAAAAATATCAGATCTCTAAATAAAAAAATTTGGTGCCATGAGTAGAACGGTCTATTCAAAGTCAAGGTCAAAATATCTTTATTCAAAAAAGCATATATTCTCTAAGCTCTTTTAAATCATAAAAAAACACCAACTACTTTTAGCTACATAGAAGTAAAGATCTGTTTATTTGCTTTTTCAGAAAATTAGTTCTAAGTTTTATATGTATTTGAACTGTAGTTATATCACCGCTGTTTGTCCGTCGGCGTCGGAACATTACGAGGCTCCCTCTGGCTGTGGACACAAAATAAAGAGGCTGCAGAAAGTTATCTTCATACAAACGTGTGTGCGTTGCTTATCTATACAACCTCTATTATTGTCTATACAAGCTCTTACGGTCACGGAATCTCGCAGCAACTGCGCTCACACCCGTTTTTATAAACGAGCAAAAGCTTTTACTTATGCAAGTGTAATTGCTTAGGTAGGTAACAACTTTTATTCTTAAAGTTAAGAAAACCGATGAAGTAAGAAACGTCAAAGTTAGAGTTCTTAGGCTCGATTTTTCAATCCTCAGCTAAGTTTTATCCAGCGAATAACATTGTCATTTTGACACATTATTATATATTTTCTAAAGAGAATCTGTCATTATGTCACAACTATTCAATTAATAAACTTTAACTGACGATTGAAAAATCAGCCCTTAGCCAAACAATAGTCGCCAATATCTTTACTCAAGCAATCAAGATTTCTCTAAGAATTCATAGTGACAAGCTTGTGACAAGCTAATATTGAGGTTATATTCCGTGTGAAAGTTTGTGTTCTTTCTAAAATAATAAAAACTTATGGATTAGATAATAATAATAATACTGTTATTTAATTTAATAACAAAACTTTTGTTCATAATTTACTAAGAAAACTTTTTTAATAATTTAGATAATATTTCTAGTGATCCATTACAACAACTTAAAACAAGTACTTCTGCTCCCGAACAATGACTATCCAAAAATAAAAAAGTAATGTAGTAACAATTTACACTTAATACATTGCTCAGGTAATTAACGTTACTTGTTTATAAAATGAAATGTTCTTATTGACATTTCTAAGAACAAGTAATGACTTAACGAAGTAATTGCTAAGTAGGGAGTAATACCTGTTTATAAATACGGGTTCGAGTACCTGTTTATATATCAGACTGTTCCGATTGTGCCAAGTGAAGCAGCGCCTCCTGGCGGCATACGAGAAGAGCTAACTCTTAACCCAGTTGCTCCGACAGGGTGTTATAACACCCCTAAAAGTATTATATAGATATACCCTAATGTAATACTTTTAGAGTTTTATTTACAACAACACACAAACACTTGGTCGGACTAAATGGGTAGAAGAGCTAACCAGAGAAAAAAAAATTAAAAAAAATGAATATATGTCGAATGAAATTAGCACTTGGCACCGAGATCCGAGTCCGTGAGAGAGTCTATTGTGCGTTGCTGAGCGCGGCATGTAATGAGCTTACCTTCTGGTATGTCCTTATTTTGTGTGGCGGGCATAATGCAAAAATCCCGATTTACGTTCGCCCGCTGCCAAGAATGCCCGATTGTCGAGTTTACCTCGCTCAGTTTATTTCTGTTACACAGAATAAAATGTTTGTTTCTAGTTGACTCGACTGGTGATTTTATCGTTTCACCAAACGTCTTTTTGTATAATTATATTTCGTTAATGCACGGTATATATTTCGCGTTACACGATAGGAATAGTTGCGCTATTGTTACTTGGCTTCAACAGGGGTTAAACAGGATGTTTTAGAGTACTCGACGCATTGGAAACCTCTTTTTTTGGATTAGTTGGTGGAAACATGGGTAGATAGACATAAAGATAAATTCTTTATTGCTCACACACAGATGGAAAAAAAAGAATACAACAGTTACACAAAAACTTAAAGCTAATATATGGGCAAAGGCGGTCTTATCGCTACAAGCGATCTCTTCCAGGCAACCTTATGTTGAAGAATCCAAGGAAGAGATAGAGGAAGTGCGCAAGCATTAAATAAATAAGTACACATAATACCCTTCACACACATACATACATACATACTTAAATAAAAAAATATAATATATATATTTATATATATATATATATAAAACACATTATATAACATACATTAAATAAACTATAACATGTTACTAGCAGATGAGTGAAGTAGTAAATGCTTGTACAGTGATTTGGAATGACGGATTTCAGGCGGTAGTTGGTTCCAAAGGAACGTAGCTTTGACGGTAAAAGAGTCCTCAAAATATCCAGACCGAGTAAAAGGAGGCTGTAGGACATTATCTGAATTTGACCTGAGATCCCGGATGTGATCCACCCCGAGAAATCGGAAACACTCCTTAAGGTAAGAAGGAGTACGAGGATCGATCATACAGTACGTTAAAAACAAGGATAAGAATATGTTCCTCGCGATGCAACTTAGGAAGCCATTCAAACTTTTGCCTGTATTCAGACACATGAACTTACACAAACCGTCGATGAACCTGGTGCAGAGATTTTTGAGGCGTTGTAGTTTGTTGAGTAGGTCCTCATTTTAATCAATAAGGCAGATCAGTATAGTCCAAAATCGGTAGAAGGAGAGATTGCGCAAGTTCAACCTTGGTCTTTACAGGAAGCATGTTTTTCCACCTCCTTAACGACCCAGAGGCCGCAAACACTTTCCGGCTTATCTCCGATACTTGAGGAGACCACGAGAGGGTGCAATAAAAAAAAACTCCTATATTTTTGGCAACTTTACCATAAACCAGTGTGACACCGTTAAGCATGAGCGGAGGGATAGACAACTTATTTAACTTAACTATCTGTTTTGAGCCATCACCGATGATGATAGCCTGTGACTTGTTAGGGTTGACCGTTAAGCCATGGGTTCGACTCTATTCATAAATATATTGTCGCAAGGTCAGCATTGAGGCTAGTGATCATACTCGAAATATCATCGACCGAGGCTTGTAAATGGATTTGCAGGTCGTCAGCATACAGGTGGAATTGACAAGAAAAGAGTGCAGTGAGAAAATTGATAAATATCGAAAAAATAGAAAGGAGAAAGGACACCGCCCTGGGGCACACCGGCAGTGACGTCGCTAGCGCATGACATTTTCTCATTGGAATGAAATGAAATATTTTTATTTGCTTCAAATTTTGGGTACATGGTATGGTGTTCTTAAAAGTTACAGCTTACTTCTAAATCAACTTATTATAATTAAGCATCCAAATATTTGTAATTATATTATATATATACGAGAGAAGAACAAGCCAATGCAAAGCAGCTTCTCAATAATTACTGTTTAAATATTCTTGTACGGAGTAAAAGCATTTTTCAGTGAGGTACATATGTAGTTTTCTCTTGAAAGTTGTGCCATTCAACAAACGTAGATTATCAGGCAGAGCATTAAATATTTTGACGGCCATTACGCAGGCATTTTTATCGGGCAAGCATAGTATGAATTTCAGCATTTCTAATTTATTTACGGGTCTCTGACGAAAGTGTTTGTAATTTGGAATTTTCTTTTTAATAAATTGTTCCATATTATCATTAACAAAATTACATAATTGTTTAAGAAAGAGACCAGTCAGCGTAAGAAATTTGTATGTCTTGAATAAAGGCCTGCAGGGCTCTAAACGATATGCACCAAACACATTTCTTTTGGCATCTGAACAGCCTCTCAATATCGGTATAATTTCCCCATATCATGATACCATATTGTAGTATCGATGCTACATGGGCAATGCTAGGAGTGCATTTTCTACAGAAGATCTATTGTATGTTCTATTGTAAATGCTATTTTATGCTAATGTTGACTATCATCTGTTGTGTACTCCATAAATAAATAAATAAATAAAGATACTTCACTGAGGCGTCTTAAAGCAAACGAGAACCTACTTATTTTTCACAAACGGATCTTACATGGCTCTTCCAGTCACAATTTTCATCAATATTCCTAGAAACTTAGTCGATTGTACCATGTCAACTTTTTTATCATTCGATTCGATTCGATCATTGACACGGTTTCACTGTCGCCGCCCAAAAAGGTAGCTACGAAACCACTCGATTACAGTATCCGAGATTAGGAGAGATCTCAACTTTGCCAGAAGGATTACGTAGTCAACAGTGTTAAAGGCATTGGAGAAATCCAAAAGAACTAGCGCTGTTAACTGTTGATTAATAATACAAGGAATACTTTACAACATATATGTATCGATAGATACATAGTTACTTTTATTGCAACACTAAATTAATTAACATAAATTTAAAAAAAATTAGCGGTCTCATCGCTTTAAATAACTAAAGCGACTTTTTTTCAGACAACCATTCGGATAGCAAGAATATCTCACAAAAGTATAGAATGTTTTTGTTTTGTTTATATAATTTTTAACGCAAATTTTGTTGCGAACCAATTACAAAAACATAAATGTTGAAAAAAATTCCACGAGCAGGCTTTGAACCGGCACCCTTCTGACATACCGGGTCTGATCAATGGGCGCCTTTGGCTTTCAAAGTAAAAAAGTAAATAGTGTTGAATAATTTCGGCGGGCTGGTTAGAACCACGATATCTCAATTGGCAGAGCACCTGACCCGGTATGTCAGAAAGGTGCAGGTTCAAATCCTGCTCGTGGAATTTTTTTCAACATTTGTGTTTTTTTAAATAATATATTGATAATCCACGGTACTAGTTATTCTGCAGTGGCATCAATAAGTGATTAACAAAGTCGACTGTAAACAGGTGTTATAGTTACGTGTTAATATCACGTACAATAGCTTGCCGACTTGCTAGTCAATAGAGAAGACAGACAGACAAAGACATTGTATAGTAAAGTAAGTAAGTAAAGAGCTTATAATTGTCCCACTGCTGGGCAAAGGCCTCCATCATTGAAATCAAGTCATCACCACAATTGATGGGTAATGGCTTAATCACCACGCTTGCCAAATGCGGGTTGGTGATCACAAACCCGGGATATGCGTCGTGAAATCCGAAACACTCTTTGCCCGACCTGGGAAGTGAACCCGGGCCAAAGTAACATTAAGAAAACGATAGCGAAGTTCGAAAATAATAAAATGTATGGGATTGACATAAGACGCGCTAAATCACGTGGTCAATCTTATGTCAATCCCATACATTTGATTCTTTTCGAACTTCGCTATCGTTTTGTTAATGTTACTTTGGCTACCGCCAATTCTTTTTAATGATATGGTTTTAATAAAATATAGGTAATACGATGACGAAATCAACACTCGTTGCTGTTGTGTTTCGTCCGGTGAGTGAAAGTACCGGAGGGCCATCTCTTAACTTCTTCCCCCTTCCCAATTCCTACTCCCTCCTCAAGATCCAACTCCTTCCTCAAGGTCGGCAACGCATCCGCGATTACTTTAGTTTTGCGGGTGTCCATGGGCGGCGGTGATTGCTTTCCATCAGGTGACCCGCCTGCTCGTTTGCCTCCTTTTAACATAAACAAAAAAAAAACACCGCGAGTTACCAAATGACCTTATTTGAACCTTATGAAATTACAAACAGCGCAACACCATCTATCGGTTAGCTAAGATATCGAAAAAGTGGTGGTTAGCGTAAACAGGGCATGCCACTTGTTATTAGCACCTTCACGTAATAGCTGTAGAATTTCATATAAATAGAAAACAATATTTTCAAGAGCAGATGCGAAATTGAGTCATTCCGGAACTACGAGTATTGTTGAAGTAGGTACTTATATTTTATTTTCAGCATTAATGATGTTCTAAAATTATAATAGGGTAGTTGACTTCTTGGCGGGAAATTGAAACGCAATGAATGCAGTTTTGTTTCATCATCATCATCATCATAAGGCAAAATAAATGCACTGCTGTGGACAAACGCCTCCCTTAAAATCCACCATGCCGTTTGGGCTGTGTAGGGCATGCCAAAGAAACAGACATACATATATACAATCAAAAAACATAACCCTCTGTTCAACACCCTTTTGATACTATTTATTTAAGTACGTAAAATAATAATATATGCCAATACTTGTGACGTCTATTAGTTCCAATAGATGTTACAAGATGGCGGCGCGGATGTATTTCTTAATCGCGCTATCGACATTTCGCATCAGAATGTATATTCATTTGAGTTATCGAATAAATTTGTTTGTTGTTGTTGTTTGTTGTTGTTGTTTGTTGTTGTTGTTTGTTGTTGTTGTTTGTTGTTGTTGTTTGTTGTTGTTGTTTGTTGTTGTTGTTGTTGTTGTTGTTTTTCCGTATATAAGAAAGTACTTTGTGGTTGTTACCTACTATAGAGCAAAAGTACCTTTAGCGGTTTTATTTTCAACCCTATTAGTATTTTTATACAGTTCAAGGTTATACCATTTATCACCCTCCTGACGCAGTCGGGTAAAAAGCATATTTCTAGTGTGTAAGATTGTTGGAAAACCGAACAAATAATTAAAACCAAACAAACAACATCAACAAAAAACAACAGTTGTTTTTAGTAAAATTGGCAACGAATTATACGAATAAGACTAATTGGATGCACCCATGTGCTATTTATGCCATCATTTATCTAATTATGGCGTTGTCGATCACCACCTCGCTCGCCCGTGACATGCTGAAATTCATTTTCGAATCCATGGAATGGCTCGAATGCTTTGAGGTGGCGGCGCGGAGGTGTGGACACGATCTGGGCACGCTCTTACCCGTAGTGCGTTGCTCTGTTGGTAGTAAGTAGTGTACGATGTTCATATGGAGTGATCTGTGCGCCCAGCGTGCCCTTGCTAGGTTAAGCGACTTTTAAAAAGTCCGATCATCGGATGGGTGACCAAAAATGTTTCTTCTCCATGCTTCGGAAGGCTTTAATTAGTTTAAATATGTTAGTACAGTATTATTTTACAATTTTATAGTCGCGCAGATTTGCTTACACCACAGAAAGAGTTATCTGGAAAAGATCTCTTCTAGAGATAAGCTCACCTTTCTGTATGTCCTTTGTAACGAGTGTTGTAATGTAATTTATTTGTACAATAAAGAATTAATAAAGTAAAGTTGGTCCCGGCTGCATAGCAGTCGTTAACAACCACCAATCCGCGCTGGACCCGCTTGGCGGTGTATGGCCCGTTCTAAATATCTGGAAGTTTTGTCTCCGTACTTTTCTCGCTCAACGTTAGTTGAATGTGAAGCCATAGTTATTCTTTCCACAGCTAAAAAATAGACGTCCTGAATAGGTAAAAAAAATTTTGGACGATTCAAAAGCTAAAGTTTTTTAAATTTTATTTGAGTTTAAAAAAATTACTTTGACTTTAATTTTATAGCCCCAGGTCTCCCAAGCCGCGGTGTTATCAATATTAAGAGAAAATACAGTGAGCTTAGGCTTTTGATAAGCCAATATTAGGGGGCAGTCGGTACCTATATCATCGGCTGTATAGCCCATATTATCGGCTTGATGGTGCAGTGGTTAACTTGCCTGGTCTGCGATTGCTGAAGTTAAACAACTTTCGTCGAGGCCGGTCATCGGATGGGTGACCCAAAATTTGTCATCTCTAGCTCCTCTGTGCTTCGAAAAGGACGTAAATTCATTGGTTCTGTCGTTAGCAGTCGTTAACAACCACCGCCGGTGTGGTGCCGGGGATAAAGAATTGCACCACCCCATCTCTTCCCGTGGGTGTCGTAAAAGCCGACTAAGGGACCATTCCAGAGGATGGGCAGCAGCATCTCTCTGAGGTTACTCTCAACCTACTGCGATCGCCAACCCGCCTGCCAAGCGTGGCGATTACAGCAAATACCCCCCATATCCTTGGGGGAGGCCTTTGTCCAGCAGTGGACGTCTTTTGGCTGAGATGATGATGATGATGAACAACCACCGCACCACACTGGGGCCGCGAGGTGGTTAATGACCCGTTCTCCCGATCTATCCATAGGGAAGGCTCGTGCCCCAGCAGTGGGTTACAAAATGAGCTGGTAATGATGATGGTGCTGGGTATGGCCCAACCTCTTGTCAACCCGCAAGTTTTGTTTCCATACTTTACTTTACTCGCTTAACATTAGCTACAGCGCTAGGTCAGCCCTAAGCCGCGGCGCGGCGTCTCCAATGTTAAGTGGATAGCGGTAAAGGTAAGGTAGGTAGGTAGCTTCTCGACCGACCCCTATGTTTTTACAAGCTTTTATTTAACTTGCAATGTATGTATGTATGTATGTATGTATGTATGTCTGTATGTTGGTCGGGTGGAATCTTGTAACTCAATTTTGAAGTAGATATCTTCAACCGGTTGAGCTGAAATTTTGTATACATGTTCAGTTCGGATGACAATGCATGGTAAATTGTGTGACGTCATTCTAAATCCAAGATGGCGGCACACCCAAGATGGCGGACTAATTATTTTTAATGCATTCCTACAATGACTTACTATACAGCCCCAGGGCGCCCAGGCCGCGAATCTTCCAGTATTAATCAGACCTCCGTAGCCGAGTGGCTTGCACGCCGGACTTTGGGCGTTAACTCTGAGGTCCCGGGTTCGATTCCCGGTCTGGCCAATGTCGAAAACTAACTTTTCGATATTGTTTCGGGTCTGGGTGGTTGTGGTACCGTCGTGTCGTTGTTTCCGATTTCCATAAAACGAGTGCCTCAGCTACTTATCTTGGGATCAGAACAATGTGTGATGTTGTCTCATATTTTTTTACTTACATACATAAATTGGGGGGTGAATATTAATATGACAGGGTTTCCATACTTTACTCGCTCAACATTTAGCTACAGCCCCAGGCGCCCAGGCCGCGGAGCTTCCAGTATTAAGTGGGGGGGGTGAATACCAATACGACAGGGTGGTTAGGTTTGCGTACATTACTCGCTCGACATTAACTACAGGCCCAGGTCGGCAGCCGCGGTGTTCCATTACAGTCTTATCAAGTCGACAAGCGCCACGACAATATCGGCGCGAACAAGCGTTCTAATTCCGTCGCCGCCCTGCCGACTATTTCGCCGGCTATTTATACCGAAATATCGCCGAGCCGATGTGGGTCGGGATTCCTTTTGCTTTTGCGCCGCTCGCACGTGTGTGTTTGCGTAATGTCGTTTCTACCTTTTTTGTAGGAAACTTGTAGGTCAACCTGGACGGGTATTTGTGGAGCTTCGCGCTAAATACGTTTGGAAACTTTTTGCTCCCTCTGCCCTTTTTGGTATATAAGTTTTGAATAAAGTTCTATAATTGGACTATCCCCCCCTCCCCCTCCCGAATATAAGTTGTCTTCGACTTTGATTCGCCAAAGCTCATGTCAACAAAGATAACTGAAATAGTCAATAACCGAGAAAAAAAATTTTTTAATTGTTTCAAAATTTTTATACTAAATTTAATTTAAAGTTTTTAAATTATTGTCGTAAAAACGGGGATTTTATTAAAACTACCATTATTAACTACATATTAATACAAAAACTGTATCTTTTTTAAGCATTATGTCGTGTAAATTAAACCAAGATCTAAAACAATCCTTTTTTTATAGTATCCATCATACTATAATAATTGATTACGTAGTTGTCGACATTGAATAGGGCTCCTTTGACTTACAGAGTAAGAGTAGATTTTCGGCGAGTTGGATAGAGCCACGATATCATAGTTGGTAGTGCACCTAACCCGGCCTGTCTCGATGTGCGGGTGCGAATACCGCTTGTAGAATTTATTCAACACTTTGTCTTTTTCAAATTGTAATTTGTTCGCAATAAAATTTGTGTAAAATTAAAAATAACCATATTCCTACAATAATATGCTTAGTGCTTCTTTTTAATTAATAAGTAACTTCTATCGGTGAGAACCTATAAGTGGTTTTTATGTGTTGTAGTTTGTAACCCTATTTAAATTTTGTAAACCTTGGTTTTCCTAAGATAATAAAATAAAATAAAATAAATAAAATAAAATAATTCAATCTTTAAAACAATTAATCACTTGAGTTTTTCGCGTAGCCCAAATACTACTATCCACATAAGTCCATACATTTGGAGGTTAAAGTTACTCGCGTCCGTAGGTTTACTCTTGAGACCCTACACGTGACCCCTGGGTGGTGCTAAATGAGTGACACTGTCTGAGTGGTAGAGCCACGCTGCGTTGCAGCACGACATGGGCCGGCTCGCCCGGCGTAATACCACCCTCTCACAGGACATCGGCGTGTAACAATGGCACTCGTTGCTTTTGTGTTTCGTCCGGTGAGTGAAAGTACCGGAGCCCCATCTCTCACCCCTCACCCTCCCAATTCCTACTCCCTCCTCAAGTTCCAACTCCTTTTTTTAAGGCCGGCAACGCATCTGCGATTACTTTGGTTTTGCGGGTGTCTATGGGCGGCGGTGATTACTTTCCATCAGGTGACCCGACTGCTCGTTTACCTCCTTTTATAAAAAAAAATATATAATATCACATAGTAATTGTAAAATAACATAATATAATAATATACGATCAGGCATATATATTTTTTCTTTGATGAAATCCCGATTGATGACGAACCCAATTTATTATCCATACCCCCATGGTTGAATGATGGATATCAAAATAGTCTTGGCATAAACTCAGACATTCTAATATCAGCGCTGACAGGAACGTTTCGAGTCATTACTGTTTAATATACATGAAACTATTAAATTTACGTGACATTTTAATTTCCGTTCTTCGTTATTCAAAAGGCAAATAAAGCTGATGGCCGGCTGCATAACCAGTCTTTAACAACCATCACACCAACCACCAACCGTGGTGTGTTTATGGCCTGTTCTCCTCTGTTTCCATTAATTATTTATTTATTTAAAATTCATCATATAAACTTACAGCCTGTTCAGCCAACACGCTTATATGCTATATAAACTAATCTACTAGTAACAAAAACAAGTACTTAAATGTAAAATCATTATATAAAAACACATTGCAAAAAAATACACATAAAAAAATATAGCCAACCATAAAAACATTAACAGCAACATTGAGAAACTATAACTATTTAAATTATATAACTATAGATGCGATAAGTACATCCTGCATTTATCTATAAGACTAGGTAAAGTGTCTGCAAATATGTCAGCATCCTGGAAGTGATTTACAAACGAATTTAGGAAGATCATTGCACGAGCTGTTGGAAAATTACTACCATGCCACGTGCGTAGCTTTAGAGGAGCGAACAACAGGTGCCGATGCCGACCACCACCTCGCGTATAAATTTGCGGAACGTACAGTCCTATACGCTCAGCAGCCACCGGATTATCCACTTCATTCCGCAGAAGTAGACAACAGTGAATTAACAGTTGCAACCTCCGTCTAAGCTGCAATGTGTCCAAGCCCACCATACCCGTAACAAACAGCGAAGGATAAAGATACGTGTAATAGCCAAATTTCCTCTTGTACACATAAATCGTGTCCCAGCAGTGGGGACATAAACGAGCTGGTCATGATGACACTTTTATTATTTCTTAAAGCCCACCCACCCATTAAGCTACTAGAGGTGAGGAATAAAATTGGTATGGGTACGGGGATTAGGACGTCATTTAACCATTTCGCCCTGTGTGGTGCCGGGGATAAAGAATTGCACCACCCTATCTCTTCCCGTGGGTGTCGTAAAAGCCGACTAAGGGACCATTCCAGAGGATGGGCAGCAGCATCTCTCTAAAGTTACCCTCAACATACTGCGATCGCCAACCCGCCTGCCAAGCGTGGCGATTACGGCAAATACCCCCCATGATGATATGCACACCTGTGGATATCTTTGGGGGAGGCCTTTGTCCAGCAGTGGACGTCTTGTGGCTGAGATGATGATGATGATAACCGTTTTATCTTACTGCTTAGATTATAATCTAGTACATTCAAAAAAATTAACGCTTGAGAACAGCTCTACTGATTTGGCATATTTATTTTTTGTTGTGTTCGTAATGAGCAGGACAAGTTACGAGCTTGTAAAACCATCACAGGTGTTCATTGAAGCGGACGTAGTCACGTGCGGTCTTCTAGTGTTTGATAGAAACAAAATTGAACTTAACGACACCTTACGAAAGTTCATTTAGCAATATACCGCTTACAACACTGCACTTCCAAAAGATGGTATAGTTTACCAGCACACGTTTTCCCTCCTTCCTATGACATGGGGTCCTTAAAACGAGGTGTGAAGGAAGAGGCACCTTGTGGGTCGGCAGGGTGAGGGTGACTGATGCTGCGTTGATTTCACGCTTTCGTCTGGACTCCGTTTCCATTAACATCAGGTAGAGTGGAGTCATTTGCCGAGATAGGTATAAAAAAAACAACTTCCTTCCGTATTAAATATTCAGTTATATAAACTTTTATTTATTTATTTACTTACTAGATAGTATTTTCCTTATATAAATACAAAAATACTATTAGAATTTGCTTATTGGTTTGAAGAAATGAAAGTTAACAAGTAACCTACCAAAATTTCTCAGGGCTTTCAAGTAGTTTATTAGTTACTGCGCCATATATCTATCTATATATATATATAAAAATCAATTGATGTCCGCTTGTCTCGCTAAAACCGGAGAATGGCTGGACCGATTTGGCTAATTTTGATTTTGAAATATTTGTGGAAGTTCAGGGAAGGTTTAAGCGGTGAGAAACATAAATAATAAGTAACGAAAAATACTATTAACGACAATTTAATTTTCCAATACAAAGTTATTTGTTTGTTTCGTTGTCATGGAAACTGTCAAAGCGGCACGTACAACAAAATGTTCCTAGCTGTGAAACATTTGATGTCTTTTGTCACTTGGTTTGTTGTCAGATATTTATATATAGGTGTGTATTATGTATGTTTTATAGCTGTAGTATGAGGTCCGATCTCTTTGGTCTGTTTTGTTGGAATACAAAACAGTTCTGTTTCAGAAATAAAAAATGTGTAAAAGTGTCAGTTGGTTGTCGTTAAAAGAAAATAAATAAATAAATTTCAAGACGATTATTAAAATCTATCATCAGTTTGTCAGTGCGCGAAAACTTTATTTAGGTACTGTTATTGTTTTAAAATGCCAAGGAGAAGAGGACCTGACTTAGGTCGTCGAAGTCAATCAAATGTGCGACGAGCTAACTCACGTGCAAACCGCACTGACGACCAGCGAGAGACAGATAATGATAACATTCGTTGGTATGGCAGAATTGCGTTCCACAGTGAATAATAATGAAGTAGATGAGCTTAGAATGGAACGAGTTCGGGCACACCAAACACAACAACAGCGAGCACGACACAATGAAATAGAGCGATTCCGCAGACGCAGTGTTCCTGTAAACCTGGAACGAGTAGCATTCCACTATGACCCGGATATAGATTATTGTGCCGTAACAATTGGGGAAATGACAACCATTTGTCAATATTGTAAAGCGTTAAAATACAGCGGTGAATCTACTGGATTATGTTGTGCTGGTGGTAAAGTAAAATTGCCACAATCGGTCCCACCACCACATCAATTACGCTCATTATTTTCTGGGGTGGGAAATAAATAATTTATCAAAAGCAATTATTATGGTAGACTACCTTGAAAGTGGGCATGAAATTTTCCTGTACAATATGCGTTGCGCCAAAAGAATTTCATTTGAAAGCAATTGTTATATTTTTGGATGCTGATCAATAAATGTTTAGAGTAATTTCCCACCCCAGCCGATAATGTTTAAGTATTGACCATCTTTTTTTCACCAATACATGTAGTTGATACGAAGTTCACCGGGTCATCTAGTATTATACAGGGTGTCCCAAAAATGGCACGCCAAGCTGACACTGGAGATAGAAATAGATAAAAATAACATGACTCTAGTAAAAGTCTCATACGCGAAAATGCCACTTTTTTCTTTTCTAAAAACTCCACTTTTAGTTAGTTTTTATTTTATTTATTTTTATTTTTTTTGATTATTATTATTTTTTTGTTTATTTTTTTTTATCTGATAGGGTTATAGCTAAGCTATCTCCAGTGTCAGCCTGGCGTGCCATTTTTGGGACACCCTGTATAAAAATCAATATCTGTTCGTTTGTCTCGCTAAAACTCCAGAATGGCTGGACCGATTTGGCTAATTTTGATTTCGAAATATTTGTCGAAGTTCAGGGAAGGTTTAAGCGGTGATAAACATAAATAATAAATAGCGAAAAATACTAAAAACGACAATTTATTTTTCCAATACAAAATGTTTCACGATTTGTTTGATTTGTTGTCATAGGAACTGTCAAAGTGGTACGAAGTCCGCTGGGTCAGCTAGTAATGTAATATAATCGTAAAAAATATTTATTTGAACTGATTACAAATTCTTATTAAAGAAAAATGCTCTTTCTGATTAAGGCTGTTTGGCTGACTTAAGTGGAGACAATTAATGCATCTAGCGGGCGCCTCTACTAGTTCTCCAGACTAGTGCTGGACATGTTGGAAGACTACTCAATGAAAACCACCGAGCAGAACAACCAACTATGGACAACTCACGTGCTCCGCAACGCAAATCCTTTCGCTTTAGAAATATGTAGCGTAAACAAAAACATCGGTGATATTCTGTCTACAACATATCTTGTCACCTCTCTGTTATATACTGTTTGTTAAATAATAAACCAATATTTTAAACCTAAGATATAAGAAAAATTCATTGACTTCTTCAACCATTATTCACCAGCAACTTCATCGCAAACATTTGGTATGAACATCGTTCATTTCTCAGCGGGGTACAGGACATATTGTGCTTGGTTTGATTGATGGTAGGGGCTCCTTACAAGTTTTTAGCGGAGAGCGTTTGCTTATGACCTCAGGCGGCATTTTAAGCGTCACCGGACTTTATGGAATCCTAAAGGGTTCCTCAAGCCATGTGATAGAAACACCATCAGAGGATATCTTGAGGAATCTTACCCTACTAGATTCGAGGGTTTCAAATCGGATTGGGAGCGGAACAACCTGAGGGAGCCTCTAAAGGTTAGGAACTCGGCTCGAGTTGACCGGGTCGTAGTTGAGTAGGGAGAAGCGCCCAGGTATATCCTCTATATATGTCCTATATATGTCTGTACCTGGTAAAGAGCGCGTGTGAACCAGGTTCTCTTGTTCTTCGAGTACGGTGTCTTGGGCCTATGTGAGCGTGCACGTTTAGTGTGTCGTGTGAATGTGTAGAGGCATTTTGGTGATCTAGCGGACTGTTATCTCCGCCTAACTAGCAACCGCTGCCTCATCCAAATCTATCGCGATAACCAGAGTGTCAGCAGTTAAAATATCCAATTCTTCATTCAATTCATTAGTTACACCAGAAAGAGAAACCCTATTAAAACCGTCTACGAACTGGAAGGTACGACTCTTACGAAGGTTAGTGAGATTAAGGACTTAGGCGTCATGCTTGACAGCAAGCTGAAACTAGCCCCACATATTGAAAAAATAATAAAACGTGCGGCCAGTATGTTGGGATTCTTGAAAAGAAGCGCCAAAGGTTTTCGAAACGTTAAAACTAAGATTGTTCTCTTCAACACCCTGGTGCGCAGTCACCTCGAATTCGCAAGCGTTGTCTGGAACCCTGTCTATAGTGCAGCGTCACAACGTATAGAATCTATACAGCGAGCATTCACACGCTATCTTGCCTTTTCATCCCCAGGCATATCCCACAGACATCCCTACAGTCTACGACTAGCATTTTTTAAAATGACAACCCTGCGAAACCGCCGTTCGATTGCAGATTTAATGTTTCTGTACAAATTAATAAACAACAAAATCAAAAATATAAATCTCCTAAACCAAATTAAAATAAACGTTCCTTGCAGATATCCCAGATTTCCAATTAAAAAAATATTTTACCTTCCGGACCATAAAACCAATTTAGGCGCACACTACCCTCTTGCCAGAGTATGTAAGGAGTACAACGAGATTTCCCATAGAATCCCTACAATTGACATTTTTAACGACTCTTCTGGAATTTTCAAAAAGAAATTGACTGATTATTACCTTCAGTCTACAAGCACACAAGTCTCATAAAATAATGCAATAAGTTAGTCCGATTGTAATTGGCATAATATTTTCTGTATATTTTGATTTAAGTTAATCTATTGGAAGACAACTGTACAACGAATGTTGTGTATACCTATAATTGGCAAACATATTTAAGACACTACCCTTGTAAAATTCATTTTAATTGTTTATGTGTATTGCTGTTGGTGTACCTTAAAATAAAAATAAAATAAAAATTCTTCCTTAGAAAGAGATGTGCTGTTCTGATGATGTGCGTTTCCACCGTTGGCTGCATAGAAAGCACTTCCTATCGTGAAAACAAGATAAAAGTTGTTGAGTGCATAATGATGGCTATGTCAGTTACAGCGACAAGAAAACCCTGACTTTTATCAAAATAATTTTGTACAAAATGCTATGCAGTTTCGTAGCCCATTCTTCTCCACAGCTAAAAGACGTCCTGCCTGACGTAAAAAACGATTCATAGAAATTATCCTTAAATAAATAGAGTAACTAAGTAATAGTTTTTTTCAAATCTCCTAAAATGTATCTTTTTTGTCATTGGTATTCTGTTTTTATCATAGAATTTTGCTCTTGACTGAACCCACCGTTCCGGGAATCTGAGAACGGCCGAATCTCCTCAATTAAACTGAAGATTCTATGGTTTCAAAATATATGGTTTCGAAAACACAAATGTTGAAAAAATTCCACGAGCAGTATTTAAACTTAAAAAGTAAATAGTGTTGAATAATTTCGACGGGCTGGTTAGAACCACGATTGCTCAATTGGGAGAGCACCTGACCCGGTATGTCAGAAGAGTGCAGGTTCAAATCCTGCTCGTGGAATTTTTTTCAACATTTGTGTTTTTGTAATTTGTTCGCAACAAAATTGGCGTTAAAAATTATATAAACAAAACAAAAACATTATATAAATAGCTTGCCTACTTCTTAACTGATCTTTAGTATTTGTAAAAATATTATGATCGGATGTTAATGACGGTAGTTGTTGACATTGAATGGGCGCCTTTGGCTTTCAAAGTAAAAAAGTAAATAGTGTTGAATAATTTCGGCGGGCTGCGCTGGTTAGAACCACGATAGCTCAATTGGGAGAGCACCTGACCCGGTATGTCAGAAGGGTGCATGTTCAAATCCTGCTCGTGGATATATTTTTTAACATTTGTGTTTTTGTAATTTGTTCGCAACAAAATTTGCGTTAAAAATTATAAAAACAAAACAAAAACATTTTATATGGTTTCGTCCAAAATCGGGCAATAAGGTTACTTCTTATTCGTTTCATCCTACGAAGCATGATGTAGGATCGCCAGGTGCCAGCCAGGTAGACCAGAACATTCCAGGCCCTGTGTCATTCGATTACATCCGATAGTCTATTATAAAGTGAAGTTTGGCGATAGCCGGCTCAATTTAAACATATCAACTCGAGAACAATTGAAATTTATTTCTAGAACCTTTGTAGCAGAACACAAAATTGCTTGCAAATTTTTGAATTTTCCAGACATGTTAAAATGAATCTTGCACGTCGGTGTTAAGGTCGATTGTGTTTCCTTCAAGAATGGGTGTTGTGTTACTAAGAATAGACTTGGCACTGCCAGTCGTGAGGTGGATTCGGTTCCTGACGTCGCCCGGTCGCGCTGACTCACGCGCTTGACAGGTCAGCTAACCACACCGGGCTTAATCTAGATATTGATCTCAAAGGTTTACGGCCTTCCCGAAATAATTAGACACGTCTCACTTCCTAATGCAAGTAAAACTGGACTTAACAAAATTCAAATACATGTCCAACTCCTTTGCATTTAACAATACACTGGCGTTAAAATGTTTCGCATAATAAGATAAGATTAAATACTCCTTGTTATACAGACGCCTGCTTGCACATCAACATATTCACAACTGTCAAATTTGTTCAATAAAATGTTCAATCTTTTAATCATATTCATAAGGTTCAAAGTCTATTGAGGAAATTTGTCAGTTTGTGGAAGTCTGATTTGCAGGCGCGTGTACAAAAATTATGACGGCAACAGAGGGCAACAAGTGATGAATTGGACTTCTTGGTCATATCCAGTCATGTCTGCGGTTTTGTTTTATTTTCTAAAATTTGAGTGTGACTGTTGGCAAAATGAAACAAAATAGTGCAACGGCACTTTTCAAATTCTCTCAAGAAGTCCGCGTCAGGTCTTAGTAAAGCCCCACATCTTTACTGAGATGTTCAAGGGGTTGGGGTGGTATATCATTTCTGTCTTGTCATTTCTATTATCTATCATCCACCATCATCATACAGGAAGGAAATATTGTTTATTTATATGTACTATTGGTCGCCCAGTGGTCGAAACTCGACGGTAATTTTATTAAGGCTGCACCACAAGGGCTGCACGGATTTTATCCTTAGCATTGAAAAATTTAAAAAGATAGATATATAAATAGACAGATTGTGTGTCAAATACATATGCGTGTGTGTCAAACACATGGTAGTGTGTGTAATGTTTGTTTTATTGATTTAATGTATTTTAATGCATAAAATTTAAAAAAAAAATTTAACATTCGGATAATCTTCTCTATGTAAACTATAAGTGTGCGAAATTTCATACTCCTCCGTCCGCGCAATTTTCGTAAAAAAGGGGTACAAAGTTTTGGCTTCACGTATTATTAAATAGATAACTTGTAAGACAAATTACTTTGACACTGGCCAAATGTGATAATCGCACAAAGCCATCAACTAAAAGGGGAACAAAAAAGTGAAGAATTCGAAATGAAAATATAATTCCTCATTTCCCATAGACATTGTTTATGAATGACTGGGCTGCGGTAAACCATCTGGAGAGTCTCCAGCTGGCCCCAGCTCGGTACAGTCACACGTCTAAATATATATTCATAATATGAGGTTGTTGAGATCAGGTGGGGACTACTCGTATAGGTATTGATTGTGAATGTTTTTCTACACCTTTACAAATTTATAGCCCATCCTATTTTCCTATATATCCTAGGTTAACATATAATCATATAAGCTTAAGTTTTCTGGTATTATAAGAATAAGAATATGAAATTACCTATTTATTTACGATCACACAAACATTACAAAAAGATTATTTATAGATTTAGTAATAAAGAAAAATAATAAATATAATAATAATATGGAAACATGAAAAATTGCCTGCCCCAGCTTGTGCCGTTGCGGTGCTTTAAACGTAACGCCACAAGGACCCGCGGGTGTTATGACAGGGTCTATGTATTTTTTGTTTTATTATTTTTATTTCAATTTGGGAAAAGACTTACTATTGGTGGACCAACGTTATTATATGTTAATTAATGGCTTATTAGCATTAGGCCAATTTCAAGTGGAAGTGTTGAAAAAATTCTACGAGCGGAATTCGAACCGCACCCGCGGGATTGAATCACGATAGAATAGTTGGTAGTGCACCTGACCCGACATGTCATGGGGTGTGGGTTCGAATCCCGCTCATGTATTTTTTTAACGCTTTGTCTTTTTTCAAATTGTAATTTGTTCGCAACAATATTTGTGTAAAATTATATGTAAATAACTATTTTTATTTGTTTTGTTTATTTTCAAAAAAAAAAATTCAAAATTCAAAATCATTTATTCAGTTTAGGCTACAAATAGCTCTTATGAACGTCATTTTAAGCCATCGGTTCGTAAGTCTATCTACTCTGGGCGGGAGATCTTGTACTGAGAAGAACCGGCAAGAAACTCAGCAAGTGTCCAGCTCTTTTCTCCCTTACAGCGTCATAAATATTGGAAAAAGCCCTATCATAAAGGACACTTTCCATCACAAATAAAAACACAAAATGTAAAGGACAATCACAACATGTAAAATAACACAAAAAATAAAAAATAACTAAATAAAATATTTAAGTCAGCAAAAACATAATTTAACTATTTAACATAAATATTTAACATAAATCACAGCCAATTATAGCTTTACTAATCGCTGCTTTAAAACAAAAGGGCCACAAAACAAAATTAAGAGTTTTTGAGGAGAGCACGTTGTATTTTTTATTGACTTTTGTTTATTTTTCAGCACTCGTACTTTCAATGGTTATGTGTTATATATATCATTAGAAGCGTATTTTAATTCTTTACTTCTTGTTTATTTTCACTTTGTGGTAACTACAACCCGTAGATGAGTAGTAGCACATAAGTCCTTTTTGCATATAAAATATTTCTTACGACAAAAAAAATATTTTCAATAAAAGGCCACAAGTAAAAATAATAAAAGTGTAAATTTGAAATTTTTGATCATTTCTTTGTTGAATAGAAACAATCTTATATTTATAAAAAGAACCTAAAAAAACCTTCCTTTTGAATTATGCCATTTTTAAAACAAATCAAAAACTTTCTATTAAAAAAAATATGTTTTACCACCATATAAAATAAGAAAAATTATAATAACATTAAAACTTCTAAAATTTCAACAGGCACAATATTTAAAGGCGGTTTTATGTAATCACTAAATAATAGTTTCAATTATTACTATGTATAAACAATTAAATCAGTCCGTATCATCATTATGCAACTTTTACTTTTAAAGATTGGAATAAAAAGTTTCCTATTATATTGGTATAACATTCTTTTCAATTAATTTAAGAATACCCTCTTTTTTTGTATCTGAAACTTTTACTTTTGAGCATATAATTTTTTGAGGGTCGTGGTTACTACGCTGTTAGATTTGGCTAGTCTTTTGGTCAAAGTTGACACTGACTTAAACTCTGGGTCGTCGTAAGAAGTCTTAAAAAAACATTTTTTGGTTTTCTTGATCAACTTTTAAAATTTTTGCATCTGTCCATCTCAACTTTTCTCCATCGTCTGTAACGGTGTACAGTAGTACCAACAGCCAGCAGTTTTAAATCGAAGAAACTGTAGTGTGTCAATTCTCTAACAGTGTAAGGTGTGCCTTTCTTCTTAGCTGTTTTAATTGGGATACCTACTTGAGTGCGAAAGCCGTACTCGAATCATCAAATTTTGTTTCTTCGAAAACCTTTCAACGACATCTCTATACTGCGTCGTATACTTTGTTTCATCGAAAAACTGCACTTCGAAAGATTTTACTGCGAAACTATGATACTGCGAAGCCTTATTCAATCAACGTCTTGTTACTGCGATGCTACACATTATTAAACTTTAGGTAAACACTAATGTGTTGTAATAAACAAATAAAAACAAGTTGTTCCTTGTTATTTATGAATTAATGACAAACTAAAGGATCAACCACTAAATAAATAAAGGAAATAAAGATGATCAACGATTTTCTTAAGTAACATAACTCGCAGTAACAAGCCGTCGATTGAACAAGGTTTCGCAGTACAGTTTTTTAATGTAACGAAATATCGCAGTAACAAGACGTCAATTGAACAAGACGTCGCAGTATAGAGATGTCATTGAAAGGTTTTCGAAGAAACAAAATTTGATGATCCGGCTTTCGCACTCAAGTAGGTATCCCGTTTTAATTAATGTTATGAACTGGTCTGATAGTATACATAGATTGGTGAAGATTTCAATGCATTTTGAAGTATATACTTAAATTTTACCTTATAAAGACGTTAAATTCCAAAGAATCGATCAAAATAAAAAATAAAGATGTGTCATTGTCTTTTTTAACATCAAAGAGTGTCTATTTATTTAACCAGCGTATTTGTTGCCCTTACCAACTAATCTGTTGTCTTGAAAAGCCATAAATATCTCAATTTACAACCCATAATGAGAAGAAAAGACGAAAATTAGTCCAAATAATAATAAAGCAAGTAGCCAAGTACAACTGAATTAAGACCCGTTAAAAAATCATTTATTTGAATAGTACAAGTAATAAGTACAAATGTGTATTTATTATTATATTTATAATACATAATACAGAGCAAATGTAAAAAAAAACAATATGAAAAATTAACACAGCAATCAATCTAAAATTGTGCCAAAACCCTATGTTTTAATAGCCAACTTCGAAAGCACAATGTTTTGAGCAAAACAAACGATTTACGAATAAAAATCCCTTAAGCTCATTACAACAATAAAAAATTAGGCATTTTCTTATTACTAACGGACACTTTCTACAAAATGGTGTCATTTTGTTCGTTCGTCTTAAAAAATAATTGAGTACATAATATTTGGTTTTGTTAAGCGAAACGGGCACATTCCCAAATGTGGCACCTTTGTCTTAAAACTGATTTAGTAATTATTTGATTTTATAAGCAAAACGGTCGCATTCCTAAATGTGGCACATTTGCCTTAAAAGTTATTGAATAATTATTTGTTTTTTATATGCAAAACGGACGTATTCCTAAATGTGGCCCTGTTGCTGATAAAATTCACATCAGATACATGCGCTCGCGCTGAGTGTCGGTCCGCAACTAAAAATATGGCCGCTATGCTCTGAACTTAGCCACCGATTCGGGAATATGCCAAAATGGCGTATGCATAAAATAGAATTAATAGCCCGATTTTGACGGGTGTCTTTGTAAAATATTAAAATATTGCTTATTCTGGACACATTTTTTGAATAAAATTGATTTGAGACAATTTTGGTATAAGGCCCTTTTGTTTATAAGCAGCGTAATGTGTAGTAGTAGTAGTAGAAGTAATAGTATATATTGTAGAATATAGTGTGAAGTACGGATGTAAATATGTTATATTAGTGAAACGCCTGTCTTGCATACATATAAAAATACATATAAAATATATTCTCATTTTTTATATTTGTTATTTTACGTAATCAATCACACTAATATTATAAATGCAAAAGTTTGTGTGTATGTCTGTATATTTATTCCTTCTTCACGCTGCAACGGATGGATGGATTTGGATGAAATTCGGCATACAGATAGTTTATAACCTGGATTAACACATAGGATACTTTGTATCCTGATATTCCCACGGGAATCACACTATAAACTAAAAACGACAATTTAATTTTCCAATACAAAATGATTTGTTTGTTTTGTTGTCATGGAAACCAAAGAGAATTTAATCAAAATTCAAAAAAATTCAAAATTCAAAATCATTTATTCAGTTTAGGCTACAAATAGCTCTTATGAACGTCATTTTAAGCCATCGGTTCGTAAGTCTATCTACTCTGGGCGGGAGATCTTGTACTGAGAAGAACCGGCAAGAAACTCAGCAAGTGTCCAGCTCTTTTCTCCCTTACAGCGTCATAAATATTGGAAAAAGCCCTATCATAAAGGACACTTTCCATCACAAATAAAAACACAAAATGTAAAGGACAATCACAACATGTAAAATAACACAAAAAATAAAAAATAACTAAATAAAATATTTAAGTCAGCAAAAACATAATTTAACTATTTAACATAAATATTTAACATAAATCACAGCCAATTATAGCTTTACTAATCGCTGCTTTAAAACAAAAGGGCCACAAAACAAAATTAAGAGTTTTTGAGGAGAGCACGTTGTATTTTTTATTGACTTTTGTTTATTTTTCAGCACTCGTACTTTCAATGGTTATGTGTTATATATATCATTAGAAGCGTATTTTAATTCTTTACTTCTTGTTTATTTTCACTTTGTGGTAACTACAACCCGTAGATGAGTAGTAGCACATAAGTCCTTTTTGCATATAAAATATTTCTTACGACAAAAAAAATATTTTCAATAAAAGGCCACAAGTAAAAATAATAAAAGTGTAAATTTGAAATTTTTGATCATTTCTTTGTTGAATAGAAACAATCTTATATTTATAAAAAGAACCTAAAAAAACCTTCCTTTTGAATTATGCCATTTTTAAAACAAATCAAAAACTTTCTATTAAAAAAAATATGTTTTACCACCATATAAAATAAGAAAAATTATAATAACATTAAAACTTCTAAAATTTCAACAGGCACAATATTTAAAGGCGGTTTTATGTAATCACTAAATAATAGTTTCAATTATTACTATGTATAAACAATTAAATCAGTCCGTATCATCATTATGCAACTTTTACTTTTAAAGATTGGAATAAAAAGTTTCCTATTATATTGGTATAACATTCTTTTCAATTAATTTAAGAATACCCTCTTTTTTTGTATCTGAAACTTTTACTTTTGAGCATATAATTTTTTGAGGGTCGTGGTTACTACGCTGTTAGATTTGGCTAGTCTTTTGGTCAAAGTTGACACTGACTTAAACTCTGGGTCGTCGTAAGAAGTCTTAAAAAAACATTTTTTGGTTTTCTTGATCAACTTTTAAAATTTTTGCATCTGTCCATCTCAACTTTTCTCCATCGTCTGTAACGGTGTACAGTAGTACCAACAGCCAGCAGTTTTAAATCGAAGAAACTGTAGTGTGTCAATTCTCTAACAGTGTAAGGTGTGCCTTTCTTCTTAGCTGTTTTAATTGGGATACCTACTTGAGTGCGAAAGCCGTACTCGAATCATCAAATTTTGTTTCTTCGAAAACCTTTCAACGACATCTCTATACTGCGTCGTATACTTTGTTTCATCGAAAAACTGCACTTCGAAAGATTTTACTGCGAAACTATGATACTGCGAAGCCTTATTCAATCAACGTCTTGTTACTGCGATGCTACACATTATTAAACTTTAGGTAAACACTAATGTGTTGTAATAAACAAATAAAAACAAGTTGTTCCTTGTTATTTATGAATTAATGACAAACTAAAGGATCAACCACTAAATAAATAAAGGAAATAAAGATGATCAACGATTTTCTTAAGTAACATAACTCGCAGTAACAAGCCGTCGATTGAACAAGGTTTCGCAGTACAGTTTTTTAATGTAACGAAATATCGCAGTAACAAGACGTCAATTGAACAAGACGTCGCAGTATAGAGATGTCATTGAAAGGTTTTCGAAGAAACAAAATTTGATGATCCGGCTTTCGCACTCAAGTAGGTATCCCGTTTTAATTAATGTTATGAACTGGTCTGATAGTATACATAGATTGGTGAAGATTTCAATGCATTTTGAAGTATATACTTAAATTTTACCTTATAAAGACGTTAAATTCCAAAGAATCGATCAAAATAAAAAATAAAGATGTGTCATTGTCTTTTTTAACATCAAAGAGTGTCTATTTATTTAACCAGCGTATTTGTTGCCCTTACCAACTAATCTGTTGTCTTGAAAAGCCATAAATATCTCAATTTACAACCCATAATGAGAAGAAAAGACGAAAATTAGTCCAAATAATAATAAAGCAAGTAGCCAAGTACAACTGAATTAAGACCCGTTAAAAAATCATTTATTTGAATAGTACAAGTAATAAGTACAAATGTGTATTTATTATTATATTTATAATACATAATACAGAGCAAATGTAAAAAAAAACAATATGAAAAATTAACACAGCAATCAATCTAAAATTGTGCCAAAACCCTATGTTTTAATAGCCAACTTCGAAAGCACAATGTTTTGAGCAAAACAAACGATTTACGAATAAAAATCCCTTAAGCTCATTACAACAATAAAAAATGAGGCATTTTCTTATTACTAACGGACACTTTCTACAAAATGGTGTCATTTTGTTCGTTCGTCTTAAAAAATAATTGAGTACATAATATTTGGTTTTGTTAAGCGAAACGGGCACATTCCCAAATGTGGCACCTTTGTCTTAAAACTGATTTAGTAATTATTTGATTTTATAAGCAAAACGGTCGCATTCCTAAATGTGGCACATTTGCCTTAAAAGTTATTGAATAATTATTTGTTTTTTATATGCAAAACGGACGTATTCCTAAATGTGGCCCTGTTGCTGATAAAATTCACATCAGATACATGCGCTCGCGCTGAGTGTCGGTCCGCAACTAAAAATATGGCCGCTATGCTCTGAACTTAGCCACCGATTCGGGAATATGCCAAAATGGCGTATGCATAAAATAGAATTAATAGCCCGATTTTGACGGGTGTCTTTGTAAAATATTAAAATATTGCTTATTCTGGACACATTTTTTGAATAAAATTGATTTGAGACAATTTTGGTATAAGGCCCTTTTGTTTATAAGCAGCGTAATGTGTAGTAGTAGTAGTAGAAGTAATAGTATATATTGTAGAATATAGTGTGAAGTACGGATGTAAATATGTTATATTAGTGAAACGCCTGTCTTGCATACATATAAAAATACATATAAAATATATTCTCATTTTTTATATTTGTTATTTTACGTAATCAATCACACTAATATTATAAATGCAAAAGTTTGTGTGTATGTCTGTATATTTATTCCTTCTTCACGCTGCAACGGATGGATGGATTTGGATGAAATTCGGCATACAGATAGTTTATAACCTGGATTAACACATAGGATACTTTGTATCCTGATATTCCCACGGGAATCACACTATAAACTAAAAACGACAATTTAATTTTCCAATACAAAATGATTTGTTTGTTTTGTTGTCATGGAAACCAAAGAGAATTTAATCAAAATTCAAAAAAATTCAAAATTCAAAATCATTTATTCAGTTTAGGCTACAAATAGCTCTTATGAACGTCATTTTAAGCCATCGGTTCGTAAGTCTATCTACTCTGGGCGGGAGATCTTGTACTGAGAAGAACCGGCAAGAAACTCAGCAAGTGTCCAGCTCTTTTCTCCCTTACAGCGTCATAAATATTGGAAAAAGCCCTATCATAAAGGACACTTTCCATCACAAATAAAAACACAAAATGTAAAGGACAATCACAACATGTAAAATAACACAAAAAATAAAAAATAACTAAATAAAATATTTAAGTCAGCAAAAACATAATTTACCAGTTTAATTTTTTACAATATCATACAGTACTAGTAAAAGTCAAAAAAAAACTATAGTTAATAATAATAAAAATAAAACTAATTGTAATGTTCAATGCAACGCTATTTTGTTATCTGCAGGACACTATTTATAAGTAGTATTATGTATATGTTTTTTATTATAGCCAGGCTGTTTTATCTTCTAAATATTCTTTGACTGTATAATAACCTTTTTTAAGTAAAGAAGACTTTACATGTTTTTTAAACTTATCTAAAGGTAAATCTAGTACAGTATTTGGTATTTTATTGTAATAGTGTATACCTTGCCCCAAGAAAGAACCAAGCACCTTCTGTAACCTGAACAGTGGTATTGCAAGTTTTGACTTATTTCTAGTATTAAAATTGTGTACATCACTGTGTTTAGCAAATGAATTGATATTACAACGTACAAGAACTATACAATTATAAATAAATTGAGACGCCACTGTCAAGACATCAATTTCTTTAAAAAGATTTCTTAAAGAAGTTCGTGAACCTAGTCTATAGATTATTCTTACTGCTCGTTTCTGTAAAATGAATATAGTTTCAATATCAGCCGCTGTTCCCCACAGTAAGAGGCCATACGACATGACACTATGAAAATAACTAAAGTAAACTGTTCTAGCAGTTTCAACGTCTGTTAACTGCCTTATTTTTCTAATGGCATAAGCAGCAGAACTGAGTTTGCCGGCCAATTTCGAAATGTGAGGATTCCATTGAAGTTTTGAGTCAAGGGTTATACCTAAGAAAACTGTTGAGTCTACCAAATCTAATCGATCACCGTTTATTCTTATATCAGTTGGTTCATTTTTGACATTTGGTAATTTAAAATTAATACATTTTGTTTTTTTAGCATTAAGCTGCAAATTATTAATAGTAAACCAACTGAGTACATCAGAGAGTGCTTTGTTTACATCGTCGTAATTATTCTTACACCTACTTACATTAAAAATGAGTGAAGTATCATCTGCAAATAATACGATTTCACAGAAGTTCTCTACAAAGAATGGCAAGCCATTAATATAAATCAAAAACAGAAAAGGACCAAGAATGGACCCTTGTGGAACTCCCATTTTTACATGAAAACCAGATGATTTAGTTCCATTAATATCGACAGTTTGTGTTCGAGAGCTAAGATACGACTGAATTAAATTTAGTGCGAAATCTTTGAGACCGTAGTAATTTAGCTTCATCACCAGAGTTTTGTGCTCAACGCAATCGAAAGCCTTGGACAAGTCGCAAAACACTCCAAGGGCGTTTTGAGACTTCTCCCAGGCATCAAATATATGTTTTAATAGAGCAACACCTGCATCAGTAGTAGAACGACCCTTTGTAAATCCATATTGTTTATTATGTAAAAGGTTGTTTATGTTAAAATACGACATCAACTGTTCCAATATAACTTTTTCATAAATTTTGCTTAGAGTTGGTAGTATTGAAATGGGTCGATAGTTACTGGGGTCTTCTTTGTTTCCCGATTTGAACAAAGGTATGACCTTACTAAACTTCATAAGATCGGGAAAGATACCTTTATTCACACAGTTATTAAAAATTTCAGCAAGATATGGTGCAATAGAATGTATAATATTCTTAATTACTTCTATAGAGATGCCCCACAAATCACTTGTGTTTTTCATTTTCAGTGATTTAAATGTTTTTATAATATCCATTGAATCAATATATTTAAATTGAAAAGAAACATTACATTTTGGTACATATTTTTGGAGTAATGCTTGTGCAGCTTCTGGTGATGAATCCAAATTTGAGGTTGTCAGCACAGGTATATTTACAAAAAAATCATCAAAAATATTAGCAATATGTGAATCTGAATTGACTAAGTTGTCGTTTACTTTTAAAGTGAAAGTATTATCCCGTGGTTTAAATTTACCTGTTTCACGGTTTATAATGTCCCAAGTGGCTTTAATTTTATTGTTGGACTTTTTAATTTTTTCTTTAATATAATTAGATTTTGCTACTATACATATTTTCTTAAATATTTTCGAATAATTCTTTACATATTCCGTAAAATTAGAATTTTGGTTATATTGTTTAAGACTATATAAATCATACAATTTATTTCTACTTTTATATATACCAGTCGTGGCCCAGTCACAGAACTTAAGTTTATGAGTTATTTTGATTGTTCTTTGTGTAAACACTTGGTCATATTCAGTCTTTATGAAGTTAAAAAGATTAGTATATAATACATCTGGATCATCTTGTCCAAATGGCAATGCATTAATTTTACTCGATATATTATTTTTAAAACGCTCTACTCGCTCCTTTGTAACTGGTTTACAGTTCACTATTTTTGGCTCATCCTTAACATTAAAATCATAGGTCACCTTTAAACCGCAATGGTCAGACGTAAGCTTACTAATGACTGACTTAGAAACAGGGTCATAGTCTGTAAAAACATTATCAAGACAAGTGGCTGAATGTGAAGTTATTCTAGTGGGTTCGAGAAATAGATTAATGAGATTAAAACATTTAAACAAGGCAACAAGACGAACACTCATTGAAGTGCTTTCTAGAATATTTATATTAAAATCGCCACATACAAAAACAAATTTCTTTTTTAATTTTAATTTTCTTAGTACGTCTTCCATTACAGATTCGAAAATACCGAAATTGCCCGATGGGGGTCGGTATACACACACTATTACAAAGCTATTAAACTCCAAACATGATAGCTCAATATTACGCTCCACTGATAAGCCTACAATATCGTTGCGATCTTTATATTTTATATTACTTCTTACTAGTATTAAAGAACCACCGTGAATAGCTGAGCTTCGCACGTACGCGCTTGCTAATTGGAAATTATTTACATAGAATGATGTGTCATGACTTCTTAGCCAATGCTCAGTTAAACAAAATATATGAATTGCCTGACTTTTTGCAAATAATTCTAACTCTAAGTCTTTGCCAGCCAAACCTTGAATATTTTGATGTATAATAGTAATTAATGAGGACTTGGCTTTTGTCTTAGACCTCAGTTTAAACATGAGGTTGTTGTTACCTTATTACTAGTTGTAGATGATGCATTAGTAGAACTACTAATGGTTACGTTGTTATGACGTAAAGACTTAGTTATACCATTTATAACTGTATCCTGTATATTATAAGCTAACAATTTAGCTATTTGGGTCCTACATTTCGTAGAAAGATACATAGTATCTGACGTCAAACTAAAGCTATCAATAAATTTATTTATATCAAAATATAAAATAGTGTCACTATGACGACAAATCAAATTAAACAATAATAAATTTAATTCATAAATGCGCTTATTTTGTTCACTTGATGGAAACTGTCAAAGCGGTACGAACTCCGCCAGGTCCGCTAGTTTATAATAAAAGGATTATGCAAGCATAATAAGACCCGCCGCGCCGTATAATAATAATTTACAGAAACTATTTCTGATCATTCGTTACTATCTCTGCAACGTCATTTCTAAAACTACATTGACCAATGTGGAACCAGTCCCCAGAGCTAAAAAATCTGTTTTAACTATCTAGCGTTTGACAGACGACTTTGAAATAGCATGGTAAATAAAGATTAAAGCACAAGCTAAAATTGTTCAAGGCTGGTAAATATTATCTATAATTTCATCAGCTATGTTTTCAGTACTTTAAAATACTTGCATGAATCGAGGGTGGACAGAAGCCAAACACTGATGCTATCAGTGCTCAAAGATCGTGATACAGACAAGAACGATGTGGATATCTAACTAGACAACCGGATGCTTGGAGTGCCTCACTTCTTAACAATATAAATATAATGAGGTATACTTTATTACGTGCTTCGGAAGGCACATAATGCCATTGGTCCAGGCTATCAATTCGCACTAGGTTCGCGTGGTGATTTATGGCCCATTCTCCCTATTTATCCATAGGTAAGGCTTCTGCCCCAGCAGTGGGGAGATAAAATGAGCTGCTGATGATGATGATGATGATACTGTTTTACGAAAACTCAATAAGAGTATGCAATTTTACAATAAGGTAGCTACGTGGTGATCGGAACTCCTTTCTTCTGGCAGCTCTGTGGCACACGGCGCGGCCTGAGTTTTAAAAGTAGAACGTTGAAAAAGCCAAGGAAGGAAAAAGAAGAAAACAAGAGAGGATTATTATTGTAGACAGCGAGCGAGGAAATGTCAATGGTCTCTCGAGAATACATAAAGCTGTACACTACCTACCCAGGCTGATTTAAAACAAGCCCTGCCACCAACCAAACCGAGTATGTACAAACATGCTCCCCCTGCTGGGACGCAATTCTGCACCTTTGGGTTTGAGATCGGTGGTCTAACCACTGGACTGCAGAGGCGAGCATATGCTTTGAACTGTGGAAGCCAGTTATCTAGTAACTAAACACTGGATACTTTCGAGCTTTTGTAAGAGCATGGTGGGTGCAAGACCGAAGTAGATTATTTATATTTTCTGATGGCCTTATAGGATCACCGTCAACGACGTTGAACGTCACCGGTCATTTTTGGGGGCGTCGAGAAACTTAAAGGGTTCCTCAAAGCGTGTCCCTTTCCTTACTAGATTCTCAGGGGTTCGAATCGGAACGGGGCCGAATTAGCTTGTACGCCAACTCAACTCAACACTGATGAGTTGCAAAGTATATTTTTTGCTTTGCTTGGCAACTACTTTTTTTTACGCATTATTTTCATTTTAAATAATATTTTCCTCTTTAAATATAAAAAAGCCCTCACTCACTGACTCTTCAAAGCCCAACCCTTGGCCTTAGAAATGAAATTTTGCACAGTTTTTCTCTATGATAAATTATTATTAATTTTATTGGTTAAATATAATTTTTCGCAAATTTTTTGCGAACTTATTACAATTTAAAAAATACCAAGAGTGGGGTTTGAACCAGCACCCCATGACATACCGGGTCAGGTGTAGGTACTCACAGCATGTTGGTAGTTCAAGCTGATTTTTTTTTTGTTATCTTTCCTTTCGTTTAAGATAATTAATTACAACTATGTCTATGATGAAGAGCTGGATGAGAGTAGCCGCGGATCGTGCTCGGTGGCGTGCACTTGGAGAGGCCTATGTCCAGCAGTGGACTAGTATAGGCTGATGACGATGATGATGATGATGATGATGTCTATGATATTGAAATAAGACGGGATTTTCTTAAAAATCCCTCGGAATACGAGATACGTGTGTTTACGTGAGCAAATTCGTGGGCGACAGTTTCAAATAACATTATGAAGGCAACAAATTATGAGTAAGCCCTTCTATTCTGCCACAATGAGTCAACGAATCGTATAGTAAACTATAGTACAACAATAATCGAAGCTATGTCATAATCAAAGCGTACTGCACATTTCGCATCGTTATTGCAAACCAGTTCCATCAATCTTAAAGCTCAAGTGACAAAGTCTAGATTACAATAGCGCAAGCGTTCTAAATTTGACACCGTGACGTCACACTCCCGTACCGCGACAAACGCAAGCGCATACTTGCCCAATTCTGACCTATATTTAGCGCAAAGTGGGAAGGACAAAAGATCGGTGGGTGTGCTTTGCCCGGATACGTGAAATAGGCGAACATCTTCCGTCCTGCTCATTCAGTTGGCTGATGACAGAGATATAGATGCTCTTTCTGAAATAGTCTTTATCGCTATTTTTGAATGAGTCCATCTATTCTTTGGGTTATTACTGACCGGTATCTATCTTGTTTGCGTTCTGACTTCGTTTTAAACTTTATAACTTATATGTACACCTCGAACGATAATGTCATCTTGTAATTCAAATGTGAAGTGTTTAATTATTGTTTTATAAGCTGTCGTGGATTCGTGACTTAAGTGAAAAATCATCAGAATCACCAGAAATCACTAGAACGCAATAACCAACTATTTATTAGCTTAAATTTACTTATTACGACTCGAAGGACCAGAAACTTTTAATTTTATTGCTGTCATGTCATGTACCTAGTAAAGTATTTTAAAACAAACTGGCTTGTTCTTTCAATACTTTAGTTTAATTTGATTCTAATTACATAACATATTAGGCTCAATAAGAACTGTACGTGATATTTATATACGACTTGTCGGATATAGGTGTACACTAGCCGCCTTACAAATAAACAAAGAATAAGGTCCGAATAGTTATTCCGTGTTTTGTCTCTGTCAGAAAACGTCATTTCAAATTAGAGTAAAAGAGACAAAACACGGAATAACTATTCGGACCTTATTCTTTGTTCATTTGTAAGGGAGTAATAGTCTAACGGAGCTATGGGGATTGAACTACGATTTCTGGCATTCATTCATTCATTCATTCGTTCAATTAGCGACCCTTTATAATTGTTATATTTTTTTATCCAAATAAAGATTTATTATTATTATTAAAATTTAACTTCAAAACAGGTGATGGCTTATATCTTAGTGTAAGAATAAGAACTAGTAAATATTGTAAGTGTTATGTAGGGGAGTGCAATGAAACGACCGTTTAGTAACCGAGCCGGTTTATTAATACTTTGACAATGACGTGACAGTTGTATCTTGCATAGCGTAGCTATACATCAATAAGAAATAGCCACCGGTTGAAAAGTCGCACCTCTTAGCGACTGTTTTATAAATCTTTGTAGTTTTGAAGTAGGTTTACCGCAGCGTGGCAGGCGTACCAGGAAACGCGCGGCCCAATCGCTCGACCGGGTTTGTACCGATATAGACGGACGGAAACTTCATACATTCGTTTAGCTTCTCATCGACAAAGATGTAGTCAGATTGAGAGTAATTAACAAGCAAACTTACTCAGTTTGATTGCAGGTATACTTATAGGAACAAAACGGGTCGTTGTGGTGATGCTTGGGGAGCCCTTTGTTCAGCAGTGGACGTCTTTTGGCTAAGATGATGATGATGAGGATACCTATAGGTAGGGCAACATGTTCGACACATTTTATCGTTTATTTATTAAAAAAAATTAATGAAATTTTTTGTTATTTTTTGTGGATCAAAACTGGTGTCACACCTGATGCTATATGCACGGGTTAGATTCGTAGCTGTAATTTCTTTGCAAATTCAGATAATATTTTTAACAAAATAAGGCGATGAAAATCTATTGAATGGTCAAGCAAACACTGATTAAATAATAAAATCTAGGTGCGTTACAAATAAACAAAGAATAAGGTCCGAATAGTTACTCCGTGTTTTGTTCCTGTTTACGTTTAAATAACAAAGACAAAACACGGAATAACTATTCGGATCTTATTCTGTGTTTGATTGTAAGGCACTAAGAATATAACACATTAAAGGTAGGTCCTCAAAAGGTCTGCGCAGACGAGAGTTTTGTCCGTCAAACTAGATCACTTAAGGCGACGTATTGGAAATTTACGTGGCGGGGATCTTGATTTTTCCCGACAATTACAAAACATATGAAAGTGATATTTGATGACATGATTTTTCATTTGATTGACTTCATTTTGCTAGTTGCAGAAACACGATTTGTCAACTTTTATAACAGAGAAAAAAATATCAAAGTAAACTCTTTTAAAACATAGATTCACATTTTACAGGCAAACCAGACCGATTTAAGCATCTAAATTTTCTTAGTAGATTAGTCTTCACACACACTTCAATATGCTAGTTCATTTTTTTTTAATAATTTGTAGTTTTAATTTGAAGGAAAAAAAAACAGTTTTTCTTATGGTACGGGGCGCAAACGCTCCGAGTTAGATTAATTGTTTAGCGGTGCGTCGCCATAAACTACTGTTTCGCGTAGCGCACAATGACGACTCTAGTTACAAGTGGTTTATTTCTGACGAACAAAAGTACGCCGAGGACTGTCCCTCGTCTGGGCAGGCCGCGTAGACATCTGGGTGCCTTGTGCGAATTATATTTGATAATTTGTACAAAAAACAATGGGCAGGAGAATGGGCGCTTTTGAAGCCTTTTTTGAAAATTTAATATTTTATTTGACAAGGAACTATTCAAAGATGTAAGCGATTTTATAGTAAGTTTGTATGATTCGAATCCGAAACTCCGAAATTATGAGAAAAATCTATATTATCTATATATATTATAAAGCTATATATATATTATTATCTATATTATAAAGCTGAAGAGTTTGTTTGTTTGAACGCGCTAATCTCAAGAACTACTGGTTCGAATTGAAAAATAATTTTTGTGTTGGATAGTCCATTTATTGAGGAAGGCTATAAAACATCACGCTGCAACCAATAGGAGCGAAGCATCAGTGAAAAATGTTGCAAAAACGCGAACAAGAGCCTAAAAAATTAAAAATGCTACCAAAAGTCACTATTCCACGCGGACGAAGTCGCGAGCACAGCTAGTACTCAATAGTCTTAGAGCTGCTTTTGATCAAAATATAAATACATCACTTGATTTAAAGAAAGCCTGTCCGGAAATCGAACCTGTTTTTTCAGTATTTCCAGTATAATCCTGTATTAGATCCTCTCATATCTCTTAATGGTTACGGTTTCGAGCTATCTGTCATACATGTTTTTGTTCGTTTGGCAGATCTCTAGTCACATAACAAAGTCAAAGTCACCACCACCAAAGCTCGTACAAATTGTCCATTGCCCTTTTGCAATACAAAAGGTTTCTCGTTTTCGTTAAAGTGATCGATTTGCAAGTAAAACTCGCATTTATTCGAAAACATTTTTAAAATATGAATCCGGTTTTTTAACAAAATTATTTAAAAACATTTTACAGAATAATTTTTGCCTTTCCTTATGCGCCCGCCCGACCGCCGGCCGCTCGGCCGCAGCATGCGCACGCGCTTGGGCGGGCGGCGCTGTTATGCCGCGAATCAGGCGTACGAAAGCTATTTATAGTGACGGCCCGGTCATCCGTTAACCTTACAGAGTGCTCTGCGAGCTTTATTCAATATTCGATCACGTTAATGAAAACGAGAATTTTGTACGGCATTGAAGCAGCGCCTCCTAGCGACAAAGGAGCCATTCAAATTATATATGTAATATTATTATGGTGAATGAAACTCGATGGCGCAGTGGTCAACGCGCCCGGTCTGCGAGTGTTGAGGTTAAGCAACTTTCGCAAAGGTTGGTCATCGGATGGGTGACCAAAAATTTATTATCTCGAGCTCCTCTGTGCTTCGGAAGGCACGTAAAGCCGTTGGTGCCGGCTGCATTAACAGTCGTTAATAACCACCAATCCGCACTGGGCCCGCGTGGTGGTTTATGGCCCGTTCTCCCTATCCATCCATAGGGAAGGCTCGTGCTCCAGCAGTAGGGACATAAAATGAGCTGATGATGATGATGATGATGATGATGAATGAAACTCACACTCCAAACAGCGATACACGTCCAATTCAAGTCGCTGTAATAGTTATATTTTTTAAATAAATATGTATTTGTTTGTTATTGTAATACTTAAATATGTATTCAAAAAGATTTGTTACTTGCAAAATATTAAAGTATAAAGTAAGGCAATTTCTGTATTGCTCTTTTTAATTTTTAGAATTAAACCTGCTCTTCACATATGAGATCATCACACTATGAGGTCATTATCATGGCATAATATATTATTGACATGTTGTATTACATAACTTAGGCTGTTGACTTATGTATTGTAAGAGGACTAAGCTGATTGGTAGTCCCTTTCACCTCGCATCGGCTTGACTACTTAACAGAAACACCCTATATCTGTAGTTGTTTGGTTATGTTGACCCAATTGTTAGCGGGGTCGATCAACTACAGAGCCGACATAATTATTTTTTATATCTTACGGGTAAGTGCAGTTCCTTCATCTCACCTGGAAGCGCACATGTGTGAGACTGCCACTTGGAGCACCTCTCTATAATGAGAAATGCATTCATATTACAGGTACCGGCAATAAATCATCGTTATCATCATTCACATAACAGGGCGCAATGTTAATTGTTATTATTTTTTATTCTTTTTGTTACATCGTTGTATGTTTAATTGTGTGATTTGGTGATTTGTGTGATTGTTTGATTCCAATAAATGTCTTTTATTCTTTTTCTCAAAGTGGAGATGGACAGGACATATGACAAGAGAGAGGAAGGAAAAATGGACAAGACTAATAACAGATTGGTACTCGTTACACTGCAAAAGGAACAGAGGAAGACAAACTAAGAGATGGGAAGATGATATCAGGTAAATAGCGGGTCCAACATGGAGTCGAACGGCAAGGGATCAAATGGCGATCCTCAGTCGAACGGCAAGGGATAGAACCAAATGGCGATCTTTAGAGGAGGCCTTTGTTGGAAGACAAGTTGAGGAGTAACTACCGTTTGCCGAAATAAAAATCAGTTAAACATGAATTAAAAATAGTATAAAATTCAAAAAATTCAAAATTCAAAATCATTTATTCAGTTTAGGCTACAAATAGCTCTTATGAACGTCATTCTAAGCCATCGGTTCGTAAGTCTATCTACTCTGGGCGGGAGATCTTGTACTGAGAAGAACCGGCAAGAAACTCAGCAAGTGTCCAGCTCTTTTCTCCCTTACAGCGTCATAAATATTGGAAAATGCCCTATCATAAAGGACACTTTCCATCACAAATAAAAACACAAAATGTAAAGGACAATCACAACATGTAAAAAAACACAAAAAAATAAAAAATAACTAAATAAAATATTTAAGCCTGCAAAAACATAATTTACCAGTTTAATTTTTTACAATATCATACAGTACTAGTAAAAGTCAAAAAAACTATAGTTAATAATAATAAAAATAAAACTAATTGTAATGTTCAATGCAACGCTATTTTGTTATCTGCAGGACACTATTTATAAGTAGTATTATGTATATGTTTTTTATTATAGCCAGGCTGTTTTATCTTCTAAATATTCTTTGACTGTATAATAACCTTTTTTAAGTAAAGAAGACTTTACATGTTTTTTAAACTTATCTAAAGGTAAATCTAGTACAGTATTTGGTATTTTATTGTAATAGTGTATACCTTGCCCCAAGAAAGAACCAAGCACCTTCTGTAACCTGAACAGTGGCATTACAAGTTTTGACTTATTTCTAGTATTAAAATTGTGTACATCACTGTGTTTAGAAAATGAATTGATATTACAACGTACAAGAACTATACAATTATAAATAAATTGAGACGCCACTGTCAAGACATCAATTTCTTTAAAAAGATTTCTTAAAGAAGTTCGTGAACCTAGTCTATAGATTGTTCTTACTGCTCGTTTCTGTAAAATGAATATAGTTTCAATATCAGCCGCTGTTCCCCACAGTAAGAGGCCATACGACATGACACTATGAAAATAACTAAAGTAAACTGTTCTAGCAGTTTCAACGTCTGTTAACTGCCTTATTTTTCTAATGGCATAAGCAGCAGAACTGAGTTTGCCGGCCAATTTCAAAATGTAAGGATTCCATTGAAGTTTTGAGTCAAGGGTTATACCTAAGAAAACTGTTGAGTCTACCAAATCTAATCGATCACCGTTTATTCTTATATCGGTTGGTTCATTTTTGACATTTGGTAATTTAAAATTAATACATTTTGTTTTTTTAGCATTAAGCTGCAAATTATTAATAGTAAACCAACTGAGTACATCAGAGAGTGCTTTGTTTACATCGTCGTAATTATTCTTACACCTACTTACATTAAAAATGAGTGAAGTATCATCTGCAAATAATACGATTTCACAGAAGTTCTCTACAAAGAATGGCAAGTCATTAATATAAATCAAAAACAGAAAAGGACCAAGAATCGACCCTTGTGGAACTCCCATTTTTACATGAGAACCAGATGATTTAGTTCCATTAATATCGACAGTTTGTGTTCGAGAGCTTAGATACGACTGTATTAAATTTAGTGCGAAATCTTTGAGACCGTAGTAATTTAGCTTCATTACCAGAGTTTTGTGCTCAACGCAATCGAAAGCCTTGGACAAGTCGCAAAACACTCCAAGGGCGTTTTGAGACTTCTCCCAGGCATCAAATATATGTTTTAATAGAGCAACACCTGCATCAGTAGTAGAACGACCCTTTGTAAATCCATATTGTTAATTATGTAAAAGGTTGTTTATGTTAAAATACGACATCAACTGTTCCAATATAACTTTTTCATAAATTTTGCTTAGAGTTGGTAGTATTGAAATGGGTCGATAGTTACTGGGATCTTCTTTGTTTCCCGATTTGAACAAAGGTATGACCTTACTAAACTTCATAAGATCGGGAAAGATACCTTTATTCACACAGTTATTAAAAACTTCAGCAAGATATGGTGCAATAGAATGTATAATATTCTTAATTACTTTTATAGAGATGCCCCACAAATTACTTGTGTTTTTCATTTTCAGTGATTTAAAAGTTTTTATAATATACATTGAATCAATATATTTAAATTGAAAAGAAACATTACATTTTGGTACATATTTTTGGAGTAATGCTTGTGCAGCTTCTGGTGATGAATCCAAATTTGAGGTTGTCAGCACAGGTATATTTACAAAAAAATCATCAAAAATATTAGCAATATGTGAATCTGAATTGACTAAGTTGTCGTTTACTTTTAAAGTGAAAGTATTATCCCGTGGTTTAAATTTACCTGTTTCACGGTTTATAATGTCCCAAGTGGCTTTAATTTTATTGTTGGACTTTTTAATTTTTTCTTTAATATAATTAGATTTTGCTACTATAATACTTTCTTAAATATTTTCGAATAATTCTTTACATATTCCGTAAAATTTGAATTTTGGTTATATTGTTTTAGACTATATAAATCATACAATTTATTTCTACTTTTATATATACCAGTTGTGGCCCAGTCACAGAACTTAAGTTTATGAGTAATTTTGATTGTTCTTTGTGTAAACACTTTGTCATATTCAGTCTTTATGAAGTTAAAAAGATTAGTATATAATACATCTGGATCATCTTGTCCAAATGGCAATGCATTAATTTTACACGATATATTATTTTTAAAACGCTCTACTCGCTCCTTTGTAACTGGTTTACAGTTCACTATTTTTGGCTCTTCCTTAATATTAAAATCATAGGTCACCTTTAAACCGCAATGGTCAGACGTAAGCTTACTAATGACTGACTTAGAAACAGGGTCATAGTCTGTAAAAACATTATCAAGACAAGTGGCTGAATGTGAAGTTATTCTAGTGGGTTCGAGAAATAGATTAATGAGATTAAAACATTTAAACAAGGCAACAAAACGAACACTCATTGAAGTGCTTTCTAGAATATTTATATTAAAATCGCCACATACAAAAACAAATTTCTTTTTTAATTTTAATTTTCTTAGTACGTCTTCCATTACAGATTCGAAAATACCGAAATTGCCCGATGGGGGTCGGTATACACACACTATTACAAAGCTATTAAACTCCACACATGATAGCTCAATATTACGCTCCACTGATAAGCCTACAATATCGTTGCGATCTTTATATTTTATATTACTTCTTACTAGTATTAAAGAACCACCGTGAATAGCTGAGCTTCGCACGTACGCGCTTGCTAATTGGAAATTATTTACATAGAATGATGTGTCATGACTTCTTAGCCAATGCTCAGTTAAACAAAATATATGAATTGCCTGACTTTTTGCAAATAATTCTAACTCTAAGTCTTTGCCAGCCAAACCTTGAATATTTTGATGTATAATAGTAATTAATGAGGACTTGGCTTTTGTCTTAGACCTCAGTTTAAACATGAGGTTGTTGTTACCTTATTACTAGTTGTAGATGTTGCATTAGTAGAACTACTAATGGTTACGTTGTTATGACGTAAAGACTTAGTTATACCATTTATAACTGTATCCTGTATATTATAAGCTAACAATTTAGCTATTTGGGTCCTACATTTCGTAGAAAGATACATAGTATCTGACGTCAAACTAAAGCTATTAATAAATTTATTTATATCAAAATATAAAATAGTGTCACTATGACGACAAATCAAATTAAACAATAATAAATTTAATTCATAAATGCGCTTATTTTGTTCCCAGGTCAAATTGATACAATAGGGAAAAGCGCTAATTATTATCCTGCAATTTGTTTCTGATTGCAGTTTTATCAAAATATTAAAACTATTTATGATGTCACGTTTCTTCGTTTGTGAGCTGTCACCACATAACACAATAATATTAGTGTAACTATTCAATGAATCCTGTGATATTTTGTTTACTATAGTATTCAACGACTGACCTGGAGTACAAATATTGGTCATTGAATGGATAATATTTCTATTTATAGGCAACCCTAAGCCTTGACCCAGTTTATCAGAGTACATAACTGTTTTTCTTACTAATTTTGTAACATTAGGTTTAAGTATTTTTTGAGTAGAGGCCGATGAAGGACCGGGAACCAAAACAGACAAGTTTTGTGTGTTCATCTGAATATTTGAGTTAAGTGATAAAGACTCTTTGTGTAGGTTAATTTCATTATTAATTAATGAGTTGTACCGATCAGCATTGTACTTGCACAGATCAACTAACTCTGTGGCTGATTGGGTATGTTCTTCAATCTGTTTCTGTGATATTGAGTATTTTTTAGTCATTATATCAAGAGACTCATGTAACCTTTAGATGTCAGTTTGTAATTGCTTATTGTCCCGGTCATACATTTGCCTACTTTCCATTAACTTACTATTATATATATCTAAGGAATCCATAAGGCTTATACGATCCTTTCTGAGAGCAATATTTTTATAATAACAGTTATTTTTTTTAATCAACTTCTCAGTTTTCTTTATAAACTTATTAATTTTTACATATTTTTTAATTTTAGTTTTGCTGATTTTATTTATTTTGTTGTTGTTTTGAGATTGCTGTAATGAAATTCCACCAGGTGATGCTATAAGTTCTTCAAATAAGGACTGAGTATGATCCACTTCATGCTGCTTCTGCAACTCAAGTAATTGGGATATCTGGTGGTTTGCCGCACTGAGGTCCCTTTCCAACTCGGTGATGCGGTTGAGTGCCCTTTCATAGGTGTTATGCTGCTGCTTAAAATTGGAGATGACATGTTGCAGTTGGTCACGCTGGTGGAGCACATCCTGGTGTTGCATGTGCAGTTGGGCTAACTCATTCTTAAACTGTAAATTTCTGTCTATTATGGATTTTATTTCCATTTCACTGTCATCCCTTTCTTTTAGCAGCTGATTGCAGGATTCCTTGGATACTCGTAGCTCCTCAAGTGCCTTTCTGAGCTTTAGTTCAGTACTTTGAGTAGCAGCCTTACGGGTCAGCATTGTGAAGTTGGTTTTATAAACACCTGAAAATTAAAGAAGTATATATTAAGATATAATAAGACTTAGGTGTTGCAAGTTAGGTTTATCTAACTTCTATTTAATTTCTATGTGCAGCAATTAAGATTATTTAAAAATGAGATTTTAATTATAATAAGTAAGTAAGTTTTTTATTGTAATTGCAAGTTATTACTAGATAATCTAGAAATGAAATTAATTAAGTTATAAGCTTCAAATAAGCAGTCACGTTCTGGTTGTAATGTGTCGAAGTGTATGAATGTCTGTGGCAAAACAAACAGTTTATATAGTATATTATTAAGTAAATTGTGATGGTAGAATGAGTTTTTAGCCACACTTACAAAAACTTTTTGTTATTTAAACTAAGATCAACATTAAAAGCTTTATCTATTTATTATTTTTCTTATTATTCATTATATTATATTTCATTATATTAGTAAGCTAAGGAAGAGCGGGGCCTCCTGACGCAGGTATCTTGTATACTTAACAGGTTGGTCCTAATCACTTGTAAAATTGAAAAGCAATGTAAATTAAATAAAAATATTTTTCATTTCATTTTTTCATTCTTTATCACTGGCTCATTATATGTCCCCACGGCTGGGGCACGAATTTCTCCTACTTGGATGGAGACGCCATAGAGAGAGCAGGCGATCATAAACCATTACGCGGCGCGCCCAGTGCGGTGCGGTGGTTGTTAACGACTGCTAATGCAGCCGGGACCAACGGATTTAAGTGCCCTTCGAAGCACGCCTGCCGACATTTGTGTTGAACTGCACTTTGGAGAGAGGCGGTACGATCAACATTATCATCATCTCAGCCAAATGGTGTCCACTGCTGGACAAAGGGCTCCGCGGCATATGCGATGCATGCATGCTTTGAAATATGTCTATCATTGATTTTCATAGCTGCCCAGCTCCTGTTTGTAATAAGTGGATTTTTGTGTACCTGTGTTTTTTTATCAATTTCGTATGCTGTCCGCGTCTTTTATATTTAAATAATATACATACTCACCGATTCTTTTTATTGTTATTGGTTATGGCAGAATAACAGAGGCTGCGCGGGTCCCCTGCAGCCACTGAGTCATAGACCTTTTGCCTTAACGTCAAGTTATGTTGGTCAATGTTCGTTATATTTTTTTTATTGTATGCTTGAGACAAATAAACAATTTTTTTTATGTATTATTTTTTATATGCGTTCCAAATATAGGTACCTACCGCCAATAAATCGGCGTTGGGTAATAACGTTGCATGCCCCGGTGTGTTACCTTATCGATCACAGATTTATTTATTATTCGCACACAACAAATGGGCTGTCGCTTAATTAGGTTATCGACATGGATCGCCGGTGACTAATAAATTAGACGCAATCAGAGAGCATAGGCGGAGCGATTTCCTTTTCAAAATGGCGTTAACACTTGGAACAAGTTTCTTTAGATTTTTCTACACAATCAGTTTTGTTAACTTGAACGCGTCGCAAACTTGTTTGTTAACTAACACTTACTACTTACTAATAAATACTTCACAAAATGAGATAAACTTGTAGGTAAATACCATAACAATAAATAGTTCAAAACACAAAAAGCCGGCTTACAACTTCCCACATGAACAATACGGCATAGTAGGGGTAGATTTCTAGGGTTTTAACGACATAATAAGACTACTGGATCAACGGCTTAAAGTGCCTTTCAAAGCACTGAACAGCTGGAGACAATTTAATTTGGTCACCCATCGCATAACCCGTAATTGCGAAAGTTACTTAACTTGCAAGATCGCATCCCGAACGAGGTATCGTCACCAGCTCAATGTCCCCACTACTGAGCCTTCCCTATGGATGCATAGGAGAACGGGTCATAAACCACTACGTGGGCCCAGTGCGGCTTGGTGGTTGTTAACAACTGCTAATGCAGCCGGGACCAACGCTTTCAGAAGCACGGAGGAGCTCAAGATGATCAAATTTTTGGCCACCCATCCGATGATCTGCCTTTGCGAAAGTTGCTTAAACTCAGCAATCGCAGACCGAGCGTGTTAACCATTGAACCAACGAGCTCCTCAGTAGGGAGATATAGATCTAAAATTACCCGCTACCACTCATCGCCCCTCTTATCAATAGAACCTCTGCCCAAAGAATATACGTCAACAGCAATGTGATCGCTCAATTGCCAAGAGGTGCAATGGCTAGTACGTAAATAGACAAGTACATTGATATCATTATACGAAAAGATACAGACTGTGACTAATTACGTTTAATTTGATGTGTTAATGCCGAATTAATTATGATATTAATTCACACGTTATCTTAAAATTAACGAAGTGAGTTTATATATTTATTTAACTTGTGCAACATTAAATTATATGACGGACTTAATGTCAAATTAATGGCTAACTAAGGTTTTCTCTACCAGTCAATAATAGGGTGGTGCAGAAATGACATTGTAGGTGCAATACAGAGCGATAAAATGGGCATACGTGTAGTATAAAAAATATATAGTTATTATTTAATTATGAAAAAATTTAAACTTCTTCCATCTTCCACTCAATACATATAATATTTTATAGAACATAACTTATATAAATTATATAATTTCACTACGTCAATGATAGAAGTTTAATTCTTTTTATTTCAAAACGGGAAATGACTGTCCTTCATTCATCACCTGATTAAGATCGGAGGTGAAAAAGCACTTCACCCAAGATCCTTAACAGCGAAGGACTTCGTATTCTTCTTTCTTATTCTTTATTTTTCTTAAAGGAGGTTTTCTTATTTCTGACTATTCAAATACAAACTTTTTATTATACCTAGTGATAGACATGATGATAGCTAGCAAAGCGACCTTAAAGTAAGTTACATTATTGATCAAACTAAGCACAATATGTTTCCCGGTGGGAATCGAACTCAGGATCTTGAAATATGGCCACTACACAGTTAATCACTAGAAAATGCATCCCGAATGCAACCAGAAACAAACTCTGCAGCAGTTCTATAGCAGTTGCGATTTTCAAGGAATTTATACGTATTCCATAGTAGTGTATTGAAAATAGCTTTACCTTGTAGAAGCGAATGACGTAGACATCTGTTTACCTGATTTAATTGGTTTAGACGCGAGATGTCATAAACACTGAAAATGAAGCCGGTCTAAAAGATACCTAACTCGGCTTCTGTTTGGAAAAGCTAAAGATTCCACAAAGATTCATGATATCATTGATATAAAAACAAAAGAAGATACTAATTAGACACAAATCGTTCGAATAAACATAATTCATCGTAATTTTTCAACCGTTTCACATTGTCACACTGACAGCAGTGACAGGACAGCCGCGGCCCGCCATTTTAATTAAGTACACACGGCGGCAGATCAACCTACCCAAACCTGTCAAATTTCTCCAATGAATATTGATCCTTATAACCAAACAATAAAGTTCAAAATTGATTGTAGAAATTTGATAGTTTTGGGTAGGTTGATCTGCCGCCGTGTTTACCTATGACTTTGTTTATCTAATTTTGTATTTAGAGAGAACCCGTTAAAAATGAAGAGAACCCCTTCTGGCAAAATCTCCCCATTCATATCTTGCATATAGAATTTTTCAGAAGGTGCAGGTTGTAATTACGCTTGTGAAGTAGGTATTATAATCTTGTACATAAAAATCTGGGTATATTAAGAGCCCATGATTACATTTTTTTTGGGGAATTTCTAAAAAGTGTTTTACTTAGGAAACAAAATTTTCAAAATCACCAAACAAATGTACACTCTTTGTACAATGACCTGTCCCGTCATGTCATGGGGTGCGTGTTCGAATCCTCCTCGTGGTTATGTTTTCAACGCTTTTTTCTAAAAGTTACGTTGCTTTTAATTGTTTAAGTTACTGGAGGTATGACATTGCCATTGACATTCGGCGGGCTGGTTAGAACCACGATAGCTCAATTGGAAGAGCACCTGACCCGGTATGTCAGAAGGGTGCAGGTTCAAACCCTGCTCGTGGAAATTTTTTCAACATTTGTGTTTTTGTAATTCGTTCGCATCAAAATTTGCGTTAAAAATTATATAAACATTTATAAATAGCTTGCCTACTTCTTAACTGATCTTTAGTATTTGTAAAAATATTATGATCGGATGTTAATGACGGTAGTTGTTAACATTGAATGGGCGCCTTTGGCTTTCAAAGTAAAAAGTAAAAAGTGTTGAATAATTTCGGCGGGCTGGTTAGAACCACGATAGCTCAATTGGAAGAGCACCTGACCCGGTATGTCAGAAGGGTGCAGGTTCAAACCCTGCTCGTGGAAATTTTTTCGACATTTGTGTTTTTGTAATTTGTTCGCAACAAAATTTGCGTTAAAAATTATATAAACATTTATTGCAACAATCTTTCCTTTTACCATAATCGAAAAAGAATATGTACTGTGAAATGAAACAACTTTTACGGATCTACTCGCGTTTATTTTACACATTACTTATATAATGTTTATGTAAATGTAATGTTAATGTTTAATGTTTACGTCAGGATAAACATTAAATAAGTAATGTGAAAATATATATTTTAACTACTAGTTACTATCTTATTTGTGGCAAATATATTGCCATTTTTTTTTAGTTAGCCTATCTCGTCCCACTGCTGGGCAATGGCTAAACCCTTCCACTTTTCTCGATCCCTCCGACATGTCATTACATCATTTAAAAATACCATTATATTCATAAAGCATAAAATAAAATACTCGTATAATGACATAATATTTTCCTTACAAAATAACAAGTTAGGAATAAGTAAGCTATCAGCGGCATATTTAGCTACTGTTTGTAGTTTTGTATTTTTAACAAATGGTTTTTGGTGCAGGTAACACATCCTATCCGGTAGGTCTCGACGGGGAGGGGTGCGACTTTCTCCTTCGGGCCCTTCGGAGTCTTAACGCTGGGTCTCATGAGTGTAGACCACATCTTCCCCAAGATCGACATTATGCTGATCACCGATAGGCCAAGGAGGAAGCCCTGCGAGAAAGATATAATAATCATCATCATCATCAGCCTAAAAGCGGTTGAGGTCGTCAAGCATACCTGAGAGAAATATTGAGTCAGAAAACCTCTTTTTTTTTGTTTTTACTGCAACTACAGGGAAACTCGTACCTTTTATATAACTTATTTAAGGTCGAAATTTGAAGCGCACTTCATCCGAAATCCTTACTAATGAAGCACTGGCTATCATCTTATCTAAATATGTCGCCATAACATCAATGTTGTAGCATTGTGTGTACCGGCAGCTAGAGATAAGATAGCCAGTGTCTCAGTAGTTAAGGATTTCAGTGGGAATGCGCTTCCACCTTCGCCTTTATCATCACTCAACGTCAGGTGAGCTGAAGGCCAAGAGCTACCCGTAAGGAATAAAAAACGACGGGTTGCACTCCGGGAGTGCCGGCAGAAGTGAAAACTTGAATATTAACGTTGTGCATTTTTGATATTTTGGAATGGTTAGGGAATAATTTTGCACGAATTGCTTCAATTATCAGTATAAAAGTACTATCATTTATGTGGTAGAATACAATATTTATTTATTGCGCTATCGTACACAAACATGACAATTTATTCGCTCAAGCGCCCTGCGCCGCCTAAACGAAACAGCAGGCATACATTTTCGCCGCGCCGTAGAAAGAGAGGGGGACACTTCCTCTCCTACGCCGCGCCGGCTGTCATCCGTCTTACGAATTTTCGATCAGGCCTGACGCGAATTTAACATTTTATACCCATTCCAAAAAAAGTGTACAACGCCGCTAAAGAAGTTTTCACTTCAAGAAACATGAACTGTCGGAACACAACAACGGTACCTACTAACATTGTTGACGACAGAAATGAAAATCCACTTTATTGTACACCATACAAAACACAAAAAGAGGACAACACAAGAACAAGTACAAATGGCGGCCTTATCGCTAAATAGCTATTTCTTCCAGGCAACCATGTCACAGTCGCACGACAGATTTAGATAGGCGGACTTAAAACAAGCCCGACTAAAAACTAAATCGGGCACAACATGCAACCACGCTGGCAACCAAAACTGGGCAATGAGTAGTTTTTTGGAGTTAGTTTGGGGTCTTTAGGTGTATGAATGGGTCCGTGGCTTACGCCCCCAGTGGTGGACGCACCCGTGGTCGACGCCCCCAGTCACTTTAATTTACTTTGAAGAAATTTTTAATCAAATGTACTGGCAAATTCTCGGGCGGTCGCCAGTACCTATACACATAATAACGATCTTAGCGCTTTAAATTAATCAACCAATTATCGTTAATTACTGTATCAATGAAGGGTTGCTGTCCCGTCTTTCTTCACAGTCAGTACATCATCATCGCTGGACTATGGCCAACGAATAAATCAACAGTGATTGTGGTTGGTTGGCAAATGAAGCGGTGCTTTATTTGCTTATAGTAGCGCAGGGCGCTAGTCAAAAAAAATCACATCACGCATATTGTATGGCATATAGGCATCGGAACAGGGTTGGCCTGCGGTGCCGCGATAATGCGTTCTTTGTGACTATCATAAATGTAAAGCTACATTGAGTGTGGTCAGTGCCCGGATGGACAATCGATTACCTAGCCAGGTCTACTTATAAACAAGCACCATCAATAATCAGCAAACTGAGCACATGTACTTTGAACTCGGGACTTCCGAGTCTAGAACCGGTGGTCCAACACACCACTGACTAGACCATAGAGGCGGTATAGTTTAGTTATGATATAGACTCACCACGCTCCCACCCAGGTCTGATATGAACAAGTTCCAGTCGTAGTTGTAGCGCTCCTCGTAAACGGACACCATCATAGTGTTGAAGTATACGAACAGCTGGAAAACAGAGATTATCGAGTAATTACCAGCAACAACTTGTCAAAACTAATCTAGGTCATAATACTCCTATATTTAGAACGTGTAATAGGTATAACAGTAAGGTAGTAGGTATAGGTTAGTACGCTGAGATTCGAAACCGGGACTTCTGATTCCTACAGATAGCTATAAAGCGCTATAGAATAAATTGCTTACTACTGCTGTAATTGGCAAATCAGTAAATTTTTACCATTTTTAAATTGCTGAGTCTTCCTTTTAGTATCAGTCGATGTAGGGTTCCATAAACAATAGGGTTTGTTGAGGGTTCTGCAACCTATAAAAATTGCTGCACTACGCAATAGTACCTGCTAAATATAGAAAAATATAAATAGTAATATTTAATAATGCATTAAAGAAGTATTATGTAATGTATATAAATGTCCCACCCACCAGTTCCTCCCAGATCAGAATTAAGATCTTCAAAAGAGAATTAAAATAACACCTGGGTCTGCAAAGCCGCTTCCTTGGTTTTGGTCGTCCACTGGCCGCTGACAGAGTCCCAGGCGAAGGTGTGTCGGTTGTTAACGAACCCGTTGTAGAGGTAGCTGCGGCAGAAGCGGGGGCAGACGCTGCAGTTGTGGTGCTCCGACAAGCTGGTGAGAGATCATCCTTTAGACGGCGTGAAGAAGCAACTTGTGCGTCAGCAAAATGATAATGAAATACAGAAATAGGAGAGAAATATTAATGATGTCTGTAGGATTTTAGTCTTAATCTTAGTCTTAGTCTTAGACTTTAGGAGTTACCTAGCATGTAAGTAATACAATATTTGTTAAGCTGTGGAAAATGTCGTGGGTTCTACATTGATTTACTCTATATTTATATAACTACTTTTATGTAAAACCGTTTGTTGTTCTTTAATAAAATAAAATAAAATAAAAATGAGGACGGGTAGTGAGGCAATCTTGCTCCCCTCAATGTGATGTTTTTACCACTCGTCGGCTCTTAAATTTTTAGCAGAAAATCTTCCGCGGCGCAGTGGACTGTCCTGGCATCTAGAATCTTCTTTTGTTACATCAGAAGGTGTGGAATTTCTTACTTATGTAATGAAAGAAATGGGAAGTTTATACGCTTTTGATGATAGTTGGGTTGGGTAAAATAGCATCTTAAAATAAGTCTTCACAGAAAAAGGTTAGCTTGGTGAATCAAGTCCCAATCATTACTTTTAAAACCTGACCAGAAGGAATTTTATATCGGCAATCGTAATCAGCCTACGACGCCCCACAGCTGGGCTCCACCCGCAAATATAAACAATGGTATATGGAGAGATCGCACCATATTCTAAATAGTAGGCCCAATACAGGTTGGTGGGTTTAAACGGCCAAAGGTAAAATATACCAAATTATTCCAAACAGCCTAAATTACACACTCAATGTTAAGTACGAGTATTGTCTGAAGATACATACTCTACGTAAGCTGATATAAGAGTCCTCATTGCATTGAAGTTGTTGCAGAGTGGTAGACTGCTGTCCAGCATCCAGGGACCAGAGCAGCCTGCTTCCTCGCTAACTTTGTTCCAAACATATCGAGTCGTGCACTGAAAAATCAACAGACTTAATGTTCATACATCTTAGATTAGTATTTAATATTGTTACGTTTTTGTTTGCTGTCTGTGAGTTTCACGTTCAGTCAAATATATATATATTAATAAAAATAAATTACCACATATATGTCATAGCATCACATGAGAACGGCTAAACCGATTTGGCTGATTTATTTTTTGTTTTGTTCGTAATTGTCATGACAATGTTTGTATCGAAAATAAAAAGTTTTCGACGGGATACGGGTTTTCACTGATACGGACGAAGTCGCGAGCGGCCACTAGAATACATATAATAGAGAATCCTGTAATTAGCATTACCCATGGTTTAAGTATTCCATACTAAATATTGTTTTTGCGACGCTTTTTTTACTCCTTATCTTTACGTTTTTATGTTTCAGAAAAGCCTACTTGGCATAAGTATTTTACGAAGTCACTTACAGTGTTGGCGCTGTAGCCGTAGTCGCTGGTGCAGGGGTCTTCTTCGTGGCTGATCATCACGTACTGGTCTACCGATAGCTTCACGTCGATGGTCTCCCCGACGTTGCTGTACAGGTAGTCTACCAAACCGCCGTTGTACACTGCTACTTCTGAATATTTATTTATTTATTTATTACGTACACAAAACAGATAGAAATTAAAAAATAACAAAAAAGCATGATAAATTATTGATAATATTATGTATAAGAGCTAAATTCCTATCTAAAACATGTGTACACAACACGATTAATAATCAGCTTCCATGTTAAAGTTCAAAAATTGTGTGGAATTCAGATAGTGCAGAATTACGAAAAGGAAGAATCGTTACTGTACACAAATAATGACTGTGCACAGAAGCGAATGTGGTGAATTACTATTGTGTGGAATTCAGATTGTGCATAATTACGAATAGGAAGAAACGATATTGGCATGAACGTCAAATAATTCTTCTAAAAGTATTTCCAATTAAAAGCTAATTATATACATAGTACATACATACATAGTATGGTGAAAAAAAATATAAATTGAAAACTTATTCCATATTTCCTTGAAAATATGTTGATGTTGTTATTAAGTGCAACCAGTTCATTGTATAGACGGCACATTCAGACAATGTGATTGTAATATGATGTATTATTTTTATAGACATTAAGTATAAATAGGATAGGAGTTAAAGTTGAAAATGACGCAACACTTGAAAAGCTGACGACCAGACCCAGTTTCTACAATCCATAGAACGAGGTTCAACGACGACACTGGTCACAGGAATAGACCATTAAGAAGCTGCTTAAATGGGTGTGGAGCAACCATGAGCATAGTCAAGTGTGCTTTATAGAGCGATGATGTTTTTTTTTGTGTAGCACTACAAAACAACTTCACTTCACCTGATGTTAAGTAGAATTGGAGAACTGACGCGAAGACATCGGGCAACCTTGCCCTGCCGGCTCAAAAGATCTCAGGTCTCGTTTGAAGGACATCATATCATAGAAAGAAGGGAAAGTGTGCTGGTAAACTATTCCATCTTTTGGAGGTGCGACATGGAAATGAATCACCAAGTTTCTTTATGGTAGATGGAATGATTCCGGAGTACAGCACGTGTACTTTTATGGAAGAAAAGAGAAGGTGGGATGAGGTCAAAGATTTCTTCAGAGCACTTGCCATGGTATAAACAGTACAAGAAGCTGACTGACGCAATTCCTCTACGCAACTGCAGGGTGTCCTATATTTCTTTCTATATCATTCTGTACTTACCAGTAAAAGGTTCTCTGGTGTAGTGTATGTAGACATGGTAGCCGGCTGGGTAAACGCTGGCAGAGTTGGCGATGTCGGCGGCGCTGTGCTGCAGCGTGATAGAGTAGCCCGTCTCCTTGGTGGCGGTGGTGGCGCGCAACCGGGGGATGAGCGTGAAGCAGCGACCGTGCACGAAGCCCGTGGTGGTAGTCACTTCAACGTCTGCTCATCATTGTATTAGTTTTTATTTTAGTAGCTTTTTATTTCTTATAAAAAGAAAGGTTAACAATGTAGGAGGTCCTAGCTTGGAGGTATAATATAATATACCTATCCATACCTATCTTGTATCTTATAAGGTCGGTTACCCGTTGCGTTACTCAACTCATGAGAAGTCTTCACTCATTGTTTTGTCAGTGTTATTATTCTACAAAAATGCATAGTTTAACGCCATATGAATGCAATCGAATACATAGTCTAAATATAAAACATTTTTTACTATGGTGAAAGATTATAATAAGAATTTTCTTTTGATATTTTTTGAACACAGTCAGTTAACTTACTATCCGGTGATCCTCCTAATCCGTACTGTGCGAAGAATTCGCTGGAGTCGTACGTGATGTCCTCCCAAAGCTCATCCAAAGGAATGGAGAAGTTATAGCTGCTCCAGGCGGACGTGAACCGAGGATGTGCGAAGAGGCCATATTCCTAGGACAAATAACTTTAATAGTAATAGTAATAGTATACTTTATTGTGAAATGTATTTGTATTATGTTGTTATTGTGCTATATATAATTTAAAATGGAAATGCACTACTGTCGCCGCTGGTCCTTCTGTCTCTCTGGTTTCTCGCGCGGATTTGTTAAGACATATCGCAAATATCCTTAATCCAACTTCATAGCGACTACCTTAATACCTCTTTCTGACACCAAACAGCATTGTTTTGCATTGCTGTTATATTTTCCATTGAAATTAAAGCCCACATACATGCATAAGAACTAAAGCTTCACTATCAGCAACAAGCTCTACCTTGGTGTCGAAAGCATCCGTGGGCTGGGGCGGCCGCGTTCCATCAAGCAGCCTGTATGGTTGTTTGTTGTCTCTAAATATTAAAAAAGTTTTCGCTGTTATCACTTACCAGCATTTTATCATACTTGTAAGGCGGCTCCCTGCAGAAGGTGATGCTGGGATAAGTGATGGTCCGGTTGAAGTCGAAGTGGGTGTACGTGGTTATAGGTGTGTTTATCAACTTGCTCACGCATGCAGTCAGCTACAAAAACACAATGGCATCATCATTCACATCGCGACTTCACCTACAGGTCATGTGCCTGCAGCGACTTTGCTGAACGTCCGACGTGTCGTTTGCCAGTTTTTGGCCATCATTCCGTAAAATTATTGCTTTACCTGCTCCACTTTCAACACATAATTTACTACTAAACCTGTAATTTACTACAGGATAGAACCCAAGAGCGTATCGAAGCCTTACGTCCTAATTTCAGCATTCATCAGCATATGGTCGTCATTGAATTGTCTGTTGATCAGCTTAATATATCACTGCTAGACAAAGGTCTCTCCCATTTTTTTCCATTTCTACGGATCGTCAACTGTCTCTGATCAGTCTGTGAAACTACGTGTAGCAACCAAAGTAGTAATCAAAAAAGTAGTAATAAAGGATATCCCTTGCGCTCGGGTGAACGCAAGGGATATCCTTGATGGTGTAGATATACCTTCATGGGTATATACCCGAAAAGCGACATCGCTTACAAAATAGTTGACTATCTACGTACGGCCAATTTGAAGTTTTAATTTCTATAGTGTCATTCAAAATCAAATTGCACCGGATAAAAAAAAATTAAATTTAAAAGGCCTTACTTGCTGCACCACAACTCCAAGACAGACAAGGACCACGAGGGTCTTGACCAAGTTCGGCCCCTTTATGCAGCTCCAACATTTCTGTTTGAAGGTGGCTGCCGGTTCCACAACCTTTAAATCATATTTATTTTTCAGTCGAACATGTCTCTTTACAACCGGACAGATAGTTACGAATAGGGAACCAAAATTACGCTAATTAACAAAACAAAAAATATACTAATAACGTCCTATTCCATAACAAGGACTAAAGTGAAATCTAGTATATATTATAAATTGATTGTTCATAGCGAAACAGCACCATAATTAGTATCAAAGTAAATGATCATGACCAGTTAAAGAAAAACTTACCTTTTCATTTACTTCAACTGCCATTTCCAAAAATCACTTTGAAAACATATAATCCAGAGCGACGCCCATGCCGGTGTCTGGCTCACTCCCCGTTTTGTGTGGCATGTTGTTGGTGTACTGCGAACACAACCTGCCTCTTTATGGCATTTCGCTCAACAGATAACCGATATTGGGCATTATCTAATTTATTACATTATTTGCTCATCGCCGCAGTTGACTCAAAAATTGTGGTTTTCATGTTCGTACGTTCGGGTTGCGGTCTTGAAAGTTTTTCTAATATTTATATATTCTTATATATCCTGATCCGATCACAACCTCACGGACAATCTAGTAGAGAACGGGACTGTGTTTGGATCATCACACGGCTATGTAGGCACATATAAATTCCTAAATGTTTATATAATTTTTAACGCAAATTTTGTTGCGAACAAATTACAAAAACACAAATGTTGAAAAAATTTTTTATAAACATTTATAAATAGTTTGCCTACTTCTTAACTGATCTTTAGTATTTGTAAAAATATTATGATCGGATGTTAATGACGGTAGTTGTTAACATTGAATGGGCGCCTTTGGCTTTCAAAGTAAAAAGAAATAGTGTTGAATAGTTTCGGCGGGCTGGTTAGAACCACGATAGCTCAATTGGAAGAGCACCTGACCCGGTATGTCAGAAGGGTGCAGGTTCAAACCCTGCTCGTGAAAATTTTTTCAACATTTGTGTTTTTATATAAATTCCTTTTACAGTGTAAAAGCAGTTTGATGCCAACACAAGTACATTATGGAGAAGATAATTGGAAACTAGTTACCTCGGACACAGAAGAAATATTAGTCTCAGATTCTATCAAATATCAAGAGGTTATAAAATCACAGCACCAATCAACACTGCAAGACCAAAAGATACCGTTCAGGGATTGCTTCTGAAGTTGCCACTTCCAGCGATTATGCCTGAAGGTAAATGAGAAAATAAAATGTAGAATTTAAAATGCTAGGCTGCTATTAAAATAAAATCGAATACCTAAGAGGCACCAGCAACTTTTATATAATTATAAAGGGGAAATAAGGCTTAGGTAGGTAACTGTTAGGTAGGTTGCTACTATCCGTTTAGATTAGACTCGTAAATTTACGCAAAGTAATACAGCACTTTCACGCCAATAAATGAATGACAAGTGTCGCTAATCTCCGCTGATAAACTTTATTGTTGCCGACATGCAACTAAAACATGTCGATACTGACCAAACATGGTCGCCAAAAACCGGCTATACTTATATCTTACTTTTCCTAAAATACTCATTTATCTTGAGTGTTCAACCACCAGAGAACAACCGTTACCCATTTGCTTCTTAAAAATATTATTATTTTTATATGTTGTCAGGCAACGCAGGCCCATAGATTTATTTAAGAAAAACCTTTTATTCGCTCTTCCAGCTATTCTCTTACAATTATTGTGTATGTTGTTTACTTTATTTTGTCACTCAGTACCCCTTGCCAGTATTCTTAATTTTCGTTTTTAACTCTATCTTTACTTCCTGTTCTTACCGAGATAGTGGGAGCCTGATGACCTGTACAACTGGTATATTAATATCAATCACAAGCGTCAGTCTCACACAAACTACTATAATGTACAATCATAAAATTGTATACTTGTGTTTGTGATGAGAAAATAAAGTTTATTTTATTATTATTATTATAGATAAATACCTTATGTACTAGACTTTATTAATGAATGAGAAACAAATGGTATTTATTATTAACGTAAACGTCTTTATACTTCCTTCCTTTTCCTTATTTATTAATTATTACAGACACAAAGTCTGAGCTTGCACTACACTAATAGGCCGGCAAACGGGTGGACTGCCTTTACCTGATGGAAAGCAGCCACAATCGCAGAGATTTTTGCAGAGAGTTCGCTGATGACCTCAGGCGTCTTTCCAGCGTCACCGGACTTCTTTGGGGGCGCAGGGCGGCAAGAAATTTAAAGAGTTCCTCAAGCTGTGTGATCAAAAAACCGTCAAAGGTTTTCTAGAGGAAATTTCATCACGCACGCGTGTCCCGTTTCCTTAGTAGATTCTCCGAGGGAGGAGTTCGAATCGCATCGGGAGCCAAAGTTTTCAACGCTCATTGCCAACCTGAAAGCTTTAGTTCTTATGCGTCTATGACTTTTTCTGAATCTAGTGCCTTTCAAACCGGAATTCTGCCAATACGAAACAATGCAGCGCGATGGCAGAAATAGACAGTAAACACAAAATCCTTTATTATGTGCTATAGACTAGGGTGGTTGTTATCCAATCCAGACGGATTCTGAAATAAAGATCCAGGATAAGAGATTCAGAGCCCGTAAGAATTTAAATATGCTTCCGAGTTTCCAAATTTGTTAACGCCTAATCGTTATCTTTTAAATTAAGATTTTTAGAGAATTTCAAGTTTGACCCAGCTCAGTCACTCAGTCAACATGTAGCTCCATCTGTGACTGTAACGAGCAATCTAGATGTACAAAAAGTAACTAGAGTGAGTTGTCAGCCACTGTTTTAGTTTTAGGTGCCTAAAATGATGATAAAATAATAAAATAATCCCTAGATTACAATTTATTAATAGTTTTATTGGATGAGATATTTCAAAAAGCATTCAAAGCATGAAAGCTCGCTGCAAAGGTAGTTGCTTCCGAATTATATCGCTAGATGGCACTCGCCAGTGACAATAATACAGGCAGACATTAGTCTGGAATTATCCAGCAGAGATTCGCATTTAATGGTAAGTATAAAAAAATACAAATACCCCCCATGATGATTTTGTCCAGTAGTGGACGTCTTTTGGCTGAGATGATGATGATGATAAAAAAAATCCTTATCTTTATAATTAAAACTTGTAAATCCCTTTAATATTGTAACAAACATAATGTGTGTCTAGTCTAACAAGGTGTTCTAAATTATTGTACAGTCGACCGCATATCAAGTGCAACAGTAGCGTTGTATCTAATGCTCTTCGTACAGGATTAGTTATTCTGTGGTATAGGTTAGGGCCTAAACAAACCTTAACATTAACATAAGACTGGCCTCAAAATAAAATCATGCGTCATCCCGAGCCATAAAACTAGTGGTATAGAAAGGATAATACTAGAATTAATGACCTCAAGATCAAATTGTTATGCTTGATATGCGGTCAATTAAATAAATATGTGATGTGCGGTAAATTTTCGCACATTTATTTTTGGATTTCAAAGTAGAATAACTGAAATTTCTTGTCGATGATTTTGTATTGTATAAAATACTAGAATTCGATAAAAAAAATCGTAAGAGACGTGTATTTGGGACGTACATTACTTAGCTCTTTCTAAGTGTTCTATGGCAACGTATTTCGAAAATTATACAAACTATAAATATATGAAGTGAAATAAAAAGCCTATTATAGCTCAAAGCTTTTTAATTACAACTACATTAGATATTTACAAAGTAACACGCGTACTTAGTAGCTTACAGATACAATATCACTTTATGAGACAAACACACGATCGGTACAGATACCAACGCTTGCTTCCATCACAATAAATAAAGCGGTAACGTCATTTCTCATCACTTAATTGTAAAAACACAACTTTTAACTATCACTAGGTTTTAAAACCAACTGGAAACAAGAATCCAGCTACATAGAATAATAATGGAAGACATGGGAGCGATAGATGTGCCACCATTTCCTGGTTTGAATTTAGAGGCAATTTTGTTTGTGATATTCAGGAACTTGTTCTTGTATTTGTCCAGTATATCCGATCTCGGCGTAACGTCGCAGGCTGTATGGCTGATGGCATCTAAAACGGGAGCAGAGAAGACCCTAAAGTTAACATCGTTAGAGTCCAGTTTTCCATACATCCATATAGGCATTCGGTTAGACAAAATCCAGAGGTTGTCATTGTAATCCACTTTGATGTCCGTAGGGTAGATCATAGTCTCTTCGTTCATGTAAATCCTGCCCTGGTTCTTCATATTGTAATCCTTGTTGTATGTTCTCCAGCAAGCGACAGCGTTGAGGTTGACAAGTGAATAGAATAAGACCCCAGTTTTCGGGTCTACAAAGGACACGCTTGATTGGGCGTTGGGTCCACGGTCTCCTAGATGTTTGAAAGCATCGAAATTGCTCTCAGCGACCGATTCATTTCTCAAATACTCTGTCGAGACTGAGAACTCGTTGTAACTAGCCATGGGGTGGAAGTAAAGAGTGCTGTAGTTGTTAGCGTTGGGTGCGGAAATACCGATGCCAAAGATGGCGTCGGTCCAACTGAAGTTGTGGCCTTTGACACTGAAGTCGCAAGCTAGAGGGTCCGGGTTGAAATAGTGATGAGTGATTCTCCAAGACTCATTCTTGTCGTAGGAATAGACGACAATGCCCGCCTTGCCCAAATCACCAGCATAGGCGTATGTGTTATCACAGTCGGTGTCTTCAACAGCAATGTTAGCAAAGCCGGAGTCTTGTTTAACTTGGTTATCAGGGAAGACGTATTTCCTGATGAGGTTGTCGGTTTTTAAGTCGTAGATGATGATAGAGGGGGGATATTTCATGGTGGTGTTCTCCAGACTGCCGATCTTGCCGTTGTCGAGGACCCAGAGGCGGCCGCAGCGGTCGGCGCGGACGCGGAAGGGAGACACGATCTCCGAAGGTTTGCCGTCGGGGCCGGTGGTGTGGGCCGCCCAGCTTGGGTACGGGATCAGCTTTGGCGATGTCGTGTTATCTGTAATCAAGAATTTTGTTTCTTTTATTACAACAGCAGTAGCAAGCAAGAAATACTTGTAGCCTACTACCAACTAAACCGAGTACAAATTAAATGTACTCTGAGTCTGGTCGTATACCACAATAAAACTAAGTAGACCACAATATAATGGCCAGTATAAGATCCTTATATTCATAAAATACGCAGTGAATTTACTTAAACAAATTGCATTGCATTGGATCACGTCTAAAGTCAATTCTCAAAATAATGTTTGGGATTTCCGATGCCAACGAATGTTTCAGCTAATTGGAGAATCTGAGAGCTGACTCAACTTCTGATTCATTTCTGTATTTACTAACTTGTCTTATAGAGAATCCTTTAGGGAAAAACCATGTAAATATAGTAATAAACATTATTGCTACATATAATTTAATATTGATTGTATTAGTAACTAAGTCCATTTTAATTAATTTAAAACGTTATTTGTGTATTCACAATGCTGATGTAGGACCTCCCGCGTCTGCCTTCGTCCTACTATCACTTATCTTAGTTTTCTCTATGCGTAGGCGCAGTGAGGTGTATATTCACCTGCATTATTATTTCCTTTTAATTTTAATATAATGAAAAAAGTGACTAAGGTGAGACTCGAACCCACGAGCTGAATAACGCAAGAAAACCATAAGTACTTGTTTCTTGAAGCACTAAAAAAATATCGTCAAGAAAACCTGTGTATCAATTGCACAAACGGTAACAGTAACGTGGATTTCATTGTCCAGTAGATAGATTGGTAAACTATGCTCACGCATAAAGAAGTAAAACGGTTAAGAGTAGGCTAAGGCGATCTTATCGCTTAAAGCGATTGTAGTAATACAATAGCATTAATGCGCTTTGTTTCTCGGTCTGTCACTACTACTACAAATTATAACAGACTAACGAAGGAGGCTGTACCTAGCAATTGACGAAATTGCAGTTTCATAGTTATTGTATGATTAGAAGATGTTCTTATTAGAAATAGGCGACAATGGCGTCATTCTCTTGTGCAAACAAAACGGCAGACTTTCACCATGTGACTTTAACCCATCGGCGTACGGCTGTGAAACTTGAGATGCGCGTGCGATTTCGTATATGACTGTTAGACAGAGGAGCCTTTTCGACAGATAGGGAATTTAAACTACGCACGATACGGTACATGTACAGTACCTACATTACAGTGTAATAATAGAATTTGGTTATTTCTAATTGCTAAAATATATTTTTTCGCAGAGACGACCGACGACGCGACCGTACGTGGAGCGTGACATTTCTGAATGCCTAGTGTGAGTTGATTACGTTCACAAGACCGAAAATTTGTAAGTATTTTTGTGTATCACCTGTTGGCCATCTTTAAAAAGCAATAAATAAATAATCATTATGTAATAATATTGCACTTCGCTATAATATTTTTAGGTTAAAATGTAAACAAAAAAAATGGATCACATGTTACCTGCACCCATAGTGCCTTACAAATAAACAAAGAATGAGCTCCGGATACTTATTCCGTGTTTTGTTCCTGTCATGTAAACGTAATTTCAAATTAGAGTAAAAGAGACAAAATACGGAATAACTAAGTATTCGAAGCTTATTCTTTGTTTATTTGTAACACCCATATTCTATAGTTTCGTATGGTTGCATATTCTATTGTTTTATTTATCTAACAAGAACTTAAAATTTGAAGGCCAATCCAATTATTTTTACGCAAACTGCATAATATTACATAAGTACGAGTATATGTATGTATATATATATGTATGCATGTACTTTCACTCCGGCCAAAATGGCGTCTCGACGACAATGAACTTGGGACCTTCATAAGGTCTACCCTGGCCACATAGCGGAAGTACTTGCGATATCGGTGCGAAACGACCGTGAAATACATAACGATTTAAAGGTAACTGTGTCACATACAACTTGTGACTATGTAATTTTATTGATTTACTATTGACATGTAGTGAACGTTTGTGTTATTTAACTATGAGATAATATCAACTCGAATAAAATAGGCAAAAATTCTATCGTTAGAAAAAGTTTAACAAAACACAAAATTCGCTCAGTGAGAGACTTCTTCTACTTTATTATTTGAATGTTTATTTCCTGTTTTTTATTATTATGCCTACCCTACCCTATGGGAGACAGACGTGAATTTATGTATGTATGCATGAATTAAATTGTAATAAAATGTCCAATAAGTTAATGTTGTAGTTGATCCGAATTAATATTTTTCATTTCATTTTATTATTGTTATTTTTAGAGATTTTGTTGTGTACCTATTAGTTATATTTTATATTCTTAAGGAAAATATGAAATAGTAGAAAACATAAAAAAGCGGTTACTCAACTATCTTTTGTTTGACGTCGCATCACAACAATGCTACTGGATGATTGATTGATGGCGAAACTGACCTTTCAAATTGACGTAGTTCAGACTGGACGGCACACCATTCCTCCACCTCGGCACGGTGATGAACAGCCGGTCCCCGTACACCTCCAGGCCCATAGGGATGTTGTTCTCCGGGACGAAGGCTTTGGACGCCAGTGCCTGCTGCCGCGCCTCCTCGCTGGTGAACTGGTAGTCGAGCTGCTTCCACTCGTAGACTATGTGCAGCTGGTCCATGCACGTCGTCATGTACACCAGCTGCAGAAGAACGAGGGCTTTGATACACCCCATTTTTGGTTCTGGAATGACAAAAGGTAAGGTTTAAAGACATTTATTCTCATAAAGACATTATGCCACTTACATGAGAACACAAATTAAATACAAACACAATTAGAAAACAAAACGTTCGTTGACATACAATTCAAATATCCCATCGCGCACAAAGAAATTTGGTGACTCGTTTCTTTGTCGCACCTCCAAAAGATGGAATAGTCTACCAGCACACGTTTTCCCTCCTTCCTATGATATGGGGTCCTTCAAGAGAGGCGTGAAGAAGCACCTTGTGGGCCGGCAGAGTGAAGTTGACTGATGCTACGTTTGTTTCCACGCTGCACCAGTTGTCTTCGCGTCTGGACTTCATTTCCACTTAACATCAGGTGGGATGGAGTCATTTGCCGAGCTAAGTATTAAAAAAACAAAAAAAAAATCAGACGAAACAGTAAAAATAACATTAAAATAGGACTAAACGATCACATCCCCAAACAAAAACAATCAAAAACAAAACAAGAACAAAAAAACAAAAGACTGGTATGTAGGAATTAATCAACAGGATTTTCCCATTGTTAAACTCCATTGGAAAACAGTAAACAGAAAATAAAAAATAAAAAATTAAAACGTAAATCGTCCAACGCATTCAAGTAGGTATTCTTGTGCTAGTCGCTTTTTGAATACGTTGAACGAGTCAACATTTTTAATGTCCGAGCGTATATTATTAAAAAAGCGCGCTCCTTTGCATGTTATTGCAGTTACACCGTACTTCGTCCGAGTCTTAGGCAAAACAATGAAGCTCACTCGTCGAGGTAACTACTGTTAGTGTCACCAGGTCTTCTTATGGCTCAATTGCAGTGACCACGAGATTAACACCACATAGAGAACGGGCCGCAATCCACCACGCGGGCCCAGTGCGATTGGTAGTGTTAACGGATCGACGACGAAAGGGATGTTAAATGTTTGGTCAGCCATCTAACGAGCAGCCTTTGCAAAAGTTGTTCAACTCTAGCAATCGCAGTCCGAACGCGTATACCAGATGTCATCAGCGAGTTCTTCAGTGTTCGTTAAAGCAACTTTTTTTTTGGTAAAATATTGCAATGGCCGCTGATGGCCTTTACAGTATTAACGCTAGTTATCAATCAATTTTACATAAACAGCATAATGTAGTAAACATTAATAAACGTGTATTTATCACATCCACGATACGGAAATGAATAATTCTCAATTAAGCTCAATTTACGGAAGCAATCGATATGTTACGTTAATTACAGAATCCGACACGCCTTGGACCAGTTTTGGTCGTGTCAATCAGAGCCGGGTGAACGACCTTGTGCAGCATAGGCCGTCTCTTGCGCAGTGCAACGTCAAACTTGTACCGGGATAGAAGGTGATAGATGCTTGTCGTTGGTGATAGAAGTTATTATTCTGAGACAGAAACAGAAAATGGAACAAGGTTTGGCACATGCTTTTTTATGTCACTTAAACGTCAAACGAAGATACGGAAATTCGTGATAGTGACTTACATCCGCAGCCCATCTATTAAATTCAAATTCAAATTCAAATCATTTATTGCATATCACATTAAAATATAATACAATATAGGTGGAAAATTTGTTAAGGTATTCATGTGACACCCTGCAAGGGCACAGCAACAACATCAGAGGGTTAATAAAAATGAACTTAAATTATCTAGTTATAGTTAGTTCTACAGTAAGTATTATTTTAAGTGGATTTATAATTATTCTCTGTTTTATATATTAACAATTTCAAACCACTCAAAACAATTAATACAATTTAATTTAATTAATTAAAATAATTAATAACAATAAATAGTTATTAATATATTAATTTTTAATTTAATTTGCAATTGGTATATAAATATTAATATTACAATAATAATTGTGACATTGTTTTATTTAACTATTATTAAATTATTAAATTAAATATTGTATGATTTGGTAACGACATATTTTTTTCTTCTTGTTATAAATTTCGTTACTTCTATCAAAGCTGTGGAGTTTCTTGTGCCCATTCTTCTCCACAGCTAAAAATTAGACGTCTTGAATGGGTAGTAGGTAAAAATGTATGGACGATTCAAAAGCACTTTTCTTAAGTTTAAGTAGGGCCCTGAAGCTTTAGTTCTAATGTAATTTCACTGGATCATAAACCCTTTAAAACCTGGGTTTACTCGATGCGGGTGCGATCACCAATCCACCCAAAAATTTGAAATACAAATTCTCCTTTTCGTCAACATCATTAAATGACTAATAAATTTCGCACTAGGTATATAGGCACCTTTGATTTGAGTGTGTATAATCAAACGTAGGCACCCTATTTAGTCATAATAGTCGTGCAAAGCGCCTGCTTTGGGTGATAGGTGTAAACAATGCCTCCTTTAAGCGGTCGATGATTCAACTTTATTCAAAAACACTTAAACAAACCACGTTTGTAGAATTCATAATGCTTAACCACCATTGTTTAATTTTGCAAATTATTTTCTGTTCTCTGACTGAGTGCAAAGAGTATAGTATTGAATAAATGCTGATTGCTGAATGTGTGGTATGCAAGTCATCGGATACGGTTCGACGTTTGTATTGCTAGTGATTGAAATGAACTTTACGGATAATTGTCTAGTGATTTAATTTAAAGAACCTCTAGTAAATTACATAATAAAATTGAAAAATAATAAAATAGAGTATTCAAATGTATATACGTATATACGTGCTACGTATGGGAAAATATTAGCAGACACACTATCGCCCGTTCCCTTTATTCTATCTGTCTGTTGTTTTGTATACTGGAGTTAGAAATTTGACATAATTTGTATGGAGCTTATGTCAAATTGTTATCTATAGTAGGCAAAACAACAGATAGATAGGTTCTTGGGAACGGGCGTATGTGGAACCATGAAGTACCTATTTAATATTTTTTTTTATTAGGCACTTTTTCGAGTGAAGTATATACTTGGACGCCCAATGTAACCACAGTCCCATGGAACAATTGAATTTCTATTGTATCTGGTTTAAGAACAACTAAATCGATAACTGGCATACATCATTAACCTAACAAACAAGTTTACCACCTTAGGTTTTACATGGTTTTAAGAAACCATGGCATATAGATATTGGTTATTTCATAGTTTGGCTATGTACCAACATGGGTTATAAAAAATCACAAATGAGCGATTGTACTCTAAATAAAATAAATTGAATTAAATGTGTGTCGCGCGCCATATGGTCGCGCCTCGAGATTTGAATTTTGACACTACACTTATTTGTTACTGTGTAAATTCTTCTTTGTAGATCTTTATATATAAATTTGATTGAACTCCTAAACGGCTGGACCGATTTGGATGAAATTTTCTGTGTATATTTAAGTAGATTCGAGAATGGATTAGATTTACAATTGGTCCCGGTAGGTGGCGCTAGTATAGGGATCCATCATGGATTACGGGTGTTCTTAAGCGGACGAATGATTTGTTTGTTTTGTTGTCATGGAAACTGTCAAAGCGGTACGAAGACTGCCGGTCAACTAGTTTATATATATTTCTATGACCTGTCAATGTTCTTTTGTTTTTTTGACTAATGGCAAGTTTTATTAATTTTATTTCTACATTTGTTATTTGTACGGTTTACTTTCCATTTATATTTTTGATGTGTAACATCTTTCCGCTCGCTTTCTATATGTGCAATTTGTGGGAGTGATTTCGTGAATTGTGACGGAAGTAGGTGTAACAGTGTGACTGGAAGTCGGGGAAGCGCGCAAGCGCGCGCCTTTTTGTAAATTTTAAATCGATAGAACATTACATATTAATATTATATGTGACATATTGTGTCATTTTACTAACGAAGGTAATTTTGGTACGTCAAATGTCTTCTAATGAGTATTTACTGCATTTATTTTATACCTAGTTATAAAATGATGTAATACCTGACCTATTTTTTTCAGAATATAATGTTGAAATTGCTTATTACTAAGGTGAGATGTCAAATGTTACACATCATATGCGACTACTGAAAGGCTTGCTCGTTTTTTCATCCATACTTGTTTATTTCTTGCCGCATTCATGAGTAAACTACACATTAACTGCGTGAAGAATGTGGCATTCAATCGGTTGACGCTTTCTGTCAACATCGTTTCATTACAACAGCCGCCACAAAACTCTTATCAGTATTATTCACGGAGAGAGCAATTTTCCACCGGTTGGAAAATATTTTCGTAAAAAAAATATTTCTTTAATCAACACTTGATTAAAGAAATATTTTTTTTTTTTATTGTTTATGATTTTTTTTTCTAAAGAGAGGCATCTAGCTTTTATTTCCCTTTATGGTTAGATAACGCCTCGGTGGCCGAGTGCCAAAGCGCAGGGCCTGATACCCGAAGGCCCCGGGTTCAATTCCCAGGTCGGGCAAAGTGTGTTTCGGATTTTTCGATGCATAGCTCGAGTTTGTGATCAAACTCGCATTTGGCAAGTGTGGTTATTAAGCCTTTACCCATCAATTGTAGTGATGACTTGAGTTCAATGATGGAGGCCTTTGCCCAGCAGTGGGCCAGTCATAAGCTATTTACTTTTCATTTATGGTTAGATAAAGCCAAAAGTAGAAGAGCACTTCAACCGGAATTCTCGATACTTTAACCGCCTCTGTGGTCTAGTGGTTAAGAACACCGTTCTCAAACCCAGAGGTCCCGGGTTCGATTCCCAGCGGGGGTACATGTTTGTGCACTCGGTTTGGTTGATAGTTGGGCTTGTTTGTCCGCCTGGCTAGCTACCAACATCTTATCTAAATATCTCGATATAAGTAACATCAATGTTTGAAGCGAATTTAATTTTAATTTTTCTTCTCGGCTTTTGTCGTTTTAATTTTTTATATTATTTATATATTACATAATTAAATATTGTAATAAATAATAAATATTGTAGTAAATAACAAATAAATATATGTGTATAATGTATTATATTAACATAGATGCTGTTACTGATTTTATTTTGCAAGTAAGTTTTTTGTTTTTATATTAGCTTAAAATTATAATTAGATGCTTGTGTCCCTGATGTATGCTATAATTTTTTCTTTTTAAAAAGACACATATTATCTGTTTCTACTAAAATTATGTGGATAACTGTCATTGGCTTCGTTATGATTAGACATATTTGTAAAACATTTAGTATTTAAGCTGTTGTTATCCCGAATAAAAATAAATAAAATATCTGTGGAGTGAAGTAGAAAGGGGACAAAGTCAATGGTCAATAGGTACATTTTGGAAAGTGACTCATCTCTTTTTCTTTGAGTCCACAGATATATTTATTGTCTATTAACAATCGCCCAGTGGTTTTAAATTATACGTAGGTATAATGTTTACAGAATTTAATGTAACATATATATTATACATAAATTTTATATTTCGGGACTTCTTCTCTATATAACATTATACTATGCCAAATCTTACAATGTAAAAAAGGGCACGATTTTTTCTCTTCATGTATTATATAGATATAGATTAAAGACTAATGGCTTTATCAACTCTTATTCTTTAATTTTATTCATCTGTGCGTAAAGATAGTTGTCAGAATAGTGTGTGTAAGTCACTACTCGTCATTGCAAAATGTTGACCCGTACACATCGCTATGCAGAGCTGATTCTGTATACGATAACGTGGTTTCACAAACTATGTACTTATTTACATACCCTACGGAACAAGAACTACTTGCTTAAGTTTGTTTTTAACTTTCAGATTTTACTACTTTATTTACTTTAAAGTCATCGACATAGCTCTAAGAATTAGCAAGCTGAAGTGGCAGTGGGCCGGCCATATCTGGCGAAGAACCGACAACCGCTGGGGTAAACGTGTTCTTGAGTGGAGACCACGACTCGGTAAACGTAGTGTAGGGCGCCCTCCGGCCAGGTGGGATGACGACCTGCGAAAGACTGCAGGCAGATGCTGGATGCGTCAAGCTGAGGACAGGGCGCTATGGCGCTCATTAGGGGAGGCCTATGTCCAGCAGTGGACTAAGATAGGCCGATGATGATGATGATGATTTACTTTAAAATGTTTAGGATTACTAAATCTTCAATATTTTTTTTCATAACCTAAGAGTCAGTCTAAAGTCAAATGTAAATTCTTGATTATAAATTCGTAAATTCGTAATTATTTTGATAGTGTATAGTACCTATACGAGTATTTGCTAAACTTTTTACTACTTTTAAATATAGTTTGAATAAACTTAATGTTTAAACACTTCGGAAACACGATGTCTACAAAATAATGTATGAAGACTATAAAGTAGAGCGATTTTAGTAAATTTTACCTTACCAACCTTCGCATTTGTCATCATCATCAACCTACACTAGCCCACTGCTGGACATAGTCCTCTTCAAGCTAGCTTAGCTTTACCTTTTTTCAAAATGGCGTCAGTTATTTTGGCATCCCACTTCACATCAAACTGAATTCAACGTGCTCTCTTCGTGACTCACTGCAACCTAAATGCCCTTGAAAACCAATTGGCCCTACAAGTCCCATGGGCCCGCCAAACAATCGCTGAACATCAATTACTGAGTTGGTAATTCATTACTTACGTCACTAATTGTAATAAGTGCGTTATAATAAGCTTCGGTATTAACGGCACGAAAGGCTTGGTAACAAACGATACTAGACACGGCATTACAGAAAATAAAATGGGGATTGCGATGATCAAACGTGAATGCGGAATTGTTTTTTTTATAAATCCTTTGTGGCTATTATTTTAAACGGTGGCCGTCTTTTGTTTTCTAATCGTATCTACTATTGTTGGCAGTTGAAAGATCAGTTTAAGTTTGTTGTTAAAGATTATTTATTTTGTAACTAAGATTTAAAAGTTAAAAATGATTTATTTAAGTAAGCTCACTTTCAGAGGCATTTTCAATTACTATTATTTGCTATAATAGGTCCTATTATTCGTAAAGCCATTAAACAAATATGAGAACTGTTTACTGTCCGTCTATACTGTAAATTAATGTAATTTTTGTATTAAAATTCTTCAATAAACTGGAAAAAAAACGTAATCCTTGAAAGTCATAACACAATGTTAAAACCATGACCTATTCCGCCTCTTCAAAGGGCTAAAGGCTAAAGTAAAAAGCCGTTTAAAATCACTATGTTTTGTTTTGTTTCGTTGAAATTTTAACATACTTATTTACTTTTAAACTACGCTCAGAAATATTACGACAACATATTATTTTATTATCACCTTACCTACTATATTTAATTTAATCATATAATTGCCGCTGTTTTTTATTTCGACGACAGAAGTCACTTGCTTCTGAAGCACGAAACATTAACGTTAATTAAGTATGGCATAACCATTACAGCCGTTACCACATTACCCCAGCGTGGTGGACTATGACCTGATCTCCCCATGCGTTAGAATAGAATTGAATTAGCTCTTTATTGCTTTATTGTTATAGGTACAAATACAAGTTATTACATATCTAACATCTCACATCATCATCATCATCCTCAACAAAGGCCTCCCCCAAGGATATGAGGGGTATTTTCCGTAATCACCACGCTTGGCAGGCGGGTTGGCGATCGCAGTAAGTTGAGGGTAACCTCAGAGAGATGCTGCTGCCCATCATCCTGAGCAAAAACAGAGAGGGATCCAGTTTATACTGAGCAACTTATAGTTTTGGTGGGAGGTGTTTATGCTGATTAAGCTTAGTTTCTAGCATTTAATTCAGCAAAATACAATACAACACTGGGCGTACTAATATCTATGCTAATAAATGAAATGTTTAACAACCTTGGTAGCCTATTTTGAATGTATTAAGACTATTGCGAAACTAGGCGTCACTGTGGGTGCTATAACTTCTGTTTCGAGAACGTTTTTGGAGTCGTGTGTCGGTTACCTCGTTTCATTGTATCCACGTATTACAAAATGTACTTTCTTGTTATGGGCAAAGCTAAAAATCTCCTGTTTGTTACATGAAGAAGAATAAACACATTTTTTGGTACACTGAAGTCTATTAGATCAATGGATGATGGTTGGACGGTCGTTTTACGGACACTGGATGTCGTTGCATGCACCACTGCCCGGTAATAATTACAAGTACTCTATTGTTATTTACAAAATTGGATTGATTGTCCGAATAAATGAATTTTATTATAATCAATGGAACAGACAGCACTGCATATTTTTACATTGAAGAAAACATATGTTACTGATAAATGTATATGAGTTTGAATGCGAAAAGTCGTGTTTCAATCCTCACAGGTCCGTGAGACTAGTGCCGTGAAGTGGACCCACACCCAAAAAACTATATATAGCGAGCGAATAAGAATGAGATAACAAATTTATAAAAGTTCATTTAGTATATAACACCATAAAATGAAAAATAACTCAACTGAACTTTAAAAATAGAGAAAAAAAATTGCAAATTAAAAACTAAACACCTATACATAAAAGATGTCCTCCAACTGTGGGCTCATGGGAATGGTCCCAAGAATGCTGGCAAAATTGCCCCTCTGGATTGCCAAGCTAATACGTTGCCAGCCTTATTGTCACCGGAGGCCTCAATAAGGCGAGCACTTAGCTCTTTAACAAGCTAAAAATATAAAAGTTTTTATTAATAATGATCTTTAAAAATAGCATATAAATAGTAGTAACACCAGCGTTCGGTACTTTAGGCCCAGTGTCCGATACATAACATACATACGATGTTCAATGAAGTTTTACTGACGCCAGCTAAGAAGCAGGTGCTCTGTATTTTTTTTTTGCTGAACAGTAAAATCAGTGCTGATCCCTTTTTTCAATGATTAAAGAAAAAAATGTCGATCACTGCTTCCTGTCGACCACTGGAGCTTATATACCTATATGGTTTTGACAGACTGTCAATATTTTTAATTCAAGCAAAAGGCGCCATAAAACTCTCTACATCTCTACATAGTCTCTACTTAGTCTCCACATCTCTACATAGTCTCTACATCTCTACATAGTCTCTACATGCCTGCAAACTGTAGGATATATCGTTTCAACTTCTTATTTATACCTACTGTGTTAATTGAAAACTAAAATCGTGTTCAAATATAGACCACACGAAACGAAACTGGATCACCTTGGGGAGACCTGTGCAGATATCTATTGTTGTAAAGTTTTGGTTGAGGCACTTACAGTTCTTATACTAGTTTTATATATTGGTGACATGAGTCTTGTAGTATATTTTCAATTGGTTTTACTCAACAACAGTAGGTTAATAATTATCAGGTTAGTCAAAGAGACTTTTTAGCACTTGTCAAACACCTCAGTGTCCCTGTGACAGGCTCTTTAAAGGATTCGATTACGATCACGATTGACGTCAGGTTAATGTATAGCCTATACCTACATGTCCCAAAGCTATGCAAAGAACGATAAGCTTGACTGTCCCATCAGGAGGCATTGGACTCGAATGCATATGGGCGGGACCGACAAATTCTTAAATTAAGTTTTCTATTGTTTTCTAAAGTTTACGCGAACACTACTTAACACACTTAAGTTTTTTGTTCAGTTCTGTTTCAATTATATATCTTTATTAACATAATATTAAGAAACCTACTAACACCTCTGTATGGACTTTATAATCTGAAATAAATGTTTTATTATTATTCTCTTTATTAAATATATATATCTTAAGAAAATTTTTTTACAATATTTTATATAAACAAATATAATGTATACTATTACATAGACTTGGTACTTTTACAAATATAGAACAAAAATAAACATATAATACATAATTTAAAAATTTACAATATAAAATATTATAAAAAACTTAACCTAGGTTGCCACCGGCAGCGGGGATAGACCCAAGCTATCGGTGGTTAGGGCTGCAGAGTGAGGAACCTCCTGACAATACGTGCCGTGTCAAGGAGTACTGCCTTTTGCATCTGAACCTTGATCCAACCTTTCAGCGAGAGCCTATCTAGGTGTTGATCGAGGCTCTTGGCTAAAAGACCGTCGAAACGACTATCGGTACAATAATGGTTGAATCCACATCCCACATGGCGATAACCTCGTGAGCCAAGTCAAGGTACTTACTGAGCTTGTCCTTCTCGGCTTTCACGAGGTTCTCATCATGAGGTATGGTGATATCAACCAGTATTGCCCGGCACTGGGATCGGTCGACCACCACGATGTCAGACTTATGTGCGACAATAGTACTGTCCGTAATGATAGAGCGATCCCAGTAGAGCGTTGCATGACCATTTTCGAGTACTGGCGCAGGTGCGTATTTATAGTACGGCACTTCCGATATTATTATTATTAAAGGCCTCTGTATGATTGAAAAATGGAATTGTCCATTAATAATTAACAATATTATTTTTGCTTAGGCTCTGGTACAGATGCGCATTACTCTAGATTATCTGAATACATTTATACTATACCTAAACTGTTTTTACGATTATAGATGATTATAGTTATTTACAAACAAATGTGATGTATACATAACGTGACCATACGTCCCGTTTTGAACGGGACCGTCCCTTTTTGCGGTTCTCTGTCCCGGTGTCCCCGAAAAAAGCTTTGGGACGCAAAATTGTCCCGTTTTCCATAACCGGTCCTTAAGGCAATGTTGATAACAAAGGTAAACATTAAAAAAACGTGCCTAGAATTTTATTCTTATTTACAATCATCACTGAAGAATATACAATAACTGAGCATTTGTTTAATTACTTTTTTCATTTGTAATACGTACTATTTTGATAAATAAAACAAAACTTAACAAGAAATTAGTATTTTTTTCACTGTAAACCTATCAGTTGACGTACTACATGAACCGAAGTCCCGTTTTGAGTAAAAATATAAATGGTCACGTTATGTATACAGATCAGAGATCATGTAAGCCGTGGATAACGGCGCTGGTTTTGCAATAACTTATCCTTTTTGTATCCACCCTAACATTAAGTAACAAATATTGTAATTATGTTTGTAGTCCCAAATAAATAAAATAAATAAAAAATAAAACACATACCTACTATACTCGTAGAGTGTTTCTATTAAATTATTTAGTTTTAGTAACTTATTAAGAAAGTGCTGTAATATTTCATTTATTTCCGAAGGTCAACCCTTGGACACGACTTATGTTTACCAAATATTGCATTCATCAACCTCACATTGTGACCGTGATACGGCGATATGATAACCTTTCTACTCAAACCCAAGCGAGGTCGGAAAATACGCAAGTTAATTTATTAATCGACATTTGTAATGAGGTACGAATGATTCATTAGGTATGGTCAAAATATTTTCCTAACAACCTCCGTGTTTAGTACGGTTAATAACATTTAAGGTTTGCTTAATATAACTTTTAAATAATATTATGACACAGGATACAATAACAAAATCAGAATCATTATTTGGGCCATCTAACAAAACGTTACATTTAGCAAGTCACATGCACATATTAAAATATAAAGGTAAATTGAATTCAAAAATATAAACTAAGGTTATAAATTAAGATATAACTAAGGTTCATCATCTTCATCATCACAGCCAAGAAGACGTCCACTGCTGGACAAAGGCCTCCCCCAAGGATAAATAATTTTGAGAGGAATTTGCCATAATCGCCATTGCACGCTTGGCAGGCGGGTTGGCGATCGCAGTAACGTAAGAATAATCACAGAGACACGCTGCTGCCCATCCTGTGGAATAGTCCGATAAGCGCCTTCTACAACACCCTCGGGAAGAGATGGGGTGTTGAAATTCTTTATCCCCGGCACCACACGGAAAAACTAAGGTTGTTGTGGATAAAATATAGAGGAAGGTAAAGCACGTCGTTTGGATTTGAAAATTACACTGAATAGATAAAAAATTGTTTTAGTTTCAAAATTTAAATCCATCCTAAACGTAAAATGTGAATTAAAATACTTAAAAAAGATTTGTTGGGGACGTCAGTATAAAATTGTCCCCTTAGATTAGACCAGCCCTAATTGCGGCGAGGATATGCCGGTGTTTTAGTAGGTAGACCCCCATAAGATAAGGGGGGAGTTCCACTTAGCCACCGCATCTCCCCGAGTGCAGCATGTATTCACGGAATCACTTTGTAAATTTCACGGGGCAAGAAAGTCTTACAAGATTTAGAACTGATAACTTCAGAACATCCGTGATTATGGCGCATGCAGCTGTGCTGAAATATCGAATACTCACACACAACAAAATACATGGTTATAATCCCGCTAATAATAATTATTCTAAGATAGATAAAAGTTTTACAGCAACATTATAATTAATTAAGTAATTAAAAAATAAGTCACAGTTTAGCGGTCTTACGGCTCCAAACAGTGTGGAGCAAAGAGTATTAAAAGCGTTTACGCCGCACACTAGCGCCGCCAATGGAAAAAAAACATATCTAGTAATTAGAGATAGAAAATCAAATTATGCTCAACAAACTATTTGAATGAAGTAATTTAGCATTTTTACGTCACCTAATGAACATCCGACATGTTATGGTTTAGTTAAATACGGCGCTATAGTTAAAAGTGGCCGTTTTTAGCTGTAATGTCTTTGATAATCTTGTAAATAAATAAAGCCTACTTATGATTATTTACGTATAATTTTACGCAATTTTGTTGCGAACAGATTACAAATTGAAAAAAGACAAAGTATTAAAAAAAATCCACGTGCGGGTTCGTATCCCGCTTGTAGAATTTTTAGAAACTTTGTCTGTTTTCAATAAAGCCTACAATAAGACTGAGGAGGAAAGATCTTCAGCATTCGTCGAAGCGCAGAAGGCGCGGTCCGGCGCACTGGCCTGCCATGACCCACAATCAACATTTAGCCGTCTTTCTCGGTCCCCACATCGCAACTTCAGAACGTGACCGTCTTAAAATCAATCCCAACTAATAAATTATAGACTTACAGACCGAGATGGCGAAGTAAATTTCATTAAGGCGACACACTAAAAAAATGCACCAACTTTCGTCGAATAGTTTAAGACTATAATATGAGTTACGGATCTGAAATGTTGACATAGGTAAATTCATGTCTTTATCTTGAATTTGCTTGCTCAAATACACGATTGTATAATTTGACTCGATCATAATTATTTTTGAAAACATCACTAAAAAATCACTATTGTTGAAATTACAACAAAAATACTTAATTTATATGCTTGGAAACCACTCAAATATATTGATAACATCAATATCCGTAGTTGCTGCATAATTTGATAACTAAAACCAATATCTTTTTTAAATATATTTTTTAGGTTAACTGTTAATTTGCGGTGTATATTGTCGCAGGCGCTACGTATTATCGACCTTAAGCCAGCGTCAGTAAGAATCAGCCTTTTTGAATGTTCACAAATCGAGGTGTCGTCTTAAAGCTAATTATTTACCCATTATACTCGTACATACATGTGTACACACGCGTGTACATCAGACAACCACAAACTGCCAAATTTCCTTAATAGACTTTGACCTTTATACTCATGACATAAAGCTTAAAATTTATTAGGGAAATTTGACCGTTTTTTAAAGGTTGATATGCTGGCGTCTGTACAATAAAAATATTGAACTGTAAATAATTGTCTGAGCTTAAAGTTGTAACCGTTGTTACTACAGGACAAGGTCAACATGTGTACATAATTGAATATAAACAAAGTGTACAAAATTAATTAAATAACTCAGGTATAATAAATTAATTTTACACAAACAAGTGTGTCACCGATACACAATTGTATAAGCATTATGCTTCCATTGTCACCTGAAATGTAAACACACGCTTGAATGGACGAAAACACAAAGGAATGAATGCAGCGACCTTAGGCAGCGACACACTGGTGAAGTAAGTTGGACGCAAGTAGTGTTATTTGTTTTTCGATGGGTCCTGTGCATAAGGGCCAAAGCGCAAAATCATTTAACTTTTCATGATAGGCTCTTTTTGATTGTGGCATCCTTTTAACATGATAAAACTAAAATAGTGCATCCTCCATTTTATAATATTTTTTTATATATATTTTACGGGTAAGCACAGTGCCTTGATCTCACCTGATGTTATATGATGATAAAATCAAAATCAAAAATCAAAATCTTTATTGCTAACTAAAGGTTACATTTTTGAAGGAAACTTAAAACTTACTCGCCCTTTTCGGACACAGCAATATTATAGAGAGCTCCCTAAGTATTTTTATATAAAGCTTTGAATAATATCTTATATTATCTTATTTATTTGTTCCGTTTGCGTTGGAAACAATGGGTCCATGGAGGTCGGAGGCAAAGCAGCTTATTAAAGACTTAAGTGCTCGCCTTATCGAGGCCTCCGGTGACAAGAAGGCTGGCAGCTACCAGTTTGTCATTCCAAAGGGGCAATGTTGCCAGCATTCTTGGAACCCGTTCCCATGAGCCCACAGGTGGAGGACATCTTTTATTTATAGGTCTTTAGTTTCTAATTTTCTAATTATTTTTCTCTGTTTTTTTAAGTTAAGTTATGTAATGTTTCTTTTTGTTGTGTATATAAATATATCTTAAGTCTAAAAGTAAAAAAAATAATAAAACAATATCTAACAAACGTAAATTAAATAATTAAACAATCGTAGGGCACTCTCCCGCTTGGCAGCGATTTGGAGTCCCTTTTTTATTTGTAATAATTATGTGTAAATTTCTATATATATATATTTTTTAACTTCTCTTAATTATAATATTTGTACTGAATAAATAGTATTTAATGTATTAAATGTTTAAAAACATTGTAAAGTAAAAAACAATCGTCTATTTCTTAAATTATAAGTTTTAAATAAATAAATATTATTTTAATCTATTTATTGTGGTATCAGTATTAATGTAAAGGTAAGAAAAATGTAAAGGTAAGCAAAAAAATTATTTATTTGAGGGTGAGAAAATGATTAACAGAATAAAAACATTTTGCATCTCGTAACTTCTTTTGAAATGCTTGAAAGGTCACTTGATTTTTTATATAATGGCGGTAATTTATTAAATATTTTTACAGTCATATAGTATGGACAGCAGTTTAACATTTTTACCCTAGATTGAGGCAGGTAAGTATAGTCTATTTTTATGTCTTGTATTTAACGCGTAGTTAAAGGTATCACTAACTTTTATAAACTCATTATTTTTAAAAACGTAATTAAACGTAATTTTTAAACAAATGTCGTAGATGTAAATCGAGGGTTAAATAAACATTGATGCAATGATGGAAGCGCACTTCACCTGGGATCCTCAACTAATGAGGCACTGGCTAGTAATCTTATCTCTAGCTGCCGGAATACGACATATTTAGATAAGATGGTCTACAAATTTATTTATTTATTCTCGTTCCCAAAAGATACTTCTTGTAAGGAATTTAGGTACGCGCTTTCATTATCTAAACCTAATTACCACGAACAAAAACCTTCAGTATTTATTAGGTTAATGAAAACGTTACGCTGATATGTATCTAACTGCCTGTCAAATGTTGCAATCCTTGACCATGTATGTAATAATATAAATAAAATAAAAAAATGAACAAAAACTACAATGCCACCGATCAAAGAAAACTTTAACAAGACTCTACCAAAGCATAGCACATACATACATACACACATACATACATACACACATACATACATACATACATACATACATACATACATACATACATACATACATACATACATACATACATACATACATACATACATACATACATACATACATACATACATACATACATACATACATACATACATACATACATACATACATACATACATACATACATACATACATACATACATACATACATACATACATACATACATACATATTTACATACATACTCTCATGTCCTCAGAAAAAGGGGTATACTTACAGAGCAAAATCACCAATTTTGAGTAAAGACCTCGACGCCACATGTAGCATAATCAAAGTAAAGCTCCGAGGAGGAATAGATATCATCAGTGATGGGTTGCAGCCGATCGTCTGATGTGCGAGCATCTTGGAACCCTTGTCCCTTAGTCGGCTCTTACGTCATGCACGGAAAGTTAACCAGCTGACACTTTATTTTGACGTCCCAGACCAGCATGGGATTTCTGAATAACTTTTTTTCTATATTATCGGGTAAGCACAGTGCCTTGATCTCACCTGATGTTAAGTGATGATAAGGCCAAAGATGGAAGCGCACTTCACCCGGGATCCTCAACTAGTGAGGTACTGGCTATCTTATCTCTATAGCTACCGGAACATAACAATGCTACAAACATTGATATTATGGCGACATGTTTAGATAAGATGGTGGTAGCTCGCCAGGCGGACAAACAAGCCCTACCCCCAACCAAACCGAGTACACAAACATGTACCTCCCGCTGGGAATCGAACCCGGGACCCCTGGGTCTAAACCGGTGGTCTTAGCCACTAGACCACAGAGGCGGATAAATTCTTAAATGCGTATTTTATTTACAATAACTTTTCGGCTCTATGTATCTGCTCTACCTTTAAATATTCACTTCGAAAGAGTTCAAAGAGAGTAAACATTTCATATAACTTTATTTTATTGTATTTAGGAGCTTTAAACTGCACAAAATGTCCTTTACACGGCCCGTACGTGGGTAGTATAGTAAATTGTTCTGCGACTTAGGTTCACGGTCGCAACAAGCGGCGACTTGCGACACCAAAACACGCAATGTGTTTCCAAGTTGATCGTGTTGCTTAAAACGAGATTAATGCGGCTGTCAATTCAGCTTTAGTGCATACTGGAGCACTTAGAATTGTGGACCTTTACAAAGGCAGCCATACTTATTCAAATAAGAACAAGTGGTATTGGGATGTACATTAAAGGCAAGGTCTTGTACTTTCTTTCTTTATTTTTAGATGTAATATTTATAGATAGTTAAGAGTATAATAATTAAGCATTTTAAGGTTACGTCAGTTCAACGTCAGTAGAGGTAATATAGCCCGTCTCATGGTGGTTCAGGATTCCGGGTAGAGGACGCTTCTATATTTGGCCTTATCGTTACTTTCCATCAAAGCCTTCTTTTTGCTACCTTAAAACGCCTAAAATTGTGTAATTTTTTTGTATAAGTACAGATTGACATTATTTTGGACAATAAGGAAAATGTCATAAACCTAGAATCAGACCAGAAAGACACAATTGTGGGCGTTTTAAAACAACAGGATGTTAGTTTTTTGACGATTTTAAAGTACATTATCATATTAACTAAGCTTATCTATACATTAAGCAATACGTGAAGCAAAAACTTCGTACCCCTTTTTACGAAAATTGCGCGGACGGAGGAGTATGAAATTTCGCACACTTATAGTTTATATAGAAACGGTTATCCGAATGTTAATTTTTTTTTTCAATTATGCATAAAAATACATTAAATCAATAAAACAAACATTATACATATTACCATGTATTTAACACACACGCATATTTACTCTTTTGAGAATAGATTAATAAAATTTCAAAAATGGAAGAGTGACCGAAATTTGTCAATGCCAATCCAAACTCACATTTTATCTTTTTTAATTTTTAATTTCTTAGGATACAATCCGTGCAGCCTTAATAAAATATTACGGTCGAATTTCGACCACTGGGCGACCACTAGTTTGGATAAATATTTGTTATGTCTTTGACTTTGAGGTCCAGGTGAGTTGAAAGTCAAGCGCTTTACTGTATTGGAAATTAATTCTTGTATGTAAGTACGTACTTATTGATCAACAAAAAATGCATCTTAATTCAATAAATGTTTCCTCAATTTCGTCATCTTATTTTCCGGCGTAATTAATGAACAGTTCTTAATTGTGACTTTGAATATTGTTAATTGTTTTTCAATTAGCCATAAAGCAGTGTGAAATGAGATCGGCAGGAGCGTCGGCGCGGACCGTGAAGTCATAATATTCGTAACAAAGTCTCCGAATGTTGACCTTGGCACTGCTCATTGGCATAACCTGTTCTATAACCAATTCAAGATTCCTTCGAGACCGAATCATCCCTCATCCTTGCCGATTTAATGTTCCTGGTTTTTTTGTTGAGATTTTGAAGGTTAAGAATTTGCACAAAAGCATATAGGTGTTTTTAACGAAAATATGAAGAATACTTATCTGTATATTACTTTTAAGAAAGAAGTTCTAATGACTATTATAACAGTATAATCGTAAAATAAATTACGTACAACTAAACTAAAAAGACAGAATCTTATATTTATATACGTGTAGATAATTTTTGTTTTTGTTTTTGACTTTTATTTTTTTTTTAACGTTTAATAATGTAAGAAAATGTTTTTTTACGAAACCTCGGGTTTTAATTTATGTTTAGTGAGTAAGAAACTAAAAAAGTCTTGAAAAATTTACCATTGCCCAATATTAAAATTACAATATTAAGTGATATTAAATGATTACTATTTTATGTAGGTACTAGTAGTAACTACAGCTTTTCTTTGAATCAGTCAGTGAGTCAGTGTTTTGTTTTATATCCTGAATGTGAGTTGTTTGCTCTACTTTAAAACAATAGAAGAACTTAAGAAAACAATAGCATTAAACTATTTAGCTAATATACACTATTGTGCCACACATAGTACAATACCTACGTAAAAAAAAAACCGACTCCAAAAAATTTTACTGATAAAATTGCACTAAAAAGTAAAAAATAAGCATTTGACTTATATAAACAATAACTTTATTAAGAAATTATATAGGTACAATTATTGTTGTTTTTGGGGCCGGTGCCAGCCAACGAAGTTTTTAAAGCCGGTGCCAGTCCGCGTTTGTAGTCAAAATTTCATGCAAAAGATTGAATGTACTATTATGATCATAATATAGTATGTCGTTAAATGTTTATATTAAAGTTACCTTGGCTGGCACCGACTCCAAAAGTAACAATAATTGTACCTATATATTTTCTTAATAAAGTTATTGTCTATATAAGTCTAAGCTTATTTTTTACTTTTTAGTGCAATTTTATCAGTCAAATTTTTTGGAGTCGGTTTTTTTTTGTTAAAATTTTTGTTTATTTCTCGCTTTTTAGTGATTCGTTTCGATCTATTTACCAAAAGCGAATATGGGTAGACCTACTAAACACGCTACTCGTATGAGACAGCGCCGTTTAAATGAGACAAGCGAAGAAAACGAGAAACGCCTATCTCAAAGTAGGAAATCAAAAACTGAGTTCCGGTGCCTGTCTTCTTTTGCTTCGTCATAGTCGCTTAACTATCTTAATCGAGATATTTTATCGCCACCCGTGAAATACTTATCATTGAGGAGTTCCGATGGCAATCTGTGGTCTTTTTATCAGTTACACTTCATCAAATGATACTTTCTGAATGCAAATGCTTGACTTAATTCTGAAAATACCAAAATCGCGATAGGTATGCCTACAATATTCGAGGAGTTCCCTCAATTCCTTGAAGATCCCATCATCAGAACTGGACCAAATTAAAATGGGACCACACGGGAAGCATCAGCTTTCAAATAAAGAAAGAATCATCAAAATCGGTTCACTCAGTCAAAAGTTCTGAGGTAACAAACATAAAAAAAAAAACAGTCGAATTGATAACCTCCTCCTTTTTTTGAAGTCGGTTAAAAATAGCTTGTGCACCATACCGAGCGCTCTCCCCGATACGCGAAGGCCCCGGGTTCAATTCCCAGGTCAGTCGGTCAAAATGTATTTTGGATTTTTGGATAGCATAGCCCGGGTTTGTGATCACCAACCCGCATTTTTAGGCTGATGATGATGAGGAACCCGCATTTGGCAAGCGTGGTGATTAAGCCATTACCCATCAATTGTAACGATGACTTAATTTCAATAATGAAGGCCTTTGCCCAGCAGTGGGACAGTTATAGGCTGTTTACTTTATTTTACTTTATCGTATCATATAAATACCGCGCACCGCACCAACGTCTCGATCCTAAAAGATCATAACATCAAAGAGACATTACCGTTGACTGTGCAAATACGAATCCTCAAGTTCTTCGGGCACATCACCCGTAACGAACACTCCATGGAACGGCTGGTGGTGCAAGGGAAAGTTAAGGGCAAGAGACCTCGCGGGAGCTCTCCGACACGGTGGACAGACCTCATTAAATCTGTCACAAACTCAAACAATAACGTTTGCTCTCACTCTGCCAAGCATCGGGACACATGGCGACGCATCACGAAGGAAACGGTGAACGGGGAAGTGACCAAGACGTGACCACGACCAGTCTGTCAAGGTGCACGACTAGGAAGAAGATAAATAGGTAAGTATCTCGTAAAAATAAACGCTAAGCGACATAACACGTTAAAATTCGGATGTGCCAGCTTCCTAAACACTTTTCCGGTTTTTCTCGAAACTAATTTCGTAATCGTACGAACAAAGTAAAACTGTAATCGTAAGACGTAAAGCTGTCTAGTGGAGCCGGCTGCTTCTATGAATTGTGAGTATTTGAGCGTTGGTCAATGAACTCTTTCGTTAGGACTTTAACGTTTAAATTTCGGCTTTTTTGGCTTCCGTAAGCTTATTGTTAAAACAGAGTTTTAGGTAGGTATGGGGTCCGATCCGATCCGAACTCCTAGGATAATCTAGTAGGGCTTGGGGACACGCGCTAGTGCGTGATGCCGTTCCTCTGACGGTGCTTCGATTAACACGGCTTGAGGAACCCTTTAAGTTTCTTGCCGCCCCCAAAAAAGCCCGGTGAAGCTGAAAATGCCACGTTGCAATCAGCAACTTTAAAATAAAATGTTGTAGTTGGTGTGTCATACCGAAAGATATAATCACCCCATGGTGAATGATCAATGGCCACCACATGGCAATACCAGCAACTATAAGCACAGCTATAACTAAAAATAATTTAATTAAGTATGTGTGAAACAGATTCGTAACTAACAACGGTATTATTTGAATATCACGGATGTAAGACAATATTAAGCAGGCAAAGGCAATTTAAAAGATGGTGATAACCTCATTAACAATGACCCTACAGATTTTTTTTATAATAATTTCAGTATTACGTTACCAAAGTAGGTAATAACTGGCAACCCCTTAATGGCCATGACATCTCACGATCATGTCACTTCCTTTAATACAGGGTGTTTGGTACCGATTCGGGACTATACTAGTAGGTAGGTATGTTTTAAGTTTTATAGATACAAGATGAAAATACGTATTTTGTATCTTGTATCTGTATTTCAGATACTTGTATCTGAGATAAGTTAGTTACATCTCTGGTCCCGAAACATAGCCTTGCAACCAAGTATAAAGAACACCGTAATAACATGCTAAAGCACATAGATTTATTTTAAAGCCAATTATAATATTATAAGCTTAATCTTATAATATTACCAGCGGCCGCTCGCGGTTTCACCCGCGTGGTACCCGTTCCCGAAGGGATATCGGGATAAAAAGTATCCTATGTTTTAATCCAGGTTATAAACTATCTGTATGCCGAATTTCATCCAAATTCATCCATCCGTTGCAGCGTGAAGTAGCAACAAATATACGAACATACATACAATACACACAAACCTTTGCATTTATAATATTAGTGTGATTATAAGATTAAGCCTATAACCCATCAATTGTAGCGATGACTCGATTTCAATGATGGAAGACTTTGCCCAGCAGTGGGACAGAATATAGGCTATTTTACTTTTTCATATAAAGCTCTAGTTTATATATTACTAGTGGACCCGGCGGACTTCGTACCGCTTTGACAGTTTCCGTCAAGTGATTAAATTCTCTTTGATTTCCATGACAACAAAACAAACAAATCATTTTGTATTGGAAAAATAAATTGTCGTTTTTAATATATTTATAGTGTGATTCCCGTGGGAATATCGGGATAAAAAGTATCCTATGTGTTAAACCAGGTCATAAACTATCTGTATGCCAAATTTCATCCAAATCCTTCCATCCGTTGCAGCGTGTTGAAGCAACAAATATACGAACATACATACACACAAACTTTCACATTTATAATTTTAGTGTGATTATAAGATTAAACCAATAACCCATCAATTGTAGCGATGGCTTTATTTCAATGATGGAGGCCTTTGCCCAGCAGTGAGACTATTTTACTTTTTCATATAAAAGCTCTAGTTTATATATTATTACATTATTTTTGTTCAACCCTGACATGTTTTGACTTCTATTTTGAACAATGTATCAGCTAGACCTAGTGCTGTCACATTGCAAATTTATTTCGTGCTTTTCAAGTAAGTATGTTTATAATTGTGTGGGATTCTATGCACGTTTACTCTATCTACCATATTCGGGTCTATACAGGTCTTATCAAAAAACCTTTATAACAGGTTTAAAGGAGATGTTCCATTTTTGTATGGAAAAAAATAAAATTATTACAGTGATGAAATTATATTTTATGAACAGAGCACAAAATAAGGAACCTTTCCATGTATTAACATATTTTTTAAACATACCCAAACATTGTATTTTATAATAAAAAAGGTCAGATAATAAAAATTCATAAAATAGCAACCCTAAACTTTTTCTACCTTGTCAACTTCGCTTTTATGTATGTATTTAAAAAATATAATTTATTTTTTAAATTAGTAATGCAATGGTACTATCCACTACAGCCAGCAACCGCATGGTTTCATTTTCAGGAAATTGCATTGAAACCTTAAAATACCTTTTAGAATGTATAAATAAGTTCAGCAAATATAATAAACACTTAAAACTTTCATTAGGACCCCAAAATAATAAGAAAAGCTTGATGAAGAAAACAAGATTATTAATTATGTGGGGATCTTTTTATATTTTTTTTCTTTTTGGAAACATCATCTCATTTTGGGGGTTAAAGTTACTCGCGTCCGTAGGTTTACCCTTGAGACCCTACACGTGACCCCTGGGTGGTGCTAAATGAGTGACACTGTCTGAGTGGTAGAGCCACGCTGCGTTGCAGCACGAAATGGGCCGGCTCGCCCGGCGTAATACCACCCTCTCACAGAATATCGGCGTGAAACAACGGCACTTGTTGCTGTTGTGTTTCGTCCGGTGAGTGAAAGTACCGGTGGCCCATCTCTCATCCCTCCCCCCTCCCAATTCCTACTCCCTCCTCAAGATCCAACTCCTTCCTCAGGGTTGGCAACGCATCTGCGATAACTTTGGTTTTGCGGGTGTCCATGGGCGGCGGTGATTGCTTTCCATCAGGTGACCCGCCTGCTCGTTTGCCTCCTATTACCATAAAAAAAAAAAAAAAGAAGGCAGATCTATCAGAAAAGCATCACTTCAAAACTGTAATAAAATAAGGGCCCAAAAACGAACATCTCCTTTTCATGACAAGGAACCTGTTTTACGCATTTCAACTTAAGATAATACGTAAACAAACGGCCGGGTCGTGTCGTGACCACTCATCAATATGCATTGTGTCCTAACAATGCAGTGACATGCATTTAAACACATCCTCCCGATTACGTAGGCCTTATATACATCAATCATAGTACGAGTATATGCCGGTAAGAAACTTTCCCTTTCTGACATGACATCACACAATGGCAATGTGTTATAAAACCAATTATGTTTGGTAACTAATTAACAGGACTCTGTCTTTTTTCTATGACTAATGAATGCTATGTCCCAGCTTTAAAATTAAAAACCTCAAAATTCTTATTATTTGAAACCATTACAAACACATTGACAGTTAATAGGAAACAATGAAAATTTTATGCGCTTTGAAACTGTCCATGTACTTACTTTAAGTCGCATAAATTCAGTTATACATATAGTGCTTTTTATTATTATTATTATTGATTATTATTATTTTTAATCTTAGATTTAGGTTTTTAATAAAAATCATATAAAAAGTAAAATATAACAACATATCATACAAAAATAAATTTTTCATAAAAACCTAAACCTAGAACGCCGCCAACAGCGGAGCAGGACTCAAGCTACCGGCGATTAAGGCTGCAGAAAAAAAAATCTCCTGACAATGTGTGCCGTGTCCAGGAGTGTCCACATCCCACATAGCGGTCACCTCGTAAGCCAGGTCAAGGTGTGTGTGTATGTGTGTGTGTGTGTGTGTGTGTGTGTGTGTGTGTGTGTGTGTGTGTGTGTGCGTGCGTATTGTTTAATTTATTTAATTTTTTTTTCATTGTAGTACATTTTTATATTATTTCGTCTCTAAGGGATGTCTGTTACTTGAGATTGAACTTATAATAATTATGTTATTTGCATGTAGTGGTACCTATAAGTAAAGCATAACTCATTTTTTGTAAGATGCAATGTATGTTATAGTAAGTTTTTGTGTAATTGCTTTGTTGGTTACCCCAATAAATAAATAAATAAATTAGCGCTGAGTAACATAGGCTATATTTATGACTAGAAAAAAAAATGCATAATGAAAAATAAATAGAAATACGATTTGTTTGTTTTGTTGTCATAGAAACTATCAAAGCGGTACGAAGTCCGCCGGGTCAGCTAGTTAAGTATATAAAGAACATAATAAATGATTTATGCATAAGGCCGTCCACATAATCCGTGATCATGTGATCAACATTACCAGAGCATATTATACATATGTACAGAATAACTAATAATAGTACACATATGTACACCAAAAGTTATACCACTTAGAAAATCACGTGTCGAATCGTCTGGCAAAATATTATTACTATCAACTGTTAGCGGTCGTCGATGTCAATAAATACATTTATTTACGTATTTATCCTAAAAGAGGAAGTCAATAAGTATTTAATAAGTGACATAATAAGTATCAATAATATAAAGCCTTTTTCAGGAAAAAAGTAATATCCTGGTATTGATAAAAAAAAAAACTACAATATAAATATGTATTTTAAATAGGTATAGTATAAATATGTATAATTGGATATGGTGATAACCGGGATCACCACAAACTTCAAAGGAGATTGCCATGGAGCAGGTCCCTTTTGTGGTATCGTGTGTCTGATTTGAATAATAATCTAAATAAACGATTTATAAATAAAGTAAATATAAATAAATAAAGTGGGACCTATAAGAGATATTTAATTTAATCCCTAAATGGTGATGTTTAATAGATAGATGGGCTGTAGGTGGTATCTATTATGTCAATGTCAGTTAATAACCTCAATTTCTTTAACAGAAAAATATTGATATCTCTTGAACCAGGGTGAATATATGAAAAATTGTTTTTAATTATGAATATACTATGTTTTGACTATAATATAAAGCAAAAATCTTCAGGGCACAACAATTTTCCACAGGGACCCAACTTCACATACAAAAGTGGCAATCTCCTTTATAACCACATACAAGGTGGTTGTATCAGCTCTATATGACATCATATTCAGAACATTAGGCCGATAAGCTCTACCAATTTCAATCTCAGGTGGTAACTTGGAGGCTAAGGAAGAAGTTTGTATAACATTGCTCTTTAAACCGCAGTAAGAGATTGATTCTCGTATTAAAACCGTATCACTAAAAAGGTTGTATCTCTGTCATCACCATCAGTCTATACTAGTCCACTGCTGGACATAGGCCTCTCCAAGTGCACGCCACCGAGCACAATCCGCGGCTACTCTCATCCAGCTCTTGCCAGCGACCTTGCGAAGATCGTCGCTCCACCTAGTCTGAGGGCGTCCTACACTACATTTGCCGATACGCGGTCTCCACTGGAGAGCTCGTATCTCTATATGTATTACTAAAATAATAATATTTCTTAGGTACCTATATTAATTATCAAAATAAGTATGCACTAGTATTTAAATCACACGTGAAGACTCGAAGGCAGGATTTCGTGGAAATTCGTCTCACTCAGTAGACGCTCGCTATTTAAAAGTAACACAACAATTTTAAATATCTATGTCCATACATAATCAGACATACATAAATAAATCAACGTGCCTTCACGGTTTATCAAGGCAAGTGCTAAGCGGCGATAGCAAAACTAGACCAGCAAACCATTAAAAAGCTTAATGTTATACTTCGGATATATTATGAGAAAAGTGTCGAGGACTTATGTAATACAGGAAGAGAAAATTTATACGATTGTCTTTATCAAGCTTTTTTAATACCTGGCCAGTGGTTGCAACACTGTATGTATAATTCGCTGTGCCAGCCTGATGCTTTAGTGATTAAGCCTCTTTGACCAGTCACTTTACTGGATCTTATACCCTTAGAACAGGGTCACAGTGATGCAAGGCTTTGTAATGATTTGTAGCTAGCTATCCAGCCGACTGGAGTTTCCGGTATATGGTACACGCATACACTTCATCATCATCACTACATAGTATAAAACAAAGTCGCTTCCCGCTGTCCCTATTTATGTATGTATGCTTAGAACTTTAAAACTATGCAACGGAGTTTGATGCGGTTTTTTTAAATAGATAGAGTAATTCAAGAGGATGGGTTACTGTATAAATACATGCATAGTATAGTAGAGAAACACTGATAATTTCAGAGGTTTCACATTTTTTGCGCTTACATTGCAAACGCTGACTGAACCTTAGAGATAGATCAAAATAATGTACTACAGTATTGTACACCTTAAAAACACCTATCTCTTAGGGATGACCCACAATAATCAGAAATCATTTATTTGTTTAAAAGCAAATAAATGATTTCTGATTCTGATCATTTTTTATCCTTCACTTTTTACGAGAAATAATAGCTTATTTACGAAACGATTTTAAGCAATACAGCATTAATCCTTATTTAATTAAGTACCTTAAATACATTGTGCATTTAATATGGCCCTTTACAGCATGTAATTTAAATGAATATTTTCGAAGATATTACAGATTTAAAATGGAGGGACATAGTGGTTGCGTGTATCAGCATTGCACCCATGCGAAGGCGGGGCGGGTCGCTAGTTTTTATTTAGAGGAGATTGCATTAGGCGTACCACTGTGCCCTTTTATTGGAGAGAGATTGATGATTGCCACTGGACATTTTTAGTAGTGTGTTTATTAGTAGTCCCTATCTACTGACCCTGATAGGTAGGGTATGGCAGCTGGAACTACGGGTCCGGCTGTCTTTTCAAGGGTACCACGGGAGTTCCGGATCCTAGGCCCCCTGCCGGTTATGCCTTCGCGGGCGTCTCCGGCAGGCCCCGGACATGGGTTGGACTCGTGGTGGCATGTGGTTAGCTATAGAAGTGGGAATGTTCGTCTGCCTGGTTGGTCTGGCCAGGCTTCCATTTCGTGCATAGCGAGCGGGTCTTAGTAGCGGTCCGGTGGGGGCCTGAAGCGAAAAGATCTGCGGGGTACGTGAGTTACCCTTAGTTGGTGTGGTGCTCGGTGGTTTTCACTGAGTAGTTACTCCAACATCTCCGGTACTAGTCTGGAGAACTAGTAGAGGTGCCCGCTAGATGCAAAGGCCTCCGGTTTAATCAGCCGCGTAGGAATTTGGAATTGATCAGGTGCCTGGATGGGTACCGAGAAGTGAGTGTGCTTACAACTCCGCCACCAAAGAGGACATTTGGTAGTTGGCTTTAGAGCTGACGGCCCAAGCAGTGGTACACTGCGAGTTGTGCTCTTAGTGCAACGAGAAGTGAGCGAGCTTACAGCTCCGGTGACCTATCTGGATATTAGGTAGTGGACTATACGTGTCCACGGGGCGACTAGCTTGAGACACTAGTCTTAAAAGTACTGGATGAAGGATGCGTACCGGCGTGTTCTGATCTGGCGTTATGACCTGACGTAGATGGTCCCTTGTGCTTGCGCAAGGTTATTCTGACACCTACTTTGTAACCGGAAGGTTGGTAGGGGGTGTCAGTATAAACTTTAAAGTAGTGTATAGCGGGTTGTGTGGACATTTTTAGCGTTACCGGAGCTTTTTGGAGATGAAACTTTATGGGTTCTTCAAGCAGTGTTAAACGAAACATCGGCAGAGGTTTTATATAGGGAATGGCATCACACACTAGTGCATGTCCCCCTTTCTTACAGATTCTCCGAGGTGTTCGGATCGGTGGTTGTGTGCGACTTTCATTTGTACATCATCATCATCATCAACATCATAATCAGCTCATTTTATGTCCCCACTGCTGGGGCACGAGCCTTCCCTATGGATGGATAGGGAGAACGGGCCATAAACCACCACGCAGGCCTAGTGCTGGTTGGTGGTTGTTAACGACTGCTAATGCAGCCGGGACCAACAGCTTTACGTGCCTTCCGAAGCACGGAGGAGCTCGAGATGATACATTTTTGGTCACCCATCCGATGACCGGCCTTTGCGGAAGTTGTTTGACCTCAGCACTCGCAGACCGGGCGCGTTAACCACTGCGCCTCCGAGCTCTCAGGTATTTGTACATACATCTTAAGTATTCCCACTAAAAACTCCTTTATTTTGCCTCTACTATTAGGGTGATCCTGGTCTATGATGAGCAAGCAAAGTTCACTCCAGTAGTTCTACCCGTCTTGTTTCTAGCTGGATGCCGTTTGAGAAGTAGGCTCATACCGTCTCACTCTGGAAGCCTGAAGACGGGGTCAGGCGGGATCGGAATCGGCTGAGCAAGATAATGTTAGCCTTTAGAGAGGGATGGTGGAAAATCACCGTTGATCGAGAAAGGTGGAAAGTTTATAGGAGTCATTTAGTTGCAGTGGGATGAAATTGGCTAAATTAAAAATAACTTGTGTCTATATCAGCCAGACTTAAATGCTTTTAGTTATTTTTATTAAAAAATGTGTTTACTCTTGACTCCAATCTAGGCTGAAAAGACGGGCAGAAAATATCTGTTCTATCTCACTTCAAATGACGTAGAGTTGTAAGGTTTTGGATATACAGACAGTTCCAATACATTTCACTCCTTGGCAGTAGGTACGCATTACAAGAGATGATGTGTGGTGGTTTGCGCAGTGGTTAACGCGTCCGGTCGCAAAGGCCGGTCATCGGATGGGTGGCCAAAAATTCGATCATTGCGAGCTCTTCCGTGCTTCGGAAGGCACATAAAGCCGTTGGTCTCGGCTGCTTTACAAGTCGTTAACACCCACCAATGCGCATTCAGCCCGCGTGGTGGTTTATAGGCTCGTGCTCCAGCAGTGGAGACATATAATGATCTAGTGAGATGGTTTGCTGTGCGCTTTGTGTTTCGATTCAGAAAATAAGATAGAGACAAATTGATGATGCTCTAAAGTTCTTACGAATGACGTCACAATTAGTTATTGCTTTACGTAACCGTTAATGTTAATTGACGTTTCAGAGTGTGACACTTTTGTTGACCTTGTTTTTATAAATTACTTTTTATTATTATAGGTAGTTAGGTATATTATCCTTAAGTTTCCGACGCTGAGCGTCGAGCTTCTTCTCTACAGAATATTTTGCAATGAACGTTTGGTTATATCTACATTATTTCAGGTATTTTTTGTTTTCCGTTTGTATTGTGTCGAATGTAACGTTTATTTGAGTTGAAAAGACTGCTTATTCATTTGTGACTAATGAGCACTCAATAATTGCGATAAAAAAAAATCTTTTTGAGGATTTAAACCACAAAGGAAAATAGTGTGAACAAAAAAAAATGAGTAAAGTAGGTGTTCTTTTTCATGTTACATGAACATGGTTATTTTAGATAACGCCGATTTATTTTTATCGATTGGCAATTTTCATATTTGTTAAGTTATCTATCATATTTTAAAAATTGTAATAAACTATACATTTTGCTTTACCTAACCAAATTAACTATTATAAAATCATGCATAAAAAATAAGTTACTTCTTCAAAGAAATGATTATTGGTAGAGTATTTTATAACTGTAACATTAAAGTGCAATTTCCAAATGCTAGTTGGATGGAATGCCGATAAATCACCATACCTAATTCCTTTGATCGATTCTAGATCACCATGTACGACTTAAGAAACCTCCATTTCCTACCAACAGTTAAAAACTTAAACGCACCGCCTTTTTAAAAACAACAAGGAGTAAGAAAATATTTTTAAATTACGAACCTCAGGGCACTCCTCGAACGCCTTCAAAGAGTTTTTGTTAACCGAACTAGCACCTCTTTTTAAACAAAGTTTATGTTACGCAAAGCACGAGCGCCAGGTTGTGTGACCAGCCGTAAACTGAGGTAACCGTAGCCGGCTTGTTGATTGCCTTTCTGATCAACGGCACTACTAAGTATCACCAGGAACTTTTTTCTCACTTACAAACAATTGGCTCTCTGTCTAAAGCATGAGTTTAGAGTGAGAGGTTTGATTTCGAGATTAGTGTGAGACGAGCGGCGTGGTAATGCCGCAGCCGCAGGTCGCATACCATCAACTTGTTGTGACCAAATTAAAGGGGAATATTGAATAGACTAAAATGTATGGGTTGGTCTAGCGGTGAGCGGCCCTGAATGCTAAGCTCACGGTCGCAGGTATAAACCCTGTAAGAGGCGATTTTATTTTTTAATATAATGCAAACATAAGCATTATTGTACCCTGGTCTAAAATGTCTTATACAAGATATAAAACACTGTCCATCTTTTAAAATATAAGACATTTTTGACCCGGGTGAGATCATCATCATCAGCTCATTTTATGTCCCCACTGCTGAGGCACGAGCCTTCCCTATGGATGGATAGGAACGGGCCATAAACCACAACGCGGGCCGAGTGCGGATTGGTGGTTGTTAACGACTGCTAATGCAGCCGGGACCAACGGCTTTACGTGCCTAAGCACGGAGGAGCTTGAGATGATTAATTTTTGGTCACCCATCCGATGACCGGCCTATGCAAAAGTTGCTTAACCTCAGCACTCGCAGACCGGGCGCGTTAACCACTGCGCCATCGAGCTCCTCATCTTGTATATTATACTGTATAAATGATATGCTTGATTAAAGTGCGCGAGTATAATCTTAAATGACATCAGAAACGGGTAATTGCACAATGGGTATGGCAGTGGCACCTGTAGGCTCAGCCAAAGTAACATTAAGAAAACGATAGCGAAGTTCGAAAAGAATAAAATGTATGGGATTGACATAAGCCGCGCTAAATCACGTGGTCAATCTTATGTCAATCCCATACATTTTATTCTTTTCGAACTTCGTTATCGTTTTTTTTTTCCTCTTAGTTGATGGCTTTGCGCGATTAGCACATTTAGCCAGTGTCAAAGTAATTTTTCTTACAAGTAATACATAAATATACAAATCCTTCCAGTACGTACATAATGATGATGAATGATAATAGAAATGAGAAGTGAGAAATGATATACCCCCCAACCCCTCGAGTATCTCAGTAAAGATGTGGGGCTTTACTAAGTCCTCGGGCGTACTTCTTGAGAGAATTGGAAAAGTGACGTTGCACTGTTTTGTTTCATTTGCCAACACTCATGCACACTCACGAAGACTTAACGGTTAATAATCCACCATTATTTCACATTATCGACATAACACAAATTTTAGAAAATAAAACAATATTGCAGACATGACTCTTCACTTTCCCGCCAAGCCGTTATCGTTTTGTTCGAGAGGAAACAGTGTTTTTTTTTAATTACCTAGTTACGGGTAGGCACTTGGCTTCCATCTCACCTGATGTTGAGTGATGATGGCCGAAGGTGGCAGCGCACTTCACCTGGAATCCTCAACTACTGAGGACATTTTGATTGACATTTTTTCCCTATAGTCAATAAAAATAGGAGTAAGCAACTGAGGCTGGGTTTGACTCCAGCAATAATTGAATATAGACCACTGACCAACTGCTTCTTAGCCGTGCCATCTTCATACTGAAGTTTGGAGATCAGGATCAGGATTCTAGACAAGTGAGAAAACGCTAATAGAATAGAAATTAACGCTTGACAGTCAATACCTATATTTGATCCCGTAGTGGGTCCGCTAGCTGCTAAATATTATTGTATGGGATTGACATAAACGTCATCTATACGTATCAATGTTGTAACAATCGCAGAAAATTTTATTTCTGCGATCTTAGATAGCCTGTTTTAACAGGCGATAGCTAAGTCCAGTTAAAATAAATAGATATAATTTACTATCTGTCATCTTCTAGTATGGAATTCCATATTATTTATTGGCGACGAAAACTTGTGTCAAACATATGTATAGTTGTATGGGAAAGCTTATTTGTGTTAATGCTAATTGGTTTTATGATATCATCACTTTAATGAAAATTTTCCTTTTATTTTTCACTAGCTTTGCCCCGCGGCTTCACCCGCATTCTATTAGTCATAGCGTGATGTAATATAGTCTATAGCCTTCCTCAATAAATGGACTATTCAACACAAAAATATTTTTTCAATTCGAACCAGTAGTTCATGAGATTAGCGCGTTCAACTAAACAAACAAACAAACAAACTCTTCAGCTTTATAATAAAAAAACTATAGATGACAATTTTCTAATGCCTATCCTTAAATAGAAATAAAATAAACAATTAAACATTGTTAGCTAAAGGCTACACAAATACATTTGCAGACAAAAATATCTAGTTACATAGCGATGAAATACATAAATAACTGTGAATTAATTAATTTTAACAATATATTCAATCGAAATACCTATGCGTCGAGTATCGTACAAAAAATATATATTTTGATAACCACAGTTTCTAATTATCGAGAGATATGAAATATGTAATTATTTAATAATATAATTATATTTTATATTATGTAAATTAGTCATTATGATGATGATTAGCAATATTAGTAATTATATGATTAGTAATATGATGTCGAAACTTAATGTAGTTTTGTTTATAGGTGCGAGACTGAAATTACAATTTATTTTTACGCATGTACCTAAGTAAGTAATATCAGTTCTTAGCTACTTATTGCTCTTTGAAACTGTATGCTTAAACACGTTTAATATTCAAACCTGTGTAAAGTAATCGCTTCTCACCGAAAGAGTGGCCAACGTGCATATCTTCATGTAGTTATTTCCACACGAGCTAATACGATACGATCGTGCGCTTCGACCACGATAAAATTTGACCCTTATCGCCGATCGTGTTAGACCGGATTTTTTTAATGGAAGAAATAAAAAAAAAATAAAAAAAGATAAGAAATAAAAGCTGGAAGCGGGGACGTTCCAAAGAAATAACGAAATAAATATCGAAGATGATCATAATATTAGGCGACAACTCGTTATAAACTATAGCCCGGCGATTTTAAGTCAAGTTCCGTCCGAGTGACGTCGCGATCTCGGTCTGAAAGTAGTAGGGAGCGAGCGATGATGAATTTATTTGCTTACTACGGTAGTGCCATCAGTATCGACTAGTAGTGATCGACTTTTTTTGCCAATAATCATTAACAGGTTGACCGCCGTCAGGCCCAGAAATATTAGAAATTCAATAGCATTTAAGAGGCCTATTACATTTTGACTGTGATTTTTGCATAAAATGCCCAACTTCGGCGTTCTTGTTCATGAGAAACTGAAACCCTTAGACAATTTTGACTTATTGTATAGTGGAGAATAGTTATTAGTTTAATTTGTAGTGGCCTTGCTTTCTGCAATTTTCCTTTATCTATTTATGTAAAGCCAAAATTCCGAAGCTAGTTTTTAAGCTGACGGCAATTTACAAGCTCATAGATTGAACTACTTTACTAAGCAAATGAAATGAAAAATATATAATAATATCTCTTATATAGTGGTTAAATTCGTAGCAGCCTCGGAATTGCGAAATATGAATGGCATTTCTACAAAAAAAATCCCATTCAAAGCCATAAAACGTTCAGAGTTAGCTGTAAATATCTCCTTACTCCATTAATTATTAAGTAAAATTACACCAGAATTAACGTTAGTTTATAAGATTTCATTTATATACTTTTTTTGAACGACAAAAAATTATTAAACTTTAATTAAATGTAATTACAACTGCACATAATGCTACTTTTGCGATGCGTCGGCCGCTCGTAGTACTGAGAAAGCGCGAGCGCGCGCATTTGTGATAGGCCTCTTATGGTGCTAAATAAATCAACAGATTTTTGAGTTTAGCTACAATATATACCTGTAATATTTCCATTAAAATCTATAGTAGGACTGACATGATTTGAAAAGTCCTTATAGTCCGATCAATCGAGCCAACAGGAAAAAAACATATTCGTATTCCGATTGATCGGACTAGTCAATCGGACCACGCGACCTAAGGGGTTATTTCCCTTTATGGCGACGAAAATTGTCTTGAACTGTCGAACACTGGTGCCTCTACCCTACGAGTTTATTGTGGGACGGTCCCACTGACGACGGACGGTGTGGTGATCCGCGATTCGGTCATCAATAAGTCGCGGTGTGATTGCCGACCGCCCGCCATGATGGCCGGCTTAGTCGGCCCTACGCCGCGCGCAGCTTAGTGCTGTGCTGAGAAACAGCGCTGCTCACAAAGTCAAAGTCAAAGTCAAATTTTTTATTTAAATAAACTTTAGAAAAGTGCTTTTGAATCGCCCATAATTTTTTTACCTACTACCCATTCAGGACGTCTATTTTTTAGCTGTGGAGAAGAATGGGCGCAAGAAACTCCACAGCTTTAATTCAGGTAACGACATTTACAAAATTATATGCCGTTACGTTACTAAGTTATACAAGTTTAGAAAACCTTAACAATATTTTTGGATTAGAAATATCTGTTGGAGTGATTGGAGATCACACTCTGAAAAAAATTGCCAACAAACAATGCCAAAAATATATATAATTTGGATTTGTGAAGAATAACAAGTTAGAGAGCGGCGGCTACGATTTTCACTATGGTATTGTTTTTATTGCTCGACATTGAGATTTCGGCGCAAGTGACATATTTTTATTAGCATAACAACATTTGTATTTGAATTTTGTAAGTGTGCATTGAGCTCTTGAATTAGCTGCCTTCCGTCTGCTCCTTAATGGACTCATTAAAAAAACCGCAAAAGTGAGTGCCTCGTGCGAGTCTCGATCAAGTAAGGGAGTTAAGGCGACGCATTGGAAATTTACGTGGTGGGGATCTTGACTTTTCCCAACAATTACAAAACATATGAAAGTGATATTTGATGATATGATTTTTCATTTAATTGACTTCATTTTGCTAGTTGCAGAAACCTTTGATTATATACCTGTCTAGATAGAGCCTGGCCGTCAGAAACGTACAAAAATTATCGGGCCAGTATTGGCTTGACGCGCTCCTCCGGCTGTCAGTGTCATTTGTGCCGTCAAGCAGTGATAAAGTCTCGCTTTTTGGTGAATTTCTTCGCAAAATTACCGTTTGCTCAATGAAATTTTGTCGAAACTACAAAAGAAAGATTTTTTCGAAAAGGAAAGTCACGTTCCATCTGTACTTATAGATAAATTTTAATGACAATTATAATTTTAACAATAATTGATTTCATTACGTAAGCAAGCCGGCCATGTTGCTAGTATCGGAATGTCGAATTCCCAATTCCATTATTGGTGGCAGCATATAAAAATATAATACTGTTATATTTTATAATATTGTACTATTAATATTAACTGTTATTGTGGCATGGTATCGATATTCGAAATGAGTAAAATAATAATTTTGTTTGAATTTAATGTACGTAAGTATTTATGTAAGAAGGTGTATGTATGTGGGCTTGGATTTAGAGTTTTTATGCGCGAATGTGTATAAAACGAGGTGGCTAGTTATTGTCAAAAAATCAGAGATTCTATTGCACATATTAATTTTGTGAAGAAACATACAGTTTTCTAGTCTTCTAAAAAAATCTTTTTGAATATTCACAATTTTGACGTATTGACATTTATAGATTACATAGATGAGACAATTCTTCGTTCTAAAACTTGTCAAAAATTGAAGACAGTTGAAATCATGTAGAAATAATTTTGATTTTTTGTGCATTTAAGCGGTAAAGTGCTTTTGACTATTTTATGACGAATTTACTATTTAAATTAACAAATAGTACGTTGCGTACTTTATGATTTATATTTTTTGTTACCTACATAGAGATTTCTAACCATTATCTAAATATGAGTCGACTTATGGATGAGATAGAATTGTGTGAATACAAGGAACAAATAATTGGTTACGTAGCAGGTTGCGTAGTCAGATATATACGCAGACGAATGAAAGTGCATTGCCTGCATCGAATCCATGAAATCAAATGAATAATTAAGTTTCCACAAATTGGTCGATTTGCGGGATGAAGGAGGTCTAATTTATGCCTCACATATCGTGTATTCAGTCTGCAGAAGCGCTGAAGTAGTCATTTTTTTTAAAAAAGACCGCGATTATCTTCAACGACATATCAAAAATCCTGTCAAAAATAATTAGCAATTTTGTTGGCTGTAGGGTGACCTACTTCCAATCCCAGGTACCAGCTGATCATGAATGCGGTCTTCTACATCAAGTGCACCTAATAAGGCTGGTGGTGGAAAAATATTTATAAAATATTATGAAATTAGAGAACATGGAAAAAGGTGTAGGTAACGTCAAAACGAAAGTTATTTAAAAAACAAATACACTGAGAAGGCCATTAATTGTTTTGCTTATAATTTTAAAAAAACTTATTTTAAAAAACGATTTTGATTATTAAGTGTAAATCATCCTGCCTGTCGTTTCTCTTTCATCACTATATATACTATACAAACATATCACAGGCACGCAGGCTTCCATTAACGCATAATTTTATTGTACTCGCTCTCGCTTTCAATCATCCATCAATTCTAAACACACCTGCTTTGATGCGTTATACCTACAAATACCTGATTTAAAAGTTTTGTTATGTTATGAATTATGATGAATAATTTGCTGAGTTGAGTTGGTACATACTTTCCTAGTAGTTGACGGTAACAATTACCAACTCCAAACACCGTAAACACAAATATAATCTATCAACAAAGCCATTTTAAAACTACTATTTTCATTTTAAAATTGTATTGTGCCATTAGTTGTTCTGTGATTGTGCATAAATATTTTTCCCTACTTTATCGGGAATTACGTATTCACTGGCAACTTTTCGCGCACACTGACACCCGTTCAGCGCTAGTGTCATACGCGGCTGTCACGCACACTTCGATACAAAAACCGGCCGCTTTGAGCGAAGCGTTTGTACCGCGACGCTCCGTCTAGACATGTATATAGTCAAAGGCAGAAACACGATTTGTCAACTTTTATAACAGAGAAAAAATATCAAAGTAACCTTTTTTTAAACATAGATTTGCATTTTACAGGCAAACCAGACCGATTTAAGCATCTAAATTTTCTTAGTAGAATATGCTAGATCTTTTTTTTAAATAATTTGTAGTTTTAATTTGAAGGAAAAAACAGTTTTTCTTATGATACGGGTCGCAAACGCTCCGTATTAGATTAATTGTTTAGCGGTGCGTCGCCTTAACACAAATAATGTAGTTCTCGTTAATGTGTTTTTGTTTTGAGAGAGTTTGTAGATATCCTTAGACGGCATTTCAGCTTCACCGGGCTTTTTTGGGAGCGGCGAGAAACTTAAAGGGTTCCTCAAGCCGTGTGAAACGAAACACCGCCCGTCAGATGTTTTCTAGAGGGAACGGCATCACGCACTTGTGCGTGTCCCTGTGCCCTACTAGAGCCATCGAGGGGTTGGGATCGGGAGCGGAACAATCTGATGGCGAGGCTAGAAGCTCGGCTCGGGTTGACCGGGTCGTGGGGGTAAGGATTAAATGGAACTCGCACTACCCACTATGCTAATGTATGATAACTTTATGTCGGAAAAACCTTTTGTAACATATACAAACATCATAGTCCTATACAAAACAAATTGTATTCAACTCATACAATGAGCTGGGAATAGAACCCGGGCCCCGAGATCACACTGCAGTACAATTATATATACAGTGTTCACGTCACGTCGTGGTGTGGTTCCGTTGTGGGTGGAAAGAATTAACAGTGAGTGCTTCTATTGCAAATCAATACCCGTCTTATAAAAACTGATTATTCGAAATAACAAATAAAATACTAATAATAATTTTAGTTGTTAGTAATATACCGAAATAAAATCACCTATTTCCATTAGTCGAATAGCAAAAATAAAACTTCAATCACAGCATTTGACGCACAGTGGAAGTTCCACAGTTATTAAAACAATAAGGCTGTATGGGCAATCTTTTTGCCTAAAAGAGAAAAAAGCGTGTTCCTGTTTCATATGTTTTTTAAGTTTGTTCCGTTATTTACCTAGTTTTTTATTAAGAAGATCGTTTTTATAGGAAGTAAATTATATAATTTGGTTGAATGTCGCAATGAATGGAACATGATAAATTAATGTTTTTTTTTTTTTAGTGTAGTTTGTTCCTTGAGGAACCGGCTAAGGTCATAGACCATGCTGCCATGTCATTAGTTTAAGTAATACATAAATAAACAATATTTTCATATATGATGATGATGATGAATGATATTAGAATTGGGAAGTGAGAAATGATATACCCCCCAACCCCTCGAGTATCTCAGTAAAGATGTGGGGCTTTACTAAGTCCTCACGCGAGCTTCTTGAGAGAATTTGAAAAGTGACGTTGCACTGTTTTGTTTCATTTGCCAACACTTATGCACACTCACGAACACTTAACGGTTAATAATCCACCATTATTTTACATTAATATTCGACATAACACAAATTTTGGAAAATAAAGCAAAACCGCAAACATGACGCTTCACTTTCCCGCCAAGAACTTCTCTATCGATAAATTAATGTATACTTTACTTATGTCAATGTCAAAATTGACATCAGGTTCAGGCCAGGCGTGCAGCTATAATATGGATCGGCTTTTCTGCAGCATAAAATATTCCTCAAACTTCTTCAATTTTTTTGGATTTGCGTTGTAATAAACAAAACAATTGAAAATGTTCAAGGTTAATTATCGATTTCTCATACACATTCCAGTGGCATTAGTGTAAAACAAAAAACATGCTTTATTATTCAACATTTTTGTTTTTCTTATTTTTACTCCGATTAGGAAATGTGTTGGGCAATACATGTAGATTTAGTGCGAAAGTAAGCCAAAGTCTACTTAATGAAGGGTTTCACAGGTACTTCTTTTAATTTGTTTATGTTTTATCCCTTTATCAGACAGAACATGATTGAATATTTCATTGGTTTTTATTCTTATAGTTCAAAATATGGTGGGAATATACATCCCTCTGACTGTGAAAGGGTTATAAAAAGACAGACAGATACAGTAATATTTTCCTAAAATAGGATCCCATTGATATTAAAAGTACTTAAACAAAATTTCAGAAACATCACTTACGGCATTGTGTTCAGCAGTTCAGACGACGTGGATACCTGGATGAGTGAAGACTGTATTATAGCGTTAGATCAAACTTTACCACCTGGAGTATATGCCAACCCTGATGAGCTAGGAGAATTCAGGAGAAGTAACAAAGTCAGTTTTTTCATCATTATTAACTCATTTTGTGAGCCCACTGCTGGGGCACAAGCCTTCCCTTGAGACGAAAACACCACAGGGAGAATGGGCCTTAAAGCAAAAGATTCCAGTGGCCCAGAGAAAACCTATTAACTAGTTCCAGATAAGCACTTCTTGCCTTATTAACCTTTCAACGCCTGCCAATCCCGGAACAAAACTAATGACAGCACCCGCGCCTATTATTTAACTTGCAAAATGGCAAAAAAAAAAAATGGTAAACGCACAGAGTATAAAGTTGTTGGGGGGTTTGAGTGTAGCAAATTTATTCTAATTTGTTTATAGCTAAACAATCTTCATACAAAAGTAGACTCTAAATATACAATATTAATATATAAATATATTATATATTAATATTATTATATATTATATATATTAATAATATTATTATATATTAATATTATATATTAATATATAAATATATTATATATTAATATTGTATATATTCTAAATATATAATATATAAGTTTTAAGTCGCGTGGAGAGTGCGCTCGAATTTGTGCTTCCAGGGTTTGACGGAATATGGCAGGGCTCGAATTCTAACTCTCGGGGACAGAGGTACCCAACATTTACATTATGTACCTAAATATAAGTGTAATAATTATGTAAAAAGAAAGAATGTCTTTATTCTATCTTTCTCTTTTCCCAATAATTATTTAAAAGATGCTCAAACCATCAGTTAATCATTTCTTCAAATGTAGCTATGACTTGATTTCAATGAACACCTTTATTTATTTTATTTTATTATTCATTTATTTTTTGGGAAACAAACAGCATTTTATAGTATAAAGGTAATAACTTAATCTAAGTTTCTCATTTGCTAAAACACCACATATAATTAATATATCTACTTCATTATACATACATATTTAAAAAAAAATGCTTACTTAAATTTAACTTCAAGTACTCAGTAATTTTATGAATTTACAATTAAACATAACATACAAACCGGTATGTCAGAAAGGTGCAGGTTCAAATCCTGCTCATGGATTTTTTTTCAATTTTTGTGTTTTTTTTTATAACATACAAGATAAATTATAAAACTACAAAACCAAGCTCTTTTTTATATTTACTTACTAGCTGACTTTATTACTTATTTATTAACTTACTTTTACTCAGCAGTGAGACAGTATAAAAGGTAATTAGTTACTTGTATATTTCAGTTAAATGCAATACCAAAGAACAGGATCAACATAGAATTACCTGCGGAGCAGTCGGAGGCTAGCGGTGTGTACATCGTCGGTTTGGTAGCTAACGGCAAAGTGTATTCGTGGCTGCCAGTACACGCCAGGTACCACCGAGCTGTGACTGGTGGAGGGTGAGTTAAATAGTTTTTACTAGCTGACCCGGCAAACTTCGTACCGCCTTAACAGTTTCTATGACAACAAAACAAAAATTGTTAAATAGTATATGCGTGAACGCATATCAAACAAACAAACTTGCTGTTTTTTAATAATAAGTTTTCTGTCTTGAGAATATGTGTACAAATTTCATGCTGATTGGTTTATTAGTTAACACGTGAAAGCATATCAAACAACAAACAAACTCACTTTTGCTCAGTTATGCTAAGTGCTAATAGCGGCACAGTGAGCCATCTATCCAATGGTCATTGCTGTATTTTATAAATTTTCTATCCAACGGTCATTGCTGTATTTTATAAATATTTAATTTAGTTTCAGTGCAGCAATTGGCACTTGAAAATAAAAAGTAAAAAATTTAAAGTAAATAGCCTATGGCTGTCCCACTGCCGGGCAGAGGCCTACATCATTGACGTCAAGTCATCACAACATTGATGGGTAATATCTTAATCATCATGTTTGCCAAATGCAGGTTGTGATTAGATTCTCTAAAGCAACACAAACTTTGTTACTAGTTTGTGTATGTGTAAGAATCCTGTTATTAGTAAATTCTAATGACTATGATAGTTTAAAAAGTCAGCAGCAGTTTCAAAGTCTCGAGTAAAATTTTTCCAAACTGGATTATGGTTTTAACTGGTTCGTTGTCCTGCAGACCACATAAGGCACATGACTATTGATGTAATAATTGTTCTTATCGTTTAAAGACCTTGTCCACAAGATTAAATATCTGTATCTATTTATAATTAAATATCAAATAGTAGGGTTCTGTTAAAGAACTTCAAATGGCTGACAAACATATTTAATTATGTTTTTAGTGTGATTAGGAACTTTACTGTTATAAGTCCAATTACGCTGTAAAAGCCATAGGTGTTAAATAGCAAACTCTTTCCGAAGAAAAAAACATAGTACTAACATTTCAGTTTAATTTGTCACCATAACTTTTTTCTAATTTTAGCCATGTCTCGTTGCAGTACTGCAAGGAACATAATTGAACCACCGAAGCTGTACTTGCGTTGTCCAGACCAACGGTTGGACGTGTGCGGCAAGGCGATCTCACCGTCTGTAACATTCCTATGCAACGGTAGTTCTCGGGATAAATGCAGTTGGAAGGAAATATCTTATACTATGGTAAGAGCTGCAGGGTTAAGACGCCGAGAATGACTTAAAAGCGTTGGTACGACGATTTGGTTTCGTCCCGCCCAGGCTGGTTGGAGACAGTTGGAGTTCGAAAGAGATGAAAGGAGACGGGGGGGACCTTTGCCCAGCAGTGGACAATATAGGTTAATTAAAAAAAATTAACGAGCCTTACAGTAGTTGCATATGATGTGTGCAATCGGATCGCGGATCGTGCTCAGTGGCGTGCACTTGGAGAGGCCTATGTCCAGCAGTGGACGTGTGTAGGCTGATGATGATGATGGTATGATGTGTAACATTTGACATCTCACCTTTTGAAATTAATATTACAACACTGACCAGGGGTCCGACCGCCTAACCGATCGCTTTGACTTCGTATGTGGTTTATGACGTCATCTTGTCGTTTCGTGCCGCCTATGAAAGCAATATCGAAAGCTATAGCCTTTAGCTTTTGAGATTGCTTTCATAGGCGGTCCGAGGTGGCAAGATGACGTCATAAACTATACGCGTAGTCAAAGCGATCGGTTAGGCTGGTCGGGGGGCTGAATATAGAATTAACAATGACGTATATTTTTCCGTACGTTTTCGTTTCGGTACCGCCTTTGCACCGAATCTGTACAAAATCTGTACAGATTCGGTGTTCCTCACCGGCTCTGGATGTTTTCGGTACGGTCTTTTTCATTCGATATGAGTCGGGCGCTGAGTGTGGCTGGTGTGTGACTGGTGTGCAGTGATAGGAATAGGTAGTGCCTATTCACCTAAAGTTCGAAGAACAGAGACATAAATCAGAGACTTCCTTACGACAAGTTTTTTTTCTGGGACAACTTTGTCCCAGCATCAGTTTATTAAAAATAATGTTAATTGGAATATGTAGGTACTAACCCGAACTTCACAATTTATATTTTCGGAATATTAGAAAAATTTAAACTCTAATAAAACATGAATTTCAAATAAATTGTCGCCTTTTTACGTAACATTAACTGTACAAATGACGCATTCTCTCATTGATTGGGATAGATTCGGTTTTCACTCGGACGCACTTATACCCCACGGGACGGCCCGTGAGGAGGAGGAGGAGGGGGGGGGGTGCCTGTGTTTCTGCAATGGGCCTACCCCCGCCCCGCGTGCCTCACTCCTGTGTTGCAGTCCATTGAGTGTACACGCATACCTGTTTTGTTTCTGAGATAAATATTTTTGACACTCGCAAGTTTTCTGGTTTATTGTATCTGCATACCACGACTACCTTGGCTTGAATTATTTATTATTTTACTTATACTTCTACTATTTTACTATTTTACTTTGATTTGTATAGAATAATTATATTATTTATAGTTTTTTTTTCTTTAAATATGGTTGATTTTACTTGCATTGACTACAAGGATGCATACAATACATAATAATAATACATAATAATAATTAAGGCCCGTATCGCAGAACAACACTCAAGAATGAATTTAGTTTCAAAACTGATTTCAGGCGCAGATTCTATTTTAGCAATTCAAAACCAGATTCGCGATCAGCACTCAGCCGAGTATTGATTTTCAATCATGAATCTAGTTTTAAGTTGCTTTCAAAAATAAAGGGGTTCGAAGATTACGGCATATGAATAAGTCGCCATTTTTTTTTGTTTTGTTTGTTTGAGGCAGTCTATAATCTACGTGAATCGATAAAAGAAAACTAGGTGATCAAAAAATGTAAATAACATTTAGCGATATTTATATATAAGGAGACTGAAAAAAAATGTCAAAAACGACAAGGGTTGGTCAAGTCAAGCTTTTTAAAAATAAAAGTGGCCAAAAAAAAAAGTGTTTTTTTTTTTCAATTTTAATTTAATAAATAGGTACATAACGCATCTAGTACATTTAAATTAAGTTATTCGTTAGGTATCAAATTTATTTTAAAGCGAACTAAAAAAATAATAGAAAACTAATAAAAAATAACGATTATTTACTGACTGAGAGACTGGGGCGGCTGTCGACCCGCCGCGTCATAGCGCCAGCCAGCTGAGAGAGATAAATGCCTACGCCTACGTTACATACAGTCTGGCTGGAATGAGTGAGACCCCATTTATTTTCCCTTTACAACTGAATTGAAACTCTAACGACTATCGATAACATCTACTTACCTATGTTATGATATGTGTGTTATGAGCGCAATTCCAATTCTTATCTACGTATTACAAAATAAGTCTAACACACATGAATAGAAGTTACAACTATCTTTCCTTTACAAATTAAATATCAAATGTAGGTAACATCTAAAGTACGACCAACGACCGAACTGCCATGTAGGTATTGCAAAATAAGTCAATCACACAATTCACACATCAAAAGAAGTTACTACCTACTATCTTTCCTTACAAATGAATGATGAAATGTAGATAGGTACCTAAAGTACGACTAACGACCGAACTTCTATGTAGGTAAGTAAGTAGTAAGTAAACAGCGTACAATTGTCCCACTGCTGGGAAAAGGCCTCCGTCATTGATATCAAGTCATCGCTACATTTGATGGGTTATGGCTTTATCACCACGCTTGCCAAGTGCGGGTTGGTGATCACAAACCCGGGCTATGCATCGAAAAATCCGAATTACATTTTGCCCGACCTGGGAATTGAACCCGGGACCTTCGGGTATAGGGCCGAGCGCTCTGCCACTCGGCCACCGAGGCTATGTAGGTATTGCAAAATAAGTCAATCACATAAATTACACATTAAAAGAAGTTTCATTCTCATTACAAATCAAAGATCAAATGTAGGTATCTAAAGGGCAACGGCCGGTCGATGACAAAGTACCTATTACCTATGCGTTATTATTATTCTAAGTACCTATGTTATGTTGTTGTTAAAAGCATTATTTTATTATTCAGTCTTACCTAATAAGCCTAAAGTAATAAGTAATAACATAACACTAAATTAAATAAACAAATGAATGTCTCGCATTAAAGGCAAAGTTAAACATCTGAATAGGTGAATAGGTGTAGGTAGGTACTTACATGGTGGTAAAGAGCATTCCAGTTTATGTCATCCGCGTACAGCAAAGGCTATGATAAGCTTTCCATCACACTTAACAGGTTTTGGACTGTCAAACTAATGTAATAATAACAAAATAAAAGTCAACCTTTGGTATAATTACGTAACTAAATTAAAATTAATTAAGGGAGCTAGAATAACTTATTTATTATTATCGACGCATCGTTTTTATTATTACCGACACTAATTCAGCTTGTTTACAAGTTCATCACCTATTTTACCTACAAGTCTTATAATACATTTTACACCCACTGCATTGCTTGGTACCTAATCATAATTTGTCACTGCACTGATTATTACCTTACTCAGCTTAGAACACTAATCTATTACTACATTAATTAACTAATACGTAAATAGCATCTCTAAGAACTGTTGGTTCGTAATCCAAGGCATTTTTACGCACGCGCAACGCGATAGCTCAAGATGCACAAGTAGACTGCGACAAAAATCCTTGCGTGCAGCCGTGTGAAGGTCGTGTGATTAGGGTTTGCGACGACCAATCACTTTAGCCGCTTCAGGGCTGCCCCTAACTATGAGCAGCGCTTTTTCGATATGAATTATTACGATTATTTCATAAATATTTCAATTCTTCATCGAATTTAGCCTTAGACAGAGTGGTCAACGCAGCCGCCCGCATTGAAAACGATGTGGGTTCAATTTCTACATGAGGTACCTATTCAACTTTATTTGAAGTTTCAATATCTTAAAGTTAATAAGATAAGAATTTGTGGTAAACGACCGTAATAACGTTGTTTCTAATTCATAAATGTGTTTTATTTCAAAGGAACGGTGAAGCGAAAATGTATTAATTGCTTGAGTACCTATGTAATGTAATATCCAAATAAATGACCAAATTTTTTAATGATTTATAAATAATTTTGAAATCACGTGATGCTTACCAAAACAACTAGTCTCACAGTCGTTACTTTCTTCCTTTTAAACTTTAACGAGTAAACATTTTTGATATTTTTATGACGATAAAAAACCAACAAATGCCATAAAACTATAGTCAATACAAGTGCTTGACATTAAAAGTTTTTGGTTACAAGTTATAGCTAGCACAAGTTAAGCTCCTTTAGAAACTTGTTTTAATGGTTAAACTAGATAACGGATAAACATACTTGTAAAAGGGCCAGACCCAAAATAAATTTAAAAACAGTTATTTCTAAAATTGTCATGACCGGGAATTGAACCCAGGACCTTAAAGGTGGCGACGCCAGAACCGGAGTGCTAACCACTTGACCACGGAGGTCGTCAAATTTTCTTATTGTAAATTCGCTTATTATGCAAGTTTTGACGATAGCTTAATTATTTAAGTTAAGTTAAGCCTATTCGTATGTTTGCAATTGTGAAAGAGTTTGTAATCAACAAAAGACAAAAGTTTTGACATGTCAATATCTTGTATGGTCTAATGGTTTTAATTTACTTCTCGTGCGTTCCAACCCTAATCACACGACCTTCACACGGCTGCACGCAAGGATTTTTGTCGCAGTCTACTTGTGCATCTTGAGCTATCGCGTTGCGCGTGCGTAAAAATGCCTTGGATTACGAACCAACAGTTCTTAGAGATGCTATTTACGTATTAGTTAATTAATGTAGTAATAGATTAGTGTTCTAAGCTGAGTAAGGTAATAATCAGTGCAGTGACAAATTATGATTAGGTACCAAGCAATGCAGTGGGTGTAAAATGTATTATAAGACTTGTAGGTAAAATAGGTGATGAACTTGTAAAAAGCTGAATTAGTGTCGGTAATAATAAAAACGATGCGTCGATAATAATAAATAAGTTATTCTAGCTCCCTTAATTAATTTTAATTTAGTTACGTAATTATACCAAAGGTTGACTTTTATTTTGTTATTATTACATTAGTTTGACAGTCCAAAACCTGTTAAGTGTGATGGAAAGCTTATCATAGCCTTTGCTGTACGCGGATGACATAAACTGGAATGCTCTTTATCACCATGTAAGTACCTACCTACACCTATTCACCTATTCAGATGTTTAACTTTGCCTTTAATGCGAGACATTCATTTGTTTATTTAATTTAGTGTTATGTTATTACTTATTACTTTAGGCTTATTAGGTAAGACTGAATAATAAAATAATGCTTTTAACAACAACATAACATAGGTACTTAGAATAATAATAACGCATAGGTAATAGGTACTTTGTCATCGACCGGCCGTTGCCCTTTAGATACCTACATTTGATCTTTGATTTGTAATGAGAATGAAACTTCTTTTAATGTGTAATTTATGTGATTGACTTATTTTGCAATACCTACATAGCCTCGGTGGCCGAGTGGCAGAGCGCTCGGCCCTATACCCGAAGGTCCCGGGTTCAATTCCCAGGTCGGGCAAAATGTAATTCGGATTTTTCGATGCATAGCCCGGGTTTGTGATCACCAACCCGCACTTGGCAAGCGTGGTGATAAAGCCATAACCCATCAAATGTAGCGATGACTTGATATCAATGACGGAGGCCTTTTCCCAGCAGTGGGACAATTGTACGCTGTTTACTTACTACTTACTTACCTACATAGAAGTTCGGTCGTTAGTCGTACTTTAGGTACCTATCTACATTTCATCATTCATTTGTAAGGAAAGATAGTAGGTAGTAACTTCTTTTGATGTGTGAATTGTGTGATTGACTTATTTTGCAATACCTACATGGCAGTTCGGTCGTTGGTCGTACTTTAGATGTTACCTACATTTGATATTTAATTTGTAAAGGAAAGATAGTTGTAACTTCTATTCATGTGTGTTAGACTTATTTTGTAATACGTAGATAAGAATTGGAATTGCGCTCATAACACACATATCATAACATAGGTAAGTAGATGTTATCGATAGTCGTTAGAGTTTCAATTCAGTTGTAAAGGGAAAATAAATGGGGTCTCACTCATTCCAGCCAGACTGTATGTAACGTAGGCGTAGGCATTTATCTCTCTCAGCTGGCTGGCGCTATGACGCGGCGGGTCGACGGCCGCCCCAGTCTCTCAGTCAGTAAATAATCGTTATTTTTTATTAGTTTTCTATTATTTTTTTAGTTCGCTTTAAAATAAATTTGATACCTAACGAATAACTTAATTTAAATGTACTAGATGCGTTATGTACCTATTTATTAAATTAAAATTGAAAAAAAAAACACTTTTTTTTTGGCCACTTTTATTTTTAAAAAGCTTGACTTGACCAACCCTTGTCGTTTTTGAAATTTTTTTTCAGTCTCCTTATATTACTGGTGACTGCGTGTTTGTCCCCCATTTTCACCTAATGGAAAGCGACAAAGGAGACGAAATGGAGCACGCGCACACAGTAAAAGATGCCTGTTAGCCCTGGTCTTAAAGACGCCCAAGTTGTATCGTTCTTATATCAATTGCCGTTATATCATCGGTTAAAAAGACAAATTGATTTTTGTGACCAAAGTCACCACTGAAAATAATACATTTCACGAATAAATAATGTCAAAATACATGTGAAAAAATATCTTTTACGACTTTTCAGACATGACAAACGTATTAGTAAACAAAAATATAATAATATAGATATTTTTCTTATTTCAAGTGATAATCACTTTAAATTGATTTTTATTGAATTTAATTGATCGTAAGCCTTTATGTGTTTTATTTTTATATATTTTTGTATTAGCATATTAGTAAAATGTTAGCAGGTAAGATTAAAAACATTAGCTGACTTAAAATAAGAAACAAAAATGATGGAGTTACTTAAAACTCCTAGCATCTTTCTATCTATAACTTTTTAACCGGTGATGTTACGGCAAAATGTTATTTACATTTTTTGATCATCTAATTTTCTTCTACCGATTTTAAATTTTAGAAAAAAATTTTAGAAAAAAAAAACAAAATGGCGACATCATTCATATGCCATTAATCTTCGAACCCCTTTATTTTGAAAGCAACTTAAAAACTAGATTCATGATTGAAAATCAATACTCGGCTGAGTGCTGATCGCAAATCTAGTTTTAAATTGCTAAAATAGAATCTGCGTCTGAAATCAGTTTTGAAACTAGATTCATTCTTGAGTGTTGTTTTGCGATACGGGCCTTAATAATCAGTTGTATTGCATGCATCCTTGTAGTCAATGCAAGTAAAATCAACTATATTTAAAGAAAAAAAACTATAAATAATATTAAATATTCTAAACAAAACAAAGTAAAATGATAAATAATGTTGACTTACCGTATTATCCGATGGAGAAAAACAGGCACAATCTTATTGCAGCAAAACATAATAAGTTAATTCAAGCCAAGGTAGTCGTGATATGCAGATACAATAAACCAGAAAACTCGCGAGTGTCAAAAATAAAAAAACAGGTATGAACAGACCGAAGCACAGGAGTGAGGCTGGCGGGGCGGGGGCAGGCCCATTGCAGGAACATAGCCCCCCCCCCCCCTCACCGGCTGTCTCGTGTGGTATAAGTGCGTCCGAGTGAAAACCGAATCTATCTCAATGAATGAGAGAATGCGTCACTTGTACAGTTTATGTTACGTAAAAAGGCGACAATTTGTTTGAAATGCATGTTATATTAGAGTTTAAATTTTTCTAATACTCCGAAAATATAAATTGTAAAGTTCGGGTTAGTACCTACATATTCCAATTAACATTATTTTTAATAAACTGATGCTGGGACAAAGTTGTCCCAGAAAAAAAAATTGTCGTAAGGAAGTCTCCGATTTATGTCTCTGTTCTTCGAACTTTAGGTGAATAGGCACTACCTATTCCTATCACTGCTGGTGTGAGTGAGGCGCGCGGTGTAGCTGGCGGGGGTGAGACGGGGGAGGCCGGCTGCTCGGTACAGATTCTGTGCAGAGGTGCGCGATGCGCTCGGTAAAAAATCTGTACCGGGACGACTCGATGTGAAAGCTCTTATTTGATTACATGCGCTTGGTAAACAATCTGTACAGATTCGGTGCAGAGGCGGTACCGAAACGAAAACGTACCGAGCCGGTGAGGAAGAGGCCTTAGAAGACATGTCACACTGTTATCCTGTTACACTGTTACGATCACATTTCTAAGAAATCACTCCCACAAATATTACGACCTACAACGGACATTGGGGCTTAAAGTGTCGTTCACCGGTGGCTTACCCGACTAACACGTAACAGTTACAGGATCACACTGTTACGACCCTACTTCCGTCCCTTTTCTACGAAATCACTCCCACAAATTGTATATATAGAAGGCGAGCGGAAAGATGTTACACATCAAAAAAATGTAAGCTAAGATTTAATTTTTTTAACTTTTTTATTTAACTTTTTTTACCCAGAGAATCCTTATCGATACCAGCCACCAGAGTGACAGCTCGGTTATGTGGTGGCTCTCCCGACCCTCTTTCACATTGTAAGAGCTAGATAGGGAGGGGCATACCCACTTAACCCTGGGGGAATCGTAACCAAGACTTATTGAGACCTATAAAATACTAAGATTTAGCGCACACGGGTCACTCGCCACAGCCACAAAACGCCGCCACCGACCTATTTCCTGTAGTTCTCATACATTTTGTATGGACTTGCCGCACACGATTGACGCCGGCGGGCGCCGGTGGCCGCCACTCGCTACAAAACGTCGCTACTCGCTTCTAGTGACCGGCGCGCGCCACTTAATAACGCCGACACAAGCTTCTTCGTCGGAGTCCATTTGATACTGCAAGTAATGGGTTAAAAAAGTAGCAGCCACCGACCGCAAGTGTCTACTACCGACCACAAGTGTCTGTCGCGCTTCAGCTACATTTGTAGCCGCTTCTAGCTTCAGGTGGTGACGTTTGTGGTTGTCGCGTGTGGCCCGTGTGCGCCGAGGCTTAATGGGCATTCGCTTAATGTTCGAAAGAAATTAAAACAGACATCTCAGAGGTCACAGTTTCAAACTACGTACCCGTGTTGCTAACAGCTGTCCCTATAAACATTTTGTATGCAACAGAGTGGTTAAAGAGTGGAATAAGCTCCCACAGGATGTTGTCAGCCTCCAACATCAACTAATTTAAAAATAGACTACAGATATTTAAAAAAATATTGAATGATACTACAGTACCTACATTACGATGAATGTTTTGTATGTGCTTTTGTATTTTACTTTTATATTTATATTATAACAAACCTAGGCTAAGGAAAAAGATAAATAAAGAGAATAATAATAAATATTTTTAAACCAATAGACCAATTACCGATTAACCAATTTATAACCGGATTTATAACCAATTTATACTCGGTTTGGTTGGTGGTAGGGCTTGTTATCCCGCCTGGCTAGCTAGCACAATCTTATCAAAATATGTCGCCATACCATTTTTTTAATTTTTTATTTCAATTAATCAATCAATTTTTCATCAATGTTTGTGTCTCGGCAGCTAGAGTTAAGATAACTACTGCCCCAGTAGTTAAGGATTCCGAGTGATGTGCACTTCCACCATTAGTCTTATCATCACTTAACATTGCACTGCACTTACCCAAAAGATATTTAAAAAAACTCATTATCAACCTAGTCCACTGCTGAACATAAGCCTCTCCAAGCGCACGCCACTGAACACGATCCGCGGCTACTCTCATCCAGTTCTTGCCATCCACCTTAGGTAGATCTTCGCTCCACCTAGTCTGAGGGCGGTCTACACTACCTACGTTTGCCGATACGCGGTCTCCACTCGAGAACTCGTTTCCCCCAACGGTTATCGGTTCTTTGTTTGTTTATTTATTTATTAGGTACACAAAACAGATAGAAATTAAAAAATAACAATAATGCATGATAAATTGTATAAGATGTAAATTCCTATCTAAAACATGTGTAGACAAAACGATTAACAATAAGCGTCCATGTTAAAGTTTACCTAATCTACAACTATATCCAATTAAAAACTAAATAAATACAATACATAGTAATGGTGAAGAAAAATATATAAATAAAATAAAAATATAACAAATTGAAAACTTATTCTAGGTTAATGTTGACTTTACAATTTTACGAAAATAAACTTTATGATCTGCGACTAACATGGCCGGCCCACTGCCACTTCAGCTTGCTGATCCGGTTGGCTATGTTGGTTTCTTTCGTTCTTGTCGGATCACGTCGTTCCGAATCCGATTCTTCCGAGAAACTCCGAGCATAGTCCTTTCCATTGCTCGCTGAGCGACTATAAATTTGTAAACCAGCCCTATTGTGTATGTCTACAAAAAAAACTATGAACCCTAAGTGCCTTACAAATAAGCAAAGAATAAGCTCCGAATAGTTATTCTGTCTTTTATTCCTGTCATGTTAACGTTATTTCAAATAAGACTAAAAGAGACAAAACATGTAACATGTTCCTTGCAAAACGAATCGAAGCTTATACTTTGTTTATTTGTAAGACCCTAAGCGCCTTACAAATAAACAAAAAATAAGCTCCGAATAGTTATTCCGTCTTTTGTTCCTGTCATGTAAACGTCATTTCAAATAAGAGTAAAAGAGAGAAAACACGGAATAACTATTCGGACCTTATTCTTTGTTTATTTGTAAGTCGCTAATTGTTTTGTATTAACCTTTTCACCGCCAACAACTTCTATAGAAGTTCGAGATTTTCGTGCCGTCCACGCCAGCACTTCTATAGAAGTTCTAGAAGTGAAAAGGTTAACCTTTTCACCGCCCAACTATCCTGCACGCGATGTCCCGCTGTACGCCAACGTAAAAATGTATTTTAATAAAGTAGATACAAAGAAGAACTTCTATAGAAGTGCTGGCGTGGATTTCACGAAAATCTCGAACTTCTATAGAAGTTGTTGGCGGTGAAAAGGTTAATGAATTGGCTTTCCAGATGACAGGCACGTTGGTGTGGGACGTGCCGGTGGGCAGCCTGGACCACTACTACCCGGTGGCGGCCGGCACGGCGCTGGTTATCCTCGCGGGGTCCATGTACCTGCTGAGAGCGATACACGAGTACAAGATTGAGAGCAACAAGAAGAGGCTGTGATAGGACACTTTTATTTTACGAGCTTTAAATAAAAATAAAAAGTATTTATTTTTAAGTTATTTATTTGTTTTTTTATATTCATTTTGCGTTTTTCCCTGAATTAAGCGCTCAATGCTGAGCTCGATGGCGCAGTGACTAAAACGTCCGGTCTGCAATTACTGAAGTTAAGCAACTTACATAAATGCCGATCATCGGATGGGTGACCAATCACCATCACTAGAACGGTGACCAAATTAGAGTAGAGCGCTTTTGGACGGCACGTTAAGCCGTTGGTCCCGGTCGTCATTACATGGCAGTCGTAAAAACCCACCTCGCATTCGGCTAGCGTGGTAGACGTTCGCACCATACATAGGAGACCGGTCTACCACGTGGTTAAGTGTGTGTGTAAGCCCACTTAAAGCCTGAACATAACATGGGGGAGACTAATAACCTGATGGCGATGAGAGTCCCATCATAAGACGACTTTTATATTACATAGATCGGCTCTGGGTCTGAGAGGTCAATTCCCAGCAGTTTTTATAGTAGTAAGGCTTGTTTACGCCTCGTTGGCTGAGTGGCAGAGCGCTCGGCCCGATACCCGAAGGTCCCGGGTTCAATTCCCAGGTCGGGCAAAATGTATTTCGGATTTTTCGATGCATAGCCCGGTTTAACCCGCATTTGGCAAGCGTGGTGATTAAGCCATTACCTATCAATGGTAGTGTTGATTTGATTTCAATGATGGAGGCCTTTGCCCAGCAGTGGGACATTTATAGGCTGTTTACTTACTTAAAGGCCCTATTAAATTTTGACCGTGATTTTTGCATAAAATGCCCAATTTCGGCGTTCTTGTTCAGAGAAACTGAAACTCTTAGACAATTTTGACTTATTGTATGGTGGAGAATATAGTTATTAGTATAATTCGTAGCGGCCTCGCTTTCTGCAATTTTTCCTCATCTATTTATATAAAGCCCAAATTCCGAAGCTAGTTTTCAATTAAATACGCTGACGTCAATTTTCAAACTCATGGCTTGAACTACTTTACTAAGCAAATGAAATAAAACATATATAATAATAGGTATCTCTTAAATATTGATTAAGTTCGTAGCGGCCTCGGAATTTCGAAATATGAATGGAATATCTACAAAAAAAATCCCATTAAAAGCCATAAAACGTTTAGAATTAGCTGTAAATATCTCCTTACTCCATTAATATTATTAATTAAATGTACACCAGAATTAACGTTAGTTTATAAGATTTCAAATTATGTACTTTTATGAACGATAAAAAATGTAATTACAACTGCACAAAATGCCACTTTTGCGATGCGTCGCCGTCGGCCGCTCGTAGTACTGAGTAAGCGCGAGCGCGCGCATTTTGTGTTAGGCCTCTTAAGGCTTGTTTGTCCGCCTGGCTAGCTACCACCAAGTTATCTAAATATATCGCCAAAACATCAATGTTAGTAGCATTGTTACACAATAAGCAATTTTAAAATAAGATAGTCAGTGCCTCAGCAGTTGAGGCAACTGTTGAAGTTAGTTATTCCGTGGTTGAGGTTTCCGGTTATTCGGGGGTGAAGTGCGCTTCCAACTTCTTTACATTAGGTGAGATGAAAGCCATGTACGTACCCGTAAGAAAAAAAAGCGTGGCATCTATGCAATTATTACTTTGTTAACTCAGGATTATATAGGCGCTGTGCAAACGTAGACACTTTTTGTTACCGACACGGCACACCATACAAGGAAACCGAGTTGCTGTATCAGTGTCAGGTGGAAGTAACTGGACACAAAAAGTGTACGTCTGCGCAGGGAGGGCTGATTTCATATTCACTGGTAGCTTGTATCCCACAGCCATACCCACACAAGACACAAAAGTGTCTACGTTTGTGCAGCGCCATAATGCTACTTTGACAGGCACTAACTTAGTTCTGGTTCTTGTCGTAAGATGGCGGTCGTGAACATACGCTTTCTCGCAATAGGTCAGTGTGTAAAGCTATATCTTAGAGCATGGTTAAATGCTCTAAGAGCTATATAGACCAATCTCCCTATACAGAAAGCCTCATTCCGACAGTGGGATGTTCAAATCAAATCGTACATAATCACTTCACCAGTTTATTGTATTGTCCTCACTGCTGGGGCACGAGCCTATGGGGATAGGGATATCGGGCCATAACCCACCACGCGGGCCAAGACTGCTAATGCAGCCGAGACCAGTGGCTTTACGTGCCTTCCGAAGCTCTTAGGAGCTTGAGATGATAAACTATTGGTCACCCATTCGATGACCGGTTTTTGCGAAAGTTGCTTAACTTTATTAATCGCAGACCACTGTGCCACTGAGCTCCTCATGTGCTGATGATCAGCATGCTGATGATAATTTATATGCCAGTTTTGCCCATCAATCCATTAGTTTCGACTGTGGTCGATAGATGGCACCCAGCGAGTGTTTTGTGCCATTCGATTAGATTAACGAAAACGAGAATTTTATAGCATATTTTTTAATATTCATCGTCTTTCGCCAGCGTGCTTCGTGCGAGTTTTGTTAACTTTTTGTATTCATTCGATCACGTTAAAGAAAACGAGATAAGTATATTTTTGTATTGCAAAATTAAATTTTAACTCTCCTCGTCCATCATCAAATCGTATGTTAAAAAAACTCGCACTAGGCACCCAGGACGCACTGCATCTTAGTCACACACATTTTTGTTTTTTTTTAACACATGGCACTTAGCTGTCATCTGACTTGATGTTAAGTTTTTTTTTTGAGATAGATTGCCGATTGCCTCTGACAGCATTTTCAGCTTCACCGGGCTTTTTTGGGGGCGGCGAGGTACGTAAAGGGTACCTCAAGCTGTGTGAAACGAATCATCTTCGAAGGTTTTCTAGAGGGAACTGCATCGCGCACTAGTGCGTGTCCCCGTGCCCTACTAGATTCTCCGAAGGGTTCGGATCGCATGATGGAAAGGCTGAATGTAGAAGCGCAGTTTACCTGGAATCCTCAATATTTTTTTTTATTTGTTCATGACCATGGATACTAGTCCTTCAGTCGATAACTTAATTTATACGTTTCCCAAAATTAAACTCTTTAAAGGATGATGATGAATGATAATAGAAATGAGAAGTGAGAAATAATATACTCCCCAACCCCTCGAGTATCTCAGTAAAGATGTGGGGCTTTACATTAGTAAAGCATTAGGAATTATCCTCACGCGACTTCTTGAGAGAATTTGAAAAGTGCCGTTGCACTGTTTTGTTTCATTTGCCAACACTCATGCACACTCACGAACACTTAACGGTTAATAATCCACCATTATTTCACATCAATATTCGACTTAGCACAAATTTTAGAAAATAAAACAAAACCGCAGACATGACTCTTCACTTTCCCGCCAAGAAGTCCGGAATCCTCAACTAATGAGGGTGCTGCCAGCAAAATAAAAATAAAAACTACCAAAAATAAATAATCATGAGTTCTAAGAAGAATCCTAACTCGCTCCAAGAGAAGTGCGCGGAGTGCAATAAGCCACCAAACGACAAAAACCCCTCTGTTGTTAGTGACTCTTGTAAAATTGAACTATGTGGAGACTGCCACGGATTATCACCAACTGAAGTTCGAGTGCTTGAGCTAAAAACTATTGCTCACGTTATGACTTTTCTTTGCGGTGATTGCAAGTCTGCTATGTCCCAACTACCATTGATAATGAAGAAGTTAAACGAACTTACCATAGAAGTTCAGCAACTACGTATGCGTCAGAGTATGCTCGCCACTGAATCAGCGATCCAGGAGATGACTGAAAGGGCCAACAGAGCCAATAATGGCATCGTCTACGATGTTCTAGAATCAACTAGTGATGTAGCTGAGCAGAGAAAAGAACACGACAATAAAGAGTGCGTCGCTGTATTAAAAACTGTCACTAACAAAGTGAAGTGGGACGGAATAAAGGTGTTTCGCCTTGGTGTTCCCAAAAGCTACCAAATACCAAACACTTACTCTACATTATTATTTACATTCAATAAGTATATTATTATGGTTTATCATTATTTTAATATATATATATATATAATAAAGTATATAGGTACTTAACATTATTATTCAAGATAATACGAATGAAATAAATGCATTATCACGAATTAAATTACTACCTACCAATATTACAAATACATTACATTTAAAATATTATTATTACAACAATTAATGATATCAAAATAACAAAGCATAGAGTTATTAAAATATATAAAAAATGTATGAACTGTATGGGCTGTATGTATGGGCTGTATGTATGGGCTGTATGTATGGGCTAATTACACTAAATGTAATTACACAAACCTTAATCAGTATGAGGAAAGATTAGTTTATTACTTTACTAAGTAGGTACATACCTACATAATATTCGCCTAAACCTATAAAACTTACACGAAGATATTTTTTTAAATGTATGCGCTTGTAGTTTACACGGTCTGTCAAAACAATAATAGAAATAAAAAAGTATTACCTACATTATAAAGTGTTACCTACGTTATTTTTTTATTTTTTTGTGATATTGTTAATAATTCAATAATAAATGTTGGCATGAATCACAAAATCTCTTCACATCGACGCTATACGACATCGTTACTAAGAAAAACGTAACGCCATCTTATGTTTATTGCCTGAACTATAAACTCCACCGTGCCGGCCACTTCCTGTCCGCCTCAAGTGTTTCCTACTTCGGAAGTCAACCCGCCGGGCTCTGCAAGATGGCAGCACTGCGTTATTGATCTCGGGAGATACGAGCCGCCGTCGTCGTGCCTCTCAAAGTAACTCCAACAAGTGAACGTAACCAGAAACTTCTAACACGAATGAAAAACAGAAAGTTATGTTATAATATGACTCAATGTGACCCGGTGAAATGTATGCCTGCAATACAAGTGTTCATAGAAACGATGGAATGATTATATGCATCAATCGGGCCCTTTGATCACGTTTCGCATTGTCTGTCTCCACTTAATTAGTGCGAAACGCTCATCTAACCGCAAAGCGCAGACGGGCGGCGAGCCAGTCCGTCGAGCGCAGGGGAACCGAAGGTCGATCGCACGGTGCGTCGAAGCAGATTAATAACATCGAGAGAAACGCCGGCGAATCTGACGAACGGGACCACGCGGGCACGCGGAAGCGAGCCCCGGGGGCGTGCCGGGGCCGCGGGCCCGGCGCCCCGCAGATATGGATCCGAGATTAACGAGGCCGGGGGGCGCGTGTTTACATGCGGGTGCAGGCGGCGGCTGCAGCGGGCGGCGATCGATGCTGGGCGGGGCGCGGGCGCGCGCGGGGCGGGGCGAGCGCCGCGCGCCGCGCCCGGCCTCAGTCCGCCTCGGGGCCGCGTCCGCGCGGTCGTCGCCTGTCGCTTGTCCGCGGTGCGGCGCGCCGGAGTGTCTCCGCGACCGCGGGCGCCCGGCGGCGGCGGCGAGCCTCGCGCCGCCCGCCCCCGCGCCCATGCTCGCTGCACCAGTACTCCCCCTCCCCCGCGCCCCGCGCCCTCCCGGCGCCGCGCGCGCAGCCTGGCCGGCCAGCCGACTGAGCCCGAGCGAGCGCCCGCGAACCCGCCGCGCCTGCGCCCGGTGTTCCTTTGGGCCCGCCAGCTCGACGGTACCGTCCAGGAGGTCCGCTGCGAGGACTACGACTCGCGGAACCGCATTCGCATAGCGCGCACCCCGAACGGTTGGCGAGTGATCCCGCGAACTGAAATCTACAACTCGATCCGGCTCCCGCCACCTCCGCCGCGCGCGCGCAAGGAGCGTCGCCGGCGCAGACGCTCGGGCCGGTCCCGGCGAAGACGCGAGTGCGTCGAGCCCAAGGAGCGGCCGGAGCCAGCGCTTTCGTCCGCCTGGCTCGCGCCCGACCTGGAGTCGCACATACCGTCGCACACGATCGCGGTGTCCCGCGCCACGCTCGCCCACCACACACCCTCGCCCTCTCCGCCGCGCCTGCCACTCGGTCACCCGGAGCCGACGCCGCTCGATAGCCTGTTGGCGGTGGCCGAGCTCGAATTCAATCAGCAGCGCGGCGAAGAGCTCGAGTTGGAGCTGCACGCGACCGCCGGAGCCCCGTACGCGTTTCTACCAGACGAGGAGGTGGCGCGTGACGTGATGTCCTTCGAACTCAGCGAACCGAAAACGGACGGGATGTTCTTTGAACGTAAAACCCACGCACCGGAGCGGCCGACGGAGGATGACACCTATCAGAATGATATGGTTGTGCACAAGGATCTTTTCGAAACTATTAGTGAGGCGCACTATCTGCCAGAATTAGGCGGACCGCATGACGAGGAACTGTTAGAATCGCTCGTTGAAAAAGGATGCGAGGATAATCAAATACTCGGACAGGCTCTTGATAAGTTTGCGCATTTGGTCCACGCCTCTGGGGATTACGTTGAAGAAGAGGAGGACATATTGTTGAGCGGAGCGCCTGTTGCTGACATTATTGACAGGCTAGAGCAGTCTTTAGAATCACCTGGCAGGAATAGCATATCTGCTGCCCAAGGCCTTCTTCACCTACACCATATAGGTGATCACCTCACTGACCCAGATCATCACCAAAATGAGGAACAAACATACATCCCTGATGAGGTTTTCGTTCCTCAACAGCCTGCAGAATGTACAATAGAAACATTAAATTCTCAAACTGATTTACAACATTCTAATGAAGAAAATCATTTAGAATATAATCAGGACGCTCCTGATAAGATGTTACAAAGTGACATCGTACCTAATACCAACACTATGTATACTAAATCTATACCAGAAAAACACGATACTTATGTAAATAATAGTTTTGAAGAGCAACCACCTCAATTATTGTTACCTGATCAAAGTGAAATGACGCTACCCAGTAAAGAAGTTACAAATGAAAGTTCTAAACAAATCGAAGATAAAAGTCAACTAAACCATTCAGTAGAAAGTGATGAAACCGATCAATCATCGTTAATACTGACGGAGATGGACTACACGAAAGAACTTGAAGAAACATCTAACAGTGATGAAATGATACCAACTGATTTGAGTATAAAACACGTAGATAAAACCATTAATCCTCTAGTCGTGGCTAGTGTAGTGGAAACTACAAATCAAACAGAAGATAGTTTATCGGAGAAAAGTGATGATCAGCCTAAAGATTTAAGTGTTCATCGGAGGTTGCCTACCCCGCATGCGTCGCCGAAAAGGATAGACATACCACGAGCGCCCTCGAGAGAGTCAGATGCCATGCAGTCGCCACAACCAAGCGGCATCCCCGCCGTGCCGTCGTCACCAGAGATATTTACTGTGCCACTTACGAAGAGTAAACAAACACTTTTCCTAGAAACACTGCTTTCGTCGCCTTCGCCAAAAATGTATACATCGGAAGTGACAATTACTAAGCAACAATGTGAACCGCTGAATTTAGGTAAACATAGAAAATCAGCCAGCCCAACTGTTTCTAGTTGTTCAGATGAAATTAAAAAGCTGAATAAAGAATATGGAGAACCTGAAGAAAAACGCATAAAAAAAGAATCTGCCGAAGAACTAGCTAAAATGAATAATAAGGAATTTGACAAATCCACTGAAGAACAAACTGATGAAAAACCAAAGGAACCTGAAGAAGTGACATGTTCTAAACTAGCAGATGAAGTTAGACCGTTGAATCAATTGCATTCTCTAAAAACTAATCCAGATTTTAACATTCCAGATCCGTTATTGGTACCAAAAGACAGATTAAATCAAATCCTAGCAGCTCCGGCGGTAGAAATACCGGCGCTACTTTTACAAAGACCAGAGTTACGGTTACCCGAAGCGTTTGCATTTCCTGCGGTATTACAAGATCCCGATATACTTGTAATATCACTATCACAATTAGAAAATATTTTAGAGAATGAAAATAAAAAACAGGCTGCTAAATCAAAGGATCCGAAGTCCACGACTACTAGACCTGCATCGAATACAGAACAGCCCAACAATACACAGCAGCCCGATCAGACCAGTCAGCCTAAGCCTATACCTTCAATGGACGCCTTGGCTGGTGACATTGAGGTTGCTACAACAGCCGCTATCAATCAGATGCTGTGGCTACCCTACCTCAGTCAGTTAGAAGCGATGGCAGCATGTTCACAGAACATGGATTTCTTAAAAGCCTTAAATTTAGCTGGATACGCGGGTTCGAACTTTCCTGATGTATCTCAAATGTTCGGTCAACAAGCAGCTCGTTTTATGGGTCCCACGGGGTTCCCAATGATGCCTCCTATGGACTATGACAATCGGGTACAGTTTGCAATGTGGCAAGAAGCGATGAACCACGCCAACGCATCGGCTTCTCAGAGGGCAAAACCTAATCCAATGGAGGCGCAAATGAAAGAGATGGCGTCTAAGGCGAGCGATGTGCAAAATCCCTACGTGCATTCCACTAAAAGTTCTCAAAGCAAATCTCACACATCCGCTCGAACCAGCCCTATAGCTTACAATTATAACAGCAACCAAAGAACGATGGCTCATAATCAATTCTTACAAGGCATGTACCCCGGTATGAACCCTAACATCCGGCCGAACATGCCGCTCCCCGGACTACAAATACCGTACTTCAACCCGAATTTAATGGGGAACCAAAGGTCGAGGGCTGGCCAGCAGAAAAGTCCGACATCGCCATATTATCCGAACAACAACTACCTCCATTCTGTGAAGCAGCCAGAGGGTTCGCATCAGAGGAGTAACAGCACGAGTTCTCAGGAGTCGCCACGGCCGAGGATAAGTGTGAAGTCGCTGCAGAACCTGCTGGAGCCGACGGCGGCGGCGGCGTCAGGTGCGGCGCCGGCGGGGCGGCGGCCTGCCAACGCGGCGCCGGCGTCGCTGAGCCGGCGCCGCGACGAGCCCGAGGTCGGCAGCACCACGCCGCTGGGCGACCCGCCGCCGCACATGCCGCCGCATCCGCACGACCCCGCATCCTTCCACCTGTGGCATCCACTATTTGGCAAGTAAGTTACATTATTTAATACTCCTCAACATGTTCCTCTGACCGTGTTCCTTCACACATCAATTCAGGAATGGATAAACACAAAAATTATGTCTTCATCTGCGCTGCGTAGTTCGGACTCGCTGCAATAAAAATAAACAAGCTCCCTTAGCATAAAATGCACACTTTTATTGCACAGCTGGCTACAAACATAATGTAAGACGTAGTCTTTACTAAACAAAAACTGTTATTACTGTTTCTATACGAACAATAAGTATCTACTTTAAAGAAGTTATGCAATTCTCATTATATATATAGATTATGTATGTTCCGTAATTACATCGGCAGCTGCAAATATGGGTCCGACCGAACATAAATAGTTCGGACAAGTTTATTTATGTTAAACAGTTTATTGGGTCAGACAGCAGACGACCCCTTTGCAAAATCGATGCATCCCGAAATAGCTGCTTGAGGTTTTAGAACGGGGGGTCTAGGGGTGTTTGCGGAATTAGAAATGTTTCAAAACAGATTCCATTTGCTTTGGTACAGATGGACAAGACAACTAAAAAATTAAATTACATATTATTTGAAATAGATATACATCGTCAACAACATCATTAGGAATAAGTTCGGTTCATGTTTTGTAGTTAGTTGACCATCGTATAAGTAAATTATATTCATGAAGCCGCTGTATATTATAAACCCGTGGGAATATCTGGATAAAAAGTATCATATGTGTTATTCACGGTTATAAACTATCTGTATGCCGAATTTCATCCAAATCCATTCAGTAGTTTTTACGTGAAAGAGTAACAAACATCCATACTTATAAACTTTCGCGTTTATAATATTAGTAGGACGTATTTTCGTCTGTGATATTTGTCACTCAAATACTTTGATATTATTACAAAATTATATTCTACGAACTTAAAAAGTAATGAAAATATATTTTATCAATAACACGTTGACGCCTGTAATAATATCCTAAGTATGCTTAAATAAAGACAAACTAATTACTTTAAAATTATTCTACTTCACATATTTCGATTAGTGAAGAAATTGAAGATGTTTTTGATAATTTTCGTTTACTTGAGTACCTACCTACTGGTTCCAGAAATCATTAATTGACAAATGTTCGTAGAAAACTCATATTTACATAGTGTGAACTCTGAACAGTCGGTAAGATAGTTTTTTTACGAACACGTAACAATGGCGCTCTTACTACAAGTATCTTTAAATATTTAAACAAATAAAAGTTTGCTGACCTTGCTGTCACTGATTTTTGAAATATTTAAATATCCATACGTAAAAGCCCGATGAATTGCATAATTAGTTGAGCCTACGTTATTCCAATTAATATATTTTTCTCATTAAAGTATCAACGGATATTGAAATAACTTTTTAGATTTTTTCGAAAACGGTTCCTGTATTTTGTGGTCTTAAATTCGTTAAAATATACTAAATAGAAACCATTTTAAAACTGGAGATAATGCTTTACGCATACCACTCCAATTGTAGCACCTGTCTTCGTGTTTCGCCGACAAAATAACAAAATCTTTTTACCAATTTCACCATTACTGCGCGTTACAGCAACGCGGTTGACCTAGCCTTTCCGGGTTCAATTCCCCGCTTAGGCAAATATTTGCATTCATGCATTTAACGGTCATCCGTATGTCATCTTGTAAGTACTTACCTACATAAAGGGCTTTTGGTTTCTTTTATTTACCATTAGTAAACCATTTTGAGTTCTTGTATAAGACTGACTTAGAATTCTTGTTAAAAAGATATAAAGTTAATAAGTTTATTTATTATTTCGAAGGACCACTTCATGTACGAGATATTTGGTGGAACATATGCACAGTAAATACTTGATAGAGATGTATTATTAATATTATAGTGACGGCAAAACTTGATTATTTGCTAAATATATTATGGTACGTTAAAATTTAAAAATTCAGAATTCAAAATCATTTATTCAGTTTCGGTTACAAATTAGCTATTATGAATGTCACTATGCCATCGTAGAATCACAGTAGAATATTTGGCATTTGGATAATACCACAACTTTTATCACCTACCCTATCGTCGCAAATCTTATAACAAATCCTATTTATTCATAATTCAAACTACAATAGGAATATCATAATAAAGTTAGAAAATTCAATTGTCACCAACATAGAAAATGCTTATTCATTTTCTCTGGTAATATAATAAATCTGGTTTATATCATAAAGAAATACAACAGACTGTCAATACAATCTACGGGCAAATCGTATTCTTATGAGCTTATAAAATATATTTTGCTATCCCATACAACCTTCGAAACTCTAACTTTTTCAAAACTGTAATCCAAATTACAGGCGTTTTTAAAATAATATATGCTTCAGGAAAATATAGAGATCTAAATAGTTAATAGAAAAACATTTTAATAAAAGTTGTTTAAACTGGCCAATTTATGAGAGACTTTCTATAGTGGACTTCAATTCGCATAAATTTCGTTTAATATTAGTTTTTTAAGTAATAGTTACTAAATAGTTAGTAGAAAATATTCTACTAACTATTTAGAACTGTAATATATTTCCTTAAGCATAGCTTTCAAAAAAATTACATCGAAATTTGTACGCAATCAGGAAATTTATACAGGCTTTTAAGCAAATATTGGGCCACGGTTCACAACTAGGATGAGGCGTCGCAATTGGACGCTTAGATTGGCTACCCTTTGGCCGTAACTCTCAAAGGCGTTCGCTCTTCAAACACTTGCTCGAAACTTAATGACGATTAGAAGAGCCACCTTACTTTCACTCGAATAAATGCCAAAAATTCATGAGAGCCATTTGAACACCTAATGATTTATCGTTGGTAACGCCATTTTACCAACAAATATAGGGTTAACGATAAATCTTATCTAAATATGTTTGTAGCATTGTTGTGTTCTGGCAGCTGGAGGTGAGATAGCCAGTGCCTCAGTAGTTGAGGATTCCGGGTAAAGTGCGTTTCGATCTTCGACTTTATCATGAGCTTTTAGTTTTGTCGTACGGGATTGACAAATTCTTCATTTTAGGTTGCCTAATATCGAAGCTAAAAATTAAATGTGTACATTTAATCTGTATCCGTGTAAAGATAAACTACACGAAAAAAGTTATGTCAGTTTAAAAAAATGTCTATTGAAGTCGGGTGGTTGGTGGTCGGCTGGGGGACAATTTTGTTTCATTTAAACTTTTATAGTTGTTCCATTATCTCCACTTTTTTATTGTAAATGCCCCACCCGACTTCAGTAGACATTTTTTTAAACTGACATGCGTATCTAGGTATGAATAATACGTGATATTATATTGAATGATATTATGATTTCAATATTATTTCTTGCTTTTCACAGCTGTTTTTACTTTTTTAAGTTTCCTGTTTTTTGACGTCAGTTTTGTTTTTGTTTAAAATTATTTTATTTTACCATTATTAGTGATGGGTAGACGTAGACCTAACATGGATGCTTCTCGGATGAGGAAAGGACGGCCTAGTAGGTAGTGGTATTCCTATGTAAAACTTCAATCTTAATTAGGTATTATTTTTGTACGAACTAAACATTTTGGCATATTGAACCGTATGAAGTAAGCCCAGCAAAAGACACTGCTGTAAATCGTTGAGGAATTCCCTCGACTGTCTATGGTCTCCATCATCAGACCTGTAATGGCACTTATAACCCATATGGGTGCAAAGTTCTTATCAATAGAAATGAATTAAGATCAAACACAAGGTAGCTACTTTAAAACGTTGAGGAGTTCTCTTGACTGTCCTTCGTCTTCATCATCAGACCCCTAATGACAGTCACAACCCATCTAGGTGTAAAGTTCTCATCAATACAATTTAATCAAGCCCAAACACCATGTAATTGCTGTTAATCGTTGAGCAGTTCCCTCGACTGTCTTTCGGCTCCATCATCAGATTGACTCCAGACCTTCATTAAATAGTAGTGCTTTAAAATACTTAATGAAAACATTAACAAACGCACTAATCGCCACTACGATTTTCGAAAGTTCCCCTCGATTTCTCTGGGATGCCATCATCAGATCCTGGTTTTCTTATCATGGTACCACCCTTGGGATATCTCCTTTCCAACAAAAAAAGAATCATCAAAATCGGTTTATAAACGACGAAGTAATCCGCGAACACCGCGAACACATATAAAAAAATATATATATACGAGTCGAATTGAGTAACCTCCTCCTTTTTTGAAGTCGGTTAAAAATAAAGTCAACATGAATTGGCTCTTAATAGAATACTCTATAGGTTTAGAATTCTAATAACGGCCATTAAAAGCAATCACACTTTAGCAAATTGGAAACATATTCCGAACAAAAGTAGCCTACCTAGGTATCTAATGTTAATGCCGTTTTGTCATTATCTATGCAATTCGAACTGAATATTCTATACTTACTGTAAAACTAGAAGTCGTATGTGGGCCGCAAATTAAGAGCACGCCATAGAGAATATGTAATGATGGGAAGGCGCCTTGTGTCGGCGGTGAAAATAACCCTTTGAATTGCAGACGATCTCCAATCGATATTGTTGTGGGTCAACTACTACACACTACTTTGACGATCGCAGACACTAGGTTACATAGTTTAAGAGAGGTAATGCAGGGAACCTTCATCAATCGATAATAAAGATTAGTTTGGGCGTGTAATACACTGTAGCGAGCGACTTCTGTAGGTACTATGTTTGTTTAGTTGCTGATAAAAATATAAAAAAGTTTTGGTTAATAGACAATCTTTTTTTTAACGGAGCTTAGGCAAATATTTGCATTCATGCATTTAACGGTCGTCGGTATGTCACCTTGTAAGTACTTACATAAAGGGCTTTTGGTTTCTTTTATTTACCATTATTAAACCATTTTGAGTTCTTGTATAACTGACTTAGAATTCTCGTTAAAAAGATATAAAGTTATTGAGTTTATTTATTATTTCGAAGGACCACTTCATGTACGAGATATTTGGTGGAACATATGTACAGTAAATACTTGATAGAGATGTATTATTAATATTATAGTGACGGCAAAACTTGATTATTTGCTAAATATATTATGGTACGTTAGAATTTAAAAATTCAGAATTCAAAATCATTTATTCAGTTTCGGTTACAAATTAGCTATTATGAATGTCACTATGCCATCGTAGAATCACAGTAGAATATTTGGCATTTGGATAATACCACAACTTTTATCACCTACCCTATCGTCGCAAATCTTATAACAAATCCTATTTATTATCTACGCAATTCGACCTGAATATTCTATACTGTAAAACTAGAATACTGTCGTATGTGGGCCGCAAATTAAGAGCACGCCATAGAGAATATGTAATGATGGGATGGCGCCTTGTGTCGGCGGTGAAAATAACCCTTTGAATTGCAGACGATCTCCAATCGATATTGTTGTGGGTCAACCACTACTTTGACGATCGCAGACACTAGGTTACATAGTTTAAGAGAGATAATGCAGGGAACCTTCATCAATCGATATCGAAGATTAGTTTGGGCGTGTAATACACTGTAGCGAGCGACTTCTGTACCTACTATGTTTAGTTGCTGATAAAAAATAAAAAAGTTTTAGTTATTAGACAATATTTTTTTAATGGCATGGTGCGGATTGCACGTTTAGCCAATATCAAAGTTAGGGAGATATTTTCTAGATAGATAGATATACATATAGAGGAATAGAGATAGATATTTTCTTTGTTTAATAAAAGAAGATAATGAGCGATGATAGGAATGTTTATTGATAATTGATATTTCACCCAAATCCCTTGATATCAATAAAGCCCCAAGAATACTAAGATCTCACACGCACTTCTTGAAACAACTTAAATGTGACGTTACACTGTTTTGTTCTATGTATGTTCACGTACATTTAAAAAAATAAAAATATTTAAAAATAGAAGTATACAGCGAAGCGACGGAATAAGTACCCACTTAATAAATTGTAGAAAATAATGTTGATAGTATATTTAACTATTGGTGCTGATGCTGTTAAAACCAGTAAGTACAATACAATAGAGTAAAATGCGGATAACTAAAACATGCGATTGTATAGACCGTGCATGAACACAATATTCATATATGTTAATTTTAGCGAAATTGTTTTCATACTTTAAACATTTGACCTTGACAAGTTTTTCAGCATTTTGGTGGTTCATGCTTATCTAACAGTGCCTATAAAACCTAACCTTGAGAGGCCCCGGTTTTAATGGTCGACAATGAATTAACGGTAGTTAATGATAATGTACACACCACCCATGTGCATTTCAATCTTTCAATATTCAAGAGTTTGTATTTGCCTTTTCTTTATTGCTCGGTGTGGTTTTCCAATCTTTAAATTGGAAGAATATATTATAAAATAAAGTTATCTTTGTTTAACAATAGACGATAAGGAGAGTGATGTTGATAAAGATTATATTCCCCTTAAAACCCCATGAGTTTCAGTAAAGATGTAGAGCTTTATAAAGATACGAAACAATCACGAGACTTAAAAGTGACGATGCACTGTAATATTTTATCTGCCAACACTCATGCACGTTTAGTAATATTAACGGTCAATAATCCTAAAATATTGAATAAAATACAATAAATTGAAACTGCAAACATTAATCACTCTTTACTTTCCCACCAAGAATAAAAAGATGTAAAAATTTTGACGTAAAACATTCTCTGTGACAACATCCACAATAAAGTTTTACCCTCACAACTATCAAAACGTCGTGTATCAATTATTAATTCTGTTTGTGCTACTGACATTATTGGTTTTCCCTCCATTAAAACCCCTAAGCCTTACATAATAGACCACCGAGTTTTCTAGAACACACTACTACTAAATTATTTATGCTAAACACCGGACTTTGTTGTCTAAGTCTATATTCCGTTTGCTGCGACAGACAACTAACAATTTCACGTGCCATAGACAGCTGTCATTTCTCCCACGATATTGTAAAGACTATTTAAAGCTACATGCAACCATGCCCGAAGGACCATTTTTACCCGACTGCGTCAGAAGGAGGGTTATGACAATTATTATTATTGGACAGAAAAACTTGGAACATCTCGTTTGATACTCTTATTATAAATCAAACTTTCTCGTAGCTACACGACTCACTACTGCTACATGTGTAGCAATGACAAAACGTTTTAACGCCAGCTTCTTAATAGTTGAAGATTCCACGTGAAATTGCGCATCCAGCATTATAATCACTTGAAACAAAATACTATAGAAGTGCCGTACTAAATGATAATTTTTGAAATGTCTGTCGTGTCGCTATCGCATGTCGTTGTCATAATACTTGTAACTTGGAACGTTACCTTTACCACAACCAAAGCTGTTCATAATTTATGTAGCTGCAACATCTAGCTCGATTTTTTACATTAGAAAAGGCAATTACTCCACTTTTCTTAATGCTTAATGTGACGTTGTGGACTGCGCGTAGAGGATGTATGCTTGGGAGTACTCAATCATCAATGTATGATTCAGAAAATATATGTTTTAGATAAACTCCCCTCATCGTCATCGTTATCACAGCCAAAAGACGTCCACTGCTGGACAAAAGCCTCCCTCAAGGATCTCAACTACGACCGGTTTGTGTTGCTCGCATCCAGCGGCTACCTGCGACCTCCCCGCCAACACTAATTACTCCGTCTCATCATCATCATCATCATCATCAGCTCATTTTATGTCCCCACTGCTGGGGCAAAAGCCTTCCCTATGGATGGATAGGGAGAACGGGCCATAAACCACCACGCGGGCCCAGTGCGGATTGATGGTTGTTGACGAATGCAGCCGGGACCAACTGCTTTACGTGCCTTCTGAAGCACGGAGGAGCAAATTTTTGGTCACCCATCCGATGACCGGCCTTTGCGAAAGTTGCTTAAAGTTGCTTTTACTCAGCAATCGCAGACCGGGCGCGTTAACCACTCCGCCATCGAGCTCCTATACTCCGTCTATTGTCCTTATCTATCACCATCAGCACTATAATTTCCTAATATCAACTTGTCAAGTTGACATTACTTGTCATGGGAGAAATCTTAGAGTTATTGTTCTGAGGGAGAAATAAATAATTTTTTTTAAAGTTAATGCAGCAATAAAATAACATGATTAGATCCTCTCACTGACACGGATTTCGAAACAGTCCGAGCGTAGCAGGGTGCCAAGTGCGAGTGTCATGCGCCATTGTCAATTGTATAAGTACATAAATATGGTCTCCTTCGTAGTTTCTTTTATAAAAGTACTTAAAAAGTAAGTAAGTAACTAAGTAAGTAAGTAATCATTTATTCAGTGCTTCCAATATATAAACATTACAATAGGTTTCTTATATCTAAGGTATAGTGAGAAACAACTGAAAGGGCTGACCAGCTCAGCTCATGTTGTAACTTGTAGCCACAACGCTGATTTTCAGCTGGACCCATAAAAAATTGATTTAAAAGTAAAAACAAATACAAAATATCTGTTGTTGTGACAAACTCAAAAAGGTACTTCGTCGTTACGTGGATAATAAGGTATCAATAGAACCTGTCCCTAGACTACCTCCATCTCTTCTAAAACTCAGACATCAACTGAAAGTGCTTCAACATAAAACTTGTATAGTTTGCCATAACTACCTGCGACGACATAAAAGCTCTCGTTGCACTTTCTGATCGGTAAGTGCCATCCATTCTCGCCTCTGATTGGTTGGCGAAAGATGGGTCTTAATTGTCTCTACATTTAACATAAATGTTTACTAATAGATAAGAATTAAAGACCGTCCTAAAAAGGTCACTTTGGACGATTTAGGGCGAGTTGCACCATCCAACGTCATCGTCAAAACGTCCATCAAATCAACAGTTTTGCGAATATTTTTTTTGCACTTTGTAACAATCGTTAAAATTGACGATGATAACTGATATCGTCATATTTTAACGTTAACCATAACTGCTCAATGTTGGCTGGTTAAGCTAATGTTAAAGTAACAGTCAAATAATTTTTTATAAATAAAATATAAATTTTTAGTAGTGTTTATTTTATATTAAAAATTCAAAAAATTCAACATTCAAAATTCAAAATCATTTATTCAGTTTAGGCTACAAGTAGCTCTTGTGAATGTCACTATGCCATCGGTTCGTAAGTCTACTCTGGGCGGGAGATCTTGTACTGATCTGATGATCTTGTACTTGATTAAATTTAACGAATATTGGCCACATGAAAAACTTTTTCCATCCTTGCTTTGGAGCCGTATCATTTGACTTGCAACCCTTTTAACTTTAACGTTAGCAAAGTATTGTATGGTGCAAGGCATTATTTGACGACCTCCTTGGTCGAATGGTTTGTACACCGGTTTTCATGATGTCGCCATCTCTGAGGTCCCGGGTTAGACCCCCCCAATTTAGAAATTATTATTTTTTCTAAACTGTTTTGGGTGTGGGTGTTTTCTATGTAAAAAAAGTATGTATTTAAGTATGTTTATCCGTTGTCTAGTAACCATTTAACGAGTTTCATAACGAAGCTTCTCTTGGACTAGATAATTGGTGTGAGTGTAGGAAAGATTATTTATTTATTTATTTATTTATTATGCTAGATGACTCAGTTAGTGAGGATCGCCAATGCTAAAGTTATCTTTAACAGTTACATTAACCGGAGTTTTGGTTCAACCCACCCACCCTTAAACTATATTCCTTCACCGTCATTCAAATTACTGCCGTGTAGCAATTTTAAAATGCTTTGCTAGATTCAATTATCTTATCATCATCATCATCATCAGCTCATTTTATAACCCCACTGCTGGGGCACGAGCCTTCCCTATGGATGGATAGGGAGAACGAGCCATAAACCACCACGCGGGCCCAGGAGCTCGACCGCCTAACCGATCGCTTTGACTTCGTGTGTGATTTATGACGTCATCTTGTCGTTTCGTGCCGCCTATGAAAGCAATATCGAAAGCTATAGCCTTTAGCTTTTGATATTGCTTTCATAAGCGGTGCGAGGTGGTAAGATAACGTCATAAATTATACGCATAGTCAATGCGATCGGTTAGGCGGTCGGGGGGCAGTGCGGATTGGTGGTTGTTAACGACTGCTAATGCAGCCGGGACCAACGGATTTATGTGCCTTCCGAAGCACGGAGGAGCTTGAGATGATAAATGTTTGGTCACCCATCCGATGACCGGCCTTTGCGAAAGTTGCTTAACCTCAGCACCGCAAACCGAGCGCGTTAACCACTGCTCCATCGAGCTCCGAATTATCTTATGTCTTAATTAATTAAAATTACATTTTCTTTATATTACGCCTCAGTCATCATTGAAGCAGCGTCACCAGGAGGTGACAAGCGAGGTGAGTTGCAATTGTGCCATACATTTTTTGGAGAGTGTTCGCTGAAGGGTTCATTCGGCCTTTTCAGCGTTACTGGACTTTTTATTGGCGACGAGAAACTTAAAGGGTTTCTTAAGCCGTGTGACAGAAACACCGTCAAAGGGTTTCTAGAGAGAATCACCACCACCACCACCAGCACCAGGCGAGCGTGTCCCCTTTCCCTATACTAGATTCTCCTAGGGGTTCGGATCGGATCGGGACTTCGTCGTGATCGAATTATGAATAAAACTTACACTAGGCATTCAGTTCCTTATAGGTTGAGGATTTCGGGTGAAGTGCGCTTTTAATTCGACCAAATCATCACTTAATATTTTGTGAGATAAGGGCCAGGCACTACCGCATTGTAAAATAATCAAAAAACTACAAAATTATTAAAGATTTAATTATGAATGTTGGCGGAACGCTGCCTGGGAAGAAATTAATTTCGTCTAGGCTTTTCCTAGACATTGACTTTATATTAAGTCTAGTCCTGTTTTATTTATACAGAATATAAACCACACTCACGTGCACTCACTAATTACTCGATTTTAATTAAAACCGACGTTCGGCTGCAGTAAAATGTGTAACGCCCTAATGAAATCGACAGTATCGCCGTCCCGCTTGCGCGTGTGCGTTCTCTATTGCCATCCTTGTCGAGAGTGCGTCACGTCTTCTGGCTTACCCACATTGATTTTGTTATTTCTTGAGTGCCTCGTATGTTTAATGGAATCTTGTGATCAGGCGATGTATCTGCGAGAAGTTGTTGGTAACACTGAGCGAGCTTAGTTCTTATTAATATGGAAACACAGCAAAGTTTCGCTCTTCTTTGACATCAAGCGTAAAACGGATTTAAAATGTATACATTTTAATGTCTTTACAGGCAAGTGCTTTTAGTACGTACTCACTGATTTCACCTCAACTTGGTTAGTTACTAAAACCTTAATTTTTGACTCGGGTAAAACGTCGAGTAATGTATTTATTACTAAGGCCTTGTCTTCTGGTGTCCAATAGGCTGATCACTTTTGACCAAATGAGAGAAGGCGAAGGGCTTCTCCGTTACGGATTATCAGTAGTAATTAACGTATATACCTACTGTCCCACAGCTGGGCAAAGGCCTCCATCGTTGAAATCAAGTCATCACTACAATTATAGGTATTGGGTTTAATCAGCACGCTTGCCCGGGGCTGGTGATCACAAACCCGGGCTATGCATCAAAGAGTCCGAAACTATGCCCGACCTGGGAATTAAAGCTAGAACCTCCGGATAACGTTAAAGTTATATAAATCCTACTAATATTATAAACGCGAAAGTTTGTAAGTATGGATGGATGTTTGTTACTCTTTCACGTAAAAACTACTGAATGGATTTGGATGAAATTCGGCATACAGATAGTTTATAACCTGGATTAACTTATAGGATACTTTTTATACCGATATTCCTACGGGAATGGGAACCACGCGGGTGAATCCGCGAGCAGCCGCTAGTATAATAAAACTACCAGGAAGTCTTCGAAAATCCTTTCATTTAGATTTGTACATACAGATGTACCTAGGTAACGAATATTACAATTGCATCGTCTGTTATATAAACGTTGCATCTTGGCGTTCAGAAGGTGTGACGTCACTTAAGGTTTCGCTTTCCTAATGGTTACAACCCGCAGTTGCAATCTAGAGTCGTTACGCGCAAATTACTTCCTGCGTTTTAGGTCTGGGTAGCGTAAAATATTTTAAACATCTTTTACAAATAAATTCTTGGGAATTACTCAGCTACAGAAGCAAAGTAAATTTGTGGAAACTATGCTGTATTAGGTGAAACTTCTGAGTTGAATTATCCTACTATTAAATGCGAAAGTTTGTGTGTATGTACGGTCGTATATTTGTTGCTTCTTCACGCTGCAACGGATGGATGAATTTGGATGAAATTCGGCATACAGATAGTTAGATAACCTGGATTAAAATATAGGATACTTTTTATCCCGATATCCCCACGGGATCGGGAACCACGCGGGTGAAACCGCGAGCGGCTGCTAGTTTTAAATGAATTGCTTGTTGAAGTGCTCGAAGCACATAAAGAATCGTATAAAACAAACAACCGCCTTAATTAATTAATTAGTAATTATAGAATATGATTTCTTGATTGTCTTTTCCTCACTGCGTAAACTCTCGTATTTATTAACAACATTTCTCGCTCCGTAAAAACATAGATCATAGAATGACATTTACAAAAGTACTTACTTATACTATTTACAAAGTCTAACTTTGATATGAACAAACTTCTGTTGTCGTACGAACAAAAAGTAGGCATTCTATCATGTATTTAGGAACATTAACACAAAAACTCCGCATTGTAACTTATGTCTATAACAGGCTATGAGTCACACAGCCAAAAAACATGTCGCAACTTATTTTTATATTTAAAAAAAGCACACGCTTGTCCACCTGAGGCGGCGGCGCCGCGCAGTCTGCCCATTCCGTGTAATGTTTTACGTGATTGACATACGGACACGCACGTTTTATAATGTCAAAAGTAATGAGGATTCCAAAGACGTGTTTGACGACCATGCACTCAAGTCTGCTAATACAATAGTGTCTCAATAGTGTGTCGGAAATAATATAAAATACGGACGGCGACAACGTGGAAGGCCTAGACAAAGATGGCGGTGTTAGCTGGTCACCCCCTAAAAGAATTGGCCCGAACTAACTCTAGACAGAGATAAGTGGAGTGAGGGAGGGAGGACCTTTGCCCTACAGTGGGAAAGTAATAGCTAAATAGATAGATAGAGACTGTGTCGGTAGCCTGATTATGACATTATCACTATGGGAAAACTGACAAGAAACTGTTGCAAGTTTTTACTTTGAGTTGAGTCCTTGGCGTTTAGGACACGGCAACGCATTTATTCTGTGGCAGTTAAAAGGTTAAAATAGTAAAATCGAAACCGAGAAGATATGTCCATCGACTTTATAAGTAGACAAACATTTAACACTTTATTAAATTAATTTAATAGTTACTTGTGTCTTTAAGAGCGTTTACGCCGCACACTAGCGCCACTAATGAAAAAAAAGACATATCTAGTAATTAGAGATAGAAAATCAAATTATGCTCAACAAACTATTTGAATGAAGTAATTTTTACGTCACCTAATGAACACCTCACATGTTATGGTTTAGTTAAATAAGACGTTACGGCCACTTTTAACTATAACGCCATATTTAACTAAACCATAACATGTGAGGTGTTCATTAGGTGACGTAAAAATGCTAAATTACTTCATGTTTGTTGAGCATAATTTGATTTTCTATCTCTAATTACTAGATATGTTTTTTTTTTCATTGGTGGCGCTAGTGTGCGGCGTAAACGCTCTTAATGTTGATAATTAGTAGGAGTAGAGTAAATTGAATTGTAAAACATGAGTGATGTAGCCAATAAGCAATTAAATTATTAATCAAAGGCACCTAAATGGCTCGTCAGTTCGGTACGCAAGATCGCGCACCACCCATTTTAGTATTGTCACTGAACTACTGAAGCGTTTGATCTGGACGAAGGGAGAGTGACATTGTTAATTAGGTAGGCCCGTGTACCCTGAATACCTATTCCTACATAGACTAATGTAGCACTGGTAATATATTACAGCCCGTTCACACATGGTCTCCGTATTTACAGTAGCCTTTTTAACGGATACGACAAAAAATTATGCTCTGTTCACACTTATGCACCGTACTACGTTCAACGTATCCGTCGTTACTGGATGTGACAATATGTAACCGGTAAAGTACACGTAATATTATTAATATTTCGTCATTCAGTATTTGATGACAAAACGGAATGTCATAATTTATCGGACCGATATTCGCTCATACAACTTCCATACGCCATCAATGAAAAAAAACGTATCCGATAAAACGGAACAGTAAAACGGAAACCATGTGTGAACGGACTGTTACCCGCGTAAGTACATTTTTTTTCTCTATAAGCTCTTTCTACGTAAAGCGGAACGCACCCAATTAAATTGAAATGAGGGGTATGCAAGTTACCAATTAATTAACACCCCAGTCTCCCTGTGACCACGGACCCTGCAAAGGGTTCGAAACGTCAGGGTAAAACAATTTCGTCAAAATCAGGCCAATGAGGTACGACTATACAGTTTTAAAAAATGAAGAATCGATGCTTATGGCGTGCTTATCTTTTATTGGAGAAGAATGGGCGCAAGCTTTGTGCAGCTTGCGCCCATTCTTCTCCAATAAAAGATGTAATGTACACTGTATACTTAGTACGTAATAACGACAAACGTACAACTCTATATACAGCGCCCCTCAGTCCTTTATCAGGATAGAGCGAGAATTAAAATAAAACACGATATCACTCATTCATCTCAAAAGGCGCCAACAACATTTTATTTTATGGTTGAAATTGTTTTCACATTTAGCATTTTGGCGGCTCTTACCACCGGCAGGCTTATAACCGATCTTGAAGTGACAGTCGCAATCGCGACAGTTCATAATTAATCGCTACCAAAACACATATTCGTGTTACGGAACGTAGAACGCTGCAATAGCGCCTCGAGCGAGCGACGAACTAAAAGTGCATGATGGCGCTCTAGTAGCAGTTGCGTCGCTATTGTGCAAAGTCAAAGTCAAAGTCAAATATTCTTTATTCAAATAAACTTTAGAAAAGGCTTTTGAATCGACCATAATTTTTTTACCTACTACCCATTCAGGACGTCTATATTTTAGCTGTGGAGAAGAATGGGCGCAAGAAACTCCACAGCTTTAATTCAATATGTAACGACATTTACAAAATTATATGCCGTTACGTTACTAAGTTATACAAGTTTAAAAAACCTTAACAATATTTTGGATTAGAAATACATAGATTGGAGCATTTTAAACCCATGCTGTTTTGTCTTCAATGTAATCAGACACTTTATAATAAGCTTTTTTAGAAAGCTTTTCTTTAATAGCGATTTTAAATTTATTAATATCTAGTTTTTGGATATTACTTGGAACTTTACTTTGTGCAAATTAGCAACTGCTTTTTTCGGTAATAAATAATCCTGTCGAGCGCCGAGCGTCCGCTCCACTCGCTCTACCCTAGGGCCAGCACTGTTCATATACCTAGCTACCTTACCTAGTAACGACATTCGAGATGGGTAGGTGTGTGCTACGGTGAGGTGGCACATACGCATGCCTTCCCAAATCTAGTCAGAGGGCTTGTTAGTCAAATCCGCACCCGCACGGTCCCCTCGTCTAGACCGGGCTAATTATTGCGTTTGACTGATTACCGTGCCGCCTCCGTAGCAGCGGCTAATTGTGATGGATACGACGCAGAACCATCCGTTATACACGTTCGAATTTGCGACTTCGGTACATGTAGGTACTTATGTATTGGTTTTAATAGGAAGCGTGATACGGCTTATTCTCGTAGGTATGTAGGGTATGTATATTAACAGGGTTGGAAATAGGCAGCTTGTTAATTAATTAGCAGCTGTTTTTTATTCCGCTTATGTGGCAATCAGGCATAGTACCTGCGTGATCCTGATGGTAAGCGGTTACTGTAATCTATGGACATTTGCAAGACCAGAGGAATATATGTTATAACACGTTTTGACAAAAGAAAAGCATTTAACACTCTTCTCATCTGATTGTAAGTGACGAAGGCGCACTACACCCGGAAACCTTACTACTGAGGAACTGGCTATCTTATCTTCAATTGAGGAATACGAGCTCTTCATCCGACTAAACAGAGTACAATAGTTTGAACTCTGGAACATCTTGGTCTGAACTACACCACAGCGGCGGTAATTGTAGTCGGAAAGGTAGCGTAACCTTAAGGAAACTTCGACAAGGGTAGAAGCCACAATAAAGTTCTTTCTTCTTCTATTTATAGTCGATGGTTAGTTTGTATAAAACACGAGGCAGACAGGATATAACTTTTCTTTTGAAACTGGCAACGTGAAAAGTGTTTAGTTAAGGTAGGTACCTACTTCCTACCTTTTTATAAGGAAACGGTTTGGTTCCATTTAAAAGTTTCTAAGGTTTCCGAGAAACATACCCGTAGGTAAACGATGGCAGCTGATTTTCCTTTCCCCAACACATTTAATTTTAAAACCTTTTTAGTGAGTACATTTTTAACTTTTTGCACCCGTAAATTCACAATTTTAACACGGACTTTTAAGTGGTCATGAGTGCTTTTAATATCGGCTTAAATTACCTTAAATGCTACTATAAATTGTAATTTGCTTTTACATTTTGTGGATGAGACAAAATTGCGAACTTAACGCTTACACTGTTTCGGAACTCGGCGCTACTAAATTGGGTGCCATAAATTTTATTACAGTCATAATTCCGTTTCGCATGAAATTCTGTAGTCGCTACATGACCTATATAAATAATACTGCTGGAAAGGTGAATTTCCATTTCTAAATAGAATGTTATGTTGTAAATAAATTTTTATTCGGTAATTAATAAACAACGGCTCAGTGGTCATTTGGCAATGCGCTCGTCTTGATGGCTGGAGGTCTTGGATTCGTTTCTCAGATCGGGTATAGTATGTAACGTATTATGCATCGATAAATCCGGGCTTGTGATCACCTACACGATATGTATACAATAATATGTATTATATAAAGAACAGCATATATACAGCGTTATTTTTAGTTTATACGAAACCTGAAAACTGTTTGTTCAGTATCGGTAATAGAATCGATTTCAATATTTTTTATACCATGTTACATTTTGACAAAATCTAAAATAAAGTACTTATACCCTACTAAAAAACACAACGGGACAGCACAAAAAGCTTGTAACTTCGTGAGTTTTCAAGATATATTTTTTTTGATAAATTTCGTATAAACTAAAAATAAGGTTGTATATAAGCTATTTACAATTTCTTACCATGTTTATTATAAGTCAGTATCCGATATTTCGGCACAGTTGCATGCGCCATGATTATTCTAATGCCAAGTGACTATGATTGTTTAAATAGTTATATTTACAACTAGCTGTCAACCGCCCGCTTCGCTGTGCGAAAATAATCAATCAAATAGGTCAATGAATGCTTACCAAAATAATCAAAATAATTATTAGGTTTACCAACATCATAAATAGCCTATCATTTGCAATCTCATGTTCTTGAGTTAAAAGTGGACATACAGACAGACAGACACAAAAATTTCAAAAATCGTAGAATTGGTGTCAGTGAGTCATAAAATGACTCACTGGTGTCAGTGAGTCATAAAATGAATATTTATCCCAAAATTTGTCAGAAAAATTGCAAATAGGTACACACAGAGCCTACAGATTTATATAGTAGTATAGATATAGATTTACTCATTGTAGCTTCACTTACAATTTAGTATAAGTAGCAAGCAAGATAGAAGAAGATAGGGTTTGAATTGATAATTCTATATTACCTATTTATGTTGATTTATTATAATACTAGCTGTTGCCCGCGACTTCGTCCACGTGAGCTAAAGGCTGTAGTCTGTACAGTTTAATTTTTATGTAGATATCTATTTAAGCTTATTAGGGTATAATAAAATTATATGCATCGGAAATTTAGAAAATTGACATTGTATTTACCGACATACATACATCTACTCACTCTTAATATCCTTTCAGCTGGGAATGCTGAGATAGACAAAGACAATTGATCTCCATTTAGTGTGGTTCTGGCATACTTCCTGTGCCTCCTTTACGTTCATACATTATCTCTTATTCTTTCGACTATCATCTCTGCCATGTACATACATATATTCAGTTTGAAGCACAGAATCGTCCCGTTCATACAGATTCTCACTCAGTTTCCCGTTTCAATTATCCCTCCACATACATTCAGTATACAACACCGTTTCTCGGTGGGTTGCGCGTATTTGCTACGTCATACAAACCTGAAAAGGGTTTACTGACGCTTAATTATATGTCCGTTAGATACTCGTCCGGAGTCGTCTTAGGCGCTGGTGTATCTTAGCTAAGATGTGTCTACTGTTATACTGTCCAATCACGGACTTCAAAATATTTCTTGCCTTGTCCACCGAAGCTGGATATCGAGTAGCAGGTAGCGGTCCAGGATTATTGGTTGTCGGCCAGAAGGCACAAAAAACTATTTACCATACTATGTTCTTATTCGTAGGTACAAAATATCAATAAATTGAGAACTGTAATAAATTATATTATTGTCTATTAGGTAATACAGTATAGTATTTTATGTTACATACTTACGATAAATTTGAACTTCTTCGTGGCATCTTGTTAGGTAGGTAGCTTTTTAGAGGTAGATCACAGGACACAGAAAGAAGTTACCTCTAATAAAAAAAAAATCTGAAGTCCGTGCCTCTAATACAGTTGTACCCTGCAAACTTAAACATTTTTGCAACCAGAGGTAGCCATCGTCTTATCATCTCATCATCATCTCAGCCAAAAGACGTCCACTGCTGGACAAAGGCCTCCCCCAAGATGGGGGGTATTTGCCATAATCGCCACGCTTGGCAGGCGGGTTGGCAATCGCAGTAGGTTGAAAGTAACCTCAGAGAGATGCTGCTGCCCATCCTCTGGAATGGTCCCTTAGTCGCCTTTTACGACACCCACGGGTTGAGATGGGGTGGTGCAATTCTTTATCCCCGGCACCACACAGGGAATCATCAACCACATCGTCTTATGCGATAGAAGAATGGAAAAACCATTTTTCTGTAATCTAGAAGTGTACAAAATTCATTCTTTATAGGTTTTATGATATTAAAATTGTTATGATACTTACTTACTTATATTGTATCATTGAACACACATTTATCCTATAAACATGTTAAGAAACCAAAGTAAGAAACCGCTTACATGTAAAATAAGTACTGAAATAAGTGTTGAACTTACCTGCATCAAATGTTTCATAAAACTTTTACACAATGAATAAATCTTATTTGAAAATTAATAAGAACTGAATAAGTACTGAAATATTTAACGTACCTGCATAAAATGTTTTAAAAAACTTTTACACAATGAATAATTAATATAATTTGAAAATTATTAACAAATTAAAAAGGTGTACCTATGTACAGCCAAGTTTAATGATGTGCGTGATTTCGAGCTTGTTTTTATTTTCCGTCGCTTTACTACTGCGGTGCTAATGTTCGCTTAGGTGTCTCACAGATTTATAAAGGGTAGGTAACCTTAGAGAATAACAAAACTTTTCTAAAATAATAACTCAACGAACGTATCTAACAGTTGGTCGCGTAAATACGTATATCAAAATTTGTTTAACATTTTTCGATTTGTATTTTATTCTCCGCAATTTTCTAAGCATTTTGGTGATAACCGCATCAAAATCGGTATCTCATGGCAACAACTATCAATGACAGGCTCAAAAGGGCAAAGAACCCAGAGCCGTAAAACACGATAGCAATAGAGAGCCAGAGCCTCAAATGCCAGAGCCGTAAAACTCATTAAAAAAAAATCCCCTATGTTACATAATAAAAAACAGTTGCCAAGCAACCAAGGATTAAATCCCGGTTTAGACCAAAACAAAATTTAACAATTTTCGAGTATTTATGTAGCCTATGTTATTCTCCGGAATTTTCTTAGCATTTCGGTAAAACCGGATCAAAATCCGTTCAGTAGTTCTCGAGTTTATCGTGTTCAAACAAACAAATAAACAAACAAACAAACAAACAAACAATTTCTTTTTAAACTATTCTATCGTGTTCCGTACGTGATTTTAAAGTATTTTTTTTATATTGAGATGTAGTAATTACAGATTTTTTTATCCCTACGTTCTTATTATACAGGGTGTCTCATTTAAATCGGTCAGTATGGGAAAGTCTGAAACTATAAGACATACTAAGATCTGTTCTTAGGAACCATGTCATCGATTTTAATAAGAAGAAAAACTGCATTCATACATTTAAAAAAACCTGTACTCAGCTCGGGAATCGAACCCGGTTGTTTTGAAAAAATAAACTGACACTATTTTTATTTAGATATCGATTGTGTAGGTCTTAAGCACTAAATTGCTCTTTGAAACATGATGTCTAAAATGAATAAAATGCATTGTTTTCACATACTTTTATTTATTTTAGAAGGTGTTCGAAGTGACCACCCTTTTTTTCAATACAATATTCAACACGTTTAGGTAACGATCTTACAATTACAAAACCAGCAAAGAGGTACAAACAACCATAGAGACAATTTTACATGCCTGAACTTGTTGAATGTAACGGTGGTCTCTTCGAACACCTACTAAAATAAATTAAAGTACGTGAAAACAATGCATTTTATTCATTTTATTTTTATTTATTTTTTATTTTAGTTTATTTTTTTCAAAACAACCGGGTTCGATTCCCGAGCTGAGTACAGGTTTTTTTTAAATGTATGAATGCAGTTTTTCTTCTTATTAAAATCGATGACATGGTTCCTAAGGACAGATCTTCCTATGTCTTATAGTTTCAGACTTTCCCATGTATTTTTCGAGTATTTATGTAGCCTATATTATTCTCCGGATTTTTCTTAGCATTTTGGTAAAAACCGGATCAAAATCCGTTCAGTAGTTCTCGAGTTTATCGGGTTCAAACAAACAAACAAACAAACAAACAAACAAACAAACAAACAAACAATTTTTTTTAAAACTATTCTATCGTGTTCCGTAAGTGATTTTAAGGCATCCTGTGTAATTTTTTTTTTTATATCTTCCAATTACAGATTTTTTTATCCTTACGTTCTTATTATAGGTATAGATAATTATTTTATAACTTGAGTAAATTTAGAGAAATATAAACATTGTTTCTAGCAAAGAGTTGGTAGTTCTGTTATTAATCTGTATTCAGTCTGTATGTAATAACAGGAACATTAGCTCGTATCTTCTAATTATTTTTCTTTAGAAATCTTTTTTACTTATACCATTATAGGTACCTACGTAGTATATACATATAGGTCTTGTCGTCTCGTTATGATAAATGAATCTCCTTCTGACGCAGTCGTGTAAATAGGGCACTTTTCAGAAACTGTAAAATATTTAATAACTTTTTATTTAATAAATCTTTTATTGGCGTTTTGTTTACCAATGGATTTAAGTGTCTTATGGGAACCTTTTGTGACACAAATAAAGGTATATACTATTACAATCTACAATTTATTGGCTGTTATATTTCATGGACTTGTGCCCATTTTGCAAGAACCTGCTGACATGAGCCCTTTTTACACTTAACTAAGAAAATTCAAACTACAATTTTTTATGAAAGAAGTAATCATATTTATTATATTTCTTAATGGTAACAATACAAAAACTTAAAATTATGAATTATGTACTCGTTCATCTCGCTGAACTCTATTTTCTGTCGGCCACCCGAATATTTTGTATTGTAAATTTGAGCAAAAAGGGCACTTGCCCAATGAGCTTGAGCAATGTCTACGTGCCCTTATTGCGATAAACAGTGTAGGCGGCACTTATATAACTCGAATAATATACAGAGTCGATATGCCTTTTTTGCAGAGAATGTAGATAAAACCTTGGAGAGCATATTAATGTCAAAAAGCATTTTTGGGTGAAAGTATGAAAAGTGCCCTTTTTGCAATTAGTGATTCAGATATCATCATCATCATCAGCTCATTTTAATGTCCCGACTGCTGGGGCACGAGCCTTCCCTATGGATGGATAGGGAGAACGGGCCATAAACCACCACGCGGGCCCAGTGCGGATTGGATGGTTGTTAACGACTGCTAATGCAGCCGGGACCAACGGCTTTACGTGCCTTTTAAAGCAAGGAGGAGCTCGAGATGATAAATTGTTGGTCACCCATCCGATGACCGGCCTTTGCGAAAGTTGCTTAACCTCAGCACTCGCAGATCGGGCGCGTTAACCGCTGTTCCATCGAGCTCCTCATATTCAGATATACTTACGATGAACTTAGATGCAATTTATTTTGCTGTATTTTGTTTCTTAAAAATATATGAAAACTCATCGCGTAAAAGGCTCATCTATTTGTGTGTAAAGCCTCTTAATCTTTTATATCGGTAGCTGTTTTAAGATTTTTGAAACAGATCTGTAAAGTAAATTCGCCTTGGCGGCCAATTTGCCATAGTTGAGAAGTTAGTAGTAATTAGAGGCGTAAAGTTTTACTGTGTTTTCGTTTCTTTACGAGCGGGTTTTACTGCGTTGTATGACGTCACTGTTGCGCGCCATCGTTGAGTGTTTGCTTGTTAACCACGTTTCAGAGTGCCTAGTGAGAGTATTATTTATCATTCGATAACGTTAACGAATTAAGCACGAAAATTTATATAGCATAGAAGCAGTGCCTCCGGATGAGAAACGAACGTGTAATGTAAAATTTTGATATGCATTTGTATTCCAAACAAAACTGGTTTTTTTTTGTTTTCGATCGATCAAATTTATCGTTGCCAGCACTCAGAGTGCCTAATGCAAGTTTTATCCACCATTTCATCAAATGAAAATATAGGTACTTCAAGATTTCTAATATGAATTTATAATTCCATAAAAAAAAAAATCCTACTATAATATTGTAAATACCAAAATAACAATTTAATATGAATTTGAATAATTTGCAATATTAATTGCATCCACTACGTATAATCATGTATGTCTATTTCTATTTCTAATACAACATGTTACTATTTATCAATCCATTCGCACCACCAAACACTGAATACACTAATTAACAAACAAATTAATTAAAAGCAACACTTTATCGGTTCGTCTGTCTCCACCTTGTATATCGATAACTTCACTTTCATCTACTAATTAATTATCGCGCTGGGCTATTCATTAAACGATGATTACCATAGCAAAGGCTAAGGTATAACGCTGGGAGTGCACTCAGCAATATTGTAATTCTCTTGAAAAGGTTTTACCCTGATTAGTGTTTCAAATAGATAGGCAAGAATTATGGCTCCTGGGTATATACCAAGCTATTTTGAACCGCCTTTATGGGCTAGTGGTAAGACTGGCCCCGATCCTGTCCGAACCCCTCGAAGAATCTAGTTGGGAACACGCTTGCGTTATACTATCCCCTTTAGAAACCCTGTGATGGTGTTGTTTGAGAAACTCTTTAAGTTTCTCGCTGCCCGCCTCCTAAAAAGTCCGGTGACGTTGAAAAAACCTCATGAGGCAATTAGTAAACTCTCAAAAATAGATAATGTTGAAAGGTAGGTTACAGATAGGTAGATGACCAAGATTTTGGATGTTATTGTAGTTAGTTTGGTGGATGATAACGGTTGTAAGTCCGCCTGGCTAGCTAGCTACCACCATCCTAAAAAAATTGTTAGTAGCGTTGTTTCGACAGAAGAGTTATGATAGTCAGTTCCTTAGTTACAAGGTTACAAATGAAATTCAAATTCAAATTCATTTATTCGCTTAAATATGGTACATCACTGGTGTTATAAATTGCCTAATATACACTCGGCGTCAAAAAAATCGCACCTTTTAAAAATCATCTTTAAAAATTCTTAAACCTTATGTAGAGGATAGTGTTGGGTATCATTAGAAAGGTAACAAAAAGGAGTATCAAAAAACAATTAAATTTAACTTTCTGTTTAATTATAATTATACAAACAACATTAAAATTAATAAAATAATAAAAATCCTTAATTAAGTCCTAATTAACAACAGATAATTTACAAAGAAAAATGTACAAAAAGTGTCTTAAAATTAACTTAAAATCTAGTGTTACCCCCCCTTGCCCTGATCACGGCTTCCATACGGTCCCTCATGGACCTCACCAACTTCAGGAGCTCTTCTTGAGGGATAAGCCCCCATTCTTCAATCACCGCGTCTTGGAGCTCCTGTAGAGTCGAAGGAGCTGGATCCCGAGATCGAACCTTACGTTTAAGATGGTCCCAGAGGTGCTCTATTGGATTCAGATCCGGACTTCGCGCTGGCCACTGCATCACAGAGATTTGGGACCTCTGCAAGAAGTCGCTCACGATGCCTGCAGTGTGAGCGCGAGCGTTGTCGTGCATTAATGTGAACCCCTCGCCAAAAGATTCGGCAAAGGGGACCACATGCACTTCCAGGACCTCAGTGACATAGCGGCGAGCAGTCAGCGATCCTTGTCCGCGAGCACCTCCAGTCCGGGAGACGCAGACAAGGTCGGTTTTGCCGGCAGCAGACATACCGCCCCAGAACATGCAGGATCCGCCACCATATTCCACCGTCTCCTGGATGCAGGCTTGGGCGAAACGTTCACCCTGCCTCCGGTATACTCTTCTCCGTCGGTCGTTGCAGAAAAGACACACTCGCGTCTCGTCTGAGAAGAGAACAGCTCTCCACTGCTCAAGGGTCCAATCGACGTGGTCACGAGCAAACTGCAAGCGGGCTCGCCGATGCGCTGCAGTCAATTTTGGACCCGTAGCAGCTCTGTGGGCCGCTATCTTCTTCTCCTTCAATCTTCTTCTAACCGTAGATACGCTTACGGTGCGTCTGCGAACTGCCTGGAGCTGCTGTTGCAACTCAACAGCGTTGGAGAAACGATTTCTCAAAGAGTACGACACAACGAACCGGTCGTCTCTTTCCGAAGTGCAGCGACGTCTACCCGAACCGTGTCTGCGGATATAGCCACCGGTCTCTATGAAGCGCTGGTACACTCTTCGAACGGAATAACGGCTCAGGTTCAGTTGCCGGGCGACATCACACTGCCGCACCCCTGATTGCAGTAGTGCAACCACTTGAGCGGCTTTATCAGCTGTGGTATCCATCAAAATCTGTGCGTGTGTCCTCTTCAACGGTTGAATAGCGAATGACCACATTGAACCCGTGTTGACCGTTTTATACCCACAAAGGAAGCGCAACTAGCAACTCTCACGGGTAGCAAAATTTGCATCGAATTTTTGTGACACTTTATTTGTTGCATTAGGTTTTATTTGATAATGAAAAGTAATGTTTTTTATTAAGTTAATTAAGTAACCTTGTAAATAAAATCATAATTAATGCGACTGCATGTGCATATCAAGAGTAAATGACATTTGAAAGTGATTTTCTAAGAGGTGCGATTTTTTTGACGCCGAGTGTAGTACAAGTCTCACATATTTAGCCTTTTAGCCGAGGCATGCAAATGTATTAGGTAGGAATAAAAATATATATTAATTTAATTAAATAATCATTGCTGAAAACCTTGTGACAAACCCTAATTAAAATTAAAATTCGTGTATTCATTTACGCTGTAAAAACACTTTTAACATTTCCTAAAAGTATTACCTTTCTGAGTTTTTATGGATATTGAATACATTTTTCTTATAAATATACGTATGGCAAGGAGGTTGGTGTATAGTATTGAGATCGCGGTGGTCTAGTAGAGACATCCAGGTATTTCTTAAAGTATTCTGGATGTTGCTCAACGAAGCAGCAGATGTCGCGAATGTACTGACAAGTGCATTCCACCTCCGGTCTTATCGTCACTTTACCAATACCATTTTTTTTTCTTATTATAAATTTTATTTTGTTTTTTTTAATTAGGTAACCAAAATTAATTAGAATATTATGGTCTTCCTACATTTTTATGAAGTGAAGATTAAAGTGGTTTTTTTTACGTTGTCTGCCATTTGACAGTTTACTACTAATAACATCTTCATTGAGGTTTGTTATCATCGTTGTACCTCAAATTCAAATTCAAAATTATTTATTTCCTTCACAAATTAGGTACTTAATGCTAAAGCAAAGTAAGTCAATACAACAATTGAAGTCTAAATGTAAAGAAAGGACTGGTGCCTGAAATAGGTTTCAGAAGTGAAACCCGTTACCAACCATTAGCTGACATGAAGGTCAAACACTTCCTCGTAATACTATAACAACAAAGATTCCTTTTACCATAAACAACTAAAACTAAAAGCTGGCCAAACAGCGTTAAAAATAAAAATAAAATAAAAACCGGTTTTTGTCCATTCCATTTCGGTACAGATTAGTCATAAACGCATCCATTGATCATTATATTCGGTTACTATGACTTCCCTTTGTGTGTTTTGGAGCTAAATTCGTAAGTCGTGACCGACGAGCCGTGAATTTGAGGTCGGAGGTTCGACGAGGGTCGTTCACCTCTTTAATAATAACTCATTTTGCTTGCCGACAGACAACAAATCCCAGGTTAGGCGTGGCGCAGACGACCGCTTTTTGTCGGTCACCAATTTGTCGTTGTTAGTCGGTTGCAGTCTGGTGGTTTTCTCGATGCACACTTCTGCTGTCGTGGTTTATTCCGACAGTTAAGAGATACGATTGCCAGCTCGCTTGTTGAAGGTTCTGGCTGAAGTATACACAAGTTTGGTCTTATCGCCACATACTTACCGTTTGGTGCGATGGAGGACGTTTTCCTGTCAAAAACAGCAATTGGCAGTCAGTTTTTCGGAATGGAAAGCCTATTTTTTTAGTCGTTGCGTCAATGTTTATCTATATGTTCTATCCACTATCTGTGGTTCTATCTTTTCTCCGATATTCCAAAAATAAGCATCTTAGAGAATCAGTTATACTTACTAGACTGAACGGGCTTACGGCGTTTGCGTTTAACGCATGCATTTTTTACAGACTTCTGTTAAACTGATGTAGTCGGTCGTCCGCTATCGCCTTTAGTCCTAGACTTCGTCTTGTAAACTATTTCGAATTAGGTGGAAATATATTGAAATATATTTAATTTGCGCTTGAGAAAGGTACATTTTTGGTCTTATTCTAGTTTTCTTCTCTTTCTCAGCTGACAATGTAGCATGCAAATAATTTTAAATAACAATTACTAAATATTCTAATTAATTACATACATATAAAAATACAAAATTAACATTTCAAATTGTCAAAAACCAATTAAATAACATTTTAATAAAAATACAAAATTAATTACTAGAAATTGTCCCTATTCGGTGGTCTACTCGTGGTCGGTTGTAAGCCTTCAGGAACTGATTACAATGACAAAAAAGGTATTCAAAAATAGCTAATCCGTTTGCGTTATGTTCTAAAACTCTGTAAAGTACATTTAAGAGGCAACGCATTAAAAGAGTAAATCTCTTGGGAAATCAGGCCTCTCTCTCAGTTTTGTTTTTCTATTAACCCTTTGCTCGTTAATCATCTATCTATATCTATACTATTATAAACTTTGTGACTCTGTTTGTTTGTTTGCGGAGGGTAATCTCTGGAACTACCGGTCCAATTCCAAAAATTCTTTGACATGCTACATTTCTTGGGGGTAACATAAGGCTATAGGTATATTATTATTTTTTAAGTTTTTATTTAGTTTGGTAATCAATGTATTGAATTTGTATGGACAATACGAACTCCACGTGGTCGCGGGAAAAGTCCTAGTTTATTATAATTAAGATGTTTAGAGATGCAACTGATCATAAAATAATTTAAATTATTCAATATTTGTAAGAATTTTCACTCTCAATCCTATGATAATATAGAAAAAAGCAACTGCTTGAGTTAGTACTTGGACCCTTATTATAACCTTAATTTCACAGTTTGTCACAGAAATCTTCTAAACTCCTAGAAGAAGGTTGTTCTTCTTGTTGTTAACTGTTTTTCAATAGTTAACGCTTCCACCTTCCATACGATTTCCACAATTTCGCATTGTACATTCGTTAAGCGAATCAGTATAAAGTCGAAACCATAAACAGAATTGTCCGTGCCATTCGTCGTTCGTTCAAATGGTCATGCACCTTAGTACTTCATCTGCGGCGGGGTTCATCGACCCGCGAGTACCCGCTAGTACCCGCGTGAATCTACGTACAGACGGACAAAAGACATTACCGCACTCAATGGAATTTGTTGTGTTTGCTGTGACCCTGCGATGTAGAAGCTACTTGCTAGTTTAGGGTTAGATTTGCGCTGTTGGCGCTGCAAAGCTACTTGCTAGTTTAGGGTTAGATTTGCGCTGTTGGCGCTGCGAAGCTACTTGCTAGTTTAGGGCTAGCATAGATTGCTCAAAGTGCTTTGCAACATAGAATTCCATACGTTTCATTTTCACCGACTAAAAAATTGGTCACCGATTATCGGACGTGGACGGGGGGCACAAATTCGTTTTAAAATTACCATGTATGGTATATCGATTTATGTATCGTTCGTCCTGAAGTTTTGTCCCACATTATCGTCGTGACATAAGTGCAAAATTCACATTTTCGAGACAATCAACAAAAACTTTATCTCCAAAAAAATGTAGAGTCACGACTCAGGATACATGTTTTTATACATATACGATACAATACAAATAAGTAAGTAAGTGCTATGGGTTTCCAACCATTTTCTAATTAATGCGATACGTTGTCATCTAGTTTTCTAACGGTTTGATGAGCAGTTAGTTATTAACATGCAAATTCAACATCATAAAACAAGCCACTATGACGCTTCTGTTTAATGAATTTAGATAGAGGTTTATTATAAATTCTTAGAGACAGAAAAACACAGAATATATATTTGGAATTACGAAATTCTACACGAGGCAAAGGATTCACAAACAACAAGGGATTATGTAAACGACCTTCGTTCCGTTTAGGTTTTTTCCGACGTAGACTCCCGTTTCGCAAAATTAGCATGATAATGATAGTTGGCCGTCATCTCAACTCAATAGGTAAGATACCAGGGCTACCAGCGCTAAACACATGCCTAAACACAGGCATTAAACTACATTTTATCTTTGTGTATATAATACCCGAGAAGCTCGATGGCAGACGAGGAGCTTGATGGCGCAGTGTTTAACGCGCCCGGTCTGCGGGCGCTGAGGTTGAAGCAGTTTTCGCAAAGCTGCTGTATTTGTATACCCTAAAACTAAGGTGGAAATGTAGTGAGACTTATATAAGGTCACATTTTATCAACTGCAAATATTTTGACAAAACATCTAATTATATCAGAGAAATAAGGATGCCATGCATTTAAAAATAATTCAGGCTAGTTTCAATCGATATCACGCGAGTGTATACATAGACCTTATAAAATTCTTCAACCATTCGAGTCGGGCATCGAATTCAAGGGCGCCTCTAAAGACTATCCCTCTGTGTTCTGGTTGATCGTAGGAGATGCTAGTAAGCGCTGTTTTGGTATCTACGTGGTATAACCACCTATTAAGTCAGTACATCTCTGTCTGGTAACGCCAGTTATAATAATAATAATCATTTATTTCAGATATCAATATCCATAATTAACACATACAATAATCCAATAAAAATCAAATTACATTACTACTTATATATATAAATCAAAACAAAAAATAAGAAATAAATAATCAATAAAATAAAATCAAATCAAATAAATGTCACAAATAATAATAATATTAATAATGAATTTATAAAAAGAAAGAGGGGACGCACTGACGTGCAAATGCATCCGCCTCCTCAACAGAGGCGAATCCCACCGCTCGACCAACACATTCAGGATGCCATTACTGCTCCCTCTTAGACGACTTAATAGAGATGCACTTCTCTTTCTAATATCTCTTCGTTTCAGTTGTCTTTATTTCTCCTGCAAAGGCTTTATTTAAACAAAATCATAGTTCTATAGACCAAATATTAGTGGGGACAGCCCTGTTGACACACCACAGCTGTGTTTCGGCTTTGTATGTAGATCTGTCTGTCTATAAACGAAGTCCATTGTTAAAGTGGAAAGTACGTCGTCTGGATCTTTTGTTACAATCTAATACTTTTATCCGCTTATGAACACAATGTGAGGACGAAATGTTTCTTGTACTTTAAATAATACCTCTCGCTCTCTGAAATGTTGTTTGAGCTGTGTGGGACGGGAAAATTCTAAAAATGTTAATCATGGAAACTTTTTGGAAAATTTCATGGAAAAAAACAAAATTTCTATAAGAAAAAAACAAAACATCCTCAAGAAATAAATACAGAATGTCGCCCACGTCGCGTCCATCAAATAAGTACTGGTTGGCTATTAGTCGTGCTCCTCTTCTTTTAAGCATAACGGATTCCAAGAAAATTTACTCCACAGGTGAAGCATAGAAGCATAGAATACCTGTTTTTCATCGTGGAAAACTGATAAATAAACATACGGCTTATGCATATGGCTTAATGATACGACGATGATCTGATTAATGATCAAACTGGCTTAAAAACGGCGTGTAATCGTGAACTTTTAAAGTCTTCCTATTGGACTTTTGATTACAACTTAACGCCTCGGTGGCTGAGTCATCACTTAGCACCCCGAAGGTCCCGGGTTGCCCAGGATGGGCAATGTGAGTTTCGGATTTTTCGAAGCATACCCGGGTTTGTTATCACCAACCCGCATTTAACAAGCGTGGCGAGTAAGCTATTACCCATCAATTGTAGATGACTGGATTAACATAGGCTATTTACTTACACATTGCACATTTCGATCCGACGCGAACCCTTCGGAGAATCTAGTAGGGCACGGGGACACGCACTAGTGCGTGATGCCGTTCCCTCTAGAAAACCTCCGAAGGTGATTCGTTTCACACGGCTTGAGGATCGTGCTTTAAGTTTCTCGCCGCCCCCAAACAAGACCGGTGAAGCTGAAAATGCCGTTTGAGGCAATCAACAAACTCTCTTTAAAAAAAATCATTGCACATAATCGATTATTAGGTTTGTTCGTTAACTTGTTGAATGCTGTATATGTTATACTACAGTGCAGTGTCATTAATTGGAACCAGTTTTGCAAACCTATAATACTTTCTTAGTTTATATCGTGTATAAAATATAAAAATACTATATACGGGTTTCAATCAAAGAGTTTTCATGAGCTTTGAATTAAACCTACTTTGTGAATCAGTGCGAAATCAAAAAGAGGCTCTTCATTGCTGTATACATTGCCCAGGCAGCGGACTGCGCCCGCTCTCGTATTTAAATGTGAGTACAGCGCGGCGTAATGTACTTACTACTACCTCAGTTTTAAATACGTTTCGTTATTAAAGTGAAGCAGCGGAGTTAAAAAGCCAAAGGCGTCACCTTGATTAAAGTTGGAAGTTTTCAGAAGCACGCCACGACTCCACGAGTTTGTTGACCGAACTGATTTGTTTATGCATAGATTTATAGGTACGTTTGAAAAGAGGATGGCCGCTTCGCTTGCAAAGGTATCAAGTATGACATAATAAATGAAAACGTTCATATAAAAGCAGTGTAAGCTTTTTTTAACTTCTCCAGTGTTAGCTATTTAAATTAAGCCTTGATAACGGATATCAATCTCTAAGGAAACTCCTTCCACAAGTTTGAAGACTTTGTAGTACTTTCAGTCGGCACAGAAGTGGTTTTTCGCGTATATACATAGATTAGATAAGATTGTTATTATGATATATACTTAGCTGTATTCATAAGAAGTCAGCAGAGATATAACAATATAAAAAGGATTTAGATCGCACTATTTACCAAACAAAATGAGTATGTTTTATTAATTAGCTCCATTAACATACTTATTTAATAACTACTGTGTGCCATACTCAGTTTCATAGATACTTAAAGCTCTTCATTACCTCTACCAGCGTGTTGTTTCAATTTTAACGTATCGTGTTTACCAACATAAAGTATGACTGTTTTTGGAGCATGGCCTAACCAAATATTTAGGTGTTTACGTAAAACGAATTACTACGTGCGCGGTGATGTCTTTACAAGCATATTTTTGTCGAAAACAACACGGACTTGAATGAAAGTGCTTTTTTCTTTTCGTTTTTTACTTTTGACGAAAATTTGTAAATTTAAGGAGTTTTATAACAAGTTTTGTTTTGTTTTGTTTTGTAAATTTCTTTATTTCATAAAAATAAACAATACACAGTGTAAAATAAAGACACTTCTACACAAATAAACATAAGGTAAAGAATACTTTATCAGGCTAGACTCACCTATAAAAGCTTAAAATAATTGATTGAAAGCTTATAACAAGTGATTTTTAGAATCGCTGTAGACATCTGGTAACATTATAAAAGTAAGTTTTTTTTTAACTTAGTTCGTGTATTTTTCAATATATTTGGGCGGAACAGTCCTTGAGTGGCGACCGCGTACCGGAAAGCGCAGTGTGGGCAGGCCTCCAACAAGGTGGACCGACGATCTGGTAAAGGTCGCGGGAAGCCGCTGGATGCGAGCAGCACAAAACCGGTCGTTGTGGTGAGCCTTTGTCCAGCAGTGAACGTCTTTTGGCTGAGATGATGATGATGATATGATATTTGCAAGAGATACCACTGTCTTTATAATTTTAAACAGAAACAGAAATTTTGTGATAGCAATAATACCTCAGTGGTGATAGCCTTCCTTATTCTACAGCTCTTCATCCAAAAAAAAGCTCTTCGTCCCAAAGAATGCATTTTCATTTTCAAATCAGAGTTTGCAATCCACTTTTTTCTCATAAACCTAATTTGCATTGTGCCGTGTGACCGAAACAGAGATATGATCTTGAAGTCGTTAAAGCGGGACGGACGCAGATCAACCACAGACTAAATAGGCGGGAAACTGTTAATTCTCGAAAGCTCAATCCCCTACATTGTAGAGAAAAACAGTGTGGGAAAGTCTGAATGAATCGATGCGATATGTAGCTTTAAGTTGTGGTCATTAAAGATGGTTATTGTTTGGCAAATGAGGGGATGTAATTTATGTCAGCCGCGGCCGCTGCACTCGAGTTTCTTAGACTTAGACCGAAGCAACGACCTACTACAGCGTATTCGCAATGAATTCGGTATGCGGAATACTAATAGGAACCTTTTAGTATATTTAGCTTGTATTGTGTAACGTTTTGGTTTAATTAGGTTAATGTAGGTAACTTCGCTAATCAACTATAACAACATTTTTAAACAAACCGACCCTTGATATACGTTGGACCCATCTTCCCACGTTTTAAATTTACAGTGCTAGATTAAAAATGAATATAATAATACCTATATATCTGTTATTGCATAGGCAGTACACAGATGCACTGTAGTCATAATAAAGACTGGTTAAAATAAACGAAACTCCAAGCGATTAGAATATTATGTAAGATAATTGTAAGTATAACGAAGTAGTGTTTCATTTAAAAGTGCATATAGTGTTCCTAAAACATCGTATTGAAAAGTTTCCTTTCTATAAAATAGCAATGCAACTGTACCGAATTGGGATCGAAGCTTTTATAAAACTGCAGAAAAGTAAACATCTCGAAATGTTGACTTTCGAAATGAATCGAGAGCCACGTTACTTTGCAACAAACAGTAAATCAAATATACGTAGCTCCCTCAGGAAACTTCTGGAAAATTGATTTAGTGTGTCCTGAAGGCACTTTTGAGAGCTTGTGGTGGTTCTGGAAATTCTTGATTTCTAGTTGGCTGCACAGGAGCTGTAAATAGTAAATAACGTTGGCACTCTCATATTGAACAACTCCGAAGTACAGACGGACGGGAAAAGGAAATACCCGAGGTCGAGGGTTGTGGGTGAAGAGAGCTTCTATCTTTGGCCTAGACTACTTCTGGATGTAAAAAGATAACTTTACGATGTGGAATAAAAAATACTTCAAGGAACCAAGTTTGTAATTGAAGGAATTATTACATGCATTCAATTCAAGTATTCAGGTTGGGCACAATGACATAAATGGTGATAATGAAATAAAATATACCCTTTTTACTTAGATTATTACATCGGGAGTCGGAATGGGGAACACTGAAAGCATTAAAAATAGGGAAGTTTGTTCTAAGGAATCATTCGTCGGCAGGCAAGCGTGAGAGAGTCTTAGAATGCAGTTTGAATTCAAAGACTCTCGTACACTTCGGAGAATCAAACGGAACTGACGATCGTTTGAGAATTACTAAACTTATTGTTAGGCTATCTGAAACGTAATATGAAGCAATCAAACTGGGCAACTGTTCTATATTTCGAAATAAATTTTGCCATTGTAATCTAATCATTAAGCTGATATTTCGAAGATATTTGTGTCCCGCTCAAACGCTCCAAGGTTTATGTCCCAATGTGAGGAAGGTTAAGCTTCCCTAGGGGTTTGTCCACCAGGTTTCCACGGTTCCTACACATTTCACATGCTGCCTCTTGTGTTAGAACTTGCAAGGGTGCATGTTTCTATCCACTTTGTCCAGTCTTGCGTTAAACAGTTACATATGCATTATGAGACAACCAACACCTTAGTGTATCTCTCACCACGGATCCTGTAGAGGGTTTGAAACGTCAGGATAAAATGAAATAAGAATTTAACGCGAGTAAAAGTATTAAAATCAGTTTAATTTCAATAGTAATGTTGTGTTCGCGTAAACTTTAGAAAACAATACGTCGACTGGCACACTAACTATAGCCAAGTAACAATTTGTTAAATTAGCCTATAACAACATGAACGATAGTGTTTTGCTTTGATTGCCTTCCTAACATAAATGAACGTAATCATTGAAAACAATTCTGTTCAACGTTCTACTGACTTCGTTACCCATTGCCTGCCATTACTAATGAAAGCCTGCCATTACTAATGAAAACGTAACAATTCTAAAATCGAGAACCCGTAACACGCAATCCCTTAACCGCGTAACCCCGTTCAGTAGAATGAAAGCGTCAAAAACGTTACAGCAGAACATTTTCTCCCAAAAAAGGGTTTTGTACCAACTATTTCAGGAGAGCGTTTTATGTCGAGTTTATGGCAGGGAGAGGGGGGGTCGGTCGATCGCCCCGAGACTCGCCGGGCCTGCACGTAGCGGCAACGGCGCGCGCGAGGGCGGCGGCGGAGCGGCAACGCCGCCGATCAGCTGTTGAGCGGCTTTATAAATTCAAAACAGGCGGCAAAAACGTGACGGTGCGCCCCGCGACTCCTCCGGGACGCGTGGATGTGGGCCACGTTAAAACAAGCCACCCCAATGTCGCTCAATACACGTAACAGCCTAACCTCCTTATGCGAACGTCACGTGATCCGTCAACAATAAAAAAAACTGCTAAATTAAGTGGTTATACGTACAGCTTCGTGATTATGCGTCGCGCTGTGACGCTGCGTTCGAAATTAAATTTTCCTAAACAATTGTCAATGTAATAACAGTTTGTTATGTAAGAAAAACATTAGAGACAGAAATTTTATTTGTTATCCATCCACTAAGACAAGAGTGTTGAGTTTCCAATTGAATTATTCTATTCGCTAATGGTCCGTGGTGATAAAACGTTCAACCTTAATCGACTGGAAAAGATGAGGTAAATTATATAGAATGTTCAACGACGAACAGGGACAGATTGTAGAGCTGCTGTTTTCTTTAAAGAAAAAAGAGAGAAAATTAAGACTTGTGTTATTATTAATCTCTTGGCCATGAGTTGGGAAAAGGTCAATACCTTGTTTTTATTTTTTTTAAATTAACACTTTTGTTTTTAAAAATCTGTTAATCTGTTATCTTTAGGAAAAGTTTCTTGCGTCCTTACCTTGCCAATTTTATTGCAATTTGATTTTATCAATCGCATTATTTTTCTATTACCTACATAAAGAAGCGTTGTTTTCTACATAGTATTTACATCAAATTCTTATCTAATAACAAAACAAGTCCTTGTAGAATAGGTACCCGAAAGTGAAACCTTACCAACGCGTCCCAATAAGAAATCATAACCTAACGCAATCCTAGTGAAACTGGATTCCCGGGCGAGGAGCCGGGGTCGGAAGGAAGTGCAGCGGGGGGCCGGGGGGCGCAGGGGGCCCCGCTGGCCCCGCTCAATAATTTGCGTGCGGGCGCGGGACGGGTGCGGGACGGGTGCGGGGCGGGTGCGGGGCGGGTGCGGGGCGGGGCGGCGCGTGCGGTGCAATAGCCCGGCTCAGTCGATCAGCCCGCAAGGTCACTGCCGCTGTTCACGCGACTACTCCATTCATAAGCAGAGCACAATTAAGTTCCAATTTTCGGAAATACGGATATTTGGAACATCTGACGAACTCATTCAGTGGCATGCGGAAATTCTTTAAGCCACTAATGCCCATTTTCACCATTGACCCCTAAGTTTTAGGTGACCCCTAAGCCATATTTTAAGTGACGGTTTTGCTCCAACAACTGTCACATAACATGACTTAGGAGTCACCTAAAACTTAAGGGTCACTGGTGAAATCAGGCATACGTTGTTTTGGGAAATGCCGATTTGCAATTGCACCTTTTTTTGGTCTTTCATCGAGTTCATCATCTTGTTTTAACCCATTTCTTCCCAATGCAGCTCTTTGCCGTACGTAACGACCTCTGGCCTCCAATCTTATATTCATATAATTTATATTTTCAGATTTTTTCTAGTATTTTCTGGTGGGACGATTTAGAATTCTGTCCAGAATTCGATTTGGATGGCGACCTTAATGTATCCCGATTTAAAGGGTCTAAAGTTATTGGACATAGTGGCATAAGAAATCAAGCTATAGAGTCGGCAACGCCACCACCAGCAGTGTTGTTAGCATCCCATAAACTGTGGTGGCCGTTTCTTTTGACGTATTGCTAGTGTCTCGGTTTAGTAACGTAGGGGTTAGAAACTTTTTTCTATAATCATTAAAAAATAGAGGTCAGCAACTGGTTTTAAGCTTTACCTACAATTGAGTACACAGCACCTGCTTCCTAGATGTCATCCAGTAACATTTCTTTGAATTTATATCATATTTTTTAGCGACGAAAACTTGTGCCGGACATTATTTTAGTTTTTGTATCGAACTTTGGAGCCACTACCTAAAGTGTTACCTTTATTCTGTGAATGTTTTCAGTGGTGTTAATAATAGGTAGGCACTTACGTAAATAAGAAATCTTGTTTGAATCTAAAGAAAAGATTAGGAGGGATCCGTTAGGCTTTCTCTCATATTGGTGGGATACTGTAATTTGAGTATTCAATTTAATTTATAAATAAGTAAAGACAAGTATTATCTCGATGGTGGATGTTTCACTTTGGAAAGGTCGCTTTCCATCACTTTTTAATTTAAGTTTAAAGTTATCTTGTCGCTATAATCAAGGAATCATTTTAAAGCCGAATATAGGATGAAACCATCTCCAATATACACTAAAAGTGTTGTTTCACTTTATAAATAATTAAAGTGAAAATGAAAGCAATTAATTTCATAAAAACTATGCAGTCAAATAGCTACTGAAATATCTCTTGTAGAGCAACTACCAACAATTCTACCAATAGCTACTCGCGAAACTAAAAATACAGGTTTGTATATTTTACAAAAGTATATTTTATACAACAAAAGTAAGGGCCCGAACTATGCACTTATTTTTTTAATTTATAATAAATGCTTAATAATATTTTAACAGTCGGTTGTATCAAACAGCGTTACGCCTTACTTCTTCAGTATTATATGTATTTATCTTTACGTTTTACAGTTACGATTACGAAATAAGTAAAAGTCTACATTATAAAACCTTTTATATGGTATTTTCTCTGCTTCCTATGGTATGGAGTCTTACAAACGAGGCGAGAGGCACCTTGTGGGCTGGCAGGATGAGGCTGTTCGATTGGGCGTTGTTTCACGCTGCACCAGCTATTTTCAAGTCTGCACTGACAAATCGGCGTGCAACCATTTAAAAAATCAATTAATCAATAACCTCAGAACAATAACTAAAGCTACGAGTATAATTCTGAGTCAATAACGAATATCATAAATGTAACTAACAGTAAATGAATGTGCTATCGCCGATTTGGGAAGGCCTGAGTCCAGCAGTGGGTCGATGATGAGGTAGCTGCAGCTAGCCCAGATTTCTAAAATATACAAGAATTGTGTGTGTTTTATAGTTACTACGAACCACAACAATAGCAGCAATTGCCAACTATGAATTTTATGATTAATTAACTTATATTGGCGCCAATTTCGTAAACTGCCAGCATCCGGTGGGTGAATAGTTACCAATTTTCATTCATCTTGAGAACATTTTTAGGGTACCACTTCATTGACAAAATTACAATACAGAATCTTTATGAAGCACTACGTCAGTGCTTGGTAAGTATAAAACCTCAAAGGTTGTCGCAATAAATTCTAGTTTATTCATTGTAGGTCGTAGGTTCCCCCGTTAACTACTTACAAATAATATTTAAGTCACGTAATTCACCAGACTCACCAGTGATGAAGTTATAGAATGTTAAGACTTTTTAATGTCGAAAATGGAGCTATTATACATACAGTACTGTTGTGAACACGAAACAAGTCACCCGAAACTTCGGATATTTCAAAAGGTGTCTGTCTACCATTGCAAGTAAGTATAATGGAACGCGAAAGTTTAAAAGTGGCTGTAGCTACAATCATAGGCAAAAGCATTTATTCACTATAACATTAATAACTTTGCACACGGCAAGTTGAAACTCTGTCGACCACTTCCCTACTTGGAGAAAGGAATAAGGGTGGTCGCATTGTATATTTTTTTATTTAACCGCCTTTGTGGTCTAGTGGTTAAGACCACCGGCTTAGACCCAGAGGTCCCGAGTACGATTCCCAGCGGGGGGTACATGTTTGTGTACTCGGTTTGGTTGGTGGTAGGGCTTATTTGTCTTCCTGACTAGCTACCACCATCTTAGCTAAATATGTCGCCATAACATCAATGTTTGTAGCATTGTTGAGTTCCGGCAGCTAGAGATAAGATAGCCAGTGTCTCACAAGTTGAGGATCCCCGGTAAAGTGTGCTTTTACCATTGGCCCTATCTTCACTTAACACCAGGTGAGATCAAGGCACTGTGCTTTCCCGCAAAATATAAATAAATAAAAACATATTATAAAGCTAAATTTGCCAAAAAAAACTGGATTGCACAAGATTGAAAAGAATGACGAACAAATTAGGATTTAGTGTAGGCCACACTTAGCAGAGGCTAGGCATAGGCTGAAGAAAAAGTAGATATATTGCACGGCAAATGACTCCACTCCACTGCCTTATGTTAAGTGGAAATGGAGTCCAGACGCGAAAACAACTGGTGCAGCGTGAAAACAACGCAGCATCAGTCACCCTCACCCGGCCGACCCACAAGGTATCTTCACGCCTCGTTTGAAGGACGCCATGTCATAGGAAGGAGGGGAAACTTGTCCGTTGTCATCAAAGAGTTCTTCAGAGCACTCGCCGTGGTATAATATAAGGTCACATTTTATCAACTGCAAATATTTTGATAAAACATCTAATTATATCAGAAAAATAAGGCCCTAGCATTTAAAAAAATTCTGGCTAGCACTTTTTTTACTTTTCCTGACACAAAAATTGTAATATTTTTAAGAGCGGCCTCTCTGTCGGCTCCTTTGAATGAAACTACGGGCACGTGTAAGCGGTGAAGGCATTGCGGCCTCTGTTTCGGCTCCTTACAATTGAAACTACCGAAAGTGCTTTATTTTACTTTTTAATCGAAATGTCTTTTGGTGATTTTCTTGAAAACTAGCGTATAAAAATTTAAAGTTTTTTCATAAAAATTGTTTATATATTAAATATTCAAAATCAAAATATTTGCTGTTGATAAAATGTGACCTTATGTACTGAATAAATTACTGACTTTAATTTCCATCCAATTTCCTTAAAATTTTTTGTTGTATAAAAGTCAAGAAAAAGTAATAAACAACTAAGAGCTGAAAAATAGTCGAAATAAAATAAATAAATAAAGTTTATGGCGTCGACTGTACGCTGAAAGGTAGACGCGAAACAGTGTTGTGAACAACTTTCGACTCTCTGATGGAAAACCGATGTCGGGCTTTCTATTCAACGGCCATTTTATATGTTGCTATAACTATGTTGGCATGTTTCATTTCATTAGTTCCTTTCAAACGAATGGAGTACGGGGAAAATTTACGTTTGAATAACTAGGCAATACGTTAAGAATAAATAAAATTGTGTGAATATTTCAAGCGTCTATTTGTTGCCTGTTTTTTTGTTATAACAGCAACAGAAATACATCATCTGTGAAAATTTCAACTGTCTATAACTGTTCTCTGTGTCTAACTATCACGGTTCATGAGATACAGCCTGGTGACAGACGGACAGACAGACAGACAGACAGACGGACGGACAGCGGAGTCTTAGTAATAGGGTCCCGTTTTACCCTTTGGGTACGGAACCCTAAAAAGGGCATTTCCTTTCATCCTTTCTTTTACATCGACAGAAATACTGAGAAATGCACTCCCTATCAAAATAAAGCGTCTTCCTCACGCTCCGCTATGTCACTTCTTCGCCGAGGATAGTTGGGTTGTTAAGACGATAGAGGACATTAAAAGAAGATTTAAAATATTATTAAGATGGGTCGACGATATAACCAAGACCGGGGGTTGCACGACACGTAGCCAAGACTAGCACAGGATCGAGGCGAATAGCATAAAAAATGGAAAGCCTATGCCCAGCAGTGGGTCGAGAGGCTGATGATGATGATGATGATGATGATGATGAAAAAGATTACCGAGGTGAAAGCTTCTCATACTCGTATATTAGTAGAGTTCCTGACTTAGCCCTCCCTTAGCTGACTGTTAATTCGAATTTATAAATATTTCACCCATCATATCGTATGGCAATTATTAACTACTAGCGGCCCGTCCCGGCTTTTCACGGGTGGACATTTCTTTTTTAATATAGCTTATGTTACTCAACGCTAATGTAGCATTCTAATTATGAAAGAATTTTTTAAATCCGTCCAGTAGTTTTTGAGTTTATTCGTTACAAACATACAAAAATACAAATCTTTCCTCTTTATAACATTAGTATGACTTGTAGTCACGGGTGAAACCCAGAGGTACATAGATATTTATTTTAATTTTGTGCCAGCAGTTGCGGTTAAACAAAAATTAAATTAAATTATATTAGTAATTAAATTAATTATTAATTAAATATTAAATTATTAAGTGAAATATTAATTTAATAAAAAATTTTTTTTTTTTTAATTCTAATTTAATAAGTTAACTTATTAGGGGAAATATATAAAAATACAATCTACGAGTACGAACATGTGCATCATAGATATCAATTTCTTCAAACAAATGCCAAATATATCGTATTCGTTTCACGTGTTTATTTAACTCTTAGCTGTAACAACATAATTACGACGATGAACAAGTACACATCGTTTAACAAAAGACAAAGACTACTCATTTAAATACGGTCGACTGTACTCAGTGGTAATTGGAGAAAGAAGTACATCTGAACACTTTTAAACGTAATTACTTCAATGTAATTAGATCCTTTTCCTCCGCAGCGTAAGTACCAGATGTAGTAGTAGTAACAGATGTAAAAAAAATATCTGAGAAGTCCTGAAGACGAAAAGCTTTTAAAATAGTATCCTATCTTTGTTACATCAAACCAACTCTATGTAATTAATTATACTTTCATTCTAAAATCGTAAGAACGATATCAGTTCGTTGAATATTACTTACAGGGTCTATTTCTAAGTCTAGCCGGGATGCTGTCAGTACTGTCAGGTGACAAACCTAAAAATCCGACGTATCTGAGCAAATTGTAACATCTGGTAGGTAACTTTGGACTGGTCAAAGATTACAATGCAACGGTTACTAAGTGCTTAATTAGGCAGTGTTTGGCTTCATCTCGCTTGATATCTCGCATCGTCAAATGAGTTGTGTGTATGTTACTTACTACCTACCTCCTACCTACCTACTAATTGCATGCCCGACTAGGGTAAATTGTTTGTTCCCATTATTATATGCTTAACATCTGCTACCTATGTATTTACACAATTTTAAGGCAAAGAAAATTATCTTATCTTATCTTATCTTATCTTATCTTATCGTAGCGCACTTCCCCTGGAATCATCAACTAATTCTACTAACATTAAGACAGACTTGGCTTAGATTGTGGTAGCTGGCCAGACGGACTTTTAACAACCGAGCACAATTTTTGTTCCACCCGCTGAGCATTATACCCGGGACTTACATAGCTTGCTTAATAGAAATAAAATAAAACTATTTTATTCATTCCTGCCTTGTTTTAAGATGCTTGTGGTTCGCGCTGTGTTTATTACGTTACTCGTTCACGCGCTACCTCGCAAACCGCAAAACAGCGATAACGATACAGAATCAAACCGAAACATGGAGCAAAACAAAACACTAACGACGCCACTTTTTACCGTTTCAAAAACAAAATGGTGGTCGGTGCTAGGAGAGCGGCCATTTGCGTTTTTGCTAAGTTTTTCTCGCTAACAACGCAGCTCGGGAGCAATCTTCATCTCGGGGTGATGACCCATTGATAAACTTTTCCCAGTGTCTTCTATAGGAATGCTAATATCCTTTTTACATTAACTTTTCTTCGCGGTTACTTGGTTTTTCTTATTCTACCTCAAGCTGTGTAGAAAAGATATAAGATAAGATGTAATGACGATAGTTTCCTTTCATTTTGTTGCGATGGAAAGTTATTTTATGAAGAAAAGTGCATTCAGTTGGTACAGATAAAATCATACTCAATTCAAGAAAGCATAACTATATATTATGAAAAGATTTACTAGCTTTTTAACTAAATTTCACGTCGCATATGTAATCTGCTAAAACGTTAAAAAGTCAAAAAACGTCAAAAAGATTAAAGAATTCCTAATATAAAATTTTACTTGAAAAATCGACAAGCCTCAGGAAGTTCAAGTGGGAATCGAACCTACGAACTCCCCTCGAACTTCCTGGGGCTTGTTAAGTTTTTCTAGTAAAATGTTATCTTGTAACTATAGATAGCATTGTGAATGCAAAATTCAAAAGTAATATAACCTCTCAACTGTCGCTAAGATGGCGGCCAATTTAAGGTTATCTGTCACACTACTTCCGTATTACTTCCGGTCTATTTCCGGCTACTCATTAAAATGACGATTTCCATGAAATTTTGTATGGAGACTATATAAAAAACTTATATCACTGGAATCGTTATTAAAAAAAACTGTCTGGCTATCTATAATAAAGTATGGTTTGATGCTGAATTAAAAATTCCTAATATATTCGGTCAGTTTTTACCACAGATATTTGAATGTTTTCACTAAAACATATTGCGGTAAAAATACTTTCATGGCGCGTTACTATTACAAACTTCAATATAGTGACGGAAGTGATTCCGTGTCTGCGAGACGCGAGAAGCCATCTTTGTTCCTGTAGTAGCGCAACGTGGCGAGAGCGCACCATTCCTCATCATGTCTGGAAAATGGGACATCCATCATTCACAATCAGTGTCACTCCCCCGCGACGCCCTGCTCTATTTTGAAGTGGCTTTACTTTGACTTCCGAAACTATTCTCTGACACAGACCGGGGGACTAAATACGTATTTGAATTCGGCGTAAATTTTCTTCCTTCGCAATCGCAAAGCGGCACAGGCCGTACTGAAAACATCTTAAACTACCTTTATTAAAAGATTAATACTTAATTAGTACTTTTGATATGTATAAAATAACACCCGATCCGATCCGAACCCCTTGGAGAATCTAGTAGGGCACGGGGACAAGCACTAGTGCGTGATTTTCTCTCTGACGTTATTTCGTTTCACCCAGCTTAAGGAACCATCTAAGTTTCAAAAAAGCTGCCCCAAAAAAATTCCGGGGACGCTGAAAATGCCCCATGAGACTATCAGCAAATTCTGTCCAAAAATATTATAAATAAAATATAATAAGTAGGTAAATAAAATAAAATCATTTGTTAACATTATTGTTACAATAAGTATTGAGTAATTTATTTATACTTACCTTAAGCTTTCAAGCATTTAAAACTACTATCTTGCTATTTCTTTTTTCTCGATTTAGGAAAAATTGGTTCTTTGTAGCTAACTCTTGCATGAGTGTACTCCAATCTCGCCAGGCTTCTTTTCTGTGTAATATTTCAATTCCGTTAGGTAAAACACACTTATTTCCTTTCTATTACAGTATTATATCACTGAAGTTAGATAGACTGTGATTATATCGTATCATACACTTTGTTGGAATAAATATATTTCACTTTTTGAATGCTATATAAAACATTTTTTCCCAATATTTGGAATATAATTTTGTAGTGTTTGCTCAATAATTATAAGGAAACTGCTTTGTTAAACGACGATGGGTTCTCAAAAGGTTTAAAAGAGCTGGAAATCCATTTTTTGAAAGCATTTGAAGTCTCGTATATTATGAAGAACTTGTTTGCGGCCACCTCTAATTGTGTTCAGGTTACGATCGTGTAAGTGAAGCAGCTTTTACAATACTCTTGACGGGTGACTAATTTAATTTTTAATTTTTTGAGCTCCTCTATAAATAATCTATACTTTGGCAGACTTTCTCTGTCATTATTGTAAGAAAAACTATAAACAATCCCCAACCAGCGTAGTGGATAAATTTCTAAATATATTTAATCAAAATTACAGAAAAGCTTTAGGAAAAAGTTTATTATAAAGTGTCTGATTATTCAAAACAGCATAATACACCAATAGATACTAAAGAACCAAATATCCAACGCGCGCAATACTAAACACACTATAAATAACAAATCACAACTGGCTGTCACCTAAATAACTTCACAGGCCACTCACAAAGCATAACATCCTTTGTTCCCATTTGGCGACAAACACACAGACAATTGGGTTCAAAACCACAGTATTGTGCCTCTTATTTGCGGTCGAGAGTCCCGCCATAATGAAGCCGGAAACGGGGGCCGGGATAGTTTGCCTTTCAAAAATACGTGCAGGTTTAATTGCGATAACTCGATGGGGGAGTCAAGTGGCGTTCGTGATGATGTTGTCAGCCGTACCGCGCAAACCGCGCTGTTTTGTAAAGTGGCGAATGAAATTCAGCTGGAATGTTCATAAGATACGTTTAACAGAACTTATCAACATCTCTAACTTTATATTTACAGACAGTATCGCTAACCAACTCAGTCGCTTTGATGGAAGCCTGGTCTTCTCTACTATTTATATTGAAACTGAAAATAGCTCATTTCATGTTAAATCAAGATGATTTAATTAACATTATTTAATACTAATTTAACCAGTAGCAGCGCTCTAACGATCGACCAAATAACTTGAATGATTTAAGCAATTATTTATACAACCTTTATCAAATCATTCAACTATAAATTACGTGCAATAAATCAATCAATTTAATTGCAAAGAACAAAGTCTTATCTCAAACTTTACGGGCGCTCGTGATAATATCAATTCCAATCAATTATAATTCATCTAAACTAATAGCTGCAAGAATGGTTATGGTATCGCTATGAAACTACAGTGGCCATAAATGGCTGTGGTGCTATTAATCAAACTAGTATAGTAAACCAGGTTACAGAGTCGACACGTGGGACCGGTTTAAAAAAAACGTAAATAATTGTCGTGCGTATTGAACCGGGCGCAACCCTGGTTTTTATCAATTGTATATGGGTCTCGGGGTTGGCGATCTGCAGTTCGCAATAAACGATATAAAAACTTGTTATGCCAGTTCATCATGTGGTTTTAATCTATTTGCTGATGTCTGTGACACGTATTTTTTAGTCGGACCTTAGATTATTTATTATTGAAGCTTAATTTATTATTATCTGTGCTTTTAATGCGGTTTTCCTTTAATTAGCTTCGTCACTACTTCCTCCACTTTCCGTGAATGTTATATTATTATAAGTAAACGAGTAGTTACATAATATACTAGCGACCCGTCCCGGCTTCGCACGGTTGGACATTTCTTTTTTAATATAGCCTATTTTACTATGTTACTCAGCGCTAATCGTTAAGCGTTAATGCTTTCTAATGGTGAAAGAATTCTTTAAATCGGTCCAGTAGTTTTTGAGTTTATCCGTTGCAAACATACAAAAACACAAAGCTTTCCTCTTTCCAATATTAGTATGAAAACTTAATCTGAATTTCAAAGAAAAGACTGCTGGCTGGATATATTATTTTTCTTTATTTTATATTGGAAAATTTTAAAGGCTTCCTTCTACCAGTAAGTGGAAATTCTACAGACGAAAGTGTAACTTCATAGCGCTTGGTGCATTATGACGCCCTCTTGCAACAATAGCGCGGATCGGTTTCAATTTAGCTCCTGCAAGTGAAATGGCACTCGGGGCACAATGCCTTGGCAACTAAAATTACGTCTTGATTTTTGTGCTGCACCGAGAACAATACTTGCGCTCGGGCTAAGTGTGAAATACTAATTTGATACTTAAAAAATTGTTCCAAATAAAATTAACTTGTGGAACACAATTGATGGCTTATCAATCATTGTAAACAATGATTGACTTTATTTTTTTTTATATAATCACTACATTCATGGTTTTAAACTGTTAAAAAATCAAAGTCTTCCACTGGTATACTAACCTATAAAAATACAACAGAAATAAAACATTTATATCACAAAATATACTAGTTTTATAACTTTCTGACTATTCGTTACATACTATTTATTTAGTTTATCCCCCACTATCATGCTTTATTTCGCAAATTTCACAAAATATATTAAAAGTAGATACCTTATAATTTAATTTTAGTTAAAATATGTTTTATTTCTCTCAATGTTAACAAAAATGTACATGTTAAGTACACATTTTTATTTTGATAACAAGATATATCAATTAAACGTTTCGCTACCTGCCAACCCTCCGGCTGCGCTCCCTGCAGAATACCTGTCAAGGATGCTCGCGTGGAATGCGTTTTATTGTCTCAACCGGAATCAATTCCGAACTCTAAGTCCTTAACAAAAAGCTTTATTTCAACTGCACGACGACGACGAGTTCACGAAGCGTTGTAATTGAACGCGGCGGCAAAGAAATTTGAGTTCTACTTAGAAGTGTTAAAGGTTAAATTGGCTGTGATTGCGGGATAATTCGAGGTGTCTTGTGGGAGCGTAGGGTTGCGCCGGGCGCGTGTCCATTGTTCGGTGTAGAGTGCTCGAGTGAAGTTTTTAGGGTTCCTTAGACATTGCCTTAAATGAACTTTTACCGGAATTTTCCTTTCTGCCACGTGTCGAAATGGTGTCCTTTATTTGGAGGTCAACGAACGAACCAAGTATCAAGAATAGACGAGCACGCACAAAGGGACTGAGTGCTAGTGACAGCTTTTTCTTTCACTTTTCGCTTGAGCTTAAACGAACTCAATTTGTAAGGAATCAAAGCAGTACCACGTAGTAACAAATTTCTGAAAGCTTAGCTTAGCTTCGCAGCTAGGTGACTCGCAGTACTCTGATGCGAGCAAAAGAAGCGAGTACCTATGTATGTCAGAATAATAGCTACTGAAGGTCCTAACTCATCCTACCCTTCTTGGAAGCAGGCGTAATTACGTGCACATTACATCGTGTATGTATCAACGAAGTAGTTCTATGTTAATGTTTTGGATTCAAGTTACGTGGGATTAAGCTGTACTTACCTCCCGGTAACCCTTGCGGATGTACGAGATAATTTTGGCAGGACCAATTTGAGTCCAAGCGAAGGTATATCGAGTATAAAAATGTGTACAGGTTTTGGAAGTCGTAATTTGTTTTTTATATGTTTCTTCAAAGCAATATTTCACTGTTAAAAGTGGACTCAAATTACAATTTGGTTCACCCTAAGAAAATTACCATAATCCACCTATTTGCTGTCATAAACAACGTTTTGACATGATGCTATGCCTAAGTTATATACTAACTAGTATTTTTGTATAAAATGGGACTCGAAACTTTAAAAATGTATTACTTATTTGCCATCGTTTCTATCAGGTATATAACGACACCTCTTTAGTTCCGCATGTCGCCGCCGCGCCCGATAAATGCAATCTTTTGTATCGCACGAGCCATATCCGGCACTTTGCTGAAATTGCCCACAAAACGGTTTCTGGCTCCTTCCAATCACGAGGGCTATGTAGGCTAAGTGTAGGTAGCGTCTAGGCAATACAGTTTTACCCAGAATTTTCGCAATTTTTATTATTTTTAAGATCATGAATGGATTTCTTAAAATAAATTCTAGTAGCTACATGTCTCCGATGAGTATATAGACAAATACAAGTAATTACACTATTTGTTCGAGTTTAAGTTACAAAGTTGACACATAACATGAGAAAAACAAAGCAGAGATAAATATAAAACAGTAAAATATACGAGTAAGTTTACGAGACGCAGTTTTTTTTAAATATCGACAATGTCATCGTACACCATAGTTGACATAATGATTTTCAGTGTGAGCCGAAGTACTTGCAATTTCCCACAATCTACCAGCGTTTTAATGAAGTTGTGTTGTTTACTGTTGAAAGAAGAAAACACACAAAAGCAAAAACATATTTCACCTGTTCCATAGCTAGCTCGCAAAGACAAAACACAAGCACAAAATAAGAGACCGCAGAAGCTAAGCAGCATACAATGACGTTCGAGCGAAGCCCACATAGACAACCTCTCATGCCAGCGCCACACATTGGCTTATGAGTTGGGTCCAAGCTTGGCTATGAATTGAAATAGCCAATTATTGTACCAAGGCATGCGGCTACACATTCGCTCTAATACTTTTTGGCAAACGTACTAGCCAAGAGTATTGGATGGCTGGAAGTGTTGGAGCGCTTTTCACGTCACTTTTTTTTGCAAGCACCAGCAGCAGTTGCGTTGGACGAGAACTCTCATTCGACCAGTCGGCATTCGGAGAGTCCATGTTGTACGTCCAATTCGCACTCGTGCTGATGCAACCAATGTGGGGATCGAGACGCGACGTTGGCCCCAAGTTGCCTTCCCGCCTACCCCCTTCACTCCCCTCGCCTTTGATCGTGTACAAAAAACACATTGACTATTGGACGCAATGTTACGTTTTTAACCGACAAGACCAAGACCAAGACCGATCCGATTGGTTTATTGGATCCAAGCTTCAACTTGGGGCCAATATACCCAATGTGTGCCGCCGGCATCATGGACACGGTATTTCGCGACAGTTGCGCTTGAACTATTCCGGGTGCCAAGTGCGAGTTTCATTCGCCATTCGATCACGTTAACGATAACGAGAATTTGTATGGCAAAATGTTAACTCTTCTCGTATGCCGCCAGGAGGCGTTCCTTCAATGCCATACTAATTTTCGTTTTCGTAAACGTATTCGAATGAATACGGATAGTAAACAAAACTCAAACTAGGCACCCAGCTCCGAGCTGTTATCCGTCTCCGTGAGAGGGTCTATCTGTTGCTCAGTGGCGGTATAAATAATAAATAAATAAACTTACCTACACTCACACCAATTATCTAGCCCAAGCGAAGCTTCGTTATGAAACTCTTTAAATGGTTACAAGACAACGGATAAACATACTTGAAATACATACTTATTATACATAGACACCCAGACCCGAGGCAATTTAGAAAAACAATCATTTCTAAATTGACCCGACCGGGGATCGAACCCGGGACCTCAGAGGTGGCGACACCATGAAAACCGGTACAAACCACTCGACCAAGGAGATCGTCAAATCGGCCGTGTATTAATCTAACCTTCTGGTTCTTCTTGTTTTGTGCCACAAGCCACGAAAAGTGTGACTGCGCGCCCAAATCCGGCCATCTTATTTTCTTCGGCGTCCATTTTTTCCGACAGTCATTTGATGATGGCGCACGATTATTTTTTTTCGTAATCTCCTTAATGCTCTTAACATCGAGAGAAAAGCCGAGAACATTGAACTTTTTGGGTTAATTCGTTTTTGGTTTTAATCTCCGTTAAGGCTTGCTTGCTGTCTTAACTTTTTAATCATTTTGTACTTCTTTTTTGAGTTGTTCGAATTCGTTTTATTTAACAGTTATATTGTACAGGCGGAACGTTTTCTAAATTGTTAACAAAGCTATTTACATTTTGTAACTGCTGTAGTTGGGTGTGAAATAGCAGAATATTCTAACGGTTCTCAAAAAAACAAATAAGTTAATATTTTTTTCTTACATACTTACCCACCTAATTTCGTAGGTCCTTTGACGTCGCATTCACTTTGTTATTTTCCATGTTATTCGCATGTTTTATATGTACTACAAGTTATGGACCATATTTATGACCGAGTAAGGTAGTAGCGTCAGTGTTTGACACTTTACGTCCAATGTTCGACACATTTTTCGTCGCCAAAAAATATCATAGGTTGTCATTGAAATTTCACAGGATGACATCTAGGAAGCAGGTGGTCTCTATTCAATAGTCGCTAAAGACTAAAATCAGTAAACGACCCCTATTTAAAATGACGATTACTGGTTCCTGGCCCTGGTGCTAACTGAGTAACCAAGTTCAACATCTGTCCCTGTTGTGAAATAAACGGAAGTAAGAAGTCAAGTCGACATCTTACTTCCAAAACGATTGGACGCATCGATATACAAATTATTATCTGTAGATATTGATTTGGATCAAGATAGCACGATTTATGTTTAATTCGAAAAGCAAAAGAAGGATTTTCCGTTTTTAGATGTCTTTAAGTATTGGACCGACTCTTATTTCTTTTTATATTATTCTTAACAAAAAACTAGTTTGCAGCACAAATCTGTACCCAATCAATGAAGAAATGGCTCTACTACTTGCTCGTGATTCCATTGCGCGTCGCTTTTCCCAAAGCCCGCTTATCGCCGATCGCTCGCTATCGGCTCATTGTACGTAATGTAACAGCACAACAGTCTATTTTCCATTAACATTAGCCACGAACTATTTACGAACAATGATATCGTGATAAATCTCAAATTATTTTGTAGTCGCCGCTACGACCTTTCTTGCGTGCCAACTTAACAAATTACTGGAGCAATAAAGTTTTTCCTACTTATTTAAAAGTCTTTATTTATTACGGGACTTAACTTATCTATCTTATATGCACAAAGGTTGATAAGACGGATTTAGACTGTAATTTTAACATTGCAATAAAGGGTTTAGTAATATTTATTCAATAAACTTACAAATACACTTGTTTTTAAAAATTTCAAACATTCAATATTGTTTATTGAGACTTTCGTTTTATTGAAACTTTCGCAACTTCATTGACATGGCGGGCGTGGACCACGAGCACGCTTAGGACATTATCATAATGAACAGTTTTTTAATAACGACCTTTCATGTAATGTCATATAATATAGCAAAGTTTATACATAATTCTACATTCCCTTGTAAACTGTCGCAGAGCTATTCCCTTTGACATTATCCTACAAACAATCCCCGGCACATGGCTCGCCGTAAAGCGTGCGTTCGTCGGCATCGCGGCCATACAGACACATACACATTGCATACATTTATGTATGAGCCGGTTCAACGCAACCGCTCAAGGCTGTTGCTAAGTGCTCGCTTACTGGACTTGTACACCATTTCGCTTGGCGTTTTACTTCAATTGCTTAATTGGTATAAGTTTAAGTTTGGAAGGGTTCAATGAGGATTAAAAAACATACAACTTAAATAATAGAATTTTCAACTTAAACATGTAAACTATTCATATTACACTTAACACTTCAGGTTTATATTTTTAACAAATGTTTGTTTTATGGGTATCATCAAATTATTGTTGTTTAGTCGATTAACAGACAAGCTGTCACAAATTATGACAATATAAAAGGAGATTACGCTGTATGTTTGTTACTTTTCGAAGATTAATGAACAAAACTGTTTTAGAACCCTAAAATCAAGACATAAGAATTAAGAAGTTGAGTAAAACAAGACATACTCATATAGGGTAGCCTGAGTCCTGATCCTGACGTAAATATGTGTCCCTATTCTAGTTGTGTCCTTATTCTGAGATTACGTACCTATTCGATTGTTATACATAGTTTATTCAGTGATTTATACCGTGTGTTCTGTTTGAATTACAAAAAACTTTTCGAAGAGAATATACCTATACATTCTCCTTAATCTTGTTATCATATTCATTCATGCAGTACCTATTCTAGAATATAATATTACATTTACTCGTACAATGCATATTAATAATATAAAATATTGAATATTGTTGTTTCATAACCAGCATTAGATATGGTTGTAAGTGACCAGGGAGACATAGAAAAAGTCTTACCAACAACCAACCCGAGTACAGTACGAATGTTCTCCTGCTGAGATTAATCCCGAAACCTCTTTGTTTGGTTAAGTAGTTATTACTGCTACACGACAAATACTATTTTCAAATAAATAAATAAACGGTCTAACTATACTGAATAAAACAATATAGATATTGAATTTGGTCATTATATAACTATTTGAAAATAAATAATAAACATGGTAAGAATCCCGTTAATAATTACTCTATTTGGTCATTATTTTAAACTCCTCCAAAAATATGGAACACATTTCGTACTATGAGCTGACAGTCTACCAGCCACGTTTTCCCTTCTTAAAATAACATGGGGTGCTTCAAACGAGGCTTGCAGAGGCACTTTTTGGGCCGTGAGAGTGAAGGTGACTGATGCTGAGTTGACATCGCGTCTGGACTCCGTTTCCACTTAACATCATGTTAAGTTCAGGTGGAGTGGAGTCATTGCCGAGCTAAATATTAAACAAAAAACCATTCTCCTAATAGGGGAAAGTCTCAACGCAAGGTATTTTTACTGCTAACTGCAGGTATAAAGTTTTCCCACCGCGCGTATTTTTTAAAATTAAAACATTAATTTGGTATAAGGACTTAAGCTTTTAGTTTATGATCGCTTACAGTTTTTCGTAGAACTTAATGTTTTTTCTGGAATCGCTAAGTCTTATTAATTACCGAAAGCTTTTCACAGGCATGTTCGCTATTCGCAAGGTTATGTATAACAATTGCTTTTTTACATTACACGCATACGTTACATCACATTACCTACATGTGAATAAATACAGCAAATCAATACGTATTATTTTTAACAAGTGGATACCTACATACCGCATACATTAAAAGGAAAAATAAAATAACAAACTGTTTTAACAGATGTTAGTTTAACAAATTTAAACGGGGATTAACGCAAACTAATAAGTAAAGAGGTATCATACCTTCTTTATACCCGACTACACCGATTAGTTTGCGTTAATCGCCGTTTAAATTTGTTTAACATGGAACGCGAAAGTTTAAAAGTGTATATAGAAGTTAGTTTATCCTAGAATAAGGCAACCAGAGTGCTAAGATTTTAAAAGTACCTCAGTAGGTGGCCTTGCCTCAATCCTAGTCATTGTGGCTAAGTACCCATTTAGTTACCAGGCGTTTGTGTGTTGTTGTAAGTAAATGAAACTCTAAAAGTATCATAATTAGGGTGTAATATTTTTAGAGGTGTTATAACACACTGTCGGACTAAGTCGAATAGCGAAAATACTAGAAACGAGGTTTTTAGTTATATCGTGATTTAAGTGATTTTCCTTTTCCTCCCTCTGGAGTTGCCGATGTCCATAAGTGGCGGTGATTACTTTCCACCAGGTGACTGACTAACTCGCAGTTTGCAAAACATGCCGGGAGTCATGCGATACATGCCGGGAGGTCAGGGCGAGGGCTAAGGCCATCCACCTAGTGATCCCCGGGAGAGCGAGCAGGTCATGGCCACGTGTTGTACGGCCAAGGCGGATTACATCTTAAGCATTACCCGGATACTGCCTTTTGATGCCTTGGAAAGTCGCTACTATGTTATGACTGTTTGGTCTTGCGTCACATTGCTTTGTTGATGGATGTCGATGAAACTCTTTGTTGAGATAAATTACTATTCATATTTATATTCATTTCTTAACCGACTTCAAAAAAAGAGGAGATTCTCAATTCTTCAAAATATTTTTTTTATGTATGTACGAGTAATATATACCTGAATACAATCCTACTAATATTATAAACGCGAAAGTTTGTAAGTATGGATGGATGTTTGTTACTCTTTCACGTAAAAACTACTGAATGGATTTGGATGAAATTCGGCATACAGATAGTTTATAACCTGGATTAACACATAGGATACTTTTTATCCCGATATTCTCACGGGAACGGGAACCACGCGGGTGAAACTGCAAGCGGCCGCTAGTGATAAAATAAAAGTAAGGTCATTTTCACACCTTGCGCAGAGTCTCAGGTATCAGCGTGCCTAGTACTTAGAGCATTAATTAATGCTCTAAGGCCTAGTAAGAGTTAATTTCACCATTTGATCACGTTAACGAAGACGAGAACTTTTATGGTAAAATTGTAACTCACCTCGTTTTGTGACAAATAAAGTAGACGCTGCTTCAAAGCCATATAAATCCTTGTCAACGTGTTCAAATGACCTTAGAAACATGTCACGTTTGTTCTGCACTTGACTGTACCATGTTACAAAAACACAATGTTGAAAAAATTTCCACGAGCAGGATTTGAACCAGCACCCTTCTGACATACCATGTCATTCTTTTTTTCAACATTGTGTTTTTGTAATTTGTTCGCAACAAAATTTGCGTTAAAAATTATATAAACATTTTGTACCATGTTACTTTACCGCAGACATTCCCCTAACACACCGCCATTTCCAAAGACATGGATGACCAGACTTTTATTAGAAAATTCCTCAGATACCAACCAGCCAACCTTCGCGAAATTTGATAAAATATAGCCTTCTGGCGTTGTTCGCCATTTTCTCTTTAACTGGGGCATTCATTGTTAGTTCTAATTGGTTTTAGCACTGCCTGCTTCGTTAATAAACTTCTGTGAGAATAAAATAGAATCATAATGATGAAGAAACGCACTATTTTACCTATTTAGTTGACCTAACTTTAATTATCGTACCTACTTTACATCAATAAAATTACATCCTAAATATTTTAATTCTCGAAGTCGAGTGCTGTTGACCTCATATAAACTATTTCGGACATTTTACAAAGAAATATCATAGCTGATAAAGTAATATTTAATGTTAATAACGTCTATTCTGCTTTGAGTTCGACAGTTTTGATCCTTAGCACCCTTTGTTCTCATAATATTACATTAGCAAAATAATATATTCGCAAATAATTACATTTGCAATAGCTCACATCAAATAGATCGTGTTTTGTTTTCTAACATTTAATTAGTGTCATGGAATAAATAACATATTCCCTATCCTTTTTCTCCTTCTCTCTATTCTTATTCCCCGGACCAGTTTTATATCAACTTTTAACTTAGGTTGAATCTTTAGTTTCAAAGTTTCAAAGAATACTGCATAAGGTAACATTTTTGTTTGGAACATACTAGTAAAAGTTAGGTGCAATCTTTAGATTCAAAATGTCAAATACAGAATACGGCAAGAAGTAACATTTTGTCTCAAACATATTCGTACCAATAACTTCAGAAAGCTAAGTTGCACATCGACCGAGGAAGTTACTGGCTCAGCGGTCGGCAGTGCACTAACACCATTATAAAATATTAGTTTTGGAACAGGGGTGATAGAATTACTCATTGGCTTATTCAGGAGTCAACGAACTGCTGGCTCGTGCTGCATTATTGAAATTCATTGATTTATGCTTCGGAATTTTTAGTAGTCAATTAATATGGATCGGGCATTTTATTAGATAATATTTGTGAACTATTTTGTTAGGTACACACGGCGGCAGATCAACCTACTCAAAACTGTCAAATTTCTACAATCAATTTTGAACTGTATCGTTTGGTTATAAGGATCAATATTCATTGGAGAAATTTGACAGATTTGGGTAGGTTGATCTGCCTCCGACTGTACCTACGCAATTAAAGTGAAATATTTCAGCCTTTTCCTTTTGCAAGGTAATAAAATTCATGCGAATGAAAGGAATAAAGCGTGTAGCTACTAGGAAAATGTTGTTTTAGTTGTGCAGCATCTATTGAACAGACATTTCGATTCAAAGCCGCTCTACGGAAAAGTTACCAAGTAAAATGCAGCTACGTGACTGGTGTTCTATTCAGAAGAATGATAGGTTTTTTTCAATTGAAAAGTTACAAGTAAGCTATGCCAGCTCACTCTCTATGAGCTATTAGTTTCCTACTGTAAGGCAAATGCTATACAATCATATAATATACTATAGCAATGTTGAATAAAACCTTTCCAACAGGCAAATCATTCTGACGCGCCAACTACATAGCGATATATCGATTTATATAAAAATATAGGTAAAGCTATTGCTTTGCCTATGTGACTGTGTACTGTGACTTATCATTCAAATATATGGGTGACTCCGCTACAGTTTTTGAAGAATTAAAATAACTTTCCATTCATTTGACAAGTCCATTCACCTGTCACTGTATACATTATCCAAAAATATGTATTAAAAACATTACGAATCAGTTTCATCGCTGAAAAAACATCGATGAAATATTCAGTGACTTATTTATACGGGTTCGGGGACCTGTTTACCCAGATATTTGGAAACACAATAGAAATGACACTTTACTGAACTGAATATAAAGCAGATTATAATTTATAGGTTGACATCGCTTCCTTATAACTGTGGTGTGGTTCTTGAATGTGCTCGATCGCATATCTATTTATTTATTTGGAAAACAAACAGCCCTTTATAATACATAGGTATTAATATATACTTTGCCAAAACAGTTATATTATTAATTATGTTCTCTCCCTCAGAAGATGATGCTAGCTACACTTAAAGCGTTATCAGTCGCTACTGATCGCAGTAAACGAGCTGTTGGCTCATAAAATGCCTTAGGCTCTATAATGGCTACCAGTTATATCAAACATCACATAAATACGTAATCCATATCGTGGTTGTGGCTGCTGTCTTCTTACAGCAGCGGAGACCAATGAACGGATAAACGAACCCTTCTAAGTAGGGCTTGGCATGGTTTGAGCTTTGAGAGAATAGGATGAAAGCTACGCTTTTTTTCAAAGAAAGATACCCGCAATATTTTTCTTCGGATGGAGTAAATACGTGTGCTGGAAGGGAATTTCATTTTTAGTGATGCGACAAAGAAATGATACCGTGCGTGCGTGCGTGCGTTTGTGCGTGTTTGCGTGTGTGTGTTTGTGTGTGCTTTGTGTCAGGGTGTGTTTGTGTGTTTAGTTTATAAGTTTTAATTTATATTTATGTTCATGCAACTCCTTTTTTTCTCTTGTAATTAATTGGTTATTTCCCTGATCTGGCACTGAAATTAAATATATGTTGCAAGTCTTTTCATAATTCATTTAAGTTAAAATTTAAATAACATAATTACAATGGGACACGCCACCCAGTGACAATCTTGTGAAACCAACTTGTACCTGCTTTGGCCATCTGTGGATGCCGTACAACCTCAGTTGAATGTTAAATAAAACTCGCAACAGGCACTCTGGGTCTGGATGCATTAACATCAATCTTATTTAGCGATCTAATTTTAATCGTAGACTAAACTACGATTATCGACGCTTTTAGACACACATTTAAGCATGGTTTTGCTTAACGACGTAAACTGAACAAGCACGGTAAAGAGGGGCAGTTTTTTTTTAATCTTTAGGGGCTTAGCTGTAATGATGACTAATTGCTATCTCGCGTTATTATGTGCTACGAAAGGAAAGATAAATATAACCTTATTTAGTTACGAGCACGCAATGTTAAAAGATTTAGGTACTTCAATGACGACGGTTCTTCCCTAAGCCTACTTATCAGTTATCTTTGTACACGGAAGGGAAACTTATGTATATATCTATTAAGGATAATGTTACAAGTATATATCAATGTATGCAAGCAACTTCCCTATGTAGGTATATACAGGTTATTTGGTAATAGGCGTATAAACCCGAAACGTAGCCATGACAACCAATTATAAAGAACACCGTGATAATATTATGCAAAATCATATTTACAAAGATTTAATTTTCCATTAAAAAAAGTGAAATTTATTAATAAAAAAATATATTACAGTTTATTAGCTCTCTCTATCCGACTGGTTGTCTGGAAGAAATCGCTTAAAAGCGATAAGACCGCCAAATTGTAACTTTGTAAATTATTCATTTTTTTTAATATGATTATGTTTTGTAGTGTTGCAATAAAAGTATTATCTATCTATCTATCTATCTATCTATCTATATTAACCCTGACATCTGTTTTTTGATGTAATGATGTGTGTTGTGTCACTAATAAATGTTTTCTATTTCTATTTCTATTTTGACATTGACTTCTGTTTTGTTTGGACCATAATGTTGATGACCAAGAACACTGTATCAGCTGGATCTGGGTTGTAACTTTGCAATTTTACTTATTAACAAATAACTTCAATATCTCGACCATATGGTGCTTTTCTAATTATTATGTTTATAATTTTCCGGGGTTTTATTTACAGTACACTATCTGTCATATTTAGGATTAACAGGTTTTATCAAACACCTTGTTTAGACTATGCTCGTAGGAGTACTTGAAAATCAACTAGGGACTCGGGATGTTACTGCAATGGGACCATATTACTAATCATTCTCAAGATACCCACCTATGACTTAAGGCATGTAAATAACGAAAAGCCAACCTTTTCAGTCTGAACTCTGATCCAAGAATTAAAAAGCATAATTTTTATTTATTTTAAGTTTGTGTACAACTTGTAAGCAATTTTTATTTCCATGTTTGGAAACACAGTTAACGACAGAGCGGAATAAGGTCGCCGCGAATAGCTGCAGACATTATATTGGAGCTTGCATAACCTAAAAGGTCCTTGCTTGATCGCTGTTTCTGTCCGTTTCCAATGCGTCGAACGATACGGCTTTGTACTGGGCTTTACCCAGCTTCGCCAGTTCGTCATAGTTTTTTTGCGGTTTTACAAACTTTTGATGATATGTGTAATCTCCGAAAACACTGAGACAACGTACAATATTTTAGCGATATTATAAATGCTAAAGAATATTTGTCCTATAGCAAGTAGCCTTTTACGCCGCCGCCGGCCCGAGACCGAAATAAATAAAACCTTAAAAATTGCTGAAGTACAAGAAAGAAAACTTTTTCTTTAATAACCGCTAGACTCGCCAGAGAGCTTAGCAATTGAGTGGCAAAATAATATCAGAATGAAATTCTTCAATTCGCGAGCAGTCACCTGCGCCCGCCGCGCGTCCCTCAATGCAATACTTTGGCAAATTCCATCTGCAGGGGAAGAACTCCTCTTTGACATTTTTCATTTCATTCATGCCAAGTATTTATTTCCTGCATTATTTGTATTCAAATAAAATGTCTCTTTCATTTTATATTGGGTAAAATGTCTTATTAACGTTAAATAAAATGTCTATTTTTTAATTTACCTAGGTACTTAAATAGATTAAAACATTATGTTGCATTATTAACATAATGTAAGGATGTTGTATGTAAGATGGTTTTCTTAAGTTTTCACAAACATTAAAATAAAACATTTTACGCGGATCTTTGCAAGGTTCGTGGTCACACGGTGTCTGAGGTGACGGTCGTCTCATAATTAGTTTGCAACGAATACTGTTAGGATATTATTTCTCCTTTCAATTGTGAAAATATTGGCAGAGTGCACTTAACGATTCGAAATTGTAATAATCTAATTGCGCGGCTGCAAATCATGCAGAGAACCTCAAACGGCGAAAGTATGGGAATCTAACTGGGGATCTCATATTTGAGCCGTTTGGGGTAGAGACTTTAGGTCCATGGGGCCCGGGTGCTCACAAACTCTTTAAAGATATTTCTAAAAAATTAGTAAAAACTACCCGGGACCCCAGAGCTAGCAGCTACTTGGCCCAGCGTATAAGCATAGCTATCCAACGTGGCAATGCTGCTAGCTTACTGGGCACTCTGCCTGATGGGGATGATTTGGGGCAAATTTTTTATTTATAGTTAGTATAGTTTATAGTTTTTGTAAGTTGAATTTTAAGTAGTTTTATTATTATCTTGTTTTAAAAAACTTATAAATGAACATAATAATTTAATTAAGTCGTTGCAATCATATAAGCATAAAACCTTTCAGTTTTTTAACACATGATTCAAAAATGCAGACTTTAATAACTTTATTTAACACCGATGTTTCGCGGAGGTATATTTAATTGTAGTTCAAAAACTTCTGCTTCAACACTGACTGCGTCCAATTGTATTTATTCAAATCAGCTGTCAACAAAGGCTATAAAATGTCCATAAAATCAATTTATGCTAATAGAGTAAGTAGTTGTAAGCAGTTTTAATGGAAGTCTACGTGTAGAATAACAATGCGGGCGGGCTATAATGTTTTGTAAAACCAATTCATCATCAGCTTGTTGGCAGAGACACGTAGATAAGTTAGGCACAATTCGGTCTGTTGGGCATTGATAAGTAACACAGCTAGGTATAATCGGTTGTAATGTAAGATTTCGAATTAGAGAAGAGCAAGGAAAAATTTTATTTGGTTAAATCCAGGAACTGCGAAAGTTAGAGTAGGCATTAATTTGGCGCGGTTTCATTATACTAATTCTATTTTTAATTCATTTGCGCTTGCGCAGGTATCTATCAAACTTACTCTACTAAACTTACTTAAAGCATCTACGAAAGTTCTAAAAACTATCAACAATATCCAAAAATTATATCGCTTAGAGAACATGTTATTAAACATAATTTTCATGACTGCCATGATTTGTTCGTTCCATTTTTCAAGGTTTCAACTGATATAAAGTAGGTATCATTACAACTGATAAGCTATAATTACAGACACGCGTAACAAATACATAATATGTATCTAAAATGCATAGCTAATTGTTTTAAAGCCGAGTGCATACATCATTGTATTTCGTGGAGCCTATTCAGCATAGCCATAAAACAGTACATCGCTCGGCACAGCCGACCGTGGCCAACCGCAGCCATGGCCTAGCATTTAGGGTTGTCAACTCTTATGTAATAATTAAAACTACTTATTATTTTAAAAAAATACATAGATCCGAACATAGATTAGTGAGAAATGATTTTACAATACAACACGGACCATTAGTGTTACTACAAGATCATCACATTTTACGTACAACAAAAGGATGAAGCTAAAACAATAGGTTTTCGTTCCGTCAATTAAAATCTAACGATTTCGAGCGAGCAAACGTTTTGGCGGAAGAGTTATTAGAATAGTATATGTAATATATACCAAGCTCTCCTGTAAGCTCATCTAACAAACAATTTAAAATAATTTTTAACAAAAAAAACCGACTTCAAAAAACAGGAAAATAAAAAAAGATAAAACAGCTCTAAAAAGCAAGAAATAATATTGAAATCATATTATTAATTACCTAGATACGCATATCAGTTTTAAAGAAGGTCTATTGAAGTCGGATGGTTGGTGGTCGGCTGGGGGACAATTTTGTTTTTAAACTTATATAGCTGTTCCATTATCTGTAAAAGCCCCGACTGATACGCGTCTAGGTACCTTATTTTTATATATTTTTAATAATATGATTTCAATATTATTTCTTGCTTTTTACAGCTGTTTTTACTTTTTTTAGTTTCATGTTTTCTGAAGTCGGTTTTGTTTTGTTAAAAAATATTTTATTTTACGATTTTTAGTGATGGGTAGACCTAACAGGGGTGCTTCTCGGATGAGGAAACGACGGCCTAATAGGTAGTGGTATTTCTATGTAAAATTAATACCTTAATTTTGAGGTATTATTTTTGTACGAACTGAACATTTTGGCATATTGAACCGCATGAAGTAAGCCCAACAAAAGGTAACAAATGACGTCCATTATTAATGTTGATAAAAATAATATTTATTTAAGAATAAGTTAACCACGACGATACAAAACCTATAGATTATTATAGCTACTGCAAAACGTTGCCTTGATAACCAATCTCAGGTGGTTTCAACACTTGCATTACAGCAGTTCTATAGCGTAGTTAATACGGCGATAAAATAAAATATTGTTGGAAATAGTAGACAGTTGTCAGGCGTTGCCTAAGAAATAAATTGCTTTTCTGCGAATAAAGCGGCTAGTATGACAAGTTGCTTTTAGAGGACTATAACTAAAAGCAAAATCCACTTGGAAGGAACTCGCTCACATTTCGCAAGAAGCAAAAGTTACTTTATTTCTCTTTCCTCTGCTGAACCTTAAAATGCCTTCCCTCAAGGCCTTTCACTTCTAGTCACTTCCCCGAGCTACCTCTTGCCAGGCTGCTGTGCGTCCAGGTCATTCGCCAACTTTTCTGGGTTATTTAGTAAAAGTGAAAATATGTTTGATGGCAAATTGGCAACCCTTATCAGTAAACATTCAGTAGCGGTAGCCACACACTTAGTCCATGCGTTATGTTGCAAAAATGGTGGTTCAAGCCGAGTGTAGTGCAGCATCAGCAGCGGCAGCGCGCGGCCATTTTGTCGCCCAATTAAGTTAATTAAACATTCAGTGGCGGTCGTGTAAGGCTAAGTAACGAGCTCTATCGATCAACTTTCATTTAAATTATGTAACGTCGAATAAATTAATATTTATCATAGTAGGTAGCTGTGTCAGGTTATTGTTAAAGTGAGTAACAACGTTTACTCCGAGTGCTAAGAGCACTTAACAATCATGGTAACGAGAATGAGATTACGAGGTAAAATGGCAACTTACCTTATTTGTCATTAGAAGGCGTTGCTTCAATGCTATACGAATTCTCGTATAAATCTCGAACTCATAGTCCGAGCTGGAAAAGCGTTCGGTTAGAACGGATAGATGCTAGGGTTAAATGCGATAATCGTGGTTGTACCCCCAGAGCTCTGATGGCTATTGACATATATCTGAAACAAGAATATTAATTTTCAAGGTGGGCTTACAGGACAGTTGTAAATCTGTTAATAGCTCATTAAAAACAGAAGAAAGTCGAAGGAAAGGTAGCTCCTGAAATCTGCTGAAAAATGCTGAGTTTTTTGCTGGTTTTTCTAAGGACAAGGTCTCCGCCCTGTGTAGACTTAAGAACCGACGATGTCGTAGTGACATTCGTAAGAGCTAATTGTATAGCCTAAACTAAATAAATGATTTTGAACTTTGAAGTGATCCTCGTTTTTGTTATTAACGATCATCGTTGGCAACCGATTGAAATGGTTTACATATTTCAAAAAAACATAGGGAGGTATTTTGATTATATTTTTTGGCAAACACTTTCCTCATGTAGGTGTTATAGTTCAGTAGTTTAATGCAATACGAGTAGTAAACAAAATAAACATAAACCATTCAGCTACAACAATAGAGTATTTGGCATCAATCCTAACAACACTTCGACTGATCGGTATCGGCATCATCGAAGCGAGCACACTCGCCTCACGCTGCATCTCCACGGCCGGTGCAATGGACAAGCGCGCGCGGTCGTCGACCCCGCCGCCCGGCGTTCGTCGCGGCCCGAGTTCCCGCCACCCGCGACCTCGAAGCCCTGTGCCGGTTACCATCATTATTAGCACTTCGTTTACGAATATGAAGTACGCTTTTACGTGTGCGGTACGATCGTGAATGTTAAGCTACCGTCGCAATGTCGGTAGGCGGATGGGTGACCGGATTGAAAGTTTATTTAGCTTCACGGGGTGTTAAGTCGCAGAGTGCCTAGTGCGACAACATCACGCACTAGTGCGTGTTTCCGTGCCCTACTAGATTCTCCGAAGGGTTCGGATCGGATCGGGGAGCGGAACAACCCGATGGCGCCTCTAAAGGCTCGGACTTCGGCTCGGGTTGACCGGGCCGTGGTGGTGGAGAAAAGCGCCCAGTTACATGTCTGTATCTGGTATAGAGCACGTGTGACCCGGCTCGTCGTACCCATGTTCTACGAGTACGGGGTCTTGAGCCTAAACTAGTGTGCATGTTTAGTGTATTCTATAAATGTGTAGTGGCAATTAGAATGTCGGGCGGGGGGACGAAGATTTGTATGGCATTAAAGCTGCGCTTCCTGTTGAAAAACGAGCTGAGTTAAGATTTAGCTATACCAAATCAAGTTTTCGTCAATGTGATCAAATGCTGAATAAAAGTCGCACGAGTCTAGACACCCAGTTCTTTTGTTTTCTGTGGCCAAATAACAGATTCACCTTAAACTCGCACCCAGCACTTTGACACAGATTGTTGTCATTAGATGGCACTTTTTAAACCAACCTACCTTAAGCCAGCGTGGTGGGTTTTGGCCTGTTATGCCTGCCCTTTATGTGTGAAGGCTGTATGCATCGATATTGTCCCCGCAAGCTCGACTGATCGGTGAAATAAAACCTGTTTTTCCGCTTTAAAAACCAACAGAAACACCCACATGGACACGCCCCGTTGATTTAGGTGCGACTTTTATTCCCCATTCTATCACGTTAACGTAAACAAGAATGCAGCGTCTTAGGAGAGTTGAAATTTTGCCATACAATTAATGGAAAATACAGGATATTGTTTTAATTACTGAGCAAATTTTCTGGAGCGACTTAGAATCGGTAAGTACTTTCTCATAGTAACATGGGTTGAAATATGTCAAAAATTTTGAGACTCTTCATACAAATCAGGCTAAATGGTGTAGTGTTCGCTAAAGTATGGGAAGTCCAAACAATTTGACATATGTCAACCCATATTACTATGAGAATGTTGTTTACTTACCGATTCTGAGTCGCTCCAGAAAATTTGGGCACTAATTAAAAAATTATCCTGTATAACTTGCACCGGGAACTCATGATGCCTAGTGCATATTTTATTTAGCATTTGATCACGTCACGAAAATAGGTATTCAATATTAGGCTGGTAAGTTTAAAGTTATATAAAAGTTGGTTCGCCTATCTATGTTATTATAAGAACAACTGATGTATTTTTTAAGGCAAACTCACTTTTAATCTCAGCAAGAAGAGCTGTTCCTCCCTAATCCTTGAGCCAAAGTTTTTAAGTACACAACATAAGAAAGCCTCAAAGAAGAACTTAAGAAAGTTTTAGGACAGCTGTTGTCTGCCCCTGAAAGGTGTTTAATTCTAAGTAGGTATCTATAAAAAAAGCTCTAGCGAAACCGTTTCCAAAGACTTATTTTGACTGCTAACAAAAATCAAAAAATCTAGTAACTACCCAACTAGCAAAGTACCCTTACAAACAAAAGCTTGTAAGAGCTATGGTCTCATATAAGGATTAGATATGTTATAATTAAGAGAGAAACCCTTATAAAAGCATGTTGTTAGTCTATTTAAGCTGTAAGAGCATTATTCTTTTATCTCCCAGTTACTCCATATGGAGCCATAACAATTGAATTTCTATTGTGTCTGGTTTTAAGGATAACGAGAGGTTAAGTTGTATCTAAGAAAATCGTAGTTGTTGTAATCGTAATCGTAGAAGTTGTATCTAAGAACCAGAGCAGTGCAGTAGTGTAAGCGTAGTAAAGTAGTATAAGCGCACTTTATAAGTCCTATTACACTTGATTCTTAATTAACACTTCTAAATACATTTGTAAGTACATTCGGTCCCAGAAGTGTCTTTACTAAGTATTTTGTTAGACTGCGACTTTTATATTATCTTACAGTATTTAAAGTGTGATTTAGGACCGAATAAAGAGTAGTAGCACGTTAACAGTCTTACAAGCGACTTGGCAATAAGGCAATGGCCTCGTAGATGAGTTTAATTGACTTATCGAGTGCTATATAAGCTTAAATAGGTATACTAGACTCTGATAAAGGATTTATAAGTCATAGTTGACGGTAATGGCGACATTCTGATGTATTTCACTAACAATAAAATTTATTCAAAGTTTGAAAACATACTTTTGAAAAGGCCCGTTAAGATATTGTTATTGAAATTTTAAAACAATCGAGAAAAACTATTTCGCAGAAATCGTGTGTGTAGTGTGTGACAAACACAGGAGTTAGAAAATATACACACTAGCGTTTTGTAATTATCCACAATTAATACATAATACTTACGTTTTTGATGAGCCTTGTATTCTTTTTATAAAATGTTCATAGCATTTTTATTTATAGGTTATTTGCCCCCAAATCACACTATTACCTAAGTTTGTTTTTTCTTATAAAAGCATCAACAAGAGTTTTGTAAGATTGAAAATATACTTTCAAGACCGATATTTAAGCAAATGAAAGAATGAATACCTAGGCTTATAAAGTGCGCCCAAATCCACACTTATATCAGCCCTTGAGTATGATATAAGACTGTAAAAAATATGGTCTTAGGATATTTGTAAGATTAAATTTTGTTAGTTGGGAAGGTAAACATAATTTTTCGTCTCCTTAAAATCGTTGTTTGTAATGTTTCCAACAAACTTACAAATTCAAGTCCATCCAACTAAACCTATTGTCATAGCAACAGTGAAATAGTAGTACTCCGTAGTATATATTTCTGCCGTTGAAACAATTTTGTTATACTCGTAATATTCTCAATCGAAGCTTAAAGTACATTTGAGAAAGTGCACTTTGTTGGTCATGTTATGCGGTTTCCAACAGAAATTCTATATAACGCGTTCCTCGAGGTCCTAGTGCTTTTCAGGGATAAGCAGCCAGCTTAGGCTGTCACTCCAGCTTCACATATCACACAGAAATAGAGACATGTTATTGTGCTTTGTTGAGCTGGCTTATTAGTTCTACCGTGCTAGCAAAGTGAAGCTGCCCTATCAAGATATGTGTGTATACTTACACACTACCAAAACTGATAAATAAGCTCACCGTTTGATTGATGGTAAGTCGTCACTACAGCTTAATTGTTAAGGACATCCAACAAGAGAAACACAAACACAAGCAATAACTTATTCTCATGAGTATAACTTGCGCGTAGCCGTTCCTGTAGCATTAGTTGTTATATTTTTAGACCAGGAACAGGGTTTTTCTATAAAATCATAGGCTCCTAACCCACTACAATCACATCATCAAAACCGGAAGTAGTTACCCACGGCTGAGTATAAGAGTTTAAGTTCTTTTGGCTACAGCCCCGATCTTGAGCCTCTCGGGTACTAATCATAATCCTCAGTAAATGTAGATTCCGTGTGAATTGCACTTCCACCTTCGCCCATAATTATGGTTTACCATCAGATGTTAAACGGTAATACGCATCAGAATACTCTATACAAAAATAATGACATGAAATTAAATTAAATGAAATTAATGAAAAGGAAATGAAAATAAATAAATAAAATAAAATAAATTCACAAATAAATTCAAATTAATATAATGTCACAGTTCACACGAAAGATTTCAACGCAACAATAACCAATGCGTAGTCATAACTTTGAACCTATCAATATAATGCTCGACAAACTCATGCACAGTGCGTTTTATGCGCCGAATGAGACCGCGAGCGTTATCTAATAAAAAAATAAAAAGAAGACGCATAAGCAACAAAATTTCCATAACCACCAACTACAATGAGTGGTCTACTAAAATGCAATATAACTATTTTACGGGCGTGACACCGCAGAAGTTTTGTGTCGCCATAAAACGCATACTGCGCGTTGTCGGCGCGTCGCGGCGCAGGCGCAGTACCGCTGCCGCGGGTCAAGGAAGCTGTTAAACGTTATCTGATGTCACCGCTAGTACTTAGTTATGTCGTTAGTACTAAGTAATTGTCTGCCACTTCCCTCTTTAGGGACCCTTAAGGAGAATAAAGAGGTTGCAATCTTCTTGGTAGCTGTGCGAGTTGACTCTTTGTAGAGGTTGCAAGCCTCAGAATAATAACTAAAGCTATAGAAACCGGACTAAAATAGCAACACTCATTCATCAGTTCGTACTATTTTAACTAATGAACCTAAGTGATGTATTGGAAAGACATCGATTATCCCTTTTCTTTCGTTATTTCGAAGGTGTCACCAGATTTGTGACGTCATATTTGAGGTAATTATGAAGGACTCAAAGATTTTTTTTGATCACCGATTATCTGATGTCCGTTTGACATAACAATACAAAAAATAAAAACTAAGTGTCTACCATTTGTCGCACTCCAACCTCCTTTTCTAGCCATAAGATAGAACGGAACTAAACATAGTTGCACGATTTTTATTTTAGCCATCCTTCTATAGCTTTAGTTATTGTTCTGAGTTGCAAGCTTTAGCTTTGGAGAACGTCGATATAGAGAGTACTTTATAACAGAGAGAATAAAACTATTTAAATACCGACGTATCTTCCGAAAACAACACTGTCTGTCTAAACCAAAACTATTCTAAACTATACAATATACCTATCTCTAGAGAATGCTGCCGCAGCTGTTTTAGAATCCAAAACGCTAAATCAAATATCAAGCAGATAATATTTGGTTAACAAATAATTATCAAAATGGTGATTTACTTCAACCTTAACCACAACGTCCGATTTCAATTGTAAATCAACGCCGTAATTATCCCGCCGCCCGCCGTACAGCAGAATCAAACTGATTGCAATCAGCGATGGCATTTGAAGCGGTACAGGTGCAGCCCGGGCCCACCCTACTCACACATTCGTGTGATTTATCGCGCCTGCGTGATGGCTCTGGAACCCACTGACCTTCTGAAGGTGCATTAATCTTTGATGAAGTGAAACGTGAGTTCGATGGCGCAGTGGGTTGCGCGTTCGGGTTGCTATCTTGCAAGTTGATCAACTTTCGCATTGTCGGATTTTCTGAAATGGTAGTTCAGAAGGCATGTTCAGCTGTCGGTTCGTTTCGGTTGTTGTAATATAGTAGTCGTTAAAACCCAACCTTCGACTCTTGGAGTCGAGTTAGTGGGTTTATTCGGGACTATTCTGGTTATAAACCCCATATTAAGGTTACTTCCCATGAACTCCCCATTTGCTATTGTATATGTAGGAAGTACACGTATTTCCTCCTTCATCATTCCTTCTTTTATCAAGATATGAAGAAACTTGCGGATAGGCAAGACGAAGACGGTTAATGAGGCGCAGTCCTGCTACACTGGCTATCTTCCTATCAGCACTCCCGCATCTGTTTAACATAAGACAAAAGTTATTGTCGTCAAATGCAAGCAGAGCAGAGGAGCTGTGGTGAATGCGCTCGGTCTGCGATTGCTGAAGTTAAGGAGCTATCGCAAAGACCGGTCTTTGGATGGGTGCCCAAAAATGTGTCATCTCGAGCTACTCCGTGCTTTGGAAGGCACGTCGGTCCCGGTTGCACTATATAGCAGTCGTTAACGCCACCAATCCGCACTGGGCCCGCGTGGTGGTTTATGGCATGTTCTCCCTATCCATCCTTAGGGAAGGCTATCCTAGGCTTGTGTCCCAGCAGTGGACACACAATGAGTTGGCGATGGCAAGCAGAAAGATAAAGGAAGTATACATGACGTTTGCGCTTCATATACTATACAACTACAGATCAAATGCAACATAGTTAGTTCGTGCGGTGGCAATCCAGCGTTTTTTGACGTATACGAAATGAGAATGATCCGTCATCGATGACTCAACTCGGCTGCGGCTAACTACAGATTACAGTTACTATAACTGAATGGTGTGCGGTTACAGTTAACCACATTACTCGTTGCGCTATTACTCTCGTGTTTTAACCGCTCGCTCAAAAAAAGGAAAGTGTAGTTGGCTAACATACCTATAACAGCAGTTATTTAGTTTCGTCAGATATTGGTGATATACAAACCTGAGTCTGTATTACAATGATCTTTATACAAACTGAACAAACATTAACTACTTGGTCCTTGATTCTGCTATTTTGAATCGTCTACAATCGTGTTTCAGTGGCCAGCTTTGGACATTTCGAATATGGGACAAATGTTAGAATCAAGTCACCGAGATATCCTCACCAGCTCAATTTATGCCACCACTGCTGGGGCACGCGACTTCCTGTATATGGAAACACCACAGTGTAAAGGCCATATACCACTATGGCACAGAAAGGATTGGTAGTTTAACTTAACTTAACTTAACTTAACTTTTCTTACACTCACACCAATTATCTAGCCCAAGAGAAGCTTCGTTATAAAACTCGTTAAATGGTTACTAGACAACGGATAAACATACTTAAAATACATACTTATTATACATAGAAAACACCTAGACCCGAGACAATTTAGAAAAACAATAATTTCTAAATTGACCCGACCGGGGATCGAACCCGGGACCTCAGAGATGGCGACACCATGAAAACCGGTGTATAAACCACTCAACCAAGGAGGCCGTACAGAGGTAGTTGTTTGTCACTGATACGTTTACACCGATAATCTTATCGATGTATGCAAACATGAACGCATACTTTTGCTAATTAGAACCTGGAGAAAAAACCGTAGTATTTTTATAAATAGGTACGTCGTATTCGTAGTTGGTGGCAGAGTTCGAAGTCCGGCTTGCTTGTTACCACCATTTTGTCCATGTCTATAGCAATAGTTGTTTCGACAGATTCCGGATAAAGTGCACTTCTATCTTCAGCCTTATCTTTACTTCCTATAATTATTTTTATTAATAATTAGTATAGTTACTTACTATTTATAATTCCCCGTTGTGGGAAATAAAAGGGTTTAATAGCTGGCAGCAGCTGTTAGGTCTACCACCGTTATTGCATTAATTGATTCTGTTAAAGCCATAAATGGTTTGACCCACTTTTGTCATAACTATATCGATTCTGCAAAAGCGAATATTTTATAAGGCAGCTTGAATGCGGTTCACTTGCTATACGATTATTTCTGATTTTCTTGATGTCGTGTAGGGAGCCGATGGCAGGGAGATATGCCACACTGAGGAAGGCAAAGGGAAGATCTTCCTCCGAGCTGGGTGGTATTGCTCGGGGACCGAAGTCCAACGGATGTTAGTTGGAGGTGCTATACATAGCGAAGGAGATGGTGAAACTTCGCTACCGCGATGCAGGCTTCCCATACTATTTTACGTCGTGGTATGGCGACGTCGTTGATTTGCGTCTGTGGCGCCATCTGTTGACACGGTTGAGAAGGTGTTTGCTTCGTGTCGAATAATGTGCGGCGTATGCGGTAGGTGGAGCCGCCACAGTCGTAAAGAGTAATATCGTAGTGGCTCCAATGATCGACACAATAATCCAGTGTTCGACACAATAGCCCAGTGCCCGATACCAGTTGTCCCCGCCAAAAAATAATAAATAATTACTGAATGAAGGCTGGAAGCAAATGGTATTCAATTGTTGCTTAACTCAAAAATCTGTTGCTGTTTTTCTATTTTTAATTGTAAAAGGAGATAATTGTCGATCAGCGGTGCCGCTACACTACCAAACTTTTTTTGATTTTCAATTCAATTCAATATATTTTTATTTAAGCATCATGGCTCATTTGGGTTAGTTACAATAATAAATGTTGTTTGTTAAAAAGTTCTTACTAAACTCTATCCTATAGGTATCCATGTTCCAAACGCTGCCTTACCATGGGCTGTTATAGCAGTGTTATTGCAGTTGTGAGGACGCAGCACCTGAAAGTACTTGAAAATAATGTTAGCAAAACAAACTGCCGCTGTTTGCCTTACGTTGTGACAAGGAAGGTTTCTTCACAAAGTTTGTTCAAAATAACAAAAGTGTTGCAACCGTTTTTATGTTGCGGGCGACACCTGCTTCATAAATCGCGATGTTCCCTGACATTTATACATAACATAATACACGACATATACATACATATATGTTCGTCCGCCACGCCACGCCACGTCCACGTGAACGGGTCGTACGTCCCGTGAGATCGATGCGGCCGGGTCTCGCTCGCCACAATTGATAGGACCGCCACAGGGCTGTACTTGGACACCTGAGTCCTTTCAACGGCTAATTTATAAAAAGGAAGTTACGAACTCGTAAGTGTTAGAGCTTGTCCCTTGACATACTCAGCCAATTGGACGAACGATTTCAGAAATTTTTATTGATCTTGTCTCATTAATATATTTTTTTAGTATCTATTAAACAGGAATCAAAATCTAGGGTTGTTAGACAGAAACGTGTTGGAGATAATAAATATTTTAAATTGATATTTGTTTGAGATTTGAGAGTGTTGTTGTTGTTGGGTCAATGGTTAGACAGAAACGTGTTAGAGATAATAAATATTTTAAATAAAAGAAACATCAAGTTTTTTGGATCAAAGGTCGCACTCATTTTATTTGAGATCAACGGAGTCGAACCAAATTTGACTGAGCATGTGTTTAGTAACTAATTTTACCTTCAGTTATATTTGTATTGTACCTTTAATGTCATAACTTATTAACACTTACAAAACTGTGTAACTTAAATACTAAACAGCTACTCCCAATAATGTGTAGGTACCTACTGTCAATTATAAATAGCTAATGACTATAAAAATATATTATGTTTTAGCAATGCACTTCTTATCAAGTCAAGTCTATTATATAATTGGCATCAAAGAATCGAAAAATTATCGTGAAAGATGCGATATTATGTAAATACAAAAATCCGGCCAAAATTCGCAACGACTTACGACTTACTCCTCAGTCCGTCTCTGTCTACATAAAGCTTATGTACCCGACAGACATACCCTAACCCCGCCACTAAAATACATGTACTAAAGAATATGATACTTAGTTCTTAAACTACCCTATTACTAAACTAACTAGTATTGAAGAAGCGCTCACTAGGAAGAGGAGAATTTTAAAATATCCATTAAATACTCGCTTGCGTTAACGTGATCAAATTATCAATAAAACTCGCACTAGGCACCCTGGCATCTCACATCCTCTCGAAAACTACCATCATCGAAAAGAGCCCAGGTTTGGTGCGGCGTGTGATCTGAGGTGAGGCTCAACTATATAGCTATAAGCATCACAGTTTTTTATTTTTTTATTTAAAAAGGTCCCAATTTAATTTCTACAAGGTTCCATTATCATTCACATTAAGATATATTTTTTTAAGAATTTCATTCAAAGTCTGTTATTCAGTTATTCATTGTAAACCTGTACAGGCACATATTATTAACAAACAATTCATTTAATTTAAACTAATGTACTTAGCTACCACCTGTTTTGATTTATGACCAATAAATAATAACTAACACGGCAGACCATATTTTTCATTGCCGTTATTTACGCATTCTTGCCAACCATAAAAGTATTCATTGTGGCTGCAGTGCAATCTACAATGTTTGACAAATGTTTTACATGGAAAAAGACAGTGAAGAAAGTCGATTCATTGAAATGATAGCATGGATACCGGAACATGCACACCTGTGTTCCATTTGCACATTGAACACTAACATATTATATCCGTTCGCGGCCATTATTCCCTCCCAACACGTCCTCATAAATTGGCGGCAGCTTCCTCCGGAGATATTTCCCACGCTATTCATTTCGATACATGAATAACAGCCTGTTCCGAAGCTAATAAGAAAAAAACGAAAAGTCATACATTAGCGATCAAGCGGAAACTGAGACAGTAGTAGGTACTAGTGCCGTGCCTTCTAATGATACCGAATGCGAGGAGGAAATAGTCCTGCAACATTTTACTACTAGTGATAATGACGTTACACTTTGTTTTTCTGTTTACGAAGTGTGCTAGTGGCTCCGTCTACGCAAAGCTTCATTTTTTTATCGAGAATTAAATTGCGCAGCAATTATAGGATGGAAGAGAAACAAAAGATATATATTTTTTAAAGATGAAGGTTTGTTTTTACTCAAATTGCCAAGCATTCGTAAATATTTCTTTCTTGAACTGATGAAAGGCCGGAACGGAAACTTGGGGTTGGATCGCGACGAAGCCATAAACAGACTTCAAAGGCAATAGTACAAAGCTTTGTTATAGCTTTGCGAAACCCAAGTAATTTACAGTTTTTACATTTGCTGAAACTTATTTTAATGGCTCTGTTTGTTGTTAGTAACAAGACTATTTATATTATGAGATGATGATTGTGAGTTGTCAAATACATACTATCTTTAAAGTATCACTTATCAGTTATCAGCATTTTTTTTAACTCTAATTCTGCTTTTTTGTTTGGTAAGTTACGATGGTACATTTCAACAGATATCGTTTATTAAAGTGATGAGCCTTTCGAAAAGGAGGTAGTTAAGAAAGGTCTACTCGTTATGGATGTAGTACTAATGGTCCATGATCGGTTTCTGAGCATTCGCTGGTATCCGATGTCGAGCCTGAAACCGAATTCTTTGCAGACAGACACCAGCGCAAACAGCGCCGGCTGCACAAACAATACCCATCGCAATCGCATAACGCTTCTGATCGGAGCCACTTCCTCCTCGCCCTTATCCTAACGTCACAAAGCTCAGAATCGCACACAAACAAGCGAGGGTATATATATACTGTTACAAATGACATCCGTTTCCTTTATATTCTATACATAAAAGATGCTATAGTCTCAGAGCCTTATCGATCTTGGAGATATACTATAATGTAATGACGTCAAATGTTACAGACAGTGGTACGCGCCAAAGTAATTCGTATTGCGTTGGTGTACGTTTTAATTTGGCTCGTCACGTTCTGACCTACAAATGGAGGTCGGATTAATTTGCGACAGAGACGTATTTAGAGCGCTGAAATTGTATTTTTTTTTTGCGTTCGCGCGACGTTTGTAATTTTGTGAAGTGAGTGGCATACGGGAGTGTTTCGAATTTTCCCGCCGCAACTATTTCGTATAGCTAAAAGGAAAGGCTTGTCGTGTTTGAATTTTGAAGTGAAGATAAAATAAAACATTTTGTGCTTCATTTTTATACGCTACCTGGAATCTACGTAAAAGCTAACGTCCACTGGAATTAAGCTGCGCGGAATGTTCAGTGTTAACTACTATGTTTTAAACATTTTGTACAATTTGGTTGGTCTACTCAAGATAGACACTTTCAATATGTGCTTTAGTTTTATAGGGCTTAGAAAAGTTTTTCGGTGGCAGCCAAAGGTAGTCAAAAATATTTTATTTACAGATAACATCAAGTTCAATTTTCCAACAATAAGCAATAAGCAAGTTTAACGTTTATGAAATGAAGACTATAGTTAATGAATTAACAATAAAATAAAGTATTGTGCATAATTATCTTAGAACGCGAAAGAGGTTAAGCAATACTAAACAAAAGTAGAATAGACTAAAAGGTTGTATTTAAAAAAAACTAGAGCGCTTTTTTTTCTAGAAAACAAGTCCATACCCTAGAGCTTATCTTCCCCCAGACTAGTGCCGGTCGTAAAAATCCAGACCAGATAGCCCGTTTCTATTTTTGCTAGTCACTCCCCTCGTCACGACTAAGCCTGCATAAGCCACGCTAGGGAATTGAAATGAAAGGAAGAACATATTGTCATTGTGAGCGTCAAATATAAATGAAACAACCTAACGTTATGAAAAGCTTTTTAAAGAAATGATGATTGATAAATGTATACCTTAATTTCTACGTATATTTTGGCAAGCAAATTTTTATCATAAACAAACTTCCAAGAGCGGCATTTTTCAAATAAAAAGCTTCAAGTAAATACTACGGGTTCTGAAAAATGCTAAGTGACACAGACGCCAAAAAACAATAAAATATTTTCAACTGAAATAAGTATTATATAGTATATAGTTATTAGACACATCGTGTTATTTATTTCACTAAAATTTCACTGTTTTTTCTCTCGAATACAATGAAACAATAGTGGCATGACATAACAATAGAGAAATACAAATTCTTTTCCAGGATGCAGTAATGGGTCGCAAATATTTTTTTCAAGAAACGCTATTTGTTTTATTGTTTTATCCACGTACTCATCGGTATGGCCATTGTAAATAAGCTTATTTTAAATTAAAATGTTACTTTTAGAAGCTATAATTATGACAAAAATTTGGGCATCAGATAATATATGATATGAATAATTACGACGATGTAAACAAAGCACTCTCTGATGTACTCAGTTGGTTTACTATTAATAATTTGCAGCTTAATGCTAAAAAAACAAAATGTATTAATTTTAAATTACCAAATGTCAAAAATGAACCAACTGATATAAGAATAAACGGTGATCGATTAGATTTGGTAGACTCAACAGTTTTCTTAGGTATAACCCTTGACTCAAAACTTCAATGGAATCCTCACATTTCGAAATTGGCCGGCAAACTCAGTTCTGCTGCTTATGCCATTAGAAAAATAAGGCAGTTAACAGACGTTGAAACTGCTAGAACAGTTTACTTTAGTTATTTTCATAGTGTCATGTCGTATGGCCTCTTACTGTGGGGAACAGCGGCTGATATTGAAACTATATTCATTTTACAGAAACGAGCAGTAAGAACAATCTATAGACTAGGTTCACGAACTTCTTTAAGAAATCTTTTTAAAGAAATTGATGTCTTGACAGTGGCGTCTCAATTTATTTATAATTGTATAGTTCTTGTACGTTGTAATATCAATTCATTTGCTAAACACAGTGATGTACACAATTTTAATACTAGAAATAAGTCAAAACTTGCAATGCCACTGTTCAGGTTACAGAAGGTGCTTGGTTCTTTCTTGGGGCAAGGTATACACTATTACAATAAAATACCAAATACTGTACTAGATTTACCTTTAGATAAGTTTAAAAAACATGTAAAGTCTTCTTTATTAAAAAAAGGTTATTATACAGTCAAAGAATATTTAGAAGATAAAACAGCCTGGCTATAATAAAAAACATATACATAATACTACTTATAAATAGTGTCCTGTAGATAACAAAATAGCGTTGCATTGAACATTACAATTAGTTTTATTTTTATTATTATTAACTATAGTTTTTTTTGACTTTTACTAGTACTGTATGATATTGTAAAAAATTAAACTGGTAAATTATGTTTTTGCTGACTTAAATATTTTATTTAGTTATTTTTTATTTTTTGTGTTTTTTTACATGTTGTGATTGTCCTTTACATTTTGTGTTTTTATTTGTGATGGAAAGTGTCCTTTATGATAGGGCTTTTTCCAATATTTATGACGCTGTAAGGGAGAAAAGAGCTGGACACTTGCTGAGTTTCTTGCCGGTTCTTCTCAGTACAAGATCTCCCGCCCAGAGTAGATAGACTTACGAACCGATGGCTTAAAATGACGTTCATAAGAGCTATTTGTAGCCTAAACTGAATAAATGATTTTGAATTTTGAATTTTTTGAATTTTGAACAAGTTAAAAGCACATTCAAGTATCTTTCTAACTACTATTTAATACAAAAACAAGTGTCGAACACATTTACGTAAGTCGAATTCGAACCCGCACTTTCTGACATTCTGTTTCTTACCGTTAGACTTTTATGTTTGTTAAGATTTTAAGACAATTCACTTCGACGAATGTGATTAATCCAAAAACTTATGTAATTACTTTTTATCATCATCTCAGCCAAAAGACGTCTACTGCTGGACATTGCCTTCCCCCAAGGATCTCCACAAAACGACAGGTTTTTGCTAATAAGTATACTATAACTAACTATACTAAATAGCTATTAACGTAACAAAACCTGTTGTACTGTAATTATAAAACTATATAGTTTTAAATTTAACTATTTGCTGGCACACTGGCTATCGTATATCGATCTTACTTTCAATGTAATAGATGACCAAATGTATTTCAAATCCCTCCTTGTTTCGGTAAGCTTGTTAGCGCTGTCACAAAACCACAATCACACAGAGTAGCCGACTTACAGCGGTCTCGCCTAGCACTCTCTAAGTCCGCCCCTGTATTTGTACATGTAGTTATTTATTAAATAATTACAGAGAGACAACGATGTATCACTCGGTACCATGCCATTATATACGGTTATTACAATCGTATTTCCTGTCATATTTAAAAACTTTACGTTTAATGGGAACGGAAAAAATTTGCGATATCAATTCAGATAGAGTACGTAGATAAGGAATTCTTTTGCACTAGAGTAGCACTAGCACTAGGTAGTTATTGAAACTGACAACTTTAAAAAAGAATGCGCGACAGCTCTTCACACACATGGGTTCGATTCCCGCCTGAGGCAAGTCGTCTTTCAAGTGTTACCTCCAGTTCCGATACAAATATAGCATTGTGAATGCAAAATACAAATTTAAAATAATCACCGTGATTTTGTTCACAAACAAATATACTTAATTTAAGAAAATTTTGCTTACTACATAAGTTTACAATAAAAAATACCTAATTAATTTTCAATTATACTCGTTATTTAGCAACTGTGCTGAAATTTTGAATCGCGCGGTTACAGTCAGGATAAATCCGGCACATAACGTTCTAACTAACCAATATTGTAACAACTCGCGTACCTATACTTATGGAGAGCAATAAATGATTGAATGTAATTGAATTGGATACTTCACGATACGAAAGCAATGCGTCACACGTTTTGTATTTATCAAAATAAAACGCAATGCATTTTACATTTCAACGCAGCGAAAGCCGCATTAAGGAACAGAGCCATCATCACTGTTTATGAGACAGAACCATTTTTCCAATCTTTTCAACAATAAAATGGCAATCGGCTTTAAACAAAAGAATGTAAGAAAGTTGCAATTAAGCAGTCAATCTCCTTGGCGATTGAACCCACACACGACGAGCCAAGATGGCGATCCAACATTGTTCTGTACACGTGGGCAGAGGGGAGAAATTAATTAAAACAACGAGTAATTCACCGGTGCTGCGATGGTTATCTGTCTTAAGCTTTTTAGCGATGCCGTTTATTTTTTTCTGACGGTACCTACTTAACTAATTAATTATACGTACATAAGATAACGCCTCGGTGGCTGAGTGGCAGAGTGCTCGGTCCGATACCCGAAGGTCCCGGGTTCAATTCCCAGGTCGGGCAAAGTGTATTTCGGATTTTTCGATTTCCGATTACCAACCCGCATTTGGCAAGCGTGGAGATTAAGCCATTTCTCATCAATTGTAGCGATGACTTGATTACAATGATGGAGGCCTTTGCCCAGCAGTGGGACAATTATAGGCTGTTTACTTACTTACATAAGATTACGTTTTATTCCAATTTCCTTGTTGTCGTCCTTGGCATATAGGTAGAGCAAAATCTTTCCAACAAAAAGTAACATACCTATAGCCATCCTCTTTCTCCCTTTATCTCTATCTTCAGCATTTCTTAATTTTATCCTATCTAATGGTGGGGTCTACTAGCTAGACGGTTCATTCTTATTATACACTTTGCACAGTTGGACGCATCAGTAGAGACATAGCAGTTCTTCAGGTCTTATGTATGTCTGTACATCTCGATTTCCATTTGCCCAGGTAACTTAAACATGCAGCGATCCTGATTTACCTAAACAATCTATATTATCTATACTAATATATAAAGCTGAAGAGTTTGTTTGTTTGTTTGTTTGTTTGTTTGTTTGTTTGTTTGTTTAAACGCGCTAATCTCAGGAACTACTCGTTCGAATTGAATAATTCTTTTTGTGTTGGATAGTCCATTTATCGAGGAAGGCTTTAGGCTATATAACATCACACTGCGACCCATAGGAGCGAAGCAACAGTGAAAAGTGTTGCAAAAACGGGAACAAGAGCCTAAAAATTAATAATGCTGCCGAAAGTCACTATTCCACGCGGACGAAGTCGCGAGCACAGCTAGTGTTATTATTATAAAGGTAGAAGTTATATGCATACAAAACAATCGCAAAGAACTTCCAAATTTTCCGTTCAAATTACGAACGCAACGGCAGAACAGATAAACATTATTAATTTTAAATAATATTTGTTTTATTTTTGTCAAAATGATGTAAATAAGATAGCGTAATTAATAAAACAATAAGAACGAAAAAGACATTATAGTGTTTGTTATTTGGCATTTTTCTAACGAAAACAAGATCTAATTATGGGATTTTGTAACCGGATCTGTCAACTGGCTCAGTTGTCTGTCTCCTTCTTCGAGGGCGACTATGGCCAAACAAAAGGATACGGCTGCCATCTTTTGTTCTGCGCGTCTTCTGGGCGCCAGAAACGTATCTATCTTTTTTACATAACTAATTTCATTGAACCTATATAACACTAAGTGCCTTACAAATAAACAAATAATAAAGTCCGAATAGTTATTCCGTGTTTTGTCTCTTTTACTCTAACTTGAAATGACGTTTACATGACAGGAACAAAACACGGAATAAGTATTCTGACCTTATTCTTTGTTTATACGTAAGGGGCTTATCACATTAATATTATAAAAGCGAAAGTTTGTGTGTATGTATGTCTTTATATTTGTTCCTTCTTCACGCTGCAACGGATGGATGGATTTGTATGAAATTCGGCATACAGATAGTTTATAACCTGGATTAACACATAGAATAGTTTATATCCCGATATTCCCACGGGAATCACACTATAAATATACTAAAAACGACAATTTAATCAGTGCGTCAGCTATGATCTTGAGAACATCCTCGGCAAGGTTGCTGTTGCTGTTCTTTGGAATACCATGAAACAGAAGTACTTTTCTTCGCACGGCAGTTTCCAGTCTATCTTGGCCAAGTGTAAGGAGATCTAAGTGCGACTTGATCTTAGTGAAGGCTTCCCAGAAAAAGGTCTTAAACTCTGAAAACTCACGTGCTAGTGTGACAATATCAGGGTTAACAGATGTGGACTTTGATGATGCCTTCTGTAGTTTTATATCATAGTCACGAAGTCGAGATTCAAACATAGTTTCCAGGTCCTTTAAACTGTCAGTTAGCTTGTAATTATGTGGTAGTAGATGAAGGTGAGCTCAGCAAATATTATTCCATTAAAACTTATCACTTATATGCTTTAGTGTAATTTAAAATAAAATTTAAATACAGGAACTATACAATTTGCGTGTGCAACTTGATGGAAACTATCAAAGCAGTACGAAGTCCGCCGGGTCCACTAGTAAGCTATATAGGGTGTGGTACTAGTGTTCCACGGGAACCACTGATCGACATTCTTTCCTTTAATCATTAAAAAAAGGGAGTCAGTAACGGATTTTAGTGTTTAGCATAAACCACCTGCTTCCTGGATGTCATTCCGCAAAATTTCAATGAAAATCAAATTTCAATGATTACCTTTATTCATGTCAGGGATGCTTTTAGTTAGGTGATAGTTTAGTTAGTGCAGGGATGGGCAAACTACGGCCCGCGGGCCATCTACGGCCCGTGAGTGATCGAAGTCCTGCCCGCGACCATCAAACAAAAATTCAAGAGCGTGTGTGTTTCAGAAAATGCATACCTATCAATGTTTTTATTTCATAAAAAAAGCAAAAAATTCAGTAGCCTGGCCCGCCATAGATTTTGTTAGTAAATATTGTCACGCGAATGAAAAAGTTTGCCCATCCCTGGTTTAGTGTATATTTTTTTCCCTTTAGTTGATGGCTTCGTGCGATTAGCACATTTAGCCAGTGTCAAAGTAATTTTTCTTACAAATAGGTAAATAAACAATATTTCCTTTTGTATGATAATGATGAATGATGATAGAAATGAGAAGTGAGAAATGATGTATCCCCCCAAACCCTCGAGTATCTCAGTAAAGAAGTGGGGCTTTACTAAGTCCTCACGCGGACTTGTTAAGAGAATTTGAAAAGTGCCTTTGCACTGTTTTGTTTTATTTGCCAACACGCATGCACACTCACAAATCCACCATTATTTCACATTAATATTCGACATAACACAAATTTTAGAAAATTAAACAAAACCGCAGACATGACTCTAAACTTTCCCGCCAAGAAGTGCTCTAGTGCATAAGTTTTTCATACAAATTGTGCAAGTTTTTTATATCTACTGTTTTTGTTTTTTTTATGGGCAACGAAAATTACGTCCAACATTGGGCTTAAAGTGTCGAACACTGCTGGAGCTACTACGAAAAATAGAAAATAAATTTTAATCTAATTTCTTATATTGCAAACTTTAGTCCTGAAATTCTTGCCATTAGACATGATGAATGATTACACCTAGTAACAGACGGTCGTGTGTAGCTAATTAATAGAATTCATTAGTACACCGTCATCCCTTGTTGTACAACAGGAGAACATCAACGATATACGAGCAGACGATCGCAACAATTAATTAATAACAGGATTATATACTCGTACACACACATACACAGTAATGTAGCGTCATCTCATCTGTCACGGCCAGAGCATTTGCGGGGTAGGAGGGATGGAGGATTCTGGTCGTTACCATCACAATGATGTACAGTCAGCAGCCAAAGTTAGTAGCCAAAACTGGAATAGCAATACCAAAGGTAACAAAAGATTATTATTATTATCTAATCCTTTGTTGTAGAAAGCATATAGAAAATACAAAAAAATGTAATATAAATAATATGTAGTGTTAATTCCGCTAACTCACTCGTTTATACAGCTTTATTTTATTTTTTTGTACCATGGATTTTCGCAAAATAACGCCTGATTCCATTAATTATATAGAAAATACACATTGAAGAAAACGTTGCGCAAGGCATAAGTTGAGCTTATCTGTAAAATAAATGTCTACATGTCTACCCTAGCCATTTTGTATAAATAAATTCATTGCATTGGTGTGTATGTATGCTTTACGATGTTTGACAAAAAATATATGATATAATAACGTTATCAAAGTAAACGAATATTCGCTGGTACAGGTTTATTGTTACTCTTTAGTAGCATTTATAATGGTAGATTTTGATCATTTACTCTTGTTGACTGTACTCAAACAATGTAATGTATAACTACGTATGGAGGCTTGCGTTATCCTGTATAGTCTTTATATGTTAACCGGATAATAGAGTATTCACGACATAAACCTACTATTAATGTCTTTCTTCTATTTCTTTATTCACAACAATAGGGAAACTCTAGCCTCCATATCACATGCTACTAATGTTGTTGTCATGGTAACATCTTAGATAAGATAATGGTTGCTAGCCAGGCGGACACACAATAAGCCTTAACACCAAGCAAACAGAGTACAGAGTACAATTTTAATATAACCGTTCGTCCACTCCCGATATCTTTAAGACCTGTGGTTTGACCACTAGACCAACACACTATTAGTTACTCCCGATCGGATCTGAACCCCTCAGAGAATTTAGTAGGGCACGGGGACACGCACTAGTGCGTGATGCCGTTCCCTCTATAAAACCTCCGAAGGTGTTTCGTTTCGCACGGCTTGAGGAACGCTTTAAATTTCTCGCCGCCCCCAAAAAAGTCCGGTGACGCTAAATGCCGCCTGAGGCAAGAAGCAGACTCTTTAAAACACACAATATGTCACATAATATAATAATAATATGTCATGTTCATAATATCGATTTTAAATTCACAAACCGGCGCGCATCACCATCTTCAGTCTCCCTATCTTGTGCTACTACGCCGTAGCGCTACACAGTGAAATACACTTCTCGTAGTACGTAGTTATGACTTCTAGCAATACAATATTTTTTCACTAAACAAAAGAATTTGAATAAACTAATTTGTTTCGGATTTTCCGATTCATACCTGGGGTTCGAGGTTACCAACCCGCATTTAGCATGCCAATGCTTATCAATTGTAGCGAAGACTTGATTTCAACGATAGAGTCCTTTGCCTAGTGTAGCAAATATCATAGCATATAACAGATATAGGCTATTATTTACTAATGAGCTAATTAGGAAACAATTGTTGCATATATATATAAAACATTATATCAGGTATAGTTACCGTAACGGCAACGAGGAACGCTAAAACATGCGACCGAGCACGAAGCGTAAAAGTACTTTGGGAGAAGCACTGAGGTATGGGAGAGGCGACACGAATTCTTGGCGACATTCCGCATATGTATTAGTACCGTGAAGTTTCGTGTAGGTACTACGAGAAACTTCGAGAAACTCTGGGGCAACGACATCGGCAGTAGCTGCCATGCCGATTACGAAAGCACTTCTGTAGGTGAAAAACTTTTCTGTGAGTTTTGAATTTCAAAAGGAACAATTAACGGGGAGAAACCATACAACTCCACCTTTTTTTATTTGTTAAGAAACTCAACCCTTTTTTGTAACAATAGCGACTATAAGACTCATTACATAACCCTTATATTTACCATGTTGTGTAACTCTGTTGTTACTGAGTTACACAACATGGTAAATAATATGTGTTAACCATTTTTTTCAATGTTAATGTTAATGTACAAAAGTATGTATTACCTAACTGTAATGATTTACATATTAGGTAGGTTTGGATCGCCAGCATGATTAAGATAATAAAATTAACAATAATTAGTATGCTCACAAATAATATTTGCGTTAAAATACCTCAAAAATCTCAATTACCACGAACTACCAATTACCTATATTGAGACTTCGCGGAAAAAATACAATATTTCGTCCTTCCATCTATACATACAATGTTTTTAATTAATATCTTCTACCCCAAGCACTTCACAATTTCACCTTAATTATAAAATAATAACGCAAAGTACAAGTGACTATAGAAAACAAATACCTAAACATTTTTTATATCGCAGACACGATATTAAAATTATTCAACAATTTCATAAAACATTCTAAATACAGATAAGTAAATTATTTAAGAAAAATAAATCTTACTACCACATAATTAGAGTATGTTTTTACTAACTCTTACAAGAGTTTTCTTTCAAGACAATAAAGGGATGTAATACTTACGCACAAAACCTATTTTAACGTGCAGATCTTTTTGGTCATTTTTAGGGTTCCTTACCCAAAGGGTAAAACGGGACCCAATTACTAAGACTCCGCTGTCCTTCCGTCCGTCTGTCACCAGGCTGTATCTCATGAACCTTAATAGTTAGACAGTTGAAATTTTCATAGATGATGTATTTTTGTTGCCGCTTTAACAACAAATACTAAAAAATTTAATAAAATTAATGTTTAAGGGGGCTCCCATACAACAAACGTGATTTTTTTGCTCGTTTTTATAGATAATGGTACGGAACCGTTCGTGCGCGAGTCGAACTCGCACTTGGCCAGTTTTTTCTTTTCCTTTTCTGCCATTAATTTGATACTGGCTGTACAAATTTCGCTAAGTGAATACATCTGTTTGGGGCGTGTTACAAAAACAAAAGAAAGGAGAAAATCTAGATTCGGAATCCAATGAACAAACGATATTGCTAGATCGCGATAGAATAAGGGCTTATGTTTACAATTCGCCGGGCGAGGGGAAGGGGGGCACGCATGGGGTGTTACTGGGTCAGGGGGAGGCGCCACCCCTTCCCACCCCACCCCACCCCCAAGATGCGTACGAATCAGAGGCGGGTTGTGTTTTTTTTTCTATAACTTTTCTCGCTTAATTAGAGACCTTTTTACAAAACTAGTGCCCCGCTGGCAGTTTCCTTTGACATTTTTTGTGTTTTCTGATTTATTCGGCGCAGTTTCCGTACATTTCGCTTGTTCAAATGAAATAGGAACGTAAATGAGCATGAGTTATGGCGTTTAATTCGTTTGCACGATGCGACGCTGTTTTTAAATGTGAAATCTTTTATTGGGTACCTAGATACCTATACGTTCGCAAATAATTGTTTAAGCATACCTGAGTAATAAAGAATCTATTAGCAGCATAAGCATTGTTATACAACACGAACATTTGTCCACTGATTTACCGGCTTTACCACATAGGCATAGCTTTTACATTTAAAATAGTTCTCTAATGTGTTTGTATATTTTTGTACTAGCTTTTGCTCGCGGCATTGCTCACGTGGGCTACACGACTTGTGTTCATCCGTAATAAAATAATGATGATGATAATGATTAAACATTGAGATTTTAATTTTTAATCAATATTTTTATTCAACCCCTCCATGCGAGCTAGAATTAGTAAAAAGTATCTAACACAAAACAACGTAGGTAAAAAACATCACTCTGTATAAGAAGTTTTGGTCCGATTTGAAACCTCTTGTACAAATTGCCATCCCCTACTTAGGGATTATTTTCCAAAAATCCTGAAACACTTCATAGTTTCTAACCAGATCAAATACTGAAATATAAAGAATGACAGATTTCCATACAAACTTTCGACCCTTATCTATTTCACCCCTCTAGGGGATGTTTTTCAAAATATGCTAAAATACGTCATTCTTTATTTTTATTAAACAATCTATACATCGAATAAACTATTCCTCTTTATAGTTATTACTTTAAAAATAACAATTAAGATGGTAACAATATTTACGTAAGTAGGTACATATTAACACAACATATTAACGTGTAAAAAATCGAGATTTGAAAAAAAAAAGACTACAAATATATGCGATTGATAAAATAATCTACTGGTAAAATAAGCGAAAAAATTAAACGCGATCATTATAAAACGCTTTATGAAAAATAGCTACATGAAAAAAGACGAATAGTTAAATTTGCGATATGAAAGAACGCGATGTGAAAATTCGCTACTATGAAAAATGCTTTTATGAAATTTGTCGAACAAATCCGTGCATTATTGTCATCGCTCTACATGTTTGAAGTATGTGTATTCGTAATGCAAAATAAGAAACTTTTTAGAAGAGAGCATGCACCAGAAATCCAAATAGATTGGTACTGCAAGAGAAACTTCAAACATTGCAGTACTCCAAGAGCTGTATTACTATGAGTGTATTTAAATAATGTACAGACAATGATCATTAAATATTAATAAATTTAAAAATTGTTTATATAAATGGCTATTGACAGTGTACTTTTATGATATTAAGTATTTTTTAAATAAAAGATATCATATTTAATAGAAATTGTGGGAACACTATATTAATTTACTATTTAATTAAATTTTAGTATGATAATTATTCATTATACTTACTAATTAATTATCATGATTAATTATCATGATTACACGTCAAAATATTAACGTGTAAAAAATCGAGATTTTAAAAAAAAAGACTACAAATATTTGCGATGAAAATGAGAAAAGGCTGTTTTTACATTTGTCACATTTTTGACTTGTTTCAGCGCATACAAGAACCTAGTATTGATTCTTATACAAACATTTTTACTCCTTTAAAGGAAAATAAACAAAATTCCTGAGACATGTCATTCTTTATCAACAATGTGTGTACACATATTAATGTGTAATAATATGTGTATATATATATATATAGCCTAGCATATATATGCTATAATGATGATGCGCTAATTTCAACAACATATTTTGTCTCCTCTTTTACATTTAGTATACACACCTAAAATACTTTTGCTTGCGATTGTTTTAGCTTAAGTTGAATCTCCCAATTCATCTGAATTTGAACACCAGTTCAAAAACATTGTTCTTCTAGCTTGTAAGAAAACACGGGCGGGGTGAGCCTGGTGACCCGTTTAACAGGGGATCTAATCCTACCTAGCTCGGGCACCAGTTCTCTCCAACTTTAGTTTTGTAGACATAAGATACACTAATTAAACAATGTAACAAACAATTGGAGAGAAAAATAAATGTTTTTATTATTATTATTATTTATTTATTTTCAAGAAGCCAAATTTTTGACTTGTTTTGACTCTTATTCCATTGTATTAAAAGTTACATTGTTTCCATATTAATGCCTGTGACTGTACTATGAACGCGAGTAATGAACAGTGCGGTCGGGTCATCTGGCCAATTGGCATCAATTGCTTGTCAAGGGTCACAGTTGATGCCCTAGCGCAAACCGTGTCAGCTGTCAGTAGCTAAATAGATAACGATACCAACGCTCCATCAGGTCTTCGGCTATTTTCACACGGTCATATTCGTGTCTTGGTAGCCTTATTTCAACATAGGAACAAACAGAAAAATGAAAGAATCAGGCCAATGATACTAAATTGTGGAGTTTTTATTTGGTAGCCGCCCGCCGGGGTACTTAAAACAAGCGCTACCACCAAACAAAGCTAGCACAATGTACGCCCGCTGGGTATCGAACCCGGGACCTCTGTTATGAGAAGTCATAGTTAAAGTCCAATCATTTATTGAACATAAGGCTTCACAGGCACTTATTGACTTAACTATCTACCACCAGATCGGATTTTGAGAGAGTTTTCGGCCGAGCAGAGCTGGCAACAAACTCAGGAGGCTTATTCCTCTTTCTCCATATGAAACTACGTATATCACTTCCATTCTCCATAAGACAGGTAGCTTTAACCGCTAGACCAGGGGTCACCAATTAGTTTCGCTCGGGGTCCGTTTTAAGAAATGAAATGACCATCGATCGCGGTCCGCACAACATTTTATAGAAAAAAAATATCTATTAAAGAAAATGTTATTACGGAAATAACAACGGTATTTTTACATGTCAATGAGAAAAATGTACTTTTTTGTTGCGGACTATCTGTCTGAGGTTTGGAGTAAAATTGGTGCAAGCTATTACATATTTATTAAATTACGTACTCTGTAGCACATGATTAGATATATGTATAACTACTCATGTGATACTTATATCTACTCATGTGCTCTGTATTGCAAGTTGCTGTGTTCCCGCGGTCCGCACAAAATTGGGTCGGCGGCAGCGGCGGCGGCGGCCCGGATGCAGACCGCGGTCCGCTATTTGGCGACCCCTGCGCTAGACCGAAGAAGCCACAAAACAAAGAGACTGCAGGACTTCTTGGCGGGAAAGTGTAAAGTCATGTCTGCGGTTTTGTTTTATTTTCTAAAATTTGCGTTATGTCGAATATTAATGTGAAATAATGGTAGATTATTAACGTTAAATGTTCGTAATTGCGCATGAGTGTTATCAAATAAAACAAAACAGTGCAACGGCACTTTTCAAATTCTCTCAAGAAGTCCGCGTGAGGACTTAGTAAAGCCCCACATCTTTACTGAGATACTCGAGGGGTTGGAGGGTATAATATTTCTCACTTCTCATTTCTATTATCATTCATCATCATCATACAAGAAGGAAATATTGTTTATTTATTATTACTTGTAAGAAAAATTACTTTGACACTGGCTAAATGTGCTAATCGCACGAAGCCATCAACTAAAGAAAAAAAAGAGACAGCAGAAGGCAAGCTTGTATGAAGAAAAGCTTGGCGGGAAAGTGAAGAGTAATGTCTGCAATTTTGTTTTATTTTCTAAAATTTGTGTTAATTCGAACATTAATGTGAAATAATGGTGGATTATTAACCGTTAAGTGTTCGTGAGTGTGCATGAGTGATGGCAAATGAAACAAAATAGTGCAACGGCACTTTTCAAATTCTCTCAAGAATTCCGCGTGAGGACTTAGTAAAGCCCCACATCTTTACTAAGATACTCGAGGGGTTGGGGGGTATATCATTCTCGCTTCTCATTTCTATTATCATTCATCATCATTTATGGAAATATTGTTTATTTATGTATTACTTGTACGAAAAATTACTTTGACACTGGCTAAATGTGCTAATCGCACAAAGCCATCAAATAAAAGAAAAAAAAAAAAAAGCTTGTATGAACAAACGCACTCGAGCCACGCACACATAGACAACCTCTCACGGACTCGGAATCTCGGAACATCTGCGCTCAGACTGTTCCGAGCAGTTCAGAGAGTAGAGGCGGTTAAAATAACGCATCCAACCCGATAACTTAACATAACACTTATTTTACCTACAAATTAGTACAACTGAACCTTTTATGTAATCCTCCGCTGAAGCGAAGCGAGGAATGTTGCGACAGATTAAAATAATTTAATTAGATCTTCGCGCACATATAAGTAGAACACATTGCATCGCAGTATGTATATGTATTTAAATACAGAAAAATAGCTCATACTTTTCACCCTTTGTTTAATAAGGCTCACTTATAGTCATGGATTATTAATAATACTTTAGTTTACAAATCGACGTATGTTTTTTTTTGTTCGCACTAAAATTACACTTATTCACGTTCACCACACCCTGAAAACCGAATACGCTTGTTTTTTCGTCGTACTCTAACGGATTTATATGGATTGAACCATGATTTCTCGCATTGAACCTGAGCATCTGTCGGTTCCTACCGACAACGCTTAGGTATACTAATATTTATAGACTTGATTGAGATATTAAGATATTGCAACAACATAACGGGGGCGTAATAGCTCACGATGCACAAACAGACTGACAGCCTCCAAGACCTATGACATTATTATGTTACGATGGTATAGCGCGAAATGCCACCGCGCTTCAACACCACGACGAAGCGGCACGTAGGTACAGTCAGCGGGGGAAGTCGCTCACCACTTTAGTACCACTTCATAATATATTTTTTTTTTTTAAATTCATTATAGGCAAGTATTTCACCGTAATCTCACCTGACGAGATTACACATCTTGCCTTGGAAAAAGTTTTGCTAGATGCTGACCACTGACTTAATAGATTATGTTATTGGATTAACAAAGTGCTAAAGTGTTTAAAGACTGCAATGCAAGTTTTACGCTGTAAATGACATTGGCGGCCAACATTAATATCTCTCAGATCTATACATTAGATTGAAGAACTTGATCTAATATTATAAAAAAATAATGTAAGCTATAAGTATTGGTTTGTACCGTATCTTCGATTGCGCTTAAACTTTAGTAAATATATTTTTAAGGTTTCAGATTTATTTCATTTTTTGAAGAGGGTTTGCTGTTGGCCTTAAACGGCCTTTACAGCGCCACCGGTGCCTTCCGACTCTAAAAATCCGACACTGAAAACTCAGGCTGTGGCATCGAATCCTGTAGAGGGCTCCACAGAACAGTTAAACCTTATTTATCTATTCCGTGGAAGGCTCGACTCGCGACTCGATCCTTCAGTTCTATGTAACGCTCGAGACGGGGCTCCATCATTCTAATGAGAATTTTAACAACACTATTTCTGAGCTGATGAAACTATCACCACAGGACAATTAATGATACGGATATTGATGCGGACGAAGTCGTAATAAACTGAGAACAAATAGAGGCATAAAACCAAAACAGTGTGGATTGTAAAAGGCAAAATAAATTATTCGTCTCCAATGAAATATTGTGAAACACGAATCAAATGTTAATTGGAAAGCTCTCAATAACGACGCCATCTCCAATGGCAACTGATCAAATTACAGTTTGTCTCAATTGAAAGGTTTGCTTCCAAATTCATATCGAACTTCTTAACAGACGTTAATTAAATTGCAATGGCAGGTATTATTTGTTTACTCGGCCGATCGGTGTTTAATTACTTGAAAGCGTTCGATTGCTTTTAAATATGATAAACGAAGGCTGCTAAGGAAACGAAGTAATCGATGTCTCCGTCCAATCTAGGTATACTTGTTCGGGTAGGAACTTTTCATAATATTGCAAACATATATATTTTGTAGCATGTCTTTAAAATATCGACGGATAGCATGAATGTGTGATATATTGTTGTCGTGTTAATGAAATAAAATATCATAATTATCAGCATAATGCAGCAGCGTGCCACATTTGGGCTCAGTCCATTCCATATAATATGATCATCAGGGTATAGGGGTTTTAAAATGATAAGTATGTAATATTAATCGCAACTAATATCATTACAATGTTCCTGCATAGTGTTCGCGTAAACTTTATTAAACAATTGACGCAAGTACGCGTATGTTGACAAGACAGATATATTTTTGAGAGAGGTCGCTGTTCGCCTCAGGCGACATTTTCATCATCACCGGACTTTTTTAGGGGCGGGCGGCGATAAATTTAAAGGGTTTCTCAAGCCGTGTAAAACGAGACACCGTCAACGGTTTTCTAGAGGGAATGACATAACGCACTATTACTTGTCCTCGGTCCCTACTAGATTTTTCGAGAAGTTCGAATCGGATCGAAATGTATCGTAAAATATTTTTCAGCTAAGTATATATGATTATTTTTATTTGATAAATCTTCGTAGCACTGATTTAACTCGTGAATACATGTAATACATCGTGACAAATTCTTAAGTAATCAGCCAAAGCCCACTGTTTAATTTAGCTTTGAAGTAACTCGTTTTTGCCAACATTGTTGTATTCCTTGCCGCGGCGGTATTTTACAGTTATTTGACATTTCAGGTTAAACGCTGCGTGTACAAGATACATTAGATAAGTCCTAGACTCCTAGCTCGAAATACGAAGTCTAGTCTCACATTCAATGTTCAGTTAATATGGTAATTTCGAAACAATGTGAAAAGGGGTGTTTAATTAATAATGTGCAATGAACCAGTTTATGGCGCGTTCAGTTTGCCATGTTTGCTAACAGACAGAAAAATATCATATTTTAGAAAGGAGGCACCTCGAATAAAAATAAAGTATTAAAATAATGCTCATCTAGTTTATCTATTGAAAATATATAGCGTTATGAAGTGAACTGTTATTTGCTTTATGGTGGCAATAAGCAATATACTTACTGACTGCTTTCTATTATACTATAGGTAGTGGACAGTGGTTAATGTGGAAATTGTGAAAGACAGCATTAAAGAGAGAAGTCTTGAACACTTAATTAATCGTAATAAAACTGTATTGTATTCAAAGAGATAACTTTCACATTATTAACACAGCTTTTATTACTCAGTCACTACTGTTATAACATCTAAGGGCGTACATACACGGGATGCTCGAGTAGTCAGCCAGTGATCAAAATACTCGGACCGCTTGAGCAGTTGTAGTGAAGCTGCCATTTCATCGAGCTGCTGACCGCCCGGAGTAGTCGCAACTGCTGGAGCGGTTCCATGTATGTTTGTAAATAGAATACTGTAGTGAACTACAGTCTAAGTCAGTCTAAGCGACGAATGCTTAGTGAACTAAGCATTCGTCGCTTGAAGCAGTCGCCTGACTGCTTCATGCTGCCTGTGTATGGCCGCCCTAAGATAGTGTTTGGAATTACTATCTGACCTTCAAGTAGGTAAGTTAATAAAGTCCAAATTGCTTTGTTTCAAGGTTGGTACATAATACGTTAATGTAGCGTACGATGTAGGTACGGTAATGAGATAATCGATCACAACTTTCGGTATTTATGTCCTAGGTATTTTGGCATCGTCGAGAAGTTCCAATCTCAACTTCAATTTATGCTGGGGTACATTATTATGCTGGATTGAACAACCAAAATAGACCCACCATCTTACGTTTTCTGATTAGACGTACTTAGACTCAATATGTGCTAAACAATTATTCCAGAGTTAAATAGAAACTCATCTCTATGACGACAAAAGATCTCTTTAATTTGTTTGCTCGTTACTAATCCGTATTTCTATGAACTTGTGTCTAACAGTTATACTTATAAAAAATAGTCGCAAAAAGAGAAAGAAAATATGTTGATGTCACGTGAAAGATAAAATATAACGCTCATCACCAAAGTTTCCTTTTACGAATGTCCTTTTTGGGAGCATTAAGTGTTTCGCGAATGGATCTCAGCACTGCTTTCAATTTTACTTTTTTGTGTCCTAATGGGTAGGTATAGTACATTAGGCGAGCTTTAATGAATCGCTTTTGTCAAACGACTATTCCAAGTAAGAAGATCTGCCATTTAAAGAGGATTTACTCTCTTATTTGGTCTGAAATGAAATATAAAAAAAATCTCATGGACAAGGACGCAAACAAGAGAGCTTCTTAGCCTTAATATGTCGCCATAACATCAATATTTGTAGCATTGTTGTGTTCCGGCAGCTAGAGATAAGATAACCGTGCCTCAGCTTTTAAGCGTAAAGCTTCCATCTTCGGCTTTATCGTCTTCCTACTTAACATCAAGTAAAATAAAGGCAATAAAAAAGGTAATAAAAAAATTACCTACAATGAAAAGCCAACCTAACAACCAATTAGATTGAAGAGTTCACTTCACTGATCGCGATTAGCCTCATATACGAACAATCTAAATATTCCATAGTAGGTAGGTACGCGAGCCGCGCCACCGTCGTCGCTCGCCGTGGTGATAAATCAATCAAGCCTCATCGTTAGCATAGTCAATAGAGCATTTCTCGAGTTTTTGCCGCGCTCTGTCGTCTGTCGATTTCTACTGGCGCGATGGCGATGTCGGTCGGTCCGCCTCTGAAATGCGAGCGGTGTGTTGACAACTGGGTTGGGGTTCCACCATTAGCGATGCTTACAATAAAACTGTACAAAATTCTAGTTAAGAATTATCTGATGCGCAATCCTAGCTTTACTACATGAAAAGAACAAGTTCGTGACAGAGTTATACACTTTTTCGTAAGATTTTTCATAATATAAAAATTATTTATATAGCTAATAAGTAAATTACAAAGGTTAAAAACTGAACAAACTATTATGTTAGAAGAAAACTATTTTGATAAACGAATGAGCAAGGTTTAAATATTATTATAAACGCATTAGGTACTGAAGTAAATTTTACTTTTAACGATACTCAACACTATAATTGCATAATTTTAGCATGAGCGCGTTTAGTCACCTGTTAAACACAGTCGTATAAATCGCATTTGATTTATGCGAAACAATTAATGTATTCAGCTCGTGGTGAAACTATGAATGTTAATGCTTTTGTGAAAAATTGATACTCTACCATTTCTTTATTTACTTACCATACATTACCTTGTTTGTTAAACATACTTTGCATTGTTATTGACAACGTGTAACAAAAAGGTGTGGTCAAAATGAAGAGATCCAAAGTGTTTCCCATCTAGAACTTGTATATGTTGTTATTAAGACAAAATTATTAACTTTAATTTGTCATGCAATGTTAAATGAAATATTTATATTAGTGAAGTGATGCGCGCCAGGCGCGAATAAGCAAACAGCAGTGATCATAAATGTTAGTACACAGAGGTTACTAAACCACTAGGGCTGAGACAATATGTTTATTTTGATGTAACGTTCCAATAGAAATATTTAATTAAATATTGCATAACACATTAAAGTTAATAATCATGACTTAGTAACTCTGCATATAAGATCTAGATCGGTTACGCTTTGGATCTTTTAATTTTGACCACACCTTTCTGTTACACGTTGTATATTAAATGTTAATTAATAACGTGATATCTTATAAGATTTATAATTATCTCTATGGTTAGTTAGGTAACGGTGTTAGATACTCCCACAACATTCACCCAAAAAAAACCTTAGCATTGTGGCATAAAACTCTTAGGCATTAGTAGTTGCTGTGAATTGATTTTTAGTAATTATATATCTTTTTATGTTATATCAGGTAAGCCATTTGGTCTTCATCTCACCTAATGGTAAGTGACTATAAGACCAACTATTAGTTTTTTTTTGAGAGAGATTGCTGATTGCCTCAAACGGCATTTTCAGCGTCAACGGGTTTTTTTGGGGGCGGCGAGGTACGTAAAGGGTACCTCAAGCCGTGTGAAACGAATCACCTTCAGAGGTTTTCTAGAGGGAACGGCATCACGCACTTAAAAGAGCGTGACCCTGTGCCCTACTAGATTCTCCGAAGGGTTCGGATCGGATCGGGCCAACTATTAGTGCCCCAAACATTGTTGTTATGACGATAGACATGGTAGCTAGCCAAGCGGACTTTAAGCAAGCCCTTCAACCACATAATAACTAGAAAGGGCCAGAACTATGTAACCCAGGTTATCCTAGCGCAGGTTCTGCTCTCTGACAATGTCTTTATGTATACTAGCACGCTAAAAATTGTAAACTTACTGATTATGTGTAACTATTGTGACAGAGAAATAAATTGCTTTTATTATTATTATTATTATTATAAGGAGACTGCAAAAGGTAAGCTGCGCTCGGACTGTTCCGAGCTGTTGCGAGATTCCGTGTCCGTGAGAGGGTCTCTCTCTCTCTGTGCGCCCGATCCGATCCGAACCCTTCGGAGAATTTAGTAGGGCGCGGGGACACGTACATTTAAGTGTGCGATGCCGTTCCCTCTAGAAAACCTCCGAAGGTGATTCGTTTCACACGGCTTGAGGTACACTTTACGTACCTCGCTGCCCCCAAAGAAGCCCGGTGACGCTGAAAATGCCGCTTGAGGCAATCAGCAATCTCTCTCAAAAAAAAATCTCTGTGTGCGCGTTGCTCGAGCGCGTCATGTATGAAGTATTTTGCAGTCTCCTTATTTCGTACGTTCAATTAAACCGAATACAACAATTTGTGCTGGAAATCCATTCTGGAACCTCTAGATAAAGCTCTGTAGTGGAGTAATTCGATCACCAGTCTAATTTCAAAAACCTAATCAGTTGTAAGGAACGTAGCCGTCACCCGCCGCAACTCAGGCCGCGCCCTGCTTCTCGCGTTGCGTGCGTTACACACAGTATATAATTCATTCCCCGCCCGCAATTGGGTCAAGTTCGCGTGCGTTGATCTCGACGCCCGCGCACCGCACGCACGCGCGCGCACGCATGAAAAAAGTGCTAATGACGCTATACATCGCTCAGTATGCAGCTGATGCCGCATAAACAGATTTATAGGTATAATTACACATGTTAAAGTTAACCGTGACGAGGAATTGAACTACGTTGGATTTCGGCTTTAGTTTTTCTTTTCAGGGTGGAATCAATGTCATGAATTGAGTCTATTATGTATTGAGGGTCTTTTATATTAAATAACTCAGGTATTTAGCGCTTCTAAGCTTTCATCTTACAGATCGAAAGTGACGGAGGCCGATGATGGAAGGCTGGAAAAGTTAAAATTAAAACTAATGAATAAGTATTTATAAAATTTATGAAATACAGTGAAAAAATTAAACGCCCCCCCGACCCAGCCAGGAACCAGTAATGTTTCACTGTATTTTATAAATTTTATAAATATACAATTTAGCTTCAGTACAACAATTAGCAATTGAAAATAAAAAGTAAAATTTAAAATTAATGAATTTTCTACAATTTATTAATTACAGTTAGGTAGGTACCTACTATTTGCAGAGATAAAATTAAATACCCATATAAAATTTTATAATTTTATTAAGTAAGTAAAGTTTCACGCTTACCGATTTCCACAGTGGGTAATGTGATTAACTTCGGAATTGCACGCGTATACGTTTATTCAATTACCTCCCAGTAATATTAAATTAAGTTATGGTCGTATGGCATGCCTGCAGCAAATGTTTGTTTCACCTGCAAATATATAAATTTTATTCCATTAATTCATATTGTTTTCTAATGTTTATGTGAACTTTACGTACTCATTGAAATGCAGTTTATTTACGAATAAGGACTCGTGTTTATTATACCTACATAATATTTATCCTGACGAAAGGAAAAGGTGCATAGAAGTCGTTATCCAATACTATAAAAATATTTAGCTACATGCAATGAATGGCAAAAACTATAATTTAAAGCAATAGGTATATAATTAAGAAAACATGGTCGTTTTAAACTACCAATCACTTACTTGTCTGTCTCAATTCGTTTACATTCATAGTATTAATCCATGATTGTCGAAATAAAACCAAATAGAATTCAAAATAATAAGTACTCTTTAAGGTTCTCCAAAAGTCCTATAAAGGCACAGTACAAACATGACAACCAGTCAACGTAGAACCAAACATTAAGAAAAACAGTAACTAAAATGGATCGTGACATGAATTGAGCACTAAAATAATTCCTGTCGTCTATCTCGATGACAATGCAATTACCTACGCAGTTACGGAGTAATTACACTCCAATTATTGGTAATTATAGCTGTGGAGCGAAAAGTGAAATATTATGAATATCGAGTGGCGCCAGTATTCGACACTTCAAGTCCAATGTTCGACACCGTTTTTGTCGCCAAAAAATAACACGGATTTACATTGAAATTTGAAAAAACGGGATGACAGCTAGGCAGCAATGTGGTCTGTATTCAACTGTGGCTTAAGACTAAAATCAGTTGCACTATTTCAATGAAAGGGGAAAAAGTCGATCACTGGTTCTTGACAAACACTGGTGCCTTTACCCTACCTGTTTTAATTAGGTAAAAAAGTTTTCGATCTTTATTAATTAAGTGAGACTAACTGCCGTACTCAGAGACGTCGATTAAGTTTTAATGACAATTTAGTCTCTTGCTGTCACTTTCTTATGTATAGTGCTAAATAGAGAAGAAAAGACATTTACTTGTCATTAAAACTTAATTGACGTCTCTGAGTACGGCAGTAAGAAATCGTTTTCTTGGTAGGTAGGTACTGAGGGCGAGTTTTATCCTTCAGTCAATCACGTTTACGAAAGCCTGAATTTGTATAGCATTAAACACCACCTGGTGACAAACAAGGAGAGTTCGCTCTTTCCTATGACATGGGGTCCTTCAAAGGAGACGAAGGCACCTTCTGGGCCGGCAGGGTGAGTGTGACTGATGCTGCGTTGTTTTCACGCTGCACCAGTTGTCTTCGCATCTGGACTCCATTTCCACGTAGCATCAGGTGGAATACCGTCATTTGCCGTGCTAACTATCAAAAATAACAACTAGAAATCTGCATTACAAATTCTTGTTATCATTAACGTGATCGAATTGTTTTTAAAACTCGCACTAGGCACTGTGTTGTTCATAAAGCTGTAGGTACCTACTTCGTACAAATATCTACCAAAATAACATTTAGAAGAACATAATTCTATTGACAACATCGTCTAAATGTAATAAGTACAATGCAATATGGCTCACTTTCACGCCACTCGAATCCAGACTCCAGACAGCCTAGACTCAGACGCAGTTCTTTTTTGTTTTATTACGGGATATGGGATACATTATTGAAATCTTTTATTTTCCGTATGATTCCGCTCAGTGCTTGTCTGTACCGACTGCCGCGTACAAATCACTGGGAGCAACTCCGATAATCAATTAACTGTTTTGTCCGGCGAGCGATGCCTGCGCTCCCCTCTTCCTAATTTCGATATTGGATTTGCTAGTGACTTGAATCAAATTAATTAGCTTTATCGACTACATTTTGCTTTAGCCCTTATTTGCCCTTTTTATGCTCTGACGCAACACAAACAAAGGCTCAACGGCTTAATAAGAATAATGAATTAATAAACGGTAATTTTCCTGTCAAAGATAAATCCATAGTACTTAATTTTAATTGAACTCTGGGGAATAGGTAGGTAAGCCAATTAAATATTTATGTTTACTATGATTTATGATATGTATCTACGCAGCGCAAATGGAACTCAACATACTTACAGCACTTATGTACATAACTCATCTAACAATTAAGAAAAAGGCAACTATTGAAAATCTGTGGATAAATCAATACAGATCAGCAGGCAAAGAATTGGCCCGCTTGGAATTTGGTGTAAAATAAATTCAAACCTGGGATATAACAATTTTATCACCACCAACCTAACAACGTACAACTGGGTTCTGGACTTCAGACCTTTCCATTGGCACTTGGCACCTTTTCAACATTTGGTAGGATATCGTTTCTAATCATGACCAAATGGACGTATTCGGGGGTCACTTGAGTGAACTCGCAAAATTTACTTTGTATATAATAAGTTATGTTAGGTAATAAGTATTATAATATGCGTTTATTTTATAAGTTTAGATAGGTAGATATGTAGTAACTAGTTTTTAAGGATGGCCGCGCTATCGCATTAGGTTAAGAAAACCTGTAATGGTAGTGTAAGGTTTTAGTAAATAAATAAATAAATAAAAATAAATAAATAAATCGTAACTAACGTATCTTTTCTCTTGTTTACAGCCAAAAAGGCTACAACAGCCCATGGAGTTGGACGACGGTGACCGCGACGGGCGACTGACCGCGGGCGCCGCGCGGGCCGGCGCCAGCGCCCGCGCACCCGCAGTGAGCGCGCACGGAGGGCGGGGCGGCCGGGGCGCGGGGACGGGGCTACCAGCCTCAGCCTTCAACTGAGCGAGTAGAAGACAAAAACAAAAGAAAATAGTAGCCTCTCTATTACTTGCTATTGGTTGTATCTGTGGTTGTGGCTGAACTACAAAAGTTTACGACCCCTGACCATGGTAGCTGATGTTAGGAACTGCTGACGTATTGTGTAACTAGAGGTGTTAACCACTGCGGTGGCGGCGTAGACTTGCTAGTTTCGATAAAAACTGCCTACAGACACACGCAGCTTGGATGTGCGATATTGAAACGTAGCAGCCGTAGCGTGCGCTGCAGTGAATTGGCGTCCTTATGGGGATTGTCTTTCTTTGTTTGTCAGTTACACAATACAATCTCTGGTGTCTAGGTTTGAAGACCTACTAATACTTGACATGGAGCCAATTTAAAGACAACCTAAAGCTAGGCCATTAGAATAAGATGAAACCTTTCTCGTATGACATTAACTATAGTTACAGTATCTAGGAAGGAATGGGATTGACATGTTACACGAGTAAGGATATGAATGATAGTCCTCTTCCTTGAGAAATGTCATCAGTTGTAGTTAATACGTTTAAATATATAGAACTGTTTCTTGTTATCAGCTAATGGCTTTGTTTTAAATGTACTAAAAAAATCATCAGCCCTCCCTGCGCATATGTAGACACTTGTTGTGTCCAGTTACTTCCACCTGACACTGATACAGCAACTCGGTGTCCTTGTATGGTGTGCTGTGTCGGTAACAAAAAGTGTCTACGTTTGCGCAGCGCCTAACTCCTTTGGCGTCACTGGTCTTTTCATCAGTTCACCATTTAAATGTTTTCAAAGTTACCCAGGTTCCCGGTTCGCCCCGGCAGTAGAACGAATTGATCCGTCCGATGTTGTGGTCCCCGTGCCGCTCCCTGCGTCACGACCAGTGAACTTATCTGTGTAGACATCAGGGTTAACAAAGGAACTAAGTGTTGGTTGTGGTAGTCATAGAATAAGCAGGTCATCTTTGAAAGGTCTTCAAAAACAATTGAACATTGATAACAAACCAACCAACTCTCGCTCATTGAAGGTGCACCTTCGAAAGTTTTAAGACAACATTAAGTCTATGGATTCTGAATAAGGTTGGATACACCTGGAATTATCAAATATACCTACAACTTGTATGACTCCAAATAAAAAGTTTACATTAATGATGTATGAAGGTTAACAGCAAATTTAATTATAACAAAACCATACAAAATCAACCAGTTCTAATTAAAAGATTTACACTAAATCTATCTAAATTCCTACTTAATAATTTTGCAAAATTAATATATTTCGCAAAATGGCTGACATTGTTCGAAAATCTTTTTCTATGCTTTAAAAACGCATGAAACATAGGCAACTCAAACGTCAAATACAGATAAGTTCACCCGTCTTTGCCCGTAGTAAAAAGGGAATTGCTGTTTCACCCACCATGACGTGTCTGTGGCGATAATTCGCTAAACAATTATAGATGCTGAAATATCATATCCCTATTTATAAGAATGTGAGTATCGGGTGCAGTGACAGTACTAAGTGCATAGAACATATTTTATTGTTTAGTTGTGATAATATTATGGAAACGCTCGCAGGCGGCAAATAATTCCGAATGAGTGCAATGAAGTTGGAATGTAAATGTTTATTATATTGTAGTTAGAAAACTTAAGTGGCAGTGCGATGCATTTAATTTATATGCGGACTGGTGCAGGTTGTATTTGTAATTCAAATTGCACTTTCGTTTGCACGTTAACGACAACGCTCTTATAACTGTGTACGTAAAGTTCCAATTAGTGGTGCGAGGTGGCAAATGGGTTTTATTAAATGCATTTTTATTCATAACACTATTGGCAGTGTAATTATATGAGTCTAGTTTTTAAATGAAACAATAGCTTCTTAACATAGATAACGTAAATTGTTCTTGAATGTGTTGACGCATATTTATAACACACACATCTTACAAAGACATAACTTAGTTTGTTTCGAATACAAAATCAACCTGCATCGCCTTTTAATATTTATAACAGCCAGTTACAAGCCAACAACTCGTAAGCTGCTTAATATCTTACGCAGCAAAGTGACTAGTGCGAATTTTAAATTAAACTCATAATTTTTAGTTACTTTTAATTTGTATGGGAACGAGTCAGCGACACCTAGTGACGTATTTGTAAACCAACTTGACAGTAGGTGTGGCGATTACATACAAATTATTATTGTAGTTAATTATATTTTGATAGATTAGTGAGAAATATTGCACTAGGCACACAGTTGTCGGCTTCAGTAACCGCCTGGTTGGAGTGAGAGTGGCGTATGTTCCTGATCTCTTCACTGTGTTATTTAATATAGCAACACATGACATAGGTGGCGCTGCTGTCACTTTAGCCGGTTATGTCAGTGTTAGAGAATAATAGATAAATCGGTTTGAATTTTTATGATTCTTAAGATTTTCAGTATCATCGCAACGATTCGTAAATAAATTGAAAGTAATCTTCAAAGATCTGACTGAAAACAAAAACTTACTCATCATACCTATCTATAGATACTAGGAACAATTTGCGTAGAAACATATTTCTATAAGATAAAATTTATATAACAACATTTAATCATTGATATGGTAATCATGCAAAATGCATTTAGTAGTCTTAATAAAAACGTAGAAAATAACTGTCGAAGAATCATAAAAAATCGTGACCGATTCGAAATAACTTTTTTATTAATTAAATAAAAAAAAATATTTATTTCGTTATTTTTTAAGTTTTCAATGATTTTAATTGTTCTCGTTACTTTCCTTGGGGATCTTTATCGATTTTTAGAATTAGTAAGTACATAATCGTTCTGTATGTTAGGCGGGGAACGGTGGCCGGACGTTCAGTCACTTAAGGATCTATCGATAATTCCTTTTCTAGTGTACAATTCCATTTTTCTATTCCGATAATGTTAGTGTTGTAATTAATCACAGACAAGTTAAGATTAACTTAAGGCATACGATATTAATACTTTAACCAGTTAAGTAATTCTGTCTCTACAATCAATATAATGGCGCGATAGCAATAGGGGTCAACCCTCTTGGCAGTGCTAGCTATGTGTAATTGATTTAATTAAGTTTTTTAACATAATCATTAATGTGTTATTGGATGTTGTGACACTTTTAGGGTAATTTGCAGCGAAATCTGAATACTACATCTAGCTGAATCTGTCAGACTAGGTAAACGGTGACGGAAAATTTAGACTTACGAAGCTCGTGAAAGTTACCCTTTAAAAAATACTATTTAAACATGTATAATTGAAAAAAACTATTTAGCACATCGAACAAAAATCTTTTATAAAAACGTGTACATATAAATACTACTTAAATTAATGACATCAATGATGATTGTGTTTGATATTATAGTATAATTATACAATATTGGATTTGGCACTTGTATTAACCCTTTAACAGTCAGCGAGATGTATATTCCCACAACATTATGAACTTTATGTGATTGAGATAAGATTCAAAACCAATGTAATATCCAAACATGCTCTGCCTGTTGAAGGGTCGTAAACCGTGTCGACTAACATCGACATAATCTCGACATAATCTCGATTGGTCGAGCACTTACTTAACTTGTCTGTATCACGAGGATGTGTCTGGCCACGGCCGCCGCGCCGCCAAGTCATTGTTGGTTATTCATTCGTGAAATATCACTATTCCAAAAGTTTCCTGATGTAATTTATTGACTCGATAAATGAAATTACGCTTCTAAAGTGTACTAATTATGTAAATATAGGACAACTAATACCTACTATAATAGTGAATGTTGTAATTTGTATATAAGTAATGAAAATTAAATTTTAAATACATAGATAACATTGTGGGTAGCATTTATTTATCGTACCTATTATTTATGTTCCTTTTCCTCCTATATGCCTAAGCTCGCCCGGGGTACTAGGTGGTTTCAACATGTATGAGAAACTTACTACCTAACTTACATTCTACTTCCGTTCAAAGAATGACTGCTGTATAATTGTTAGTTTACCTGCAGAGTGCGACTTTTATTTCGCCATTGAATCACGTTAACGAGAATTAGTATAGCAACTTTTGTATTTCCAGTTCAGTATTTACCACTGCTGTTTTGATCATATTATTATACAATTTGAAGACGAACTTTAATTAGATCGAATAGTCAAAAAAACTAGCTCTCAAATAAAGCAAAAAAGCAAATCTCGAAGCAAAAAGATTTCAGAAAATTATTCTTATATAATACTATTTATTATTCATAATTTAACAATATAGATAATTATATTATTACATTATGATTCTTTGAATTAAATTAACTTATTAAAGGGCATTTCAAAGTAATATAATGAAACAACTATATTAAAAATTCAATATACAGAAATATAATTACAATAGCTCAGTAATATACACAATTCTCTAGGGTTGTACATATATAACATGAAATCATGGGCGTAAGTATGAAGTACAGTATCTTTGTACAATATAGTTTTATACATCATATAAATAGGTATCACTAAGTATTAAATACTTTGAGTACATTGATTTTCTAACTTGCCGATAAGACGATGTCATACAAAAATAGATGAGACACCCTTAGAATACTGAAGAGTAACATTGTTGACTATTATTGATAGAATATATATTTAATATCTTTCAGCATATATTTAATACTCATTACGTATATTGCAATTCAAGAATTTGTCCTTTAGCTTAACTTTATACTTATTATACTTGCAAAAGAGGCCTTTATTTAACCTTTTTCTTATCAGCATTGCAAATACCAAAAAAGGAACCGATGCTCTGAATAAATTTTGCCTTGACTTGGTAGAGAAAGCCCTAAGGCATTGAGTACGCTGCTCCGTTCCATTTTGTGCAATTAGGTCTAAATAAATAAATAAAGAGATCTTTTTAATAGGTACTACGTTCCGAAATACCACGCGCAAATTGTTTACAGAGAAATTGCTCTCGCGGTCTCGTAGTCTATGGAATGAGCTTTCTGGTCTCACTCAGAGACTTATAGCGTGGGCTTCTTCAGGAAAGGAGCAAAGAGGTTTTTACATCGTCAACAACGCGCGTCATATTGATGCAATCTTCTTTAAGTTACGGTAACCGATTTCCATTGAGTGAAGCGTATACCATTAAAGTAGAAAAACAAAATAAAATCATAGACAATAGGACAGCTGACTGGGTTGTCAATAGATAAACTTTTTAGCACCTTTCAAAATATATATTTTTTTTATGTACTATGAATTGAGTGTTTATTAACTAATGTTTAGGTTACGAAAAATCGTGTCTAGAAAATAATATACTTAAAAGGTTTTAATGTTTAGAAGAATAACGTAATATCCGTTGTACTTTTATTGTTTTGGATTATTTGAATGAATGAATGATGAATTAATTGTTGTTGTTATCAATATTGCTATTATAAAAGATATTATACAGTAGCCATAATTAAATAAAGACATTTCGTTTATGATTTCATAAACAATATCGACAATAGTCAAGCGTATTGTAGCACTGTAACGAAATAATATAAAATCCGAGTTCAAAAATAGAGCTAACAATGGATAGATATGAATTCTATAAAACACATAGAACTTATGTCATTGTCAGAAATCAACTTTTAAACAATAATATATAATACTTAATATATTGTTCTATTACATACGAATAATCACAGCGTGAGTGATAGTGATGGTCTATATACATTCACAAATCATGTAAGTCAATAACATATCGAGTGAAAGCTGACGTAAAACTCTCAATAGAGAAACACTCCGTGAGACCCAGTACATTAGGGCCCCATTAGATAAGTGAAAAAAAATGAAGAAAGCATCTCAAAGTATTTAACACGAGACTATGGAAGAATCAGAGTCGGAAGTAGCGCCTTAAACTTAGCACAATCACTGCGGACGACACAACGAGCCATAGACTTCTCTGGAGTATCAATCTTAATTATGACTTGCCTGGTAAGTGTCAATTCATTTACATTTATACATTAAAGCAATTTTTGGGTCTGACTTCCTTAAATAGTTGACAAATTTTAATAAACACACATTACTCGAATATCTAGACAATTTTACTGTTAACTTGTTATCAGCGATCTAGCTGTAGTATTTAATATAATAGTAGTACATAATATAATATTTCTGGAACATAAACAGCTTTAATATATTATCAATTATCATTCAGTATAGGTATACCTTTCTATGCGCACCGGGAAGTGGGGAACGGGAAACGAACCCGCAACAATATCGTAACTAACTAGGACAACACCATGACGGTAATTCTTACTTCATCATCATCAGAATCCTTACTTATAAAGTTACAACAAAACTTACTACCGTAGGCTAGTTTGCAGCTGAAACAGAGTAGGGGGCAACACACACCCCTGCGGGACTCCAGCGTGAGCTACAATCGTTTCAGTAGCTTAATTTGAGTTGACATTTGGACTATGGAAATCTGTCAAAATCACACCAGAGTATAACAACATAGAAATCGACACCTGTCAGGAAAAACATAGTAACAAAGATACTATCATATTGTTAGTTAAGAATATGACTAATTCAAAACCACTTAAAACTGAGTTACAATGATTTTGCTATCAGATAACAAAATTACTTGAATTCATCTTCGTGATTGTTGTAGACAAATCGTCGCGCTTACACTACATCTAAAGTGTCGTTTTTTCACGACGCAATGAACAAATATATAAGTTAAATGTACTTATATCGTATCAACTGGACCAAAACATTTATTAAGTGTACTCAGATACGTAGTTATTGCACTGGTCACTAGTCTACACGCGCTTATTAGTAACACAAACAGTAACATAATAGTACTACTCTACATTATATTCAAGAAAACGTTTCAAGAACACAGCGTCAAATAACTCCTCCAAGTACAAAAAGGCTTGGGTTTTACAAATAAACAAAGAATAAAGTCCGAATAGCTATTCCGTGTTTTAAATGATGTTTACATGACAGGAACAAAACACGGAATAACTATATATTCGGAGCTTACTCTTTGTTTATTTGTAAGGCACTTATATTTTAGCCCCCTTATTCATAAAAAAACTATTTAAGCATTTTTTAGTTAAATATTGTTTTGTCAACGTCATACAAACCTCATATTGTATTTGAGAAAAAGAGACAAAACAGTGATTAACTAAATAATGCTTAAATCGTTTTTATGAATAAGGGGGGTAGTTATCTAATATTTCTGCAACTTGCCAGTAAGGGGGTTTTAAGTACCGCATAGATAATATAAGTTACACTATATATCCATATTTCATTTCATTTCAATTGTGGAAGCAACCTCATGATTATTTTGACATCAAATTACTAAATACATAAATTAGTCTCGTATTATTTATTGTAGTGGAAATATTTGCTCTATGGGAGCCGGAGGCAAGGCGTGTTAAAGAATTAAGTGCTCGCCTTATTGAGGCTTTCAGCGACAAGAAAGCTGGCAGCTACCTCCGCCAGAGTAGACCCTGGCAATCTAAGGAGGCAGTGTTGTCAGTATTATTGGGCCAATTCCCATGAGCCCACAATCAATAATTTAAACAACACTTATCCTGTAGGTACGTTTTGTTTCGAACATCAATGACAACACAACACAAGTAATTGCTTAAAATCTCCATGGAATTGGAAATTATTAATTGTTGCTCTTTCACACCCCCTGAGTTTTGTCAATATGAACCTTATCGTTACACATATACAGTTGAAATACTAAGAGAGCGACTCCCTTTTAATTCAACATTCAGTATTTATGATATTGATTGATCATTAATCGTTAGTCAACATACTTCTAATTAAATAAGAGATCATAATATAAAATACCGACTTTCCTAAACTAATTTTCTGCAGTATTGCTAATTTTGGTCTCACTGTTTTTTATATTTCAGAACCTAATAAGTATCCGGCCAATGATCAATCAATTTTCAAACCGACAATTTGTCAGTTAATGTCATACAATTCAAATATAATCATTCTCACTCGGTAATAAGGTCTCACCCGTACAACGACGCTAATTTACAATAGGATAACGTTGAATAAATATTTATAGGATCACTAAACGTATAAATTGTAACTAAAATATTTGTGTATAACGTAAGTTTAGGCGTTAGTCTTCTTTTGGTGGACGCTTCGCGGGTGTAATTTGAGATCTGAAACACAGTAAGTACTAGATATTGAAAATGGTTGAAAAAATATGTGAATTTGTCAGGTACATCTAGCATCAAAGATTCAGTAACACAAACGTTTATTTGCTTGAACTTTAGAATGTCTAATTAAAAATGGTTTGAAAGAAATAGCGTTTTTAAGTATGTATGTGATACGATAAGGTCGAAAATAGAAACTTCTACCCGGATACGTCAGCCACTGAGAAACTGGCCATATATCAATAATTAAGATTATTATTTGAGTTACACATTAAATATACGGAATGTCTTTACAGAATGTCCGTCGATACCATAGATTTAGTATATAGTTATAGATTGGCGATGGAATAATTAAAGCGAGACCAAAAACGATATACTTCGGTGTGCGTGTGTTGCGCATGTGTGCGAGGCAAATAGTGCTGCGCGTGCCTGCCTCGACTTCGATTATCGACACAGTCTGCAGCGTCTCGTGTCTGTTGACACAGATCTACTTATAAAGTGAATATCTTTAAGTTTGAAGGAATTAAATTAAACTACAGACAGAACATGTTGAATTTTTATCTTCCTCCAAAAAGAATAAATTTATTGTAAAAATGTCGTAAGCTTTCTTTCGTAGTATTTTGCAATTTTGCTTCAGATTTTATTCTAATAATAAAATAAGTTTCGATTATTAGTAGGTGGTTTTATATTTACAATAGAGCTACTTGGCTACGGATCTCCACAAATAACAACAGAAATTAATAAGAAATGTATTAGTAAGAATATTAATTAATTAATTAATTAAAATCATTTATTTCAGGCATATTTTGCCCATATTATCAATATAAAATTCTACACAATACAATACAATTACAATCAATCAATCAATCAAATATAATAAAAACAATAAAATAATAATAAAATTCACGATAACAGATATTAAAGTTAAATAAATAAATACTTGGCCTCACCTAACTAGCACAGTCGTCCAGTGGTGGCTGATCGGACACTCGCACTTACCTCCCACAGCCTTCAGGATACTATTGCGGCTGCCGCACACTCGGTTCATGAGGGAGCCTACTTTTTTGCGCATAATGGTATAAAAGTCATTGGTCCGCGCCTCGGCAAACATGCCAGACGCGCTGCAGCGCCTCTGCAGCCCCAAAAGCATCCTGAAGGCATTATTGTATTGCACACGCAGAGCGTTGTAGGCCTTCTACGTATATCTCACCCATAGGCTGCTAGAGTAAAAAGATTGGCAGAACGCCTTAAAAAGAGTAATTTTTACTTGCTCTGAAGATCGAGCAAACCTACGGGCAATCATATTGCTTCTGACCGCCAACGCTCTACGTTCGCGCTCAATGTCTTGATCATCTTTCAGGTCGTCTGTTACAATGTGGCCTAGGTACTTGTACTGCTTGACTCGAGATAAAGCTGCACCGCAAAGTTTGACAGGGGGCACGTCTTGTGGAGAGCTAGCTTGCCAGCAGCAAAAACCATGCACTCGCTTTTCTTAGTGTTGTATTTTAAACCATGACCTAGTGCATAGCTCTCACACACCTGCAACAGCTTTCGTAGTGCGCTGATCGATGGGCTCAGCAACACCATATCATCCGCGTAACTGATGTTATTGACATTTACACCACCGATTGAACATCCCGCATGCATGTTGCTGAGCTCGCGGATCAGCTGGTCCACGTAAAGGTTGAATAGTTTAGGAGAAGTCAACCCCCCCTGCCTCACCCCACATTCCAACCTCTGACTCTGACTGACTACTCTTCTGACCGCGCATCCCCCCATCTCACACAATTAATTTGATTTTCATACCAGTGCCTGAAGATGCCAGTGAGCTCAGACGGGAGATTCACCCCATCTAGTTTATCCCATAACACAGGATATGACACCATATCAAAGGCTTTGGACAAGTCTAAAAAGCACGCATACACTGGCGTGCTTCTGTCCGTGTAATACCTGACGGTGTGCTTCAGCGCCAGGATGGCACTTTCTGTTGACAAGCCCTCGCGAAAACCGAATTGGGCGTCATGAAGACTAATATGCTCATCCAAGCGCTTATTAAGCACACCATCAAGCACCTTAGCTGTTATTGTGGCCAATGAAATGGGTCTGTAGTTGGTCTTGTCGGATGAGTCTCCCGTCTTGTTTTTAACAATTGGTACAACAATATTACCCAAAATGAAAATGGCTACATTCAAAGCACACCTTTGCCGGTTAGGTACATATCGATAAGAAGATTATCGATAGTGTCAATCTCTACAAAAGTGAGGTTAAGAATAGTAGGAATTCACGTATTTGTTATTATTTTAAAATGAATTCCAATGCAATCAGAGCATTAATGTGATAAAAAACGATAATTTTGCGTGTAGAAATACTTTTGTAGGAGATCTAAAACATTGCATTTAGACTGCTAAACAATTCAAATTGTACTAGGTGTAAAATGTATAATTATGTGGGTTTTCTTTCTTAGATGAGTTACATCCAGGTACAGCACACGTAACCATAATTAATCAGGTCATTCACGCCTCATATATATATACATACACTTTAAATCTCAGATTTTACAAAAAAAGCGGGATCTGTTTTATTCGCAACTGACTCTAGGCCGATACAGGCCGATAGTGTGTACATGAATGGTCTCGCCTATCTATCTCGCTCTAACAAATGCGTATAATATGATCTATCTCTTTTGTATTGCCAATCTATAACTATATACTAAATCTATGGTCGATACAGTCACTACAGATTAGACGCGTCGTACCTAATCCCGGCCGCGTGGTCGGTTAAAACTGCTGACATATGTAGTTACAAGTTAATAGTTACATAGTTACACAAGTCACATACAACCTAGCAAGTAAGAAAATATTTTCTGGTATTGACATCAATCGCAGTTTTCAATATAATCCTATGAACCCAGCTGAAGTGCCGAAAAGAGCCATCATTACGCCCTTTGGACCTTGGGCTCGCGGAACGCAGCCCAGTCATTTCAACGGTATATGCATCACACCGTATTACAGGGTATGATTTTCTATTTTATTTTTATAGTTGACATCATTAGCGAGTATAAACTTAAAAGAAAATACAAATGGTTACCTGTTATTTTTCGAGGAGGGACAAACGTAATGCTTCGTCCAACGCCCTCTGCTCGGCCTCCAGCTGTTCGTCTCGCGCGGCGTGCTCCTTGGCGGAGAGCTCGAGTGCTCGCTGCAGGTCTTCGTCCAGCTCGCGGTCGGGCGACGGGGGGCCAGGGGTGGTGAGGCCGGGGGGCGCAGGGGGGGCGGGGTCGCCGGGCGCGGGGGGCGGGCCAGCTTCCAGGTTGACAGACGCCAGCGACGCCTCTATGGCTCTGTCACACTAGCTTAGTCACTACCTGCTACGCTAGCTTCAACATTACAGTGCGATTTTCAAACAAACCAAAAGTACACTGGGGTGCAATTAAATGTCCCAGGATCTTGCGAATTAAAATTACAAAAATAACTATGTAAAATAAAATTATATTTACTATTTTCAAATCGATCAAATGTCGTTTTAGCGGGTTTTAAAACTAGATTCCTCAATTATTAAATTAAATCCACCGGTTCTAAAATCGCACCCCAACGAAGAGCACACGACGTTTCTTCTCCCCATCGAGAAACGTAAAGGATGGCCTTCCACTAAAGCTATACAAAAGAGAAGTTGGGAAAAATCAACAAAGGTAGGTATTACCACTTTTGGTGCTTTTTTTAAAGAGACATTAAATATTTTAAAATTGTTTTATTTCCTCGCTACTCAGCTGCCTCGCACGGCATTGGTGGAAAGCAATCTTTACGTTTATATTTCAAAACTAATGGCAGTTATCAAATTCAGAATTATAAAGTCAGAAAAACATATCTACCATTTATTGAGAAGAAATGTATACTTCAATAATTATTTATTATTTATTAATAATTAGAAAATAATTTAGCATCATATGAAAATATAGCTCTGTGTTTTATCTTATGTCTATAACTTAGCTTATTTAAGTGTTAAAAATCGAATAAAACAATAGAGCAAATAATATGTGTAAAAATAAAAAACACGCAAGTGCATCAATATAAATATAAAGCTAAAAATATCGACGCCTGCCGAAAAAGGGGGATTTTCTGCAAACATTATAAAATAATGAGCTCCCAATTCAAGGTACCGCTATTCTAACGGGAAACAATGTAAAAAATTAAGTTACTCTGATTTTGGACTCAATTATTAAATAAATAAAAATTTCAAAAGATATTTTTTACTGATGATATCAGCAATCTATCTTATGTACACTATTTAAGAATTTGCTTGAGTTCATTTAACATGATTATTTTATTTTGACGATTCATTTGTGGTCACTGGAAACCGCATATTTACTAAAGGTGAGTCCACGTTAAATAACATGTTACATAACTTATCCTATAAAAAATGTTACAAAAATATAAGTCTAAGGTTGATTTATTGCCACATATCGTCCACACTAATAAAACATGTTACAAACATGTTATATAGCATGACTATGCTATGTCATATACAAGTAGTCTGGCTGAAGTCACCCTAATACTTAAGAGGTTTACTTATTTCTATTATTATCAGCTAGTACAGACGCCTGTACATCAACCTATTCAAAACTGTCAAATTTCTTTAATACATTTTCAACCATATGGTGGTTATACAAGGTGGCCGGAAGATTGACGTCCAAAAGAAAAAATTAGGTCTCTCGTGTCGTGGGGTATCCGAATCACCCCCATGTATGTTCCGCGATTTTTCACGGTTTTCGAGTTATGAATTTTTTTCTAAATTTTTGAGAATTTTCGAGCGATCAACTTAAAAAATTTCTAGAAAAAAAAGTAGAAGACTTTTTTGTATTTTTTTTTTGCAACGAAATCTTCATAAGTTGTACTTTTATGCATAAAACAATTAGCTTCGTAACTTTGATGAAAATTTGGAAATGCAGGTCTCAAGAATAAAAAATACGATTATTGAATTATGACTAGAACATTAAGATTAAAATTAAAAATCTAAACAGATGACTGCATGGTTTTTTAGTGATCCTAAAACATGCGACATACTCTCAGCTTTCATAATCATTAAAAAAAAGTAGTACTTAATGAGCTACTTTTCCTAGAATCGGCCTTCAAAGACAGCCACGTGGCATTTTTTTAAAAAATCCATGTGATTAAAACAAAAAGTCTTGCTATTTTATGGTTCCTAATGTTAAATTGGTTTGTTGACTAACCAAAAATTGCCGCAAAAAAGCTAAGATAACATTTTGAGTTTTTAATTTTAAGGTTGTCAATTTGCTGATAACTAAAAATTCTTAAGAGATTAGTTAACAAACGTTTTAAGTAAGAGGTGGTTTTGTCAATAAATCAGAGATGGTAATCAGAAAGAAAATTTATTTTTTAAATTCACAAAAGGTTTTCAAAGTGGCCACCTCTAGCAGCAATGCACATTCTACACCTTCGTAAAAAATTGCCTTTTAATCGTCTAAAAGCTTCCCTATTCTCTCTCACAACACGTTCGGCTTCTGTAATCTTTTCTCTAAGTTCTTGTTCACTCGAACATTCTCGGGCGTAAGCGATTTCCTTGTAATAGCCCCACACAAAGAAGTCGATTGGGTTAAGGTCAGGTGAGCGTGGAGGCCATCTGATTGGTCCGCTGCGTCCGATCCATCTGTTGGGGTAAGTTTCATTTAAGTGGTTTCGGACTTGCGTTGCGTAGTGACACGGGGCGCCATCATTTTGAAAAACCATGGTGCGTCGAAGCTGAAGATTCACATCTAGCAGCAGCAATGGTAGTTCATTTTCTAAAAAGTTTTCGTAAATTTCTCCATTAAGTCTGGATGGCAATTCAAACGGGCCAATAAGTTCGCCGTTGAGAATACCCGACCACATGTTTACACTAAACCGGTGTTGAAAAGATGAATCTCTCGTTTCGTGTGGATTCTCGATTGCCCACGAGTGGTAATTATGAATATTGAATATTGAAAAAATTTCCACGAGCAGGGTTTGAACCTGCACCCTTCTGACATACCGGCCCGCCGAAATTATTCAACACTATTACTATTATTATATGGTTAGAACCACGATAGCTCAATTGGAAGAGCACCTGACCCGGTATGTCAGAAGGGTGCAGGTTCAAACCCTGCTCGTGGAAATTTTTTCAACATTTGTGTTTTTGTAATTTGTTCGCAACAAAATTTGCGTTAAAAATTATATAAACATTAATATTGAATATTCCAAATCGCTCAAATCGTGACTCATCGGTCCACAAAACTTTATCGAAATATCCAGGATCTTCTTGCTGTTTTCGTAACATGGTTTGGCAAAATTCAACGCGCAATGGGTAGTCTGCAGGTAGCAAAGCTTGAACTCGTCGGATATGGAAAGGGTGATATCCTTCATCGTGAAGTATGGCTTGAATAGACGTTCTTGGGATGCCCAGAGCACGAGCCATTCTTCTCGTACTCGTGGACGGATTTCGCTGAACTTCTTCGAGCACTCTTTCTCTGCGATCTGGATCGACTCGAGGGATTCCTTCACGACCACCGCGTTGACCAGGAATGTGGCCTGCCATCAACGTGTTGTGCGTGTTAATAAAAACACGATGGTCGGGATAATGTGCAGGTTGCGGCCCACCACGTCGTTGAAGTTGTTCGCGATACAATCGCGCTGCTTCACGGCCGTTGCCTTGTGCAACTCCATAAAAATAATGCATTTCTGCATATTCACTTAATGTGTAACTCATCTCTTTCACTTCCAAGTAAACAAAGTCCAAATCAGAAGGCAAAACAGTCCAGTAAACGAGCAAAGTAGTCAAAAAAGTAGGGCAAGCAAATTTGGGGTGAGCGATGGCGACACGAGTAGCAGTAAACACAAAGTGAGTACGACTGAGATAACATTTTGGCGTTGGCTTGGGTTGTCGCCCGCGCTACTGAGAGTGAGAGAGATGGCAATTATTCCGTCTCTATCCTCGCGGTCGACCTATTGTTATTGCAGGTAAAATAATCGCGTTCACTTTTACAACCCATGATTCGCAAGAATGCAACGCGCAGAATTGATAAAATTTAAAACTAAAATTAAACAAAATGTCAATTGTTTAGGCATTTTTTGGTTAGTTAACAAACCAATTTAACATTAGGAACCATAAATAGCAAGACTTTTTGTTTTAATCACATGGATTATTTAAAAAAAATACCACGTGGCTCTTGAAGGCCGATTCTAGGAAAACTAGCTCATTAAGTACTACTTTTTTTAATGATTATGAAAGCTGAGAGTATGTCGCATGTTTTAGGATCACTAAAAAACCATGCAGTCATCTGTTTAGATTTTTAATTTTAATCTTAATGTTCTAGTCATAATTCAATAATCGTATTTTTTATTCTTGAGACCTGCATTTCCAAATTTTCATCAAAGTTACGAAGCTAATTGTTTTATGCATAAAAGTACAACTTATGAAGATTTCGTTGCAAAAAACAAAATACAAAAAAGTCTTCTACTTTTTTTTCTAGAAATTTTTTAAGTTGATCGCTCGAAAATTCTCAGAAATTTAGAAAAAAATTTATAACTCGAAAACCGTGAAAAATCGCGGAACATACATGGGGGTGATTCGGATACCCCACGACACGAGAGACCTAATTTTTTCTTTTGGACGTCAATCTTCCGGCCACCTTGTATAACCTAGGAATAAGGTTCAAAGTCTATTGGGGAAATTTGTCAGTTTGTGGTAGGGTGATCTGCAGGCGTGTGTACCAAACAAAATATCTATGGAAATTTGTGAAACTTGCAAGAAACAATTCTTTGACCACTGACACTGGCTAAACGTGCAGACTGCACGTACAGGTCTGTTCACTAAAGCTGGCACGTTAAACACAGTTACACGTTGCGCTTGTGTAGTGTCTGTGAATAAGCGCGCAGCGGCGTGACGTCGCACTGCATATACGCATCATGAAAAGTCTATCCGTCTCTTTCGCGCTCGGTGGAGCTTATGAGTATGAAGGAAGCAGTTATTGTTTTGCTTTTGCTACTGTTTATAAATACAGAGGTATTTTTTGACATTCGTCCGTTAGCGTCAATCACGTTTAAATCAAATTTTGCTCCGGCAAAACATTAAGGGTCTTACAAATAAACAGAATAAGGTCCGAATAGTTATTCCGTGTTTTGTCTCTTTTAAGGTAGGTGACAGGACAATTTCGTAAAATAGTGAACAATGTTTTTAACTAATTTATGCTTCATAATAAAAACAGTGATGGTGGAAACCGTTTAATGAAAGATTTGTACGCTTTCACATCAGAAGCGAGCGTCTCTGAGAGAAGCGTTCAACGAGTTGTTTTGTAAACATGCTGTATAGTGAATTCGCATTTGTGTGAGCACTGTGAACATGCCAGCTTTGGTTAACAGACCTGCCCCCCGCCCGCCTAACCGATCGCTTTGACTACGCGTATAGTTTATGACGTCATCTTGCCACCTCGCACCGCCTATGAAAGCAATATCAAAAGCTAAAGGCTATAGCTTTCGATATTGCTTTCATAGGCGGCACGAAACGACAAGATGACGTCATAAACCACACACGAAGCCAAAGCGATCAGTTAGGCGGTCGGGGGGGGCTACAGGGGGTAGCCATTAAATTAGGGAGAGAGAAAAAATGAAGGTGCTCACCTCTGTAGCTGGCGCTCCTCGGCGGTGAAGAGGTCTGGCTGGAGCGCGTGGCGGTGCGCGGCGCGGGCGTGCGCGGCGCGGGCGTGCGCGGGCGCAGGCGCGGGCGCGGGGGACGCCGGCCGCGCGCCGCGCAGCGCCTCCCACACGTCTACCTGATACACGCCGCCGGTCAACTGGCTGCCATACTTTACTCTTGCAATGGCGTGGCAGCTCATTTAGATTCTACACCATTATCCTAACTAATATTATAAATCTTAACTTATATCACCATACTTATAAAATACAGTGAAAAAATTAAACGCCTACCCGACCTGCACTATGCTACCGGGAAGGCTGACGTAACTCGTGAACGCTGAATTTTGTCACTGCTTTCTAATTTTTTTGAATGCTCTTTTTTAGCAACAGAGTGCTATCTATCCAACGGTCATTGCAACCGATGGCCATGTAGATTCATCTTTTCTTTTTTTCACTGTATTTTATAAGTATTTAATTCAGCTTCAGTGCAGCGATTAGCACTTAAAATACAAAAGTAATATCATCATCATAAGCTCATTTTATGTCCCCACTGCTGGGGCACCTAACTTATATAATAAATACGTAAGTAACTTTTCATCACATGCTCACCATCTCTACTGATTTAAATGTCTTACAAAGACAGTCAAGTTACTCTCTTCTGTCACCGGTTCTACATTCAGACTTTTCATAATGTACTTAATCATCACAACACAATATTGCAACCGTTATCCACTCAATGCTGAGGGTCGGTCTGTTCTAATGCACGCCATTCCTTCCAATCTTGCGCAATCCTCACTCAACCCCGCCACCTCAACAAGGTCATCCATCTTATCGGTTGCCTGCCTACGTTTCTGCGCCTATTTCTATGGTCCTGTTTACGGCGTATTTTTGGCAAATGCTGATCAAAAAGGGTAGATGCACATTACCTGTTCATCGCTAGTTCCCGCCTCCATGAGACTCTGCTGTATAGCGTACTGCAGCAGGCTCTCCTCGTCGTCGAGGTGCGCGCGCTCGTCGGGCGCGGCGGCGTCGGCGTACGCGCGGCCGACGTCGAAGCACGCGTCGTCCAGCACGCACGCGAGCCGGGAGCCTTCGCGGATGCACGAGATGTGCGGGACCGGGGACTCCGTCGCGAAGATGTTGCCGAACGTTATGCGCGCGTTTAGCACGTGGAAGAGAGGGATTTCTATATAGAACGAACAGTTTTTGATTTAAAAAAACTTACAAAGGGTGGTCTTATCACTAAAAGTGATAAAGAGTGAGTGGTTGATTCAATTGTAAGGCTGAATAAAGGACATTTCTGTACGGTTGGTTATGCGAATGATCTGGTCATCTCAATCAGTGGGAAATTTCCCTCTACGGTATCGGGGTTAATGCAACGTGCCCTGGGCCTGCTGGAGGAATGGTGCAATGCCCATCATCTCTCTGTAAACCCGGGGATAACAGCATACCCCTTTACAAGAATGAGAAACACTACGGGACTGGGTAACCTAACACTCTATGGTACCCAGCTCTCCTGGTCTTAAGAAGTGAAATATCTAGGCTTGACGCTGGATAGGGAACTTACTTATGGAAACGGCATGTGGACACAACCGTAGCCAAGGCTTACAGAGTCTTTGGCATCGGTCGGTCTACTTATGGCAAGATGTGGGCACTCAACCCCAAAATCATTAGGTGGATCTACATGACGATGGTGAGACCGATCCTCACACATGGTAGCATCGTCTGGTGGCCCAGAACCAGGCCGAAGATCTATAAGAATTCTCTTAGCCAACTTCAGAGAACAGCTTGCCTGGCGATCATTGGTGCCATTAGAACCACACCAACGGCAGCGCTGAAGGTCCTCGCAGACCTTTCACCCCTGCACATTGTAATAGAAACGGAGGCAAAGAAAGCGTTACGTAGACTAAAGGTGGCCGGACTGTGGGACGCATCTAAACCTCTGACTAGACACACAAAATGGGAAACAAATGAAATTCCTGATAGGATCATGGAAATGGGGTGCAATAAAGTATCCCCCATATTCATGTTCGAAAAGAAACTTAAAGTTTATGTTCCAACCAGGGACGAATGGAAACGAGGGCCACCGTCTCCGGAAAAATACAGCCTAATCTGGAATACCGAACGGATCAAAAATGAAGTCGGGCACAGAGGCAGGCGTCTATAACAACGACTTCAAGCATAGTCAAAGCATGGGAAAATTTGCCAGTTTACCAAGCAGAAACTTTCGCAATTATCCTATGCGCAAAGCAGAATTAGAGTTATGACTTAGCTTATGAAAAAGCGCATTATATTCATCCTGAGTGATAACCAAGCAGCGCTCAAGTCACTCATATCGCCCCGAATCAACTCTGGCCTTGTTCTAGAAACCACCAAAGCTCTACACAAGCTAGGTGGACCATAACAAGGTGCGATTGGTCTGGGTCCCAAGCGATATGGGAATCCACGGAAACGAGATGGCGGATGCACTTTCCAGGGAGGGCTCAGAGACTCAGCTTATTGATCCTGAGCCGTTCGCGGCACTTGCACCAAGTACCATTAACGAGGCCTTAAAAGATTACATCAAAAACAGGCACGGCATCGAATGGAAAAAGCAGCCGGGTATGAAACACTCCAAATCCTTCTTAGGCTAAAACGCCTTAGGACGGAGTAAGTTCATATGCGGAGGCAGTAGAATGCAGGCCCGTTTAACCATCAGTGCCTTGACAGGGCACTATGCCACAAAACAAATGCTTCACAGAATGCATCTATCAACAAATAGCTTGTGTAGGGCATGTGGCGAGGAAACGGAGTCAAAGCAGCACCTACTGTATGACTGCCACTTACTACTGTATGACTGGCTAGGAATAATAATGAATAATGAATAATGAAATAATTTATTGCCTCAAGAAATTACAATTAAAAAAGACACAAAAAAAAGTAACACAAGGTCAGAGGCAAAAGGGAATGGCTCAGCTTTCACTGAGATTTTCTCAGTGCTGGTTTTCAGCCGTTCCCCCTTTCCCTGAGATGAAGAGCGAGAAATATTGTACACGAGGAAAAGAATGGGACTCCTGGGGTCGGCCTATCTGAAACTGGAGAACTTCAGGCTCTTCGCTCTTAAGGACGTTGCCAAACTTATGGCATCTTTCTTTACAGAGGAAGAAGAGTGAAAGGATGGGGTTGCACACAAGATCCCGATGGGTCGAAGTATTATTGCAAGAGGGAAACCTCAGCAGGCCCCACTAAAATAAGATAAGATAAGAAAAGTTTTTCCGGGTAGACAAGATAGTTATTAGTTGAAATGTGGTTTAATAATGTCATAATTAGCCTATAACTGTCCTACTATAACATATTAGCCTTTATATACATAATACGATATTAATTTTAAAGCTATCACGTTTTAATTACTACACAAATAATTTACTTTGATTCGTTGAAATTGTTGAGGACGCATCAACTTCAAAATGGCATATTAAGCCGTTGCCGCTGTTAGTTATATCACTTGCCTATTTTGACGGGGAACCCAGCGGGCAGCTGCATCTGTATGAAGTCCTTCAGCTTGACGAAGTGTGGCGACGAGATGGCCGCCATCAGATCCAGGATCGGCATTATTTGCTCTTGCAACTGGAAGAACGACACGATTAGAAAGATTACGGAATAATGGTTATTATTTAAATTGATTAACAGTGAGCTATGGGAATGACGCTTGTGTGATGAATTAATGAGCGAATGCGTTGGCAGTTTTACCAGCATGGTACCACGCACGACCTGACTCAACTAGTAAACCAGCCCACCAGGATTCCAGATATAGTCGGTCACGCGCCCTCTTTGTTGGACCTTCTGCTGACGAATCGCCCAGCTGGTTACCGAGTGGAGGTTCGAGCTCCTTTAGGATCTTCGGATTACTGCTTGGTATCCAGTAATGCCTCTTGCTCCGCTACCGCCTTTAGCGGTATCGAAACGCCAGATTTGGCACTACTCTTCGGTGGATTGGGATGGTATGCGGGACTATTTCGCATCCGTTTCTTGGGGGCAGCGCTGCTTCAGTAGGAAGGACCCGACAGCTAGTGCGACTGCCGTAGCTGATGAGATAGTTTTAGGGATGGAATACTATATTCCGCAGTCCTATCTCATCAGCAAAGGCAGGCGCAACCGATGGCTCAACCGCGAGTGGGCGATAACAAGTAGACGGCATAGCGCGCTTGGATCAGGGGTAAAGCTTTTGGGAATCCTGAAACCTGCTCGCTGAAAGCATTCTATAATAATGCGGCCACGTCCTGCAAAGAGCTTGCCCAGCGCGTTGCACGGGTCGGCTGAGAACTACTGGCGCATCCTACGGGCAGCCGTAGCTACTGGCGTCTGGCTAAAGCCGTGCTATCGAGCTTCTGCCAACCCTAGCTGCCACCATTGAGATGTCTTGACATAGCCAAGGCTTTTAATCGGGTCTGGCACAAAGCTCTTCTCTCCAAGCTCCCGGCATACGGTTTGCCTGCTCAGTTCTGCAACTGGGTCGCTGGCTTCATGCATGAGCGCAGAATCCGTGTTATATATATCTGATGAATGCGCTTTGCGGCTTATGTCAGTGAACGCTGGTGTCCCTCAAGGCTCCGATCTGTCCCCCACGCTGTTCCTTCTGCATATCAATGATATGCTTCCACTTGGAAATATTCATTGCTATGCAGATGATAGCACGGTGCATGGGGGATATAACGGTCACCCAGCGGCAGTACGGGTCGAAATCGAAGTGAATCGATTGAATGTTGTCATTGGGATTAACAGGGTATTGGACCTCATATTCAATTTAGGCTCCAATAATCTGGTTGAGTTCAATTCCAAGAAAACACAGGTATGTGCGTTCACGGCAAAAAAAGCCACCATTCCTTCCCCTTCCAACTCTTCAGGGTACATATCTAAGCCTGCAGAGCCGTATCAACATGCTCGGTATGACGATACGCTGCAATCTGAACCAAAAGGACTACATTGAAGCCGTGATCAAAACAGCCTCACGAAAACTTGGTATTCTGAACAGAGTGCGGCGATTCTTTACGCCGGACCAGTTGTGCCGGCCGGACCTTGTCCAAAATACAAGACACAGGTACGGTCTTGCGTGGAGTATTGCTCGCACTTCTGGGACGGTTCCGCAAAGTACCTTCTCGATGCCTTGAACGCATTGTCGGCAATGCAGAAGTCGCAAATACTCTAGAACCTCTGCAATTGCGTAGAGATGTTGCGTCACTCAGCGTGTTTTACCGCTTATGCCATGGCTATTGCTTTTAAGAGCTCTTTGACCTCATCCCACCTTCTCACTTCCTTCATAGGAGTACACGTGCTGCTCTTCGGAGCCACTGCTTCACTGTCTCAAATATCCTATCGCACACAAAGAAATTTGGTGATTCGTTTCTTTGTCGCACTTTCAAAAGATGGAATAGTCTACCAGCACACGTTTTCCCTCCTTCCTATAGACATGGGGTCCTTCAAAAGAGGCGTTGAGAAGCACCTTATAGGCCGGCAGAGTGAGGTTAACTGATGCTACGTTTGTTTTCACGCTGCACCTCACGAGTCATTTGCCGAGCTATCTATAAAAAAAAATTTAAAGCCATAAGTGGCCAACAACAAATTGTTTTCAAAAAAAAGATCTGGCTATTTATAAAACGAAATTAAAAACATGAATTAATTAATCATAATAGCGTTCATCATCTAAACTAAAAGACGTCTACTGCTGGACAAAGGTCTCCCCCATATAGATTTCAAACAACGACCGGTTTGGTGCAGATCATCATGAGAGGAATTGACCATAACCGCCATGCTTGCCAGGCGAGGTGGCGATCGCAGTAAGGTGAAACTGAGAGTAACCTCAGAGAGACGCTGTTGCCCATCCTAAGGAAAGGACCTTTAGTCGGCTACTACGATCCCCACGGGAAGAGATAGTGAGGCAACTCTTTATCCCCAGCACCACATAGCCAATTCTTTATCACTACATAGTATAAAACAAAGTCGCTTCCCGCTGTCCCTATGTATGTATAGATCTTTAAAACTACGCAACGGATTTTGATGCGGTTTCTTTTAATAGATAGAGTGATTCAAGAGGAAGGTTTATATGTATAAATACATGCAAAATATAGCAGAGAAACACTGATAATTTTAGAGGTTTAACATTTTTTTGCGCTTACATTGCAAACGCTGGCTGAACCCTACGAGATAGATCAAAATAATGTACTACAGTATTGTACACCTTAAAAAGGTCTACAAAAAGTCTGCGATGGTACATGTCTATCTCTTAGGGATAACCCACAATAATATTTTTTTATCCTTTACTTTTTACGAAAAAAATGGCTTATTTACGGAGCGATTATAAGCAATACAGCATTAATCCTTATCCAATTAAGTAACTTAAATACATTGTGCATTTAATATAGATCAATATGCCCCTTTACAGCATGTAGGTAATTTAAATGAACATTTTCGAAGATATTACAGATTTAAAATGCAGGGACATAGTACTTGCATATTAGGTGTCAAGCGAACTGTTATATCTTTTCTCTGTACAGTTATTAGCTTAGCTAAGGAAATTGCTATATAAGCATTTTCTTTATCGTCTTAGGCTCGCTCAGCCGCGAGCCTCAGTTTGATTCGATCTTCCAACCGGTACGGCTGCCTAAGGGTCCTTTTACTTTTCCAATTAAATATATTTTTTCAGTTCCATTAAAATATCTTTTTTTAAAACGACCTCTGAAAGGAACCCTATAACATTTGGTGGCAGCGGTGGGATTCGAACATCCCAGTTCGCCTTGCGCGCAAAATAATCAAACTCAATATAATAAAAGTGCCGTACCGTTTTTTTAAGTGAATACAAAAGAGAATATAACTCTATCCTGTGCGTTGTGTATATCCTGAACTCCATATATTTTCCAAGTGCCAATAGTGTCCAGATAGAATATAAATCTATCCTGTGTGTTGTGTATATTCTAAACACCGCATACTTGCCAAGTGCTAACTGTATTCAGGTAGTTCTGAAAGAAGAAGAGTATCCTGAAAGAAACAAATATATACGTACCTGTATCCAGCGTATCAGATGCGCCATTATCCCTTGTATCCTGAAAAAAAAGCTTATACTTACCTGTATCCAGCGTGCCAGATGCACCAGTGAAGAATCCTGTAAAAGAAACTAAATACATACAGTATATCCAGAAATATAATCGTCGTGCAACAAAGTTACAACTCGTCAACTCACACGCCGACCTTAAAGGTCCTTACGCCGGCGCCGTGCACAAAACTTCTTATCGCTCCGGAATGCGAGCCACGTATCCGCTCGTCGCCTTCCCAATCGCAGCAACATTGTAAGTCTTTGGTCATTGTTTAAAATAATTACTTGTTCATCATAGTGTATAATATTATTCAGTATACTAACTTGTTACGTCAAATTTTTATCAATGTGTTTAATTGTGTTTATTGTAATCTTATTTGTGTGTGTTATATAAGAGTATGCCAAAGTTGACCAAAGCAGACGATAACAGTAAATTAACAGTCGAGATACCAGAGTCCCAGCACGTAGAAAACCTAAGATCTCCAGTTAGTTATCCTAAAGTAAAAGCAAATACTAGATCACAAACGACTACAATGTCGGCCGAATTAGATTTGGGAATCCTACTTAAATTCGTAAAATCCTATGATGGTAGCAGGGATACCTTGAATTCCTTCATAGTAAGTTGTAATAATGCATTTAATCTAGCTACAGATACACAAAAACCCATTTTATTCAATTATATTTTATGTCAATTGCAAGGAAAAGCAGAAATAGCTTGTTCTATTAAAGAATTTAATACCTGGGATCAATTAAAAGATTTTTTTTAAATTCAATTCAGTGAGCGCATACACTACGCTCACCTTCTTATGGACCTGCAAGAAAGTAAACAAGGTCCAACTGAAAATGTAACTCAGTACTCCTTAAAAGTGGAAACCTGCTTATCCTCGTTACTTACCGAAATTTCGTTATCAATCACTAACAAAAAAGAGCTTCCAGGTCGAACAGCGGCTATGGAAGACCTTGCTCTCCATCATTTTCTTATGGGACTGCACCCAAGATTATCTAATATTATCCGGTGTCGAACACCTAAAAATTTAAATGAAGCTATAAATCTCGCTGTGTCTGAGGAGAGAATCCAACAATCATTATATAAAAAACCATTTCCGCAACCTGAACAAAAAAATAATACTTATAACACATCCATTAAACGGTTCCAACCAACTAAACCAAAACTGAACTATCAACCACATTCTTTTAATTCATCCGGTCCATCTGGACCATTCTGTAGATATTGCAAGAGTTCAGGGCACGATATTAAAGATTGTAAGAGACGTGATTTTTATAACAATCGATACCGTGACCAACAGCAACCTCCAAGATTTCCAGGTTTTAATTCTAACCAGCCGATCACATCCAAACGAATTAATCATATTCAGGAGATACAAGAAGAAGATGAAGAGGTTGGTTACGACGAAGTAGACACTACTTTAAATGCCTAAGGGACTCACGTCGGTGTCGCGTGAGACCCGTCCAAACTAAACCATTCCCAGACGCCAGTAAAATCCAAAGGGTCACACAGCAGGGTAACCAGCCCCAAAACGGAGATCCTATCTATCCGAATAAAATCCATAAGGTCACACGACAGGGTAACCAGCCCCAAAAAGGAGACCTTATCAATCCTAATCAAATCCAAAGGGTCACACAGCAGGGTAACCAGCCCCAAAACGGAGATCCTATCTATTCGAATAAAATCCATAAGGTCACTCGACAGGGTAACCAGCCCCAAAAAGGAGACTTTATCAATCCTAATAAAATCCAAAAGGTCACACAGCAGGGTAACCAGCCCCAAAACGGAGACCCTATCTATTCGAATAAAATCCATAAGGTCACACGACAGGGTAACCAGCCCCAAAAAGGAGACCTTATCAATCCTAATAAAATCCAAAGGGTCACACATCAGGGTAACCAGCCCCAAAACGGAGATCCTATCTATTCAAATAAAATCCATAAGGTCACACGACAGGGTAACCAGCCCCAAAAAGGAGACCTTATCAATCTTAATCAAATCCATAAGGTCACACGACAGGGTAACCAGCCCCAAAAAGGAGATCTTATCCTAGAACAAAAAGAAAAATTTAAAATTTACGAGATTGATATAGATACGACAAAAAAGTTATTACCTCATATCCTAGTCGAAACTCTAATCTCAGACATTCCATTAACACTTCTAGTAGATTCCGGTTCAGCAATATCCTTATTAAAAAAAACGTGTATGCACAAAAGTCCAACCATGATCAAAGAAACTATTAATCTAAAGGGTATTGATCCTGGAGATGAAACAACTCCAACATTAGGCCATTTCCAATTAAAAATAAAATTATCTGAAAGAAAGAGGATCAACCATAAATTTCACGTCATTAATGACATAAACTTACCATATGACGGTATTATTGGAACCGACTTCTTCACAACTTTTGGTTGTAATATCGACTATACTAAAGACGTCCTTATTATAATGGGTATACATATAAAACTTCATTTCTTTAATCCAACTTACCTGATTCCACCGCGTTCAGAAACAGTAATTGAATGCACTGTCCAAAATCCAGAACTAAAAGAAGGAATCATTTTAGATCAACATTTATCCGAATCACTATTAGTCGCAAATTGCATTGTCAAAGTAAAGAAAAATAAAAAAAAAAATATTACCATCGCTAATACTTCTGAATCTCCTGTCGAAATAAAAACAAATTTAAATTTTAAAATATCACCATTGTATTCTTGCGCTGTCCAATTATCTTCAGTCCCGTATAACATATCCAATCGCACAAGAGAAGTGATAAACCAGTTACGACTTTCTCATTTGAATTCAGAAGAAAACACAGCTATTGTTGAACTGTGTTCTCATTTTTCCGATATTTTCCATCTTCCTGATGATCAGCTGTCCTTCACGAATGCTCTGGATCATAAAATAAAAACAAACACTGATATCCCTGTACATACTAAATCCTATCGTTTCCCAGAGTGCCACAAAAAGGAAGTAGAAACTCAAATCAATAAAATGCTCGATCAAAATATAATTGAACCTTCTTCATCACCTTGGAGTTCTCCGATATGGGTTGTCCCTAAAAAACTAGATTCCCAAGGACAAAGGAAATGGGAGAATAGTTATTGATTACCGAAAATTAAACAATATAACCATTGGGGAAACGTACCCAATTCCTCAAATCTCAGAAATTCTGGATCAGCTAGGTAAAAGTAAATACTTTAGTACCCTGGACCTCACTTCCGGTTTCCATCAGATCTTAATGAATCCTCGTGATGCAAGCAAAACAGCTTTCTCCGTCCCTCAGGGACATTTCCAATTCAATAGAATGCCATTTGGGCTTAAAAACGCTCCTTCTACATTCCAAAAACTTATGAATAACTGCTTGTCTGGGCTTCAAGGCAATAGATGCTTTGTCTATTTAGATGACATAGTAATATATAGTTTCGACCTTAGTAGTCACATAAATAATCTCCAAAATGTATTTGAAAGACTTAGAAACTTTAATCTCAAACTTCAACCCGACAAGTGCGAGTTTCTCCGCAAAGAAGTGATCTATTTGGGTCACATAATAAATGAGAAAGGTGTACAGCCCAATCCTGATAAAATCCGGGCCGTTACAGAATTCCCAGTTCCTAAATCCTCCAAGGACATAAAGTCCTTTCTTGGGCTCGTATCGTACTACAGACGATTCATAGAAAACTTCTCGAAAATAGCAAAATCCCTAACATCTCTTTTGAAAAAAGATGTTCCTTTCGTTTGGAAAAACGAACAACAACTAGCATTCGATATCCTAAAGGAGAAACTAATAACATCTCCTGTCCTAGCATATCCAGACTTTACACAACCTTTCCTATTGACATGTGACGCATCTAATCATGCTATATCAGCAATACTATCACAAGGTCCAATAGGGCAAGATCGCCCTATAGCTTACGCATCCCGAACTCTGAACAAGGCAGAGTGTAATTATAGTGTCACCGAAAGAGAATGCCTTGCTATCATTTTCGGAACTAAAACATTCCGTCCTTACCTTTATGGTAATAAATTCAAAATCCTCTCAGATCACAAGCCGCTACAATGGCTTTTCAATAGCAAAGATCCTGGGTCGCGACTTGTTCGTTGGCGACTAAAATTAGAAGAATTCGAATATGATATCCATTACAAAAAAGGTAAAATTAACACCAATGCCGACGCCTCATCCCGTTTTCCAGTGAATCCTATCCAACCAATTGAAGAAAACTTACCTGTAAACCATCCGGAACAATCAATATCCCCAGCGGCGAACCCAATTCCTGAAACGTCAAATCCAAATCCACCCGATACGGGATTATCACCCTCTTTTAGTCCAATAACATTAGAAGACCTCGACGTTATCAGTCTTCCGTTTAGTCCATTAGATATAAATAGCAGTGACCTTCCTTCTGTCGGTCTTCTTGAAAACGACGACTTACCTTCACCCTGCTACAGTCCTGGAAACACTGAAACCTCAAATCCTGACCCACCTGAAAGAGAAATAAGTAACTTACCAATTCCTTCCGACTCACCAATTCCTTCCACTTCACACACCTCTTTATTATCCGGTGACTATTCTACATTGTTGAAAGTTCTATCAGATAAAAATAAAATATTGAACACACAAATGATAGAACATAATGAAAGTCTTATTAAGAACACATCTAAAACAATCCTTGTCCCTGTTTCCATGGACCTAGATGAATCCAATCCTTATCTTCAAGAAATCCTCGGTGGCTTGGAAGACTCTTCTGACATTTTTAGGGCAGAAAAAGAATTATATTCAAATTTAAAAATAGAACTAAATAACAAAATATATTTCCTGTTATTTACAAGAGTGAACCATTTCGATGTCGCTTCCTATCGTGACATCTTTTCAACTATAAAAAATATTCGAGATAAACTAGTAACAATTGAAGATATCTCAGACATAAGTATCCCAGATTTTAGAAACGCTTTTGAAGCTCATTCTTTCATTAAAATATATAATATACTAATCTACCTATTCCATAATACAAATATTCTGGTCAACATCTATCATGACGAAATAACTTACCCATCACCAAGTGAGAGAAAGAAAATTTTATTTGACAATCATGACATCCCCATAGCAGGCTATTTTGGCTCCTCCCGAATGTATAGTAGAATTAAAGAAAGCTATTATTGGAAAGGGATGCGTTCAGATATACAGGTTGTAGATTTGCATTCCCGCCATAATTTTACAGCTGATCGTAATTGGTACACTTAATGACTAAAAAATACTTTTAACACGGAGAAAGTAATAAGGAACCGATTGATTAATAAAATGATCTCAGTGTAAATTAGAATAGCGACCGTCGACTGACGAGAATAGGGGTGCAGACCGTAGTAGGTACATAAGAGCGCAGCGGGCGGACATTAAGTCGATGAACTTACGTAAACTTGTAGGTACTATTATGTATTCTGTGGTGAAGTGGCTTACTCTTACGCATAAGTATACTTTGTTGCAATAAACTATTATTAGGTACTTACTGATCATGTTTAAGATACTCGCAGGTACTGCTCAAAGTGGGCACCTTCACGTTCTATGCACAAATGAGCACGGCGCCTTAAGTTTCTAGGTAACTTTTGCAGCACACTACGATTTGACCTTACACTCTCAAAAGCCATTAAAATATTTTGTTTTAACGGCACAACACTCGTGATTTCGTCTTTATAAACCATTCTTTTTATGTCTCCCCACAAATAAAAGTCACACGGAGTCAAGTCTGGCGACCTCGGAGGCCAGGGCACTGGCCCACCTCGACCAATCCACTGGGTTCCGAACACTTCGTCCAAATAATCGCGCACTTGGCGTCCATAATGCGGAGGCGCCCCGTCCTGGTGGTAAAAGAGATTCCGGTGAAGAGCTAGTGGCACGTCGTCAAGCATCACGTCAACTACGTGCTGCAAAAGTTGCAAATACGAGTTGCTGTTGAGATAACCCTCGATGAAATAGGGCCCGAGTAAATGTCCACCAACAATGCCAGCCCACACATTGATGCTAAACCTATGCTGGAACGAATCTTTTTTGGTCTTATGCGGGTTCTGTTCGCGGTGAGCCCACCAATGTTCATTGTGGACGTTGTAAACACCGATGCGCGTAAACATACACTCGTCCGTCCATAGAATGCTGGCTTCTCGGTGTTCTAGTACCCAGTGACAAAAAGTAACGCGGGCGGCATGATCTTGCTCGTTCAATTCTTGAACTCTTCTGAAGTGGAACGGGTGCTGTTGCTCCGACTTAAGAAGCCGCCAGACTGTTGTGTGGTGGACATTGAAGTGGCGGTCAGCATCACGAGTACTGGCACGTGGTTCCCTCTCGAAGTATTCGAGTATTTGCTCTTGCAAATCGACTGAGAGGCCCACACTGCCGCGACCCTGCGCATGTCGAGGAACGTTGAACTGGCCATGATCCCTCAGTCGTTGCGTGGCAGCAAGCATTACCTCGCGCGATGGAGTTGGTCTGTTTGGAAACATTTCCACAAACATGACCACGGCTCGACGTAGACTGTTCCCACTAATTGCGTATAATCGCACCATCTCCACAAGTTTTACGTTAGAATAATTTTCTGTCATTTTACTTTTTTTACACACACAAACAACACACCTAAGAACACGTTTCGCTCCAAATTCGCTAGGGCTAAGAAATGTGTCACTCGTTCGGGGTTGCGCGGCACACTGGCTTTGATGCGTGCGGCGTGCGCCCGCCGCCCGCCGGCCGCCGGCGCTCGCCGCGCCGACAAAGCTGCGGGCGCGCCGCGAAGCTCGAGCTTGTTGCTACCTATGCGTGGTCGGGTGAGCGGGCTTACGCGAACGAGCGTTTATTTTTTAGTGCTACGCAGACGTGCGATTCGTATTTACAGATTTTGAAAATATGATTATTATTTTTTCATATTTTTTTTATAATTTATTTGTAATAAGTATAAGCATTACGACCGCTGCTATGAATATGGCGTGAATGCAAATCAACAAGTTGTAGAAGACTATGTCAATTTTGTCCAAGGTCAACAAGAATATGTGAAACAGATCAAATCAAGCCCTGGATTATATTTTGATTATCTTGGAAAACTTAAAATTAAAAATGGTCAGTTAGATGTTTTAATACCAATAGATATCTCACACCTTAAACCTCACGTAGAAAATATAAAATCTGCTATAAGCAGTGCCATAAATTTGTGTATACAAACCCAAATAGTTGAATCCTCAGAATGTCATAACGTGCTGGAACCTCTGATAATAATGTTTAATAGTACTAACCAAAAGTACTCTTCCATCTCTCACCTTCTTGATAATAGAAACAGACGCAATGCACTAATAGGAGGGATTGGCTCCGCTTTTAAATATATATTTGGAACATTAGATGAAGATGATGGTATTAGATACAACAAAGCTATAGAAGCCATGGAAAATGACCAGGAAAAGTTAGCAACTTTAATGAAACAAAATATTCTCGTAACTACTTCTGTAATATCAGCATTCAATAATACCTTAATTAAAATAAAACGTAATGAAGCTAACTTAAACAATGCTATCGAAAGACTTTCTATTGGATTAAAAAATGTGTCAATACAAACTAATGAACTCTTAATACAATCATATCACAATAAGATTTTAAACAGTTTAGAAACTGCAATACTAGTTGTATCTCTACAAGTCGAAGATATAGTGGATGCCATACTATTTTGTAACCAAAACATATTACATCCATTCATATTAAGTCCGCATCAACTTTACCTAGAACTTACAAATAGTTATAGACACTTACCTGATAATATGAAATTACCTGTAACTTTAGATTTTAACAATATTCATGCTGTTTTATCTATATCTAAGTTGATTTGTTATTATGTGAATAAGAAAATTGTATTTGTATTACACATTCCTTTAGTGTCTCCTGATGAATTCATGTTATATCACAACATCGCATTACCAACACCGCATGATTTTAATAAGCCTAATATTTTTTCTTTAATTTTACCAGATTCTAAATTTATTGCAATGACCAAAGACAAACTCCATTTTTGTAATTTAAATAATATTGAAAATTGTAAAACCGTTACTTCTAATAATTATAAATGCGATGTAACCAATGTATATGCATCGGATGCTAAACCCACTTGTGCTAGTGAACTAATGTCAAAAATAATAGACAAGATCCCAATACAATGTAAAACAAATTTTATATATGGTAAAGTAGATATTTGGAAACCAATAAGTAATAACAAATGGATTTATGTACAAACAGAACCAAACAAAATATCTATTGACTGTATAAATAAAAAATTGTATGAAAACAGTATTATGGGTACTGGTATAATTACCATTCCTAGAGGTTGTATTGCATATTGTAGAAGTACGACACTTTTACCTAAACATAATGTTATTAATATTACCTCACCTATTCAAATCACAGATTTCAATCTTATTAATGATACTTGCTGTAATTTAGTTGAATTTAAAAAGAAAGTAAATAATATGGCTCCTGTTAAACTAATCAATATAGATTTAGATAATTTAGACTTGCAAAAGAAAATTTTAATAGACTCTGTATCAACAATAGATAAAATTGCAAATAAACCACATATAGTTCAATTTGGGACACACTATTCTATTTTAATTATTATAATAAGTTTTATTGTATTTTTTTGCATTCTTTATAAATTGTATAAATGCATACCCGGCAGGAGCTCGTGTTTTAAAATCTTTAAAATTAAACGCTTATCGCCTAATAACTTAGAAAACTTACAATCAGACATACAAGATTCAAATTCTGAAGTTATTCCATTACCGACTATCAGATCTAGAATTTAGTACAAAAACTTCTCTTTTTCCTCTTCCCTAGAAGTTTCCTTTTAAAGGGGGAGATGTTATATCTTTTCTCTGTACAGTTATTAGCTTAGCTAAGGAAATTGCTATATAAGCATTTTCTTTATCGTCTTAGGCTCGCTCAGCCGCGAGCCTCAGTTTGATTCGATCTTCCAACCGGTACGGCTGCCTAAGGGTCCTTTTACTTTTCCAATTAAATATATTTTTTCAGTTCCATTAAAATATCTTTTTTAAAACGACCTCTGAAAGGAACCCTATAACAGAACGGATCGAATCCGAAACACCGAGTTGCGCCTTCAAACGCAAATCGCAGATGTAGTTCTGAAAGTAGCTCAGCTGAAATGGGATTGGGCTGGTCACGTCTGCCGCATGCCAGAAGTGTCATGAGCCAAGTTGGAAACAGATTGGAAGCCAAAGACAACACGGACCGAGAAGGAGATGGCGGGACGAACTGGATACATTTAAGCGAAATTCGACTCAATTATAGAACCCCAATAAGTGGAAGAAATGGAGGGAGGCCTTTACTCAGCAGTGGGACAAAGAGGGCTGATAATAATAAAAAAACTTGCCTCTAAGGGATAGTCCTCGCACAGCCATAGCGTCGCCCTGAACTTCTGCACCTTGGTCTCCTCGACCCTCGGCCGGCCCAGCTCGCGCGGCAGCGGCTCGTCACCGAAGTACTCCTGCCACGACACCTCCGTCCACGTGACGTCTTCCTGTGAGCTGCTACTGTCCGGCGTCGTCGGTTCCTCCTATGAAACGCGTTAAATATGTAAAGGGGTCGGCTGTAAAATATTTTTATGCAGCCGAACGGTAGATGCTAGAGTGGAATGCGATAAATTATAGTTGAACTCCTTATCCCATACACCTAACACAAGTTCAGACACGATCAATAACATGATACACTTTTACGCCAGCAGCCCGGGGCGCGCGGGGGCCGCACTGACCTGGGCGGGGGGCACGGGCGGGGATATGCGGGGGCGGCACTGACCTAGGCGGGGAACGCGGGCGGGCGCACGCGGGGGCGGCAATGACCTGAGCGGAGGCGCGGGCGGGGGGCGGCACTGACATTCAGCACTGACCTGGGCGGGGGGGCGCGGGCGGGGGCGCGTCGGCCAGCGCCAGCAGCCCGGCGAGGGGCGCGCGGGAGGGCGGCGGGCGGCGGCCGCGCGGCAGGTGCTCGGTGCGCGTCTTGGACACGAGCTCCACGTTGTTCGCGCTGAACACCTTGCACTCGTAGCCGTTCACCGTCTCGGTCTTGTCTTGCCGCCAGCCCCAGATGCCGCTTTTGCTCCTGCGATGGCATACAATATGATTATAGAACTAACTCTGTTTAAAGAACTCTTCTTGAAGAGCATCTGACGAAAAGCCCCCTCTCACCTCTCGAAGCAGATCTTGTCGGTGTCGAGGTAGTTGATGGCGATGGGCGTGGCGAGGCGGCGCGCCATGACGCGCGCGGGCGGCGGCCGCGCCTCGGACTCCAGCGCCTCGTGCCACGCCGTGCCCGCCTCGTGGTCCAGCTCCACCAGGGTAGCCGTGTTACCTGTCCCGGGGAACGATAACGTTTCTATTTATTTACCAACGTTTTGAAACACGCGTCAAACAAGCGTCTGTTGATAAGCGTTGCTGTAAAAATACTGAGTTACATGAAGATTAAGCCACAACATATGTCATTAGCAAAGAACTGAAATATAACATATGAAATTACGAATCGAGGCTAACAATGAACAAGTTAATTATAACAAAATAGGTGAATTGAAGCCCAGTTGTGTTATCATTAGACTAGAGGTGGATAAAATTTGGATAAAGCCAGACACGCTTAGCCTCTTTCCTACATCATGGGGTCTTTTAAACGAGGTGTAAAGAAGCAACTTGACTACTCGGACGGACTCTGCTTCTGCTTATCACCAGGTAAAGCTGCGTCATTTGTCTATTCCTATATAAAATAAATCTATAAAAAATGTAAAAAAACAATTAAATATACGACTATTACCATGCCCCCTGAAGATGTAGGTGCGGTCGCCGCGCTCCCAGCGGTTGTTCTCGAAGCCGACGAGGGTGGTGTCGACGCGCACGTTGCCGCCGCGCTTGTACACCTTGTACGTGTCGAACGGGCACATGCGCGACACGAGCGGCACTGCCGACAAACGTTACGGTATAAAAGCAGTAAGCCAGTGGTCAAAATACACGGGCAGCTTGAAGCAGTCAGGATACGACTGCTTTAATCTACGACTGTAAGCGAACTACAGTCTTCTGTTTACATACATGGAACCGCTCCAGCAGTTGCGACTGCTCCGGGCGGTCAGCAGCTCGGTAAAATGGCAGCTTCACTACGACTGCTCAAGCGGTCCGAGTATTTTGATCACTAGCTGACTACTCGAGCAGTCCGTGTATATAGACCCTATGTGTAATGTTATTATTATTGTTAAAGGGTTTTTTGAGCAACAAAGCAGCTCTTATAGCAGGAATGTGTAATGACACAAAATACAAAAAACTTTGTGTCCAAGAAACACACCGAGACCCAACCAAGGCCAAGTGTTCCAAAAATGATCCTCGCCGCTATCATGATGTCGATGTCGCTGAATGTTAATCAGACCGGCAGTTGAGACAAATGTTCCAGTCCCTAGGTTGTTTTCTTATTCTAACATCTAAGCCTTTTTTATATTTGAATGTTTGTTTAGCCTGTTTTAAAAGCGACGACGGTCCCATGTACCCCCCACCCTGGTCACCCGAGCCGAGGTCCTAGCCTCAGAGGCACCCGGTTACTCTGCTTTTGATCTCAACTGGAACGCCTCGGAGAATCTAATACGGGAACACGCTTTTGCGTGATTAGCGGTGATGTCATCCCTCCTAGAAACCGTCTGAGGATGTTTCGATTACACGGCTTGAGGAATCGTTTTGTCTTTTGCCGCCCACAAAAGTCCGGTAAAGCTGACAACAGCAATCTATTTAAAAAAAAATCACAGGTAATTTTCCTCACTACACTTACCCCAGCTGGTGAACTCCCACTTCATCTCGACGTAGAAGTCGGGCGCCAGGCTGAGTTTGCGCAGTAGGTCGGGAATGCCGCCCGCGCGCAGCATGTGCCGCTGGTAGTCGCGCCGCGTCAGCACCAGCGACAGCATCTGGCCGTCGCCTAGGGCAGTCGCTTCTTGCACCGCTGCAAACCAAACGATGCCCATAGATATGTATCAAGATTTTTTTTTACTAAAATGAGACCATAGCACAATCCTATGTAAAGTAATATTTCTCATTCAATTAATCCTAATAAAGTAATATTTCTCAGTGAAGCTCGAACGTTTAGAGGCTAGCGCGTACGGGACTTTCACAACTCCAGATCAATGGATAAGTGACCAAATTAAAATTTCTACATCTAGTCCGTGCCTCTGAAGGAACGATAAGCCGGCATCGGTTGGTATTAAAAAATAGCAGTCTTTAAAACCCCTAACTAGCATTGGGCCATTGAAAGAAATATTATTTTAAAATAAGCAGCACCCTTGAAATTCTGTATATATTATCCATGTTTTTTTTTTATCTGGCAACATAGACCCAGACAAGAAATAATTTCAAAATCGCATGTCAATTATTAATTATAAAAAAAAACAATCACAATACTCAAGCACATGTTGGATCATCCCCAGCTCATTTTTACGTCCCCACTGCTGGAACACGAGCCTTCCGATATTTTGAGACTATTCAAAAGCGCTCATATAATAAGTTTACTTGTATAACGATTCATTTAAATTTCTTTTACATATGGATGGAAAGCCACACACCACAAGGAGAATAGGCCATAAACCACCACGCGGGCCCCCAGCGGATTGGTGGTTGTTAACGACTATTAATGCAGCCAGGACCAACCGTTTTGCGTGCCTTCCGAAGCACGGAAGACTTCGAGATGATACATTTTTGGTGGGTGACCAAAAAAGTATCATTTAGAGGCATCTGATCTGCCCCCGTTGTCATAATTACAGTAAGCCGTAAGTACAGTACTTAATGTACTGTAATTATGACAACGGGGGCAGTGATGGCCATGGTCTTTGTGAAAGTCAATTAACATTAGCAATCGCAATCCAAGCGAGTCTACCACTTCGCCATCGAGCTCCTCTGAATACTAAATCAGCTTAACAGAAAATAATTAGTCAACATCCTGGCCCACTGCTGGGCAAAAGCTTTCACCATTGAAATCAAGTCATTGCTACAATAGCCAGTGCGTCTTTGAGGTCCTCATACATGTTGGATAGTTCAGAGTAAAGGCTTACCGGTCCAGCCATCCTTCTCGCAGTTGACGTCGGCGCCCGCGTCGAGCAGGACCCGCACCGCTTCGTGCAGGCCCAGGGTCACCGCCAGCAGCAGCGGCGTGCGGCCCCTGTTATCTTTCTGCTCAAGCTCTTCAGGACTCACCTACATAACAAAAAAGTAAACATAATAGTCATAACCCTACTAATCCATCATCTGCTATTAATACAGATACAGTAGAATTTATACTGTTTAGGGCACTGATGAGTGCTCGCCGCATATAAGCGGTTAACATCCTACTATACTCAGCCCAAGAAACAGTAAAACACTTACTAATCGATAATTAGAAAGAGAATTGTGAATACTTAGTTTACAAACATACCATATTGAATTTGGCTATGTAAAGGTACTGAGTTCAGGTTGTACGTACCACGTAAAAATAGGTTTATCATAGAGAAATTGGGTTTTTTTCTGCATCTTTCATATTATGTGTGATGTATTGTACCAAATAGAGATTTTTTATTTGATTTTTTGTATAACCACACAAAGAAATAGAAATCTATTTCTTTGTATGGGTATACAGAATAGATAACCAAATTAGGACCACAAATATAGTTATATTACATTGTTATGTTGTTATTGTCAAAAGGGAGAATGGGGAAAAGGATGAAGTGGCCCGCAACAACGCGGGTGGATCGTCCGTTCGGCTTGCGATGGCCCCATAAGAAAATAATAATTACATTGTTATGAAGAAAGTGAGAGAGAGTTTTCTGACTATTGACTGGGAGACGAGCCCACTGCTAAGGCTAAGATTTTCATGCACTCTTACGGCAGTTATGAAACCCCAAGATGTACCTCCCCATATAATATGGAAATTATAGAAAGTGTAAAACTAATCAATATTAGCATTGTAGTTATTACATAATATTAACATAAAGTTATTGTAATGCTCGATAAGGATATTTTTTGGACTGACTGTCACAATTACACCTAATAATAAGACGCAGTAATATAACAGTTCGGCATTAAAATGTTCTGTTGGTGTTGTGACAACTACCACTCCATCAGACACGCACCCCTAATAAACCATTAAGACATTGTTAATTATTACAAGTAAGGCTAAACCAAGCTTTCCTTATTTACTAGAAAGGAAAATGTTTTTTAGAACTTATACAAAATATCAAAAAGCAAGAAAAAAACAAAACATCACTAAGCTAAAAGGAAGCAAGCAATTGTTGAAGCGTTTTTGTATATTAAATGATTAACTGAATTGTATATAGGAAGGAAGGAAGGAAGGTGTAAATAGTTGGTTGAATATTTTTAAATTATAATTTACATTAGCCAATAGTGTCCCAATGACTTAATATCGAGCATTGTTTTTTCTATTGGCAACGACGATTTCCTGGGACAACAGAGGTTGCACTTTCAACTGAAAACATTATTATTATTTTTAAAAAATACAAGATATCTTTCAGTTTGTTAGTCAAATATTTGGCAATGAAACATAATCTGCACAAACTACAGATGAGTTACTATGGCTTCCCACAATAATAAGATTATTTTTACTTGTTATAAGTGTACATTCACTGTTTGGCTTCATACCCTGAGAAAGTTACAAGCTAATTCTTTAAGCAAAAAAAAATTTAAATTATAAACAAACAAAGCATTGTATAAGTTCAAAAAACAAAATTTAGGTTCTATAGTCTAACATAGGTAGATAGATAATACTTTTATTGCAACACCATATTATTAACATGTGAATATCATAATGAATAGGAGTTTCTAACCAAAAAAAGCCTCAAGGCCTACCAAAAAAGATTCAAACACAAACACATCCATTGTGCAGCAGCACATTCCTATTGGACTTCTACAAATATGTAGTACAATACATCTCAATCCTCCAACTACTATGGTACCTCACACACTAGGTACACATCATCTAGTGTTTGTACAAAATAGTTTATTATAGAAATAGAAATAGAAATAGAAATATATTTATTTGCATAAGAGACACGGTATATTGTTAAATTATATACACTATATGCTTTTATAAATAAGAATAGATAGTGTTGATGTGTTGTGTTTCCTTTGTGTAGTGTAGATGGTGTCGTTTGGGCAGAGCCACAATAGCATTATCAGAAGTGCACCTGAACTGGTATGTCTAGAGTGCAGGCTCAACCCCCCCTTGTGGAAAAATGTTTCAACATTACCAAATTGTAATTTATTTGCAAAAAATTATATAAAATCACAACAGTAACTAGTATTTAATGTTATAGGAAAGAGTGACCCTTCTTCGTACAGGTGAGGTGCTTCTTGCACTTAAAATAAAGAGTCAACTGTGGAATTTAAAATTTTGTTACTCTTACAAGATTATAAATGATTATAGATAAAATTTAAACTACCACTGAGAGGTTATTTCTGCTTAGCGTTAAAGTGTAATACTTTAACACTAAGCAGAATGCAGAAGAGGAAAACTAGACTGCAAAATGAATATATCTCCTAATGGTGATATTATTTTGTCATTTCTTAGGTGTTGTAAAAGTAATAATACTTTTTGACTTTATGAAAGTCATACAAAAAGGAATTAGGATCATAATATTTATTTGCCTGCACAAGGAAAACGACGTAGCCATAGTGAGTTTAATTGGTATTATCATAAACTGAAATAATGTGATAAAAAGTTTAACATTACCTACCATTTTAATAATATTTTCAAAACCTACCTTAAAAGTTCTAGCATTCGCCAAAAATATAAACAATAATAATTCATTTGTTCATAGTTAATTTACTATAACCATATGGAAGTCAACAGCCAACTTCTAAACTTTTACTTCCTTGAGTCTCCAATAAAACTTACACTTTTTTCTTTTAGTAAATTTTTCAGATTTTCAGTCTGTTCGGTCCAAACAAGCCAATGAAGAGGATAACGCTGATAAACTTCCTCTTCGGTGATAGCCATAGCGTCAATGTTTAAAACTGTTTAGGTATGAAGATTTAATGATTTTTATTATACATAGCACTTATTCACACCAAACTTTAATTAAAAATTTTATTGAACTAGATCAGTCAGTGTGTCCATATATTAAGTTAATAGAATTGATAAATGAATCACAAATTTATTCATCTCTCTCTTCTCCTTCTCAGAAATGAATGAAACGTCACTCACTCACAGAAACAAACTCTACTCTTTGACAGAAACTCACAACGAGTGTCAGTGTCAGTGTCATTCACTGTCCAATTTGTTTTTTTAAATTTAGTTTTCTTTTTTGGTTAATGTAGGAAAGTCAAAGGAGTTTATTTCATACTGCCATGTCTTTAGTAATTTTGGTTCATGTGAACCTCGGTAGATGATTTATGATAAAATTAATGATTTATTTTCTTGAAACCTTAAAGTTTAAGCAAAGCTGTGTTGTGTGGGACTAAACTTTACTGAGATAACCAAATGATATTCTTTGTTACTATTTACTATTTTTGTAATGTCATTTTTGTTCAATCAATTTAATAAACGATTGAGCAGCATCACTTCACTACTATATAAGTATTATAGTCTCTTGGCACTACTGTGTTTGAAGAAACATTATATTAGCAAAAGAAGGCAGAAGCCACAGCAAAAGCTCTCCAAAATAACACCATGTATTTGTGTATGTCATTGTAGGAAACACGTGATATTGGCAGAATTGAGCAAAAACACAGATCACAAAAACAGAGAAAGAATTAGAAGAGGAAGAGAGAAGAAGACTCTTTGACAGCAATAATACTTTGACAGTAGGTTTTTTTTTTTATTAGTTATAGGCAGGCATTTGACTACACCTCACCTGATGTTAAGTGACGGTGCGATCGAGGATGGAACATGGCTGCCTAGAAATAGCCTTTTCACTCTAGCCTTGAAGAGGTCCAGATTATACCTTTTAGGGAACACAATCGCAGGCAGCGCGTTCCATTCCCTAGCTGTACGCACTAAGAAAGTTAAACCGAATCGGCTCGTGCGATAAGGTGGCATATCTACAACATAGGGATGGAACTCGCGCCTCGCGCTAGGTACCTACATAGTACTCAAACCAAGAGTTCTTGGCAGGAAAGTGAAGAGTAATGTCTGCCATTTTGTTTTATTTTCTAAAATTTGTGTTATGTCGAACATTAATGTGAAATAATGGTGGATTATTAACCGTTAAGTGTTCGTGAGTGTGCATGAGTGTTGGCAAATGAAACAAAACAGTGCAACGGCACTTTTCAAATTCTCTCAAGAATTCCGCGTGAATTCAAATTCAAAAATCATTTATTCAGTTTAGTGTAGTGCCCGCGTGGTGGTTTATGACCCTGTTCTCCCTATCCGTTCATAGGAAAGGCTCGTGCCCCAGCTGATAATTATGCCAATATTAATGACTAGTCGGCAAATTACTGAATATAATTTTCGTTTTGTTGCTTGGAGTTGTTTAGTCGCATAATGCCTAATTCGCAAAATGCCTAGTTGCTTTTTATATCCAGATACATCTGTTTGTCCTTAGGAGTGTTGGGATGAACTTTTAGAATCATCCCACAGGCCAGACAAAGATATATGCCCCAGTTTTGATTCCCAATAGATGTACATATTAATGTGCTGAGTTTGGTTGGAAATAGGGCTAGTCTTAAGTCTGCTTGGCTAACTACCACCAACTTATCTGTCTGTCACCATAATAACAACATTGGTAGCATTATCGTTACCAAACAAAAGAAGAGCTGCTAGTTCTTTCAATGTGCAGTGCGCTTAAACCATCCATCACTTCATATTATTATCATCACTTACCAATAAGTGAGAGAAAAGCAAAGCGCTTTCTCATGTGTGGCTCATCTTGGCGTGGCCACCATCACCAACTGGAATTCTGACTTTATAGATAATTTGTCGGAATTTGTCGTGAAATTTCAGAATTTGTCGGTCCACCGTTCAAAAGTTATAAGGGGTTCAAGGTGGCCCTGCCAGGATGAGGCTCATTCTGGCGTGGCCACCTTGTATCTCTGAAACTACGGGTCGTAGCGAAGATCTGATTACACCAATAATTTGTCGATAATTTGTCGGAATTTGTCGTGAAATCTCAGAATTTGTCGGTCCACCGTTCAAAAGTTATAAGGGGTTCAAGGTGGCCCCGCCAGGATGAGGCTCATTCTGGCGTGGCCACCTTGTATCTCTGAAACTACGGGTCGTAGCGAAGATCTGATTACACCAATAATTTGTCGATAATTTGTCGGAATTTGTCGACAAACGCCAGAATTTGTCGATGCTTCTATGAAAAGTTATATCAACTTCTTTTTTTCCATAGTAAATGTACAATCGCGTACATGAAGCTTATTGATGTTGTGAATAAACGACTTCAAAGGTATAAAGAGTGTACTTACTAATATTATTAATGTGAAGTTTGGATGTTTGTTACTAAATCATGCTTCAACCACTGGACGGATCGAGATGAAACTTCGTACAATAGGTTTGGAACCAGAATAGGACATAGGATACCAGTGGTTGAAACGTGATTGATTAACAAACATCCAAACATTCGCATATTTTATAATATTAAGTAACTAGTAAGACCATACTTAAGTAGGTACTTACCTATCTATATTTTAAAAATTATTGCGTTACTAATGTGACATACAACACCTATGTACCTACATAGTTGGTACTCATTCAAATTGGCACAATATTTTTAATAGTGTCATAGTTTATTAACTGAGCCTATGTTTTTATTTATCGTTGAGAAAAATAGGTAAGTAGGTACTTTAGTAAAAAGAAAGCAACTTTATGTAAATCGATAATAAACAACACTAATGCCTGAGTTCACCATTGATCGCTAAGTTTTAGGTGAGCCCTAAGCCATGTTAGGTGACAGTTGTTGGAGCAAAACCGTCACCTAATATATGGCTTAAGGGTCACCTTAAACTTAGGGGTCAACGGTGAAAATGGGCATGAGACTATTAGAAAAATACTTTGGAGCTAACAGGGGTTCCGAGATCCATGTCCGAGAGAGAACGACATGTTTACACTAGTGTGAACGACTTTATTTCGTACGCTACAAGATTCACAATACCTTATACCTACACAAAAAAGTAGGCAAAACATTCCGCCGCACAATTTATGAACGCAGTAAGTACCACTTACTGCGTTTACGATTGTGACATTTGATGTGCTTACATTACGATCTATTTTCTCGAAACTGTCACATGTTCTTTACTGCGTTCATAAATTGCGCAGCAGCATTGCACTTCGCTGCACTTGTAGTCTTTCAAAGAGATAACAGATGGCGCTGAATAGTAGTTTCATTATTTTCAATTGCAAAATAACCTTTATGATCTAACACAAAATGATCAACGTTCAATGATCAACGGCGATGTTTGTTATTGTTTGGCACGGACCGGGTTAAGTATAAATAGCGAGTTAGAGAACTGCCTCAGTTCGCAGTGGTGTATTTGAACTTGTTTTGTAGTTTCGTTAGTGGTATATTGTGCGCGATACCTACTTAGGTAGATAAAATACAAGTAAGTACTTTTTTCTTAAAGATGTTTTAAAGAAACTTCTTATAAATGCAATTAGTCGACATCGGTGCTTAATTGCACCTAATTAGAAATACATATCTATTAATTTACTTTGTAACTACTTCGAGGGGTTGGGGGGTATATCATTCTCACTTCTATTATCATTCATCATCATCTTATATAGTTTATTACATATTCTTACAAGATTCCCCCACTGTGCAACCAATGTCAAGTGAAGGAGACGCCTTGGCGGGAGGCGTTTAGTATCGCATCGAACGCTTGCCACTTTTCTTCAGGCGCTCGGACGGAACGGACGTGCTCTCTAGTGCTTTTAGTTCTTAGTAGGTTTTGTTAACGGTTTTTCATTATTTAAATAAATCAATGTTCATATAGGGCCTTTTCGTTTCTCTTTTTAAAAAATCAATTACGTAACAGGTTTCCGAGAATATTATTATAGTACTAATGAATTAAAAAACTAATGACATGGCAGCATGGTCTATGACCTTAGCCGGTTCCTCAGAGAACAAACTACACTTAAAAAAAAGTACTCAAACCAAACCAAACTGACACTGACAACTGTATGTGTAGGTCAAAGAGGAAAGACTTTGGTGGGGAGCTCATCCATCTACCCAAAAATTACTCTATAATGCGCTCATACGTAGTCTACTGGACTATGGGTCTTTTCTGTTAGAGCCCTGTAATAGAACGTCGTTGGTCTATTTGGATAGAATCCAATCAAAATGTCTACGGATTATTCTTGGTGCTATGAAGTCTACCCCTATAAACGCAATGCAGGTTGAGTGTGTCGAATCCCCTCTCGAATTTCGTAGGCAATATTTGTCAGATAGATTTACATCTAAAAGTTACCAAATGTCATCACACCCACTAATTACTAAGCTAGATATTTTAAATAAATTAATTCCTCACAATGACTATTGGTCCCACAAAAAATTACCCTGCCCTATAGTAAGTTATAGAAAACTCATCAATATGCCGTCTCCTATTTATCAGTTTAAGCTTAACCCCCTTTTTGAAACTTCATATGAAGCCATAATATTTCAACCAGAAGTAATTCTTGATATAGGCGTAGACAAATGTTCCATAAACGCACATAATCAACTCAATGTCATTGTATCAACCAAATGGCCTGAGTGGCTGACCATTTACACCGATGCATCCAAATTGTCTGAAGATGGTATTGTCGGATCGGCGGTCTGGATCCTTAAATATAAAATAATACTCAATTTTAAATGCTCTCCTTTCGCTTCAGTTTTTACGGGTGAAGCCATTGCCATTTTGGAAGCTCTTAAGTTTGTCCTGTCTCATAGTATTATTATTTCTCTTGGGGACGTCGCCAGCCGAACGGACGATCAGCCTGCGTTGTTGCGGGCCATTTCATCCTATTCCCCGTTCTCCCTTTTTTAGGGAGTTAAGGTTAGTCCAGCTTTCACGGCGCCCCGTCGAATCTTTTGGTCTCTTTGGTAAATCTTACAATCTGCTCCACCTTCAGATCCTTTAGGTCCTCTATGTGTAGTGTGTCCGACCCCCAGAGTTCCCATCTTATCGGTGAGTACATCGGGCATTCAGCTAGTAGGTGGAGGCTGGTCTCCTCGCTTTCCATACACTCCGGGCATATGGGGTCGGTTTTCACTCCTATCACTGTCAGATGTCTGTTCAGCCGACAATGTCCTGTTATGATTTCTATGACTAGCCTCATGTTCCCTCTTGAGAGTCCCATTAGTTTGCTGGTCTTTTTCTTATCCATGCCCTTGATGAAGATCTTCGACTGTCTCATACCATTCGAGGACCTCCATCTTTGGTTGGTTTCTGATGTGATACTGTGGCTGATTACTCCCTTGGTGATGTTGTGCGCTATTGGCAGCCGGGGTTCCGGTCCCACCAAGTTTTCCTCTGCTCCCATTCTGGCTAGTTCGTCGGCCTGTTCATTTCCCGTGTTTCCCTCATGTCTCGGGACCCACGCTAACGTCAGGTCCGTTCTTTCGGCCAGTCTCTTTAGTGATTCCTTGCATTCTTTGACGATTGCTGATGTCGTCTCTTCTCTACCTAGTGCTTTCAGCGCCGCCTGGCTGTCGCTATAGATAGCTATCCTTCCTGTAATAGTGAGGTGTTCGGCCATCTCAGCGCATGCCATTATTGCGTATATTTCCGCCTGGAAGACACTGGCGAATTTTCCTAACGGTATCGACTTGTTCAGCTCCGTCCCGTCTGCACATTTAATGTGCACGCCGGATCCAGAGAGCTTTGTCGACTCCTTTCTGGAGCCGTCTGTGTAGCAGGTGGTGCCATCTGTTTCAATGCTCCAGTTTCCTCTTGAACCTATGTGTATTCTGTATTTTTTGTCAAAAATCCTTTCCTTCCGTATTAAGTCGTTGTTGGAGAGGATCATTGACAGCCTATCTCCGTTTTGTTTGTCTATACTGGCGTGACCCTTGTCCGTGTAGTTCCCGGTCCATATGCCAGTGCTTCTTAGCTTGAACCATTGTTCTATGGCTCTTCTCTTGATTTCTAAGTCCAGAGGATTTAGCCCCAGTAGGATCTCGAGCGCGGCTGTAGGGGTTGTCCTCATCGCGCCCGTAGTCACTAGGGCCGCTAGCCTTTGGACTTTGTCTAACTCTGCTTTGTTTTTGCCCACTGCGGCTCTGTGCCACCATACGATGGCTCCGTGTAGGATTCTTGGCACGATTATTGCCCTGTATATCCACAGTGCCATCGCTGGTTTCATGCCCCAGGTTCTACCTATTACACTTTTACACTGCATCATTGCCATCTTTGCCTTGGAGCATGTGTTGCTTATATGGGTACTGAAGTTAAGCTTGCTATCCAGTGTCACCCCAAGATACTTGACTTCCTTGACTGTTTCCAGCTCCTGGTTGTCCAGTGTCACTGGTTCAGCCCGCCCTATCTTTCTTTTCTTTGTAAATAGAACTAGTTTGGTTTTTTCAGGGTTTAGGTTCAAACCTTTACTCCTGCACCACCCTAGAGCTGCTTTTAGGCCATTGTTCATAATATCACACATGACGCTGAGAACTTTACCTGTCACCAGGAGCACGCCGTCGTCGGAATACACCTGTGTGTATATGTGCATCCTGTTTATCTTGTTAACTAATTCGTCTATTAGCAGGCACCACAGCAATGGCGACAAACATCCCCCTTGAGGGAACCCTCTTTTCGCCACCACCGTACGTGTTGTTCCTGCTATCTCTGTGCGTATCAGTCGTTGTTTAAGCATGTTCTTAACCCACTTTGATACGTCTCTGTCTATTCCTTCGCGGTCAAGGGTAGCCTCTATTGATTCGGGGGTCGCTCTGTCGAATGCGCCCTCCACGTCAAAGAAGCAGCCCATTGCGTATTCTGTGTTGCTTATTGATCTTTGCACTCTTATCACCAGATTGTGGAGGGCCGTCTCGGTGGATTTACCCTCCATGTATGCATGTTGATTTTGGTGTAGTGGAGACCCGCTTTTCTCTATTTGTTCTCTAATTATTCTATCCAGGATTTTCTCCAATGTCTTCAGTAGGAATGAGGAGAGGCTAATGCATCTGAAGGCTTTGGCTTCCTGGTAGGATGCTTTGCCAGGTTTCGGGATGAATACTGCCTTCACTTCCCTCCATTTACTCGGTATGTACTTAGTTCTGATGCTGCCATTGTACAGGGCCAGCAGGTCCTTACTTATATACTTCATAGCTGTCTGTAGCATTTTCGGGAAGATTTCATCCGGTCCCCCTGCCTTATATGGCTGGAAGGATCGGACGCTCCACAATAAATGTTCCTCAGTGATGATTGTATTTGGCTCCCGGTCCACTGTGTGACCTGGGGTGTTCGGTATATCATCATCTTTGTATTCCTCGCTATCCGGGAAGTGCGTTTTCATCATCACTTCCAGTATCTTTTCCGGATCAGTTATAAGTTCTTCACCGTACTTGATGCTTTCTAGCCTCCGCGTGTTGGCTTTGGAGAACGTTTTTACCAGTCGCGCTGCTTCAGGGTATCTTTCAACTCCTGCGCAGAACGCCTTCCAGTTGTTCTTGTTCTCCTTTCTACATTCTTTCTTGTATAGGTTCCTTTCTTCTCTGTATATTTGCCAGCTCTCATCATCATTCTTCTTTAAAGCCTTGTTGAGAGCTCGCCTTGTCTTTTTTCTCTGTTTTCCCAGTGCCTTTGTCCACCAGGGTTGTCCTCTGTCTGGTCTTATCTCCCTCAGGGGACATGCGTTGTGGTAAGCTTCCCTTAGAGCTTCGTCCAGTCTATTGGCTTGCTTTTCTATTTCTATGGCATCTACTAGCGGGGTGTCATGTCCTGGGACTCACTTCTCCAGATGGTGTTGGTACGTGTCCCAGTTGGTTTTCCTCGCATTTCTTATCAGAATCTTTTCAGTCTTGGCTTCCAGACTGAAAGTGATCCGTCTATGATCTGACATAGAGTCGCTTTCATCTGTTTTCCAGTCCCTTATGTGTCGGCTTATCCTATCTGTGGCAATAGTGATGTCCAACACTTCTCGTCTTGTCCTGGTGACGAATGTGGGCGTGTTGCCTACATTCAATATCTCCAGGCCTGTTTCGCTTATGTATTCTAAAAGTAAGTCACCTTTTTTATTACAGTTTGTGCTACCCCATACCACATGGTGTGCGTTGGCATCGCACCCTAGAATAATAGGAATGTTCTTACCTTGGTATTTTCTTACAGTTTCTTCCATTTCTCTCGATGGCGGCTCAAAATCCCCCTCGCTGGGCAGGTATGCGGAGATTAGAAGCACTCGTTCATCTTTTCCTGCATCTGTCTGTATTGTCACCACAACGCTTGCGAGGTCGCTGTAACAATCTGCTTTTATTAGTCCTAATGTTCTTACTCTGCTGCTGGCGTATATGCATGCTCTTGGGGTTGACTCACCATCTTCATGGTATATAATGTCTCTCCCCATAGAGCCGAGCCCTGTCACGCGCCCGTTTAGGACATATGGCTCTTGTAGCAGGGCTATGTCTATTGTCTCTTCCATCACGTATCTGCGAAGCTCTGTCATAGCTTCGATACAGTGATGAAGATTCAATTGAACTATCTTTATTTTTTGTGTTTGTTTTTGTGGTGTGTCACTGTGTGTGTTCATCTGTCAGTGTGTATGTGTGTGTCTGTCTGAGTGTCTGTGTGTCTGTACCCTCCCTACTTGGACTCCGCCTCAGGTTTCGACCCCCCACACCAATGCGGTTGCAGCTGTGCTACGCTCGGTGGGGGTGTCCGGTCCTTCGGCCTCGTCGTCGTAGGGTGGGGGTGTGGTGTGTGGTGCTGTGGGGGCGACTCCGAGAGGCAGGGCCTCCGAGTTTCAGCGGCGCCCACCTTCGGGGTACCTAACTGTATCTCGCCTCCCCCGCCAATGGGCCGCTCCCTCTTGGTGTTTGGCGCCTGTTGTGTGCTGGTCGGGTTCAAGCCTCCCTGAGCCGACTCGCTACCTTCCGTCTGGCTCCCCCTAGTGGCTCCAGGCTGGTTGGTAGACCGGCTCTCGGCAGGCTCTTCCCCCCGTGTCTTGGTGTCGTGTACTGGGCATCCACGGCAGGTGCACTTCCCCTCGGTCTGGACTTGGCTTCTCCCTATAGTGCGGGCGTGTACTCTGGTGGCTTGGTAGTGGAGTGCCACCCCGCCTTCTGCAGCCACTTCCTCAGGGACTCCTATCACAAGTCTTACCCCTAGGGGTAGTACCTCCTTGCGGATTAAGGTCCACTCAGGCACCCGCAGCTCCTCTCGGTATTCATTCTGGGCCTTTATGAACTCCAGAGGATCCACTAGCAGGTTCTCTGTGCCACCCGGAAGCCATACCGACATACGGTGCTTTTCCAACCTTCTTACCCTCAGAGGAGTGCCCTCCCGGTCGCCGAGGCCACAATTCAGCAACCATGACATCGCCTCCTCGGTAGTTGCTGTCACAAGGAAGTATCCTTCAGCAACTAGACCCGAGGCGTCGAATGCCAGGCTGCGGCCTCGTACGCCGCTCTTGATGGCGACTCCTATCTCCCTTGTTAACTGCCTCCTGATTTCGGCAGCCGTAGCTTCGTCCACCGGAGCCCCGTCCTCCCGCTCGACGACGACTGCGAAGTCCGGATTCTGGTTTGTGGCCAGCTTCCAACTTCCCAGCTCGTTTCGGGTGCCCGGGCTCTGTCTGTGACGCTTCGGTGGACGCTGCTGCGTCCGTTCCTCAGGATCAGTCACCTGTCTCTTAACTTTCTGAGCCCTCGGACCTGCCCTTCCCTCTGGTTTTGTCGCCACACCTGTTGAGGCGCCTTCGGGTAGGGTCTGGTTCGCGGCTCGCTCTAACTTGCGCCTTCGAGCCTTGATCCTCCTCCATCGAGATAGAGGGATCCACTCGCCATCGCTTTTCTTTTTCTCCTCAATACTCATCTGTGTCAGGTCGTCCCCGAGGGTCTCCGAGAGAGACCTTCCGGGACGCACCTGTCCGCATGGGTTCTTATTTACACTTGTTTTTCGCGCAGAGTTGCCCCCCCCAGAATACGAGGGGCAGCCTGGACCACTAGATGGCCCAGGGAGGGATTCTCCGGTATCACCGGTACCCTCCTGGGGTAAAATATTCTTTTTATCGGCGCTCATTATAATAGTTTTCCCGGGGCTGCCGGGTCGCTGGGTTGGGATGTGGTGTGGTGGATAGGAGAGGACGGGGGAGAGATGGAAAATATATCTAGGGATGGGAGGGAAGGGTGTGTTGGGTAGGAGGGGTAGTGGTTTGGGTGGGGATAGAGTTTTTCCGCTAGAGGTTTTAGTTACGTCTGTTTCTTAGGGAATCAGACCAATAACAGGCGGCAACCACGTGAAGGATAACTCTCTAGCCCTGCCTTGGGGATCTACACGACCTGCGCTCTCCCCCATGACCGTTCGCCAGACTCAGCACTGGACAGATGCTGAGAATAGGGGTACTTCAATCTCGGGTACAATCTCCCATAGATTGGAGCCCCCCTGCCCTGTCTCATAGTATTAGTAACGTTATTATTTTCTCAGACTCTAAAAGCTGCCTCCAAGCAATCATTGCTAATCAATTCCGGTGCAAAATTCAATTCCAGTTTATTTTAAAAATTAAGAATATCCTTTTTGAATGTCATCGTCTGGGTTTACGTATAGCCCTTGTATGGATTCCAGGCCATGCAGGCATCAAAGGCAACGAAACTGCTGACAGCTGTGCTAAGCAAGCCACTATTAACGGATCTGCTACCCATTCTGGCGTATACGCAAGCGATATCTCGTCGTTGGCCAGGAAAGACCTCTTCTCGAACTGGACTGACTATTGGGAAAAAAGTTGCATTGTTAAGGGTTTACATTATGCCGCCATCCAACCGGACATCCCCCATATACCATGGTTTTATAAATTCGACGGTGCCGATAAGAGAGTTACCTCTGTTGTATGCAGACTTAGATTGGGACATGTGTGCACTCCTGTATTTCTAGCAAAGATTAGGGTGAAGGACAGTTCCCTGTGCGAATGTGGACTCGACGAGGGTTCGACAGAACATATATTCTTTAATTGCCCCAAAAATAACCCCTCCTTATACTCCCTCCTTCCTCCGTACATACCGCGGCCTACTAATTTTAAATCCATATTATCGTATATAAATTCTGATTTTGTGAATGTCTTGTGTTCGTACATTATGTCTAATAATATTAAATTATAAATCTTATTTGCTTTACTAACACGTTTAGTTAGTTGGTTGTTTGTCATTGTTTCAGGTACCTCAACAGAATCAATCAGTAGCCACCTGTATCTTCAAAATTGTGTCTCAGTGTTAGACATTTTGTCTCTTGTACAAGCACAACGCCTATTAAAGTCTTAAGCAGAGTTACGGACAATGTCAAAACACTAATAACCTGCCCTAAAACTAGACACTGGCTAAATCGTAGCGAAAGCCATTTCTCAAGAAATTGAATTCTTGGCGGGAAAGTGAAGCATCATGTTTGCGGTTTTGCTTTATTTTCCAAAATTTGTGTTATGTCGAATATTAATGTGAAATAATGGTGGATTATTAACCGTTAAGTGTTCGTGAGTGTGCATAAGTGTTGGCAAATGAAACAAAACAGTGCAACGTCACTTTTCAAATTCTCTCAAGAAGCTCGCGTGAGGACTTAGTAAAGCCCCACATCTTTACTGAGATACTCGAGGGGTTGGGGGGTATATCATTTCTCACTTCCCAATTCTAATATCATTCATCATCATCATCATATATGAAAATAATGTTTATTTATGTATTACTTAAACTAATGACATGGCAGCATGGTCTATGACCTTAGCCGGTTCCTCAAGGAACAAACTAAACTTAAAAAAAAAAATCAAAGAGGAAATTTGATGTAATAGATAAAGGTATACAAATATCAACAATGTGAACAAAAATTATTTATTCTCCATTTAAAATGAAATCTTGTAGCTATCCTATAGTTTATTTTAGATGCAGTAGTGTAAATAGCTTATTTAAAAATTTTCTGTTTGCAAGAAACTTTAATACAAAGTCCAATAATAAAAAAATTCAAGTAAGTTAAGTGTAACATACCAGTACTACTACATAAATATTTTTAATATGATTAATCTTTAACACGTCGCTATTAACAAAGATTTCTTCGAAATAGAAATCCAATTTTATAATCTTACTAGCAATTAGGGCAATAAAATAATAACAAAATATAGTTATTATGTAACTATATTTCGTTTTTTTCTAACTTATAGGAATGCTACCAGTTACTGAACCTACCTTTACACTCTAAACAAGATGAAGTTCGCAAAGCTTTCTTGGAGCTTGCCAAAAAGTATCATCCTGACTCTGGTTCCCCTGAAGCAGATATGGACAAGTTTGTTGCTGTAGAAAATGCCTTTCGATTCTTATCCAAACACAATACAGGCTCTACCAACAATGATGAAGTTGAGAAAATTGTATTTGACATTAAGGTAAATTCCACAAAGTTTTGTTTTTTACTATTTACTGGATAAACTAACTTTAAGAACTATCATTTTGTAGCATACTGCACCACAACACCGTCAGTATTTAAGTTACGAAGGAATAGGCCATGGTACCCCATTTCAAAGGCAGAAGCAATGGACTCAAGCTAAAGCCCAAAGAGCTGCTATAAATGTCATGGAGCACCAAATGGCAAAAGCCGTTGCCTCAGAAAATACTCTCATGAAAAAAGTACCATATGGTAAAAAACATGACATCAAAACCAAGTATGGGTTTGACAGACTTGTTGAAGATTTGATACAAGAGTCTATGTCAAAAGGCGAGTTTGAAAATTTGAGTGGTAAAGGAAAACCATTGAAGAATCAAAATATTAATCCTTATGTTGATTTTACTACACACAAATTAAATGAGGTAAGCCATGTCATCCACACTATCATTTGTCATAGTAATATTATGGAGTCTACAAAATAATTTGTATCTGTATAGTTTACTAAGAATTATCATTTACATTTATGTTATTAGTAGGATTGGAGAGTAAAGTTTGAATAAAAAGTGTTGTTACAGGTACTCATCAACAATGGATTCACACCAGAGTGGATAACAATGAGCAAAGAGATTGATCAAGATGTGGAGTTTCTGAAAAGAGATATTGGTAATGAAAGGAAGTACCTAGGGTCACATCCCCTCAGTGATGATGATTTAATAAAATGGCAAAACATATGCAAAGATTATAGACAATATGTAAAAACAATCAATAGTAAAATTAACAAGTACAATTTGATAGTTCCTTTGATTAACAAACAGAAGTTTTATGTTGAAATTGACAAGATATTAGATGACATCCTGATAAATGGTGAACATTCAGCAGAGACAGAAGTTGTGGAGGATAAAGAGTCTAAAGTCCAAACCTATGTAGTGGGTGAGAATGATTTTATCAGTATATTTTCTCGAGCCTTTGACGAAATTTTTAACATCAAACAAAAGAAAAATGTCCAAAAAAAAGAAAAGCTTTGATACTTAAATTCATTAGCGACTCAATAGTTATCATCTTCTTTATTTTGATTATTTGATTAAATTGTATTATTAAACAAATTTATTTAGCTAGTAATCAAATATTTCTTCCTATTTATTTAAGCTAGATTAAATTTCTAAGTACAATTAGTCATAATAAAATTATAACTGTGCTGTGATAAAATAACTTTGAATATAGATTTTTATGCCAAAAATAAACACAAGTAGAACACTGGAAATATTTTTATTTCATAACTTACATACATGATTAACAATAAAATATATGATTTGATTATAGACAACTTTAAATGACAACTAGGAATGGCTAACAATCAACAACATATTTTACATTTGACCATAACTCACTAAAAATGGTTTATCAAAACCATATTGTATCAAAAACGACTTTGTTATACATTACAATACTTATAATAATATTATATACAAAACATTAGCAAGGCCTTATTATTTGAGAAAATAATGAAATATGCTAAAGAGTAATATCATTTATACTTATTTAATCACAATATCTTATATTCGATTTTTAAATGCTAATATTGAATGCAAATATCTAGTTTATTGGCACCTATAAATGATTTAAAATTGGCAATATAAGAATAGCTAGCTACATGCGTTTTTAAATCATAAGTATTCAGACTATTTGAAAAGTGGTGTGAATGTGTGAGAACTTGAAATGAGAGTGGAGTCTGCAACTTAAAGGGGGATTGGTGTATTGTCAGAGCGCGCGATGCGTCAAATGGAGAATGGCGTGTTACAAAGAGGGATTGATCCGTTTCAAAGGTAGAGTGATTTATCTCGTAGGGGGAATGTTTATCTCATATAGGGAGTTATGAATTTCATAGGAGTGTTTTGTCTCAAAAGTGGAGTGATGTTTCTCATAGGTGAGTTATGTATGTCATAAGGTCAGTACTGAGTAGTGTATATCAAATGGAGAGCGATGGATTAAAGTAGGTGTTAGTGTACATCAAAAGAAGAGCGATGGATTATAGTATGTGTTTGTCGTAAATGAGGTGCAGTGGGGTTGTGTAGTCTCATAGGGGTAAATAAGTAGATCCTTTAGATATTCCCTATTGTCTTTCGATAATCATCATCATCATCATCAGCCTATACTAGTCTTTCGATAATGTTTAATGGTAATTAGAAATGCTATTAGAGTAGATTGAACAATGTTATAGTTTCCTTGCGATTTCCCGGGCGTTCACCCCATAAGCGGACATTCGCAAGGTGGAATTCGGAGCCTCATGTCTCTGGTCTCGCGACATGTGATGAGATGGTATAATCGACCATAAAATTGCTTTATCACCTTTAACAAAAACTTCCATCACAATCAATGTACCTAGTGTGTGAGGTAACATAGTAGTCAGATATTTGGAATGTTTCGTGTGTATTCGGATGTGTGATGTGGATGAAAACGCATCTGAAGTGCGGCTGGCATAAGTAAGCGGGCACTCCAAATTACAGAAGAATTTGGGAACGTTTGGAAATCCAACGCTCAGAGCGATGTCACGTAATCCACGTAGTTATATCATATAAAGGTATGCCCGTAAATGGGAACCATATAACTTATATGGTTCCCATTTACGGGCATACCTTCACGGCACTGAAAATTAATAGCTTATGTAATGTTTCGAAATCCAACGCTCGTAGCGATGTAACGCAATCCAAGTAGTAATTATGATTAAAGGAGATCATTCGGGCTCCATACATTTTTGGGCATTTTCTGAAAGTGCCGGCCAACAAAAAAAATAGTACGTATTGTTAGGACTAGCCATTTGGAGTAATAGTTAATATGGGACAAAAGTTGTAGGATTGCTCTGAGCCAAGTTATACAAGTTCGATGATTCATTATTTTCATACATTTTTTTTTTCATTTTTTTTTCGAATCAACTTCAAAGCGGTCGCTTGACGCTTCACAATGACAATTGCTTCGGATCATTAGTTCTAACAATATCTATCATTATTTTATGTTTTCCAGCACTTTCAGGAATCAAGAAGTATAAAGAAAATGATGAATCTTCGAACTTGGCTCAGAGCAATCCTACAACTATTGTGCTATATTAACTATTACTCCAAATAGCTAGTTCTAACAATACGTACCATTTTTTTGTCGGCACTTTCAGAATAGCCCAAAAAAATGATGTCCTCTAAAGTGATTTAGTGGAGTGCTCCTGGATGGGGGCAATTAAGGTAGTAAAGTAGTTCGACGGTGGAGTATATAAGGCGTGGACGCCGCTCAGGAGTGCCAGACGACGTTGCCGTGCGGTGCGAGGCGCACGCGTCCGGCCGCCAGCAGGCGCAGCGCGCGCGGCAGGGCGCGGTGCTCGGCCTGGTGGATGCGCCGCGTGAGGCTCTCCTCGTCGTCGCCGCACAGCACCGGCACGCGCTCCTGCGTCACGATAGCCCCGGTGTCCACGCCCTCCTGGGAACGCATCGGTTGGTCAACGAGTTATTTTCAATAACAATAGCGGAGTGAACGAGAGTGCGGCAACTTCACACAGGCGCTCGGAAACGCACGCACACAAGCTCGTAGTTCACCTACATTAGCACACGGAAAAAAGCATGGGAAAGAGTACCCGATGACGCGACTGTCATCCCAAACGCGGATCGGGCCGCGTATGTTGCTGTAGTAGCGGAGAATAACAAGTATGTCACTGAGCGCTGCCGATCAGTATACACGTATTTTTTTTGGTTTGGGTGTCGCGATTGCGAGTTTTGTTGCATTTATAGGTGGGTGCTTATCGAAAATGCCTGGAAAAAAAACCTGTTGTGTATGGGGATGTCTCATCACAAACAAGCATAATCCTAGTTTGTCCTTTTTTACTTTGCCGACAGATATAACAAGGTAAGAATTTTTTTTTCGTAAATTGTGTTTCATTTATAATATATAAGACACCCCAATTCACACAATAATAAATTAACTATGTGTAGCTCAACCCTAGCCGGTAGCTACAGCTCGTACGTCAATTCAAGATCACGGCACTGTTGCCGCACTCTCGTTCACTCTGACAATAGTTAGCGAGATCATGAGCTCGTCGTTAGGAGTTATCACTACATAGTATAAAACAAAGTCGCTTCCCGCTGTCCCTATGTATGTATGCTTAGATCTTTAAAACTGCGCAACGGATTTTGATGCGGTTTTTTTTAATAGATAGACCGATTCGAGAAGAAGGTTTATATGTATAAATACATGCATAATATAGTAGAGAAACACTGATCATTTTAGAGGTTTCACATTTTTTTGCGCTTACATTGCAAACGCTGGCTGAACCCTACGAGATAGATCAAAATAATGTACTACACTATTGTACACCTTAAAAAGGTCTACAAAAAAGTCCGCGATGGTATATGTCTATCTCTCAGGGATAACCCACAATAATCATTTTTTATCCTTTACTTTTTACGAGAAATAATGGCTTATTTACGAAGCGATTTTTAGCAATACAGCATTAATCCTTATCCAATTAAGTACCTTAAATACATTGTGCATTTAATATAGATCAATATGGCCTTTTACAGCATGTAATTTAAATGTATATTTTCGAAGATATTACAGATTTAAAATGCAGGGACACAGCTGTTGCGTGTATCAGGATTGCACCCGTGCGAAGCCGGGGCGGGTCGCTAGTTTTTAATAAACAGCACTTAAATTTAGAGTTAAAACCAGTCAAATAGTTAACCTTTCTTATGGGGCGAAAATAAATCAATTGAACGATGATTATTGATCCGCTTTCTTGAATGAAAACAAATTACAGTCAATAGTAATACTGAAAGACGAGCAAAAATACAAATAACAAATAATATGATAAAAAGAATAAACTACAATTCATAAACAGGTAGACTGCTCTTAACCTCCTCACAAAACAAAACATTGTATTATTATAAGGATATCCATGCTTTTGTCTTAGCCGATGTGTACAGTCATGAGAGGCAAGGTCACCTTTTTCGGACACATACAGAGAAGATTCTTATACGAGTTCCCACGGCTAATCCAAATTTCCGAGAAAGAGAGCTCCGGGACGTCCGCGACGCAAAAGTGGACTGGACTTGGTTATCGCCAGTTAAATCAAGCTATGTGGGATCGCAGAAAAGGACATGGCTAAGCGACTAAATGTCTAATTGAAGCTTGTTAACCTATTTAGGTACGAAGTGGGAGTTTCTGTGACTTTATTTTCAGAATTGCAAAGATTTGAAAAGTTACTGAATCGTTTTACACATGAAATAACAATATTTAGCTATCCAGCATTACGTACTACTAGATACGATGTTTATACATTTCAGGGCAGTCGTCCATACTATATTTAGCCATGTCCTTTTGTATACTGATCTCCAAACATCAGTATGAAGATTGCTCTAAATAGTGATAATGCTCTTGTATTTAGGTAAGCGGGCACTTCGAACACATCAAAGCTTTACCATCAGTGCTTAATATCTAATGCTCTTCTAATGAAGAGATAATTAATACAAAGTAATACTGACATCAACGAAGTGGACGGTGCATCCCGACTCGCGGTCGCCGGCTTCGAGGCACTGCCGCTGCGCGTGCAGCCCGGGGTGCCGAGGGAGCAGCGACGGGTGGATGTTGATCAGGCGGCCCTTCCATCTGTTAAGACAAACGCAATCAAATTATTATGCATACTTATCTTTATGTAATGCATACTTATGTTCCTCTTTCTCTCCCGGGTTATTTAAGCGGGGCGTGAAAAAGCATTTATGCAGGCCGCCATAGTGTGAGCATTCGGCATAGCGTGGTAGCGCTGTGATGAACGCTTTCACTTCTTGGGCTTCACTGGCTGCTTTCCATCAGGCAGGGTGAGGCCAATTTGGCGTGCCACAATAAAAAAATAAAAAAAATGTCACGTTCCCTAAAATATGCGAACGGGTGCCGCCTGTGGAGGCTGGTCGGCTCTTGCATACTTATCTTATTTTTAGTAGGTATTATTCACTATAGTTTGACTTTGTTTGTCTTAAACAATTTTTTCTTTTATTAGTACTATAGTGGTATGTCATGACATTGTGGAAATTGAAACATTTACCTGATGTGAATTTGTTAACTTAGATTTTTTATTTTGTTTTTTTACATGTTGTGGTTGTCTTCTATATTTTTTGTGTTTATTTGTAATGGAAAATTTCCTGTTATACGATAGGGCATTTTCATTATGTAGTATTATGATTATATGATTTTGTTTGTATTAGTAATGTAATAAGTAAGTAATTTAGTAAATATCATACTAAAGATTAAAAAAAATACTTTACATAATGTAATACCATATTAGTATAGGTATTTAGCTTTAAGTTTTTTTTTAGTTAAGTGGGGTGTGTACCCTATACTTTTGGGGGGAGTTGTAACGTGATCATACATGGAATAATGTAAACATACGCGGTCCCACGGAAGAATTGAATTTGTCATACTCAGCATAACCCTTCCCCCCCCCCCCCCCCCGCGCTCCCCGCAAAGGGTGTGAATTTAAGAATTGAGAATTATTATAACTTTGGATTTTGTACTGAAAACAAACGCGATTAAGAATGCGTTTACAAACTCTTTAACCATACGTGAGGATAAGAAATTATGTAATTAGCTAGTCAGACATTACTTTTTTATATAAAAGAAGGAGGCAAACGAGCAGGCGGGTCACCTGATGGAGAGTAATCACCGCTGCCCATTGGCCTCTAAGGAAGGAACAGGCTCGTTTCTTGAAGATCCCTAAGTCGTAATGGTCCGGAAATACCGCTGCCGAGAGCTGGTTCCACAATACTGTAGTTCGAGGCAAGAAATTTCGTGAATAACGCACAGTAGTAGTCGACCATACTTTACAATTACGATAGAAGCTCGTGCTAGGCTTACAGATGAACTTTAAAACCCAATACCTATTGTATTATATTCTTGTTATCAATTAAAAGGAAAACAGCATCTTATTAAGTCACATTACATTTTTAACTCCAAAGTCTAGTAATTAAGCCTTACTTTTGCACGAACTCCGAGGACAGGATCCGCATGTAGCCGGCGAGGCAGACGATGTCGATCTTATGCTCTTCCAGCTCGGCCGACACCGCCATGTCGAACTCTTCTCTGGATTTGTAGTCTTTGTGGTTGAATACCTGTGGACACGAACATATTCCCTCTTAGGGTTCTCGTACAAGGGCTGCTCGAGCAGTCAGCCAGTGGTCGAAATACTCGGACTGCATGAGCAGTCGCAGTGAAACTGCCATTTCACCGAGCTGCTGACCGCTTGGAGCAGTCGCAACTGCTGGAGCGGTTCCATGTATGTTTATTAATAGAATACTGAGATGTATGTATCGGTAACAAAGTATGATTTCCGAAGCTTGCAATTAGGAATAAAAAAGCGCAATCTAGTATATTACCATTGAACTTTTATATTTTCAAACCGTTCCTAATACCACAGCTAATACTATGAAAATGCGAAAAAATATTTTTAAAAAGGTGCATTATTTACGTATGATGATATTTGCTGATTAATAAAAAAACTGTTGCAGTAAAAGAGTTATAATTTAATTGCTTTTGAAACTTTGACATTTTGAGACTTGGACATTTTGAGACTTGGACATTTTGTGACTTTGACATTTTGCAAATTGGACATTCTGCGACTAAACGGAATACTGACTGTCGTCCTGACTGCTTCAAGCTACCTGTGTATGGCTGCCCTTAACATCAAAAGTGTTGAAAAAGAATCCACCAAGGGGTTCATTTTAGTCGAAGAATGTTTGGTTGGTGGTAGGGCTTGTTTGTCCGCCTGGCTAGCTACCACCATCTTATCTAAATATGTCGCCATAACATTAATGTTTGTAGCATTGTTGTGTTCCGGCAGCCAGAGATAAGATAGCCAGTACCTCAGTTGTTGAGGATCCCGGGTGAAGTGCGCTTCCATCATTGGCTTTATCATCACTTAACATCAGGTGAGATCAAGGCACTGTGCTTACCTGTTGTTATATATTAAAAAAAACTCATCACCCTCGCACATTACAGCTGCCATCTAAACCTTTAGATTAGGGGTTTCACCTGAGTTCATCTACACCTAGACACTACGACATTAGGGTTATCACCAGCACCTATAGACACTAGGGTCACCCTTACATTTTAGTTGCCATTGCCATTTACACCTACTCAGAAGTGTCATCCTGCGTACATTAGCCACCAGATTATAGCCACAAAGGTTTCACTTGCGTTCACCTTTACATATAGTCACAAGGGTTGTCACCAGCACCTTTAGACACTAGGGTCAGATGACACTTAACAGATGTTAAGTTATGTACTGACCTTAGCAGGAACATCGGCGGCGTGCGCTCGCTTATGAACGAAGGCATCGGCACGGTTGCTGACTACAAGCTCTACTGCTGCGCACATGCACTGCGCGGGGTCACTTTACGTGCCTAATAGGGCTGCAAATTGCTGGTTATATTACAGTTGTCTGGTCCTGGTCCTTTAGACACTAAGGTCACCATTACATTTTAGTTGCCATTGCCACTTACACTTAAAAGGGTTGCATCCTGCGTACATTATTAAAGTTTTAACCAGCACCTGCGTACATTATTGCTACCAGTTAAAGCCACAAAGATTTTCACCTGTGTTCACCTGTACATATAGTCACAAAGGTGTCACCAGCGCCTTTAGACACTAGAGTTGATCAATAAGGGTCAGCTACTAAAGCCCGTACTGACCTTAGCAGGAACGCCGGCGGCGTGCGCTCGCTTAAGCGCGAAGGCATCGGCGCGGTTGCTGACGACAAGCGCTACTTCTGCGCACATGCACTGCGCGGGATCACCGCACGTATCCAATAGGGCTTGGAGGTTGCTGCCGTTGCCAGACACTAATACCGCCACCTGCAAAACACGGGAGATATTAACAGTTCGCGTTAAAAAAGCCTTATTACAATAAGTTAAGTTTTAAATTTGATTGAAAAAAAATTCAAACATACCTTACATTAAGGTGAGTCCACATTACGTAAGATGTTATACAGAAATGGTATAATTATAACATGTTACAAAACTATAAGTAAAGGACTGTTTTATTGACACTTATCGTTCACACTAATAAAACATGCTACTTCATGTTTTGTCATATAGTCTGGACTCTGGACTCACCTTAAGAGCGTTTACGCCGCACACTAGCGCCACTAATGAAAAAAAAAACATATTTAGTAATTAGAGATAGAAAATCAAATTATGCTCAACAAACTATTTGAATGAAGTAATTTAGCATTTTTACGTCACCTAATGAACACCTCACATGTTATGGTTTAGTTAAATAAGACGTTACGGCTACTTTTAACTATAACGCCATATTTAACTAAACCATAACATGTCAGGTGTTCATTAGGTGACGTAAAAATGCTAAATTACTTCATTCAGATAGTTTGTTGAGCATAATTTGATTTTCTATCTCTAATTACTGGATATGTTTTTTTTTTCATTGGCGGCGCTAGTGTGCGGCGTAAACGCTCTTAAATAATCAAATTGTAAGTAGAACTAAAATTATTATGTTTCATAGTGTCAAGTCACTTTAAATTTCGAAATCACCGGTGATATTAAAAAATCGGCACGCAGCACTCCAACATCACTCTCCACTAGCCTCACGAAAGAGCTCGATAACCTAACCATTGCGACTGACGTCGGCCGCTTCTCGCCACTCGTCGAAGCAGAGCCCTTCGGCTATCAGGGCACAGTCTATTTTACAAGATTAAAATTAACTAGAAAAAATCAACCAGTCTCAGGAAGTTCGAGTGGGAATCGAACCCACGACCTTTGGGTAACCGGTCCAATGTTCTGACCGCTGAGTTACCGAGACCCCATAAGACTCATTTGATTTTTCTAGTAGTTGGTGATTTACGCTGCAAGCCACCAGTATTAAGTCACTGTGAAGTTACTACCCTCACAGTCGAAAGAAACACTATTGCAAGTATTTAACAATCGATAAAGACGTAATTCCTTATAAATATTTTTATGCTATATATAGTTACAAGATTTATACACATTCAACAATAATAAAAACAGTCTATTTTATATTTTACTTATTTTTATAAAGACGTTGTAATACCTTTTTTTTGACTATGTATAACTCGTCGCCCTAGTACCACCGCGCCCAGGGGGGGCGCGGATGGTTATATCCGGCTCCCGCCTCCCAGCCCCAGACCCGGGGTCTCGACAAGGATTCGGGAGGAGGGGCCTACCCACAAAAACCACTGTACATTCCCTTTATGTGTCGCTAGGATGACTGCGATCACCGGTCTAACAGTCACCAGTGTTCACCCTAGCGGAACGTCGTAGTACATGAGCATACGAGAATATGAGATTTTTGATGTTAGTTTTGTGTTTTTGTTTTGATATATTTGGTTTTTTTCTTTTTTTATTTCTGTACAAGTTAGCAGCGCAAACTTTAAAGGCTACTGTATTATATTATTTTAATTGTTTATATGTGTGATATAAAGCTGTTTGTTTCCTTAATAAAAGAACCAAGATGTTTCGATCGCAATGACTAGAAGCCATTTCCCCCGGCACTGACCTTCTTCTCTGGCATGAGCGGCATGCGGCGCGTGAAGTCGAGCGCGGAGGGGAAGTTGTCCACCAGCACGCGCGCGCCGCCAAACGCCCGCGCCTGCACGCGCCCCACCACCATCGCGCCCCACGACCGCGTCGAGTTCATCACCTGACCGGGAGGGCACGTCGTTTCAAACTCAAACGTATATTGTATAGTCGACAAAGAAATTGCTTTACCACCTTACAAGTGAATTTTTGTTTGCATATAATAAAACAACAAGTTCTATTTTTGTTTCAAAGACCAAGTGACAGATACGTTGTGTCATTATTGACAATGAGCCTTAGCGACATTTTATTGTAATGGAAATTTTTGTCAGAAGTGATAAAGCAATTTCATGGTCGACTATACCTATTGTTATCTTCGCATCTAAACTCTATTTCCACTAACGTCGGGTGGGATGGAGTCATTTGCCGAGCTATCTATTAAAAAAAAAAACGACGGGACGCACTCCGGGAGTGCCGGCAGAAGTGAAAACTTGAATATTAACGTTGTGCATTTTTGATATTTTGGAATGGTTAGGGAATAATTTTGCACGATTTATTTATTGCGCTATCGTACACAAACATGACAATTTATTCGCGCAAGCGCCCTGCGCCGCCTAAACGAAACAGCAGGCATACATTTTCGCCACGCCGTAAAAAGAGAGGGGGATACTTCCTCTCCTACGCCGCGCCGGCTGTCATCCGTCTTACGAATTTTCGATCAGGCTACGTGTCCTGACGCGAATTTAACATTTTTTACCCATTACAAAAAAGTGTACAACGCCGCTAAAGAAGTTTTCACTTCAAAATGCAATTCATGTGGTAAAGATAGGTGTATTCACAAATTTTCTATGCCAACCAAATTATAAATCAAAAACAAATATGTACCTAATTTATATTTTCACATTCACAATATTTTTTTTTATTATTTTTTATTCTATACTATTAATAAAAAGGTAAACATTGTGACTTTGTTTGTCTGTTTGAGGAAGGTAATATCTGAAACTGACACTAATTCTACACTCCATGCGGGTAACATAAGCTATATAATTATTAATTTGATAACAATAAAAAAATATTTTTAAAGTCTCAGATCCACGCCGACGAAAACGCGGATAGTACTAATATTTATTGCAATTATTTTTTTTACTTTTCATTTATAGATTCACAAACACACATGTCACAAGTCGACTGAATGGCCTTATATATTTGTAAACACAACATGCAAATTAATCATAGACGCTGAGAAGCTGATCTGACGTCACTACCTAATCGAGCGCTAGTGTGTAGCTGGCAATAGTATTATTATTAGTTTTAAGTATTACTTTATTTAGGAACAGCATTGTAGCATTTCAAAGTTTACTCAAAAAGGTATGCTGTGTACACTCCTTTTGGATTACCGTCCAGCCAGTAAGGTTAACCAAATATGTTACTGTACTCATGCAAGGACTATAATCTGTTTGTGTACTTATAGAAATACATAAATAAATAGCGCGAATCGATATCCGTTTGCAGCACTTGTATTAGCATTTACAATAAAATAAAACATTGAAAACAAAAATAATTAAAGACACTGTGTATAAAAGAAAAGCAAACGAGAGAAATGCACTTCTTTATGAAATGCCTCACCTCCGCCTGGTCTTCGGGCGACACGATCAGCACCATGCCGATGCCGCAGTTGAAGGTGCGCAGCATCTCGTCGTCGGACACCGCGCCCGCGTCCGCGATCCACGCGAACACCTGAAACCATCATACATTCATTTCAAATTCAAAATTATTTATTGCATGCCACATTGGTGTATAGTCGACCATGAAATTGCTTTATTCACTTTTGACAAAAACTTCCATTACAATAAAATTTCGTTAAGGCTCATTGTCAATAATGACAACGTATATGTCACTTGGTCTTTTGAACAAAAATAGAACTTGTTGTTTTATTATATGCAAACAAAATTCACTTCTAAGGTGGTAAAGCAATTTCATTGTCGACTATACATAGTAATTAAATAAATAGGTACAAAAAGTGTTAAAATAAACAATGTCGCGCCCAGTAAAGGCATAGCAAACAGATAAAAGAAACACAGAACAACATTCATATGTCTTGAAAATAATTATGGAGACACTTAGCCTCTAGAAATCGGGATATTGACCTACCAAGTTTTATGAATGCAGTGTTACACAGTTTAAAAATTATCAGCAGGAGACCTTTTGTACCGAAAAAATACCAAAAATGAGACCAGTTAGTTGTGCGAGCGACCATTTTGTTATGGCGACATATACATAATTCTTAATATATATTTTTTTAATTTGTTTTTAATTTTTTGTTACTCCAAATTATTGATATGTCAGTGTATTTTTTTAGTGGAAACCTAACTGTTTTATGTGAAATCTTTGATGTGTTTTTTTTGTTATAATAAAAATTGTTTGTTTCCGAAATAAACAATCAAACAAATAAACTTTAAAAAAAATTGATGGTGATAGCCAGCCAGGCGGACAAACAAGCCCTACCTACCTAAACCGAGTACACAAACATGTACGCTGGGAGTCGAACCCGGTCTTAACCATTAGACCACAGAGGTCGTTAAAAACATATGCTACTAGCGGCCGCTCGCGGTTTCACCCGCGTGGTTCCCGTCCCTATGGGAATATCGGGATAAAAACTATCCTATGTGTCAATCCAGGTTATAAACTATCTGTATGCCGAATTTCATCCAAATCCATTCAATAGTTTTTACGTGAAAGAGTAACAAACATCCATGTATAGTTACAAAGTTTCGCGTTTATAATATTAGTAGGGTGCGCGTACGCACTACGCACCGGGTGCACGTTCCAGCAGTGCGCGTCGAGGCGCGCGCGCACGGCGGCGGGGATGACGCGCGGGATGTTGTGCAGCAGGCCGCCGCCCGTGATGTGCGCCACGGCCTTCACGCGCCCGCCGCGCAGGGCCGGCAGGACGGCGCGCGCGTATATGCGCGTCGGCTTTATCAGCTCCTCGCCTGGTATTCATTAAGTTATTAAACAATAACAATAAAGAATAAAAGACATTTATTGGAATCACATAACAAAACACACGAACATACAACATGTAACAAAAATAATAAAAAATAATAACAATTGACATTGTGCCCTGTTATGTGATGCCAACACTGTGCAATTTATAAACATATATTTTTTAGCAAGTGGCGCGTAGCAGTGCTTCTCTCGCGTCTGGCGTTTAAGGCGACGCATCGCTAAACAATAAATCTCATACGGAGCGTTTGCGCCCCGTACCATAAGAAAAACTGTTTTTTTTTCCTTCAAATTAAAACTACAAATTATTTAAAAAAAAATTAACTACAATATTGAAGTGTGTGTTAAAGACTAATCTACTAAGAAAATTTAGATGCTTAAATCGTTCTGGTTAGCCTGTAAAATGCAAATCTATGTTTTAAAAGAGGTTACTTTGATATTTTCTCTCTGTTACAAAAGTTGAAAAATCGTGTTTCTGCAACTAACAAAATGAAGTCAATTAAATGAAAAATCATGTCATCAAATATCACTTTCATATGTTTTGTTATTGTTGGCAAAAATCAAGATCCCGCCACGTTAATTTCCAATGCGTCGCCTTAAGGAAGATCAGCGTCGTGACGTTATTATTTATATTATTAAATTTTTCCTCAAAGTTAATAATAACGATTAATACTCACCCAGCGTGAGTCCCTCTTTGCTGAAAGGCGCCTTGTCCTCGAGCGTGAGGCCGGTCTTCTTCATTAGCTTGTGGATCAGGCTGAACCCGTTGCTGTGCACGCCGTTGGATGGAAGGCCAATGATTATGTCGCCCACCTTATAAAAACGAAAATATATTTTTCAACCTTATTGTTATAAACCGGAATCGAAGGAAACATTTGACTTTGCCAAAATTCTTGCGGTTTCTTCTCAGAGTCAGGTCTACACCGTAGCGTTTACGAAGCCATAGCTTAGATTTTGATGATCCAAAACTTGTGTTTTATTTTAAATTTAAAGGTTTTGATTTTCTTTTTCTCAAGAGGTCCGCGTGTGATCTCAGTAAAGTACCACATCTGAACTGAAACACAAGGGGTTTGAAGGAATAGATTTAATATAATTAATCTTCTATAATTTATTATGTATAAATCATCACCATTTAATTTTTTATCAGTAAATCACCACATATAGTAGCATTATCAAAATTTTGTTTCGGGAAGTGTTAAAATATGTTTTTTTGGAGGCACGATATTGTAAAAAGTACATGAATTGATACCGCCTATGTACGAGTGCCTTGCCTCCCTGCCTATCATAAAAAATGGTTATAATTTATAGAATCTATAATTATAACAAATATATATAACAAAAATGGACCTTGTCTGAATAAATAATTTAATAAAATTGTAGTGCACCGCTGGCACGGTATATCAGATTTAAATCCCGCTAGCGGTAAATATTTTCGACACTATTCAAATAATCATTGTAGACAGTTAAAATTATCAAAGGCGTTATAGGAAGACTTGTAGTTAGCATAGGCATATTAATTGTGTATTATGTTCACTCGACTACTTCGCTGTAAGACTCTCGAACCCAATAAACAAATAACTAAAGCAGCGCAGTGCACTCACGCTGATGTCGTTGATCTTGGGCAGCACGTTGGCGCGCTCCACGACGCCGAGCGCGAAGCCCGCGATGTCGTACGTGCCCGCCGAGTACATGCCCGGCATCTCCGCCGTCTCGCCGCCTGCGGACGAACCACATTATTATACATTTTATTTTAGAGGGTAGAAGACTGAAAAAGTCATAGGCTTTTCGGAGTACTGTTGCCGCAAAGTCTATGAATGCTGCAGTTTTAATCCCAGTACAGTCAACAGCAAAAGTAGATGACGTTTACTAGATTTCAAAATTAAGTTTCGATAGTGTAAGTCGGCATTTTCTATATAACTACAGTCAAAGTCTGCAGGTACTAGTAGACACTCGAAGGTTTTTCGATATGCGTCTAAAAAGTTTTGATTTTCATGCTGATTTCATATTTTGAAACTTGACCAATCATCAGTTACCTTTGCTGTCGACTGTACCGTTAAATATTAATGCAATTTGTTTTTGTTTGAAATAAGTACCTATTATTTATTTATTTATTTATTATGGAAACAAACAGTCGGATAAAACCATATTTGACAATTGATTTTAAAGTACAGTCCTTGAATGAAGCAATGTGTTAATTAGTAATACCCACGAAGGTAAAATTATTACATTTCTTTTGATTAATTACAGTTCGCCCTCAAAATGACGTCATACGGAATTCCTCCTCCATTACTGATACGGCGTGAATGGGCTTCCCTCACAAAAAGCCGCGCGTCACTGCCGCACCTGGCGTCGTTCCCGCAGTGACGGACGACAATCCCGCTGCAGCATTCGTGCTGCATTGACGCGCGTCGATGCGTCACCCATTCGGCGTTGACGCAGGCCGCAACGACATCCGTCGTCGTGTATTACGTTTTATAAACTAACCTGTTTTTTATAATGTATTTTATTCTGTAACTAGTTGCCGTTCTCGTGGTAATATCGGGATAAAAAGTATCCTATGTGTTATTCCCGGTTATAAACTATCTGTATGCCGAATTTCATCCAAATCCATTCAGTAGTTTTTACGTGAAAGAGTAACAAACATCCATACTTACAAACTTTCGCGTTTATAATATTAGTAGGATTTCAATGTACAATAAAGGATTCAACAAGGTTCACGCTGATGGCGGCGTGTTGGTTGCATGTAGTAGTCGAGAAACGTGAGCATTCTGGTTAATCCTCTGCGATATCTACAGCTTAATAAACCAGCACAAATACATAAACTGACCTATGAGCGCGGCGCTGGCCTGCCTACATCCCTCGGCAACTCCAGACACCACATTCCTAGCCACAGCCACGTCCAGCGATCCACACGCGAAGTAGTCCAGGAACGTGAGTGGAACGGCGCCGTTGCACAGGATGTCGTTCACGCACATGGCCACCAGGTCCACGCCGATGGTGGAGTGCTGGTTGATCTTCTGGGCTATCTTCAGTTTGGTGCCTACACCGTCTGCGGCTAACACGAGGACAGGGTCCTGGGGAAGGCGGTTATAATTATTATATATTATTTTAGATAGTATTTTGTTTTGTGTTGTGTCTTTTAATTAACTAGGGTCTAGATTTCGCGGCGACGACGACGCAATAAGGTGGCTGGCAAGAGCTGGATAAGAGTAGTCGCAGATTGTGCCCAGTGGCGTGCTCTTGGAGAGACCTATGTCCTGCATTGGAGTAATATAGGCTAATGATGATGGTGGACATGTTTCGTATCATAAAAAATATACCCAATGAATGTGGTTAACGCGCCCGGTCTGCGAGTGCTGATGTTAAGCAACTTTCGCAAAGGCCGGTCATCGGATAGGTGACCAAAAGTGTATCATCTCGAGCTCCTCCGTGCTTCTAAAGGCACGTAAAGCCGGTGGTCCCGGTTGCATTAGCAGTCGTTAACAACCACCAATCCGCTCTGGGCCCGCGTGGTGGTTTAAAAGCCCGTTCTTCCTATACATCCATAGGGAAGGCTCGTGTCCCGTCCCAGCAGTGGGGACATAAAATGATCTAATGATGATGATGATGATACACAATGAATAACGTCTACAACCTAAGTAATTGTACGCTTGAGTCGAATGGTAAAAATTAGTTAGTTTATTGTTTAGTCAGAGTAAGGAGAAATTATAAATAGATGATTACCTTATAGTCGTCCTCGATAGCTCTCAGCTGGAAGCAGCCGCCAAAACCACCGAGCCCGCCCAACACTCCCGAGCGAGACGTGGACCTGCACAATATCAACAATTATTATCATGTGAGCCATCCGAGTACGCGTGCTTATTGTACATACACACGGCGGCAGATCAACCTACCCAAAACTGTTCATTCTCTAAAATCAATTATGAACTTTATTGTTTAGTTATAAGCAGTGATCGGAGTAGATAGAGCTATTTAGGTTCATTGACCGCAAACATTGATGTTAATATGGATATTTCACGAGATTCCGACTAATACTCCGGGATTCGATTATTTGATTCTTGTATAAATATAAGAAATTGTTACATAAAAATATATGTCGTTTAATTAATCAAGTTTCTATCTTTTTATTCAACTATCCTTAAACCCGTCCTTATATTTATAAGAAGTGTATGCTTTCACATTGATTCGGGGAATATCCATATTATTCTATCATATGGCAAGTACATAAAATAGCTCTACCTACTCCGATCTATGGAAGGATCAATATTCATTGGAGAAATTTGACGGGTTTGAGTAGGTTGATCTGCCGCCGTGTGTACATAGACCAAACGATGTTAATAATTTGAACGTCAATTAGTTAATAATGCAATGCACCCTGTGATTCACAACTACTAAAAACTATCTTTTGATAAACCATTATCTCAAACTTTCAATGACAGAAGATATTAAGATGGTGCTAGACAGGCGGAGAAAAAACCCTACTTTTAACAAATCTGAGTATAATATTATTATACTTCAACTAGAAATCAAGCCAGTGGCGGTAGCCAAAGTAACATTAAGAAAACGATAGCGAAGTTCGAAAAGAATAATATAATAAGATTGACCGCGTGATTTAGCGCGGCTTATGTCAATCCCATACATTTTATTCTTTTCGAACTTCGCTATCGTTTTCTTAATGTTGCTTTGGCTAAGCCTACTAGTACTTCTGGGTTTGAGATTGGCGGTGGTCTAACTACTAGATCACTGATGCAGACCATCCAGCAATAGCTTCAACAAAGCACTGGGACTTTCTTTGCTGAAGATAGTGGAAATGGTTGGGAGGGAGGATTCGCCACATCTCATCTTATGTTAATAGGGTCTGCAAAGGTCTGCAGTAGCACTTCGACCCATCAGGATCTTTTATGCGAACCCGTCCTTTCACTCTTCTTTCTCTATAACGATGAGTTACCACATAATCAGTAAGTTTATCCCGACGCTGTCCTTAACAAAATTTCCCCTTCGCAATAAAAAGGTTTGCTCACTAAGTAAGAAACTCATGAACCAGGGGGGCGATTTTTGAATCTCACCGGTGATCTCGAAATTAAAAGTAACATGAAATACACATGAAATATATATAACGAGTGGACCCGGCGGACTTCGTACCGCTTTGACAGATTCCATCAAGAGTGATTAAATACTCTTTGGTTTCCATGACAACAAAACAAACAAATCATTTTGTATTGGAAAATGAAATTGTCGTTTTTAGTATATTCATAGTGCGATTCCCGTGGGAATGACGGGATAAAAACTATCCTATGTGTTAATCCAGGTTATAAACTATCTGTATGCCGAATTTCATCCAAATCCATGCATCCGTTGCAGCGTGAAGAAGCAACAAATATACGAACATACATACACACAAACTTTCGCATTTATAATATTAGTGTGATAAGTTTTGCTAAATTTACAATTTGACTAATGCGATAAATATGGTTCGAGACTTTTCGCGGTCAAAAATAACTTGACCAGTGACCTTTAGTAAGAGAAAAAAAAACACTCATAATTGATATTACAGTGCGAGAATTAGTCACCGGTTCAAAACCCCCCTGGAACTAATAATTACCTAGCCAACGGTTTGATGAGCGAGACGAGCGAGTCCCCGGCCTCTATGTCCACGCCGCTGTCCTTGTACGAGAGAGACTTCTTGGGCGCGTCCTGCCCCCCCGCGGCGTAGGGGGCCGTCAGCGAGGACATGGCTTGCTTGAAGTTGTCTACCACCACTTGGTGGCCGCCTGGAACGTAACAATAACATTAATATAGTTAAGTATTTTTTTATGAAATCATCATTTACGAAAGTTTATGAACACTGGTGAACAGTGTCTATGATCAACAAAGTCTAATTACATTGACATTTTTTTCTTTTTTTTAATTTCCTACACTCACACCAATTATCTAGCCCAAGAGAAGCTTCGTTATGAAACTCGTTATATGGTAACTAGACAACGGATAAACATACTAAAAATACTTAAATACATACTAATTATACATAGAAAACACCCAGACCCGAGACAATTTAGAAAAACAATAATTTCTAAATTGACCCGACCGGGGATCGAACCCGGGTCCTCAGAGATGGCGACACCATGAAAACCGGTGTACAAACCACTCGACCAAGGAGGTCGTCAAACAATCAATCGTCGTCAAATTGACATACGTTGCAATTTAGTTTGTTACATTTGCTTCAGTTTCGCGTGGATTTTAGATTAAAAAATAAACTCTTTTCTAAATAAAACATAGCCTATGTTACCCGCAAGGAATGTAGTTTTCAAAGTAGCCTTTAGCTCTGGTTTCCTAGGATGGCGGTACCGTCATATAGCGGCCGTAACATTACGGACGCAAAAAGAAGGCCGTCTTTACGGTGACGACATGTGGAAAGTTCCACGGCCGTCACACCGTCAGTTTCACACACCGTCATCTTTTTTTTAAACAACCGTCAAACGAAACGTATCCAGGAGATAAAATGGACGACCTTGATTTGGCTTTAATAATTTACTTGGAGGATGAACTATCATCAGAAGAGGAAAATAGTCGTATGGCGGAAGATGATTTATTCAAATCTCGTGGTAGAGAAGGTGCATTTGAGATTTTAGTATGTCACCGTTAGCTGAGCAATGATGAGAAATTCGTTTTTGTTCTCACTTTGTACTACACTACACACTATCGAAAAACGTTTACGAAACTATCCTCTTTAGGCCCATGTCTACAGATTCCCAATTCTACAGATTCCGACACCGACAAGACGGCCGTCATGCAAATGGCGGCACCGCATTTTGACGTTACCTAGGAAACCGCGCCATTTTGTTTACATAGACATCGTTATATTACGGCCGCTATGTGACGGCACCGCTATCCTAGGAAGCCAGAGCTTTACGAACCGATGGCATAATGACGTTCATAAGAGCTATTTGTAGCCTAAACTAAATAAATGATTTTGAATTTTGAATCACTGAAAGAATTTTTGAAATTGGACCGTAAGCTTAGTCTCGGCATACAAACAAACAAAGTCACAAACGTTACCTCTTTATTAATAGTATAGATAAAATCACTTACTATATAAAATATCTGAAACCGATTCAATATTCGCTAGCGTAAAAGAGGAATATTGTATGAAAATGTATACAGCGCCGCAACGTCTGCAAATGGATCTAACTACTGTCAGACGTCATTTCATCATTTATAACGTTTTCATGATGTAACGTTTACGATACCATTTCGATAGAAGTTTTTGGTAGGCCTTTAGCGACAGATTCCTAACAAACTACTGTAAGGGCGTGAGTTTATTATGGAACATGCTGTATATAGAGTAGTAGTTACCCTCCTTGCCGATGGCGTCGACGGAGCCGATGACGCGTATGTCGCCGTCGACGCTGGCCAGCAGCTCCGGCACGCACCGCGCGTCGGCCACCAGCACCATACCCACGCCGCAGTTGAACGTGCGAAGCATCTCGAAGTCCGACACCATGCCTAAGAGATAAACGCTATTATTAGACTCCCATACACACAAAAATAAAACACGTTAAAATAAAATAAACAGGAGTCGTGCAAAGGTCGGCCCTCATCACTAACGACGAACGTACGAATGAATCACCATACACGACTCCATAAATTGATTATCTTCAGCATATTGCCGTCCACTGCCGTACACTTGAAAAAGTTCATTTTGAATAAAAAAAAATTAATTGAATTTTTTAAATTTCTTCTGAACGTAAACCACCCCTAATAAGCGCCAACCATCCCGGTCCTGCGCCGTGCTTTTTATTGTGAGTTTGCTGTTGGCCGCAGCGTGTCTTTACAGCGTAACCGGACATTGCTGTGCATTAATGCTTTAATGTAGTTGAGTGGTAAATTAGAAGGGTTAATTCAAATTCAAATTCAAATTCAAACATTTATTTGCACAATATTGTGTACAATACATTGAGATGAGCGACAATGTTGAGCAGGGTCAACAATATTCTGCCTTAATTTTGTAGGCATGCAAATGTCAATACAGTATAAAATTTTATAAAACATATACATAACTACATAAATGCAAATTTTTAGCTTAATAAATTATATAATAAAATGTCAATAGAAATAAAAATTATTAATCTAAGTAGATACTAAAATTTGTAAATTAGTATTGCAATGAAGTAATTAGAAATAAATAGACTACAATTATAATTTTTTATTCATGTACTCACTAATGGAGTAAAAGTTGTGCTGTAAGAGCCATTGAAATAACTTTTTTTTTAAATACATTTTTGTCTAGTGGCTGATCAATAATGTCCAACGGTAGTTTATTAAATATTTTAATAGCCATATAGTAAGTATTTTTTTGAAATAAAGTTAATTTACATTTGGGTATGGCCAATTTATTCTTTCTCGAACCTCGTATATTTAATCTACACTCTACGAACACACTAGTGTTACATTTTGGAAAGTATTCTGGGTGTTTCCTTACTAACAGACATATTTCTAATGATTTGTTAAATGATTTAAAAATGTTAATGATAAATTTTGGAATGTTACTTTGATTATTATTTGTTGTTATTGATATAAATTTTTATAAAATGTTAATTTTTGTGCACGCTGTGATTACCTATAAATTTAAGAACAGTAAGTAAACAACCCTAATATAAATAAAAATTGTAATGCTGTATCTTATGTTGGTGTTCCAATAAATAAATAAATACGCATCCATCATCAATCCACCAGTTTCTTCCAGCCATCGATCCCCCGCGCCGGAGGGGTCCTACACTACGCTTACCTAAACGCGGTCTCCACTCTAATACACATGCTCTACTCCAACGATCGTCGGTCCCTCTGCACATATCACCGACTCACTTCCACTTTGTGCTAATTCGGCGAGCGAAGTCAATGACCTCAATTCTCTGTCGAATAACCTTGATTGTGTCTATTGTTTAAAAACGACTCACCCTTAGCTTGCAACCACCCGAACAGTGGCTTGATCTGGAACTTGGTAGCGTCCAGCTTGACCCTGATCCATGGCGGTAATATCCTGGGCACGTTGTCGAGGAGTCCTCCGCCCGTGATGTGAGCCAGGGCTTTCACCAGGTTGCGGCGGAGTGCGGGCATTACCGAGCGCACGTATATGCCCGTGGGCTCGAGGAACTCTTCACCGTACGACCGGCCCGTGGTGCTGAACGGAGCTTTGTCTGTGTATCTGTGGCGGAAGTAGACAATATTATTATAATAAAATTTTATAGTATATCTTAGTTAGAGTTATTAAATAATAACGAGATTATTACCAGGGATGTATAGTCGACAATGAAACTGCTTTACCACCTTAGAAGTGAATTTTGTTTGTTTATTAAAACAACAAGTCCTATGTTTGTATATAAGACCAAGTGACAGATACGTTGTCATTATTGACAATGAGCCTTAGCGAAATTTTATTGTAATGGAAGTTTTTGTCAAAAGTGATAAAGCAATTTCATGGTCGACTATACATACTCGTACAGTCGAGAGCATAAGTATGTTACATAATAATGCTGTTAAAAATAAATTTATATATTGTTCACAGTTTGGTGGAAAACCTATCGAAAGCTGGAACAACGTATATTGTCACCTTGCACATATTCTTTTATCACCACATTAGTCCATAAACGATAGCTGGGACTGACAAGTTAAAGCCATAGACCACTTGCAGTGCCTTTAAGTAGACGACATAACAGCAATAAAATTGCAATAATATTGCTTTTACAGTTTATGGTTTGACTCCTGATCTGAGCTGAGCAGTATATCAGAGCACCAATATCACAATACCCACCTGTGCCCCCTCCATGATCTTCTGCACCAGGCTGTACCCGTTGCTGTGCACGGTGGAGGGTAACGCCAATACATCGCCCTCCCTGATGTCATACACCAGGGGCAGCTGCTTAAAGTAAAATGTAATCTTATCATTATATGTACCTGTGTCCTGTTGCCTCCATGATCTTCTGCACCAGGCTGTCTCCGATGCTGTGCATGGTGGAGGGTAACGCCAGTACATCGCCCTTCCTGATGTCATACACCAGGGGCAGTTGCTTAAGGGTAAGTGTTATTTTATCATTATATGTACCTGTGCCCTGTTTCCGCCATGATCTTCTGCACCAAGCTGTACCCGTTGCTGTGCACGCCGGTGGAGGGTAACGCCAACACCACATCGCCCGCCTTGATCTCCTGAATGCGGGGCAGCTGCTTCTTGTTGTCTACCACGCCGACCGCGAAACCGGCCAGGTCGTATTTGCCCGCTTCGTACATCGAAGGCATTTCGGCTGTCTCACCGCCTGTGGACGATTCGCATTCGCTTTAATTACTAGTTCATGTATTACGCCTCATTGGGAACTTACTCAATGTGACCACATTGGCAAATTACTAACTGCTGATCACTTTAGGGAGACTTGTAGTATGAATGCCTATGCCAAATATTGTGTTTTCTGTTATTGTTAATTTTAATGTTAATGTGTTGTAACAATATTTTATTATTATAATAATGGAGTAATCTAAATTTTTATTTAGTTTAGTTTGAACCTATAAACTATAGAAAAGCCCAGTGGTGCGAGCACGGATCTTACCGATCGATAAATTTATCGGTTGACAAAACCGTTTATCTATCGAATTTTATTTACAACCGCTAGCACGGGACTCGGATCGGTAGGTTTTATCGTGTTCTATTTTAGCGATATTTAAAAATAGCAACACGGCAATTTTATCGTCCCATTCGTTCATCATTCATTCGAATCTTATATTTTTAATGTTATTGTTTCCCTTGTTTTGTGTTGGTGATTAAACTCTCTTTGTTTTGTGTTCTGTTTCTTAACATGTAAGGTTTTTAAAGAAATTTTAATATTATTAATTAATTTATTTAATATTATTTTACTATGTCGGAACCCCCAAGTTTTCTAAGTCGTTTAAAAAACATCGTAATATTTAATTCACTTATTATTAGTTAGTAGATTATAACTTGCTCCATGCTTTTGTAAAAAGCCGTCGGCAATTAGGGCCCTATCAGCAGCGGTGCTGGGAAATCGAATGTAGACGGACAAAAGACGACGCACAATAGCTTAAGAGAACTCGTTCACAACTTTGCTAACTGTGCGTTGTCCCAACGCCAAGTTATAATGCACCGCTGATAACTACCGACGGCATAAAACCGTCATAAAACCGGCAAAAACCGTAAGGACCTGCAAAAAGTAGATTGTTGAGGTTAGAATAAAAATATGAAATAGGAAAAGAAAAAACTAAATTCCTGCTACTTAAAACAACATGGACGGGCAATCCATTTGATCTAATCCGTCGGATGGCGCCACAAATGCTCTCTGTAACCACAAAGGCTATTTCTCGGGATATGCGAAACAACCTCATGAAATCAGAATCTTCTAAATCCATGTGGTTGTTTCTCTCCCTCAGATTGCGCCGGACAATGTTAGTTTCTTTGCGATGTCGCCGTTACGTCTCTTCTGCAACCAGCAATAGGTGGCCGAAATCCATTTTTCACGATCACCCAAGAAAAGTGTAATATTTAGTAACTATTTAGTAATTTATCTACATATCGATATAATTTATCCACAAGAAATGTCATATTCGAGTCGCATGCTAGCTTTTAAACAAAATAGGTCAAATGTACAGATTATATCAGATTCTTCAGTCGCCTCTCGGCACCGCTCGTTAACAGACGCTTGTTTGAAATTTTAAGAATACCAGTGCTTCTCAATCTATCTTAACCATGTTCAACTGTGCTAGCTGCGGTAATCAACATACGGATGGAGCCGTCTGTAGCGCTTGCAAACGGCGTTATGACTTTCCCTGCTCGGGGGTCACCGAAGCTGGCTACCGGAAGTTAGGTGACAGAAGAAACACATGGCGCTGCCCGAAATGCAAATCAAGTCCTTCACCGTCCCCAGTTGTGGCCACCCCTCAGTGTAGCGAATTTAACGTCGTGCAGGAGCAGCTTCTTAGTATTATGACTCAGCTGGCTCCACTGGCATCACTTGTTGAAGATGTGAAGTCAATTAAGTGTGAGCTTGGTGACCTTAAGGAATCACTCGGAATGGCGCATGACCTTATCAGAAGTTTTACTGACAAAATCAACAGTGTGGAGTCTAGAGTCATTGAACTGGAAAAAGCCGCTAATGAGGTTTCAGCTCTTCGAAACGATGTTGCTAGACTAAATCGTGAACTGGAAGATAGGGATCAGTGGGCTAGAGCAAACAATGTGGAAATACGTGGTATACCCCTAAAGAAAAATGAAAATCTTTTTGAAATCGCAAAAAAGATAGGGAGTCTATGTGATTTTTCATACAGGAAGGAAGATATTAACTACATTGCGCGCATACCTACCCGTGTTCCAAATGCAGATAAACCAATATTAGTTGCTTTCAATAGCCGATATTTAAAAGAAGAATTTGTCGCTTTAGCAAGAAAGAGTAAGAATCTCAATCTAACAAAGCTGGGCTTTTCAGCCCCTGGATTTTTTTATGTGAACGATCATCTCACATCTTCTAACAAAAGTCTTCTAAATAAAGCAAGAACATCAGCCAAAGAAAAAAATTTCCAGTATATCTGGGTCAAACACTGCAAAATTATGGCACGGAAATCGGACACTTCGCCCATTTTTCAGATAAAGTGCGAGAAGGATTTGTTAAAAATCACATAATTTTTTATAATATTGTATCTTTCTTTAAATTAAAAACAAATTACTTTTACGCAGTTTGGGAATCACATTGAAATCATTAGTCTCTTGTCCGCCGGTCATACCGGTTTTTGCAACGAGTTACTGCGGTAGCGACCACTTGATGCACGTAAGTTTGCACCTTTTGTCTCAACTAATACAGCTTTCGCATACGCACGCTAGAGTGTGTTTTTGTGACATCGCCCCATTCAAAACAAGTTTTGCTTCATTGATACATTCGCTTAATGTGAAGTGCGTTATTCTTTCGGCTAACAGCTTTTTAAATTTTACCCTGTTCTTTAATTATCATACTCGATTTTACTTTTTAATACTGTTTTCGCTATACTTGTATATTATTAATGATGGAACTATGTACTGCTGGTTAAACCCATTTTTAACGGCTAAAGTTTTATTTTTTGGTGGTTATTTTAAACTTTTTGCTTTGCTTTGTTATGCATGCTTTTGTCTATGAAAATGGCTAATCTTAGTGTTTATTACCAAAATGCTCGAGGGTTACGCACCAAAACACATATATTCAAACGTAATTTAAACCTCCATAACTATGACGTAGTATCGATTACGGAGACTTGGCTAATTGATGGTATTAGTGATAGTGAGCTTTTTGACGACCGATACATAATTTGGCGACGGGACAGAAACTACATACGCACCCAAGAAAAATATGGTGGGGGTGTACTCGTAGCCATTCGTCGTGAGTTAACAGCAGTTGACCGTCCCGAATGGAATTCCTCCGCTGAAGACATATGGATAACGATATCTCATAGACATACTGACCGTTCTCTTCTTAAGTTCCATTTATGTACACTTTATCTTTGCAGTGAAAATAGAGGCCATTCATTTAATAATCAGTTGCACAACTTTACAGAAAAAATGTCGGTTTTGGTAAATTCGTGTCCCAACGATTTCTTTGTGGTAATGGGTGATTTTAACCTTGGCAACATTGATTGGACCTTTAGTGGTGGCAACCTGCAGCCTTCTGGTATCACTGGTGATACTCAAGTTTATTTTTTCGATACTCTGTTGGAATGTAACCTAAATCAATTTAATGTGTGTCGTAATGGAAACAATAGGCTCTTGGACTTGGTTTTGAGTAACTCACATGCTTCAGTAACTTCTTGTGATGACCCATTGGTGCCAGAGGATGCCCATCACAAATCTCTCAACATTATTCTTAGTACTATTAGTGTTGACTCCCTTAAGTCAAAGCCTAGACGCAAATATTTTTATAACTCGGGAGACTACGTAGGAATGAATTCATCTTTAAGAGTGATCGGTTGGGAAGCTCTTCATGGTGACTCTTTGGACAGTGCTGTTGATCTCTTTTATCAACATTTATATGATCTAAGGGATAAATTTGTACCTTCCAAAGTCACGTACCCTTCGAAGTTTCCTCCATGGTATAACGCTTCCTTAAAGAAGATCCTTAAAGAAAAATATAAATTCTTAAAAAAGTATCGCATTTACGGCAATGTCTCTGATTACCATTCGTTTTCAATATTACGTAAGAGGGCTAAAGTGGTGGAAAATGAATGTTACACATCCTATATAAAAAATACTGAAGAATCCATCACTGAAAACCCCAAATTATTTTGGTCCTACATCAAATCTAACAAAAAAGGCACTAACTCTCTCCCATCAACTTTAACATATGAGGCGCAGTCTGCTAGCTCTGGTGAGGAGATTTGTGATCTGTTTGCCTCATATTTTAAGTCAATGTTTCTCCCTTCTCCCTGCCACTCCACATCATGCTAGCTATCATACCGATTACCATGTCCCCGAGCCCGCCCTTAATATAAGCGATGTGGAAATCGACCCAGAGGCTTTACTTAAAATGCTTAAGTCTCTAGATCTTAGTAAGGGGGCTGGCCCAGATCACGTTGCGCCTGCACTTATAGTAAATTGTTCCAAAGGCCTCATCAAACCGCTTTCAATATTGTTCAAGCGATCAATTAAAGAAGGTACCGTCCCTACACTATGGAAATCTGCGTTTATCACCCCCATCCATAAAAGTGGCAATAGAAATGAGATCAAGAACTACCGCCCGATCTCAAAGCTGTGTCTGATCGCTAAGATTCTCGAACGTCTCGTTTACTCGCAAGTATATAACACTCTATCAAATACTTTTATCTCGGAACAGCACGGATTCCTTAGGAACCGTTCAACTTCATCCAACTTGCTTTCGTTTATTGAGTTCACAACCTCGGGTATGGATTCAGGTGGGCAGGTTGACGCTGTCTTCACTGACTACAGCAAAGCTTTCGATCGGATAGACCACTCAATACTTTTACAAAAGCTTCTATCAGCTGGAATACATGGTGATCTGTTCAGATGGTTTACTTCATATATTGAGAATCGAACCCAGGCTGTAGCGGTAAATGGCTACTCTTCTAAATGGTATTCTGTTCCTTCTGGTGTTCCTCAAGGTTCCTTAATTGGACCATTGCTTTTTGTGATTTTTATAAATGACATTTCATCTTGTTTTATTCACTCAAATTTTTTGCTATATGCAGATGACATGAAAATTTTTAAGCAAATCGAAAGTTTAGACGATTGTTCTTATCTGCAACAGGATCTCAGCAGATTTGAAAGATATTGCGAACGGAATAGATTGGACCTAAACGTTTCTAAATGTAGCTTTATATCGTTTAGTCGTAAACCTGTAACAATTAATTATCCATATGAACTTAAGGGACTGATGCTTGATAGAGTTAACGAGATGCGAGACTTGGGTGTCATACATGACTCTAAACTTACATATGAAAAACACGTAGATCATGTCGCCAAAAAAGCCAGCAGGAACCTTGGTTTTGTCATCCGATCATGTTCTCAGTTCTCAGGTGTTAAGGTTATTAAAATTTTGTATTGCTCATATGTGCGTAGCATCCTTGAGTATTGTTCGCCGATTTGGAATCCTCAGTATGGAATTTACATTGATAGGTTAGAATCCATTCAACGTAGGTTCACAAGGTTCTTACAATTTAAGTGTTCGACCTACGAGAATGGGTACGATGCAAGGTGTCGAAGGCACCATTTGTTGCCTCTTCAAGAAAGACGCAAAATAGCAGACATAGTCCTCTTATTAAAAATAGCCCAGTCATTAATAGATTCCCCTCATCTTCTTTCTATGGTAAACCTACGAGTTCCTTACAGAAAGCTGAGACGACCGATCACCCTCTCTGTACCCTCTAGTGCCACCAACTATAGACAAAATTCGTTTTTTATTCGATCAGCAAATTCTTTTAATAATATAGCAGAAGCTTCCGATTTAGATCTCTTCTTTAGCAAACCTAACAGTGCTAAACAAATTCTTTCCAAACATTGGTTCAATGTGATTCCTTGACTGTCGATGTCGATGTCGAATTGTATTGTAGACTTCAACAGTGATTGTTGTATTGTCAAATATTATATTTCTAGGTTTGATTTTTGTTAAAGTGTATGAATGTATGTATTAAGACTATATTTATTTATTTATAATTAATTTTCAAATGAGCTAAGTAGGTTTCTATATGTGGAAACATTGTAATTGTGTACTCTGTTATGTTTTTTTATGTCTATCTGTGTTTTTCGTTACTGTATTGTTTTCCAAATAAAATAAAATAAAATAAAAATAAAATAAAATATCTACGGGTCGTTAAAGCAAGTTCCATGCTGCCGATGTTAATTTGTCGAATTGAACTGTCAAATTTTATCGTCTAATGTCACTTTATCGATCGATAAAAGATCCGTGCTCGCGGTACAGCTCTGGCAAATAGTGTCAGGTCTATCGATGCAAAATCAAATCTAACGCTTTGGTGTACGAGTGGCAAAGCGCTCGGCCCGATACCTGAAGGTCCCGGGTTGGATTCCCAGCTCATATACTGTTTACTTTACGATTAGGTAAATACAATTTCTATTAACTAAGTAAAACATAAAATTAAGGTCAGATCATAATAATGTATGTGTGCTAATAAACAGAAGTCTATACAAAAAAATCTTACCCAACAGAGCACAACCCGCCAGTATGCACGCATCAGCAATGCCTTTGACGATGGTAGCTGCCACTTCCACCTGCAGGTGCCCGCACGCCATGTAGTCTAGGAACGCGAACGGCTCCGCGCCTGCGCACAGGATGTCGTTCACGCACATCGCCACCAGATCCTGGCCGATCGTGTTGTATTTGTTCATTATTTCAGCGATCTGGAATACAAATATTTATTGTTTTACAAAGAAAATACATATTGAAACACACGTTACACAAGACAAATACAAGGATCAAATTATTAAAGGAGGTATTCTGTGAGTCGCTATTTTGATCACTCAACTTATTAATTGGGCCTTGTAAATAAGATAGATATCTGCGTAGCTTTTGCTTGCTATAATTTTTATATCATATTATAGTAAGTGACGACACCAGTGTAGGTAATGGTCTGCAGAGAACACAGGAGGTGCACCTTCGCAATTTCTCCTATACCACTGAGCAATTGGCAATTTTATATGTAACTATTGGTTTTTTCCCTGTGTGGTGCCGGGGATAAAGAATTGCACCACCCCATCTCAACCCGTTGGTGTCGTAAAAGGCGACTAAGGGACCATTCCAGAGGATGGGCAGCAGCATCTCTCTGAGGTTACTTTCAACCTACTGCGATCGCCAACCCGCCTGCCAAGCGTGGCGATTATGGCAAATACCCCCCATCTTGGGGGAGGCCTTTGTCCAGCAGTGGACGTCTTTTGGCTGAGATGATGATGATGATGATTGGTTTTTTTATTTCATTCGTTCTTTCCCTCTAGTCATAGTTGTTCTTTTGCTTATAGACATTCTTTCCTTTTTTTAGCCTTTGTTTCATGTATTTTGCTTCTTTAATTCAGTTTTTTGTTTTTCTACTACTCTTAGCTGTATTTTTCATTTCATAACAATAGGTTAACAATTTCCCTGTCCCATGAGTCACATGTGATACATAAATAATTGATTAATCTATTGTTTTAATTTTTGGACAGCGAAATTGGTAAGAGTTTTGTAACCATTATCTTATTATCCTACCTACTTTGTAACATTCTCGGTTACATTACTAGTAGCTCGCCAAATCATAAAGCTAAAACCGCCATACCTTGAGCTTAGTCCCAACGCCGTCAGTCCCCTGCACCAGCACGGGGTCCTTGAGCGTGGGGTCCATGGCGGACAGCTGGAACAGCCCGCTGAAGCAGCCGAGCCGGCCGAGCACGCCGCGCCGGTGCGTGGCGGTGGCCAGCGGCTCGATCTGGCGGACCAGGGTGGCGGCGGCGTCGATGTCCACCCCGCTTTGGAGGTACGAGAGGCCGTTGAGCCTGAGGACGGGCAGCGGTTATGGCAACTGTTGCAGTATCTTATCTTACTGGGCTTATTTAAAAATAATATGTGACCGGTTGCAAGCGTTTGAGATGTGGACTCTACGCAAAATGTTTAAATAACATGGACTAGGCCAATTGCAGAACAGAGCTGAATTTCTAGTCATGAGATCCAAGGTCGTCATCGGCTTACCATATATAGTTTACGGCTTACCCTAGAAGGCATGATTTTTGGGAAAAAGAGGTCTGGAACGTCCAAGACACATAATAAGGCTGGATGCCAATGAAATCAGACAGTGGTCAGAGGGCGATTTTTTAACCGGTGACTATTTCTCACGCTATATGTGTTATATAAAATTGGTGCTTGTGGTCAATAAATGTTTGTTTCTGTTTCTATAATATAAATTTTTTTTTTATACAGTATGTTTAAAATAATCAAATTACAAATAATGCAAAAACAATTTCACAGTGTATTTCATGTCATTTTAAATTTCGAAATCACCAGTTAGATCAAAAAATCGTCTCTGGGGGACGACTTAGCTATCGTCAGTCAAAAGATGCTACACGGGACCGCAGGAAGTTTTGCGTACTAATCTCTAAACTTCAGTATTAAATTGAATTATTATATTAATATTAATTAATTAATATTATTAATAATTATTATTTATTTAATTGGCACTTAATGACGATAGGTGGAGCCCGCTGAGATTTCCCCCTCGCAGTATCACTTTGATTCATCGCGCTGTTGTGTGAACCACACATTATGCTCCTATGCATTATACTCGTTTTCTTCTGTTAATACTACATGCGCGTGCATTCTGAATTTAACAAGACTATTAACATAATGTTTTTTTTCAGTTTAGTATTAATGAATCATCGTAAATTTTATCTAGCACTCATAATTCCTTATGACAAAGAACAACATTGCATACAATGTTTTTCTAAAATTTCAAAATGTTTTTGTAAAATATATATGATTGTAAAACGATAGGCATTATAGGCAACATTATTCTACAGATTAATATAGTACTATTCACGACTATTAATTCTTTATAAATAGATTATTTAAAAAAAACTAGGACGTCGACACAGCATTCCTTATGCTATGAAGATTTTTCTTCTTTCTTTTTGTTCTCTCGATGAGTTAATTATGAAAAAATAGTTTATTCCAAATTAGGATAGCCTTGTATTGTAAGTATAATGTTAAATGTTTAAGGTAGCATTCTAAAAAAAGGTATACCCTTGACAAATTTGATGGCTATTAAATATTCATGCGAACTAAGAATGTAACAATGCAGGTACAATAAATGAAATGCAAAAATAAAAGAAGAAGTTTATTTCAAATAATAAAAAAGAATACCAAATGAATCATACTTTAAGAGTCATGCGTTATTGCAGCGCAAGAAGAGCATGCATGCAGATTTTGTTCAGTAACAATCTGCACACCGAATAACGGCGTCCGCTGCGTTAAGCGGGAGCACGGCAGCGCAAGCGTCCGCGCGGCGTTCTATTTCATGTAAATAGGCATGATGACATTATTCAGTGAAAAAGAAAAAAAAAGGATTTAAAAAAATGACTTGTAATATAACCAATGAGATTAATAAGATTTCCACACCTCAGTAAACGTCACTGTGCTGTGCAATAGTCAGCATAGATGTTTAAAACGGACGCCATGCCACCAGCAGGTTTTCGCGCATAATTCAAAATAGGTAGAAAAAAATGCAATAATTTGCGTTAAAACTCAGTTTATTGCTAAAAAAAATATTTTTTTAAAATAGTTGACGTATATTTACGATAAAGAACGGGACTCTAAAATGTGTCATCATGCCTATTACCGCGTTGCTCTATGAATTTACACGAAACAGGCACGCCGCGCCCACGCCAAGCCGACCGTCACGCACCGTTACAAACACATAATAACAAAAATGAGAAGCAACAAGGCGTTTAAAAAAAAATACAAAAATATGAACGGGTTAAGGATTAACGGGAGGACGGACACTAATCACATTCACTTAAGAACAAAATCTACACGACTCTTAAAAACGCCGTAAAGCTTACCATTATTACTTCCTTATACATCGCAAGTGGTAGGCTATGACAAGATAAAATATAATTGTGAGTTACATATAATATGTTTGTATGAAGGAACTGTGTATGAGATATATGCGAATGTATCATGCCCCAGGATTTACATGCTGAAACAATACAACACGAACAGTTGTAATACACATAATGAATGGGTGAAAATAAGAAATCAATGTGCTTATATAAATGACTGTTGTCAGTTTACGTTAAAATTGAAAATATTTAATTGAAACGGAATCCTCGAAGAAATCTCACTGATCAGCTGACATCTCCACTCTAAGTGAAACTCTAATTGAAAGAGCCTTAACTCTAACTGAACTCTAAGGCCAACCCTTATGGCTGAACAGAGCTACATTACGCGGAAAGTCCACCGCAAAATACGCGCGGCGGAACGTCAATACATTCAATTGCACATAGTTTGCAGTTTTCGGACATCGTAGTGTGTCCGAAAACGGAAACGGAAGATCGGTTGTTCGTTAGCGGACCGGTCAACTTAACGGATCTATCGCGACGGAATTGGGTAAATACTTGACTGGTTAGTAAATAGAGAATCTTTCAATAGATTTTTTTTAAACTGAAATTGTTTGGGGTCGTCATTAATCACGTAAGGCTCGAACGGGGGGGGGGGGGGGTTCAGAAAAAATCATGAGGGGGAGGGGGGTGTTATATCATCGTGTGGAGTGCACGATTTTCTAATAAAAGCGGCGTGTGACCTTAACTCGAACGTTGCCAAATTGTATGGATATTTGTTCTAAAAAATACACGTGGTTTTGGGTAGGGGAGGGTAGTGTGATACCTCACCACGTATCACCAAGGGGAGGGGGGGATAAATAGTTACTATACAAAACATCACGTGATTAATGGACGGCCCCTATGAAAATGGAAACTATGACGTCACTATTTTGTTTCGTCAATTGACGTGTTTATTAAAAACTTTTTAGGTTACGAGTTTCATGCTTAGCTCAAAATAAAAATCGGTAAATGTTTAAAATAACTGTTACGTGATTTAATTTATACGTTTAACGTTCTAGAATTAATTATATGTTGTTGTCAACATTCCTATTTCAGGGTAATGTGGCGCTGGCCCAACCGTATCATACGTACTTGGAGAACGCCCTATGCGCGATATCCTTCCTATACTGCGCGCCGGGGAAGTCAATGACCGCGGCAGCAGCGGTGGCGGCGGCGGCGGCGGCTCGCAGGGCGGCGGCTCGGGCCACCAGCAGCAGCACGCGGCCGCCCCACGTCACCAGCGAGCCGTTGGCGCCGCGCGCCACGCCGCTGTGGAACACCACCAGCCCGGGCGTCGACCCCACCTGCGACAAGCCTGCACAACCAAACCTCATTTCATTTCTTCACTAGCGGCCGCTCGCGGTTTCACCCGCGTGGTTCCCGTTCCCGTGGGAATATCGGGATAAAAACTATCCTACGTGTTAATCCAGGTTATAAACTATCTGTTTGCCGAATTTCATCCAAATCCATTGAGTAGTTTCTACGTGAAAGAGTAACAAACATCATCCATACTTACAAACTTTCGCGTTTATAATATTAGTATAATGTTAATGTGTTTGAATTACTAAAATAATCTATCAAGACAATAATAATAAAAAACAGGCTATTAAATTACTGGAAGCTGCTATACTTAAAAAATGTGATTCTAAGGCCACTGTTCAGACCTCCGCTGTTGACAACGTACGACGAACACTATATGTCAGGTTGATTAGTAGTTTTGGTACTAGATGGAGCTACGTGTCGTACGTTGTGAATCGCAGTATCTAAGTGTTTAATTGAATCATTAGGCTTAGCCAAAGTAACATTAAGAAAACGATAGCGCGCTAAATCAAGTGGTCAATTATATGTCAATCTCATACATTTTATTCTTTTCGAACTTCGCTATCGTTTTCTTAATGTTACTTTGGCTACCGCCACTGTATCGAAACGAAATGGTTTTATTATTACTTTCACCATAGACCTATGGTATTTAAACAGCCACCATGGAAATAAATAAATAAATAAATAAACTTTCCTACACTCACACCACTTATCTAGCCCAAGAGAAGCTTCGTTATGAAACTCGTTAGATGGTTACTAGACAATACTTAAATACATACTTATTATACATATAAAACACCCAGACCCGAGACAATTTAAAAAAACAATAATTTCTAAATTGACCCGACCGGAGCTCGAACCCGGGACCTCAGAGATGGCGACACCATGAAAACCGGTGTACAAACCACTCGACCAAAGAGGTCGTCAAAATAAATAGTTTTAAATGTTTTCTTTACGAATAGAAAGTTTCATTAATATGGATTTATTTGGTTTAATAAAAGTTAAACATTAAAGTTTGTATGGGATAACAAAATGTATAAAAGATTCGTCGTAAAAACACATTCGTAATAAATAAGTAAACAATATTGATTTATTAACCGTATTCTTGTGACCGCAGACACTGTGCAGGGTTCGTAACGTCAGGATTGAACCACGATGTCTCACATTCAACCCAAGTATCTATCCGTTCGGATACGGATGCAATTTTACTAATGCAGTCAATATCCATGTATATTTATTAAACTTTTTGCCGCCAACAACTTCTATAGAAGTTCGAGATTTTCGTGCCGTCCACGCCAGCACTTCTATAGAAGTTCTTCTTTGTACCTACTTTATTAAAATACATTTATACGTTGGCGTACAGCGGGACATCGCATGCAGGATAGTTGGGCGGTGAAAAGGTTAATGGTAGGATTCTACCCAGACTCCAAATTTTTCTTCTAATACAATGAAATGATAGTTACATAAAACTGATCTATCCGCACTAAGGCGACGCATTGGAAATTTACGTGGCGGGGATCTTGATTGTTCCCAACAATTACAAAACATATGAAAGTGATATTTGATGACATGATTTTCCATTTAATTGACTTCATTTTGTTTGTTGCAGAAACACGATTTGTCAACTTTTATAACAGAGAAAAAAATATCAAAGTAACCTCTTTTAAAACATAGATTCGCATTTTACAGGCTAACCAGACCGATTTAAGCATCTAAATTTTCTTAGTAGATTAGTTTTAACACACACTTCAATATTGTAGTTCGTTTTTTTTAATAATTTGTAGTTTTAATTTGAAGGAAAAAAAACAGTTTTTCTTATGGTACGGGGTGCAAACGCTCCGTATGAGATTTATTATTTAGCGATGCGTTCGTTGCCTTAAACACTTTTTTATGGAAACATTATGCTTGAACAAATTTTACAAAGCTATATTTTTTTCAAATAAAACGTAATAAAGAGTTTCTGATTTCCTCATATCGTCCCATTAAAAAACACACTGTATATCAATCTATCTGTAGCAGCCAAAACTATAGTACGTACCGCTGATAACACAGCCCTTGGTAGAGGTCTCAGGGTAGCCTTTGGAGGCGATCACCACGCCGACAGCCGACAGCTTCGTGTTCCACGCCACCTGCAGCTTGCTCAGCGTACCGTCCACACAAGCCTACAAACATGTAATGAGAATTCAGTAGAATAGATTTAAAATAAAACAATACTGAGTGGAAAATGGTTGCCGTAAAATTGTGAAGAGCAAGGAAGAACTCGAGATAACAAAAGGTTAAGATGATTTCGGAGTGGAGGCAATTTTTTTAAGTAAAATATCAGGCTCTTACACTTCTGCTTGTTTAAGAAAGCGTGAACATTGACCTTTGATATACCTTGTCAAGGATCCTTGACGACAGGTTAAAGGGTTTTTAAGAATATAATCGACATATCGTCCCATTAATATATTCGACAGTGCTTTATTTCTAATGTCTAAATACATTATTGCATGTATAAAAAATTTTGCAGCACAAGCAAGCAACCTTCTAAAGTTATTATACGACTAACAAAAATGTTTTATAATTGTATAATTAGTATGTAAGATATGTATGGCTCATAGATAATGAGCCTGCGTTTTCTTGCCAAATTAATTACTTAATAAAAATAAAATAAAACAATATGTAAATAGTTTAATATTAATATTTATTAACTTACAGTCATAACTTTGTAGAGATCTGACTCGAGAAGGGTCATGAGGACTTGCGTCTCGGGGTCGCCGAAACGACAGTTGAACTCCAGCGTCATGGGGCCAGACTTTGTGATCATGAGCCCGGCGTACAGCACACCTGCAAATGTCGCATCATCATCATCATCATCAGGTTATTTTTATGTCCCCACTGGCACGAGCCTTACCATTGCCATCGAATAACATTTTTTACGTGGTCAACAAACAGCGTTAGGAAAAAATATACTCTAATAGCAAACGAGCAATGTTCGCTTTTCAAAGATACATAGATATTATATAGGAGGTTTCATCACACCGCAGGACCTTATTTAATACCCGTTACAAGTGAAAACGCGAGATAAAATGTAATCATTCCATTTTATAACAGGTTTCTAAGTAAGCCGACTTGTCATAATAATCTTATGTTGCCTATGTAATTAATTACATCATCATTATTATATTCCCTTCGTGTACGTATATACATTATCACACAGCTGTACGCAAATAAGAAGAGCAATTTTCGAAAAAGATTACTTCTTTTACCACATGTTGTGTCAAGCCAATTTACGCTTTACTCCAGCAACAACGGGGTCCATTTTTGCACACGACAAATTGTGGTAATGAAGACGCATGTTTGTGCCGCATTATCAGTGTTTATCAACTAGCTGAATTGTGGTTGGGAGTAAACAGCTCGCAAACAATGCTCGGGTCACAGGGCAGCGGCGCACGTAATAGTACGGACCGTAGTATGTGACGTAAAGGCAGGCCAAGATTGACACAGTTGCTGGCCCAGATAAAACTCCTTACGGAAACTGAAAGGCTATCTGTTTATTGCACTAGCGTTTTCTTTGCCACCGTCATTGATTAGTTACTACGTCCGCTCTGGAATTTAAAATTATTGACGACTTGTTGTAACTTTCATAACAAAATTCCACAAACACTCATGAACAAAGTTTACATACCTACTATAAAGTGAAAGATGTTTATAATAAAATACATGAATATAGCATTACATAAACAACGTGTACACGAAATATTACTCTTATGAATTTGTTAAACTTGTATCGTGTTATAAATATATAAAAAACAGAACCGCAAAAAGAAAATAGCCCTAGCTGAGTTGCTTGCGGCTTCTTTTCGGTACAAAGAAGTCACGGATTTTGGCGACCATAATTATTCGCCCAATAAACGTCTAACCTAACCTAACCTAAAAGGTTTATTTCGAATCAATATATTTTAATTTATGTCTAGAACACCTAAAAAGTATAATTGGAAAACTTAACGCAGCCGTAAATCTAAAAAAAATGACCAGCAACATACGCGATACAATAAGTGTTTGCACATAACTTTCTATTTTAAGATACCTACATTAAGAGTCAAAGTCTAGTCTCTAAAATGCGATTACGCAGGTGACAGGTCATCCGATGTGTCACTACCATAGATCGGAATAGGTAGAGTTTTTTCTGTGAATTGCGTCATAACGTTATCAATAGTATGGATAACCCGATAAAATAATAAGAGAAAATACACTTTTAACTCTTTTGCACGTCAGACTATCAAGGTGTGATTTAGGTGATCGTTACTGGAGATTATTTTCAAAAATCTTATACTTTGTTTTATCCAAATTTTTGAAAAAACAAAGTTTGCTTAAGATTATCCATGCTATGCTAACATTGCAATGTCAAAAAACTCTACCTAATCCGATCTATGGTCACTACACAAGAATATTAATATGTATGTATAATAAACGAATATACCATTTATCATGAACGATAAGATGCATGAACATGTCCAATATAAACTGTAATCAGTTGCTTATTGAACGTTCGGTACAAACGGTTTGTAATCGATCAATTGAGAACCATCTAGTAAATTAGCAGTACCTACCGACAAATGCGTGTAGGTAACCTACTTGCAAACTATAATATGAAGATAGACAAAACAAATCACTGATTTATTAGCACGGAATTATTTTAAAATTGTTGTTTTAAATTTAAATATAAACAAATACAGTGCACACGTTTAAACGCGTCCGCAGTCTTTAATTGATATTGCACTGTACGCTAGTAGATCAGGGTAAGAGAGGGTGCCTAAGGAGCGGATGTATCAAGAAGGAGCGCAGAGCGTTGGTGGTGCGGTTTAACATGTTGGCTTGCAGGCTTGCAAGGTGTACAGGTGAAGTAAAATTAACATTGTTCAGAGCATATTGCCAATCCTTTTACACGTGCAGTTTGTGAGTCAACTACACGCAGCGCGCCATCGGCTCTCTGCGCGTCCAGTATAACAATGCTTTCAGGATGCTAATGGGCCTTCCTCGGTTCTGTAGTGCATCAGGGATGTTGCAGAAGCCCGTACTGATGGATTTCATGCCATTCTACGCAAAAGAATTACCTCTCTGATGTACAGAGTAAGGTACAGCCCCAACGGCATCCTGATGGCATTAACAGATAAACCAGATTGCTCTATTTGGAGGCACTGGGATACTGTACACGCCAACGTAAATTTAAAAAAACACAATCTAATACTAACATAGATAATAAGTTTTATTTGTTACTAACACAATTTATGGGCTACGCCTGAAATAAAAGTTAAATAAAAATTTAATAAAAATAAGGAGCCTGATAGCGCAGTGGTAAAAGCGCTTCGTCTGCATTTGCTGAAGTTAATCAACTTTCGCAAAGGTTTGTCATTGGATGGGTGACCAAAAGTTTTTCATCTCGAGCTCCTCCGTGCTTCGGAAGGCACGTAAAACCGTTGGTTGTGGCGGCATTAGCAATCGTTAACAATCACCACTTGTGGTTTATGGGCTACTCTCCCTACAAGTTCTTAGGGAAGGGTCGTGCTCCAGCAGAGGGCCATAAACTGAGCTAGTGATGTAAATCTCTATAAAGTGTTTCATTTTAATGAACAGTGTTTGTGTAAAGTTTTCAAAATGCTATCATAATACATGTGGGATAATACCACCTCCACGTGTCGGCCGTCACTGTGCCATTACTAAGGCATCATAACACAGACTAAATAAAGTAATGCGTTCTAAACAGTTGCATACACGCAATTCTAGACTCTAATGCGCTTTGAAGGAAACTCAAGTCGTTTATTTTATAGGCATGATAACCACTTCGCTTTCCCTTCTTCATAATAATGATTATTATAAACAGCCATGATAAGACTGGCTTGTGCCGGCGTGTGATAGAATGAACTGGTCCGTCTTTAATTGCTCGCTTAAGTACATATTGACCTGAAGGTCAGTCGACATAGTTTGAACAGTTGCGAGCGACACGAGTCTAAGTACTCTGCTGGTATTAAGTTGAGCTGAGTAATTTCTTACACAAATTGATTCTTAAAATAAATAAATTGTAATAAAAATTAAATAAAAATAATAGTTCTTTTTAAGTACCAATTTATTTAGAGTCGTTGTAGAAGTCATCATCTTTTTTAAACAGCCTGTAGAAACCTATATTAATATTATAAAGCTGAAGAGTTTGTTTGTTTGAACGCGCTAATCTCAGGAACTACTGGTTCGAATTGAAAAATTATTTTTGTGTTGGATAGTCCATTTATCGAGGAAGGCTTTAGGCTATATAACATCACGCTGTTGCAAAAACGGGAACAAGAGCCTAAAAAATTAAAAATGCTGCCGAAAGTCACTATTCCACGCGGACGAAGTCGCGAGCACAGCTAGTAATTAATATACGTACAGAGACACCTGCAAAATCCCTATCCAAAACTGTCAAATTTCTTTAGAAAAGGTTCAACCATATGCTATAATATATATAAAGTCCAAAGTCTATTGAGAAAATTTGAGTTTGTTGTAGTCTGATTTGCAGGCGTGTGTACCTAATAAAACAGCGAACCTCGAATTTTAGAGTTTAATAAATAACTTCCATTTTCGGTTGTCTGAAAGAGGAAGAGACCTCTAAATTGTCACTATGATCTGCTGTTCTTTATGTCATCACTGTAAATTTTTCTGATGTTGCAATATACCTATCTACAATCTTGTCATATTCAAATATGACAGAGTTCAATGGCACCAGACACAACATGGAGCGTAGGTAATCAATTAATTTCACGTTGCTAGGGCAATAACTCTCACGATAAACAATTTAAGAGCGATCGTATATTTGTTGCCCGTGTCTATTACAGAAACTTTATTAGGCTTAAAGTACTGTGATGTTTACTTCCTCTAAGGTTATAGCACACATGATTGAGATGGCATTTATTGGATAATGATGACATGTGCAACAAAACTGTGTTGCAAGTAAGTAGTAAAGTAAATAGCCTATATACAGTCTCGCTGCTAGGCAAAAGGCTTCCATCATTGCAATGAAGTCATCGCTGTAATCGGTGGGTATTGGCTTAATCACCACGCTAACTAAAACCGGGTAATGATCGCAAACCCGGACTAAGCAACAAAAATCCGACACATACTTTGCCTGACCTAGGAATTTAACTCAAGACCTTTGGTTATCGGGCTGTGCGATTAGCCACTCGGCCACCGAGTTGAGTAAGTATTAAAAACAACTTATTAAGACATAAGGACAAGACAGCACTCCATTTAAATCTCAAATGAATTCCAGCATGGTGCTGTGGAGTGTTTTTCTTGGTTTTCAAGTCGAGATCTAACCGCTCTGCCACGAGTCGGGGCGACCAGCTCACCAGCGGCAAATATGTCCTAATACATGGCGTGTGTCGCCAATTAACCGCAGTGCAGTGAGTTTCGACAGCGCAATGGAGAAAGAATTGGCTAGGCTATGATGATTATAATAAAAAGGATATTTTTTTAGTTACTCACCAACATACTTGATGCCTTCAGCCTTCATACCGTCGACAGCTCGCTTCAGAACCTGAAAAGGAATAGAAATTGAGTGATGAGAGAGAGTTTCTTCACTATTCGATCGACTAACTACAATTAATTTAGTGTCGAAGTACTATCATCACCTAGTGACAAACTGGTGTCAGAAGTTCGTCGCTTGGTAAGGGACGCTGCTTCCATTATAACTCCCGTCTATATACAAATTTTAACTTGTATCATAGTAAATATTTATAAAAAATACAGTGAAAAAATAAAACTCCTACCCGACCCAGCCAGGAATAGAACCTGGGTCTTCCGCAATCCGGGCGGCTGCACTGACCGCTATGCTACCGGGAAGGCTGAAGTAAGCGCTGAATTTTGTCACTGCTTTCTTATTTTTTTGAGTGCTAATAGCGGCACAATGCGCCATCTATCCAACGGTCTTTGCAACCGACGAACCTTTCAGCGCTTACGTCAGCCTTTCCGGTAGCATAGCGGTCAGTGCAGCCGCCCGGATTACGGAAGACCCAGGTTCGATTCCTGGCTGGGTCGGGTAGGCGTTTAATTTTTTCACTGTATTTTTTATAAATATTTAATTTAGCTTCAGTGCAGCAATTAGCACTTCAAAATAACAAGTGAAAATTTGTATCATAGTGTGTCTCATAATTATTTTATTTTTTGGAGATTGCTTCAAACGGTATTTTCAGCGTCACTAGACTTTTTTTTTTATACATAGCACGGCAAATGACTCCACTCCACCTGACGTTAAGTGGAAATGGAGTCCAGACGTAAGGACAACTGGTGCAGCGAGAAAACAACGCAGCATCAGTCACCCTCACCCTGCCGGCCTACAAGGTGCCTCTTCACGCCTCGTTTGAAGGACCCCATGTCATAGGAAGGAGGGAAAACGTGCGCTGGTAGACTATTCCATCTTTTGGAAGTGCGACAGAAAAACGAGTCACCAAATTTCTTTGTGCGCGATGGAATGTTCGAGACAGTGCAGCGGTGACTCCGGAGAGCAGCACGCGTACTCCTATGGAGAAAGGGCGAAGGTGGGATGAGGTCAAAAAGCTCTTCAGAGCACTGACGCTATATCTCTACGCAATTGCAGGGGCTCGTGAGCATTAGTGACCTCTGCACTGCCGATAATGCGTATAGCGCGCCGCTGCAATCTGACCAAGGCATCAAGAAGGTACTTTGCGGAGCCGTCCCAGAGGTGCGAGCAATATTCCACGCAAGATCGCACCTGTGTCTTGTACAAAAGGCACAACTGATCCGGCGTGAAGAATCGCCGCACCCTGTTCAGGACACCGAGTTTACGTGACGCTGTTTTTATCACGGCTTCAATATAGTCCCTCTGGTTCAGATCGCAGCGAATCTCCATACCAAGCATGTTTATACTGCTCTGCAGGCCGAGTGATGCCGATTTTTGGGGGCGGCGAGAAAATTTAAAGGTCAAAAGCCGTGTGAAACAAAACCGTAAGAGGTTTACTAGAGGGAATGGCATCACACACTAGTGCGTGTCCCCGATCCCTACTAGATTCTCTGAGATCTCGGATCGGGCAGAACAACCCAAGGACGCCCCTAAAGGCTACGACCTCGGCTCGGGTTGCCCGGTGGTAGGGATCTTAATCAGTTAAATTATAGAGGCACTTAAGCTCTTTCTTCTCTAAGAGAACAAACAAGTGATTATAGGTTAACCTTTTTACCGCCAACAATTTCTATAGAAGTTCGAGATTTTCGTGCCGTCCACGCCAGCACTTCTATAGAAGTTCTTCTTTGTACCTACTTTATTAAAATACATTTATACGTTGGCGTACAGCGGGACATCGCGTGCAAGATAGTTGGGCGGTGAAAAGGTTAAAGATGTCATACGATGTCACCACGTCGACGCGCCAGCACCTTTGTTTATAACTTACAGGTTGACCTTGGCCTTCACCTACCTTTACCTGCCTTTACCTGATGTTAAGTGATGATAAGGCCGAAAGTAGAAGCGGACTTCACCCGAAAGGCGACATATTAAGATAAGACGGTGGTATCTAGCCAGGCGGACAAACAATACCACCAACCAAACATGTACCACTATCAAACCCGGGACCTCTGGGTCTATAACCAGTGGTTTTTACCACTAGACCACAGAGGCGGTTAAAACATTAAAATTTTTCATGTCCTCACCTGGTCCTTGACGTCGGCGAGCTGGTCGGGCGTGATGAGCGGGCAGGGGCAGTAAGCGCCCATGCCGCCGGTGTTGGGGCCCACGTCGCCGTCGCCGATGCGCTTGTGGTCTTGCGCGGGCGGCATTATCGACACCGTCTCGCCGTCAGTGAACGCTAGCACCTGTTCAACCAAACATTATTACCTCCAGCTCATTTTATGGCCCTACTGCTGGGGCATGAGCATTCCCTATGGATGGATAGGGATAACAGGCATTACTGAGTTATTCTGAAAGTTTGTGGGACCAATGGTGTAATGTATGTAACTCTGACGATGAAGATAGTGAATGATGTATTTATTGTTATGTATAATTTAATGTATAATGTATAATAAACTATTTTTTATTAATGTATAATTTTAATCTAATATCATTTTATAATAATTAATTTTATTTCGAATTGTATAATTGTGTGATAAATGTTATTGATTTATGTCGTTTTTGTCACAATATATAAATAAATAAATAAACAGTCTATAAACCACCACGCAGGCCTGTGGGGTTGGTGGTTGCGACTGCTAATGCAGCCGGGACCAACGGCTGTACGTGCCTTCTAAAGTATGAAAGAAAGAAAACATAATATATTCTCACATATGCTCACATATGTTCTCTTAATAAAAAAAAATATATTATATACAATGTGTATCAGAAAGATGTGGTGAAAATGAAAAGATCCAAAGTGTACGATCTAGATCTTGTATGCAGAGTTATTAAGGTATAATTATTAACTATAAATAATCATGCAATTGTACATTAAATATTTATATTAGTGACGTCATGTGCGTCAGACGCGTATAAGCAAGTAGCAGTGATCATAAATGTAAGAATACAGAGGTTACTAAACCACTAGGGCTAGGGCTAGGGTGTGACTTGTTTATTTTGATGTGATTACAGTAGAAAATACACACATCGAAAATTCTCAAAGTCAATACATTTTTAGCTACTTAGAAAAAAAATCTAATAATATTTACCTAATCTGGTTTTCCAGACTGGCTTCTTGCTCTATTTTTTATGTTTTAGTAAACAATTTTATCCTTATCATGTTAAAAAATTAAGAAAAAATGCAATTTCAACAAATTGTTGAAAATTAGCTTACGTTAAGGTCGTCACCTAATTGGCAAAAAAAGCAAGAACAAGGTCGATTTTTTTTTTAAATTTTATTGTAAAAATAAAAAAATAATAATCGGTACTTCTAACATTCACACGAATCACACAGCGATTCATCATTCATCAATCAGTTCATCCAAATCACTTTGATAAATAGCCGCCCACGTTCTTTCTAACAAGTCAAAAAGTTGTTGTGGGGTGTGCACGGCATCCATACTCGGCAGAGCTCTTCTTTTGAGCATGTCCCATGCATGCTCAATTGGGTTGAGGTCTGGTGAATGTGCAGGCCTCGGCAGGACGTTGATATGAGAATCGACAAGAGTGCGTGTTACGACTGCCGTGTGTGGACAGTCCACCAACGCCAGTCTTCTTCCTCCCAATTTCACGGTGTTCGCAAGCCCTTATAAACGGGCCTTACGATTGTGGGGTGCTATGGGTGGAGCCCTCAGCGGCCTTCGGGAGCGCAGACGCACTTCGCGTAAACGATTCCGGATGGTTTGGTCGCTTATAAGCAAGCCTAAAGCGCTGTGGAGCCTTGTGGCCAACATCATAGCGGTCATGGTACGATTCCGTCGAGCAGTATTTAGGGTGTACCGGTCTTGTCTTCGAGTGTTGATACTAGATCTTCCTCCATGTCGCTAGGCCACGCTGCCCGTGATACGATAGCGTGTCCAGAGGCGGCCTATGACACTCTGTGTAGTGTCAATGGTGGTAGCCACAGTACTTTGCCTGGAACCAGCTTCCAACATTCCAACGGCTTTCAACATCTCTTCAAATGACGCCGTTCGCTCCATATCGTTGCAAATTTTTTCAGTTCCAGTGCAGAAATTGTACTGCTATTGTAAAATTGCCATTACGCTCTTTTATAGGAATTCAGATTGACAGTAAATTTTCCATATTTGAACAATGTAAAAAAATTTTTTCATTAATTTCGTGAAATTTACTAAAAAGAATCAATTCAAAAAAGTTAAAATATTAATTCTATAACGCAACGATACTTTAAAATGTACTTGATCCCTAGACATTTTTGATGTGTGTATTTAATTAAAAATTGCATAACAAATGAAAGTACATAATTATGTCTTAGTAACTCCGCATACAAGATCTAGATTGGACACTTCGGATCTTTTCATTTTTACACCTTTCTATTACACGTTGTTTATTACTGTGTATTTCTACAATGCTGGCTCGACATGACTGTCCTACCACCCAACACTCGATTGCCTAATATAAGTTCTATTCTTACACGACGCTACTCAAAACAAACTACTTAGTTACAAACTGTAGGTACACACTTCCAGTTGCTTTCGTTATTTTATGTGTATGGTATTTAAACAAAGAATTTAAACGGGGATTAACGTAAACTAATTAGTAAAAAGCTATCATACCTTCTTTTAACAGTGCAGCAGTCAGCCCGTGACCACGGCCGTTGTTACTCGATTGAGATGTCGGGTATAAAGAAGGTACCTTTTTACTAATTACTTTGCGTCAATCCCCGTTCAAATTACTTTGTTTAACTATGGAACGCGAAAGTTTAAAAGTGTGTAGGGTAATGTTTTTTTCTAACTTTTGAAAAAAAAAAGACATGTTTCTTTAAAATTACCAATCAGTATTTAAAGAATGTTACACAATAAAATTGCGGTTCATAGGTACACTGGTTCGTACAGGGTCACACTTACAATATCAAAATGAGGAACAAGGTTTACATTCTGTGCTCAATGTGGTGTTACTTAACATAACATAATGTAGATTTCGCGAACTATTTTTTGAGTTTTCAAACGAAACTTTTCCATTACGATAATGACAATTTTACGGTATTGACTAATTATTGTTGAAAAAGAACATTAATGGTCTTGTTATTTACGATTTGTCTCTAAATAGGATTATCTTATCTGGAACCCCAATGGACGTACGTAACATTTACATATTTATTGAGGCGTGTTGTCGGTGCCGGCGTGACCTCTGGTTATCGTGGGTACCACCAGTCTGTTATAGCTTTTTTGATGCAATATTCGTGATTTAATTGTGAAGAATATCTTAAAATAATTGTCGTTATTAAATTATGATAACACAATAACGACCGACATTGGCACAATATCGTTTGTAATCGGAGCAAATATTTCATGTAAGACGGTGCAATTTTTAAAACGGGAACAATAATTCTGATATTAACCTTTTTACCGCCAACAACTTCTATAGAAGTTCGAGATTTTCGTGCCGTCCACGCCAGCACTTCTATAGAAGTTCTTCTTTGTACCTACTTTATTAAAATACATTTATACGTTGGCGTACAGCGGGACATCGCGTGCAGGATAGTTGGGCGGTGAAAAGGTTAAATTAAGTGCTTCCAAGAAAATACGGAAAATCTAGAACGGTATGTTTACACTTAATAAAACAACTGCAAATAATTAATAAATGATTATATTCCGGTGTGTATTTTGTCATTTAGAACTTTACGATCACCAGTGAGATCTAAGAATCGCACCCCAGTAGGTTAAAATCTCATAATTTTTACCTAACACGCAAAAAAGATCGCAATAATCAAGTGATATCGCTAATTTCCCTGAAAATAAGGTTCCTGTCACAATGAAAGTGCGGGACCATTCTGGAAGGCGGGCTATTATCGCAATGACCGAGCAGCTGCGCGGATTGTGAATCAATTCACAGAATTATGTACAACTGTCTGTTTGGTTTTGCAAGCCATGCTCTATGCGTGTACTTTCACTGTGAGAGTTCATACTTACTGACACTTCTTCGCCTTCCAAAAGCTCTTCTACCACGACAACTTGGCCAGCAGCGCCGAACTTAGAGTCAGTAAGGATCTCGTCGACGGCCTCACAAGCCTCCTCCTTGGAAGCCGCGACCACCACGCCTTTGCCGGCCGCTAGCCCAGACGCTTTCACCACCAGCGCGGGAAACGGGGCGCTGTTGAAATTATGAGATTTATTTAGCAATTTCTTGTAACCTCCACAGGAAGATACCAAAGCTTTCTACTTTTCGCATAAAGGAAGAGTTAAGAAACAACATTACAAGATAAATAACAACGCTTATAATAAATGACACTGCTCCACATTCTTTAATAAAACAACCTTATACATGAATGATATCATCTTTATCTGTCTGTCCTTCTTAAGGCAATTCTTTAAATAGGATGTGAAAAATGGAGACCGCGTTTCTATTAAGCAGGTTAATTAGCTTGTTTGCCAACCTGAGATAAGCATATCTATCAGTTCATTTAAAATGTTTGATCTCATACCATTTTTATTATCATTACGAACTTAAAAATTTATAGCAATAACATATTAAGTTTAATATAAGTTGAATAAATTGAATATATACATGGCATAGTATGAAGGTGGCATCCAAAATTGTTAAGGAAGGCTAAGAAGAAAATTAAGTAGAAAAAATTATCAGGTCAGCTCAAGGCATCTGCTAGTTTTTGTTACTAAGCCAGTAAACAATTAGTACAATCTTTATCTCTTATATATAACATTCTCGTGTCACGGTGTTTGTAATTAAACTCCTCCGAAATGGCTCGACCGATTTTCGTGAAATTTTGTGTTCATATCGGTTAGATCTGCGAATCCGACAACATCTATTTTTCATCCCCCTAAATGCAAGGGTTTATTTTTTAGACAAAATTTTTTGTTTTTTTTTATGATACAGCATACAAAAATACATACGATTCTAAATTTTCACTCCTCTACGATCAACCCCTATTTTTCCATCTGGATTTTTTTTTTATTCTATCCACAGATCCGCAATAGGGTTGCAAGATGGCAATCGAATATAATAATGGTAGTATAAAAGATATTACTAAAGTCTTTCAATGTTATTTTATTTCTGTTAGACTGCAACAGGTCAATAATTTTTGACAGAACGAAATCTGTCGGGGCAGCTATTAACATAAAAAAATCAATGTAACTTTGTTTTAGAGAAATAGGGCAGAACAAGGTCTGCCAGGACAGCTAGTATATATATACATAAATCTTCTGTGCGTGTGTATGTTATTGAACTCTTTCTAAGCGGCTGGACCGATTTGGATGCAATTTTCTGTGCGTGTTCAAGTGGATTCGAGAATGGTTTAGATTTACAATTGGACTCGGTAGATGGCGCTGCGCTGCTATAGCGGTTCATCATGGGATACGGGTGTTCTTAAGCAGACAAATGATTTGTGTGTTTTGTTGTCATGGAAACTGTCAACATTTTGTTTGTTTTGTTGTCATGGAAACTGTCAAAGCGGTACCAAGTCAGCCGGTCAGCTAGTAGTTAATAAAACTTTACTTACGTGTTGATAAACTGTTTAGCAGCCGCTGCATCGGTGAAGGACTTATGCCTACCCGTTGGTATCTGGTACTTGTTCATGAAGTTTTTTGCGTAGTCTTTGTTGGCCTCGATCTCCGCCCCGGCTTTGGTGGGACCAAAACAGCGGACGCCGTGCGAGGTCAACGCGTCCACGATGCCTGCCGCGAGGGGTTCCTCTGGACCTACCACCACGAGATCGATTTCTTGCTCTTTGCACCATTCTGCCAGAGCCTGTAGATGTTGGTTGGGCTTAGATTATATTTTGTGAGCAAACCTTTTTATTGGGAAATAGCGATTAGGACAAAAGTGGGAAAATATAGGTAAGATCTTTATCTTACTTTACAGTTATTTTTTTTAAAACAACTATGAGTAATCACATAGTAAAGTTCGTAATATTATTTTTTCCTTATGCAAAGTTTAAGTCAACTCTAATAGTGAAAAGAATGGTTTCTAAATTAATAAATATTATTCTTGACAAATCTGGCTTAAATAAAAATTTTAAAATATATATATTTTGTTATGGAATGCTTTGTCTTATATGCAACTGAAAAAGTTAAGACAAGTTTGACAATGCATATATATTTTTTATGGGCTCCTGATGGAATCCTGTTTATGGATTTTTTTCAACACTTTGTCTTTTTTAAAATTACATTAATTATCTATTGTACACACGCCTGCACATCAACCTATCCAAAACTGTCAAATTTCTTCAATACATTTTCAACCATATGCTTTTGGGATAAAGTTCAAAGTCTATTGAGGAAATTTGACAGTTTGTGGTAGGTTGATGTGCACGCGTGTGTACAATGTTGTTATCCAATGTTTATGATTATCCAATTATTTAAATGGTTCTATAGCCTACTTTTATTTATCATCTTCATCATACTAGTCCACTGCTGGACATAGGCCTCTCCAAGTGCACGCCACCGAACATGATCCGCGGCTACTTTTATTAAAATTATGAAATAAGTATTGATTTCTGCATTTGTAGGAAGTCCAAGGAAGTCCAGTCCTAATTGTTCACACTTTATTACTGTAGTTTAGGTGTGTATTTAATTTAAAACCAAAAGATGAAACAAGTGTAATACTCCTATCTAAATAATCATGTGAAGATTCCCATTTAATTTGTCCATATTATCAAGTAGGTACAAAACTCTTTTTTGAACTCTACTGATAAAGTATGAAGGTTATCATAACTTGATTAATAACATTATAGACTATTAAAATCTATAACATGCCTTTTAGCAGCAAATTGAACATTAAATTAGATCAAGATCACATTCAATTTCACAATATTTTAATATGAAGGCACTGTAAAGTTATGCACAATAATATGCAGGGGCACCATAATATAAGCACTATTGACAGAAACCAAACAGAAATATTAAAATATTTTTTCACATTGAAAGAAAGAAGGAAAGAAAGAAAGAAAAAGCATTTATTCAGTATCATAAAACAACACTCAACAAGTAACGCATTCATAATTTAAGATAGGTACATGGTATATGATACTGAAAAGGCATCTTCTCAGCATGTGTCATATGTGCAATTTTTTTATTGATATTGTTGGAAAAATATATATTCTCAAACTTGTAACAAAAATGATCTTTCTTATATTCATTAAAAAAATTGTTTGAGTCCAACTAATACATTGACAGCATTTATGTAAACTGTAAACTTTTAATATATTTTACAGAAAAAAGCAAAATCATATTTAACTTTTAAATTAATTTTTGCAACTATACATCCTGATTTAAGAACCTATTATAAATTTTAATTAAGTACCTACTTAGTGCTTGGCAATGCTATGATTTTTTGTTATATTTGTATACAGTTCCATTCATATACAATACTCTGTCTGTTAATTTACAGGGAGTGTATTTATGGAACTAACCCATGTGCAATTAAAATAAATATAAAAATCTAATTAAAAAAGTCTGGTAAACCTAGGTGTGTTGAAAAGGATTAAAAACCAAAAAACTTTTAGAAGTTAGGAAGTCAGTACATCAATCGACAAAGGATTCCAATTGGAAACTTACTGGATAGTCTTTTAGGTCCAATTCGACACTTTCAACTCTGTTTGTGGTGGAGATTCCGACGCTACCCGGCGCACAAAATATTCGGCCCACGAATGGAGAGTCCGCCAGCTTCCAGCACAAAGCATGCTCCCGGCCACCGCTACCGATCACAAGAACATTGCTCTCTGTCATTATTGTGATTTTCTACTTGTTTACAACAAAAAGTTTGGCTAACTTCGTCACGTTTTTTAAAGAGTTCTACACCCGTTAATTGGTCTACTTAATTAAAAAATTGGTAAAATATTCACTAGTTCTTCTATAATTATTTCACAGAAATTAGAAAAGGTAACTAAATTAATATAAATCTATTAAAAATTCATTTATTTCATGATCACTGCCGATAACAACGCGCGTAAGCTCACAAATGTCAATTGAATTGAATTGACATTTTGCTCGCGTTGTTGACGTTGAATATGATGTCATAGGGAGGGAGAAGGAATATGTCGATAATACGATAACGACACAGCATTTCTTTTAAAGGATGATGAGTCAAAATGGGCGTAAGTCCAACAGGGTTAGCTTTGCTTTCAAAAGAAAGCTTAATATTAATACATAAAATAATATTATGAAAATAAGTGTCAAAGTCACCGGAGAATTGAGATATTGGTAATCGAAAAATCTGTAATATTTCGACGATTATTCAACGTTTTTTAAGTAAAAAAAATGTAATATTGTTAATACATGCAGATAAAATGTATGCTTTTGTTTATCTAGTCGATAAATTCACACAATTAACGTCACGAACCATTAGCCGGGTAGTCACAAAATACGTTCAGGGTGGGGGTAGGTGTATTTTTCTCGAAACTGCGTCAGCGCCGGTACGCTTCCCTCCTTTGTTCGTTGCTCACTTGTTGTTTCGCGTACGAAATCTTCATTTTTCGCTATCATCAGTTCTTTTTGACCCCTGCTGACACACACTGCACACTTACTGTACGTGCCTGACAGGAAGAAGGACTGTTGGAACCTGTGCTCATGTCATTTCCGTGATATGGTGCCTCGGTTTAGGACGACATGAGCCTTTTGTTGCCCACGCACATCATTTATTAGAAGTGATAATAGACGAAGAGGTCCGTTAACAATAAAACGATTTGAATTGTATTTTTTGGGTTTTATTCCACTATACTTGAAAAACACATGCCAACCCAGGGGAAATTGATAGTATTATTATTGAAAATATAATAACTATATCATGTCCTAACTACTGGCCCTAGTTACATTACTGTTGGTCTTACGCCCAAGTTTCATAGATATTTGCCCGTCATCCTTTCGATATTTTAAGGATCACAAATATTTTTACTTAGTTCAAACTGAATATAATGTTGTTAAGCATCGTGCGAGTGAAATTAGAAGAAATTTTAAAATACACTATTTAAAATATCATTATCGGTTGGTGCTTAAATGCCTCAACATTTTTAGCTAACGGAAGACCACAATCCACAATATAGTTTGAGATGAATAATTATAAACCGCCGCAATAGGTACTTCTTTCTACGAAGAATATATTTGTATAAAATATCACTGAGCTCCGTCGGTAGTCTACTTTTAAGCCCCATCTTCTAATAGTGCGCAAAATGAGTGTCCGTTAAGGTAGCGTACACATGGTCGATTTCACTGTTCTTGTTATGCCCTCTTTTAGTGCGTAATTAGTGCGTAATTACTGCAAACACAAAATAATTAGTGCCTCTTTAGTTTAAGAAATAAAGACCTTTTAGTGTGTACGCTGGCATAACCTGGCAATGGCGTACCCATGACCGTTCTCTAAAACTGCTTATATTATAGCAACGAAATTTACACACATATTTAGTGCCTAATTAGTAACCACGCTATGCAAAAATTTTATAAGGATTGCCCTTAAAGGAACGGAGATAAATAGAACAAGACTTGTGAATGACATTTCGAGCTGGCGTAAAAAGACAACGTCAACGACAATGAGAACGGAAAATAGGCTTAACAAAATGGCTTACTTTAAAAAAATACTGGTATATAACTAATACACTTGAGAGCAAAAATATCGTCAGTCGTCATTTTTTGAACTTAAATCGGAGAAATATGAAAATGATGTCCCATATAATGCATTATAAGATTTTAAAGTACGGTAAGTTCTTGTTTGAAACATAATAGGTTGGGGAAAAAGTTTCTTCGAATTTTTTAAGAAAATTCAAAACTTTTTTAATATAGTTTATTTACATTTAACTAAAGTATGTAGATGCCATTTTGAACGATAACTTTTTGCCATCTTGTAGGTAGGGATATGATCTCATTGCTATAGCAATTTTGGGGCTTCTGATCAAAATTTTTGCTGAGTGGCTAAAGATGTGTGAGGTCTAGCGTTATCATGATGAAAAACCACACCCCTTCTGTTGATTAATTCCAGCCGCTTTCTCTCAACTTCTTGCTTTAATCTACGCATACTACTAATCTCGCACGTTCTTGTCGTACATGATCCACATTTCATCACTCACTAGTTATAAGCTTCTTCAAAAATGGTTCGGTTTCATTACGTCGTAATAAAGAAATGAGTACACGGTTCATTAGGTTTCTTTCAGTGAGCTCGTGATGTCCCACATTTCGAGCTTTTTTGTGTACCCAGTGTTTTTCAAATGCGCGAAAACTGTTTTGTGGTCCATTCCCAGTTCTTCAGCTACGTTGTAACTACTGATATGCCGATCTTGCTCCACTTTTGGCATCCAAAATGGCATCCATTTTATCCGTAATAGGCGACCAGAGCAACGTGCATCTTTGACATCAAAATTTCCAGATTGAAAACGCTTAAACCAAATCCCTGTGTGGTGCCGGGGATAGAGAATTGCACCACCCCATCTCTTCCCGTGGGTGTCTTAAAAGCCGACTAAGGGACCATTCCAGAGGATGGGCAGCAGCATCTCTCTGAGGTTACTCTCAACCTAATGCGATCGCCAACCCGCCTGCCAAGCGTGGCGATTACGGCAAATACCCCTCATATCCTTGGGGGAGGCCTTTGTCCAGCAGTGGACGTTTTTTGGCTGAGATGATGATGAAACCAAATTTGTGTTACTCTCACAGACACTGCACTAGGTCCATAAACATCGCAATTTTTTTTGCGGCTTGCGTTACATTTTTCCCTTTTTTGTAGTAAAATTTTATAATGTATCGAATTTCTTTATTAGATTCACTCATCTTGATAGTAAGAAAACCAATGAAAATTACACATTTTCCTAATTTGAATTTGGAATTATCTTCTTTAAAATTTAAACTTACAACGATACCAAAACCAGCCAGATACAAATAATATAGCCAAAGAGGTTTTATTACAAGTTCATACATACTATATGCGAAAAGACTTTTTCCCCAACCTAATACGTAAAACAAGTGTGTGAAGTTGGTGTGTCCGATTATTGAGTTTGGAAAAAAAGAGTTTAATATTAATAATTAAACTCTTTTATCTAAACTACCCTCTTAGATTACTCGTTCGCGTTGACAGTAACTTGTGTTCGGAGAGGCATAATTATGTTAATCGCTGTTGATAGTGCATTATTCTTATTTCAAATTGCTTACAAGTGAAAGTTCATATCGTTATTTATTGAATAATGGATACTACACCTGCGAAGGCGCCTCAAATTGTTGCTCTAGTCAAGCAGGACATAATCAAAGTCAAGTTGCTCGACAACTCAATTTAAGCAGATATTCGGTGCGGCGCGTATACCAGCGCTACGTAGAGACTGGGGACTATGTCAGACGTCGTGGACGTGGACGCCATCGTGTTACTTCTTAGCGGGATGACAGTTTTCTTGTCATGACGTCACTGAGAAATCGGCACCTCAATGCAGTTCAATTAGGACAACAGCTCCAATGAGCACGTAATGTGAGTGTAAGTCGCTGGACAGTTCGGCGGAGATTAGCAGCAGGTGGGCTCACTGCACACTGCACACTGCGACTGCGTTTCGCTCGAGAACACTTAAATTGGACAATCGATCAATGGAGGTGTTTATTCTCGGATGAATGCAGAATATGTCTCCATGGCAACGATGGTCATGGAAGAGTATGCATAAGGCCAGGTGAAAGATTCGCACAGTGTTGTATAAGTGAACGTGTCGCCTACGGCGGTGGATCGTGTATGGTTTGGGGAGGTATTTCCATTGACGGCAAGAAGGACCTTCAATTCATTATAGGGGCAGATCAGAGGTCTGGGCATAGCGGAGTGACTGCTCAACGTTACATTGAGGTTGTTCTACAGGAACATGTCCTAGCATATGCAGGATATATTGGGGAAAATTTCCTCTTAATGCATGACAATGCCAGACCTCATGTTGCTGCGGTTGTGACTCACTACCTAGAGGTGGTCAATGTGGTGGTAATGAATTGGCCTGCAAAAAGCCCGGACTTAAATCCCATAGAACATTATGGGATGAACTTAAAAGGAAGATTAGGTCCAGATCCATTGCTCCCACTATCCTTCGAGAGCTGCAGCAAGCCATAGAAGAGAAATGGAAAAACATACCCCAACATTTCAATGTGAAATTGATAAGATCATGGAAAAACTGTATGCGTGCTGTGCGTACCGTATACGTATGGGCCAGGGAGCGTAATACGAGTTACTAAAACAATAAAAAGTATAAGTTATTTTCTCTTATTTTTTGTTTTTATAACCCAAATTGCATCTTAGTAATTTTGTTTCAATTTCAAGGTAAAATATGCTAAAAATACAATTTTTTTCCGTATTTTTTCAATCTGTACGTTGTAAACAGTAATCAAATAATCGGATGCATATTTACCTAAAGTAAATTTTTGCGTAGAAAATTATGGAAGCGGCTTCTTAAAACATGTTTTTTAAAATATAAACCCCGGGATTCCAGAAAATTCGGGAGTTTGTTGGTGATGCTGTTTTACGTTAATAATCAAGAATTTGTTTTTCTTTGTAATTTCTTATTTATTATTCGTTTGAGATATGTTTTGAAACTTGGAGAAGTAGTTGAAGAAATGAAAAATTATAAGGAAGTTATTATTTCTAGAGATTTTTTTGTAAAAAAAGTGCATTCCATAATAGCCAACACCTCAACTTTAGGTAAATATGCATCCAATTATCCGATCACTAGTTTAAAACCGTTTTCAAAAACATTTGAATGTTATACTTATTGTTATACCTAGAACTTAGAAGATTTTATTAAAAAATATCAGGGTGTGCGATATTTTTGCTTTTAAGTGCATTAATTTTGTGTGCCACTGTATGACAACAACATATTTGTTCCTAGAACTTAACATATTTTTTATATAGTTTCACTGCGTTTTCAGATAAACAATTTATACTGACAGAGTCGGAATGTCACGCACTATTAATACATATAACAATTATAAAAATAAAAGTTCGCTTTATGTTAGCACTATTAAGATTACGTTGTCTTTTAACGCCAGCTCGAAATGTCATTCACAAGTCTTGTTCGATATCTCCGTTCCTTTAAGAGCAATCCTTATGAAATTTTGCATGGCGCGGGCACTAATTAGGCACTAAATATGTGTGCAAATTTCGTTGCTATAGTATAAGCTGTTTTGGAGAACGGTCATGGGTACGCCATCGCCAGCTTGATCGTGATGCCAGCGTACACACTAAAAAGGTCTTTATTTCTTAAACTAAAGAGGCACTAATTATTTTGTGTTTGCAGTAATTACGCACTAATTACGCTCCCCCGTGTGGTGCCGGGGATAAAGAATTGCATCACCCCATCTCAACCCGTGGGTGTCGTAAAAGGCGACTAAGGGACCATTCCAGAGGATGGGCAGCAGCATCTCTCTGAGGTTACCTTCAACCTACTGCGATCGCCAACCCGCCTGCCAAGCGTGGCGATTATGGCAAATACCCCCCATGACATGCACACCAGCAAAAACCGGCCCCTAGTCCCCGGCGGCCCCGCTCGCCCTAGCTACGGTAGCGGCCAAGGCAGCGACGGGGCAGGGGGTGCTAAGAATCTCCGGCAGAGACCTGGCTACCGCCAACAACGAACTCTGGCCCTGGCAACATTTAACACGCGCACATTACGGACTGACGAGAAGATTTACGAACTGGAGGAAGAATTGAGCAAGATACGGTGGGACATAGTTGGATTATCTGAAGTCCGAAGAGAGGGGGAGGACTCGATAATCCTCAAGTCCGGTAACTTGCTCTATTTCCGGGAGGGCGAACAACTGTCCCAAGGTGGTGTCGGGTTCATCGTCCACAAGTCCCTCGTGAACAACGTTGTCGAGACCGGGAGTGTGTCGCCTAGGGTAGCGTACCTTATAGTCAGAATAACCAAACGGTATTCGTTGAAGGTCATACAGGTTTATGCTCCTACTACGACACACCCTGACGATGAGGTGGAAGCTACGTATGAGGACATCTCTAGAGCCATACAAGCCTCCAAAACTCATTACACCGTTGTCATGGGAGACTTTAACGCAAAACTGGGCAAACGAAGCGGCGATGAGATGAGAGTGGGACGATTTGGGGTTGGTAATCGGAACTCCCGGGGCCAACTGCTGGCGGACTTTCTTGAGAGGGAGGGCCTCTTTATGATGAACTCCTTTTTCAGGAAAGCTGAACACCGCAAGTGGACCTGGATGAGTTCCGATGGTGCAACAAAAAACGAGATTGACTTTATCATGTCGACGAGGAAGCAAATATTCAATGATGTCACTGTGATCAATGCGTTTAAAACTGGCAGCGATCACCGGTTGGTAAGAGGCACATTGAATATCAACGTTAAGCTGGAAAGACGTCGATTGATAAGGTCTACGCTCCGTCCTGCACCCATCCAAATCCAAAACCCCGAAAGCTTTCAGCTCGAATTGCAGAATCGCTTCGAGCGCCTAAATAATTGTGAAAATGTGGACGAATACAGCAACAGGTTTGTGGAAACTGTCCAAACGGTTGGGTCCAAGTTCTTTAAAACCCACCGTGCAAAAGGAACCAAAAAGTTCTCAGACCATACCCTAAAACTAATGGAAGAGCGGCGCGCAATGGTTCTGCTTTCCTCAGGTGATGCGTCTCAGTTTCGGCGGCTAAATAGGCAAATCTCGAAGTCTATGACTCGCGACACGCGCCAATTTAATACTAACCGTATTAAAGAGGCCATTGAGCGGAACAAAGGCTCAAAAGTGTTCGCAAGAGATCTGGGTATTGGGCAGTGCCAACTGACGACGCTGAAAACCGATGACGGCAGAACTGTCACGACCAGGTCCGATGTTATGGGAGAGGTCGAGAAGTTCTATGGACAGCTTTACACATCCACACGGCCACCTGTACAAAGCTTAGCTAAAGACCCTAGAGCTAAGTTAACCCGGCACTATACCGAAGACATCCCGGACATCAGCCTATACGAGATTAGTATGGCTCTCAAACAGCTCAAAAATGGCAGGGCACCAGGTGCTGACGGAATTACGGCCGAGCTTCTGAAAGCAGGCGGAAGACCGGTACTCGTAGCTCTTCAGAAGCTATTTAATTCCGTGGTACTGGGGGGCAGAACGCCAGAGACGTGGCACGAAGGTATGGTGGTACTGTTCTTCAAAAAGGGCGACAAAACCCTGCTGTCACCTCTAAGCCACGTCTACAAGCTGTTTTCGAGAGTCATAACGAATCGTCTCGCACGCAGGTTTGATGACTTTCAGCCTATCGAACAAGCCGGTTTCCGAAAAGGCTTCAGCACCATAGACCACATACATACGCTGCGGCAGGTTATACAGAAGACCGAAGAGTATAACCAGCCTCTTTGCTTAGCGTTTGTGGACTATGAAAAAGCCTTCGATTCGATTGAGACATGGGCCGTGCTACAGTCTCTCCAGCGGTGCCAAATTGACTATCGGTACATCGAAGTGTTGAGGTGTTTGTATGAAAGCACCACTATGTCAGTCCGTCTTCAGGACCAGAGCTCGAAACCTATCCAGTTGCAGCGAGGAGTGAGACAGGGAGATGTGATTTCTCCGAAACTGTTCACTGCTGCACTGGAAGATGTTTTCAAGCTTCTGGACTGGAAAGGACTCGGCATCAACGTCAACGGCGTATACATCACTCACCTTCGGTTTGCTGACGATATAGTGGTCATGGCTGAAACCCTGGAAGACCTCAGCGCAATGCTCGGTGACCTCAACAGAGTCTCTCAACAAGTGGGCCTTAAAATGAACATGGAGAAGACGAAAGTTATGTCGAACTCACGTGTCGTACCCACTCCTCTGAAGGTTGGGGACTCTGCCCTTGAAGTTGTGGACAATTATGTTTACCTGGGACAAACGGTCCAGCTAGGTAGGTCCAACTTCAGCAAAGAGGTCAATCGTCGAATCCAATTAGGCTGGGCAGCGTTCGGTAAGCTTCGAAATATCTTCTCGTCCGATATACCGCAGTGTCTCAAGACGAAAGTCTTTGACCAGTGTGTGTTGCCAGTGGTGACATACGGGACTGAGACGTGGTCGCTCACTATGGGCCTCGTAAAAAGGCTCAAGGTCACTCAAAGAGCAATGGAGAGGGCTATGCTCGGGGTTTCTCTGCGTGATCGAATCAGAAATGAGGAGATCCGCAGAAGAACAAAGGTAACCGACATCGCCCGAAGAGTTGCTAAGCTCAAGTGGCAGTGGGCAGGTCACATTGCTCGCAGGACTGATGGCCGCTGGGGCGGGATAGTCCTGGAGTGGCGACCACGTACCGGAAAGCGCAGTGTGGGCAGGCCTCCAACAAGGTGGACCGACGATCTGGTGAAGGTCGCGGGAAGCCGCTGGATGCGAGCAGCACAAAACCGGTCGTTGTGGAGATCCTTGGGGGAGCCCTTTGTCCAGCAGTGGATGTCTTTTGGCTGAGATGATGATGATGATGATGAATTACGCTCTAAAAGAGGGCATAACAACAAACGTGAAATCGACCATGTATACGCCACTTTAACGGACACAAAGTTTTTGCAGTGAATTTCATAGGGATGGCCATACTATCGATAACATAATTAATAAAAAGTTACGAGTTAATACTTCTAAGTGTATTTGTAATATATGAGATTTATTATCTATCTCAAGTCAAAGACCACCAGAGGCCAAGTATCAAAGATCAAACTTTTCAGTGTCCAGAGATAAAGTTACATCGTTGAAGAATTTAGTTATTATAAAAATAGGAAAGAAATATAGCCATATCGCTAACTAAGAAACGAAATAAACTAACTTATTAATGGGTAGAATATAAAATTGATTAAATTAAATCACAGAATACACTTATGAAATATATAATAGGACAAACGAAGCTAAAAAAATTCTATGGTTGAATTTAATTATTCATCATCATCATCATCTCAGCCAAAAGACGTCCACTGCTGGACAAAGGCCTCCCCCAAGGATCTCCACAACGACCGGTTTTGTGCTGCTCGCATCCAGCGGCTTCCCGCGACCTTCACCAGATCGTCGGTCCACCTTGTTGGAGGCCTGCCCACACTGCGCTTTCCGGTACGTGGTCGCCACTCCAGGACTAATTATTAAGTCGACGATAAAATTATACTTACCTACTTATTCATTTTACGGGGCATGCGCATTCCATGTGGGTATCCTGTTTGACAACTTATTGCGTGCGACCATTAACACTGCATTACTATGATTACTATGATTACTACCTACTTGCAACTTCAAAGAGTTCATTGCGTAGATTTTAACAAGAGATCATTGAGATTTAAAAGCAGGTCATTCATGTAGTTCTGTTAACTGAGCGACATTACGTCATTAGTGTGGCATCTAAATCCTCCTGCAAGCATTTACAAAAGTAAATATCACGTTGTTTTCTACAAACACTTTTATAGAGTAGGGACATAAATATAGCTTGTCCATAACGTCCGCCACATAGCCCAATCCTCGTCTTTCAGCATCTAGTTGCTGCCAACCACCACACGCCGGTCATCGCTTTACCTGGCCGAAGGGCACCCTTCACATCGTCTGCCCCTATAGGTTCTCGCCTCTTACTGGTCTGAGGGTTCCCCTGGACGCAATGACGACGTGGACACTCAGATTCATTATCTTGATGTAATTGCTACTTGTTTTCCGTGATTTCAGCGTCTTGCCAAAGTTGCTTATTCAAATCTTACTTATTTAATATTTATAGCATAAAAACTTCCTAGGCCCCAGGTAGGCCTTTACCATTATGGGAAGGCATATATTATAGCTATACCCTCACTAACCAGGTTGGCCAATACCGGTAAGTGCATAAGTTACTCTGGGTAAGTGGGTTACTGGCCTCATCAATCATCAACTAGCATCTTCGGACACTCACATGCGAAATGCGAACATCTTTCTCAGAATTTGATATTTACAGGATTAAACCTACTCAGTATTAAACTTATAACGAATACGACCTCGTGTGAATAGGGCGATTTCAGAAGCTGACTTAATAAGAAACTGAAAAAAGTCAGTAATGAACCTAATCCGAATTTGGCAACCTCCGCCCAAAGGGACATATTGCATTGCATTGTATGAAAACCTGGGTAAGGGAAGATGGCTCTCCTCATGCATAAAGCCATAATTAAAAGTAGGTACATTGGATTACCTATATGAAACAACTATGTCTGTGTAATTTATTTCTCACGTTCCGTTATTTTATCTACGATCGGTTGTGTCGTGTGTAGTTTCTTTTTTCATTTCAACAATTTGGTACGATTACCGAAGGATTACCGTATGTAAAACTTTACGTTCCTTTTTACGAAATGAATAATTATGGGCATTGCCAAATCTGTTTTCTTAGAACTACTTTTATTCTTATCGAATCGAATTTATGATCTCATAACACATAAAAGTTATACAAACCATCATTGATGCAAGGAAAATTTTTGGTAATATTTGCTAACTATTTTGTTTTATAATGTTTGTTTAAAAATTCAACAAGTCTTCCAGGGTAGTAAAGCACAGGTAAAAATTAACTAAATTAGATCCTTATGAAAGGTATAAACAGAATACAGAATACCTATCTATATTTTGTAGTTATCTAACATAAGAACATAGCTCGCTGAAGAAATTTAAGAGTAACGGAACGTTATTCGCAAACATGGCGAGATGATTATTCGTTCTTGTCATTTTTCTGTGATGCTTGCTCGTTGTTTAAAAACTCGTATTTTGTTGCTATAAAATGGCTGACACCGGTTTACGTATGAATTTCGCCGCTCTAAAGAGGGCAGATCCGTACGCCAGGGAAATAATCGACAGTGCTACCCACGTCGCACTTTATACATTTGAAGAAAACAAATGGGAGAAAACGAACATCGAGGGTGCTTTGTTTGTGTACAGTAGAAATGGAGAACCGTATCATAGTCTGGTGATTATGAACAGATTGAGTACGAATAATTTAATCGAACCAGTGTCAAAAGGTATAGAATTACAATTGAAGGAGCCGTTTCTCTTGTATCGCAACGCCAAGTGTCGCATCTACGGCATATGGTTTTATGATGAAGACGAGTGTGTTCGGGTGGCTACAAAGTTAAATTCGTTGGTGAAAGAGTCTATAAAACAAGGTCCCGCAGAGAATATGGCTCAAAGTCCTATGTACAATCCCTCAACGCCATCTGCAGCATCCGTCGACATATTTAGTATGTTGAGCAAAGCTCAAGATGACTTCAATTCTAACAAGGGAGTCGTAGCTAAGTCTGAGTCGACCCCATCGCGGGCGCCCGATATGACGTCGCAGAGTGTTATGGACTTCTTTGCCAAGGCTGGGAGTGGAGCCGCGGCACAAATGCCAGCTGTGTCTTCGCTGCCATCTCCAGGAATTTTTGGTCCGAGGCCATCGGACGCCCGAGAAGCGCCTTTGCTTCTTCAGAGGCTTATGAGCAATCCAGCACACTCTGTTGAGCATATAGAGAAGCAACAACGATCTGTTACACCTCAGGAGGCGCAAAGTTCAAATGGTAACATAACCCTAGATTCAGCTATGAGACAGTGTAGTAGTTACCAATTGAAATCAACCCCAATTGAAAAGCAAAATCAACAGAGGAAAAACAGTCAGGCGTTAGATATTTTGGAGGTGAATGGTCCTAATCCCTTGGATATAGACTTAAATTTGATGCGCATATCATCACCAAAGCCAACATCGCCACTTGCTTCCTATTTGAATCAATCTCAGGATGTAAGCCACTCAATTAGCACTCTTAATGGAAGCAAGATGGATGATGTAAATATTTACCCTTTGATTAATTCTTTGAACAACCAGCAGAAACCTGCTCTGATGCCACCTACAATGTTTACAGCAAGCACTAGTGGTGATATGGCTCCGTCCCCTGAACCGCTCACTAGAAATCAGCTTCTTCAAGCTTTCAATTACCTTCTAAAACATGATGCTGATTTTGTGAACAAGTTGCATGAAGCCTATGTAAAATCTTTTTCAGAAAAGGCTTTCTCTGTGTCATAAAATTCATTTTTTTGGACGAGTGGCTGATGTTGCCAGCTGCTATCAATGTACAGTTGTAATTTGAAGCATAAATCCACTAAAATATGTAGACCTTATAGTTTTGTAGTAACTCATTGTTTGGACCGTGTATTTTTAAATAAGTTTTAAACCTTTGACTATGTCATTAAAATCTGTATACAGAATGAATTTTAGTGATCAATTGTTAGTTGAAGTTGTCTTGTAAATGTGATTCCTTGAGCAGCTGTTTGTGATATTTCTATTGGCTACAGCTTAAGGTTCCATCGTAAACTTGTTACACATACATCTCAAGACTGTAATTCCCTTTGTTCAGTTTTAATTGTCTTAATGAGTTCATTGCAATGTGATTGAATATTAGCTAAAGAGAAAAAATGACAATACTTATTTTTTTTAAAGATATATATCTCTTGTAGAAACAAAAAATGCTTAATGAATAAAACAATTTTGCAATGGACAATTTTTTGAAAATAAGGACATTATTTTGAGGATTAACATTTATTTATAATGTTATAAGGACTGCAAGAATTTGCTATTTCTTTACATAAATTATAATTTCCTACACAGTCGTAGTTTATTCAACACATTTTTTAGAGAAATATTCAATAGACAAGTAAATTGTTTGTTATCTTGTTAACATTAATTTGATGTCACCATTTAGTCCAAGCTTTATTGATGTAAATTTCCCTTTACCCAGGAAAGTTTAACTTTTAGGGTCAAGTTCTTTATTAAGTTAATTTCTCCTAAGAATAAAATTTTCTATTGGTTCATAGTGTTTCGTAAACTTATGAAGTATGTTGTGAAGTTAGCAAAGCCTATGCAGGATATTTTAAAATTTTCAAAATAGTAGATAGATAGTTTTCTTTTGTAAAAGCTAAAATCTACTTGATAGATCTTTCTAGGTCTTTATAATATGGTCTTTACCCATGGCCATAATGTTATTAAATTCGATATGAGCTGAAAATAGTTAAAAAAAAGTGTATTGAATGTGTTGTTCTAGTAATGGTCATTACATTAAAAATTCCATGCCTCAAATAATTTTGGCCTATTTGCAATGTAATGGGATACATTGTAATAATTTATGATAATTTATGCAGTGTATTACAAATTTGTTTTTGTACTCCCTTAAACCTACTGTATCATTATTTTACTAACAAAAAAAATAAAGGACAAAAATTTTGATTACATTGTTCGGACAAAATTTTCTCAGATATTCCATTATTAGTCTCAAATTAAAGAGTTCAAGAAATTTAAATTTAATTTTATTTCATAGTTTAGTGACCTTCTGGTGACGTCTCTGACTTTACTAACTAATTTTATCAATAGATATTTTACAAAAACACAAATGTTGAAAAAATTTCCACGAGCAGGGTTTGAACCTGCACCCTTCTGACATACCGGGTCAGGTGCTCTTCCAATTGAGCTATCGTGGTTCTAACCAGCCCGCCGAAATTATTCAACACTATTTACTTTGAAAGCCAAAGGCGCCCATTCAATGTTAACAACTACCGTCATTAACATCCGATCATAATATTTCGCCTTTGGCTTTCAAAGTAAATAGTGTTGAATAATTTCGGCGGGCTGGTTAGAACCACGATAGCTCAATTGGAAGAGCACCTGACCCGGTATGTCAGAAGGGTGCAGGTTCAAACCCTACTCGTGGAAATTTTTTCAACATTTGTGTTTTTGTAATTTGTTCGCAACAAAATTTGCGTTAAAAGTTATATAAACATTTATAAATAGCTTGCCTACTTCTTAACTGATCTTTAGTATTTGTAAAAATATTATGATCGGATGTTAATGACGGTAGTTGTTAACATTGAATGGGCGCCTTTGGCTTTCAACGTAAATAGTGTTGAATAATTTCGGCGGGCTGGTTAGAACCACGATAGCTCAATTGGAAGAGCACCTGACCCGGTATGTCAGAAGGGTGCAGGTTCAAAGCCTGCTCGTGGAAATTTTTTCAACATTTGTGTTTTTGTAATTTGTTCGCAACAAAATTTGCGTTAAAAGTTATATAAACATTTATAAATAGCTTGCCTACTTCTTAACTGATCTTTAGTATTTGTAAAAATATTATGATCGGATGTTAATGACGGTAGTTGTTAACATTGAATGGGCGCCTTTGACTTTCAAAGTAAATAGTGTTGAATAATTTCGGCGGGCTGGTTAGAACCACGATAGCTCAATTGGAAGAGCACCTGACCCGGTATGTCAGAAGGGTGCAGGTTCAAACCCTGCTCGTGGAAATTTTTTCAACATTTGTGTTTTTCTAATTTGTTCGCAACAAAATTTGCGTTAAAAGTTATATAAACATTTATTAATAGATATTTTTTCACAAACAATCACTAATATGCGACCGTTTCTTGTAATTTATCAGGTAAGGTGCAAATCGGAAGATTGTGTAAAAAATATACAAAAATCGGTTATGTATGTCTTCCTCGAATTTTTGTGTAGTTTTAAAAATCAAAAATAAATATGAACGGCAGTTGCCAACAATTATGCTTGTTGTTATCTTTATTAGTATTTCACTGAACTCCTATACGGCTAGACCGATTTTGGTGAAATTTTTTGTGTGTTTGAGTGGGTCTCTAGATGGTTTTGATTCACAACTGGACCCGGTAGTAGGTGGCGCTGCAATAGGGGTTCGAGGATTTAAAAAAATATCATTAGAGATAGAGAAGGGTGTTCTCAAACGGACGAAGTCGCAAGCGGGCCACTAGTCAGAACCAGTCTTGGGCAAAAAGTAATCAGATTAATGATTAAGGATTACGACTACAATGTGTAATCTTTAATCATGATTACAGATTACAGAAATTAATCAAAAATGTAATCATATCGGTGATTAATGATTATAAATCTGTAATCGTAATCTTGATTACTTTTATGATTGATTAATAAAACCAACAGTCGGAACGTTAAAAATAAATAAACATATTGTATAGCAATAAATCATCTTTATTTTTTATCAGTCTCATACACTGTGCTTTTAGGATAGTTATTTTACGCAAAAAATCCAGTCATTACCCATGGTCCCGGTGGATCGACCCATTACCGGGTCCATGGGTAATTTTAATTACCCGTGGTTCCATGGCACTAGGAATTGTCCCCTGGACTTCTGACTGTATCGATAGAAAATGGAAACCATCAGTTACACACAAAGTTTACTCAATCATATATTATAAAATAATTCCATCCTAAGGAACAAAACATACTCATAGTAGAACCAATATTGAAAATGATGAATTCATAGTTATTCCCTAGAGATACACTTTCGGTTTGAACACCTAAATAGAAATGATATTCTATATTTATGCAAGCCATCCATTTGTCCTTGAACCTGGGATAAGAAATTGCAGCAACTACCGCATTTTGAGCAACCTTCGAGGAGACATCAAAAAACTCAGAAAATCGCGTTTCCACACTTTCCAAATACTTCTGCCAACTTTTTGCAAAAAACAAGTGATTCTCTGTTGAGTTTTTGCATTTTTTTTTCGCAGTAATTTATAGTACAATAAAGCCAACCACACAATTTGTAGATGCATACAAATTGTGATAATTAATGGCAACTCAATAAAATATAAATTACCTAATATTCATCAATTCCTAAACCATCATTCATATAAACTTAGTTAAGAATAATCATGTAATTTAGATTACTGACTACTGTAATCTAGATTAAAGATTACATGTTCAATCTTGATTAAAAGTAATCATGACTACTTTAATCTGATTAAAAAAGTAGTTGATTACGCCCAACTCTGGTCAGAACAGAACAACCAATGGGAAAGTGCTCGGCCTTCTCTCTCAAGTCTGCTAATTCAATAAAGCCTCAAGAGTATGTCGTTAGCCTGATTTTTAAATTGAGGACCATAGAATAAAAAAAATCTCAGGCCACCGACGACATATTATATTATAATCAAAGCACATTTTTTAATGTTTTAAAATAGTAAAATCGAGGTCCTGATAATACTTTAACTTTACCCCAACTGATTATCTTAAAAATAAAAAATGCATGATGTTAGCAACTCGGGGAATCGAACCCGGGCATCTAAGTCAGATCTGTGGTCCAAGTCCAACCAAACAAACCAATGGACCTCATTAAAGTAACATTTTATAAAAAGAAAGTTATGGAAGGTATTGAAAACGTAATTCTAAATACCAGATATATGCCAGATATAAAAATTGTTAGGGATACCTAAAAAAGATTTGATTTGTTGTTTTGGAAAATAAACTGCCATCTCATGAAATGAAACTGTTTTAATAACAAGTAAGTAAGTAACAGGAAATTGTTGATCGGCTAGCTAGAAACTACTCGTAATGTTATTCATCGATCAACTACCTACCTTCATATTATATAATTAGATTCCTTTAATTTTATTTTCTCTTAAATTAAGTTAGGTATGTTTCTTTTACTTTATTGTTTCATTTGTACAATTATATAACATTAGGTAAAGATGAAATAGCTAGTCAAAAATATAAATAAACTAGGAATGTGAAGTTGAAGTTGAAGTTTGAAGTAGGAGATGTAGGAACATCTCAAATCATTATAATGCGACTCGATTATTCGAAAAGTAATCCCGGCGAGAATTCAACGTGAAATGCCATCTACCAGGTTGATCGGAACTACGCACATACATGTACGCTATCGCCATCTGTTGGTAGGGCAGTGGTAGTAGTAGAAGTTTAGCCGTCTTTTATTTTTTATTTAAGATAGAGATGCTCATTTAGGACAATCGTGAATGTACCTATGAGATTACGACGCCCTCAGAATATACCAGTCTTTTATTTATATCTTTACGTTGCCAGCAGCAGAGCCACTCAACAGACGTATGGTATGATTTATATGCCAGCCAGTGCCAGGGGCACAACATAACTAATCATTCTTCTCTTAGGCCTCTTCTCTACATTACTTATATCTATATACTATATCTAAATACCTTCGTGAGGGCTTCACTATATTCTTCATAGCCAACACTCTGTACCATGAAGCTGTAGATATAAGCTCTACACCACCTCTGCACAAAACAGTTTTGTTGTTCATAAAGGTTATAGTATGTGGCTATCTATAGCAGAATGGACCGACACCGTCTCAGTGTGAGCTTACCTCAAACAGAAGTAGAACCATAAAGCTGTAGACAGAACCATCTCAAAACAGAACTAAAAAGATACCTAGCTATAGATATTGTTCTGAAGTAGCCATTATTAAAAAAGTTATTAGTCTGAGACACTGAGAATAGTACCTACCAGCCCCCCTAGACAAGTGGATATAATAGAAATGAAAGAAAATGATTGTTGTATGGGATTGATATAAACGTCATTACGTAGGTATCGTATCGTTGACTTATGTACCGTGTATGTACCTATGTCAATCCTGTACAATAATCATTCATTAGGTAGGTACCTACATATTATTTAATTTATTAGCGTTAATACCACTACATGTACCGGGCTGATTTTTCAATCGTCAGGATTTATTGTTATTCATTGAATAATTTTGACATAGGCAATGACAGATTTTTAGAAAATATGTCACAATCACAATGTTATTCGTTGGATGAAACTTCCTTGGAAAATTGGGCAAGGTAGTCTATGAAAGGTCTATGTGATAACAACTAAGGGCAGATTTTTTCAACAGTCAGTTAACTTAGAGCATTAAACCCTCAGAATTATAATTAAAGCTATAGAAACCGGACTAAAATAGCTACACAAATTCAACAGTTGGCACTATTTTAACTAATGAACCTAGGTGATGTATTGGAAAGAGATCGATTGTCCCTTTTCTTCCGTTATTTCGAAGGTGTCACCAGATTTGTGAAATGAACTGTCAGCTTTTAAATCAATGTATATACCGTTAGTATCTCTACCTAGTTTGTGGTATATACTTCTGATAAGGACTCGAGATTTTATTTTTCTGATGACCGAATGACATAACAATACAAAAAATAAAAACTAAGTGTCAACTATTTGTCGCACTCCAACCTCTTTTTCTAGCCATAAGATAGAACAGAACTAAACATAGTTGCACAATTTTTATTTTAGCCATCCTTCTATAGCTTTAGTTATTGTTCTGAGATTAAACCATTTAATGCTCTGAGTCAGTTAAAGTTCTTCTTTTATTTATTTATGGCATGTTTTGTGTCTACAGCCGAACATAATTCCGCCAATATCTCGTAGGTACCTAGCCAATACGCGAAAGGATTAATAATTTTGACTTAATGACAGATTCTCTTTGGAAAATATGTCACAATAGTAATTTTATTCGTTGTGTAAAACTTATCTGAGAATTGCAAAATCGGGGCTAAAGCTAGTAATTATTCTTCTGAGAAGAGGGTGGCAGGAACGCTAATATAAAAAAAGTGCAATTATGTTTAGTTCCGTTCTATCTTAGGACTAGAAAAGGACGTGGAAGCAAAGACCTTCTAGAATGTCTTTGTTTGCGTGGAAGTGAGATAATTGATTGACAGTGACACTTTGTTCTACTTTTTTGATGTATCACAAGATTAACTGTCAATTTGGTTAATAAGTTACCTTTAGAGATGTAATTTTCAACATATAAAATCAATTTAAAAATAATAGTTTTTTTGTTGAAGGACATAATAGTCCAGTCATTTGGTAGTTCTCCCTGGAAAGTTTTCCGGAAGTTTTGAAAATTGGTGATTTTATAGATTTTGACGTGCTCTTTTCGAATTTTTACTTTGCCACATCGTATCTTAGCCGCTCGCGCCGCCATATTGGAAAGATGACGCTAAACTTACACATGACGATAAAAACAGTTATGTAATAAATTAAACTAGAGAAAATTTCCTATAATGTACGTAACCCTTTTTTTGTAAAATCAATAGTTTCAGCGTACGAGAGCCGCAAACCAAGAGACATCTACACCAGCACGCATTTTTCATATAGGTATATTAACGAAAAATATTTCACTACGTGTTGAAAACCCGGTCTACTACTACCTACTACTGCCTGTAAGGTTCATCGCAGGTATAAAGGGACGCGTCGCCTTGGCCTTGGCATCGTCAGCTTCCCCCCTACCATTTTACGGAACATCTGCCGACAGAGCTCAAATATAAAAAAAAACAAACTTTCCTACACACACACCAATTATCTAGCCCAAGAGAAGCTTCATTATGAAACTCGTTAAATGGTTAGTAACCATTTAACGAGTTTCATGACAACGGATAAACATACTTAAAATACTAAAATGCATACTTATTATACATAGAAAACACCCAGACCCAAGACGATTTAGAAAAACAATAATTTTTAAATTGATCCGACCGGAGGGATCGAACCCGGGACCTCAAAGATGGCGACACCATGAAAACGACCTCTTTGGTCGAGTGGTTTGTACACCACAAACCACTCGACCAAGGAGGTCGTCAATCGATCATGACCAAAATTTCAATAGTTTGTTCCGTTTAGAGAGCATCCATTTGCATAATATTATAATAGTTTAACCCTAAAGTACAAAATAAAGAGACTACAAAAGTTAAGCTTCAAACAAAGCGCTCGAGCAACGCACCTTTCACAGACGCAGAATCTCGCACCAGTTGCAGTTGCAGCTGCACTCGGACTGTTCCGAGCTGCCCATGCAAGGGGTCCTTCTGGGTCTCCTCATTTTGTGCCTAAACCGTAACAATTCCACATTATTAGCGATTTTAAACGGGAAGTTTTTGTTTGATCATAATAAAAAAATCCGAAACTATGAGAAATAGCAAAAAATACTCAATGGAGTCTCGGGACCGATGTAGACACAAAATAATGAATGATGAAAATAAAATGAATTTGATGAAAAAAAAATCGGCCCGGGAATAAAGCTTGTTTTTTGAAAAAAAAACAACACCTTTATTATTACATTACCCAATTAATATCTCAAGTAATGTCAAATGTCAAAGTAAAGGAAAGGTCTAATTTACTTTTTAGTCGGTAAAATCAGTTATTTACTTAGAATACATCCAGTATAGTTCAGTTTCACTTATAAGTTTATAACTCCGAAAGGTTACGGTTAGATCTAACTTCTCATAGCAATTATTATTCGTCTAGAAGATCATCCCGTCCGTGTGCAAGTATTTTGAAAAAGGCAATAATCGGACGAGACACAAATTGCTTATTGTCCACTTTAGCAACAAAACAATATACTAATCATCATCATCATCACTTAGTAACATCTTCATACTGAAGTTTTGAGATCAGTATGACAAAACTATTACAATACATAGTTATTTCCAAAGTCTATAGAAGAACTATAATAGTTCAATACTTAGTCATTGTTATTTAAAGTTATTTGCATGCTACATTGTCAGCTGAGAAAGAGAAGAAAACTAGATTAAGACCAAAAATGTACCTTTCTCAAGCGCAAATTAAATATATTTCATTTCATTTCATTTCGTTTCATTTCAATTACAGCTGTCAAATAACGGGACGGGACAATATAATTGAACAAATAAATCGATTATATTTAGTAACAATCGGTATCGCTACCTCTAGTCCCACCTCTACAGCCTGCTGCACAAAAACAATCAGTCAGTCACGAGATCACCTAGAATAAATGGAAATAAAATAAATTTGTGTGTAGCGTGTGTAGTCAGCTAAATAGAATTTAGTTGATGGTGTGAATTGTGATTAGTGTATAATGTGTTTTATGACTATGGTGTCAATTGTATTGGTTATTCAGTTGTGAATGGAGGGCTGGTGTCAAAGTACAAACCATTAATGAATGATGCAGTCTATTTTTTGGACTGGCAGAGTGCTATCACGTGCGCTAAGAAATGGGCTTTCGAGTCTCTCAAGTGCTGCTGAATTAAATGTTTCAAATAAAAAACATCCTTATTTAGTTTCGGTAGTATGTGGTTTTCCTAAAGACATTGCAAATGGAAGAACACATAAAGGTCAATTTGGAGACGACGCATGGTTTTCCACTAATTTCAACAATGCGGATGTTATTGGTAAGTTAAGGTTCCTTCTATTTGTACATTTCAACCTTTACCACCCAGCATTATGTAACAGTCTTCTGTTGATCCTCATAGAGGTATGTTAGTGGTTCTTTTGTTTGTTTTGATATTACTTCATATGTAGCTGTAAACACAATATGTTATTGTATAGCTTTACATAAAATTATAACTTTTACATTTTTTAATAGTTTTGGAATAACATTTTAATGAGAGACCTAGTTTATAATACACTAGCAGCCGCTCTCGGTTTCACCCTCGTGGTTCCCGTTCCCGTGGGAATATCTGGATAAAAAGTATCCTATGTGTTATTCCAGGTTATAAACTATCTGTATGCCGAATTTCATCCAAATCCATCCATCCGTTGCAGCGTGAAGAAGCAACAAATATTTCTTTTTTAATATAGCCTATGTTACTCAGCGCTAATGTGGCTTCTAATGATGAAAGAATTTTTTAAATCGGTCCAGTAGTTTATGAGTTTATTTATTGCTAACATACAAAAATACAAAGCTTTCCTCTTTATAATATTAGTAATACATGTTTGTATTCCATTAGAATACATTTAGAGCTTCATTTACAACAACAACACACAAATGCCTGGTCGAGTGAAATGGGTTAAAATATGAATTTGGAAAAAATATTTATATCAATTTATTGATTTTATTAATTTCTATATAATTTGTTCAATATATTTATTACCCACAACTTATGTAAATAAAAAAAATAATGTTTTGCAGTTCTTCTTAGTAACAGTTAATTATATGGTTGAGCACAGATAAGAAGATGTACCATCAGTAAATCCTAAGTAAACACTGTTGCCTGACATAATACACCACCAAATGCAAAGCGTTAAATGTAATATTAAAAAAATCTACTTTCTTTTATACTAAAAATTGAATGACCAAACCTATTGTGTAAATAGCAATAATGATTACAAGTACGTAATACCTGTTTGGTGTACCAGTCAACAGCTTAACTTTACATTTTGTCAATTTAGATATTCAACTGACTAAATCTTAAACATCCATAATCATAACTGTTCAAGCCATTGTTGGTATTTTAAGAATTGTGTATCGTCTGAATAAGACCATTAAGACCATTGCCTCCAATCAAATAATTTTTTTTTTAATTAAAGAGTTTTGCTAACAATTTGCACTTTATGATTAAATACCATTAATATTCCACCTTTTTCAAATAATTTCTAAGTAACATCCAATAAAAAAAATTACAATCTGTGTTACATCTTATATTACTATTATTTACTTAATTATGCCATTTGGCGGTTGAAGTTTAGCCTTAGGGTGCTATAGGCAGAAGAATTTAAAAAAATTTAATTAAAAATATCAACCTCCCATAACCCCCCCTTTTTTAATTTAATTAATTAATTTATTTATTTATGGACATCCAACAAAACATACACCAGGACATTCATTACATTTAAAACCCTATAACTATTGTTTAGTAGCACCTGTTTAGGTGCTGCCTTAATTAAAGGCTGCCACGGCTTGCTTAATTCCAAACTAGTATACAAAAGTAACTGAAAACTAGAGATAACAGAGCAAAATTATTCCTCTTAGCTTATTTTTAAATTTCAATGGATAGAGGTCATTAATAGGAATAATTTAGGTCATATAAACTTTTTCGTAAACTGCATATTTAACAAGATAAATGCTATTAAAATTATAGGCAGAAAAACCTAAAAAAATATTGACCAAAAATATAAAATAAAATTTGAAGGATTTTTTTTTATTGAATTCCTTGGTCTCCCATAGTGCCCTGAAGGCTATACTCCAACTTGCCCCTCAAGGCGACACTCTGACCCATTTGGTTTTAAGTCCGCCTTTTGTACTTTATTTTATTGTGCAATAAAGATTAAATAAATAAATATTGTCCACTTTATTAACAATTCCTTCTTCACACTGCTGAAAGATTCAGTTACTTTGTTGTTTTCTGCACTTCTGCACTGTTCTGTACCTACTTCTAGCATAAACTTAATAATTTTGTTGGTACACAAAGGATAAGGAACAAAAATGCTTCTAAGTACCTTTATGGCCACTCTGTCATAATAAGACACCATCTATCAATCTTCATAAGCAAATATTAAAGCAATATGTTGACTATTCCATCCCTTTGTGATACAAACAAGATAATTAAGATTTATCAATTTCATAGAGTTAAATAATGACAGTGCTTAAAACCTGATGAAGCTTTGGCATAAGATGCCTTAATTTTTTCTCTATGTCCACATACTAAACGTCTTTTATATCCACCCTAAAATATACTATGCTATCATCTGCCTAGCAATGTATCCTTCCAAAAGGAACATAACAGCCAAAAGGTAGTAGTCATTGTCTTAAAATTTGGCAGAAAAGTAATAATGTGTAATTTATGTGGTTTTATCAGGAGTCGCTGATGGTGTGGGAGGCTGGCGTGCGTACGGCATTGATCCGGGCGAATTCTCCTCATATCTCATGAAGACATGTGAGAGACTAGTACAAATGGGTCATTTCAAATTATCAGAGCCTGGTGATTTACTAGCCAAATCATATTATGAACTGCTAGAACACAAGAAGCCTATACTGGGTATGGCATATTATTGTATTTAGATAGATAGATAGTTTAGATAATAATATAATATAACCCTAGTCCAGTACAGTCTGCAAAATGATCTGAGTGACAAAAATCAACCTTATTACAAGATGGTAAGGTGCAATTTCATTTGTTCTCAGACATTAATCAAAGTGATCACATCTGTCATAGAAGTAAGCTTGATTTTAGTCAAATGTTAAAATATTTACATCCAGATCACTATGAAACTTACTGTACCATACTGTACTACCAAGTCTTCTTAAACATAAACGAGGGTATAATAGTAATGTGTCCCAGCAGTGGGACAAAATGAGCTAATGATGGTAATGATGGACAGAGCCACGTTAAGTATAGCATAATTAATTGGAAATACACCCGACTCCCTGACTGACTCGATTTGAGCGGGTTCGAATCCCGCTCATACTCTTTTTTTAACACTTCAAAGAGTCAAAGTCAAATAATTTCGTTCAACATAAACCTTCACAGGTACTTATTGACGTCAAAACTATAAATCATAAAACTAACTACTGAATCTACCACCAGTCCGGATTCTGGGAGAGCCTTCGACCGAGAAGAGCTGGCAACAAACTCTGGAGGTTTATTTCTTTTTCTCCATCACAACAATTGGTTTTATCTAAACTTAGCCTGCGTGGAGCTTTATGGCCCGTTCTCCCTGTGATGTTTCCATTCATAAGGAAGGCACATGCCCTACTGTTGAGTAGGGACATAAACAGCTGGTGGTGATGATGATGGTATTAGTTTTTTTATTACTTACTAGCGGTCCGTCCCTGCTTCGCACGTGTGGACATTTTTTTTTTAAAGAGCGTTTACGCCGCACTCTAGCGCCACTAATAAAAAAAAAAAATCTAGTAATTAGAGATAGAAAATCAAATTATGCTCAACAAACTATTTTAATGAAGTAATTTAGCATTTTTACGTCACCTAATGAACACCTCACATGTTATGGTTTAGTTAAATAAGACGTTACGGCCACTTTTAACTATAACGCCATTGACGTAAAAATGCTAAATGACTTCATTCAGATAGTTTGTTGAGCATAATTTGATTTTCTATCTCTAATTACTAGATATGTTTTTTTTTCATTGGCGGCGCTAGTGTGCGGCGTAAACGCTCTTAATATAGCCTATGTTACTCAGTGCTAATTTAGCATTCTAATGGTGAAATAATTTTTTAAATCGGTCCAGTAGTTTTTGAGTTTATTCATTACAAACATATTATATACCTTTTTTAACCACCTCTGTGGTCTCGTGGCTTAGACCACCGGTTTAGATCCAGAGGTCCCGGGTTCGATTCCCAGCGGGGGTAGGTACATGTTTGTGTACTCGGTTTGGTTGGTGGTAGGGCTTGTTTGTCCGCCTGGCTATCTACTACCATCTTATCTAAATATGTCGCCATAACATCAATGTTTGTAGCATTGTTGTGTTCCGGCAGCTAGAGATAAGATAGCCAGTGCCTCACTAGTTGAGGATCCCGGGTGAAGTGCGCTTCCTTCATTGGCCTTATCATCACTTAACATCAGGTGGGATCAAGGCACTGTGCTTACCCGTTAATATAAAAAAAAAAATACAAAAATACAAAGCTTTCCTCTTTATAATATTAGTATAGTTAGATTAAGCCGCTGGATGCGAGCAGCATAAAACCGGTTGTTGTGGAGATCCTTGGGGGAAGCCTTTGTCCAGTAGCGGACGTCTTTTGGCTGAGGTAATGATGATGATTTATTTGTATGTAGGTAGCAGCACAGCGTGTGTGATGATACTGGACCGGAGTGAGAGCGTGATGCGCGCGGCCAACATCGGCGACAGCGGGTACATGGTGGTGAGGGGAGGGCGCGTTGTGCACCGCTCCCACGAGCAGCAACACTACTTCAACACGCCGTACCAGCTCAGCCTGCCGCCGCCCGGCCACGACAGGAACGTGCTCAGCGATAGGTACAGTAAAACCCTATAAACTGATAAACACAGACCATATAGCTAGAGCATGTATTTCGGTATTGCATCTAGTTCAATACTGAGATCCCGGTATTAATACCGGTATTGAAGTTTTCTGTTTGTCTGGAATATTTTAAATTAAAACACGTTTTTTAAATTATTTTCAGTCATATATTTATTTCAAATCTTAATTTAAACTAACAATCGATAAATTGTTCTTGTAATCTGTTAATGTTCACTTTCAAAAATCTAAATTTCCGTATAATTGTAGTCTCATTCTCATTTTTATTTGTGCTTAAAAAGTCGTTGTCTAAAATTCTAAATCAACAGATATAGTCTAATTTAAAAATCAGTCTCAAGATATAATTAGGTAGGTAATAAAAAACTTTTGTTAAATTGACTAACAAATAATAACAAAAAAAATAATTGTAATCTTCACCAAATGCAAGTTTAACAAAGTATTAATAATGACAGAGGCAGCGCTGTTTCAGTGGAAAGGACCCATCAGCTAGCACAACTGCAGTTGCTGATGAGATAGCTTTAGGAATGGAATACTATATTGCGCACTTCTATCTCATCAGCAAAGGTAGGCGCAACCGATGGTTCAACCGCGAGTGTGCCAACGCTGCACAGGCAGGCGGCATACCACGCTTGGATCAGGGGTCAAGCTCTTGGGGATCCCGAAACCCGCTCGCTGAAAGCAGCCTATAATAATACCACCAAGTCCTACAAAAGAGCCTACATTAGAGCGGATGCCCAGCGCGTTGCACGGGTCGGCCAAGAACTGACACATCCTACGGGCAGCCGTAGCTACTGGCGTCTGGCCGTGCAATCGAACTTCTGCCTACCCTCGCTGCCACCATTGAGTTGTCCTGACGGAACTTTAGCTCACAAGCCGCAGGAGAAGGAAGAGTAATAATTACCGAAGACTAAAAATGCATTCACAGTTAAAAAACATTGAAAAGTGGACAGAGACGACTTTGCTTTTGCACCCCTCTTAATATAAATATTATTGCAATTTGATTATTAAGATATTTATCGTTTGAGAATACTCGTTATCAGTGACTTTGAATAAGAGAAAAAGAGAGCACTCTTAATAATTAAGAGTGATATCATAGTGTGAGAATATGTCACTGTTCGTTCCAAAATTGCCCCCCTGGCGTTATGACCTTAAACAGATGGTCCTTTGTGTTGTGCGAGTTGGATTACTTGCGCAAGGTCGTCTGGAACCTTTCTTATGACCTAATAGTTAATAGAAAGTATTAGCATAAAACTTAAAAGTCGTGTATGGAATTGTTGTTCCAAAGACCTCCGTCATTGAAATCAGTCGTCATTGATGGGCATTGTCATACGCCACGCTTGCCAAATACAGGTTCCTGATAAGCTATCCATCGAAAAATACGATTTACACTTAGACCCATCCTAGGAATTTAATCCAGAACCTCCGGATATCGGGCCGACTACGACTGCGTTGTCTCACGGCTTCCGCGATAAGTACCTAATTAAAAATGAGCAACGCGAGCGAGCGATGCCAACGAAGCGAGCGTTCCGCGGCTGGCGAGAGCGTCAAAGCCTAAAACTAAGCAAGCATTCTTTACACATACCAACCGAGAGCACAGGACTTTTAACTACTTAAAAATACCATACGCCTAAAAATCTTTATTCAGAGGTTCTGCGTAGTTAGCCCCGAATGTGAGTGTTGAATTGAATCAAAGCTACTTTTTTTTGTTAATGACACATGTTATTCTACCCCACGATACATCGTAAAAAAACTCAATGGTGTATTGCAACTGCTGGGAGAATTAGTTGTTTCTTTTCTAAAAACCTTTTTTTTAAATCTTGCATGGGATTAACAGCGCCCCAGCCGATCGGTCCCCAGATATCGGCAAACGAAATATTAATACAAAAACAGATTGAGTTATACAAAATTAGATGTAGCAGCCACTGTGATGTTTTCGCCCTACGTCGCATTATTTCTTGATTTCTTCACTCGTTCATATCTTATTTTTAGTTACTTTATTCGTAAATTAAAATGTACGAGTAAGTAGGTATTTGCGCGTAAATTAGTAACATTCATTTTATTTTCTTATTGTAATATGTGCTAATTGCTGTAATTGGCATTAGCCGTACTGATTAAATAAGTAAATGTTGTATTGTTGTATTTTAGAAGAAAAGTGTAAAAACATATTCCGGGTCGTATTATACTAATATAATAATAATAACATAAAGTGCGTCATTATCTCCTGAATGAACTATTAGAAGCAAAGCAAAAGGTTATTTCAATAAAGATAATGAGCAAAGTAAATATGCATCCGAGGTCAAATACGCTAGTCTAATTATGGTATTTTGTTTGCCGACACTTTTTACGGTCAGCTGCATCAAAAATGCGAGCGAGAGTTCCTGGTTTAAAAACATTTTAAACAATATAATTATTCTATGTTTTAAGTACCAAGTCTTAATAACTATATTTCTCTTTATATTTTATGTTTATATTCAATTACTCGGTAATTTGTATAAACAGCTTTTGTAATAATTACAAAAGCTGTTTCGGCCTTCCACCGAGTGCTCACATTGTGATGGTATATGGTTGGTGGTAGGACTTATTTATTTTAAATCCGCCTGACTAACTGCCACCATGCTATTCAAGTCTTGTCTCCATAAAAATAATGTTAGTTAGCACTGTTGTTTTAAAAATAATGTTAGCATTGTATTTCCCTCAGTTAGGGGTATCATAGCTAGTTCATCAGTGGTTTTGGATTACGGGTGAAGTGAAAAGCGCATTTACTTATTTTCGTGTGATGAAAGCGACGCACTTACTTGTTGTAAAATATACAAAACAATCTGTTGCTTTACATCTAAAAATCACATACATCGACCCATATTTACGAAAGCAGAACAAGTATCTCTAAATCCAGATGAATGACGGTTCTTTTGGAACCACAGAGGGCTAGACAGTCTGTGTTTGAAACAAACACGTTGCGCCCTCTATGTAGGAATGGAACTAATTGATAGTATCTCCCAATTCAAAGTTAGATAAAAAAATAAAAGGAAAAACGAGGACAGATGAAATAAAATAAAATAAAAGATTCTGGATATTTGAGGACGCATTATCAAATCAATTAATCTATCCATGAAAAGGAGCAGAAACGTAGTAATAATATAGTAATGTGATGAAGGCAGAGAAGGTGGTAAGTAGGTACTAGGGGCCTCCATAAATTACGTCACACCTTAAGGGGGGGAGGGTATCACCAGAATGTGACATTGTGTGACAAGGGGCAGGGGGGTCAAAAGCTTTGTGACGTCACATGTTAAAATTCGAAATGATTTCATAAAGCGATCCTCCTGTATCAATAACTGACATTTTATGAAATTGCTGGCGTACATATGCTTCTTGTTCAACTAAATGACAACCTACCTACATACATATCTGTTGCTATGGTCGTCATCGATATGACGTGGTAACATGTTAGGTATAATGTTGATTTATTAAAGATTATTTAATAAATATAAGAAAAAATAAAGATAACTGTTTTTTTATTATTGTCACATCAGGGGAAGGGGTCTCTAAAAATGTGACAACCTGTGACAAGGACGGGGGGAGGGGTTAAAAAGTCCAGAAATTCGTGTGACGTAATTTATGGATGGCCCCTAATAAAGACTCAATGCGAATTTTTTTTCGCTGTGGTGTTTTCTTAAGTAGAAAAGGCTCGTGCCCCAGCAGGGACCAAATGAGCTGCTGATGCGTTTATTTTTTACACCATAGATACGGAATAAGGAACTCATGCAGAATACTCGTGTGTCACTATGAACTGTATGATAATATAACGATGTTGTACATAATTTACAGACGAGATAACCCAAATACGCCGTGATGAACACAACATGTCTGATTCTGAATGACTTAACATTACTCAGATGGTGAACAGAAATAAAAACTTGCACTATTTGACGGTAATTATAATACCAACTGTTGTATCTGGGTGTATGCCAATTCGTATTTCACTTTGTTAAGGTTTATATTGGCACACACAATACGTATTAGATAAAACTACATAATAACAACTTTGTAATTGCTCACTAATGTTGCGGATTTGTCTAAAGGTGAGTCCACGTTATAAGTAAAATGTTATAGAACTTCTATTATATAACTTATGTTAGACATGTTACAAAACAGTTACAAAAGTTTTAGGTTGCTGTATTGACTCTTATCATTCACACAAATAAAACGCTATTTATCTATGCTTTATATTAAAACATGGTTGGTCATATAGTCTGGCTGGACGCACCTTAAAATGTTGTATAACTTACTGCCGTGCCGTCAGAGACGTCAATTAACATTAATGATTACTTAACACCTAAAACTGTCTATTGTAAAATAGTTTCTAACAGTGACATTTTAAGCACATTTTCGACTGAACAATTGTAGGTGTTAAGTAATCAATAATGATAATAATTGACATCTATGAGTGCGGCAGTTAAACTATTATATTAGAGCATATGTATTAATTGAAGAATTATCATGTTTTGGGCACACTTAGTTGCGCTGTAACGTTCACGGATGTTACAGAAGTGTACTGTATCAGACAACATTGCACAATTTTATTTTATTATTTAACAAAATATAACAGAACAAAAGATCCCTGTAAAAGAAAGGTAGAAAAGAAATCCCCTTGAGTTACTTGTCGGTTCTTACAAGGTATCCCCTCTTTTGAAGAGTTACGAACCGATCGCATAGTGACATTGGCACAGCTAATTTTATAGCCTAAATTGAATAAATAATTTTGAATCATTCCTTGTATGCGCGTCTTTTAATATAATAATTAGGTAGGTATTACTATTGACCAATGAATGAACCATAAACTGTGAGTCTTCTCATACGCACGCGAAAAAAAAAGTTGTTAAACTAGATAATGCAGGAGTCAAAGTCCACGCTATCTTTGCGGGGGCACTACTAATAAAGACGTAGTATTTATTTCTATGGTAATCATTTTCGCTGGAAAATCCTGGATGCGATCAGCTCAAAACAGAAGGGATTGGCGTAACATGGAGGAGGCCTATGCCCAGCAGTGGGTAGATACGGGCTGAAAATGAATCATTATAGTTTCTTAATTTTTATCATTTATTTTTAAATCACGCATGAGTTATGAGTTTTTAACGGCGATATATATATCCTATATGAAAAAGTCCCGTTATTCTCTAACTCCGAGTGAATAGTTAACGATTTTGTTATTTCTGCCACTGCCTGCCACGTGTATGGCTGTAGTAAAAGAAAAAGTATAAGTAGGTTTCGTATAAAAAACATGCCTTTTGCAACGGCATCACGGAAAGGGAAATTTCCTTCGTCAGCATGTTCCGACTAAAAATCGTTTTGAGAATTTATCTATTGCAACGCCTCTCAGATATGCGTTGTTTACTATTAATACCTGCGAGTATTGTGACTGCGAGTAATAGTGAGCAGCGCATATCTAAAAGGCACAAAATAAGAAGACCCAGAAGGTATACATACCGCGTTCGAGCAAAACGCACACACAGAATCTCAGAACAGCTCGGAACAGACACAATATGGACCCTCTCAAGGACGCGGAATCTCTGAACAGCTCCGAGCGCAGATGTTGTGAGATTCGTGTCCGTGTAAGGTTGTCTATGTGTGCGTAACTCGAGCGCGTTTTTTTAAACTTACCTTCAGTAGTTTTTTTTTTATAGTTAGCATGGCAAATGACTCTATCCCACCTGATGTTAAGTGGAAATGGAGTCCAGACGCGAAGATAACTGGTGCAGCGTGGAAACAAACGTAGCATCAGTTAACTTCACTCTGCCGGCCCACAAGGTGCTTCTTCACGCCTGTCTTGAAGGACCCCATATCATAGGAAGGAGGGAAAACGTGTGCTGGTAGACTATTCCATCTTTTGGAGGTGCGACAAAGAAACGAGTTACCAAATTTCTTTGTGCGCGATGGGATATTTGAGACTGAAGCGGTGACTCCGAAGAGCAGCACGTGTACTCCTATAAAGGGAGAAGGTAGGATGAGGTCAAAGAGCTCTTCAGAGCACTCGCCATGGTATAAGCGGTAAAACCGGTAACGGTTGCGCCTAGCTCCACATAAATTCCGTTAGTGTTTAGATAAGGCGCTATTGCGTCAGTGACGAACTACTCAAATATATTAATATTGAATGCAGAAAGAAATGTCTTAACTACTAATTTAATACTTAAAATATAATTAACGCGTAGTGGATGGCAGCTTAAACGACCGTTGGTATTGTGTTTAAAACAAAAGAATGTAAACACTTGCGTGCAATAAAATCGAATAACCGTAATTTATCATACAAACGAGCCTACTAACGCCCGTTCCCAATAACCTATCTTATCTGTTGTTTTGACTACTATACATAGATACAAATTTGACATAAGCTCCATAAAAATTATGTCAAATTTCTAACTCCAGTAAGCAAATAACAGACAGATAAAATATACTTACGGAACGGGCGTAAGCCGTTGATGCTCTGCCTGAGATTGATGGTCGTCAATGAAGCCATTCCGATATTGTAGTCCAAATCCCATGTAATCAGTTCAGCCGTTAAGACGCCAAACCGTGTGTGTGTTTTAGTGTTCTTAGGTTTAGAATTACCCTACATTTCAATGCAATTACTATCTGAAAAGAGACGAAAGTGTTGAAATTACTATCGTTATTTTTTTAATTCGCACCACCAGCTAAACCGTTATAGGTATACAGTTAGTTACATAATAATATGGAGATGGATGACTATGAGGTTGCGACCTTTTTCGTTCACTCTCTAGTCTAGAGAATATCATCACATAACGAATCAAATCAAATCAAATCAAATCAAATATATTTATTGCGAAGTATAGGTGGAAGTTGGTTTTACACATAGTACTTATAAATAGTTCAGCCATATTCTGTCTTACTGACATGCAACATTCAGTATAAAAAGGAAATAATAAAATAATAAAGAATAATTGCAATAATAATTAAAAAAAAAAAAATATTAAACGAAATGTCAATTTTAAACGAAATGTCAATTTAAAAAAATACAAAATAATAATAATAAAATAATAACCACAAAATACATCAAAATACACAATGGATAAGGTCCCGATAGGTCAACGATAACGACCCGATCAATCCCTGGCGGAGCACCAAGGCTTCAAGCTATGCAATTTCTTGCAGTAGAACACACAGCTATAAGACGTCATGTATAAGTGGTAGGCAAAACATTTTGTGACTATTCAAAAGTTCTTATCTACTTAGTTGTTCTTAAACCAGATATAATAGAAATTCAATTGTTCTATGGCACTGTGGTTACATTGGCCGTCCAAGTATTTAGGTAGTACTTTTTATTTAAAGTAGACTCGTTTGTATGAAAATGTTTCGTTGATTAGATTTCATTGCACGCAAGTGTAGAAGGTAATAATTGCATAACATCCACACACGAGTATGCATGCGTCTCCGAGAAGATATATTTAAATGTCCAAAGTCATGAGAACGCTTTCGCTACCACCACGGGATCCCTAGTCATGTGCTCATTCTACAATCAGCTCTGTTGTATGGTGTAAAATTAGAACTTTTAGCTCACTGGATATTTGCCAACGCTCACGTGAACGTGATGGCTTCCCATTTGGAGGAATTGTGTTTACAAACACAACCATTTTGTCATTGAATCTTTTCTTTACACAATAAAGAGTTATTTTGGTTTGCTTAATCGAAGAATAACATCTTATCGCTTCGCTTGTACAGAATCAATGAGTTGATTATAGCATTGTAATTACGGTGTCCGAAATTAGTACCTTCTTTGTATTTATAAGTACCCGGACTTTTTATCAACTCTTAAAGTAAGCAAACAAGACATGTTATTTTTAACTAATGTCTCAGTAGCTCAGATGCAAACGCTTGTCGCCCGGATCACGAAAGGTCAGTCTGGTAGGGGTTCTGGGACTTCGGGGTCGTGGATCGTAGGTCTCGTCCGAGTTACCTTTTTATCTTCGATATCAAGATATCATTGTAAAATAAAAATTTAAATAATGTAAGCTGCTTTAGCAATAGTACCAAATAATTACGAATTTAGAGAAATTTAGTGTATCATATAATGTTAACGTACCCACACATTAACTATTGACTGGCGGCACTTGCTGTTGTGTTTCGTCCTGTGAGTGAAAGTACCGGAGGCCCATCTCTCACCACTCCCCCCTCCCAATTCCTACTCCCTCCTCAAGATCCAACTCCTTCCTCAGGGTTGACAACGCATCTGCGATAACTTTGGTTTTGCGGGTGTCCATGGGCGGCGGTGATTGCTTTCCATCAGGTGACCCGCTTGCTCGTTTGCCTCCTTTTACCATAAAAAAAAACTTAGGAAAGTTCGTTTGTGCTAATCTACTAAGAAAGTAATATACCACTAAGGTGCCTTCTGATGAGCTCGTTGGGGTAGCGACTCGATTAATGCAGAGACATCGAATGGGTTACAAGGGGAAGTTGAAATATCTCTAGCTCCTCCGAGCTTCGTAAAGCACATTTAGTTATGATTTGCGACCGGATCTGCCACGTGGATGTGTGATCCGACTGGATGGCGTGGATACCTATTTTAGTTACCGAGCAGCATTGCCATTGTCTGCACCACTTGTGTTGCAAGCGGTCATAAGATGCGGAGGCCGTTTTCCGTGCTCGTTTGCCGGCAAGTAACATTAATCACAAAACAATATTATTGTCCAGCCCCGAGTCAGCGGACACATCCTCGTTCCCCGTGGAGTGCGGCGACGTGATCCTGGTGGCGACGGACGGCGTGTTCGACAACGTGCCGGAGCCCGTGCTGGTGGCGGAGATGCGGCGCGCGCAGCCGCTGGCCGGCGACGCGCCGCGCCTGCAGGCCGTCGCCAACTCTATCGCCTGGATGGCGCGTAACCTCTCCTTCGACGGCTGCTACATGTCGCCGTTCGCGAAGAGCGCGCGCCAGAACGGGATAGATGCTATTGGTGAGTACATGGACCCGTCATGCCTGCTTCAATGATAAACTCCATCGCCTGGATGGCGCGTAACCTCTCCTTCGACGGCTGCTACATGCCGCCCTTCGCGAAGAGCGCGCGCCAGAACGGGATAGATGCGATTGGTGAGTACATGGACCCGTCATGCCTGCTTCAATGATAAACTCCATCGCCTGGATGGCGCGTAACCTCTCCTTCGACGGCTGCTACATGTCGCCGTTCGCGAAGAGCGCGCGCCAGAACGGGATAGATGCTATTGGCGAGTACATGGACCCGTCATGCCTGCTTCAATGATAAACTCCATCGCCTGGATGGCGCGTAACCTCTCCTTCGACGGCTGCTACATGTCGCCGTTCGCGAAGAGCGCGCGCCAGAACGGGATAGATGCTATTGGTGAGTACATGGACCCGTCATGCCTGCTTCAATGATAAACTCCATCGCCTGGATGGCGCGTAACCTCTCCTTCGACGGCTGCTACATGCCGCCCTTCGCGAAGAGCGCGCGCCAGAACGGGATAGATGCGATTGGTGAGTACATGGACCCGTCATGCCTGCTTCAATGATAAACTCCATCGCCTGGATGGCGCGTAACCTCTCCTTCGACGGCTGCTACATGTCGCCGTTCGCGAAGAGCGCGCGCCAGAACGGGATAGATGCTATTGGCGAGTACATGGACCCGTCATGCCTGCTTCAATGATAAACTCCATCGCCTGGATGGCGCGTAACCTCTCCTTCGACGGCTGCTACATGTCGCCGTTCGCGAAGAGCGCGCGCCAGAACGGGATAGATGCTATTGGTGAGTACATGGACCCGTCATGCCTGCTTCAATGATAAACTCCATCGCCTGGATGGCGCGTAACCTCTCCTTCGACGGCTGCTACATGTCGCCGTTCGCGAAGAGCGCGCGCCAGAACGGGATAGATGCTATTGGTGAGTACATGGACCCGTCATGCCTGCTTCAATGATAAACTCCATCGCCTGGATGGCGCGTAACCTCTCCTTCGACGGCTGCTACATGTCGCCGTTCGCGAAGAGCGCGCGCCAGAACGGGATAGATGCTATTGGTGAGTACATGGACCCGTCATGCCTGCTTCAATGATAAACTCCATCGCCTGGATGGCGCGTAACCTCTCCTTCGACGGCTGCTACATGCCGCCCTTCGCGAAGAGCGCGCGCCAGAACGGGATAGATGCGATTGGTGAGTACATGGACCCGTCATGCCTGCTTCAATGATAAACTCCATCGCCTGGATGGCGCGTAACCTCTCCTTCGACGGCTGCTACATGTCGCCGTTCGCGAAGAGCGCGCGCCAGAACGGGATAGATGCTATTGGTGAGTACATGGACCCGTCATGCCTGCTTCAATGATAAACTCCATCGCCTGGATGGCGCGTAACCTCTCCTTCGACGGCTGCTACATGTCGCCGTTCGCGAAGAGCGCGCGCCAGAACGGGATAGATGCTATTGGTGAGTACATGGACCCGTCATGCCTGCTTCAATGATAAACTCCATCGCCTGGATGGCGCGTAACCTCTCCTTCGACGGCTGCTACATGTCGCCGTTCGCGAAGAGCGCGCGCCAGAACGGGATAGATGCTATTGGTGAGTACATGGACCCGTCATGCCTGCTTCAATGATAAACTCCATCGCCTGGATGGCGCGTAACCTCTCCTTCGACGGCTGCTACATGTCGCCGTTCGCGAAGAGCGCGCGCCAGAACGGGATAGATGCTATTGGTGAGTACATGGACCCGTCATGCCTGCTTCAATGATAAACTCCATCGCCTGGATGGCGCGTAACCTCTCCTTCGACGGCTGCTACATGTCGCCGTTCGCGAAGAGCGCGCGCCAGAACGGGATAGATGCTATTGGTGAGTACATGGACCCGTCATGCCTGCTTCAATGATAAACTCCATCGCCTGGATGGCGCGTAACCTCTCCTTCGACGGCTGCTACATGCCGCCCTTCGCGAAGAGCGCGCGCCAGAACGGGATAGATGCGATTGGTGAGTACATGGACCCGTCATGCCTGCTTCAATGATAAACTCCATCGCCTGGATGGCGCGTAACCTCTCCTTCGACGGCTGCTACATGTCGCCGTTCGCGAAGAGCGCGCGCCAGAACGGGATAGATGCTATTGGTGAGTACATGGACCCGTCATGCCTGCTTCAATGATAAACTCCATCGCCTGGATGGCGCGTAACCTCTCCTTCGACGGCTGCTACATGTCGCCGTTCGCGAAGAGCGCGCGCCAGAACGGGATAGATGCTATTGGTGAGTACATGGACCCGTCATGCCTGCTTCAATGATAAACTCCATCGCCTGGATGGCGCGTAACCTCTCCTTCGACGGCTGCTACATGTCGCCGTTCGCGAAGAGCGCGCGCCAGAACGGGATAGATGCTATTGGTGAGTACATGGACCCGTCATGCCTGCTTCAATGATAAACTCCATCGCCTGGATGGCGCGTAACCTCTCCTTCGACGGCTGCTACATGTCGCCGTTCGCGAAGAGCGCGCGCCAGAACGGGATAGATGCTATTGGTGAGTACATGGACCCGTCATGCCTGCTTCAATGATAAACTCCATCGCCTGGATGGCGCGTAACCTCTCCTTCGACGGCTGCTACATGTCGCCGTTCGCGAAGAGCGCGCGCCAGAACGGGATAGATGCTATTGGTGAGTACATGGACCCGTCATGCCTGCTTCAATGATAAACTCCATCGCCTGGATGGCGCGTAACCTCTCCTTCGACGGCTGCTACATGTCGCCGTTCGCGAAGAGCGCGCGCCAGAACGGGATAGATGCTATTGGTGAGTACATGGACCCGTCATGCCTGCTTCAATGATAAACTCCATCGCCTGGATGGCGCGTAACCTCTCCTTCGACGGCTGCTACATGTCGCCGTTCGCGAAGAGCGCGCGCCAGAACGGGATAGATGCTATTGGTGAGTACATGGACCCGTCATGCCTGCTTCAATGATAAACTCCATCGCCTGGATGGCGCGTAACCTCTCCTTCGACGGCTGCTACATGTCGCCGTTCGCGAAGAGCGCGCGCCAGAACGGGATAGATGCTATTGGTGAGTACATGGACCCGTCATGCCTGCTTCAATGATAAACTCCATCGCCTGGATGGCGCGTAACCTCTCCTTCGACGGCTGCTACATGTCGCCGTTCGCGAAGAGCGCGCGCCAGAACGGGATAGATGCTATTGGTAAATACGTCGACCCGTCACGCCTACTGCTATCATCAACTCCATAGCCTGGTTGGCGCGTAATCTCTCCTTCGATGGTTGCTACATGTCTACATGATCGCGAAGTATATAATTGTCATAAAACAACTACTGAGGCTAGCCTTATTTATAATAAAATTCGGTCACCTATCCATGGTGAGACATGCTTAGCTTTTCGATCGCAACTCCACTGGACCCAAACAACTGCATAAACATGTTCCTAGTTATAATAGTATGATTTACGGCCTTGCTTTTTTAACGTATTTACTATTTATATCCTCTTTAAAATAATATTTCTTTTTTTCAGGTGGAAAACCAGACGACATAACGGTGCTACTAGCCATAGTAGCGCTATGAAAATGTCTCCCATGTGATTTAGATAGAGTTTAGGTACATGTTTTGTCAAAGACATGCGAAATTGATAGATCTAGTAATTTAACAACGACACCAAAAACTAAGTAACTGGGCCATCCATTACGATGTTATTCGATTTTCAGATCACTTACTCGGATAAGGGCTCACCTTGTGAGTCGCGATAAAAAGCCGATGCGCACTTTCGGCGCAGTGAGATGATCTAATTGTGTTGATTGTCTGATAGTAAATTTGTGATTGGACGAGTCTCTTTGGTGACAAGCTAGTACACTAGTCACATGTAGTGATACCAAGTTGCGTGTTTCATAGATCGCTTGTCACTTGTTTGGTGTATGTTTGAAAATGTTGCAATAATTTTGCGATTTATTAATGTATAATATTGATAATGTTGATTAGCAGTCCTTAACATCTTTTTTTAGTCACAACATTAAATGTCTTTGTCTATTTAAATAGATAATACGTTAAATGCAATCAATGTCCACACATATTATTAAATTACTATAATCAGTAATTTTTAGTTATTTAAATTGTTGACATGATAAAAATATAATGCTACAAACGAAACATTGGCTGTTCTCAGTTTTATTATTTGATAGTTTCTTTATTTAGAACACTTATGATTGTATTTATGACACATCAACCGTTTAGTGCTTCAAGTTGTGAAAGGTTGACTTAAGGAATTTGTGAATGCTTGTATGAAGACTGACATACCTAGTTTTACTGTTCTTGTTGTTACTATAGAATAAGATGTTACAAATCCACGTATTGAAATATGGCACTTGCGATTTTTTGTAACATTTATTTCATTTTTGTACATTTTTTTTTAATAAAATTAAGTATTATGTTTTACGCTACATTTTGTCATCTGATTTTCTGATCATTATGTGACTTCTGGTGTTGTCCTGTTGAATTACTTTAATTCGGTAAAAATAAAGTAAAAGTGGATTCTACTTATTTGAATGTATGTGGTTGTTGATTGTGATATGTATGTTTTGGTATTTATACATTTTCCTTTGCTACTGTAATAATTTTAATGCATTTATGTAAAGGTTCTCATTAAATCCTCGACTAGCAAATCATTTTGAATGTCAGTATGTTTTAGGTACGCTACTGAAACTATGAACCAAAATATTTTAAATTATTTCATTGAATGTTGAACTGTAAAGTCATCATTATGCATCTTCAAAAATACTTGTCACTTTGCATCAATAACAAAACGCATATATTTAATAAAAACTATTATAATAAAACTGTAAATTCATAAAGGTATAACTTATAAGTTGCTCTTTTCTTACCAACCTATTTCGAAACAGGCATTTATATTTATGTATAGCCAGTTATGCTATAGCTAATATTTGCGCTACAAATAAGAGAAACCTGAGCAATCTTTGATTGGAACTTATAAAGCTTATGAATGTGTGTTTTATTTTATAGCTTGGATTTATTTGAGCTGGAGCATTCGTGATACCTATTGTAATGTTTTTTTTATGTATAAGTACTTTTTTTCTACAGTTGGTAACATGGATAATCTAAATTGATTTATAGTTCCAGATACTGTGTGGAATAATAAAAATAAATAATGCTGATCTTAAGTAAAATTGTTTCACTGCCCTAAATTATTCATTATAGTTGATATTAGTCGCTTTTAATAGCGACAGTAATTACAAGAAAACTATTAAATGAGATGTTGCTAAACAAATAGTAAAAGTAGCTTCCTTGTTAATTTGTTGGATTGTTAGTTTCTTAGATCCGGCTGTCGTCGGAGCAGAAACGAAAACTTTTATTAAAATGAAAGCCAGATTATATCATAGAACATTGTATTCTCAAAAACAAAACTATCAAATACCAGATTAAAATAAAAAATAATAACACCAAGGAATATGTTTTGTACCTACATATTTTAGGATTGCTACTTTTTTAACAGTTAAAAAGTAGCAACATTTGTCATAATTATTTAATTTTTTGTGCATGATTTTACTTTTAGAGAATTTCTAAAAAATAAATAGAATACCTAATAATAACTTTTCCCTAGAATAATATACACATTTTGGCTTGTACAATTTATATTCTAAGTTTGGTACTTCATTTCATTACGTAACTTATCTATCGTTTTCGTCATTATCACCATCGGGCTGACGACGCCAATCGAATCCTCCGGGGCGAATATGCGCAAGCTCGGGTAATTGTTCATATTCAGGCTCTTGTGGATCAAAAAGTTTTTTCCTAAAAGAAAAGAAGATCAGTTGAATGAAAGTTATAATAGATTCAGAATTAAAAGATAGAAATCAGTTGTTCTAATGTCTAAATCATACAGAAACTTAGGTGTCTTCAGAAGTTTTTGTCCTCCCCGTTGACGTGGCAATACATCTTCCATAAAGAAGTAAATGTGCCCAATAGCCATGCCAACCAAGTCCACGGATATTGCGTTGCCAAGTAAAACTGAGAATCCCAAGAGTACCCATGGAAGATAAGGAGCCTGTAAAAAGTTTCATTTTATTCTGTATGTTTCCAATTGTTTCTGCTTTATATCTACTAAGTTACTAAGATTTACTAAGACTTGCATGATGGAATTAGGAACTTAGTAGAGATATAAAGACTTACTAAGATTTACTAAAGACTGACACCCGTTTGCACTAAACATATAAATCGCCTAAGTCTTTGCCTAACTACTACTCGGTCAAGTTGGGTTATTCCACTAATCCCCATCGACAATCCCCATCAATGGAGATTTGTGGACTTTTCTTCCACAAATCCCTATTCAGTGCTAATCTAATTGATAATGGGGATTTGTGGAACAAAAGTTCACAAACCCCCATTTGTTAAAAATAAAACAACTATTTACTGTATAATCAAATAAAATAAATTGACTCGGCACTTGAGTGTAAGCGATGTTTTTGAGCCAGGTGCCGAGTTACTTGACGTAGTTGTAGTAGTTAAGCCAAGACTTGCGATTCATAAGTTTAGTCCAAACGGGTGTTAGTAATCTTAGTAGACTAGCAGGTCTTAGTAAAGGTTAGACAAATAAAACCAAATGCTTTCGAGAGTGCTGTAAAAGTACATAACATAATGTTTATACCTGGAAATTCATAAGGCCAAAGAAGTTCATTCGAACAAACACATTACGCCTTGACCACACATACACAATCATAATAGTAAAGGCTTGACCTAGAAATAACAAATTAACAAAGAATGCACATAGCTGAATTATTTGTTGAGGAAATTATTGTTATTGAAGTTTAATAAATAATAAAAACTGCATTGGCCTTTTCCAACTACTTCCATAGCCATTGTATTAAAACTTTATATTTCTTTATGAAAGCAAGTTAACCTGTCTGTCCCCATGCTGGGTGAAGGCCTCCATCATGAAAATCAAGTCATCACTATAACTTGATTTTAATGTAGTAATAATTGATGTTTTGGTGATGACAAACCCAGGCTATGTATTAAAAAAACCAAGAAACTGCCTGGTCTGGGAATTGAACCGGGGACCTTTGGAAATTGGGCTGAGCGCTTTACCACTCTGGCCACAGAGACATTGAAATAAAATAATGTATTACCAATTAGTAAAGGATACAATCATCAGAACACCCCCAAAAACAAACATAACAACAAAATCTGCAGTTCGTCCTCTAAATGAGCCTTCTTCCAGCATTCGGCAATATCTATATGTAAATATCATATTGAAAAAGAAATTGAAGCCTAAATTTCCAAAGAAAAGGAATGTTGATATAAGTCTCCATAGCTGGTACTTCTTTAGTATAAGGATAGGATTGAAGTACAACTGAAACGGAGACACAAGGTCGAGTTGCTGCAACAAAAACGCATATATAATAAAACTATATCTTTTATTTTATTAAATTATTTGGCTCTAATACATATAGGCACATAGAACCAAAAAGTTGATATTTTTATATCAATATTATTAAAATTTCCAATTGATAAAAGTTGGAAAACAAAAAAAAAACATGGTATAGCCATTACAAACTGAGTAAAGGACTTAGACACAAGCTGTACTGTTAGTTTTGTTTTTAAGGATTAATTTGTCAACTTACCACAGCCAAGGTGGTGACAACACAAGCAGTAGTATATGCTCGAGTCACAGGAGGTATAAGCATGTATTCCTGCAGCAGTGTTTGATATGCCATTTTTATTACACTATACTTCCACTCAATTCATTAAAAAAATGTCTAATAATTGGTAATCGGACTCATGTACTGAGACATGATTGGGCCACATCAGGGTAAACTACAAAGAAAGAAATATTAGTTAACTAGCCACAATTGGGAATATTGTTTGTCTGTCATTATAATAAGGATGAAGTTTTGTTAAAAATTAAGAAACACCTTCAGTAGGTAGGTACTAGAATCAATAAAAACTACGAGAAGATTAATAAAATTAAATAGAAATTCATTATCATATCACTAAAAAAACGTAAACGTCACTCACTTGACTTTTTTTTTAATTTGTTCATGACAATGGATGGATAGTAGTCCTTCAGTCGAAAACTTAATTTATACGTTCTTCAAAATTAAACTGATGATGATGAATGATAATAGAAATGAGAAGTGAGAAATGATATACCCCCCAACCCCTCGAGTATCTCAGTAAAAAGATGTGGGGCTTTACTAAGTCCTCACGCAACTTCTTGAGAGAATTTGAAAAGTGCCGTTGCACTGTTTTGTTTCATTTGCCAACACTCATGCACACTCACGAACACTTAACGGTTAATAATCCACCATTATTTCACATATTCAACATAACACTAATTTTAGAAAATAAAACGAAACCGCAGACATGACTCTTCACTTTCCCGCCAAAAAGTCCACTCACTCACTTGACTTCAGGAAAATTATTACTAACGTGAACTTACATGCGTGCTTGCATTGGCTTGCATCTTATATCTACAGCTATATGCATGCATGTGACGAAGTGATTTATGGAAAATAAAACAAAAACACAATGTCACGTTACACAAATAATACACTACCTACCTCTCAATAAGATTTACTAAAGTAGTGTTGCCGCATAATCGATCGAACATCGATTATAATCGATTATTAGATGGGCCCCAAAATCACCCATACAATCGATTGGACTATCGATAGTATCGATATTTTCGATTTAATCGATACTATCGATGTCAATTATATAGCAATACTATCGATTATAATCGATTAATAAAAAATAAAAAAATCGATTATAATTGTCTAAATGCCCAATATAATTGATTATATCGATAGTATTGATAACAATTATTACAGCAATATGATCGACTTAATCGATAGTATCGATTTAATCGTTTTAATCTAACATTGGTTTATATAGTATCGCATGCCTTTGCAACTATTAGTTAAATGAGTAAGTATGAGCAAACATAATAAAAGTTATTTTATAATGTTCAAGTTTTTCATTGTGACGTTTGACGATAGGCTATTATGGATATATTGCACATCAGAAACAGGAGCAATATAATCTAAACCAATGTTAGATTAAATCGATACCATCGATTAAGTCGATTATATTGCTATAATAATCGTTATCGATACTATCGATTATATTAGGCAATCATAATCGATAAATCAATTATAATCGATAAAAAGATTATAATCGATAGTATAGCTGTATAATTGACATCGATAGTATCGATTAAATCGAGAAAATCGATACTATCGATAGTCTAATCGATAGTACGAGTGATTCTGGGTGAACACAATCGATTAATCGATAGCCGATTATTTTGCAACACTATACTAAAAGCTGGGTTGTTATAGCCTGATGCCTTTGCCTTCCTAAAATTAAATCAAAATTTAAAAGAATATTTGACATTGACGTTTTGGTACCGAAGAACAAGAAAGTAAAAAGTAAAAACTCGAAATCGAAATTGCAGTTTGTTTGAGAATTTATTTGAGTTGAGTAGGTACCTACCTACAGAAATGATAGTTTTTTATCACATTTATTCAGTCAATTCCTAATGTCATTGTATATTTAGTTCATTTAGACGCAATAAGAGTTCATAAAATTATTATCCATTTTCTCTATTTACTACGTTCGTTTTGTTTTATTTGAAACATAGTGTCCCACAATGGATCCAAAAGAAGTTGTTGAACATCTTGTTGCCTTAAAAGTAATGAGATTGACTAAACCTGCATTGATTAGTCCGAAAATTGTGACTTGTGATTCTAAAGATTTGCCAGGTAACATTTTAAATAATTACCTAAAAGACGATGCAACCGCAGTTACACAAATGGAAACACTAGCTGCGGGACAATTCTTGCTGCTGCCGCAGAGCTTTGGAAACATTTATTTAGGAGAAACATTTTCTTGTTATGTTTGTGTCCACAATGAAACCAACCAGCCTGTCCAAAGCGTTTCCATTAAAGCAGATTTGCAGACAAACTCACAAAAGATACCATTAACCACCCAGCAAAGCCAATCTCCAACAATGCTTGATGTTGATGAAACACTGAGTGATGTCATACATCATGAAGTTAAAGATCTTGGTACCCACATCTTAGTTTGCGAAGTCACTTATATGTCCAACTACAGTACATTAGCTTCATTCAGGAAATTTTTTAAGTTTGAAGTAATGAAGCCATTGGATGTTAAAACAAAATTCTACAATGCTGAATCAGATGATGTTTACCTTGAAGCTCAAGTACAGAACATAACATCTGGAGTGATCACTCTAGAACAAGTTTCCCTGGAAAGTTCGCAGCAGTTTACAGTAAAATCCTTGAATGTCATTGAAGATGACCAGTCTGTTTTTGGAGATATAACTTTACTTCAACCACAAGAAAGTTGTCAGTACCTGTATTGTTTAACACCAAAAGAAGATATAGCTAAAGAAATAAAACTCCTTACTGCAGCTAAAAATATTGGCAAATTTGATATAGTCTGGAGATCAAACTTGGGAGAGAAAGGAAGGCTCCAGACTAGTCAGTTACAAAGAATGATCACTGAGTATGGAGATGTTAGACTCACCTATGAAAGATTACCAAGCAAAGTCACAGTTCATGAGCCTTTTGATTTTTGTTGCAAAATTGTAAATGCCAGTGAAAGAACTCTTAATTTGATCATGAAACTTAGATCACTTCAAGATTCCAGCCTGCTCTGGTCAGGAATTTCTAACAGAAAACTCGGCCCATTAGAACCTGGAAAATTCATCTATGTTAACCTCACCGCCTTACCTATCAATACAGGTCTTCATAACATATCTGGGCTGTCCTTGGTTGATATATTCTTGAAGAGAACTTATGATTATGATTATTTAGCCTCTATTTATGTAAGTTAGGATACAAATTATTGCTTGATCATGCATTGTCTATTTATTATATTGTTAGGATATAGGTAAAATATTATGTTCTAATTAAAGGAACTAGATTGTATCTGATTTATTTGTTATAACTCAAAACTTATTATATGCCTAAGCTTGTGTGAAATGTAAATGCTTCCGAGAGAATTAAAGTTATTTATTATTTACTGATAACATTTATTTCTTTGAAGCTAGGTCAGATAAAATAGTAACAATTATTTAATTTTAACAAGCCTCCATTTAGTGAAGTAATATTATTAATACTGGTTGTTGTAGAGATCCTTGAAGGAGGCCTTTGTCCAGCAGTAGACGTCTTTTGGCTGAAATAAGGATCATGACATTGAAGCTTAGCATTGAAGCTTCCACTTCCACTGCAAGTCTACCTAATGTAATAAGTTTAATCCATTTTCCATCTACTTGCCTTGAGTCTCCCACAGGAAGTATTGGGTTAGTATTGGCAAACATAAGTCCATAGAATATTTTAATTCTTGAATTTACTTCAGTTTATTAGTTATTAAAATAATATTTGCGCAAAGAAATTTAGGCTAGGGCTTGATACCATACCGGTACCAAAAATACCGTTATTTTTCATTACGATGCCTCGGTACCGGTACTTTAGTTGGTACCGGTATTCATTTACTGGTACCAACTAAAGTATCGGTACTATATCAAGGTCTGTATTACCGGTATTCGCTAAGGTACAGATACCGAGGTATCGTAATGAAAAATACCGTTATTTACCGGTACCGGTATCAAGCTCTGATTACGAATCAATGGCATAATGACGTTCATAAGAGCTATTTGAAGCCTAAACAATAAATGGTTATGAATTTTTAAAATTTTGATAAACACGTTTTCCCTCCAAGACGTGAAGAAGCACCTTATGGGCCGGCGGCGGCAGGGTGAGGGTGACTGATGCTGCGTTGTTTTCACGCTGCACCAGTTGTCTTTGCGTCTTGACTCCGTTTCCACTTACATCAGGTCATAATTGGTATAATAACTTGTCAAAAGAGGTTGTAATCGTGATTCGTAGCTGGCCGTATGTGTGACTGACGGATGTTTGAATATTATGATTGTCGGGAAAAATAGAAGAGAATGAATGTCTCTCGATATTTTCCACCTACGGTCTTATGATTTTTATGTAAATTTTAATTTTTTATTCTCAATATATTTTATCCACAGTTTAACTTTGCGTATTATTACTCTACTAGTGTAGGTAGACAGTGATTACACCTGTAATCACATAACTTTAAGCATCAGGTAGAGTGGAGAGTGAAGTCATTTGCCGAAACAGAAAAAAACTCCGAACAATAAAAAAAACTAAACTCTCACAATAATTGATTAACTCTAATCAAAATACTATTCATAGGCTTAGATTAATGATTTTTCAATCGTCGTCAGATAAAGTTTATTCATTCATTGAATAATTTGACATAATTATTGACAGATTCTCTTTAGAAAATATGACACAATGAAAATCTTATTCTTTGGATAACACCAGTTCACACATATCTGAGGATTGAAAAATCAAACAGCATCTATATTAATTATTTAAAGATTAGGCTGTATGGGCGTAATCCCTTTAACTTTCCTGAGGCGTAATTTTTTTTTAACAATATTTTGCATTGCATGGACGGAAGACAACATATAATAATTTCTCTTTTTGACTGAATAAAAGAAACCTTACGGACATCATGTCATATTATTAAAATAGTCAAATGGGGAAGACATCAAAAGATAAACGTGATATCTATTATAGGTTAGCCAAAGAAGAAGGATGGCGGGCAAGAAGTGCTTTTAAACTAATGCAAATTAATGAAGAGTTCAACATTTTCGACGGTGTTTTGAGGGCCGTTGATCTGTGCGCGGCTCCAGGTAGCTGGAGCCAAGTGTTAACAAAGAAGTTACGACAAAATACAGAAAATGTAGAAGACGTTAAAATCGTAGCTGTTGATTTGCAGGCAATGGCTGCTCTGCCTGGGGTTATACAAATCCAAGGCGACATTACAAAGTTATCCACAGCTAAAGAGATTATAAAAGAGTTTGAGGGTCTAACAGCGGACCTAGTGGTTTGCGATGGCGCCCCTGACGTTACTGGCTTACATGATATCGATGAGTATGTACAATCGCAGCTTTTACTCGCTGCTTTGAATATAACAACGCATGTCCTAAAGATAGGTGGTGTGTTTGTTGCAAAAATATTTAGAGGGAAAGATGTGACACTACTATATTCACAGTTGAAACAGTTTTTCGAGTTTGTGACAGTTTCAAAACCAAGAAGTTCAAGAAACTCTAGCATTGAAGCCTTTGTTATATGCCAAAATTATCAACCTCCTCAGGGATATGAACCCACTATGGTGAATCCTTTGCTTGACCATAAGTATTGTGATTTCAATCAGTTCACTGGTCCAAACAGATACATAGTCCCGTTCAATGCATGTGGTGACCTGAGTGCTTATGATTCTGACACTTCATATCCATTGCTATTGGAAGGACAAACATCTTATGAGTACAAGGACCCAGTGCAGGCACCAATTAATCCACCATATAAAGAAATATTAGACAAAAAAAGCAAAAATGTATAAACTTAAGTTTAATAATAAATGTAAGTTAAGAATATAAATGTAACTTTATATACATACTTCTTTTTATTTACTTTTGCTAAATAGAAACTTGCTATAATACTGCTAGCAGTTGAAAACAAAATTGAAATGATATTATTATAAAAAAATAAAAGAAATATTACTTACTTATACATTGTTTCGAAATCATTTTAAAATATACTTAGTTATTTATAGGCACTGATTTAAAGCAGCAGTTGTTTAAACCTCTACTAGGTTTGTTGGTAAGTTTAAAATTAGAAAATTCATATTTATTAACAAGTTCTGCAATTAAAACTTAGTAGTAAAATAAACAAAAATGAAACATATAAAATAATATAAATAAGGTTTATAACAACCTAAAAGTAATTACTATAACTCAAAATAACGCCCCCTTCTAACAAAAATTTACCTCTTTTCAATTGGTTCTGGTTCTGGTGTCGCTCCCTGTGAACTGACAAACTATTTATCTAACTGCCCATTCAATCATTTTTACTGGCGATTTTTTATTCTTTATTTATTTTTATTATTTTATTTAGGGGTTGGCACAGTGCCTTGATCTCACCTGATGGTGTGGCTCATCTTGGCGTGGCCACCATCACCAACTGGAAATCTGACTTTATAGATAATTTGTCGATAATTTGTCGGAATTTGTCGTGAAATCTAAGAATTTGTCGGTCCACCGTTCAAAAGTTATAAGTGGTTCAAGGTGGCCACCTTGTATCTCTGAAACTACGGGTCGTAGCGAAGATCTGATTACACCAATAATTTGTCGATAATTTGTCGGAATTTGTCGTGAAATCTCAGAATTTGTCGGTCTACCGTTTCAGTTATAAGGGGTTCAAGGTGGCCCCGCCAGGATGAGCCCTCATCCTGGCGTGGCCACCTTGTATTCTGAAACTACGGGTCGTAGCGAAGATCTGATGACACCAATAATTTGTGGATAATTTGTCGGAATTTGTTGACAAACGCCAGAATTTGTCGATGCTTTTATGAAAAGTTATATCAACTTTTTTTTTTTTTCATAGTAAATGTACAATCGCGTACATGAAGCTTATTGATATTATAAAGAGTGCAAGTAAGTAAAAGAGAGTGAATCAGATACATATATGCAATGTAACATATAATTATATGGATGAAAATGAAACGAAATCTTACTAATATTATTAAGTGAAGTTTGGATGTTTGTTACTCAATCATGCTTCAACCACTGGACGGATCGGGAATTCGGGATGAAACTTGGTACAATAAGTTTGGACCTAGAATAGAACATAGGATACTTTTCTCTCAGCATTCCCACGGGAACGGTAATCACGCGAGTGAAACCGCGGGCGGAAGAAAAATTTCACCCCGATCCGTTAAGTGCTTGAAACGTAATTGAGTAACAAACATCCAAACATTCGCATATTTTATAATATTAAGTAACTAGTAAGACCTTAGTTAGGTAGGTACTTACCTATTTATATTTTTAAAATTATTGCGTTACATAATGTGACCTATGTACCTACATAGTTACTCATTCAAATTCGCACAATATTTTTAATAGTGTCATAGTTTATTGACTGAGCCTATGTTTTTATTTATCGTTAAGAAAAATAGGTAAGTACTTTAGTAAAAAGAAGGCAACTTTATGTAAATCGATAATAAACAACACTGCGACTATTAGAAAAATACTTTGGAGCTAACAGGGGTTGCGAGATCCATGCCCGAGAGAGAACGACATGTTTACACTAGTGTGAACGACTTTATTTCGTACGATACAAGGTTTACAATATCTTATACCTACACAAAAAAGTAGGCAAAACATTCCGCCGCACAATTTATGAACGCAGTAAGTACCACTTACTGTGTTTACGATTGTGATATTTGATGTGCTGACATTACGATTTATTTTCTCGAAACTGTCACGTACTTTACTGCGTTCATAAATAGCGCGGCAGCATTGCACTTCGCTGCACTTGTAGTCTTTCAAAGAGATAACAGATGGCGCTGAATAGTAGTTTCATTATTTTCAATATCAAAATAACCTTTATGATTTAAAACAGAATGATCAACGTTCAATGATTAACGGCGATGTTTGTTATTGTTTGGCACGGACCGGGATAAGTACAAATAGCGAGTTAGAGAACTGCCTCAGTTCGCAGTGGTGTATTTAGTAGTATTTGAACTTGTTTTGTAGTTTTATTAGTGGTAGGTATATTGTGCGCGATACTTACTTAGGTAGATAAAAAGCAAGTAAGTACTTTTTACTTAGAGAAGATGTTTTAAAGAAACTTCTTATAAATGCAATTAGTCGACATCGGTGCTTAATTGGAAAATGGTAACTGATTAGAAATACCTATCTATTAATTTTCTTTATAACTACTTTTGAGCCGTGTGGTGGCGGCTCCTTTTAAGAATACTGTCACACCATTCCTTCTCTTGGATGTCGTAAAAGGCGACTAACGAACTGAGAACTGCACATACATATATCCAACTGCTTATAGCGGCGACAGGCTCACCACCTATCACGCGAACACAGGTGCAGTAGTAATTTGGTGAAACACGGACTGTGGCAGTAGTAGCTTTCGAGGTTTTCTGCCTAGTCCTAACCCTCTAGGGATAATAGTCGTGAATATGTATGTAACTACTTGTATGAGCTAAAGTCTTTAGAGTGCTGTAGACCTTAGATAGGTATTTAAAGTTTATTACTCAAGACACTAGCATAGTTGTAGACCTTAGATAGGTATTTAAAGTTTATTACTCAAGACACTAGCATAGTAGATAGGTTTAATGGGTATATAGATTAATGTATGAAGACGCGTGATAGTTGAATTATTGCTCATAATAACTAGGTATTTTTAGTTTTAGTATCATTGAAAACTTTCATGTTGTAGGATATTATTAAAGATTAAAGTTATAAAGAGTATCTATATAATACCTTTCAATAGGTAATAGTTGAACCTCAACAATCACCACTTTTGAATGTATTTTGAGGTTGATAGTTTTTTTTTTTACTAAATTAAAACCATTCATAATGAATATCCGATCGTAGTTATTTAATAAATAAGAATTAGATTGTTACATAATTATATATAAGTACTTCTAGTTTAGGTTCGTGTTAATGAATTAAAAGAAATAAGAAAAACCACGTTCACTAAAAAGAAGAATAATAACAACAGAAGTTATCCCTGTTTTGCTAAACCTCTCGTAACGTTCTTAACTTTCCATGCAATTATCATGAATATTGGATTACCTATATTGTTAATTATAATGTTATGGACTGATTTTTCAACAGTTAACAAAACTAATCCAGCTGATAAAATGTTACCAAATCAAACTAAATTTTATCACCCTATAATACAAGAAACAACGAGATGACAACAAATTTTTAGAATGGCTGTATAATAATCTATTACTAGCAATAAATTAACGTCATGCATTGACTATGTGCATCCGATAAAGAGTCGGACATACCTACGTACACACACATCAAAGTTCCGATCTTTATTCACCGTTTAATTAGTTCATTAATTCACATTATCATTAAATGCTTATGAACGCGACTGTACATGTTGTTGTTGTATGGGAAAAAAGAATTTGATATAACTTTTCATAGAAGCACCGACAAATTCTTGCGTTTGTCGACAAATTACGACAAATTATCCACAAAAAATAATGTAATCAGATCTTTGCTACGACCCGTAGTTTCAGAGATACAAGGTGGCCACGCCAGGATGAGGGCTCATCTTGGCGGGGCCACCATGAACCCCTTATAACTTTTGAACGGTGGACCGACAAATTCTGAGATTTCACGACAAATTCCGACAAATTATCGACAAATTATCGACAAATTATGGGTGTAATCAGATCTTCGCTACGACCCGTAGTTTCAGAGATACAAGATGGCCACGCCAGGATGAGCCTCATCCTGGCGGGGCTACCTTGAACCCCTTATAAGTAACTTTTGAACGGTAGACCGACAAATTCTGAGATTTCACGACAAATTATCTATAAAGTCAGATTTCCAGTTGGTGATGGTGGCCACGCCAAGATGAGCCACACCACCTGATGTTAAGTGATGATAAGGCTAATTGGTGGAAGCGCACTTCACCCGGGATCTTCAACTAGTGAGGCACTGGCTATTTTATCTCTAGCTGCCGGAACACAACAATGCTACAAACATTGATGTTATGGCGACATATTTTAGATGATGGTGGTAGCTAGCCAGGCGGACAAACAAGTCCTACCACTATCCAAACCGAGTAGGTACACAAACATGTAACCCCCGCTGGGAATCGAACCCGGGACCTCTGGGTCTAAACCGGTGGTCTGAACCACTAGACCACAGAGGCGGTTATTTATTAGACTGCTTACGTATTTTTAGTACTGACACTGAGTAGTGTTACACTACTATGCAGGGCGGATGATGGAAACAGCGGTTTACTTGTTACTTTGATGTTAATAAAATAGAAAGGTATAAAATACAAAGGGTAATGAATACGACGAACTTCCACATACTACAAGCGTATTCGAATACTCGAAGTACGCGCCGGTGCGTATATGTACCCTAATGCGAATGGCTTAGCACTGTCCAAACAGGTGTGGAAGCGGCCCAAGCGCACTCGACTCGACGAACTGTCTCGATCGGAAACTGACGCCGCGGAGGCCTTTTGAAGATGAGTTGGAGATGATGATAGATTACTACCTACAGGGAAATATGCATAACTAAACTTTCATGAAAAAAAAGATATAATAAAATCAATCTAGCCACTGACACATTACACGATTGTGGACGTTTAAAAATAGCTAAAAGAAGGCCTCCCAATTTCCCAGTTGAAACCATTTGTATTTATAGTAGCATCCGATTCTAGTCATTAAAACGAAGTTCTAAGCAACCGTATACGGTTAGTTGGAAATTTGTTTGATTGGGATTCATCACATTAGGCTATTTGAGACTCCTGAGACTCATCAGATAGGCTTTATCAGACTTTTAAAGACTCGCCAGATAAGCTATCTCAGACATTGAGATTAGCTGTCTGTAAATCTTGAGACTTACTATCTAGTAGCCTATCTAGGCTATCTATGACTTTTAAGACTCGTCAGATAAGCTGTCTGAGATTTTTTAGACTTATTAGATAGGCAATCTGAAATTCATTATTCAACGGATAGTCTATCTGAGACTTAAAGGGGTCGTCAGATAATTTATCTGATACTTTTAAGACTCACTAGATAGGCATGCAGATTCCATGAGGCAAATATTATACCTAATCTCTATTCTGTTTCCCCGTCCTTGCTTGATACGTCGCTGCCCGTGCTGCCCCATTGGAATAAAGTGGGAAATACAAAGTTACCAATGTTCTGCTACAATGATGAACTCGAAAAGTAATTTCTAATAAATTAATATATGCTTGAAACTTTATATTTTTTGTCTCTGTAATCGTTGCTTCTAATTTTCCTAAGACAAAGGTTATTTCGGAAAGCTTCTATAAATTCGGTTAGCAGTTCATGCGAATAAGTTCGGAAATCACTCATATTGAGAAATATCTGAATCAAAAAACTTCAAACACAAGTTCGCGAACTTACTCGCACGTCTATCACCCACTTCAGCCACTGCAGTTGATTGAATGCTCTAAGGCCACTGCACCATGAAGTTCTTAAATCCCAATGATATCATGTTTTTAAAAGTAGGTAGACTATATACTGGCATGATAGAAAAAATAAACATAATAATCTTCTTCATATTATTTGGCATCACTTTTTGCTGTAATCAATCAAAATTTTTCGTTTCAGAGATAAGTTGGTTTAAAATTTACTGTATTTTTCTATTTTTTATTGTACATTTTTGTAGTTATAACTATGGGGAAGTTTAAGATGCCCACGGTGAAACAATTTTTAAGGAAAAAGGTTCGAAGTAATTTTTACACTTACAAAGCTACATCGAAAGTATTTTGCCTAAAATTGTGAGTTTGAATCTCACCGAGGGCCTGAGGCAGAAAGCTGCAGGCCTAATTCTTGTAATATGTAGCCTACATTGTGTCCCACTGCTGGGCAAAGGCCTCCCCCTCAGCGTCTCTACGCGGGAATTGAAAATAAAAGATTCATTTGAGTGCCTAGTGTGAGTTTTGTTTACTATCCGTATTCATTCGAATATGTTTACGAAAACGAAAAATAGTATTGCATTGTAGCAGCGCCTTCTGGCGACATACGACATACTGTAAGTGTACTGTAAAATTGAATTAAATAAATAAATAAATAAATACGAAAGGAGTTAACATTTTGCCATACAAAATCTCGTTTTCGTTAACGTGATCGGATGGCGAATGAAAGTCGCAATTGGCACCCAGTTTGTATAAAGAAAATTGCGCTTGGTTAATACCTACTTAATTATTGTTTTAAAAATATACATTGCAGATAATATATGGCCCTAAAAAAGATCCTGTATGGGTTTATTTGGAAAAGGAGATGCTGGCCAATATAGAAAACAAACCTTATAATGAGAAAGTTGGGAAATGGCTAAGATTCTTAAAGGAATTGAGATATTATTTCTACTGTGAAGGTAATATTAATTTTCTGAAAGGGTGTAGGTACTGTTAGAGTATTTGATTATTAACGAGGTACCTAGTTACCTACTCAACGTTCTTTAGACATTCAACGATTCAAAGACTCAATATTTTAGGTATCGGAAAGTTCAGAGGTGCATGCCATGATGCGTCATCCATCATGATGATAATTAATTTTATAACTTTTTTGTTGAATTTAGAAATTATTTTAGAGAAATTATATTATGTTGCATTTAGTTTTTACAGACTATCTTGCTATAAATGTTTATTATTTATTGAGAAGAGCAGTAGTACGAGTTGCAAAGTACCGGGTTTGAGTCCCACCCAAGGCAGACTCTTTATTATGGTGTAAATCATTATCGGTATATAGACGTGCATCTACACTTGCTACCGAGTGCTTACTTGGTCACATGGCTTCAAAAAAAAGAAAACAGCACCAACACATTTAATTATATAATAATAATAATGAACAAATAATCGTAACACTCTATACCATAATATGTAGGTGCCTTTTAAAATAAATGTTGAACGTCCTCAACGTGTACAAACTTTAATAAAAGATAGCGCATCTACACTACTGTTCCATGACCCATAACAACAATAAGAGCTCTATTTATTTATTCAGCTAAAAGAAAAGTAAGAAGATTAAAACGTGAAGTGGGTCCCTCGTGGTACTGTGAATTATCGAGCTGCCAAATCGAAGTCCTAAAAAAGTTGAAAGCAAATATTCATCAAGATCTATTGGAGGACCTGCCAATAAGAATCCGGCAATCGTTGTCCGACCTAGGAATCACGTTGAGGATTCCAAAGAGTCTACTCATGAAGGCCATGAATGAATCGTTTAGCGACCCTGGAGTGTTTGTTTGGTATTTGTACACCGCTTATTATAAGAAGCCGCCCAGTGAATTGAGACCTGGTAAGTTATTTTTTTCTAAACATCAAGCGGCTTGGTACGATCTGTAACATCATTTATTTATTTAAGATAAGATATAGGGTAGGTACACAGACAGATTACCGTTCCTTCCTCGTGGTTCGTGGTCAAACTAAGTAGTCAAACTAATTTGACCACGAGGAATTTTAACATTCTTCGTGGACAAACTAACTATATAGTTAGTATCGATACTATCGATAGTATCAATTGTTATTACAATAGTCATAGCCGATACTATCGAGAGTGTCGATACTATCAATAGTAATTTCGATATTGAGCTTCAATACTATCGATAGTATTGCAGTACACTGATACTGTTTTACTAAACTGAGATCGATACGCCTATCGATATTATATATGATTTTTTTCTGCCAACCCGCTGCCACCATTTAGATGTCCTGACGGAACTTTAGCTAACAAGCCGCAGGAGGAGATCGATCATGGCCAAGAGGCCAAACTCTTTGCGGCTAACTCCCGAGTCGATGACTGCAATGCACAGCCACCTACAATTTCTCACTATGGCCACACAATGCCCGATTTTAAAATCAGGCAGTGTGACGTCCGTGCGGAGCTGCAGTCAATCGATGTCCGGAAAGCTAATGGCCCTGGTGGCATCCCTCCAATAGTCCTGAAAATGTGTGCAGCGGAGTATCCCTCCGTGTTAACGCGCCTTTGCCGTCTGTCGCTCTCTTCAGGGGCTCTAACCGCCTAACTCGATCGCTCTCGTTACGAGTATCGTTTGTGACGTCATCTTGTCATTTCGTACCGCCTAAGGAACCGATATCGAAAATATAGCTCTATCGCAGCGATGGTGATAGAACGACAGGTAGTGTGCTCTTGGAGAGAGGCTAATGTGTAACCGGTCCCCAAAAAAGGAGATCGGTCAGATCCATCGAATTACTGCCCCATAGTCGTAAATTCAGTTTTATGCAAAGTAATGCGCATTTTAAATAAACAACTTGTCCACTACCTAGAAGAACACTCCATAATTCACGATCGCCAATATGGGTTTCGGTTCGGCCGAAACGGTCAACGGGTGATCTTCTAGCGTACGTTGCACATCTTTGGGGTGAAGCTATTGATAAGCGTGGCGAGTCAGTGGCTGTTAGCCTTGACATAGCTAAGGCTTTTGATCGGGTCTGGCACAAAGCTCTTCTCTCCAAGCTCCCGGCATATGGTCTGCCTGCTCAGTTCTGCAACTGGGTCGCTGGCTTCCTGCATGAGCGCAGAATCCGTGTTCTATCTGATTAGGGCTGCCATCAGCTAAATTACGGACCCAGGACAAAAACTTCAAAAACCCAGGACATTTGGGTGAAATAAAGATATTACCCCGGACTCCATCGAAAAAAAATACAATAAAATAAAAACATAGTTATCATATTTTTATTTATTAGAAAATCAACTTAATCGACTAAGGAGGGTGTCCGTCACGTCACGAGACTCACGAGTGCGCGGATATATTTGCCGCACCGAATAACTATGAAATCCCGTAATTTATTGCTAATCATTCCTTTCTATCAAGTTAATCGGATTTCCCCTGACATAAAAAGTGCCCGGGTTTCACACGGACACTTTTTAGAAACCCCGCCCGGACGCTCCCCGGACGGGCGTCCAAACTAGGACAAATCCGGGGAAACCCGGACGGATGGCAGCCCTATATCTGATGGATGCGCTTCGCGACTTATGTCAGTGAACGCTGGTGTCCCTCAGGGGTCCGTTCTATCCCCCACGCTGTTCCTTCTGCATATCAATGATATGCTTCCCCTTGGAAATATTCATTGCTATGCAGATGATAGCACGATCTTTGGGGGATATAAACGGTCACCCAGCGGCAGGGCGGTCGAAACTGAAGTGAATCGAGTGAATCTTGCCATTGAGCTCAATCGGGTATTGGACCTCATATCTAATTGGGCACCAATAATCTGGTTGAGTTCAATGCCAAGAAAACACAGGTATGCGTGTTCACGGCAAAAAAGTCACCATTCCTTCCCCTTCCAACTCTTCAAGGTCGAAGGAGGTCATAGCGATACTGCAGAGCAGTATCAACATGATCGGTATGACGATACGCTGCGATCTGAACCAAAGGGACTACATCGAAGCCGTGATCAAAACAGCCTCACGAAAACTTGGAATTCTGAACAGAGTGCGGCGATTCTTTACGCCGGACCAGTTGTGCCTTTAGTACAAGACACAGGTGCGGTCTTGCGTGGAGTATTGCTCGCACGTCTGGGACGGTTCCGCAAAGTACCTTCTCGAAGCCTTGGACAGATTGCAACGTCGCGCTGAACGCATTATCGGCAATGCAGAAGTGGCAAATACTCTTGAATCTCTTCAATTGCGTGGAGATGCTGCGTCACTCAGAGTGTCTCACCGCTTATACCATGGCGAGTGCTCTGAAGAGCTCTTTGACCTCATCCCACCTCCCTTTCTTCATAGGAGTACACGTGCTGCTTTTCGGAGTCACCGCTTCACTGTCTCAAATATCTCATCGCGCACAAAGAAATTTGGTGACTTGTTTCTTTGTCGCACCTCCAAAAGATGGAAAAGTCTACCAGCACACCTTTTCCCTACTTCCTTTGATATGGGGTCCTTCAAGAGAGGCGTGAAGAAGCACCTTGTGGGCCGGCTGATTGAAGTTAACTTATGCTACGTTTGTTTCCACGATGCACCAGTTACCTTCGCGTCTGGACTCCATTTCCACTTAACATCAGGTGGGAAGGAGTCATTTGCCGAGCTAAGTATAAAAAAAAAGCACCCGAAGGAGATAAATTCATTGAGTTACTAGCTGTCCCGGCAGACCTTGTTCTGCCCTATTCCCTAAAACAAAGTTACATTGATTTGTTTATGTTAATAGCTGCCCCGACAGATTTCGTTCTGTCAAAAATTATTGGCCTATCGCAGTCTAATAGAAATAAAATAACATTGAAAGACTTTAGTAATATCAATGTGATGATACTTTTATTGTAATGCCTTATGGTACACGATATTTTTTGTTTGATTACTTGGCGCGTAAATAAATAAATATAAAGGTTTTCCGACGCGGGGCGGAAGCACGCAACATACAACTGTCCATGAGAGAAGCATGGGTTTTCAATATTAACGCAGCAAACATTCAATGACTGGCCCTGAGATTTATTTATGGTCACAGCGAAAGCAAGCCGCACTGGAAATTGCAGTCGTTTAAGTACAAACGGTACGTCAGTTGGGATACCATTGGGATGCGGGGATCAACACATCTTCTTCCTTATATTTTCCCTTTAGAAAAAAGAAATCAGCCAAATCGGTTTAGCCGTTCTCGAGTTATTCGATTGGCAACACATTTAGCGATTCATTTTTATATAGATATTAGAATTAGTGCGATTCCCTACAATATGGTGATTAGATGTGAAAATAGTAGTTTTGAGCTTGTGTCTGTCTCAGTCTATATTTTCTACAGTCTTTATAATCTTGTCTAAATGTCCAAGCTTAAACGAAGTTTTAAAACACTATTAGCTGCTATTTAAACGTTTCAACTACAATTATCTAGGGTAACGGCACCCGTGTTCGTTAGGAACCAGTTATCTACATTTTTTTCCTTCAATCATTGAAATAGGGTGCAGTAACTGATTTTAGTCTTTGGCAACAAGGAACCACCTGTTTCTTAGCAAGCTATAAAATTTAAATGAGAATCTGTTATTTTTTGACGACGATATTTGTTTCGATCTTTGGTCTTTAAAGTGTCGAATACTGGTGCTATTATTACCCTACGTATAGGTAATAATAAGATATTGAAAAGTAAGTTTCAGATATATTTTTGTTTATAACGCTGCCACCGCTTTCAGAATACGATATAAATGCCATGATTCTAATGTCATGCCTAGTGTTTATCGATCTGGAGGAATGTATTGATAGATTGGAAAAGCTAACATACACGAAGAAAGTACCACCTGACGACAAACCAAAAAGTATGTATGACACAGAATTTGCCACATACAACCTCAATGACATACCTTGGGTCGTCGTTCGTTATTCTGCTGACCATCGGTGATTGGTATAAACTTTCAAATTCTAACAAGCTTTTGTGTTAGTTCACGTTTTGCATAATCACACTTTTAGTTAAAGCGCAACTTGTGCCATGGCGTTAAGGAATTTGACGAGTTTAGGATTGACATCATGTCAAGCCTGTCTAGAACCTCGGATTAACATGCGAGTTTTATTTGCCATTGGATCACGATAACGGGAACGAGAATTTGTATTGCAAATTTTTCTCATCTCTTTTGTGGTCTCGTCCCTTCTTATTCTTTTTCTTCTTTGTCGTAATTGGATTGCATATTTTTAATAAATATCGTGGTAACCGATATTGCAATTGGTGTGTTTGTAGTATAATATTTATTAATACTAATGTTAAGTATGCAGTCAATGAAATATTGTATCTCGCCTAGCAGACCAGAAAAACATTAGTCGTTTTTAGTGTGTTAATAATGTTTCGAAAGTTTTTATTTATGCTAAATAAATTAACTCCTTGGCTGTCGTAAATACTAGACACAATAGAATTTTAATTGTTTGGCACTTACATGCAAGCGCTCGGCCAACGATGGATTAAAAATTAATATTTATGTAAAGAACTCGCACTACTAGGCACCCTGTTGTAGCTTTTTCTCAACATAAAAAAACATAAGTTTTGAATTGCAAAATTTTGGCGCTGCTGTTTGCACTTGCATCATCGCACCAGCTATCACCGTCACTGAAGTAATTCTCACGTATTTCAATCAACAGAGAAGACAAAGTATTTCGAACCTGACATACGGTATGGCGAATACTTGCAGAAGATGTATGTGCCATTGTGCAGCGGCCATCCTTCAACCACCAAGAAGAAGCACAAAGTCCCGCCTATTGGGTACAAGTTTCGACTAAGAAGTGAATCGGTAAGATATTTTTATTGGTTAATTAAATCATGAAATTATAAACTTTAAATGTGTTTTTGTTTGTTTTTCTCCATTTTAAAGCGCAGCAACACGGATGGACGTGATTATTTGCAGCAAAAGTTCGCGAGCACAGAGTGTTTGAACTAAATGTGGTAATGGCACCAGTACGACAGGAACCAGTGATCGACTGTTTTTTCCTGTTATCCTGGGTCAGCAACTAATTTGGTGAATTTAGCGTCAGTTAAATATAGACCACCTACTTCCTAGTTGTTAATGTTGTTATACATGCTTTTTGGCGATGGAAATTGTGTCGGAACGCTGGTGCCTCTACCCTACCCACTATTTAACCCAAGAATAGTTTTACTTTTTAATTTTTAATTGCTGCACTGAAGCTGAATTAAATATTAAAATACAGGGAAAAGCTGTAGCATAGGACAGTTGGACTGTTGGTCGGTTGGTTGGACAATGCAGCCGCCCGGATTGCGGAAGAGCCAGGTTCGATTCCTGGCTGGGTCGGGTAGGCATTTAATTTTTTCACTGTATTTTATAAATATCCAAGAATAGTTGTTATATTTTATAACTGATTTTTGCGACTGACTGAATTTTACGCGAGCAAAATTCCTAGCATAACAAGCACAACGGTTGGCATCAGTAACTGGGCCTAATGTTTATGGGCCATTAATTAGGTTACCTAATAGCAGCATATTTAATCTATATTGTTTGATCTGTTTTACAGAGTTATGAGAGACTTTGTAATGATCACACGTTTGTAAGTATTTTTACTATCTTTAGGAATTTATCTATTAATATTCTGTGCTTCCAAGTACCCTCACAATTTGACAAACAAATAGTAACAAAAGCTTTGAAAACCCTTCTGTATGTAACTGCTCACTTCTCACCAAAACCGAGAATTCAACTTGAATAGAGTTGGGTAGGCGTAATTACTTGTAATAATCTATTTTACCTCTAATGAAGTTTAACCATATTTTCTGTTTAGTTGGAAAAGCGCAAGGAGAGAAATAAGAAACAAAAGCAAGCAGAAAGAGTTTGCACATATAAATTCTGGGAGCCGCCGAGCACACTGAGTAAGTTGTCGTAATCAATCTAGATTTAACGCGACGACGACGCAGAAATATAAATTGTCAACTCAATTTTCAGGAAATACGGACCCAAGCATGGTGGCAATGGTGGAGAAAATGAAAATGTTCAAGAATAAGGCAAAGGCAAAGCACAAGTCGCCATACAATAATGTACAGTATCTCGTGGCGGGGGTATCCTACAGTGGCGATAAACCCAACTATATTTTAGCAAGTAATAAGTACTACATTTTTATTTCTATTAAATACTTATTTATTTATAATACATTGGTTGGTTAGATAATGGATAATGTGAAGGTTTTATAGCTCCAGTAACAAATAGTAGCACAATGTAATACCTATTTATACATTATAGAAGTTTTATTTATCAAAATAGGATTAAAATAAAATAACAATAGAAAAAGATTGTTTAAATGTTTTTCTGATACAATTGAATAATTTAGAAAAGCCGTTGACGACTTGGAGTAGGAAAAGCAATAACGTTCACATTGTCAAGTTCAAATGAACGACATTTGAATTTGTGATCCCAACCCCAAACCCCAACGCGCATTTGGCAATCATTACCCATCAATTTAGAATGTTAATAGGTGTGCAAAATCGCTTGAAAGCTTTATAACAGTAAAGCTTTTATGTATAAAAATACGATTGTTTTTATTTCATTCAAAAGTACCAAGTAGTTATGATTTTATAGGCATTCTTAGTTCGCATAAATATCGAAACCCGCCAACAGTCACGTGACCGCGTTTGACGTCATTTTCCAACGCTCCGCGTAGTCGCTAGTAGCAGTAGGTATCTCGCGTCGTGTTTTGTTCGTTTCATCGCTTCCAGACCTTCCAGTTGCGTGTATTTAATTAAAAATGGATGATGGATTCGAAAAAGGACAATCCGATAATCTACCTAAAGGAAATGGTCTCATGGTTGCTCATTATTACTAAGCTTTTATTTAGTTTCACCTGTCCCGATGTTTGTCTGTAATCAAATGTTGCAAGTTAAATTTGATCCACTTTCCGGTTACCGATTGAGCTGAAATTTTGCATGCATGTGTAAATCGGATGACAATGCAAAATTATTATAACATGGAGCTGATCTGATGGTGGAACCGGAAGGTGGCCATTTTTTATATTTTCAACAGAGAATACAGAAAGCTAAAATTCAAAATTAATGAACATTCTTAACTTTATTTCTTTGAGGGAGGTTTTTACCCAGCAGTAAGACAGTCATAGGTTATTTACTTTACTTACTTTACTTTTGAATTTTTCACACGCCGCGCCCGCCGGCCAATAATATGAGTCGCGAAGCTTTCCTCCGGTGATGCAGAAGAGTAGACAGATACACTAATACCAACATGTTTTTTGCTTTTGTCAGACATTGCCTTGCTGCCTACTGGTTACATTCCCATTCACGGTGGGATCGTCGAGGTTCGTGGCAGCTTCATCACCGCTATCAACGGCTATTGGAAGTTCCCCAAGGAAGTGAAGGAGAAGTGCGACCAAACGTGCGACTGCTTGGCTCAGTGGTCAGTGCTTGATACATTAAGAAACAACCTTCCGAACCAGCTGTAGAATCACATTAAATACTTATACATACCTATACTTATATAGGATAATGGCATCAGTGTTACAGTGTTCGACACTCAATCTGTTGTCTGCTGTGAAATCAGACGCAATAGAATTTCAATTGTTTGTAGGACGGTTCTGGCACTAAGCAGACGAAAGGTTAGGTAAGCCCAGTTTTCGTTGCCAGAAAATAACATAGCCACTACTTACCCTAGTTCAATAAGTCATATAGTATTATTTATTACTATTGTGTACTTTATATTTTTTTAATCTTTAAGACATGTCTGTCCTACTCTACGTTCTTAAGTGCACTATTGTGAAACACAAATGTTGAAAAAAATCCACGAGCAGGATTTGAACCTACACCCTTCTGACATACCGGGTCAGGTGCTCTCCCAATTGAGCTATCGTGGTTCTAACCAGCCCGCCGAAATTATTCAACACTATTTACTTTTTACTTTGAAAGCCAAAGGCGCTCATTCAATGTCAACAACTACACCGTCATTAACATCCGATCATAATATTTTTACAAATACTAAAGATCAGCTACGAAGTAGGCAAGCTATTTATATAATGTTTTTGTTGACCCGGTATGTTAGAAGGGTGCGGGTTCAAATCCTGCTCGTGGAAATTTTTTCAACATTAATTGTGGTTTTGTAATTTGTTTCGCAACAAAATTTGAGTTAAAAATTATATAAACAAAACAAAATCATTTAGCACTATTGTGCCTAAACTGAATAAATATTTTTCATTTCATGTCACATTGTAGGTATATTATCTACACCGTTCTCTAAAAATGTTTACTGGATTCAGGTCCATTATCTCTGTCCCTTTGACATGATTTGTTGAATGTTTTGCTATGTGAGAGAAATGAGCTTGAAGTGTTTTTATACAAGTAGGTAACTAAATTCACAGGGAAAGCACAGCTATGGAGTATATTAAAGAGTCTAAGTGCAAATGCGGCCACCTCTTCGATTTCTATAATGAAGGAAAAGCTAAGGAAAAGTATTTTCATCAAGCGACGAGACACGGTAGCTTCTGGATGGACAGAGCAAAAGTTTATCAGATGGATCCCAAGGAAGATTTTATAAAGGACACTGTCAGAGATGCTTTGATGTCTCGTGATCCAACGGTAAGGCCGGCCATACACGGGCATCGACTTGATATGCTTTGACGGGTTCTACGAGTTTAATGTTTCAAACACAATTCATTAGCAAATTTTCATTTTACAAGCATCATTTGTCAATGTTTCATTTCACAAACTATTGCTTTAACAATAATAATAATAAATAAATAAATAAATAAACTTTCCTACACTCACAAAAATTATCTAGCCTATCATCAAAACATTCAAATGGCAAGCTAGTTAAGTGCACACAATCATCTTATCCGACCTCCATAATATATTTGAGCTAATCCTTAATATTCGTGACACAATCGTAAAAACTTTTATTACTGTGTAAGCGTATTTAACGCGCGCACACGATAATAAAAAATATATTTTCTATTTAAAATCAAATGTAATATTTCATGACTAATCTGTAAAGGGACCTTACCACGTACGCGGGTAATAAAAAATGTAAATCCCAGTTGAACTGCGCACACGGTGATAAAAATAATGTCTTCCAGTAAAAATGTATTTTACGACCGAAAAAATGTAATATTTTACGACTGAAATCGAGAAACCTAATGTAGGTGACGCAGAGCAAATCCTTGCCTGGTAAAAAGGCAGTATAAAAGGCAAATGAGGGCTGACTGGAGCTCATTCTACCAACGCTCCACTTACCAACACCATCTTAGCCGTATAGTTAAGACCATACGCTAGTTTTACTTTGTTCATCTCAGCCAAAAGACGTCCATGCTGGACAAAGGCCTCCCCCAAGGATCTCCACAACGACCGGTTTTGTACTTTTACTCAAATACAGTTTTACTTAAACCGCTGCTAGTTTGTCTGAAAGTTTTCCCTCATCTCTTCCTAATCTCCCGACGCCCGAACTCGACCGTTAACTGTCTATCATTTTAAAAATCATCATGTTATTTTATTTTAAAAGATAAACTGACATGTCAACATTTTTCAGAAAACAATGTTTTAGTACGTTTGTTTCTGGCGTTTTACCGGCCGCTGCCGCTACACGCTCGCTCGTCTTGCGCTTTGTTATTGTCACTAATCTAACCTAACCTAATCTCTCCAAACCTAATCTCTCCAAACCTTACCAACCCCCACTTTTCTGTTAATTGTGGCAGCCTTCCTAGTGGGGGGGCTACGCCCCCCCCCCCAGCCCCCGCTCTCTGTTCTTCCTGGCCGGAAAGTTGACATATATACTGGCCAAGTAACCATTATATTAAATTAAAATAATAGATCTTTGTCCATTTGACGTTTGATAGGAAAAAATAAATAATGTTCTGTTGCAAAATGATAATTTATAAAACAATAACTTTAGGAGGTATAAGGTTTGTGAAACAATTTTATGTGGAGTGTTGATTTGTGAAATGAACATTATGAGATGCTTCTTAACTGAAAATTTGTTAAATAACTGTCGACCTTTCGAATGGTAACCCCTTGTCGTGTATTTACTTTCTGGTTAGCACTTAAATAAACTTCATTTAATTACTTTTCAACTTTCGTACTCTGTCATAGTAACTTTGTTTGCAGCCTGAACCATCGAATCCTACTATATCTGCAAGTGGAATGAAAGAAAAGGATTTATTGGCGGTAGGTTCAAACTTTTTAACTGTGTTTGCTGATCATATTTTTTCTCCATCTACTTACAAAAATAATTTGTACTAACCCACGATGACAAGCTTTTCTTCGTCGTATCTATAGATAGATATTACAATTTTTATTCAATTTATGAGTGGGTTGATCATAGGTCTAGCGGAGGTAAGGCAAAAAAAAAATCGAAAGTAGTAGGTAACTATTTACTAAAGACGCTATATTAAGAGCGTTTACGCCGCACACTAGCGCCGCCATTAAAAAAAAAAACATATCTAGTGGAATGAAACAACTTTTACGGATCTACTCGCGTTTATTTTACACATTACTTATTTAATGTTTATCCTGACGTTTCGAACCCTTTGCAGGGTCCGTGGTCACAGGGAGACTGAGGTGTTGGTCATCTCATAATTAGTTGGTAGCTTGTATACCCTCATTTAAATTTAATCAGGTGCGTTCCGTTTTACGCAGAAAGAGCTTACAGTATCTTTTGGTCTGGCAGTATGGTGTCGGGGCTGGGATTTAATATTTTGTATGATGGGATCCCAGTCTGGTGGTAGATTCCAACCATCTTCTCTATTAAAATTAGGATGTTTTTTAATTTCAATAGCCTCGCGTATCATCCTGGGGATGAATCGTTGTTCTTTAACGAGTATTTGTGGTTTATCAAATCTGATGTAATGGTTGGGACCCTCTAGGGAATGTTCGCATACTGCAGACTTATTTTCGCGCCTATGCTTGACGTCGGCTATATGTTCTTTAACACGGGTTCCTATACTTCTCTTTGTTTGCCCGATGTAAGAGAGCCCACAGTCGCAGTCCAGTTTGTACACGCCTGCATCTTGAAGGGGTATGTTGCACTTGACAGGTCGTAAAAATTGGTTGATCTTCTTCGGCGGCTTGAAGTAAGTGTTGATTGAAGCTCGCTTTAAGATATGTCCAATCTTGTCAGTGACACCTTTCATATATGGAAGTACAGCAGGTTGGCGCTCGACTGTGGTTGGTTTATTGCGTTTTCTGTGACAAAGCCGTGGTACTTTCAGTTTATTATCCTGTAGTACGTGCTTGACATGCTGAAGCTCAGCAGCCAGGTGTTGGGTGTCACAGATGCCGCGTGCTCTCTGAAACAAAGATTTCCCTACAGTAGCCAACTGTCTAGGATGGTGGTGAGAATCACCATTGAGATACCTATCTGTATGGGTTACTTTACGATACACAGTGTGACTCAAACTATGATCCGGATTCCTGATAATTAAAATATCCAAGAAAGCTAGCTTACGACCTGTCAAGTGCAACATACCCCTTCAAGATGCAGGCGTGTACAAACTGGACTGCGACTGTGGGCTCTCTTACATCGGGCAAACAAAGAGAAGTATAGGAACCCGTGTTAAAGAACATATAGCCGACGTCAAGCATAGGCGCGAAAATAAGTCTGCAGTATGCGAACATTCCCTAGAGGGGCCCAACCATTACATCAGATTTGATAAACCACAAATACTCGTTAAAGAACAACGATTCATCCCCAGGATGATACGCGAGGCTATTGAAATTAACAAAGATCCTAATTTTAATAGAGAAGATGGTTGGAATCTACCACCAGCCTGGGATCCCATCATACAAAATATTAAATCCCAGCCCCGACACCATACTGCCAGACCAAAAGATACTGTAAGCTCTTTCTGCGTAAAACGGAACGCACCTGATTAAATTTAAATGAGGGTATACAAGCTACCAACTAATTATGAGATGACCAACACCTCAGTCTCCCTGTGACCACGGACCCTGCAAAGGGTTCGAAACGTCAGGATAAACATTAAATAAGTAATGTGTAAAATAAACGCGAGTAGATCCGTAAAAGTTGTTTCATTTCAATGTGTAGTGTTCGCGTAAACTTTAGAAAACAATAACATATCTAGTGATTAGAGATAGAAAATCAAATTATGCTCAACAAACTATCTGAATGAAGTAATTTAGCATTTTTACGTCACCTAATGAACACCTGACATGTTATGGTTTAGTTAAATATGGCGTTATAGTTAAAAGTGGCCGTAACGTCTTTGTGGTGGACTGTATTTTTGTTGAATTAAAAACTCCTCTTCGATGTATTTAGTATCTTCTTTATTTCCCAGGTTACAATTGAATACTGAACGTTGAACATGATTTTCATACAAAACTGCGCTACTTATGTCCGTTTTGGACGTATGGCAACTAGCGACGCGTTGACACAGTTGATTTTGCGACCGTTACAAAATCCCATACTAACTAGACAAACAAATAAGTGTACTTTAACGTGATTGGCTAATTCATGTTTAGACGTGTTTTGACAAGATCAAACCTAACTTTAACAAATCATACTTATCGCTTTACAGGTACTTATTCCTACATTAAGTTTACAAACAAAATAATAACAAAATAATCAAATTCCCTTATGCTACTGTGTCTTAACTAATTAAACTCGGCGTCCTCAACATCCTCCCCCCGGCGCAGCTCGCGAAGCCTCTTCTACCGGGAGCACGACGAGTTTGCTGACTGGCCTCTTGAAGACTCCTGTCTTTGTCTTCACATCTGCTATCCGGATGCCGCCGTCTGGTCCTGGGTAGGTGCCTTCCACGATGCCCATAGGCCATACGTTTCGTGGTAGCGTGTTATCGGCCACTATTACGACGTCTCCAACTTGTATGGGTCGCCGTCCGTTGTCTCGTGGCTCGCCTCGCGGTATCAGTGAAGGCAGAGACTCGCGTAGCCAGCGTCGCCAAAAGTGATCGGCTAACGCTTGGCTGGCTCTCCATAGTCTTCGGTCCGCTTCGTCACAGGGTCCCGTCGTAGGCAGTCCATTTGATGATCCCAACAGAAAATGGTTGGGGGTGAGCGCCTCTGGATCGTGGGCACTCACACTGACGTGGGTCAGCGGTCGGGCGTTGATAGAGAACTCGGCTTCGGTCAATAGCGTTCTCAGAACCTCTTCGGCGGGTGCCTTTTCTCGCAGCGTAGCGGTGAGTGCGACTTTTACTGATCGCACCAACCTCTCCCAGGCGCCGCCTTGATTTGGCGCTCCGGGCGCTATGTAACGCCACTCCATACGATGTAGGTACCCCTCTTCTTTCAATATGGGTGCCCACTCGGTGTATGCTGCTCGTAGCTCTTGATGGGCTCCGCGAAAGTTCGTAGCGTTGTCGGAGTACATAAGCTTTGGTCATCCTCTTCTTGCCGCCATCCGTCGTAGTGCCATCACTGCAGAGTCTGTGGTGAGTGATGAGACGAGCTCGATGTGCACGGCGCGTGACGTGAGGCACGTAAACAGTGCGCCCCATCTTTTCTCTCGCCGGCGTCCGATCTTCACCATCATTGGCCCAAAGTAATCCACCCCGCAGTTAGTGAACGGGCGATGGAAAGGGTCAAGGCGGGCGCGCGGCAAATCTCCAGTGGCCGGTGCTCTCGGTCTTGCTTTTCGTACCCGACAGAGTGCGCATTCCTTTTCTATAGCGCGTACTGTGGGTCTCAAATGTATTATCCAGTAGCGTTGTCGCAGGTCGTTAGTTACGCGTTCTCTGTTTGCGTGACCCGCGCAGCAGTGTTCTTTCAGAACGATCAGTCTTGTGATGCGGTGCCGTCCGTCCATAATGATTGGCCTCTTCATGTTGTCGGGCGCGGTAGCAGCTTGAATGCGGCCGCGTACTCTTAAGATGCCATCTTCTAACACCGGGTCGAGCTGAAAGAGGCGACTTCCTCTAGTGATTGGTTGAGCAGTCTTCATCTTCTTCATCTCATTAGGGAAGCTATCTTCTTGTGCTTGCTTGATGAGCTCTTGTTCCGCTCGTTCTATATGCCGTCCAATCCGGTGGCCCTGTGTCGACATATGTCAATAAATGCCAACACTCGCGCAGTCGCTCGTACTAACGTTTCATATTTAGAGAAGCGAGTCGGGTCCGGTATCCAGCTATCCCGTCTTGGTTCCACTTCTGTCGTGTGTAGAACTTCTTGCTCTTCATCTTGGTTGTCGTCTATGCGTTCGAGGGGCCATTCGTCTTCACGTTGATATAGGAAGCGAGGTCCCTGAAACCATCGATCGCTCGTACTTATACGATCGCTGGTCATTCTCGTGGCGTCGTCCGCTACGTTCTCTGTTGTTGGTAGCCATCGCCATTCTTCTTTATGGGTGAGTTCCGCCAGTTCGCCGAGTCGATGCGCCACGAATGGTGTGTAGCGTCGAGCGTCGTTGCGCACCCAATGAACTACTGTAGTGGAGTCAGTCCAGTACACGGTTCTTGTTATTGTACTTGTGTTCCTTCTTGATTTGATCAGCAAGTCGCGCTCCAATGATTGCTGCTTGTAGCTCCAACCGTGGTATTGTTTGTGTGCGTTGTGGCGCCACTTTAGCTTTGGCGGCCACTAGCACGACTTTAACGTCGCCGTTGCTGTAGATGATTCTCCAATAAGCCACGGTTGCGTAGGCTTGTTCGCTCGCGTCGCATAGTACGTGTAGCTCCATTTGTTCGTAGGTTCCCGGCGAGTAGCATCTTGGAATTCGCAGGCTTGCAATTTCTTCGAGCTGCGATAACCACGCCGTGAATAGCTCTTGTGCTTCTGCCGGTACAGGTTTGTCCCACGATGTCTTCAGTCGCCATAGACTTTGCAAAATTATCTTCGCTCTGATGGTGAAGTGACTCAGTAGGCCCAGCGGATCGTATATAGACATGACCGCGCTGAGAGCTTCTCTCTTCGTTGGTGCACGCTGCCGACTTCGAACTTCCACTGGAACTCTGTTCATTGAAGTGTTGAATCCCAGTTCGTCTTTTTCAGCGTTCCACATCAGACCGAGTATCTTACTTTCTTGCTGATCTCCCCCCAATCGCATAGGTGAGGTGGCGTATAGCTCCGTGGGCACGTCGCGCAATGCTTCTGTGTCACTTGCGCTCCATTGTCTCAAAGTGAATCCCGCCGCTGCATGAACCTTCCTTGTTTCATTTATTGCAGCCCGAGCTTCTTGCTTTGTTTCATAGCTGGCAACGAAATCGTCCATGTAGTGATTTTTCGTTATTGCTTCTAATGCCCGTGGATACTCTTCGGCGTGTAGCTCTGCGTTGTGGTTGCGAACGAAGTGCGCCATAAATGGAGAGCTTGCTGCGCCGAATATCATACTGGTCATCTTGTAATGTCGAGGTGGACTTGTGCGATCTCCCCCTCGCCATAAAAATTGTTGGGCCGGTTGATCTTCAACACGTATCTTGACCCGTAGGAACATTTCTTGAATATCTGCTGTGACGGCGATGGCTTTCTCCCGGAAGCGAAATAGTATTCCGGGCAGCGATAGCAGCAGATCAGGGCCTTCCAGCAGCAGGTCATTGAGGCTCACGCCGTTACATCGTGCCGCCGCGTCGAACACTAGCCGTTGTTTGCCTGGCTTGTTAGGGTTGTGTACAGCGAAGTGTGGTAGAAACCAGCAGTGGGCGCTGTTCATCTCCGATCCGTCGCATGGCTTCGCGTACCCCTTCTTAAGAAGATTTTCTATCTGGGCAGTGTATTCGACAGCGAATGCTGGCGAGGCGTCCATCTTCTTCTCAATGTTCTGTAATCTTCGTAGTGCCGCGTAGTAGCTTGGTGGCGTGGTGACCTTGTCTTGTCGCCATGGTAAGCCAACTTCGTAGCCATCATCAATTTTCTTAATTGTGTTCTGTACTATCTTCATTGCGCGCTGGTCGGCCTCACTGATTCGTGGTTCCCGTGCGACGCCCAGCGCTTCTATCTTGAAGTGAAACTCCACTAGGTCATGAAGCTGCTTGTCGTGCCGCTCTCTTGTATCGCTGTGCCGATCGGGCTCGTAGAGATGAAGCACGTTCTCATTCTTCATAATCATGTTGCGTGGTACGGTTCCGTGCACCACCCAGCCGAGTTGCGTCTTTGAGGCAGCCGGTTCGTTGGGGCCACCGATTCTCAGTTCCCTGGAGACAATACTTTCCCAGTGATCGGTTCCCACCAAAAGGCCTGGACGCGCTCTCTCGTAACATATTTCTTCTTGCTTCAGATCTTGAAGGTGCTTATGTTGCAATAATTCTTCTGGAATTGATTGTTGATTGTTGAACTTTAAATTCTTCATTGTTCTCGCTTTCAATTGGTATGCGTGATCTTCCTGCTTGCCGCGAACTTGCACGGTGACGAGCTTGCTGTTGTTCTGTATTTGCCTCATATTGACGCCGTGGAGGTGTAGCGGATGTGCAGGTCCTTCCGCACCGACTTGTTTGGCCAGATCCTCGTCGATTAGAGTGATTGTAGCCCCTTCATCCAGCAGCGCGAAAGTGTTCACCTCCCCCCGTGGTCCACCGATGACAACAGGGCACATCTTCAGAAGAACAGCACGTGGTCCGGCAGCTTTGGTGGTAGCTACCGACAACACGGCCTCGTTGCTCGTTGTTGCTTGTTCTTGTGTTGCGGTTGCGGGCTTCTCTTCTTTTTCATAATGAAGCGACGAATGGTGTGGACGTTTGCATTGTCTCACGCCGCATGGCTTGGCGCGACAGCTGCTCCGCCGGTGCTTGTGATGAGCGCACTTGAAACATACTTGCTTTTCTTTCAAAAGGTCCCATCGCTGTTCAGTCGTCATTTCTTTATACTTCGGGCATTGATGTAGTATGTGCGCTTGACCGCAGCTCAGGCACGAATCTTGCACTTCTTCCACGTTGTACACGTTGTTAGCCTTCTTCCTTGGCATCGCAATTGCTGCAGCAGGTCGAACTTCTCTTCTTGTGTTCGTTGCATTCGTTGATAGAGGAGCGTATGTGTATCGTAACGCTCGGTCCGCCTCTTGCATTAAGAATCGCGAAAGCATCACGATCTCTGGTTCCGCCGTCCCTTCATTTTCGTAAGCGTAGTCACACCAACGTGATCTGATGTGCGGGCACAGCTTATCCAGCACCTCTCTTGCCAGTAGAGGATTGTAGAGGTACCCCCGACGATCGATTGTCTTCAATACGCAGATGGTGTTTTGTAACCGCACGGCGAACTGATTGAGGTCAGTGGCTGATGATGATGGTTTCGGCGTCTTCCTTAACTCTTCCATGGCTCGATCGATGATAACTTCAGGTCGTCCGAAGCATTGTTCTAATGTTCTCATAATGACGTTCGGATTGGTGGCCGTATGTAGCAGTGCTGACACGACGTCTCTAGCTTCTCCCTTAAGGCAGCTTCTCAACCGTTGTACGTTCTCAGCGTCGGATATGTTGTACATTCTTGTGCTATCTTGCATCGCCGCTTTGAATGGTAGCCACTCGTTGATAGCCCCGGAGAAAATAGGTAGGTCCATACTTCTTGTTCTAGGCCGCACCATCTTCTCTAAAGTTTCTGCCAGTCGATCGATTCCGCTCCTTGTTCGTGATGGGGTATGTGACGTTGTTTCTCTAGGCGTTTCGAAGCGTAGTTGTCGAACATCTTCTTTCTGGTTGCCTTGCACTTGTAGCCATTCATCAACTCGCTGGCGCTCTTCCTCCTTTGAGACGCGTCGAACCGGTTCATCGTGGACGTTATCGTCATCCTCTTGAATGGCCGACACTTCGGCGGCAAACCTCTTCTTTATTAAATCGGCTTCCAGTTCCAATTCCTTTCTTCTTATAGACGCTATCTTCTCAGTCTCTTCTCTAATTCCGCCAGTCGCATTCTCGTAGTAGCGCTCGCCGTAGATCGATGCGAGCGCACAGAACGCGTCGGTGATGGGACGCGACGCCGTTCCTTTTCTTCCATACTGGGACCAGCCTTATGAACCATGGTGCCCCCTGGATTCGCCTTGCTTTGCCCCTGGTCTACATGTCTCGACGCAGGTGAAGTAGGTGCTTCCAGTGAGAGTCGCCGTATTCGCTCAATTTCAACGCGTTGCATCTCTTGACGCCTTTGCTCTTCCAGCTCCGCTATATCACCTTGACTTCTTGTGACAACCATTGCGATCGGCTAATGGCAACGAAGATTGTAGCTAGACGTCTTGATAGCAGCTCCAAACGTTGATAAAATATTCAGTACCGTAGACGACGAAGGCTTGAATATTTTCTTTTGAATATTTTCTTTCTTCAAAATATTTCTTGAAATCCGGCTTCTCGATGGACCATAATGTGGAATCCGGCTCGAAGGACCATAATGTGGTGGACTGTATTTTTGTTGAATTAAAAACTCCTCTTCGATGTATTTAGTATCTTCTTTATTTCCCAGGTTACAATTGAATACTGAACGTTGAACATGATTTTCATACAAAACTGCGCTACTTATGTCCGTTTTGGACGTATGGCAACTAGCGACGCGTTGACACAGTTGATTTTGCGACCGTTACAAAATCCCATACTAACTAGACAAACAAATAAGTGTACTTTAACGTGATTGGCTAATTCATGTTTAGACGTGTTTTGACAAGATCAAACCTAACTTTAACAAATCATACTTATCGCTTTACAGGTACTTATTCCTACATTAAGTTTACAAACAAAATAATAACAAAATAATCAAATTCCCTTATGCTACTGTGTCTTAACTAATTAAACTCGGCGTCCTCAACAGTCTTATTTAACTAAAGCATAACATGTGAGGTGTTCATTAGGTGACGTAAAAATGCTAAATTACTTCATTTAAATAGTTTGTTGAGCATAATTTGATTTTCTATCTTTAATTACTAGATATGTTTTTTTTTCATTAGTGGCGCTAGTGTGCGGCGTAAACGCTCTTAATACTTTTTAACGCAACTGCCAAACTTAAACCTTTTTTGACGGAGAAAACTTGTCTTAATCTTGGCTACGAACCAGGGTGGGGCAAGTGCCCATCCTTGCCTCACTGTGCGTATACCCATGAGGTTGATTGACGTAAAGGTGAAGATGCCAACGCCGATTGTGTACTAAATATTTTCCCAAAAAATTACCCAATTTTGTTACATGTTTCCTGCCATCAGGCGTTGTTAGCTGATCTGTCGGATACACCGCTCCTTATTCCGCATTTACCAAAAGCGGACTTGCTGAATAATCTCCAAGAATGGGTCAGAAAGAGAGTGAAGGGTAAAATCATGGATAAACAACACAGTAAGTGTAATTTGTGATAAATTCATTTTTATTTTAAAAGGGGGGAAAACTGCTGACGTTCTCTTTAGGCGTCAGAAACTCAGAAGTAAGCATCCCAAGTGAAATCGAGAAAATAATTCGGTAAGCCGATTCACTGATAGTCGAAACTTTACCCGGTGTTTTTTTTTAAATGTCAAATTCTCTATTTGTGGAAGCTGTTTACCGAATAAACTATATCGACTTGTGTTTCGTTAAAGCATTGTATATAGGAACTACTAGGTTCTTCTTATCGTGTCAATGACCTTATATCCTACTAACCCAGAAACCAGCCACTCTCACGGCAGCTTCTGAGGCCTTTATTATTAGGTACTTACTTAATTAACGAAGGAAGACCTTCGTGCAGATGGTTGGGCACAAGGGGTAGGAGAGCAGGTGGATCATGACCTGAATCAGTCGCAGCCGAGCCCCGCGGCATAGCCACACTTAACCATGTTTGACCAACCTAAGTCCGTACAAAGACGGTTGAGTGTTTGTCAAATAGGCCACTGCAGTCAATTTATTACCACTTATACAAAAAAATGTTGTGCCTATGCACAACCTTTTTTTGTTGAAGAGAGTTTGCTAATTGCCTCAGACGTAGGGCTGCCATCAGCTAAGTTACGGACCCAGGACAAAAACATCAAAAACCCGGGACAAAAACATCAAAAACCCAGGACATTTGGGTGGACTAAAGATATTACCCCGGACTCCATCGAAAAAAAAATTACAATAAAATAAAAACATAGTTATCATATTTTTATTTATTTATAGAAAATCAACTTAAACGACTAGGCTAGGGAAGGTCACGTCACGTCACGAGACTCACGAGTGCGCGGATATATTTGCCGCACCGAATAACTATGAATACTGTAATTTATTGCTAATCATTCCTTTCTATCAAGTTAATCGGATTTCCCCTAACATAAAAAGTGCCCGGGTTTCACCCGGACACTTTTTAGAAACCCCGTCCGGACGCTCCCCGAACGCCCTCCAAACTAGGACAAATCCGGGGAAACCCGGACGGATGGCAGCCCTACTCAAACAGTATTTTCAGCGTCACCGGACCTTTTTGGGGGGTGGTGAGAAACTTAAAGGGTTCTTCAAGCCGTCTTAAACGAATCATTGTCAGAAGTTTTCTAGAGGGAACGGCATCGTACGGCAACTAGTGCGTATCCCCGTCGTTCCCTACTAGATTCATAGAGGGGTTCGGATCGAATCGGGTTAGGTACAACCGTGCACGTGGAATAAAATGTTACGATAAGTTTATACGATTCAGATTTATACAAAGTTCAATCAAACATATTTTTATCTTTCCAGAGCAATTTATTCTAACGTCACAAAGGAGGTGGGTCGACTTGAAGCACATGGACTTTAGGGCACGAGCCTACAGAATCCCATTCACCTTAAAACAGCTGGAGCATTTCAACTGGTCTCACCGAGAATTGGTTCAGAATTTGGTGAGCAGTATTTTTTTGTAGGATTTTCATAAAATTTTAGCTCCAAATAAAATAAAAAATAAGTAGATAATTATGTATTGAAAGTAATTTCAAAAAAATAATCCTTAACTCAATCTCTAGCAACAATGCAAAATTGCAAGACTGCCGTGAAATTTCAATTAAAGTCGATGTTATTTTTTAAATAATTAAATTGTGTCGAGTACTGGTGCCACTGCGTTATATAACCTTATTTTTAGTTTATACGAAAATCGAAATACGGGTCAAATACTTTCATTTAAAGAATAAGTACAAAAAAAATTAAAATAATATTATGAAAACTCAAGAAGTTACAAGCTTTTTGTGCTGTCCCATTGTCCTCGTGCGAACGTGGTCACATACAGCACGCGACACTGCACTTATTGATTACGTATTGGTAACGTCGCGCACTGTTATCACCACACACAGCTAGCGTTCATACCATTTCTGTGTACTGAGCGTTGGTGTATCGAAATCGCATTTTCTCGATACGGAAACTAACACTGCGTGGGAGCAAGAGTCAGGCAGGACGCGCGGGGCGCATGCGACACATACACATCGGTCGATAGCTTTCAGGTGACTGACACGGGGGGTGGGTGGGGGTGGCGTGCGTCCACGTGTTGTTGTTTGTGGAGCCGGCGCGTGCCTCGATTGGTGCGCTATGCGAACTTGCGCCCTCTCGCATCCATTTGACAAGCGATGCGCGCGGCCGGCGCACGAGTGAGATTTTTTCTAGTAGGGTGTAATTTATTTGAGATTTTGTGAATATTATTTGGTCAAAATATAATATAAAAAATATTGAAATCGATTCTATTACTGATTGTGAACAAACAGTTTTCAGGTTTCGTATAAACTAAAAATAACATTAGCTACTGTACTAAACCAAGTAAATCCCTTTTTTACAGTTTAAAAAAATGTTAGACAACTTTGTAAGTAGGAATCAGCAGATGCAGCTAGAACAAACTCGCTTGTGGTGGTCTACCATGAAATATGACGCTTATCCCGGCAAAGCTTTCCTGTGAGTTTCCCGTCATTTCCATATTTATTTATTATTAAATATATAGAAATATTAAATTCTTTTAGATTTAAGTAGGTGAGCGTTGAATACTCCAACTGTGATTTTTGATGTGATTTCTTTATAAGGTGCCTCTCCATTACTGAAGGTCAGCAGTCAGTTTGCGTAATCGTATCTTATCCAGAGCAAGTCTGAATAATTGTTCCACGGTTTTGATGTGATTAGAAAGCATAATTTTGATATTTATCTCTTCCTTGCCTGCACTTAACCTTACAGGATGATATTTGCTCTTTGGTTTTTCAGAGATATTTACTTCACATACATGCCTGGAAGAATGAAGGATACATTCCTTATAAACCCATACAGCTCCGAACTCACTCCAAAGTATGGAGCGAAAACTTGCCCGTTATAACATTATTGATGTATATTGTTTTTAGTATTTATTATTTTGTCATTTATAACTTGATTGTTTCTCAGTTTCATGATAATGTTTGTTAGGTATAAAGAGGTTTAGCTAGTCTTTTGTTAGACTCTGTTTTTAAGTATTTGTATAATGATAAAAAATGTGTAAAGCTATGTAAACGAGTGTAATGAACAAAAATGGTAAATAATAATAATAATTGTATAGTGAGTAAAAGTAGTTGTCGAAATTATTTGTTTTGCTCGTGGTATGTATAAAGTCATAGTAACATAAGAAAATGTTCGTAACATAAGAACTTATTATTAAGGGATATACTAATAAACTTCTTTTACTAAGTTGTTCTCCTAATTGAAGGTAGATTTCAATAACTAAGGTAGGTACCTGCGGTAAACAAAGGCCACCTAACTTCAGAATTAAATATTTAGGTTAAATAATTGATATTAATAAAAAATAGATTATCGAGAACGGCTTAGTCGATAAATGCCTAATTCTTAAAATGCTTAGCAGTCTACAAATGCCTAATTCTCAAAATGCCCAATTCGAAAAAGGACTAATCCTTAAAATGGCCAATTCGGAAAAGGACTAATTCTTGGTGGCCCTTGATAAACACCGGCTCTTGTTACCCGCAGGTATTATATTTTCCCAGGAATAAGGAACGCCTGCTGTCGAAGCTTAATAATTCATCAGGATCTCCTTTAATAAATAGTAAGTAATGACAATATCACACCGGGTATTTTTATTTTCAGGCTGCGTTTCCTGTAAAAACTTATCAATTGCAATTTGATCTGTATTGCGAGCTTTTTTCAGTCGCCGTATGCTAAGTATTGAACACATGAGTATAATATGAGTGACAGACGTGTCGTTTCACAATCTGGGCCCCGAGTCTGTATAATAACCAATATTTCTAGCCCATTTCCAATCCAGTCATATTCCATCGCCATTCTATTGAGCAGTGTGTTAAAATTGGTAGTCCGCCATACCAATATCAATAACCAATGGAGTGGCAGTAGCATGGCAGTAGTCTGGAAATGGAATAGTCTCATAGTAGTTGTCGATGTTACCAAGATGTTACCATTCAAATTCTACCATTTCTTCCGAAAATTGTAAACTGTTTTTGTTTTGGTTTTTGCCTTTACAATCTATGAATTAAATATTAAATTTTTCTTAAAAGGAATCCACTTTATTAAAAGTACATGAAACATTAATAAATTCTTGATTTCTCACGAACAATACGGTTGCGTGTAGTGTTCGCATACCTTAATTTAATAGAATAAAGCCGATTGTCTTTGGATTTTTACGTTACTCTATGGTCAATCTGAAAAGTATGTCAAACTCAAAATCAAAATAAATAAATAACCTATAATTCGATCAAAAGTATTTTAAATTTTATTAGCTAAATGCGTTACATTTAAAGAGTTTTTTGTGCTGCATTAATAAAGTCTGCAGGTAAGTACCTACAATTGTTTAATCTATTCTTTGTCATGATTAAATTCCAATATTTATGATGCACTACATTACAATATTAATTTGCTTTCTGAATTTATAACCAATATAAAAGTATTTCCTTTTAAACTACAACAACGAATCTAAAGCAAGCTTTCAAAAATAAGCAAAAGCAGAGAAGACAGCATTGTGTGCAACTAATAATTTTATTTATTACATTTGCCTACAAAAACAATAAATTAATCACAAAAGTTTTTGTATGAGATTGCCTGAGATTTATGTTTTAAGAGGCGAAGGTTTTATATCAAGTTACAATATATATATATATGAAATACTTTTATGTGAATAGTGATAGGTTTGTCCTGCTGGGATTAACTTTTAACCTTTTCACCGCCCAACTATCCTGCACGCGATGTCCCGCTGTACGCCAACGTATAAATGTATTTTAATAAAGTAGGTACAAAGAAGAACTTCTATAGAAGTGCTGGCGTGGACGGCATGAAAATCTCCAACTTCTATAGAAGTTGTTGGCGGTAAAAAGGTTAAAGTGGTTAATTAGCATGTTACTTGTAAAAAGGTAGTAAAATGTAACACAGACCACACTATTCTATGACTGATTAAGTAAGGTGTAACAAGCATTTTGTTGTGCTACTCATTAGTAAATTGAGTTATAACAATCTGTCCAGACTTTAAATACATGTTCTACATTATAGTTTAATTTTACAGACAAATCATGATGATGGAATATGCTGGAAACAACCATACAAAATTGCTGGAAAATGATTGGCTCATCAAATTATAAATAATACCTATTTATCTGCAAATACATTTTTAATGATAACCGGAGATGTTTATTTTAAGCGGTGAGTGTTTTGTATCAAGCCACAATACTTACCTACTTATGTAATAAATTAATGGGAGATGTGTTTGCCCTATAATGGAGATTAGAGAAACTTCAAAAAGTGATTGTAAAATCTAACACAAACATGTTCCTTCCTCATGGTTAAACTAAGTAGTCAAACTGATTTGACCACGAGGAATTTTCGTGGACAAACTGTAACTATATAATCTCTTTCAACACACTGTATACGATATAGTCTTATTGTACAGGGAAAATGAAAAATAAAATTACAATTCTATGTCTGTGTCACTTGTATTAACCACAGACACAAACAATATTGTACATACATATTGCACTAGATTTATTATTTCTAACATAAAGCACCAGGCTACCATAACTATGCTGGAGATTGCTTATTAATATAAAAGAATATTATTATAATCTTTGCTAATATGTATTTACAAGACTATATTATGCAGTGCAACATGTATGTAAAATATTGTGTTTGCCTGTGGTTTATACAAGTGAGGCAGACATACAATTGTGATTTTATTTTTTATTTTCCCTGTACAATACAGTATGTTGAAAGAGATGTTTAGTTACAGTTTGTCCACGAAGAATGTTAAAATTCCTAGTGGTCAAATCAGTTTGACTACTTAGTTTGACCACGAGGAAGGAAGAAGGAACGCACAAATATACCATGCTATAAAGTCTTCATGAGTAAGGTATCATGAGCATGACGTTGTACATAGTTGTTGTTGTTATCATGCTACTTATTAGTAAATAGGGTTGTAACAATCAGAGCAGACTTTATATACATAATTAAGTAGATCCTTGTAATACATATGGGAAAGCAATAAAAATATAAAGATAAAGTTTTATATGAATGTTTTATTTTACAGACATCAAGATGAAGCAATATGTGGACATGGTCATACAATATTGCAAGAAAATGTTCAAATGTCTCATCCAACTAGATGATTGGATATACCTAATAATATTCATATGGCTGCATCTTTTTAAGATAGTGAACTATGTAACAGTAATTACCCTATGACCGACAGTGACATCAATTGATGCATTTATTTACTGCACACCTATTTTGGCCACAACATCTATTATTATTATGTAAGTTACTAACGCATTGATGTCGCAGTCGGTCACAGGTTAATAATAATAAAATAATTGAAAATAATCTAAGAGATGATTTTGAAAATAAAGACAAATGTTAAAATTATAATGAGTTTTTATTTACCATAATACATAGGTATAAAGTGAATTGAGACCTTTGCCCAGCAGCAAGACAAAATAGGTTAACTTAATACAAAATGTATTATTTAACACTGAAATTATTAGATTTGCTACTGAATTGATTATAGGCCAATTGCTAATAGGCTTTTATTTCATACTATGTAAATAAAAATTTAGTAAAGTAGGCACTCATTTGTTAAAAAGTCATAGCAAATGATCACAAAACTTAAATCAATGCTGTAAGGTCTTACAAAATAAAGCAATAAAATAGTTTTCTCCTTTCATATTGACTTTAACAAATGAATGCTTGTAATGTACTTCCATTTTAACCTTTGTAAGAAAAAAATACTAGTAGTAAAAATTGGCTCAAATTCTGTACAAACTACTTTTTCACAGAGCATGACTGCATGATGTTACATGTCATATTGTAAATAAGTAGTATAGTTAGTAAAAAATATGGATGATGGATATAAAATATGGATATAAAAATATTTGGTTTTAAAGATGTACCAGCTAAACAATAAATAATTTTTATTTCTATATTAAGTACCTAATAGAAAATGTTACAATACAATACAATTCACCGACACTTGATTTTGCAACATGATTAAAGTTTAAATTGACAATGTAATGAAATGTCACCAACCTCTTGGAATTATTACAATTATATTTTAGAATTAAGTAGATCTATACTTCCTTCAACTCTTATCCTCAATGTGCCTAACTACGAGTAGGTCCTTCGGTAGAAAATGACTAGGTATAATTTATTGACACTTGTTTCTATAAGTTAAGACTTAACTCAATAGACTCATCATCATTTCATCAATAGATTACCTAATTAACTTTGCACTGTCGGGTCACCACCGCGTTTCCGAGCTTCGAAAGGCACGTTTAGGATTATGTTATGGCTCGTTCACTCCGTTTGCTTCTTCATCTCTCTTGGTTGGCGTGTCGTTGCCCGACCCAGAAGCGGGCTACGCGCACGGCAGCGTCTGTGGCCTTCATTAGGCCTACTCTTGTGCAGATGGTGGAGCACAAGGGGTAGGAGAGAAGGTGGGTCATGTCCTAAATCGGAGTACCACAGTAGCCAAGCCTCGCGGCATAGTTTAAGCGACCTATGTCCGTATGAAGACGGTCGAGTTTTTGCCAAAAAGGCCACTGCAGTCCATTTCTTGGTGATGTTCTGTCGGTTGATCTTCATGAGGATAGGTTTGATTTCAGCCTCTGATTTCAGCAATGGTTTTAGTTTACGTAAAACTCTCAATAGGCCTCCGAAGGCGATTTTCCGCATCAGTTTTGTGACTCAAAATTACTTTAATGGAGCACAAAATTTGTAAAAGTTCTTATTTTGACAATTTTTTCAATAAAGATTGATCAAATACTGCCACTAGACGTATCTTTGCACAATGGAAATGGAATAGGGAAAACGCAATCCCGAGGCGATTGATAGAAACGTCAAACTCGCTTATAACGTTCCCGGACTACCGTTCACAGAACACAATTACTCCTACCGTTACTTCAACTATTGCGCTTCCATGCACACTCTATTACAAGACGGACTACCAAATAGACCAATATTAATGGACTAGCAGTGGGATGGTCGGCCATTGGACCATAAGTCAGTCACGGACTACCAAATGTCAAAAATTATGTCATTGCCACTCTATTGCAAGTCTATTGGTACGCTAGAACACATACAGACTCGGGGCCCTGCTCTGCTGCGCTGCGGTAGTCTCAGAATAATAAAGTCGGTAGTTGAACAGCCAAAGTCAGCAGATGCAAAAGCTATGCGGATGCATTATTATAAGTTTGATGTTCAGCGACTTCATCATCATCATCATCATTTTAACCGCCTTTGTGGTCTAGTGGTTCAGACCACCGATTTAGACCCAAAGGTAGATAGATAGATAGATAAATAAGGTTCAATCTCTGAAGATTGGCCAGATCCATAATGGATCTAGTGAGATTTTATTTTCTCATTGGATCCTGAACTTTTATTGCAACACTATGAAGCATAAACATAAACACAAATATAAATAACTTACAAAGTTACAATTTGGCGGTCTTATCGCTTTAAAGCGATTTCGTCCAGACAACGAGTCGAATGGAGAGAGCTAATAAACTGCAAGATCACGTAAAACTATTAAAACATACCTACTATTATAATAGTGTGTATTTTATTAATGAAGCAAAAATAATAACGATAATTATATCATAATAAACCTACATAAATATAAGCTTTGTAGCAGGAGAGGGTTAAGAGCGTTTACGCCGCACACTAGCGCCACTAATGAAAAAAAAACATAGAGAGATAGAAAATTAAATTATGCTCAACAAACTATTTGAATGAAGTAATTTAGCATTTTTACAGCACCTAATGAACACCTCCACTTACGGCCACTTTTAACTATAACGCCATAATTAACTAAACCATAACATGTGTGTTCATTAGGTGACGTAAAAATGCTAAATTACTTCATTCAGATAGTTTGTTGAGCATAATTTGATTTTCTATCTCTAATTACTAGATATATTTTTTTTTTCATTGGCGGCGCTAGTGTGCGGCGTAAACGCTCTTAAATGGAAAGGTAGAAGTTTTTCATTTCTCAGCTCTTTAAATGTGTGAAATGTGAATAGATTTCGCACGCCTGAACGCAACTACAAGTGAATTCCAGAGACGAACAGCTTGCCGGTCACCAATTTGTACACATATTCTCAAGAGTTTAATCAAAGACATGATAGGTAATTAATTGCTTGGACCATAGAGCAACACGGGCCTCCGGATGGCTTGGACAGTAAAAGAATAATCATAAAAGGTGGTGCTGTGTGTGTGGGGGGGGGGGATGTTAAGGTTTGGGTAGGGCTGACTTGTTTGTCCGCCTGGCTAGCTACCATCTAAATATGTCGTCATAAATAAATAACATCAATGTTTGTAGCATCGTTGTGTTCCAGCAGCTAAGCAGCTAAAGATAAGATGAGTGCGCTTCCATTTATTAATTTTCTGTAAATAAAAAACCCAGTGTGATATTGTCATTACTTACTTTTTATTAAAGGGGATCCTGATGAACTAATGAGTTCACGAGGATCCCCTGAGGGATCAGGCTATCCTGGTGATCCTGATCCTGAGGGGATCCTGGTGGACGAAACGCCACCTTCGGCCTTATCATCACTTAACATCTGGTGAGATGAAGGCCAAGTGCTTAACCGTAACATATATAGAACAAAATTTGCCAAAAGATGTCCACTACTGGCATACTACTGGACAAAATCCTCCCCCCAAGTATTTTCACGACGACCGGTTTTGTGCTACTCGCATCCACAGACTTCATATGATTGAAATGGCTATGCGTAGGCTGCACGGTTGAGATGACTTAGCCCCCTTTTTTTTTTAAGTGTAGTTTGTTCCCTGAGGAACCGGCTAAGGTCATAGACCATGCTGCCATGTCATTAGTTTCTAAATTCATTAATAAGTATATATAAAGTATGAAGTCCGACTTAGCCCCTACTTTACTTTACTTGGAATCTTGGCGGGAAAGTGAAGAGTAATGTCTGCAATTTTGTTTAATTTTATAAAATTTGTGTTATGTCGTACATTAATGTGAAATAATGGTGGATTATTAACCTATAAGTGTTCGTGAGTGTGCATGAGTGTTGGCAAATGAAACAAAATAGTGCAACGGCACTTTTAAAATTCTCTCAAGAATTCCGCGTGAGGACTTAGTAAAGCCCCACATCTTTACTAAGATACTCGAGGGGTTGGGGGGGTATATCATTCTCACTTCTCATTTCTATTATCATTCATCATCATCTTATATAGTTTATTACATATTATTATAGTACTAATGAATTAAGAAACTAATGACATGGCAGCATGGTCTATGACCTTAGCCGGTTCCTCAGGGAACATACTACACCTAAAAAAAAATTTACTTTACCTGTCATTGTCATGCATGTCAATGTCAAATTTGACAAAACAATCGGGTACCTACGGAAAAGACAAAGTTTTCGTTTTCAGATACTATTCCAGGAGAAAATGTCTGCAAAACAAGCTATACAAGTGGGTTCGAAAACTGTGAGACCTTTGCTCTCACAGACCCCTAATGAAGCTAGGAAAAGGGTGCTCAACCTTTACAAGGCTTGGTATCGTCAAGCTCCGTACTTAGGTTAGTTACCTGTTATGTCATCCCTTTATTCCTTATTTTGTTATTCATGCTTTGGTAACTAGTTAGTACTATCAGTTAAAATAGATCAATCATCACTACCACTAAAGATCGTATCTATATTAGGATTGCTCGACTCAGAAACGGCTGTTAATTAGCAAAGGAAACTAGATATGTTTATGTACGGTAGGTACTCCTCCAGGTTTTCTCCTCCAAGTTTACATTACAAGGTACTGTTGCTGAAATTAACATCTGTATTATGTTTTCATATATTTTTTAATTCTCGTAAATGTTTTCTATTCTATACTATTCTATTCTCTTCATAATAAAATGTTAAATTCTGAAAGAGGTTGCTCTGTCCATTTGGCATCTATTATTTATTTGTATCATCCCAGGCCTAGAAATTGTATCAAACTATTTTTATATAAGTTGGTACCTATGTCATAATTTTAGATCTTATATCTATCTTCTTCTCTATATTTTTTTATATGTCATTGTTTTAGATTTTACATATATCTATCTATTTTTTCTATATTTGCTTTATTATTTAGTATTAAATAGGTACCTAACAAACATTATTCATTAGGTTTGCTTTTACAAATAGCAATGCATTCACTTTTACAGTATATTCTATAGAAGTTGCAGGCCACTAGTATAAAATAAAAATTAAAAAGCAGTACATTGTCATGCCTTCAATTTATTATTTCAGTAAAGGACTTTGATATACCAAAATCAGAAGATCAAGTGAGAGCTAAAATCAAGGAAATGTTCCTGAACAATAAACATGTAACAGATATTAGAGTAATTGATATGCTCGTCATTAAGGTAAGTTTTAGTTAGAAGTTAGTTAGTCAAAAGATATAAAGTTAGTAAGGTCAAGATGATGATGATGATGATGAATCTATATTAATAAATCCTGTGATCCCTTAGTTATCAGTGACATTGAGCATAATGTCATACATAAATATAATCTCTATTAAGTTATAAGCTAACAAAGCTAGTTATCTATTTTACAAGCTTTTGTTTAACTTGCAATATATGTTTGTTCGGATGAAATCTTTCAACTTGAGAAATGCTTGTCGCGAGATTTACTTGCGTAGCTAAACAAGTAAATAAAATAACTTGATGTGATTAATTTTAACTATTAAAATTTTCAATCTAAGTAAATTTATACGAGTACTTAAATCTTGTGACAACCTTTTATATCATATAAATTGTGTAATGACGATATAAGTTGATAGTAAAAGTTTTAAAGCAAATGTCATTTCTTTTTCTTTTTAGCGCATGTAAATAAAAGCTTGTTTTTTATAGTTTTTGTTATTGTGATTGGGGGAGTAAAACCAAACAATTTCTAACTTTTTCTTTAACAGCATATAATTTATAAATTGAAGAAGAGTTGATTAGCAAAAAGTCTGTTTAATAGAAAAGAAATATGATGAATAAAATTAAATGATAATGTATAAACCAGTTGGTAGACTGAATGGGATACTTCCTGAAGAGTATGAGAAATTAGCTTGAAGTTGATGTTCAAGGTGATTTCGAAAGTATTTATTTCCTACTTAAAACATTGTATTGTTGTTTTCAAAGAACCTGTAATAGTATGCAGACGTCTGCACATCACACTACAACAAACTGTCAATTTTCCTCAATAGACTTTGAGCTTTATTCCTAAAGCTCTGATCCATCCCGAACCCTTCGGAGAATCTAGTAGGGCACGAGACACGCACTTTTCAGTGCGTGATGCCGTTCCCTCTAGAATACCTCCATAGGTGATTCGTTTCACACGGCTTGAGGAACCTTTTATGTTTCTCGCCGCCCCAAAAAAGCCCGGTGAAGCTGAAAATGTCATTTGAGCCAATCGGCAATCTCTCTCCAAAAGAAATATCTAAAGCATTTGGTTGAACCTTAGATGAATGAAAGGTCTCGCTGCGCTCGACTAGATACCGCGCTTCCTACAAACAATAGCTTCGTGAATGCGGCAACTCATTGCTAGTGTGCGCGAAAAATTATGTTGCCAGTACTCAACTGTTACCCGATTTAATGGGAAATATATTTTATGCTGTAGCCTATTAGTTAAGTTACTGGTTATAGGTAATTATGGTAGGTAATTGTAAAATACTTAAAAATGAATAATTAATTATAAGCAATTGTATCAATATATTTGTCTATAGGTTAGGCGTACGTTTCTTCTTTAAAAAAATGGTAGGTTATGTATATCAATGATTAAGCCTCATTTTTAATGCTTTTTTATTGACATGTAATATTTACAAATTTTTATTAAAAGTAATCATATATAAATAAGGTGTTACGAAAATAGTTCTTTCTATTTCTATTCTACCCGTCAATAGTTTGGTTACACATTATTTAGTACCTGTATAACTCTTTAAAGTCAGTCTTACTAAGGTTAATTTACAATTAAAAGTCGTGTAGAAAAGAAAAATTTTGAATAAAACAATAAACACATTTTAGGTATACATTTAGTTTAACCTACTATAAAAAACTACTATTTTTATTAATAATTAAAAATTACATTCCAGTAACTTGTTCAAGTTTACGATACATTTGCCTTTGGAAATTTCATTTTTTTGCAAATTTTCTCTTTTGGATATATAATGAAGTCGAATTTGTAAATACTTCTCAACTACTAGCCGAATCAAATTAACTTGATGTATAGCCCCGATAACATGGCTTGTGTCAAAGTCGAAATATCGTCTTAACCCGTCCCAATAAATCACCGCGAGCCTAGCAAACATTTTTACACCTTATGTGTATAGATTACAAAGATACTCATTAACTAATATAAAACTAGGTTAAGTATATAATAAATAACAAATAAGTACTAATAATAAATAGCTAGTTATAAACATTATAAAAATCTCAACCACGGGGAACTTGATTCTCGTATACGCGGCAACACTGAATGGCGTTTATAGTTCATGTTATTTTATGTTAAAATTATACGATAATTACTGATGGTATGTGATCCCAGTGTCCTTCTTATTTCTTGTAGTATTTGGTGAATAATACCTTTCCTAAACCTAATTCAGGAGGAGTTTCGATATATTTCCCGCGTGCGCTGGTTCAAAGCTTATTAAGTTTTATGCCTATTATTCGCTACTTTTGAAGTCCCGAGTAAAGATGTGTATTGCCGGAATAAAACATATATATAAATTCAATCTCTGTCCCTAAACTCACCCCAAAAATCCGCTAAACACTCACATATTCATAATTAATAGTTATTTAAAACCGAGCCGGCCGGTAGCGACAGCGAAAACTCATTCACACTATTTTTCTTCCTTTTTAAATTCTTCCGCGCATGACACGTAGTGTTGCGCGGCACTGGCGATCTTCTTTAAAAGAGTTTGTATTTGCCACCCAGCCCCAAAAGAGAGACAAATATATACAATATAGTGTGTTAGAGCAGTCGACACGACAGAATTAATGTTATGAAAAAGGTGTAATGTCGCGCCTAGAAATAAATCGCTAATTTGGCATTAAAAATAAAACATTCCCCCGCCCGAGAAAGGCTGAAGCCTTTATCAACCCAAAACTAACATAACAATACCGCTTAAATGCTGCAATAACCGCAAAATTGCGACCGTATAACTAAAATAACCTTTAAATAAAACAATTTTACAACTAATCATCTAGGGGAAGTCTACAAATTTTAACAACCGGTCGCATCATCGTGCCTGTTGAGACTTTTAGTCTTACAACTCGTACGACCCCGTCACTACCAGGCAGCAAATCCTCAATTCTACCTAATCTCCACTTGAGTGGCGGCACATTCTCTTCTTTAATTAAAACAAGATCACCTATTTTAGGTGGATCTGTCGGAGATGTCCATTTCCTTCGCATTTGAAGTGAGTGCAGGTACTGCTCACTCCATTTCCTCCAAATACGTTGACACATAGCCTGAATCAGGTTATAACGATTTAAACGTGAATCGGGTATGTCTTCCAAGTTATACTCCGGAACCGATAGCAAAGGTCTACCTATAAGAAAGTGAGCAGGTGTCAGAACTTCAAAAGTTTTGAGGATCCTGAGTCAAGGGACATAACGGACGACAGTTCAAGACCGCCTCAATTCTAGTAAATACCGTTACTAGCTCGTCGAACGTTAGCACCTGGTCACCTATGACCCGCCGCAATAAAGTCTTAGCAGACTTAACAGTAGCCTCAAACAAACCACCGAAGTGTGGCGCTGCAGGAACGTTGAAACGCCAAGATATATTATGCTTAGCCGCTTCGTTAATAAGCCCTTGCTGGACATCCCGAGAAGTTAAATATTTTTGAACCTCGCTTAAATGTCTACTCGTACCAACATAGTTGGTTCCGCAATCTGAACGGATCACACTAGGAAGACCGCGCCATGATGTGAATCTCGTCAAAGCCGCAAGAAAACCTTCAGTCGAAAGGTCCGTAACACACTCTAAATGAACACATTTAGACGAAGAACAAATGAAAACGCCTTTAACGTTTTGGCCTTCCGCACCCGCGAATGTTTGATAATAAAAGGACCGGCAAAATCCGTTTGCACGGTATGAAAAACTCCAGTCGCATTAACCCTGTCACTGGGCAGTCCTGCCATCATCGGCTCCGTAGGCCGAGCTTTAGTTCTAAATCATTTCATGCACTTGAAAATACGTGTACGAATAACTTGTCCCGCCGAAATAATCCAAAAATACTTTTGCAATATAGCCAGTAAAACTGTAGCACCTGCATGGCAATATGTTTTGTGAAAATGGTCCACAATCAGGACAGTGAGAGGGTGACGTTTTGGTAAAATAAGTGGATGTTTCTTACCAAAAGACAGACTCGAATGCTCTAAGCGACCTCCAACGCGTAATAATCCGTCATCACTAATAAAAGGCCCGAGCCTACGCAACCGCTTAGAGCATAGTTTATCTTCCCTCAACTGGCTAACATCATCGGCAAATTCCGCATTTTGAACCAATTTAATTAAACGCTCTAAAGCAAAGCGTCGCTCAGCAGCCGTCAACGCTCCTACTAGTTTCCTGGAAGGATTCTTAGCGTTGTGAACAAACCGTAAACAATATGCTACGACCGCAAGTAACATATTTAAACTACTGAAAAGACTGAATATAGAGTCGGTTTCTACTATCTCCGTGAAAACCTTGACTTTTGTTTTCCGCAAACCAGGTAAGTCAGATTCCGTCTTATCAATTATATTTATAGGCCAGGTTTCGGCATCACCTGTTAGCCAAGTTGGTCCCCACCACAAAGGATGACCAAGTAAATCTGACGCGCGACAACCGCGACTCGCAACATCAGCTGGGTTCATCTCCGAAGGCAAGTGTCGCCAAGTTATATTCAATCCGCAGTTAACTATTTGCGAAACCCGATTACCCTCGAAGATCTGTAGTAAATGAGGAGATAACCGCAACCACGAAAGAACGATGGTACTATCAGACCACCCAAAGATCTCCTTGATGACCACTTCGTCTTTGATAGCCTCCACAACGTACTTAAATAATCGTACTAACAAAGCCGCACCGCTAAGCTCAAGCTTGGGTATAGTTAGTTGAGATTTGACTGGGGCCACCCGCGATTTGGCCATCATCAAACTAACTTTGACCTCACCGTTCCGTCCTTGAGTTCTCAAATAAATCACTGCACTGTATCCGAGTTCTGACGCATCTGAAAAGCCGTGAAGAGAGCAGGACTTGGCATCGTTTAAAACAAATCGCTCTAGCCGCAGTTCAGCGATTGTGGGCAAGTCTCTCACTATACCCTTCCATTCCGCGATGACGTCAGCAGGAGGTACATCGTCCCATGATAAATTTAATAGCCACAACCGCTGCATGAGAACTTTGCCTTGAAATATCACAGGAGAGATCCATCCCAAAGGATCAAAGGTCCTAGCCAATGTTGACAAAATTAACCGTTTGGAACAGCCGTCTGTCCCGTCAAGTTTTAAACGATAGGAGAAACTATCGTCATTAGAGTCCCATTGAATGCCTAATATTTTGAAGAAACTGGATCCGTCCGCATTATCAAAGGCCCGAGGCTTCTCCAGATGTTCCGCTGGTATGTCTTGTAAAAGCTCTTTGCAGTTAGACGTCCACTTACTCAACTCGAAACCGCCTGAGCGTAGTAAGTCCGTCAGCTCCTGCTTTAGTCGGCTCGCATCTTCTGGAGTATCTGACCCGCCTAAAATGTCATCCATATAGACCGAGGAACGAAGAAGACGCGCCGCCGCCGGATGTCGATACTCTTCGTCCTCTGCCAATTGCCTCAATGCCCGAATCGCGAGGTATGGACTGGACTTCATACCATATGTCACCGTGTTGAGCTGGTAAAGAAGTAAAGGTAACTCCGGTGATTCTCTCCAGAAAATGAGTTGGTATCGCCGATCTTCTTCAGCAATCAAGATCTGTCTGAACATTATCCTGATATCAGTCGTGAAGACATACTTGTGTAACCGAAACCTGCAAATGATCTCCGCAATATCACGTTGCAGTTTTGGTCCCGCATGCAAGCAGTCATTTAGAGAAACTGCGTTGTTGGTAGCATAACTAGCGTCGAAAACTACCCTTATTTTTTCTGAATCCCTTTTAAATATTCCGTGATGCGGAATAATATAACCCGCACCTGAGGTATAGTCTTCTGGTTTACCATCACAGAGAGACATATGACCTGTGCTCAAATACTCCCGCATAAAATCAACATATTTTTGACGAAAAGTCTCATTGACGTGAAGCCGCTTTTCCATCGCAAAGAACCGTTTCATGGCAAGTGGTACCGAATTACCAAGTGAAGGCCTAACCGACAGAAACGGTAAGCGTGCCGAGTATCTTCCGGTCTCATCCCGCTGATGAGTACTTTGAAAGATAGTCTCGCACTCCATGGCCTTAGGGTCCTCAACCCTATCCGGAATGTCCTCCACTTCCCAAAAGCGTTCCAAAATTTGGTCTGTGGTTGTGTTACAGAAGAAGGTCTTAGAAAAATATGTCGCTTTAGGATACGGATTAAAAGTCGTATAAGTAACCGGACCTGTCAACACGTGACCGAACACCGTGTTCATCGCTCGAGGTAAATGATCATTGATCTTAAGACATCCGCCGCTTAGTAATATATCCCCGAGTAGATCTGCACCGATTAAAATATCAATCTCCCGACTGAGGTAAAACTGCTCATCCGCAAGATAAAGTCCCCGATAACTTTCCGCCAACTGAGGTGACAAAGAAAAACTTGGTAAATTATGTGTAATTTTATTCAGTACCGTAGCACCAGTCATTAAAATAGGTTGATCCGCATATTTCGGAGCTATGGTTAAGTTAACCCCACCCCTGCAACCGCTAACAGAAGTGCCGCTCAGTCCTGTGACTGTTACAATGTTAGATTTAAACCGCTTTAAACCTAATCTATTCACGCACGCCTCCGAAATAAATGTACTTTGGCTACCGCCGTCTAATAACGCTCGTGCTTCCTGATAATTTGCACTGTGATCCAATACTCGCACTACCGCCGTTGCAAGTAAAACAGTGCGTTGGTACATACTTGGCTCGCTAACGTGTGAAGCCATCAGCCCAGTAGTCTCAGGTGCCGCATTCTCTGGTAAAACACTGGTTGAGGGCGCACCGCTTGAAGCCGGCATAACGGGTTCACGGGATACCCGAACCATCGAAACACTATTCGCGACCGTCTGCTGTTGACGTTCTGGCACCTTACATTATAACAGTTATTGTTATAAGTGCATTGGTTAATGTTGTGACCGTTCAAACATTTGAAGCACAAATTCAGTGAAATTACTTGGCGCTTCCTCACTGCCGGTTTCATTGCTAAAAATTGGTCACACTTAGCAATGAAGTGTCCACTTCTCCCGCATAATTTACAAGATGCCGCATTTTGAAAAGTCGCATGAGCCCTTACCGCATGGCTTGGTCCGCTGCGCCTGACAGGCATTATGCTAGCCTGTGGCTCGATACTAGACTCCAAGATCCGAATCTCATTTTCTAGGAATTTTATTAAGTCCGAAAAAGTGGGCAGCTTGTTTTCAACAATCTTGTCCTCAAAATGTTTTTTCAAATAGCCGTCTAATTTTTGAAAATTTATGTAGAACAATAAATAAGACCATGAATCTACAGGAAAATTCATTTTTTCTAATGCCTTGGTATTTTCCATTAAAGTGTTTAAAAACGCCTTAAGCCCGCTTAAGTTTTTCGTACTTACATGTGAAGCACTCAATAAATTGTGCAACAATCTATCCGCCAACAATCTCCTGTTGTTATACCGTGACTTAAGCAAATCAATTGCGATCAAATAATTATCGCCGGTAACTGACAAGTGTTGAATTAAGGCCTTCGGTTCTCCTAATAATGAACCCACTAAATAGTACATTTTTTCTGTGTCCGACAATGTCGAGTCATTACCTACTAATGACTGAAACAATTCAATGAACGGCACATACTCTTCGAGCTTGCCCGAAAAAGTAGGAATTTGTAAGCGCGGTAGCACCGCCCGCGACCTGCCGCCTTTACTTTTACAATCACCGATATCTGATGTAGGACCGCTCCCCATCAGTTCGAAATATTTCCGCTTAATAAAATAGTATTTATTACTATATATCTCGTAGGCTCGCTTTTGCAGCTCGAGATCATCTTCTTCTGGTCCCTGAAGCCGTAATTCCAAATTATTTTCCACAAAAGTTTCAAACGTTTTTTCCAAATCAGGAAACCGCACTAAAAATTCATTTTTCTGATCCGATGATAGATCTGTAATTTTGGCAAAAGCCTCCAACAAATCAATATTTTGAGCTGCCATGTCATACTTCATTTGTGTTAACAGTGCCTTCCTTGCTGCCGCCATGTTAACCGATAAATGAAGAAACAAGTTTAAATAAATCAAACAAAATCCCACCAGGCACGATAATCTAACACAATTAAAGGTATCAATTTTAATACATCAAAAGAAGTTATATTTTTAACAAATATAATATTAGCTACCGCTAGCCAATACTCCGCACCGCTTATTAGCAAAATATTAAAATGATAATAATACAAGAAGTGTCGACCGAGAATCGAACCGCAGACCTCTCGAACCGCACGAGTGACGCGTACCGCTACGCCAAGCTTACCGGTAACATCTACGTTGAAATTAAGGTACACTATCCGCAAAGATAAAGTACAAAACTGTTTTATCTGTCAAAGTCAACCGAATATTCTAGAAATCACATTAAATTCACTTTAATAAATTGACATTTCATTCCTAATGCCAAGCATACTCAGAAAATTCAACGCCGAGTGAAAATTGCGTGTGTTGGTTTCCATAGAAATTGTTTACAAGTGACAGGAAATTAAATATGGGAGGAAAGTGAAATATAATAAATATCATGAAACTAGCACTTATAAACACAATATTTACCGCTAAATCTGTGTGTAGTGTAGATATGCCGTTTAAACTATTTAAATAACGATGTCTGATTCGACCGTTCGAACCAACAACAATGCCGCAAAGAATGTGTTTCTTGTAAGAACTGTTCAAAAGTACCGAACCGTAAGCTCAAAACGAGCACAGATGTAAATAAATCCGGCTCGAAGGACCAAATGGTGAATAATACCTTTCCTAAACCAAATTCAGGAGGAGTTTCGATATATTTCCCGCGTGCGCTGGTTCAAAGCTTATTAAGTTTTATGCCTATTATTCGCTACTTTTGAAGTCCCGAGTAAAGATGTGTATTGCCGGAATAAAACATATATATAAATTCAATCTCTGTCCCTAAACTCACCCCAAAAATCCGCTAAACACTCACATATTCATAATTAATAGTTATTTAAAACCGAGCCGGCCGGTAGCGACAGCGAAAACTCATTCACACTATTTTTCTTCCTTTTTAAATTCTTCCGCGCATGACACGTAGTGTTGCGCGGCACTGGCGATCTTCTTTAAAAGAGTTTGTATTTGCCACCCAGCCCCAAAAGAGAGACAAATATATACAATATAGTGTGTTAGAGCAGTCGACACGACAGAATTAATGTTATGAAAAAGGTGTAATGTCGCGCCTAGAAATAAATCGCTAATTTGGCATTAAAAATAAAACAGTATTATTTTTACACAATATGATTACGCAAACTGTCCTTTTACTTCGGATTATGCTCAAAATTAATTAAAACATTCGGTACGTACACCTCACACAAAGCTGTCAGAGTGACTGGCTCGGGTACGCCAATTTGGCGTAGTATTTTTTTCGCATTTGACAAGTACACCGGCGGTATCTAGTCGAGCGCAGCGAGACCTTCATTCATCTAAGGGTTGAACATTTATTGAAATAACTCGACAGTTTTGGGTAGGTTGATTGATGCGTATACATAGCACAGAATAGTTAGACAGCTCTGAATCTTGTCTCTTTGTTATTTTAATCATCAATTAAGTTCTTTAGCTGTAACCCCCTTATTCATAAAAACTATTTAAGCATTATTTAGGTAATCGTTGTTTTGTCTCCTTTTCTCAAATTTAAAATGACTTGTGTGACATAATATTTAACTAAATAATGTTCAAAAAGTTTTTATGAATAAGGTTTAATGATTAGAATAGCCAATTATCATAAGGTATTTATATTTATTAAGTTTATTCATTATTCATTTTATTTTCAATAGTTTTGTAAAACATTTACAATAAGCTGTTATTATACCAAAATAGTAAATATTGTAAATAGTACGTAATAACATTGCAATTAATAATTTAGTTTGATTTTGTTTATTAATAATAATAAATTTACTTTTTATTGATACAATGAAATTCAATATTTTTCTTATTGCAGGGCCAAATGGATCTTAAAGAATCTGTGAACATGTGGAAGCAGAAGGGGCACATCATGTCATACTTCAAACCAACAGAAGAGCCCAAACCAAAAGATTTCCTATCAAAGTTCTTTGCTAGCAATGAATAGATAGTTTCTTCTATTATTGTAAATAGCACCAAACATATTTAAATTCCTCAACCATGTATAATTAATAAATAGATGATACAATGTTTTCGTTTTGTTTATATAATTTTTGATGCAAATTTAGTTGCAAACAAAGTTAGATGATACAGGTAAAAAATAATCTTATTTTTTAAAATAAAATGTTTCACTGGGTGTAATGTTATACATCATCATCATCAGCTCATTTTTATGTCCCCACTGCTGGAGTACGAGCCTTCCCTATGGATGGATAGGGAGAACGGGCCATAAACCACCACGCGGGCCCAGTGCGGATTGATGGTTGTTAACGACTTCTAATGCAGCCGGGACCCAACGGCTTTACGTGCCTTCTGAAGCACAAGGATGTTATATATAAACTTGGTAAATATATCCTCGCTAGGTGTACCATTTTTTGCTGTCGTTACTTTGCGTTAAACTTTGTTATTAGACGTTTTTGTGCCAGTTTTATTTAGCGAAAATATCTATTACGGCATTCGTATTTTAGCCGTCGCATTAAATGTGTCCTCATTACCATATCATTCGGTTACTTAAAAAATTTAATTAGTATAGATTTATCTTAAAGCACTTTAATTTTAAGATTGCTCGTAGTTGTGTAAAGTTTAAAATGTAGTAGTAATCCTGGCCCTTCTGGCCATCCCCGCTTTAGCTTTTTCTTTTTTATTAATGTCAGACTATATTGTCGAAGTGACAAATCACAGTAAAAATTATGTCAGTGAATACCATAAACAAGCTACTAGGTTAATTTTTAGAAACAGATAATGCGATTTGCAAATAATTTATTGTGATAAAAGAAGTATTATTTAATTTACTTCCTTGCAAGAAACCTATAAAAATGCAGGCAGGTCGTGAAACTATGAAGGCGGCTAGCAAGCAAGTCAAGCCGCTGATGTCCACTGATTTCTGGGAAGCACGCAGAAGGGCGATAGGACTTTATAGAGACTTTTATCGTTTCATTCCCTACATTTGTAAGTATGAAATTGATATTCTCTAAGGTAGGCAGTCAAAAAATCAACTCTTTTGTCTATTATCAAACTGAGGAGTAAACGTGAGTAGAATGAATGGCTCGTACGTACGTGTCATCACGTCGCCCCACTTACGGCGTCCGCTGCGTCAAGCGGCCGCACGGCGCGGGCGCCCGCCGCTAGGAAACGCGCCTTGCTCCGTCGTCCCGGACAAGTATTCATTAAAGATTTTTATTTAATATTAATTCTTGCTCAGTTTTTTTTTTCTTGAAATCGCTGCCACAACTGCCTTGCACGTCGCGCCGCTGAGATAATGTTATCATCATCAACGCCATGTATCTAAAACTGCTGTGCCTTTATTCTACTATGGTAAAATGCGTGCGGTAAAATGCGTATATGGTAAAATGTGTCTCTGTGGCTAGTTTTAGTATTTTGGACTATGGGGAACATGTCAGAATCAAGCTACTGCAACGCCATAATAACTTACCATCAGGCAAAATCAGGTATAATTAAAAATATAGAAAACAATGTGTTTTAGAAAAACATTTGCGTGTTTACCTAATAAAATAAATAAAATAAACTTTCCTACAAACTACTACTAAATGTAAATTTTTCGACAACCCGAGAAGACCCGAGAAATTAGCCTCGAGAATTCTCGAGACCCGAGAAATTGAAAAGCTCGAGAAATCATGAACCCTACATCATGTACAGATGCCAGCACATCAACCTCTACAAAACTGTCAAAATGTTCAACCAATTCATGTATACTACTTTAAAAATCTGTAGGCTTTAAGATGTATGTTCTCTTATAAATCAAGAACGGCTTGACCGATCTTGATGAAAATTTGTATGTAGTAAGAACATGAGATTGTGGAAATGATAGGCTATAAAAAAAATTAAATTTTATTTACAAATTCTCGCACAGCGAAGCGGGCGGGTGACGGCTACTAATTTAAAAAACAAGTTCAAAGTCTATTGAGGAAAGACAGTTTATGGTAGACGGGTGTGTGCAGGCGTGTGACATCAACGATTGGCCGGTTATTCCACCTATTTCTACCAAATTATTTCCCCCAGGGGAAATAGATTTTTATTCATTTCTATTGAATTATCAGAACATTCTATTTAGTGTATGAGCAGAATTAATAATGAATAAGTTTTTAATTTCATTAATACTACAAATAGTAACTACTCGGTTTTTCTTGTAGTTTTTAAGTTATGAAAGGAATTAATTTTTTGTTTGTTTTAAAATATAAATATTATTTATAATAGATAAATATTTATTTATATAAAGACTTTTGTTTGTGTTATTACGATTATTACTACATAGACATTATAAAGGAGTTTTTTCCGTTTTGACAGATTTTTGTTTCGACAGATTTGTATTCTGACAGCGTGTCACTTTGTTATCTCAAACGTACAGGTAAGTACAAAATAAAATACATAAGCATATTAATAAACTATATTGATGTATGACGACGTGTGTACACCAGAGTAAAAAATAAAAACATTTTTAACACTTCGTTATGGGCATTCTACCGACGAAATACATTATCTAGCATTTTCAAGCATTCTATTGTAGTAATTAAATTTTCATTTAAGTCATGGATTATGCTTTCTATTTTCATGTTCTTTGCAACAACAGATTTATTTCTATTTTTGGTCAAATTGTGATACCTAGCATTTCTTAGTTCTTTTTCTTGAAAAAAGGCTTCCTTTTTGAGCAAAAAAATAAAATACAAAAGAGATGGTTTTTTAGGGAATCTGTTATTTACTCGGCGGTGCCATCCTTCTACATTATTTGTTGTACGAAAAGATTCACTGTAACATGTCAGTGTAGCACTTGTGACATTTTTGACCCATTCGTTAATAAAATTAGCTTGAAATTCTGCCATGACAGCCGTGTTCGGTGTATTGTCAAAAATAGATAGAACTGCCTCTGGTATCAGTTCTGGCGGTAATAACGCTACTCGCGAACACAATCTTGTTATTTTTCTACCCTCATTATCATCGCATAGGCCAATTATTTTTGACTTTTTCCAAACTGCTTTTACAAAATGATAATAGCAACCACTTACGATTGCGTTGGGAAATACTTCTTTCATCGCATTTATTGCCGCCATCTCGTAGTCACATTTGTAATAGCAAATATTAACTGAAAATCTGTCTCGTAAGGTAGAAAATAGTCTCACATATGTGGCTGTTGTTTTATTTGGCAGAAGCACATATAACAGTGGAACAAAATTTAGTACCTCATTGTTCTCTCCAATATTTGCATGTAACGAATAAACCTGGTAGAAAGGTTTTGGGCATATTCGAAATGTTCCATCACCGTAATATTTAGTTTTTTTTTTCAAAATTTTTTTTGTAAATGGTGTTGTAAATATTATTATTTTTTCCTCTGTGCCTTCTTCATATACCACAAAATCAATAAATAAATTGTCGGGCAATTTCACATCACTCACATTTTTAAAATTGCTCTTAGCTATATTTAAAGATTTGTTTCTTGCTCGGTATAAAGAGGTTTGTTTTGATGAAAATATCGGCATATTAGGATCAGGACTTTTTGTATCATTGAATTCCGAGAAATGCTTCTCAAATATTTTTGGAATCGGCTCCATATTTTTTCGGACTTCACGTTTGCAATCATCATAAATTTTGTCATACTTACATCTTATATTATCAGGTGAACAATTGTGTTTGCTTTTCTTCACTATTTTGTTTTCATGTACTGTTATGGATGCATTACACACGTCTCTTTGAGTACAACGCCAATTAATGCTTCCGGACTTGTTTTCTTTCACAAAATTATACTTATAACCGCCACACATTAATATCTTTTTTTTCTTTTACTATCTATATAAACTAACTCACTGCTTTCATCCATTTTAATATTACAATAATAATTTTAATAATTTAAGGCAACGTTCTCTTAAAATAATGAATGACACAACGACATTTGTCATTACTATTACTCATTTATTTACGTATATAGAATTTCCAGCCAGTTATCTATTCAAGCGCAAAGTTTACAATGCATAAAAATTGTAATAAATAGATCACTCTACAACAAAACCACCTCTTCTTAAGATGTTTCTAATGGCGACTGTATTTTAACTGTCGAAAGAAAAATCTGGTGAAACGAAAATCCGACGAAACCAAAATCTGTCGAAACAAAAATCTGTCAAAACGGAAAAAACTCTTATAAAGCATGTTGTATTAGAGTAGTAGAAATGAATGGAAATCTATTTCCCCTGGGGGAAATACTTTGGTAGAAATAAGTGGAACAACCGCGATTGGCCTCAACTATTTTACTTTTAGTGAAGTTCTTCGACATTCCGAAATCAGAGAGAGACGTTCGCTGCAAAATAAGGGAGCACTTTTACAAGCACGCCTGTGTAACGGACATACGGATCATCGATCTTTTGGTTATGAAGGTGAGATTGGTTTTTAAATATGTCATTGTTTTCTTTAGTGTTCTATCTAGGTAATTCTTATTAATTAAGTCTTGTTCCCTAGCAGGCGGTACTAATAAACAGAGTAAAAGCCTGGAATCTGTTATCTGGTGTTCATGCGATTCAAAATTATATTTGCGTGACATAATAATAAAGGTAGGTTTTTGCCCTGCAGTGGGACACTACAACAGGCTTAGATAGTAGAAAGTAAACAGCCTATAATTGTCCCACTGCTGGGCAAAGGCCTCCATCATTGAAATCAAGTCATCACTACAATTGATGGGTAATGGCTTAATCACCACGCTTGCCAAGTGCGGGTTGGTGATCACAAACCCGGGGTATGCATCGAAAAATAATAATAATAATCAAATTAAAGACAAGCTCAGTAAGTACCTTGACTTAGCTCACGAGGTTACCGCCATGTGGGTTGTGGATTCAACCATTATTGTACCGATAGTCGTTTCGGCAAACGGTCTTTTAGCCAAGAGCCTCGATCAACACCTAGAGAGGCTCTCGCTGAAAGGTTGGGTCAAGGGTCAGATGCAAAAGGCAGTACTCCTTGACACGACACGTATTGTCAGGAGGTTCCTCACTCTGCAGCCCTGACCACCGGTAGCTTGGGCCCTGCCTCGCTGCTGGCGGTACTCTAGGATTAGGTTTTTATAATGTTTTATTGTTTTTATATTGAAATATTTAAAAAAAATAGAGTATAATAATAAAAATAATTTATTTCTCATCACACAATAGGTTTCTTAACTGTCCAAATACTGTCTAAATCCAAAATACGTTTTGCCCGAGCTGGGAATTGAACCCGGGACCTTCGGGTATCGGGCCGAGCGCTCTGCCACTCGGCCACCGAGGCGTTACAGGCTTATAACAATAATAATAAAGCTGACCAGTGGTCGACAGGAACCAGTGATCAATCACAATTATGGATAAGGATGTCAACATCCTTATCCATAATTCAAAAAAATAGGGTCAGCTACTGATTTTTCAGATTTTTCACTTTAGCAACAATTGAATACGTCAAATTTCTCCAATGAATATTGATCCTTATAACCAAACGATAAGGTTCATAATTGACTGTAGAAATTTGACAGTTTTGGGTAAGTTGATCTGCCGACGTGTGTACACGACCACCGGCTGTTTTTCCATGAAATTCTAGATTATATTTTGCCGACGGTAAAACTGGGGTCAAACACTGGCAGCATACTTTTTTTATTCAAATTAACTATAAAACGGACTTTTTAAAGTTAATTTCAATAAAAAAAAACAGGTTAAGTGCGCGTTTGACTCGCGCACGAAGGGTTCCATACCATTATCTATAAAAAAGGCAAAAAAATCACGTTTGTTGAATGGGAGACCCCTTATTTATTTTATTCGGTTTTTTAGTATTTGTTGTTATAGCGGCAACAGACATACATACATCATCTGTGAAAATTTGAACTGTTTAACTATCACGGTTCATGAGATTTAGCCTGGTGACAGACGGACGGACGGACAGCGGAGTCTTAGTAATAGGGTTCCCGTTTTACCCTTTGGGTAAGGAACCCTAAAGAGGACTTTTTTAAAGCTAATTTCAATAAAAAAAATTGACTTCGACTTTGACTTTGGGCTGATTGTGTCGAATACTGGTGCCACCAGGATACTCGGTATATTTGTAGGAGACTAAGATATTACTTATATGAGTAACTCCTTCGTGTTCTATATCAAACAAACGTCGCAATAAAAGCTGCCTCTGGGGTGTAGGGTTACACCGCACCGGTCTCTGATGGACCAAGTTCGATTCCCAGCGGGATAAATATTATTTTATTCAATTCGTTTGCATCTTGCTGTTGTATAATATTAAAATGTTATACCTACAGGAACTTTGTTTTGAGTTTTTCCTCAAAATGGCGCGATTGTGTTTTTCAAGTGTCATATTTAATTAACATCGTAATAAACTTGGTACCAGGGTTACATGGAGCTGAGTGAGATAAGTCATAACTGGCAGCAAAAGGGACACGTCATGGCCCACTGGCAGCCCTCGGCTGAGCCGCAGCCGTGCGATTTCATCGGAAAGTTCCTGACTGGGGTGGACTAGTAATTGTATACTTCATATCTACATTTAGGTAATATATTAGAAACTTAGAAAATAGTTTGTCTGTACTTGTACTGTTTGACTTATATTCAAAAACATTAAATTTTAACGTTAACTTGATATTTGTTTGACTTTCTCTTCATTAGTCTTGTTGTTTTATAATACTTAGTAAAAAACCAATTCAATTGTAACACAGTGCAGTTCAGCGCATCACAGCGCCGCTTGAAGCAGGCAGGGATATTTTTGTAGATGTATATGAAACAACAATAAAAATAAACAACAAATTTACGATTTATTGATCACTTCCATATCAAATCACATGCCTATAAAAGGCTAAACGTCTATTATAACATATGTTATTACACGTAAATTACAAATGTAGGTAAACAGTAGGTGTTATTGAAACAACAGATTGCTACGATAGAAACAAAATAACAAGTAACCACAGAGCACAAAATCTTTATCCGGTTTTGTGGGACATACAATAAGACTGACTCCAAACACAACCCGCGGGAAAACACCGACTAGCAATCACCACAAATATGGCTCCTTGTTTATTAACATTACGTTGTTTAATGTACAAGTTATGGTTAATACAAAAAGATAGCCGGTGTTATAATTAATATCTAATACCTTTATACGAGCAATTCTTGTATATATATAATTTGTCGGTCTATGTCAGAGCGGTACAACTCCCATACACCAAAATGATTACAAAAATGTAATGCACGACAGCGCCATCTATGAACAATGGAACGTGGTCTATGTGTGCGCGTTATGTAGGTGTTACTTTTTTCTGTGTTCTCCTTATTTTATTATATAACGGAAATCACTCGAAGGGAAAAGAAAATTTTCACGTAATAACAGCATGGGTAAGTATAATAATATGGTAGAGCAGGTGTTCTTTTATTACCTATATATTTACGGGTAAGCACAGTGCCTTGATCTCACCTGATGTTAAGTAATGATAAGGCCAATTGGTGGAAGCGCACTTCACCCGGGATCCTCAACTAGTGAGGCACTGGCTATCTTATCTCTATAGCTGCCGTTACACAACAATGTAACAAACATTGATGCTATGGCGACATATTTAGATAAGATGGTGGTAGCTAGCCAGGCGGACTAACAAGCCCTACCACCAACCAAACCGAGTACACAAACGTACCCCCCGCTGGTGGTCTTAACCACTATGGTCTAGTGGTTAAGACCACCAGCGGGGGGTATGTTTGTCTGAAGCGGTAAAAAGTTCCCAAAGTTGTCTGGGCGACCCATCAAATACAAGTTTGCAAACTCGGGACCCACCTCTAGGAAATTTAACCGTTACAAATATGAATAAATGTCTTTTCAATTATCAAACAAAGGATGTATATTCCCACCACATTTTGAACTTTATGTGATTGAGATAAGATTAAAAACCAAATGAAATATGTGGTCAAAAAATCAACCACCGGCATGGTGGTTAAAGAGTTAAAAACACCAACCGCCCGGCCGTTGGCTTGGTCGGTTGGTGTGTCGTTCTACAGGCAGGGCCCACTCATTATTCGCTCGCGATCCTAGTGGGTTGCGACCAATAATAAGTTAACCCTGTGCTAGAGAGGTCTTGAACCTTTGAACTTCGTAGAGTGAATGTGGCCCTTAGGCTTTAGTTTGGAGAGCCCTGGTTTATACAATAACTGCCTTTTTAAGTCAATCATTTTAGACAGATGTGTGAACTGTAGTCCATCTACAAAAACGTCTCGCTTGATACATTGGAGAAATAAGTAATCACTGTCGCGATAAAAACGAAATAAAAATGCAAAATAACTATTTAAAACAATACAATATCTTTAATTTTAACAAAATATATTTTTGTAACGAAAATACTTAATATTACACAACATTTTTGTAAGTATGTAAAAATTGTCCTTAAGAACGTTGAAAGCGATAAACCTATGTGCACAATGAATAAATTACGTTTCTTCACAACCATATAAATTGCAATACTAATTTTTATAGATTACGTAGTATGCATATATAATATAGACAATAAAAGTAACAAATATGTAGAATATATTAAAAGGAAATACTTTTTGAGGATACAGAGTGATCTGATTCAAAATGTCATCGTCAAATTAACATAATATTTATAATAAACGCGAATAAAATAAAGTTTTTCGTTTACGTAGTACGCGTAAACTTTAGAAAACTGTAACAAATAATTAAAAGAAAGTCGTCTCAATATACACCGTTCTTTTTTAATCGTATTAGACCTGCAGGTGGGTTTATCAGACTTTGCAACTGAAAAACTTTGACACATAGGGCAAAAAACGAGATTATTTTTTTAACTTTTCCATACAAAGCCACCTTTGACCGAGCATAGTTTGTATGGGAAAGTAAAAAAAATATCTCGTTTTTTGACCTACGTTTCTTGAGGAAAATTGTTAAGAGCGATTACGCCGCACACTAGCGCCGCCAATGAAAAAAAAACATATCTAGTAATTAGATATAGAAAATCAAATTATGCTCAACAAACTATTTGAATGAAGTAATTAAGCATTTTTACGTCACCTAATGAACATCTGACATGTTATTAATATTTAACTATAGTTAAAAGTGGCCGTTTTTAGCAGTAACGTCTTATTTAACTAAACGCGCTAGTGTGCGGCGTAAAGGCTCTTGAGTCAATCCGCATTTAAACATGTTTTAATCAATATGGTTTATTTTTAAGTACTGTAGTGATCGGGACTCCTTGCTTCGGGCAGCTCTATGGCACACGACGTGACATTAAGTTTCAGGTTCTGATCAACCCCTCTGCGGGTATAAGGCGGTTAGAAAAAAACGGTGTAGACTGATTGTTATCTTCTCATTACATTAACATTGCGTATGAGATACTTATCTAAGGTAGTGACCAGTGTTCGACAGAAACCACTGATCGACAACTTTTTACTTTAATCATCAAAATAGGGGCCAGCAAATGATTATAGTCTTTACCAACAATAGAATAGAGACCACCTGCTTCCTGCCTGTCATCTCGTAAATTTCAATAAATATCTATGCTATTTTAGTCGTGTTTCGAACAATGGAGCCACTACAATACGTCAGCGCTTTTTATTGCAGTATCTTTGGATAGAAGTACCAGCAAATTAAAGTACAATCAAGCATATAGCGCTTAAAATTATTTAAAAGAAAATGTATTACTTAGTAACAGCATTTATTTCGGTGTGCAACCATTTTGAAATTTTTACTGACATTTATATTAGAAAACGCAGTTCTCTGTTTTGACAAAAGTTAGTAGATTGGACATGGGTAAATAACATAAATAAACAAAATGTTTTGGAATATAAAAAAAAACCAATGAATTAATTTTAGTAATTATTGATGTTACTTTACCCATTTGTGTAGATGATTCTTTAAGGGTGCGCCGACCAAAAAATGCCAAAAATGCAGTTACGGTTAAGTAAATATAATTAAAAATACTATCGTATTAAATGAACAAAATATATATTTAGTATCATAGGGAACGTGTTTACAATTTGTCAGAACCATAAATTCATAACACGCTATAGTTTTTTCTACAATATCATTTAAAGTTGGGCAAAAATCATGAAAACGAGTGGCGGCGTTTAGTAGATTTCTTATAGTTTATCTAAATTATTGTACCTCTGATTTTGTCTAAACAATCATCAATGGATAAACTACAAATTGCTAGACTACATTTTCGATTCATCAAGTGGTTATTTAAATAATTAATTTTTATTAAGCACCTTAAATTCCCCATACAAAATTAGTATGGCCGCGCGGCATCAAATAAATATGGACGACGACATTTCAAATAAAACATATGACACTTGTCACTTACTGATGGCGCACCCTTAAGAAAACCTGAATTTTGTTCAGTGATATCCACATTTTGTTTTATTTAATTTATTCTTAACCTAAATTAGTTACATACATACACTACGTTATTTGTTATTTTTTATTACAAAAGTATTTTTATGTACAAAATACATTATATTTACCAGCTTAATAATTTGCTTGCTCTCTCATCACTTTATCGATATTTTAATTTTTTATATCATGTATCTTTAAATACTTGATACATTTTAAACGTAAGTTCCATTAGGGAAACTTACAGGGTCGTAAGTATTTTGTTAAGACTAGCAGTTTTAATACAAATGTTGACTAAACCTACTGTCTTTCAAACATCTGACACATAAAGCACATTCAAATTCATGCACTATGAAGTAAATGAATAGTATGTCTGTCACTTCTGTTAAATAATTTAAATAGCTTTTGATCGTGTTTTAATCATAACATTTCAAAAACAACTTTTAAAGTTTAAAGAGTTAAAAAAAATAAGTTTTTTTGTATGTTTATAAAATAATATAAGTTCGTCCAAAGCTACTACAATGTTTGTTAATAAATCATAAGCATCAGGAACACTGGGCGGCTCTGCCACTGTCTTTAATATAGAATTACATCTAATGAGGTCTTCCACTGAGGTATTCACACATTACAACAGCATTTTCACGAACTCTGCAAAGTAAACGATAAGTGTTATATAATGATAGTTCTACGTGCTACGTCGTAGCACGGCAGAGAATTATCGTAGCAAACTACGAACACCACCAATTACGCCTACGATTACGTCTGACAAGATGTTATTTTCCTATAATTACGAAAATATTTTTTTAAACTTACAACGTAGAAGCGCGTAGCCTTCATCAAATACGATGGTAATGTGGCGATAAGGCTGAAGATGGAAACTCGTAATACTGAGTGGAATCCAGACCAGGGTGGTTAAACAGTGGCGACAATCTTTGACATTGTTTGTCAATGTCATGTGCCGGTTAAAGGAAAGTTAAAGGGTATAGAGTACAGGTTTTCGCCTGACGGATCAATCAATAAGCACCCACGGCACAACCAAGGATTCGAGTTTTCGCCAGTTGGGCCCTAGGTATTTTTTTTCCCAATTTAACCTATCAGTTGTGTATGGTTGTGTAGAAGGGAATCAAAAGTGCCCACGGCGAAACCAGTTGAGCATAGTAGATGTGCCATTAGACCGGAAGGCCTATACCCTAGTAAAGAAAGGGAAAAATCCACATTTCCCCACCAGGAGGGATGTGGCAGTAGGGCTAGATGGAATAGGGGATAGATAAAATGTCCACTTGGCCCTACTAGTGGGGAATAATGGATAAATTAGTCCATATATCCCTACCAGGGGGAATAGTTAGTAGAGATATATGGATTTTTTTGACAGGTGGAAAAATAATCCACCTATTTATACCAGTGGAGATAGCCTGGTAGGGATAGGTGGAACAGGGGTATTGGAACGCCTGCCCACAAAAAAGGAAGGTATACCTTCATCTTTCTCTGTTCTTCAAAAAGCACGTAAACCTGGCAGCTGCATTAGTAATCGTTAACAACCACAATCCGCACTAGGCTCGCGTGGTGGTTGAAGGCACGTTCTACATACCCGTCCATAGAGAAGGCTCGTGCCCCAGCAGTGGGGACATAAGTACATATGAGCTGGTGCGTACCTTCATAGTCGATGCGGCCGTCGTGGTCGATGTCGCCGAGCGCCAGCACTTGGTTGAGTTGCGCGTCGGTCACCGGCTCGCCGATCATCTCCAGCGCGGACCGCAGCTCGTCCCGCGTTATGTACCCGTTGTCGTCCCGGTCGAACACTCTGCAATTGTAAACAGCCTTTATACATTTCGTATCCTGTAGGCAGGCTTTCAACAAGGCGGACCGCGACGATCTGGTGAAGGTTGTGGGTACTGGGTACATAGCCGCTGGATGCGAGCAGCACAAAATTGGTCGTTGTAGAGTGTGTAGGCCTTGGTCCAGCAGTGGAATTGTGCATCTATTCATTTGTGACCTTTTGACGTAATGTAAGCTAGATGTGCTCTTTCTACGTACTACCACAGAAAAACAGGCAAACCAATAAGCCAGTTTTAATGATTTTCTATGCATAAGCGCATTATACAGAAATCTGAATAGTTAATAGAAACATTTAGAAAAACTGTTTAGATACTGAATTAATGTGATTCGAAACTTTTCATGGTGGACAGTCGTTCATTCAAGGGTTCGTTGTCCTATAATTATAACGATAGAAAATCAATTGTTATGAATTACATATGCTACGCGAGTCAACCAATTGAAGACCCCGTTTAGTAGCGCTAATCATGTTTGGTGAGTTGTGGAGCCCGCCCAAATCCATTATTTATAAATTGTGGTAATCGCATGGGCAGTGCTCTATCTTTCACCTGTTTGACATGTGTCTAGATAAAAGTAAATAATAATTTTCCAGGCTATAGAGTTATATAGCAATAAATTTTCTGTTGTGTCTGATTTTGCGGCAGTCAACCTGTTAACATATCGATCATTATGTATACGTACTTGAAGGCTGCGAGGAGGTCTCTCGTGATCTCTTCCTCGGAGTCGCCGCCACTGTTGCTGACGTCCATCCCTTGTATCGCCTGTATCTTCGTCACCCACTGCATGAAGTCATTCTCGTCTATTAGACCGTTCCCTGGAAATAAAGAGAAGGAGAAGGTAAGATAATGTATCGATCAAAAGACTTCGGCGGAGTTGTGACGAAATTTCAATTAAAAGAGGCGGTGATAATTTAGTTAATAGGAGAGGTACTTGCAGACTGCCATAACTCTATTCTTTTCTTTTAAAGTATATCATTAAAAAAATATATTATTAAGACAAATCCTTTTAACCCTGGTAGGCTAGGTATCTAGGTAAATAGATAGTTGCCTTTGTTAGTTATGGGCTATGTATGGGTGCACGTCATTAATCTTACGGCTATGCAGGTTGAGTCACGATCTCTCGCATCGCATTCAACCCGTGCATCTAAGCGTTCGGCTAAGACGAAGACGCTTCTGCAAAGTGCTATTGTATAAAGTGTTCAATTTATTTTCCACGAGCAGTACTCTAACTAGCACCTTCTGACATACCGGGTCAGGTGCATTACCAATAAGGCTATCGTGGCTTTCACCGATCCGTGTAAATTTATTAACACTTGCTCTACTTTGTAAGCCAAAGCAGCTATATTCTTAATTTTTATTTTTGTCCAACTCTATTATAAGAATTTCTCAATTATATTTAAAGATTACGCGAACACTACACATTAAAATGAAATCCTGACGTTTTGAATCTGAGACCGATATACAAAAAGCTCTTTATGCGCAAGACGGAACTCATCCGATTAAAGTAAAAGATAGTAGGTATTAAGTTATAAATAAATTTATAAAACTACCTCGAACACCTCAGTCTTTCAATGATGAGCCAAGTCAACATAGTATGAATTATAAAGCACCGCATCCAAGTGCTGTGTAACAAAATTTAACGCGACAATCGGCGAAAAGGTTCGCGTCGTTAACTCTTTATTAACTCTGTGGGCTCGTTAGCAGCGACGGCAGCCCTACCACCGACATTAACTGCAGGTTATTTCTTTTCATTTATTTACCTAATAATTTTTAAGTATATACTTAGCCCTCCTTCCATCAAAAGGATCGCGGTCTTATCTGTAGGTGGCCAGATCGTCTTTATTTTATAAAAGGGTTCTTCTGAGGTATTTTAAGTGATTTATGTTAATTTTTCATAACTAAATTATATTACACATTTATTTTGATGTGGCTTAAGCTAAGATAAGTAGGTACTCACAAAATTTTGCGGGCGCGCCCTTCATTGCAGATAGCATAAACGTAACTTTAAATATTTATTTATCGTGTGTATAGCAAATATATATTTCATATCAAGTGCAAAAACAAACATAATATTATTGTGATAGTACTATTTAATTATGTGAAACTCTAGCTTCATCAAAATTTGGAAAATATTGATAATTAAGTCCCGAATTTCTATTCGTCACCGTTTGTAACAAGCGTTTTTTTAAAGATAAAAGCTGAGGCTACTTTGGATATTTTTTTCTATTCAGAAAATGTCTTGTGAATGTGTTTTAGCGTTCATCAGAATTTTTAATATTTATCATATCAATACCAGAAGTATCAATTAATGTAAGGGACCACGATTTTACAGGAGTGCCAAAAAACGATTTTTTTTTCGACATGTCTGTAACTTTTTAGCGTTTTATCCGATTTTATTGACGTACAGGACAAAGTTTCTTAGTTTTGTCTTCCCTTTCTTATCATTGTTGTTAAGTTTCATAAAACTTAGTAGTTTCAAAGATAGCAGTTCCTTACATTAAAAATAAATGTTAACATGCTTCTTACGTTACTGAAATTTAAGGTGTTAATAAAAAATAAATTATGAAAAATAATGTAAGCGGCTAGAAGCTTTCGAAAAATATACGTTAATTTACTGTAAAGGATAATTTTAGTGGTGAAATTTAATGTAAGTGAATAATAATCAAATATTTTTGCGAAAATCGTTCTAGATTGCCTGAAAATGGTTTCCGAAGGGAAATTTTTTGAACGATAGAGCAATTCTAAGTATACCAATCGATAAAGCGGAAAATTCTGAATCCTGAATATATAAAACTAATTTTGGCCAAAATGTCCCTTACGTTAATTGACACTTCTGGTATCGATATATCCGAATAAAAAACCTCACTCTTATACTTTATGTTATCTGGGACTTTGGAAAACCCTTTTTTTCACATTTCCCCTTATAGGTATACTACTGAACAGAGCGGTGACTGTCCATGGCATGACCCACGCAGCGTTAACCTCGTTTCGCTGAAGCTCTTGTAGTGGCGGCCGATTCTGATTGGATCAGCGATTAGAGTAGTGCGATGTAGATACGGCGCGGTCGGCGCTGGCGTGCGAACGCAACTTAATCGGGGCTATGTATCAAACCAATGCGAGTGGCTAGTGCGAGTTCTATTTGCGATGCGATCACGTTAACGAAAACGAACGTTTGTATGGCATTAAAGCAGCGCTATACAGATTTTTAGTCTAGTTATTGAAAATTTAAAAAGCACGTCGGATAGCCTAATTATAACTGATAGGGTAACTAACCCAATATGTCAGAAACTGCAGGTTTTAACTCCACTTATTATTAGCTTATACACTTTCTCTTTCTTCAAGAAAGTATTAGCACGTATTAGGAAACTCACGTATAGGAAAATGAAGAATACGCTTGCACGGAAAAGGCCTTGAGCTTACACCTCCAAAGTTGTAGTTCGAAAGTACCGAAAGCACATCAACTATCTAAACATCCTTAGTAGCCTTTATTTCAGTGGCAACACTATCGCTGTAGTAACCTTGCCCTAGCGAGGTCGCGCCGCCCGCCCTCGCCGTCGCCGCCCGCCCTAAGCGCACGCCATCCTATAATATTTGTTAATTATATGCACATCGTTTATAATTTCAAATCATAATTATCTTGGCGTTTATGCTTTATAGCAATGCATAATTATGTATTGGCGATTACTGGTAAACGTGAACCCTCTCTCATAATAATGATATTATGTAAGAAGTTTCTTTAACTTTTCCTTATTATTAATGTATTAAAAACTTGATGCATTTTTTAACCGTCCTCACGTCCACAACATTTTAATTAATAGTGATAATTAATTCACACCTAGGACACAGATTGAGTAACTAATAGTTACTTTAGGCATATATTCTTTAATTCTCAATTGGTTTCTCCGACCGATACCTACTCGTAGTAACTACGGCAGGAAATATCTTAGATACATTTCCGTATCCTTTACTTACTAACTTTGAAGTTAAATTATATTGAACTTTGAAGTTTAATATTTGTTAAACCAACAAGCCAAAAAAATTGTCTACGCTTCAAGCAAAACAACATTCCAGAAAAACAGTTTATTCATCTGAATTTATGTGATTTAAAGTCCACTACGGATAGTTATTAATCTAAAAAAATCTGATTTTAAAATTATTTTAATTTAACTTATCTACTAACTCATTAGAACTCTGTATTTAAATTTTGAAAGTTTTATTAGAGTTAGAACAATATTTAACTTTGATTGAAGAATTTAAAGGCTGTAAAAATTTGAACTACGGAGATTCTATGGAATGAAATGTAGCTCATCTGCTCACAGATTAAAAAGCTAAATCGTCTTCTAAACTTTTGAAGTAGGCGGTAGTATACGGTGATACGGTCTATCATCAACAATAACACGGATACGAGTATAAAGTAGCGTAAACAAGTTAATTATAGCGTGTTGACAACCCTCTGTCGTTACACATGATTGATCTACATACCGATACATAACAAGTATCCTCTTTGAAGCGCTGCGCCACAAAATACGAAGACAGAAGGTAAGCTACAAACGCGCTCGAGTAACGCACGCATAGACATTCTTTCACGTGCATGGAATCTAAGGGCCCTCGCCCACGGCGACTTTTTGTAGCGATGCTGTCGCGTGTTTACGAAACGCGCGAAAACGCGCGTTAGTCGCATTTGCAACGCGCTACAGAAGCGATGCCAAACGCGCTACTACGCGCTACAGCATCGCGACTGTAGCGATGCAAACTCGCGACCGTGTCGGACGACATCTCGGGGAGAGAACGGAGGGAGGGTGGCGCGTGAGTGGAGAACCGAGCGTCAGTGTAACCAAGTAATCCCTCTTTATTAAATGGGTGCATCCAATATTGACGCTGCTTTCGTTGCCCACGCTTCGGCTGTCCACGCTTCGGCTGCTTACGTAAAAGCAGCACCAAAGACAACGTGACTAATGTTGCTTCAACGGAGTCCATCTTGCAACTATAGCGATCGCAGGCATTTTTGTGCCGTTCTGAATAGCGTTTGTATCGCGACTGAATCGCGTTTGCATTGCGACTGAATCGCGTTTGCATCGCGACTGAATCGCGTTTGCATCGCGACTGAATCGCACTTGCATCGCGACTGAATCGCGTTTGCATCGCGACTGAATCGTGGTTAAATGGGCGAGGGCAAACAGCTAGCGCCACCATCGCGACTGTATCGATGCGAACGCGCGACAGCATCGCTACTGCATCGCTACAAAAAGTCGCCGTGGGCGAGGGGCCTAAGAAAAACTGCGCTCGGACTTTTTCAAGACTAGTCGACTTCAACGCCACCAAAACACAGGCGTGTTTATTCTCTGCCAAAGAGAGTCCCTTCCAACTGACTTTCCGTGGTGTATCTGTGCCGATATCAAACCATCTTAGCTTGCTAGGCCTGCATGACCATCTCAACAAACATTTTACATCGGGGCATGCAGTTGCTTTAGCTTTACCAAGCACAAGTCCGATCCTGTATGGAATATTGCTGCCACCTCTGGGATGGATCTGCCAAGTAACAGCTAGTCGCCTTAGACTCTATTGAGAAGCGCGCTAAGAAGGTCATTGGCGAGGCGACCCTCAACTCGTCGAATCCAAGCTGCAGATTCTTGAACATCGACGCAAGGTTGCCAATCTTTCAGCATTTTATCGGATACACTTCGGGGAGTGAGCGATGGAATTACACGAACTGATACCACCTTCTCCTTTTCATCTTCGGGGAACTAGGTGCGGACTGAGATCACACCCTAATGCTGTCAACGTACCGCCTATACGCACAAAGCGCTTTGCGTCATCATTTTTGATGAGGACAGTTAAGGAGTGGAACTCTCCTGACACGTACAACCTGGACATTTTCAAGGCAAGGGTGAACAAGTATTATCTAGACAAGTATGCTACATTCTAGGCCACATCATCGCTTACCTACAATCAGGCGAGATCGCGGTGAAATACTAGTCTTTAAAGAATTTTAAAAAAAAGATCCCTATCCATGCAAGGGGTCTGTGTGAGTTGGTCGAGCGCGGTATGTATTAGGTTTACCTTCTGGGTCCTCCTTGCTTTGCGGCTGCGCTGTGATCTGTTTGCCTCATTATATCAACGCAAAAGCACCGGCTCATCTTTGGCAAGAAGTCAACAATATGCAGAGAGCGGGGCAATGTATGATCGTTTCTAGACAAACAAGGACACACCTATATTTATTTTTAAAATGCTAAATCAACTAAAATTTAATAATGTGCTGTTGTAGGTACCTAAAGAAGAGGAATTATTTTGGTAAACGCATGACACGACGGATAGATTTCATAATAAAATATCAAACGAAGACCCATTTAAACAATATACATAAAATATTACATTATCTCACTCTCCAATTGAATGCAATACAGTTTTATGTAATTTTATATACTTATTTAAACATTAAAATTGACATATTATTATGATTGGTCAATAGGCGAAACTATTTCCTTTTTATTTTAATATATTTATTTTATTTATAAATATTTAATAGGCCGATATTATTGTTTTCTAATATTACTTTTTTCTTAAGGTCGCGGGTAGCCGCTGGATGCGAGCAGCACAAAACCGGTCGTTGTCTTTGGTAGACGCCAATGTCCAGCAGTGGACGTCTTTAGGCTAAGCTTTAGGCTGAGATGATGCTGTGATGATATTATTGTTACAAAACCCTTTACGAGAACTAATGCCGTCAAGCTGCTTAGTAGTTTGGCAGAATATCAATATTATTGAAATCAAATTATGAAATTATAACTTTGTAATAAATAAATATTCAAAAACTTTTAATTTGTAGCTGTAGATCTGCAGGATCGATAAGCTTGTATTGTTATTTGTCGTTTCTCCATGGCCGGTACGGTTCTCCGGCTGGCCGGCAAACACGATAAGCCTGTGTTCGTTGTGTGGCGTTCTTTTGTTTAAATTAATGTATCGTGACCTTCAGTCCACGGGGTCTCCTTGAACTTCCTGCGTTGTTCACTACTTTCTATTTACGGGCGAGCCGTGTCTGACCCTTGTACAGTCATCAGCAAAAGTAGCTGAATGTTTTTATAGCACTTTGTCAAGCCAACGAAGTCACTTCCACTTTTATCTTCACCTAAATGCACCTACCATGCCATCTCTGCACTACCTTATGGTTGACCGGTAGAGAATGCCTTAGGCATTAAATTTTAATCTACCATGTAATTTATGTTGCAAAAGTTTTTAATAAATAAATGTCACCACCTACTCTTTTCATGTTCTTATTGCTGGAGCCTTCCCTACGGCTGAATAGGTAGAATAAAATAATTTAACAGGCCCTTTAAAAATCTTCCACAATCATGCCATAATTTTGACATTGGCACTAAGTATATCATAAACGTTCCCTGTGTGGTGCCGGGGATAAAGAATTGCACCACCCCATCTCAACCCGTGGGTGTCGTAAAAGGCGACTAAGGGACCATTCCAGAGGATGGGCAGCAGCATCTCTCTGAGGTTACTTTCAACCTACTGCGATCGCCAACCCGCCTGCCAAGCGTGGCGATTATGGCAAATACCCCCCATCTTGGGGGAGGCCTTTGTCCAGCAGTGGACGTCTTTTGGCTGAGATGATATCATAAACGTTAGAAACTGAGACATGACTTTGTAGACTTTTTAATTAGCACACTCATGACTCAGGCTCTTGTCACCTTCTAGCAAAGTTATAATGACATGTTACTAAAGTGGTCAGCGACTTCCAATGCTGACTGTACCTTGGTCGTTAATGTGTCACCTTTTTATATTGCAAGGTACCTTATGTATGTTGATGTAGCATAGATGGGCGATGGGCGATGGTATGGAAGGGGGCATTTCAAACTGACAACACAATGATTAATGTGACAAATTGTGTATACTGCGTTTTAATTGCGTGCCTTATCTATCATCATCACCATCAACAGTCAGTAGGTACCGACTATTGACTGACCGACTGTACCTACACTGTAAGCCTCTGCTAGCGTGCAAACCTTATAAAGAATAAACAGTATATATATATTCTTGCCATTCGCAATTAAATTAAAATTACTTATTATTATTAAAAACTGTTTGTTCAAATTCGAATTAATTTGCATAGTCAGATTAACAAAAGATGACAATGAAATGTTAAATGTTAAAAATCAAGATGTTCTTCTTCGCATCTAACAACAGGTGGAGCAAAGACGTTTGCCTACTCATCGATACATAAATAAAAAATGTCTACAAACGAATTTTAAATTGAAAAAAAGAAATTACAGCTTTTATATACTTACGTGTTGTGCAATTGGTGTCCTTCTGTGTACCAAAACAGCCCAGTCGAAGTAATAAACAAGAAATGTTTCAAGTCTATTCTGGTGAGATCGTTACAATTCTAACACTCGAAGGGTAGGTAAGTTATATGTAGTCAGTAATCAAGATAAAGCAGTACCTAATGGGCAACAGGCACGCCAAATTAATATTCTTGTCACGCAAATGCCAACTGTGCAGTATCGGCATTGTTTACTCGATAAAACTTGATTAGTTTTTTTTATAAGAGTTAAGTAGATTTTTCTTATTTTTATGTATGTCAGTTTAAAGACATAGTGCTATATCATGACTATGGGGATAACGATTACAACAAAAGCGTTTTCCCGTTCGGCTACGTATGGAGGAGGCCTACACAAAAATGGTTGAGGAAAACTAGAGAGAAGAAAAAAAGATATAGAAGCGAACTTCTTCCGCATCCCTCAACCGCTGACGGACTAGCTATCTTATCTCTAATTGATACAGCATAACAATGCTGCTTATATTATTGTTGTTACTTTGTAGCTATTTATAAATTCAGTTTCATCGCGTGACAAGTTTATGGAAAATCGTTTACGACATCGTAACAATTATGCTAACGAATTACTTACAAAAGCTTTTATTGTGAAAATTAAATGCTCAAATTGCATGTCACTGTGTACATTACTTACTGTATACGTAAAGTCCGAGTCAAAGACAAGGGTAGCGGCATCGGTGTCCGACAAGACCCAGTAATCGTCATTTTTTTCTTTTACTTATTTAAAATAGGGGAAAGCAACTTATTTTAGTCTTTAGCACCCCGCCCGATCTAAATGCCACTACACATTTGCAGAATACACTAAACATGCACACTAGTTTAGGCCCAAGACACCGTACTCGTAGAACAAGGGTACGAAGAACCGGTTCACACGCGCTCTATACCAGGTACAGACATGTACCTGGGCGCTTTTCTCCACCACCACATCCGGTCAACCCGAGCCGAGCTCCGAGCCTTTAGAGGCGCCCTCCGATCCGAACCCTTCGGAGAATCTAGTAGGGCACGGGGACACGCACTAGTGCGTGATGCCGTTCGTTCCCTCTAGAAAACCTCCGAAGGTGATTCGTTTCGCACGGCTTGAGGAATCCTTTAAGTTTCTCGCCGCCCCCAAACAAGATCGGTGAAGCTAAAAATGCCGTTTGAGGCAAAAAAAAAGCAAGCAGGCGTCTGTACAGTTAGAGCATTGTACATGGTCAACTTAATTGTTTATCAGTAAAGATCGCTTCATCGATTAAACGTACTATGTATTCTATGTAAGTATTTATTTTTATAGGTCTTAGGATTACCTAAGAATTACTTAAGACCTACCATAACACAGCACACACTGCAGACACAGACGTGTCTGTCCTAAACGAATTTTAGTTTAAGCAAAAAATAAATAATAGGTAAGTTGATTTATTAATATTTTACAATGTCTTACTGCAAAACGTTAAAAGAAAGCTCCTGACCTTTGTGTACGTATGCGTAAGATAGCAACTTCGAGTCCACAAAATAAAGGAGTTTAAAGGTAGATGAGGATTGAGGGTGACTGATGCTGCTTTGTCTGCACGCTGGCACCAGTTATCCAGCGCACAAAAATGGCTGTGGGTACGGCCAAAAATCGGCCCATAACAATAAAACATATAAAACGGATACATAATACATACACATAGGTACATTAAAACTCGTCCAGTGTTAAAAACACAAATAGCACAAAAAATATCTTCGATCTCAATTAAGGTTGTGGGCATGCCCACTGTGCCCACAACGGTGAATCCGCGCTTGTGCACCAGGTTGTCTTCGCGTCTGGTCTCCATTTCCACTTAACATCAGGTGGAGCGGAATCATTTGTCGTGCAATCCATAAACAAAAAAGATGTACTCACCAGTTTTGCTGGCATCCTTGATGAGCTCCGAGATGAGGTCGTCGCTGACCTCGATGCCGAGGTTCCTCAGCATGAACTGCAGCTCCTCGGGGGTCACGTGGCCGTCGCTGTCCCTGTCCAGCAGGCCGAACGCTGTGCGCAGGTCTACAAAAAAAAAATACATTTGTGACGTCAACAAAATGAGCAATTACAGAAGTCGGTGTTAGCAGAATTGTGAATAATATAAAGGTTACGATATAAAAATATTGACATTATAATCAATTCAATTGTAGAGATATTGTATTGATCACACTAATATTATAAATGCGAAAGTTTGTGTGTATGTGTGTATAGGTATTTGTTGCTTCTTCACGCTGCAACGGATGGATGGATTTGAATGAAATTCGACATACAGATAGTTTATAACCTGGATTAAAACATAGGATACTTATTATCCCGATACTTCCACGGGAACGGGACCACGCGCGTGAAACTGCGAGCGGCCGCTAGTGTCCCATAAATTGTAGTGGTGACTTGATTTCAATGATGTAGGCCTTTGCCCAGCAGTGGGACAGTATGTAGGCTTTACTTTACGTATTATAATGCACTTTTAATCAGTTTAAATCTATCAATAATAATAATCAATCAATCTATCAACTAATGTAATAAATAATACTAAATTGTTTAGACATCATTGTAATTTTTTGGTTAAGTGTTAATTAATATATTTTATTGAAACTCCTTTAATAGTAGATAAACCTTTAGTTTTAAATAAACCTAAACATACTGCGGTGACGGTAATAGCAACTTCTTTTAGTGCCGATTGCCGATGCACAAAAAGACGTCGATTAACATTGACGATAAATTAGCTAATGATAGCATAATTCTATTATTTAATCTGTAAGCACTATTGATTCTTCATAGTAAAAACAGTCTCTAATAATAATTTCGTAAGCATGAGTGCTCTGTAATGCTAAAAAAATGAGGTAAGTACTTAATTAATCGATAACGTTGATTGAGGTATCTCAGTGCGGCAGTTACACGTACAAATTAACAATAGGAGTCAGCGGCTGATTTTATTTATTACCAACAAATAAACACCGAATACGTGCTAGTTGAAGCAGGTAGGCGGGGGTTGGTCGTCATTTAAACTTTATGGTATGACCATAAAATTTAAATGACGACCAACCCCCGCCCGATCCTCTAAATGCCACTACACATTTACAGAATACACTAGACATGCACACTAGTTTAGGCCCAAGACACCGTACTCGTAGAACAAGGGTACGACGAACCGGTTCACACGCGTTATATATATAGAGTATAGGTATAGGTACCTGGTATAGGTACAGACATTGTACCTGGGCGCTTCTCTCCACCACGATTCGGTCAACCCGAGCCGAGGTCCGAGCCTTTAGAGGCGCCCTCGGGTTGTTCCGCTTCCTGATCCGATCCGAACCCTTCGGAGAATCTAGTAGGGCACGGGGACACGCACTTTTAAGTAATATGTGATGCCGTTCCCTCTAGAAAACTTCCGAAGGTGATTCGTTTCGCACGGCTTGAGGCACCCTTTAAGTTTCTCGCCACCCCCAAACAAGCCCGGTGAAGCTAAAAATGCCGTTTGAGGCAAAGAGCAAACAGTCTCCAAAAAAAAAATTACGACCAACGATATTTTTTGGCGATGAAAAACCTAATTGATTTTTGGAAAAGTATAATAGGATAACTTACAAAAGTCATTGTCCTTTATTGTAGCCATTAATTCTTTTATTTATTATACACTGATCATTGTAACCTATACGACGCACGCCACACCAACTTACTGCTAAAGTGTTTTTTATAGAAATGCGAGCGCGTCTTCGGTTCGGCATCATATAACCGCGACAACATTGACTGAAGATTACGTGTATCAGCGCCATCATACCTTTCTTATCATGCTCTCAGCGTTAGACATCGCGTGCACGATAAGCAATCATAAATAATGCTGAACATATTCCCTAATTACGCGGAAATTAATAGGTATAAAGAAACAAAAGCTGTATTTTGTTGGTGTAAAACCTAATTTACTGTTTTTTTATTATTTTTGCTTGTTAATGTAGAATACAGCAGAGATGTCTTGGAAGTTTCTTGTTGATTTTTTATTTTTTTAAATGAGCACCCTTTTTTAGGGACTCCTTGGCTACGGAAATTGAATGAGTGTTGCCTGCGGTACTCATTCTATATTAAGGGTAAATGTAATTTCAGACATCATTGAAGGAGTAGGGCAATAAAATGTTACAGCATCATAATATGATATTACTGATTCTTAACTCTATATTTCTTAGCGCGTAAGTAATACAGTTAAATAGGTTTGAATGACTTCTTACTGACAATTAATTTTAAAATAAAATACATAATTTGTTGTGATATGTTTTGAATTGTAATGATAATTTTAGTTTTAAATAAACTATTACCTATAAAATTTTTCTATCCTAGCTCTAACTTAGTTAGTTAGTTTGCAAATGAATAATTGCTGACCTATAATAATAGGTATATAATATATATAATAGGTAATTAAAAATCCAAAATAAGTTATTGACACGTCTCGTCCGATAATTATTTTATTTTATTGATTTCAGGCAACAAACAATAAAATACAAAGAGGCCCATATAATAGTAACTCTATGTTATGGAGTCGTGGAAATTAGTACTACACGTAGCTTTGATATTGTATTGTGTTATGACATCAATAAACTATTTCTATTTCTAGTACTGATTAAGGGTGCGCCGTCCGTAAGTGACAAGTGTCATATGTTTTATTTGAAATGTCGTCGTCCATATTTATTTGATGCCGCGCGGCCATACTAATTTTGTATGGGGAATTCAAGGTGCTTAATAAAAAATTATTATTTAAATAACCACTTGATGAATCGAAAATGTAGTCTAGCAATTTGTAGTTTATCCATTGATGATTGTTTAGACAAAATCAGAGGTACAATAATTTAGATAAACTAAGAAATCTACTAAACGCCACCAGTCGTTTTCATGATTTTTGCCCAACTTTAAATGATATTGTAGAAAAAACTATAGCGTGTTATGACATTATGGTTCTGACAAATTGTAAACACGTTTTCTATGATACTAAATATATATTTTGTTCATTTAATATGACAGTATTTTCAATTATATTTACTTAACCGTAACTGCATTTTTGGCATTTTTTGGTCGGCGCACCCTTAATAAGAACCGGCCGTGACATGACCTAAACAATTTACTACCACCACTCCGTAACTCTGTTCAAATGCGTTCCTACGGTTAACACAAAAGGTATTTTTGAATTTGCAGACAACTGATAACTAATATGTAAGCTGTCGGATTGGATTTTAGTTTAATCTTACCTTAATTGTATTTTACTGATTTTGTTGTGATAACAATAACGAGTATTATAAAGTTCATCCATATTTTTATATAAAATTTTGAAACTAGTATCGTGCTTTTAATAATGTTTATATTAATGTACTTTTAAATAAAATAAAATATTGTGTACAGCGCCGGCGCCGCCACCGCGCACATTCACACAGAACTGGGGTCTCCACGGAAGATCAGCGTTGTAATGATTTGTTCACTGCAACAAATGCTGAGTGGAGTCCTTTTAGGACACATTTTTCAATTGTTTTTTTTGTTTTATTCTAAATAAGGTTCATCATCATCATCATCAGCCTACACACGTCCACTGCTGGACATAGGCCTCTCCAAGTGCACGCCACCGAGCACGATCCGCGGCTACTCTCATCCAGCTCTAAATAAGGTTGTAAGTACTGTGTTTTTTAATAAATTTCATTTCATTTCATTAAACGTAAGTAATTCCCATGAGGACTTTAGTCTATCAACAAGTTCCTTGTAGATAGCAATCTCGCGGTGATTGGATAGTAACTTGGCCAATGCACTGGCAAAACGTTTCCACAAAAATTCAATTTCCCTTTTACAGCTCAAAGGTATTTCGCGGTCGCAAAGTATCCATCAGCTAGCTCGTTCACAAAACAGAAAATAACTTACCATGGAGAAAAATTCAACTGAACGAAACCTAGTTGGAATGAAACACTTTTTACGAATTTATTCGCGTCTTATTTTACATACGTTACACTGGTGCATTAGTAATAAAGTTTCAACTTAATGCAAATGGCTTCGTTTAAACTTTAGAAAACAAATCTATGAATATTTAGTATTTTTTAAATGACTACAGTAGGTTAATCATTACTATAGCCAACCCTCTACGGAAAAAAGCGTTTACGGGATATCATATACAAGATTAATACAGACAAATAACAAACAGAACAAAACAGAACCTATCAATAAAAATACTTGAAAACTGAAATCTTCGCCATCATGCATAGTGATTTCAAAAGAGAGCAATTTGGAATTATGATCCATGACTCCCACATTTTGAAAACAATACAGCCAATTAAAATTAAGCGATAACCATCTATCACAATAAACGCTTCAGGATTTCTTAAGTAGAAGTGACTTTGAATGATTAGCAGTTAGTGACCGGTTACAATGAGCTACATGAAAGGTATTTATTGTTCCTAGAGTTTACTAAGTTTTGGGATACAAAATAAATGAGAAGAAATTCTAAATCTAGAATAATCGGCTTTGACTATCAATTATTACTTTTTTTTTCTTTTAGTTGATGGCTTCGTGCGATTAGCACATTTAGCCAGTGTCAAAGTAATTTTTCGTACAAGTAATACATAAATAAACAATATTTCCATAAATGATGATGAATGATATTAGAAATGGAAAGTGAGAAATGATATACCCCCCAACCCCTCGAGTATCTCAGTAAAGATGTGGGGCTTTACTAAGTCCTCACGCGAGCTTCTTGAGAGAATTTGAAAAGTGACGTTGCACTGTTTTGTTTCATTTGCCAACACATAAGCACACTCACGAACACTTAACGGTTAATAATCCACCATTATTTCACATTAATATTCGACATAACACAAATTTTGGAAAATAAGACAAAACCGCAGACATGACGCTTCACTTTCCCGCCAAGAACCAATTATTACTTAATTGTTTTATCAATAAAACTTTTTTTTTGAATGGCTGTCGATGAACAAGCTTCATTCTAATTGGCCCATTGTCCCTTCGAAATATTTAAATGTCTTTTTTTAATGTAATAATTCCTTTTTACTTGACTAAAAAATATTTTGAATTAAAGATTTCGCCTTTGCTCGCATAGTTACCTACATATTACTAAACTGTTTTACTCAAAACCAAAAACATTACTAAGCAAATTCTTTAGTACTTTCATAAATCAACAAAATAATGATACAGACACTTGTCACTAACAAAGTTTGGTATAAGGCAGCTGTCGTTAGCCATCCTATCTTACCCCCTTACAAATAAACACTATTTAAGCATTTATTTAGTTAATCATTGTTTTGTCTCTTTTTCTCAAATTGAGAACGACGTTTGTGTGACGTTGACAAAACAATGATTAACTAAGTAAATGCTTAAATAGTGTTTATTTGTAAGGGGGTTAGTCTGTTGCCAAAACTGTGTTAGAAACTATGTTGCGTTTTGGTTGTTAGGGATAAGATAGCTAGTTCCTTAGCAATTAAGGATGCCGGGGACGTGTGATTCCGCCTTTAGCTTTATCGTCACTTACCATTAGGAGACATGGAGACCAAGCTTTTCCTCATTGTGGAATAAAAACAAAAACTCTACTCGCACTAGCCGCTACCAAAAATGAAGAATTTGTGTATGGCATTGAAGCAGCGCCTCCCATTGACTACTGAGGATACTTTTTTTTTTACATGTTGTGATTGTCCTTTACATTTTGTGTTTTTATTTGTGATGGAAAGTGTCCTTTTATGATAGGGCATTTTCCAATATTTATGACGCTGGCTGTAAGAGAGAAAAGAGCTGGACACTTGCTGAGTTTCTCGCCGGTTCTTCTCAGTACAAGATCTCCCGCCCAGAGTAGATAGACTTACGAACCGATGGCATAAAATGACGTTCATAAGAGCTATTTGTCGCCTAAACTGAATAAATGATTTTGAATTTTGAGTTAAAATTTTGCCACAAAAATTCTTGTTTTTGTTAACGTGATCGAATGAGTTCAAACAGTGAATTAAACTCGCACAAGACACTTTGGAGGGTGACACAAATTTGCCATACAAAATCTCGTTAAACATTAACGCGATCGAATGGTAATTAAGAGTAAAACTATAGGACTCAGCACTATAAGGTACCTACTAAGTAACTGACGAATATTCAAATCTCCGGAACTAGCTCACAATAATTCAATAATTCTACAAACCACGATGATCGCGTAAAATGCAATGACCCAAGAACAATAAAAAATAAGTATTAGTCGGTATTATTAGCAGTGGGCATTACCGGTCCCGAAATATCATTCCACTAGCAAGTAGGTTGGGTATCGTGAATTTCATTTGTTCTTGGAAACGAGATTTTTCCTCGACAACGCACACGCACAGATCTATAAGTACTTATTTTATAATTATAACATTCGCCGACTGTGGAGCGCTCCCGCACACAGAGCAACTTTGGTTTCAGATTGCAGCATTAGGCAACTCGCAAATAGCTGTTTCTATATAAACTAAAGAAACTGCTGACATAGCAACTCTAGTTGGGAGTTTAGATGATCGACAACAGTTTTAATTTCCTGCAATTGATGATAGAATCAGATTTAAATTGCCACAACTAGCAACTATCAAAGTACGAGTTGTCTAGTTGCTGATTTCTCCAACCGCCAATCACTGACTGTCGACTGTGGATTTGAAATGTTTATAATATAGTATTGCGGCACTTAAACTGTTGCTGTAATTAACAACCTTTAACGAAATCTTTTCAAAAGTTGATAGTTTCTTTAACTGAAGTTGCCTGTCTGCGGAGTGTCTTAGACGGACGGCTAACGAAAAAGTGCTGTTAAATTTATTGCGGTTCCATTGACAGTTTAATTGTGTTATTAGAATAAAGATGACGTGATTCATTGGTCGGGAGTTCCCCGCGCTACAAACGCGCCCTATTACACTATTTTAACTATAATTTTGCGGCGTATCTAAATATGTGCTCAGCTCTACGTTTGTGATTGTGCGTGTGATAGAAAAATCGGGTTGAAGAAAATAAATATAAATTGAACTACAGTCAACAGCAAAAGTAGATGATGTTTATTAGATTTCAAAATTAAGTTTCGATAGTGTAGGTCGGTATTTTCTATATAACTACAGTCAAAGTCTGCAGGTACTAGTTTTTCTCTCGAAGGTTTTTCGATATGCGTCTAAAAAGTTTTGATTTTCATACTGATTTCATATTTTGAAACTTGACCAATCATCAGTTACCTTTGCTGTTGACTGTACATACATATGTTGCAGATCACACTACTCCGACCATCATCATTTATCCCGTTCCAGTCCACTGCTGGACCTATGGCCAAGCCTATGCCTCTATTGCATGCTACTGAGACAGATTTTCTCTTCTCATCTCTCTTACATCTCCAATATTTTGTTAATTCATAAAGTCAAGAGCAAAAACCGTTCGGATTCTTCAATAGAGTTTTGTAATTAAACGGACTATTTTAACTTTAAACTATTTTATCTGTGTTGGCGACAGATCTGGCAACCCTGTTGCTATGGAATATCTACATAAACACTTACATAGCAACAGGGCACTAGGCCAGCTCGTTTTCTTACTTAATTGCCTTATTATTTAATATATAGTGATTATTTCCATTAAAAAGGGGCTTTTACTTTACGTCGTCTACAATCTGTAATAAAGAGAAGTACACTTTCATATTTAAACAAAAAGGTAGGTAAAGGTAATGTATTCTTGTATACCTACCTACTAGTAAGACTGAAATAGATCGTATTTAACAGATATAAAAATAAGGTTTAAAACCTCATTAGTTCTCCATAGCTTGCACCAAATGCTTCTCTAATATTAATATACTCTCATCATGTCCTAATTTATCCGTCCACTGCCACGGCCATGCGCCGGCGCCGCGCGCTGCCAAGTGCATTTGTTTTCCTACTAATTACAAACTTCAGCGTCTGCGCCAAGGACAGGCAGATATAGCCAACCAATATGTATTTAAACTATTGGCATTATTTAATTAGGTCACGTTTATTCAACAAGTAACTGAAGATAGATTATACTTTTCAGAGAGTGTTAGCAGGAATTGCACTATTTGGTTCTACCACCACTCTTTTCACAATCAGGACACTAGACGAAAGTATACCATTTCTATGTTGATACTCCAACATACGAACAAACTCTTCGCTTATTATTTTCTAATGCGAACAGGCAAAGAGTGAAACTTGTTGCCTACTGATGTGTTCCCTGGACGTTAAACTTGGGACTCTCCAAAGCTAAATATTTTTTTTAGATAGGCTATTTTTTAAATAAACATGTTTCACTAGGCCACATATTCACTTAACATCAGATAATATTAGTCATATGCTAACTTAACATTTTATTTTTTGCCGTATGATGCCGGCTTAGAATAGCATTACCCCCTATCTTCCCGTGGGAGTCGTAGAAGGCGACAAAGGGAAAACCGCCTGCAGGAGACGGGCAGCAGCGCCTCCCTCAAACAGTAGGCCATACTGCGATCGCCAACCCGCCTGCCAAGCGTGGCGATTATGGCCAAACCGATAAGATAGATACCGATAGATTTTTTAATTAATATAAAAAAACCAGTTTTATTATTATTAAATAGGTTAATCATCATCAGCCTCAGTAGGCTTAGGCTGGAAAACACTGTTATTGTTCATCAATAATGATAAATAACAAATCAATTAAGTATTAAAACATATCTTAACGGAATACTAGACATGTTAATAAAAAAGAAGAGATAATAAATATAGGTTTATTTACAAAGCACCTTTTTGGCATGTATAAAGATTCTAACAATCTTTCGTTAACAGTGTTATCAGCTCTGTGCCCGATCGTATCTCAAGTTATTAACATTTATTGTACAAACAAAGATAAGTGCGTGTTTTCCATCACACCGAAGGAAATTATCATTTCTGAGGGGCCATCAGTTATAACATAAACATCCAATAACATAAACTTATACTAACTACCATAAAGTTAAATACTCCTATAAACCTTCTATTTCAGTTGTTTTTTTTTATATAAAACATTAAAAAGGTTACCTATTTACGATCCTATTCGTGCTTTTGCTGAAAAAGTATGAGGCTTAAACTCTCTTGAACTCTTCTCTACTTGATGTTGAGCAGATAAGCAGAGTCTGGACTCTGCTACTGCTGTTTAAGGCGAGGGTTTCCAAAAAAACGGTGTTTTAAAATGAGTTTTATTCGAAATGTATAAGGATTTTAAATCCAAAAAATATATGTTATTCATTGGCCTTTCATCTAGTAATTTCGGCTGGTATTTTCACGATATTTTACAATTTCCTGCATCGAATATAATATCAAACATACGTCTTATTATTAAACTAAATATCATTTTATTCAGGCTATACTTACACCGTTTCAGACAAAGAAAAATATACCAAACCAATTGTCTTTGAATATGTAATAGTTGTCGGCCATTATAATTTTAATAATAAGTAAACGTTCAATAAAATCCACATGATTGCCTAATTCGACGCTCGCGCCATCATTCAGTCCCGAGCGGAACGCCTTGGAAATCTCACAGTCGGAAACGCTCGCCTAAAATTTGCATTGTATGCAAACACAGCTAATTATGCTTTTTGCGTATTGTATTAAGTATGTGTCCCATAACAAGATTCTATTGCAATTCTAACATAGTACCTTTGCTACGAGTTTTTTTGAGACTTCCGCAGTTTAACCACATACTTGTTACTACAACAGACTCTGTATGTCATGGGGTGCGAGTTCGAATCCCGCTCGCGGATTGTTTTATAACATATTTAAAATTTTCAAATTATCAAAGTATAGTAAGTAATATAGTTTACTAAAGATGTCACATTAATTAGAATACCTTATTAAATACCTTATAAAAAATTGTATTGTTGATAAAATTTAATTTAATTAAATTTAGTTTAAAACATAAAGTATAATTGACAATGTAAATATTGTCAACCATTAAAATAAAACAGCTCCGGCCCGCGACCAATCCCCCGTAATAACCCGTCGCCCATTTGGCACGTTCCTCCTGACATTAAAAGCATCGTTTTCACGAATTGTGTAAACCGTTATACGAGTAATAGGTGTGGAAAATAAAACCATTGGATTCTACTTAGCTTATGTGTAAACGTGTAAAACTAAACTTCCCATCGCATCGGTATATTTCGCTAAAATTGTTGCTTAAACTCGATCGTTGATAATTATCATCATAATCATCATCATCAGCCTACACACGTCCACTGCTGGACATAGGCCTCTCCAAGTGCACGCCACTGAGCACGATCCGCGGCTACTCTCATCCAGCTCTTGCCAGCCACCTTGCAAAGATCGTCGTTCCACCTAGTCTGAGGTCGTCCTACACAAAAGGATATTATCCGTCCTGATAATTATATTAAAGTAAAACTAAATTATCCTATAACTGTCCCACTGGGCAAAGAGCACTACTGGTGCAGTTGTACCCTAGTTGTATTGCAGAGTGCCTAGTGTGAATTTTGTTTATTATCCGTATTCAAATCGAATTTCAAATGAAACACACCCCCCTGCAGCTGTTGGGGTTGTGAAAACGAGACGCGTGTACACGCATCTTGTTTTTACCCGACTGCGTCAGAAGGAGGATTATGTTTTTCGAGTGTATGTATTGACGACCTCCTTGGTCGAGTGGCTTGCACACCGGTTTTCATGGTGTCGCCATCTCTGAGGTCCCGGGTTCGATCCCCGGTCGGATCAATTTAGAAATACCTACCTGTTTTTCTAAATTGTTTCGGGTCTGGGTGTTTCCTATGTATAATAAGTATGTATTTAATTGCCGTACTCAGAGACGTCAATTAAGTTTAATGACAATTTAAAGATTAAAGATTTAATAAGAAAGTGACAGCAAGAGACTTAATTGTCATTAAAACTTAATAGACGTCTCTGAGTACGGCAAGTATATCAAATATGTTTATCCGTTGTCTAGTTAACTTCTTGGGGCTAGATAATTGGTGTGAGTGTGGGAAACATTTATTTATTTATTTAATGTATGTATGTATGTATGTATGTATGTATGTATGTATGTATGTATGTATGTATGTATGTATGTATGTATGTATGTATGTATGTATGTATGTATGTATGTATGTATGTATGTATGTCTGTTTCTTTGGCACGCCCTACAGCCCATCGGCATGGTGGATTTTAACATATGAGGTGTCGTTAGATTTGTTTTGACTGCGGGAGTGACATAAGCTATAATGGCCAATTTTTCTATGGACGTAGATGTAGTTAATAATTATCATTTACACCAATGTTTTATGGTGTTTTGTTTTCAGGAATATCAGCAGATTTTATTCCCATGTTTAAAAAACTCAAAGAACTTTGTCAGTCAAAAGTACTAGACGTCAATAGTTTAGTTTTTACGCCTTAATCAGATTATTGACAATTGTTACAAGCTTTTATTCAACTTCAAATTGTTAGTAACGTAGTCCGAATTTTTCAAGTAATGAGTAGTACTTACTGTTGAGCATCGCTTCGCTGGGCGCGGGCACCGTGGGCCGGTCGTCCACCGGCGACTGTTTCTTCTTGCTCTTCTTCTCATCCTCCTGCTGCAACACGAAACGCCCGCTGTTATCCGACATAAACACAAGTGTGCACAACACGGCCGAGACCAACTCCTGCTGCCACTACTCCCTGCGTTTATCAATGACGAATTAAAGAACATATCTCTACTCCACTGATAGAGGTAGATACCTACCACAATATATGGAGACTGTAGAAGGCAAGTTTCGTACAAACACGCTAGAGCAACGCACACATACAGGGTCTAACAAAATCAATAAACGAACGTTTAAGGGCGGTTCTTATCTTATCTTAGTTCTTTGACGACCCCCTTGGTCGAGTGGTTTGTACACCGGTTTTCATGGTGTCGCCTACTCTGAGATCCCGGGTTCGATCCCCGGTCGGGTCAATTTTAGAAATTATTGTATCTGGGTGCTTTCTATGTATAATAAGTATGTATTTAAGTATTTTAAGTATGTTTATCCGTTGTCTAGTAACCATTTAACGAGTTTCATAACGAAGCTTCTCTTGGGCTAGATAGTTGGTGTGAGTGTTGGAAAGTTTGTTTGTTTGTTTGTTTGTTTATCTTAGTGGGGCCTGCCGAGGCTTCCCTCTCACAGTAACACTTCGACCCATTGAGATCTTTTGTACAACCCCATCCTTTCACTCTTCCTCCTCTGCAAAGATAGATGCCATAAGTTAGGCAACGTCCTTAAGAGCGAAGAGCCTGAAGTCCTCCGGTTTCGGATAGGCCGACCCCAGGAGTCCCATTCTTTTCCTAGCCAGAGAGTGGCAGTCACACAGTAGGTGATGCATTGACTCAGTTTAAGGGCGGTATCTATACATCATTCTGAATAGGTACAATGACAAAAAATGGGCTCTAGTTTTATAGTAATTTTTCAAAGTTATGTTTTCTAACAAACTAAATCAATTAAAATAATGCACATCATGAAACATGCTGTATCTTTACTAACACGCACGAAAGCGTCAATAAAAAGATAGTGTACAGATACAAATGACATTCACACACACACGGCTATCTTTGTGTGCGTGTAGTACTTACAGCTGTACGGGTTTGGAAAAGGTGTATTTTTTGGCGAATTAAGATTATGTTTAATTACACAAAACCGGTCGTTGTGGAGATCCTTGGGGGAGGCCTTTGTCCAGCAGTGGACGTCTTTTGGCTGAGATGATGATGATGATGATGAAGATAATGTTTCTTTGATTATCTCGGTAACAAGCCTGTAGTTTTGGACCAAAACTACAGGCTTGTACCGAGATCCTTCTGCACTCTCTTTTTTTTTACCTTTATTTGATTGGCTTCGTGCGATTAGCACATTTAGCCAGTGTCAAAGTAATTTTTCTTACAAGTAATACATAAATAAACAATGTTTTCTTTCTGTATGATGATGATGAATGATACTTAATAGAAATGGGAAGTGAGAAATGATATTATACCCCTAACCCCTCGAGTATCTCAGTAAAGATGTGGGGCTTTACTAAGTCCTCACGCGGACTTCTTGGGAGAATTTGAAAAGTGACGTTGCACTGTTTTGTTTCATTTGCCAACACTCATGCACACTCACGAACACTTAACGGTTAATAATTACCGCCATTATTTTACATTAATATTCGACATAACACAAATTTTAAAAAATAAAACGAAACCGCAGACATGACTCTTTACTTTCCCGCCAAGAATCCTGCAGTCTCTTTATTTTGTGGTTCTGAGCTTTCTTTTTTTGGAGAGAGATTGCTGATTGCCTCAGCCTCAGACGCCATTTTCAGCTTCACCGGGCTTGTTTGAGGGCGGCGAGAAACTTAAAGCACGTTCCTCAAGCCGTGTGAAACGAATCACCTTCGGAGGTTTTCTAGAGGGAACAGCATCACGCACTAGTGTGTGTCCCCGTGCCCTACTAGATTCTCCGTTCGGATCGGAGTTCTGAAATGTTCCGAGATCCGTGTCCGTGCAAGGGGTCTATGTCTATGTGAGTTTCTCAAACGAAGTATGTGTTATGCTGACCTTCTGTTTCCTCCTTAGCTTGTGTACCTACTGACATTTTTATCAATTTGCTAACTTTATCAATCTTGTCATAGTTTTATCGGGTTATTGTCTGATCAATAAAGCGTTGATAAGTACTGCCAAGTGATTCGACATCGAGCCTATTCACTGGTGAAATTTTGTTGGAATTATTTTTTTAATGTGGCGTTGCTTAGATTGTATATTATTAGGTCTTTACCTATGAAATTGACGTTTTGTATGACGATTTTTTCTAAAATTATATTTTTCATATTAACGTTTTTTTAAATTTTCTTAGCATCTATATACTATAAAAACTTTTAGAGTAGTGTGTTTGTTTCACTAGCTAAATATAGCAGACATTAATAAGAAAAAAAATCAAGACCCTTCAAAGCTACAATGAAACAAAAGGTCAATTCCGCGTACAAAAAAGAAGTCAATTTAAAAAAAAAGTAGGGCGATAAAGACACAAAATGAATAATCATTGTTAGTCCTGAAGCCTAAGTAACGTAGTCCTAATTAAAGGTGTATAATAATATTATCAATCGGTAATGACTTTTAGAAGTAATACACCTATTAATAAGTGAGAAAAAACATTAATTTCATAGGTAAGGACCTATTACTAAGTCTATGAAGATGCCTCTTTGAGAGTTAATTATTCGTTAAAGAGTTGTTCTGCGCTTTGAAGTCACTTATCTGTTGATAGCAATTTAAATGCCACCATAAAAAGAACCTTTTACAATCGCAATAAGAGTCAAAGTTAACGCTTTGACCATAAAATATCAGCGGCCGTTTTCTGTATGGAGGGTGGCGGAAGTTCTTCGCTCCGTGTCTGGTAATCAGCATTTCATATATCTCCCCGACTGGTGTTATAGAGCTCAGATAAGTTTTATCATCGAGACATACTTAGCATCTTTATAAACGGAATATGCTATCTGACTAATGAATGAATGATGACTGAATTCGTTGAGAGAGTTGTAGCATTTTAGATATTTAATAAAAAAATAAACATTTGTTTTCGTAAGATAATTAAAAAGGGTTTGACGCAAGGTACTTTATATACTCGTAGTAATGATAGGCATACCTTTTATATACCAGGGATGTTACGGAGCTTCGATTCCGATTCCGAAAAGTCTGAAGTTCCGATTGATTTTACACCTCCGACTCGGACTTCGGATCCGATAAAATTGAATAGGAGGTAGTAGTTTTAAGTAACTAGCCGTCATCTGCCCGCTTCGCTGTGCGAAAATTTGTGACTATTTTTTTTTTATAGCCTATCATTTGCACAATCTCATGTTCCCACTACATACAAATTTTCATCAAGATCGGTCAAGCCGTTCTTAAGTTATAAGAGGACATACAGACAGACAGACAGACAAACAATAATTTCAAAAGTCGTAGAATTGGTGGCAGTGAGTCATAAAACGATTATTTATCCCAAAATTTGTCAGAAAAATTGCATGTACCTACTGACAGAGCCTACAGATTATTTGATACCTTCGTGTATGACTATTATTATTTGACTTACTAAAGAGATTGATTACTTAATTTATTTTTATCGTTAGCCCTTAACAGTAAGTAACAAAACAACGTTTCTTCTACCTGGACTCTGGCACTCCTATAAATTAAATTTAAAAACTTCGGTTCCGACTCCGGTTCCGGTAAACTCACCTCCGTAACATCCCTGTTATATACCACAGGATTCGTCCACTCCTTGACCACAGCCGGCAGTGAAACCGTCAAAACGTCGGGTATAAATAAGGTATGCCTACCCATGATTTTTTTCCTATGATTTTGAGCTTTTAAGGCTTACAGCTCATGTATCTTATTTAAAAAAAAATCTGAGCTTTCAAATTTCATTCAAATATCCCCCTGTGCCCTTAGGTAGATCACTTAAAATAAAATACAGAGTGTTTCCGCACTTCAGGAGGCTCGATTAGGCTAAGATAAAAAACATAAGTATTTATGTGTTTTTCTTAAACGGACCTAAATAAAATTTTGTTATTTAGGTACAAAATTTTATTTAAGTCCGTAACCTATTTGGTTATTATTAATTAATATCAGAGGTCGGAATTACTGATTTCATACAACGAAAGAATAAAGTGAATATGCCTCAAATCCCGAGATTAATTTTATAGAGCAGAAAAATTCCGTGATTTATTAAATAAAAAAGTTATTTACTTTTACACAATTTAAATCACTGCACGCGTGACTTTGCTAAATATACATCAACGACATCGGATGTCCGAAGTTGCAAAATTCTAATGCGCACACGCGCGATGTTGCCACATTTGTAGTTCGCACAGCATAGCTTGGGAGAACAAAAGAAAACAATAATGGAAATGCAATTAGAAATCCCGGGAAGATCCATATTAATATCAACATTTCGATGCAAGTACATAAATAACTCTACCTAATTCCGAGCTCTGGTTATTATGCAAACATAATAATTATTCTTTTAACGTATTTAAGAGTTATCATAACAGTTTTATAGCATATCTATGCTATTTACATTTTAAAAAATCTACAAAAGTTTACGTGAATACAACACTAAAAACATGCGTTAATTTTTTTTACACTGGATTTTTTTGAAGTAACTATTAATGTTGAGTTTGCTGGATATTTAAGTGGATAACAGATATAAAATCGTTTCGGTATTTAATATGCGTATATTTTTGCCGTATTTTTATTGATCGCCTTTGGCTTTGTTTTATATTTAACATTCTGTTATTTGTTTTGTGTATTAAGCGTATGCAATAAAGTGTTTATCTTTCTATCTATCTATGTTTATATCTGGATATCTATTTTTATATAATGTGTCATCGCAAAAAGTTATGTTTGCTGTGTTAAAGTCATAGGCGGGGGAGCGATGCCAAATTCCATAAGTATTTAGTGGGCAACCCATGCCAAATAATAGGTGATTTAATAATGACCCGATTTAATAAATCAGACATACTAACAGCTTTATGAGAAATATAATAAAAATTAAACTTTTCGTTTTAGTTAACAATATTTCTTTAATCTTTTTCTCTAAAGCCCCGTGATGCAATAGTACCTATATAAAAACGTATTCCAGTTCGTGATTAAGAACTCCTAGCGATCAACTCAGATTTGTGTGGTGTTCTGCTCATGGTAAGTACCTAGTGTGAGTTTTGTTTACTATCCGTATTAAATAAATAAATAAATAAATAAATGAGACAACATCACATAAATTTTTCTGATCCCAAGGCAAGTAGCTAAAGCACTCGTTTCATGGAAATCAGAAACAACGACGGTACCACAACCACCCAGACCCGACACAATATCGAAAAGTTCGTTTTCGACATTGACCCGACCGGGAATCGAACCCGGAACCTCAGAGTTAGCGCCGCCCAAAGTTCGCCCAAAGGTGGTATTCATTTGATAACGTTTACGAAAACGAAAATTTGTATGTACTTGCAAAATTTTAGTTTTTCTCGTATGTCGCTAGGAGGCGCTGTTTCAATGACATTCTAGTTGCTGACCCCCTATACGTATTGGTGGTGCTTGTGGGCCGGTGTTGGCTCGCGGGCCGTAGTTTTGAGAGCATCTAAGTCAACGTCATCCACACAATGACCAATACTGGTATTACAAGAAATACCAAGTCCATGAGTATATACACTGTTAACCAACAGCATACCTAGGTATGACCAAGAGCCAAATTACTACATTGTAAAAGCGTACAATCGCGTAAACTGCTTCGCAAATCCGTTTATTTATCGACGGCCATTAGACCGTCGGAAATTAAGCATCACAGTCCATAGTGTGATGGAGTAGCTATACGACGATACGAAGTACGCGTAGAAATAGCTCGTGTCGCGTTTGGCACCGCATCAAGCGATCGCACAGAGGAGGCGGGCGGGCTACTGAAAAAATATGACATCTCGCGCCTCGCAGGGTAAATAAACCGCGCCGTGATGTATCGAACATAAAGGCCGTTCGTGTCCACGGGCCATCTTCAAAGGCACACCTAAATCAAGTGGCTTAATTGTAAAGCAAACACAAACACTTCCAGCGCGCAAACAGAGCGCAAACAAACTCTAAAAGAGTGCTAATAAAGTCTGAACGAAGAGAGTGTTGTTATGGATGATCTAACGATTTGTTTTTCAGTTTCTTTCGCCTTTTGATCCCATCGGATAGGATTTGGTATTCAAATATTTGTAAACAACAATGTTGATAAAAGATAAAGGGTACACACTAGTTAATGTTAAACTCTAAAGTAGGTACTTACGTGATTAAGTATATAAAAATATTAATAACAGTAGTCTATTATCTTAGTGTATTCTCAAGGGATATTCAAAGACAACACAAATAGAAAGTATTTTCTGTTTAGGTCAGATTCGGTTTAGGACAGATTGTTGTGACCAAAATATGTGATATGAATAATGTGATGTTAAGATGGCGACAAACTCACATAAAAAATAAATAAACTTTTACTGATCTACTCGAGTCTACGCTTGTATTGGTGTTTGCGTAAATTTTACAAAACAATATCACATAAAACACATAAAAAAATTCTAGAAATAAGATATTTTTAAATCTAAGTACTAGTTATTTACCAAATATTCACATGTGTTTTGATTAATAAGCTTTGATTAATTCTCCTTTATTTCAGGCGGACGTTGCTCGAACACATTCGTATTAGACAAATAACAAACAAACATTAGTGACCACAATGTTATTTTATCGTGATGTCCACCTGCTGTATACGTATTATTTGACAACTTCTTACAATACTTAGACTTTGACTAACTACGCACCACCACTAAACGAATAGATTCTGCTATTTCAAAATGTCTCAAATTGAATGTCGATGGATTGTATGTCATTAGAAATAGAAATATCATTTACTAGCGGCCGCTCGCGGTTTCACCCGCGTGATTCCCGTTCCCGTGGGAGTGTGGGAGTATCGGGATAAAAAGTGCCTTATGCTTTAATCCAGGTTATAAACTATCTGTATGCCGAATTTCATCAAAATCCATCCATCCGTTGCGGTGTGCAGAATACATACACACAAACTTTCGCATTTATAATATTAGTGTGATTTGCGCTTGAATGAGGTAATACTAAATATAAATTCTGCCTATTCAGCCATTATATAATAGCATGCAAATATGTCTTGGATTATACAATAAAATTCAAATCATGATTAAAAATCACTTCAATAAGTATGTAGGCACACGGGTCATATTGCTATGCTTGAGCGTGACGTGGGTTAACGGGCGATGGGAAATAATTAAGCACTGTTATACAATCAACGGGTATTTCGTAATTAAAATCAAAGTACAATTATAAAGATCTAACACGAGACTACAAGAAAACCGAGACGTTCCACAGAACCTATTAATTTTATAAAGGGCGTAAGTTTATTTTATTGCATACTTTTTCCACATGTTCGTTCCAGTCTAGTTTTTTATCAATTTCTAATGTTTAAGAATTTCGTCACATTTTTAGTTTTTAGAATTTGAACTTTGTAATTTATATTTAATATGTCATGTAAGGAATTATTAAAATTGTATGTTTGCAACAAATAAACTCAAAAACTACTGTACTGATTTAAAAAATTCTTTCACCATTAGAATGCTACATTAGCGCTGAGTAACATAGGCTATATTAAAAAAGAAATGTCCACCCGTGCGAAGCCGGGACGGGCCGCTAGTTATTGATATTATTGTTTTATTAATGTCATTTACGTGGTCATTCAATGTCAATTTGCTATCAGTTGTCACTACTACGGATATGACGTCAGCGAAAAGGATGCTTCTATCATGAAGCTGTATGGCTTCTATGTACAGTTACGTCAGGGAGATTATTCATATAAACCAGAAACAATAAAAGTCCCAACAGACTCCCTTGTGGGACTCCGAACTTTTTTCTTTAAACTCTGACAGTTTTATAATTTCAACAGATTGCATCCTGTTCTGCAAATAGGTTTGAATCCAATTTAAAGCATTGCCTCTAATACCATAGTCTTCCAGTTTTAGTAGAAGTTGATCATGTGAAACGTAATCGATTGCCTTAGACATGTCGAAGAAAAGTGCCGTCGTGTATTTCTTGTAGTTTAAGCTTAATAGGGTTTTATTGACGAGGTCACAAACTACGTGAGTAGTTGATTTACTCTTTTGTTATGTTTTAATACATTATACTTGTTAAAGAACGATTTATGTTTATCATGCATTACTTTCTCGTACACGCTATAATGGGTATTATGGTTATTGTATTGCTATAGCAATAACTTTCATTACGTCATATTCGTCAACTGGGGTAAGATATTATATTGAATTATATAAAAAATTTGGAGTTTCATGTCGAATTTTATTATAAGTTTTATTTGTCATCTGATTATTAATTTTTTTATTGGGTATATTCTCTTATCCATAATGCAGCCCCCCCCCCCCCCTTTTTATTTCTTGAATAGTGGGCTGCAAGTTCATAGTTGTTATACTGATATTTCTTTTTCGCCATTTTTTATGAAAATTTCAGAAAAACAGAGCACATCTGGGTACAAATAACTATTTGGTTCTGAAAGGGTTATCTCAATGAGTTTAATTTTAGAGAGTAAAAACCTTGAATATTTTGATGAAAAACCATAAAATTATGTTTCTTAGGAACGAAAAAAAACAGATTGTACTTGTGTAGGATTTTTCGGCTCTTTTAAACATGTTTCCTAATTTTAATCCATTTTTAATGTAGTCATATTCGTATTTTATATAGTCTACTTCAATATTCAACTTAAGGCTGATAAATCTTTTAAGTGATGTGATATTTTGTAAGTTTGTCATGAGTTGGTCAATGCTTACATAAGTACAATTTTTATATATTTTTACAATTAATTCAATTTCTGACTTTAATTTATGAACATTCAAATTATTATCACCTATGTTGCACACTTAACAGAAATATTTTGCATGCTTTTAAAATTACATAATGTGTTACATATTATATTGGTTATAATTGTAGGTGTATGGATTTTTGTCATGTGCTCCGCTCCAATAGATAGAATTAAGATGTCATCTTTGGTCAAATAGTCTTTCAAATGTTCACAGCTACTTAGGACTTGAGAGCTTAACGCGTGTGGTTTTACTATACCAGTTTATAGAGTCATCATTCCATTTTCCGGATCGGGAGTATTTAAATAAATTAATTAAAAGTTTAAGTCTTGCAAATATAATAAAAGTAAAGCTTAAGTCCTTTTTGTACAAAAACAACTTTAATTTAATTTAGTGTTAACTTTGTTGGTTGTCCTATTAAATAAAATAAATAAATAAAATAAAATAATTTTGTTTGTGTATTTTTTGGCATAATAAGGAGATAGCCACAGAATAAAACGGTGATACATTAGCAAAATTTTCCTAACTTGATTGGAATATAATTTTTTTTTATAAAAAAAAACAGAAACTTGATCTTAAAAAGCTTTTTACCGACCTAAAAAAGGTCTGTGATTTTAATTTTTATCTGATGAAAAAAAATTTCCACGAGCGGGATTTGAACCCGCACCCCATGACATGCCGGATCAGGTGCACTACCAACTATGCTACCGTGGCTCTTAACAAAGTTTGCGTGAAAATATTTGTAAATAATCTTAAGCTCATGATCATGACTATGCCAGTCGTTTGTACAAATTGTCTTATACAAACATTATGCCTGTCAGTAGATATATTCATGATTTTTAAATCAGAGAATAAACATTAAATCCAAACGTAGATCTACAAAAGAATATTTTACATGCATTAAAACTTTTCTGGTCCTGAAACTGCCACAGCGAGACATGTGACAGCAGCGCGGAATGTTTGAAATGGCATAGTTGTAAATGTTCCCAAACATATACAGAATGTTTGGAGCGACAGCATCAAACGGGACAAACGGCCTTTGAAGGATTCCACGCATTTTCACCTAACTTCAAGGGGGATGGTTACCACCTCTGTAGTCTAGCGGTTAAGACGACCAGTCTTAGACCCAAAGCTCCTGGGTCCGATACCCAGCGAGGAGTACGTTCTTGTGTACTCGGTTTGGTTGGTTAAGGCGACGCATTGGAAATTTACGTGGCGGGGATCTTGATTTTTCCCAACAATTGCAAAACATATGAAAGTGATATTTGATGACATGATTTTTCATTTAATTGACTTCATTTTGCTAGTTGCAGAAGCACGATATATATATAACCTTATTTTTAGTTTATACGAAAATCGAAACACGGGTCAAATATTTTCATTTAAAGAATCAGTACAAAAAAAATTAAAATAATATCTTGAAAACTCACGAAGTTACAAGCTTTTTGTGCTGTCCCGTTGTGTGTTTTTAGTAGGGTATACTTTATTTGAGATTTTGTAAATATTATTTGGTCAAAATGTAACATGGTATAAAAACTATTGAAATCGATTCTATTACTGATTCTGAACAAACAGTTTTCAGGTTTCTAATAAACTAAAAATAACATTGTATTTAACAGAGAAAAAAATATAAAAGTAACCCCTTTTAAAACATAGATTTGCATTTTACAGCTAAACCAGACCGATTTAAGCATCTAATTTTTTTAGTAGATTAGTCTTAACACACACTTCAATATGCTAGTTCATAATTTGAAGGAAAAAAAACAGTTTTTCTTATGGTACGGGCGCAAACGCTCCGTATTAGATTAATTGTTTAGCGTGCGTCGCCTTAAAGGGCATTTTTGTCTGCCTGGCTAGCTACCACCATCTTATCTAAAAATGTCGCCATAACATCAATGTTTGTAGCATTGTTGTGTTGCAGCAGCTGGAGATAAGATAGCCAGTGCCTCCGTAGTTGAGGATTCTGGGTGAAGTGCGCTTCCGCTTTCAGCCTCCATCTCTTAACATCAGGTGAGGTGAATGCCAAGTGCTTACTCTTATGTTTATAAAAAAAGTGCACGTGCAGCCAACTTCTCTGTGAATTTCACTTTTCAAAAGCACCTATGGTCGACCAAATACATTGTCAACCAAAGTTGCCGTTCGTTTACTTACGTTACATTGCGTATCATGAATCGATTTAGATATATTTTGTATTGCAATGGCAATACGACAATTTTAAAACGCAAAATGTAGAGTCAATTTGTTTTTTACATGTTTCTTGATTGAATATGTTTTGTTTTATGAGACTAAGTAGAATTATATTTTATTACCTAAAACAAAATAAGTACCCAATATTTAAATTAGAATAATAAATTACCGAAAACCAAGGCATTCGTAGTTTTGCACCTCCCCACGGAGGTTATAAGGGTATATTTTTGGTATATTGACATGAATTTTTTTATTGATTACAAAGGTATTTTTTATTTGCAGGCGTGTAGGTCTGCGACACCTCAAAATGATTAGTGTTAATTTGGTGTTTTGCAGAATTAGTTACAATCAAAGTAATTTTTTTTTTAATTTTTTTTAGTTGACGTTGTCTTGTCAACGTTTGAAAAGCTTAGAGTTTGAAAGAGTCGACAACTATCAAACTTTTCTAACAATGACACTTAAATAAAACATTTAACTCAACTCAATGTATAAAATATAGGTAATAAATAGTAGATTGTACAACAAGAGCATAAAACGAGTCATTTTGCCCGAGACGTGCATATAGCCCGAGCCGGTAAGGCGAGAATGGATAGTCACGTCTCGGGTAAAATGGGTTTTATACTCGAGTTTTACACTCTGCTTTTCACTTCGATTATAAGAAAATTTTATAAATTTTTAAAATGTAATTAAATGACGAATAATAGCTTCCCGCCACACAATTTTTCTTATTTTTTTTTTAAATTTTCAACTATGTGACGTTTGACTATGGTCTGAGCCGTAATAGAGTAGACTTACGAACCGATGGCATAGCGACATTCATAAGAGCTACTTGTAGCCTAAACTGAATAAATGATTTTTGAATTTGAATTTTGAATTTGAATTTGAATGCCAAGTTATTTTATATATTTGCGTTATATATTTTTTACGTAAATGCACGCCCGTATTAATCGTAAATTTGTGTTTAGATAGTAATACATTACGTCGTAATTAAATTAAGATATAACCTAAATCTCATAAAAATATATCAATTAAATGAAGGTGTATTGTGTATGTGGCTATATGGCCTAATTGCCTTAGTCTAAAAAGAAGAAATTACTTTATGCACAAGAGCGACCAGTATTTTTGATTTTGATAGTACATAAGAAGGCAAATATCAACCTTATTCAACAAAACTATATGAAGGGGACATACTGAGATTATTCATTAAAACACGAGAAAAGTGGGCGACATACTATTAAGAAATATGGAACTCCGAAAAGGGGGCAAAAAATCTACAATTTGTACGGAAATGAGAATTTGTAGACAAGATCAGAAAGAGGGCAAGTGCCGAACAGACCATTGTTAATATTGAGAAAAATCTAGACTCACCTTTCTTCTACTTCTCGAGGTAGTCGCCATTCCCTGGAAAAAAGGAAACATAGATTAAAATACATCTCTTTTATGAAGCTCCCTATTAACAAAGAAAACCAGGTTGAAACATATGTTGTACTCTGTAGGTATTATAATCTTTCTTTTTCGGCTTTCAACTTTGTGCACTGTTGCCTAGCAGTGTCTAAAAAGAATGTCCGATTCCAGCTTATCCTTTTTGGCTGGAAATGGCTGTATATGAAATGGATCACGGAAGATAAACTGTTATCTTACTACTGCTTGTTAATATAGGTGTAAGTAAAATTACCGCAAGAAACTAAGAGTCTAGCAAGACCAAACAAAAATAAAATGGTGTAGGTAGGTATGTCAATGCATTTACAAATACAGAAATACAAGAATTCCGACGAACATTACGTTTGCGTGGCGTGACTAATCAAATGGCAAACGAAACTTTATCAAATGTGGTGGGGCTTTGCTGAACATTAAAGAAGCCGCATTTTCCGTGGACAGGCACGGATATATTCTTGTTTTTGAGAATTGGCACTTCTCCAATACAAAGTGAAAAGAAAACGTTTTAAATGCTCAACATAATCTTTATCAGCAAACTGATGTTAAACAAAGACATTATGCCGCAAATAAATCTTAAGAAACGTGTATCGGTTAATTTACTAATATCTAAAATTCATGCTATGCGGTGGGTATTGCTTTACGGGTACCTAAGGTGGAGTTTCCGAACTACCAAACTGTATTGTTTCAAGCGCACTTACATATTGTTTGAGATGCAGTAATTTATTGTGTAGAGCTCTTACTACTCGGAACCAGAGGTATTGCGAATTCATGTTGCCGGTTAGCGTATGACCGTGTTCTTGAACCAGGACAAGTTCCAATCAAAAAATAGCGGTAGCCAAGGTGCCAAGTGTGAGTTTCACTCGCTTTTCGATCACGATAACGAAAACGAGAATTCGTATAGCAAAATGTTACCTCTTCTCGTATGCCGCCAGGAGGCGCTGCTTCAATGCCATACTAATTTTCGTTTTCGTAAACGTAATCGAAATAATACGGATAGTAAACGAAACTCGCTCTAGGCACCCAGTAGCCGGATTTCACGATAACTAGATAGTGTCCCTATCTTCTATTTTTACATTGCGACCGAGCAGTCTGAGGCGTACCACTACAGAATTCCTGCACACTCCCAAACACTGCACACACGATACGACACTCTCAAACAGTTTACTCATATTCTGTTTAACAAAATGCAAAATTCTTTGAGCGTCGTCGCCAACACTTTTGGATCCTATTCAATGCGGTTTAAACCTACGCGCATTTCACCAAGATCACGTTGTGAAACAGAGATATGAACGGCGCGAATGTTTTGAGTCTTTCAATCGTCGGAGTACTAATATTGTCAGCGGCATCATAATTCATTGGCTAAATTGTTTTCGCAGTGTCAGTTACCCGGTCGTTATTGAACTCGCGGTGATTGTCAATAAACGTATGGCTCTTCTAGACTTGTGTATAAACTACATCTATGCACTTTTATAATAGCCATTGAAAAAACCTTTTGCAAAAGAACTTAGTATTAGTAAGTGAACAAAATATTAGTTTATATTAGGCATTCTTCAACATCTCACCACTGATATTCCGTAATTTTACTCTTCTAGTGGCTTCATTGGTATGTCCCAGTATTTCTAAAGTAATATGATAAGTAATTGTGAAAGTTGTAAGCCGAGCACGTCTTCTAAGGCAGTAAATTTTTCCAAATTGTTTTTCATTTCCAAAAACAATACAGCATTTATCTATCCAAAATACTTACAATAGTTATAATAGTGTTCAGTTCTATCAGTGTTAAGCTCTACATTTTTGTAGGTACTATCCTTCACAGTAGTTTACCCAAATTAGACCGCTCACGGCACAGAACTAAATAACGCAAAGCCATGACCATAAACAACAGGTCTAAATTGTTAGGAGTCCAATTTCCTAATCGAATTCACCACAGCTACGCATTTCTTATTACTACCTACTACTACTTTCTTATTACTGTTTAGTGTTCGTCTATTTGTTTATAACCAAACAACAAGGGCGCAGTATGAAAAAAAGAATAAAAATTATAAAAAAAGGCAATTGAATAACGTCTCAATAGTGTGATGATAGCCTGGTTTTGACATACAAAGATTTGAAGAAAACTCTATTGGAATACTTTCCAAAAGAGTTTCGTGTTCCACATGCGGGATTTGTACCACAAAAATTGTCAAAATCCAGACCGTGGTCTACCACACAATCGATGTCCGATAAGATACTGTCATGTTTAAATCTTTCTTATGTTTAATCAAAATTCAAAATTCAAAATTATTTATTCAGTTTAGGCTCTACAAATAGCTCTTATGAATGTCACTATGCCATCGGTTCTTAAGTCTATTCTGGGCTAGACCTTGTACTGAGAAGAACCGGCAAGAAACTCAGCAAGTGTCAAGCTAATCGCATTCGACCAACAACAATTCGGTATTTTGTTGGCTTTGTTGTTGTTTGGGTAAGAAGGTGGGCATTGGCAACGTCGCGTGCCAGCATCGATCCAATCGAACCTCACAAATGGTCCGACCCTGCACCCCACACTGACTTACACGTGCCTTTTATTTGACGATAATAAAAATGATTAATGACAAAATGATATTCCCTTAAATCCCTTGAGTAAATCAGTAGGTAAAAATGTTTACCGAGATTTTGGAATTTGAAAAGTGACGTCGCACTGTTCTTTTATTTGCCAACATTTGCTGTTAACCGTTTAGTGTTCTTTATGTCCACGAGTATGTTAACAGACACTAAACGGTTAATAATATCCACCGGTATTTCACAATAATGTTTGACAAAACACAGAGTTTAGAAAATGAGACAAAAGTGCAAACATGGCTTAATTTTTTCTTGTTATGTATTATTTTTATATATTTTGTTTTCCCGTCAAGAAGTCATACGTGCCTTGCGTAGGCAGCTCTGTAACTAGGTTAAATGCTTTTTTACGCCTACACTGAGGCCTAGGGCGACCCAGGATTGGGTAGTTGACTAATTAGCAAATATATATTTTTTTAACAACTGTCAAACGATTTGTCTAATAGAAATTTGTATTGGAATGGAAACTGTGATGCCACTATTTTGTTCCGTCAATTAAGTGTTTAAGGTTACAGAAATTTATGATTAGGTCAAATAAAAAATAGGTTAATGTTTTAATGAACTGTTACGTGATTTCATTTATACTTTTAATGTTCTAGAATTAATAATTGTTGTTATATACATCCCTATTTAACTATGTGGGGCTCTCCTATTCTTCCCTCGCTCAGCGGTAATACTCGCCGAGGGGAGGAGAGAGCCTACTGTTAAAAATCCTAATCCTTTCTCTGCCACGGGGATTTCTCGGGATAACGAACTCCTATCACAGAGTTTAAGGGAAGGTATCAAGGTAGTCAAACCTAGTACGTGTTTAAGCTCCTACACTAAATAATCCGTGTAATAGTATAATAGTAATGTAGTAGTTTATATATCTGCGCGCACACTTGCGTAGGAGTACACGTGGTGCTCTTCGTAGTCACCGCTTCACTGTCTCAAATATCCCATCGCGCACAAAGAAATTTGGTGACTCGTTTCTTTGTCGCACCTCCAAAAGATGGAATAGTCTACCAGCACACGTTTTCCCTCCTTCCAATGATATGGGGTCCTTCAAGAGAGGCGTGAAGAAGCACCTTGTGGGCCGGCAGAGTGATGTTGACTGATGCTACGTTTGTTTCCACGCTGCACCAGTTGTCTTCGCGTCTGGATTCATTTTCACTTAACATCAGGTGGGATGGAGTCATTTGCCGAGCTAAGTATAAAAATATATATATATACCTTAAATGTTTTGACCTATCGCCAACTACCATAAACACATAGGCAGAATTTGGCATACATAACCCACTACGATGCCCCAAAACGGGTTGGTAGACGACGGCGACGTTAAACGACTGATGGTAGGTACCCCTATATTTATCCCTTATACTTAATCTTAACCCCTATACTTTATTTTAGGTCACCCATCCGGCGACACGCCATTGTCAAAGTTAACTTGCAAGATCACATACCGAACGCACAAGCCACTGCGTCATCGAACTATCTAATTTAATCTATACTAATATTATAAAGCTGAAGAGTTTGTTTGTTTGTTTGTTTGTTTGTTTGAACGCGCTAATCTCAGGAACTATTGGTTCGAATTGAATAATTCTTTTTGTGTTGGATAGTCCATTTATCGAGGAAGGCTTTAGGCTATATAACATCACGCTGCGACCAATAGGAGCGAAGCATCAGTGAAAAATGTTGCAAAAACGGGAAAAGAGCCTAAAAAATTAAAAATGCTGCCGAAAGTCACTATTCCACGCGGACGAAGTCGCGAGCACAGCTAGTTACTAAAAAAAGTAATAATGCTCAAAGTAAGTGTATGTTGATACATGGAATTAAAACAAATAAATACATGATTCTATTCTTTTCTATTCCAAGCTTTGATTTCCACATTTACTTATTTCGTAAATGATTTGCAGTTAAACCTTTTTGTTAAATAAATGCAAATAAGATTTCGAGTCACCCAGACTCTGAAACAATACAATTCCACCTGGAGCTTTGTCTCGGATGAGTGGTTCCTTAGTTAAGGGCCGGGTTGTCGGTATCAGTATTTCTATTCAATTAGCCGTCGATGGAACCCGCTGCTGCACTTAAGAATCGTAGCGATATCATGTAAAAAATGTATCGATATTTTTACGATAAGTATGATATATCGAAATGTTTTATCGATATTTTGCGATATATCGTTTTTTTATATAGTTAGCTCGGCAAATGACTACATCCCACCTGATGTTAAGTGGAAATAGAGTCCAGACGCGAAGATAACTGGTGCAGCATGGAAACAAACGTAGTATCAGTTAACCTCACTCTGCCGGCCCACAAGGTGCAAGGTTTATGTGTTGTATGTAAGTTGTATTTATTAATTCAGTACCAAATCAAGTATATTAGGAAGTATAAGCATTTATTAAAAGTAAGTTCAGTATTTGTGTCTAACTCAACTTTATTTTGTAAAGTTGATCGCTGATTGGCCATCTCTCGCTTGCGTCGTGAACCATAGATTTTTCGATACGATATTCTATCAATCAAATAAAATATATCGATATTTGCTAATATATCGATTGTTTATAATAATATGTCGATATTTGACTTACTATACTTATCGGTTATATAGATAATTGATGATTCGATATATCGAGATCGATATATATCGAGCATCTCTAACAATCAGCTCACATTTTCTTATCGGACTAGCATGGACAACTTTTTGTACGGTTTTGGAAAAAGAAACGTGAAACATATTTCCGTGAATCATATATAACCTATTTCGTTTGCTTTAATTACCTCTGTGAGCTTTTATAAAAGATTTACATCGTTGTTGTGAAAGATATCTATATAAATATATTTGTAAATGGGCGAATAAACTATTTCTTGTCACGATTTGGTCAAGTAGGGTTTAAAAAAAATTGTAAAGTTTTAGTAAATATATATGAATATTATGTAGAATACTTATTCAATATTTTTATTTTGTGATTAAACGCGTCGTAAGTATTAAGAAAATAACGATTTTGGCATGAAACTTAAAGTTCACCCTCGAATTGCGTCCCCTGGGTAACCAGTAATAAAATAATAATATCCTAATTTAATTTGACTGGATTTCTAACCTTCAATTCAATATACTTCGAAACTACTCTAAAACAATAAAAAATATTTTAAATTACTAATAGTTTATGTAGAAATAACCAATACACTGTCTCTTGGCTAACCAGGGAATAAAAACCTCTTATTTTTACAGTTATTTGGATTCCGTTGTTGTTTTTAAAATATGTTGTTCATCGTTCGAATATTTCATCACAACTTGTGACTAATTTATAAAAACTAATTTAAAAACTTTATTTAGTATTCAGAAAATTGAAATCTAATATTCTTAAAAAGAGGGACACTGGGTGACTCAAGAGACTAAATAAGTCACTCAAGAGACAATTATATAGGTATTTAATTATTATTTCACCGAAGCGTGTTAAAGCTGTGTAAACAAGTTGCAGGAACATATTAATGAACATTACAAATTAAAGACAAAGTGATTTATAAATTTTTATTGCTTTTATCAAAACATATTTAAGAATAAGAACAATAATTAACGAAAAACAGTCTGAGGTAATGCTTTTAATAAACTCTACTCCTAAAACTGCTCCTAAAAGTTGTCCCCCGTATTAACGCGCCTTTACCGTCTCTCGCTTACTTCAGGTTCTATGCCGGAATCTTGGAGAGAGGCTAATGTGCAACCGGTCCCCAAAAAAGGAGATCGGTCAGATCCATCGAGTTATCGCCTCATAGCCGTAACTTCAGTTTTGTGCAAAGTAATGGAGCGCATTTCAAATAAACAACTTGTCCACTACCTAGAAGAACACTCCATAATTCACGATCGCCAATACAAGTTTCGGCCGAAACGTTTAACGCGTGATCTAGGGTACCTACGTTGCACATCTAGGGGGTGAAGCTATTGACAAGCGTGGTGAGTCGGTGGCTGTTACGTAGCCTTGACATATCCAAGGCTTTTGATCGGGTCTGGTACAAAGCTCTTCTCTCCAAGCTCCCGGCATACGGTCTGCCTGCACAGTTCTGCAACTGGGTCGCTGGTTTCCTGCTTGAGCGTAGAATCCGTCTTTTATCTGATGGATGCGCTTTGTGGCTCATGTCAGTGAACGCTGGTGTCCCTCAAGGCTCCTTTCTGTCCCCCACGCTGTTCCTTCTGCATATCAAGGATATGCTTGCTGCACTTGAAAATATTCATTGCTATGCAGATGATAGCACGGTGCATGGGGGATATAACGGTCACCCAGCGGTAGGGCGGGTCGAAACCGAAGTGAATCGAGTGACTGCAGAGCAGTATCAACATGCGCGGTATGACGATTCGCTGCGATCTGAACCAAAGGGACTACATCGAAGCCGTGATCAAAACAGTCTCACGAAAACTCTGTATTCTGAACGCCGGTTCTGAAGTATGCGGCGATTCTTTACGCCTGACCAGTTGTGCCTTTAGTACAAAACACGGTACGGTCTTGAGTGGAGTATTGCTCGCACATCTGGGACGGTTCCGCAAAGTACCTTCTCGATGCCTTGGACAGACTGCAGCGTCGCGCTGAACGCATTATCGGCAATGCAAAAGCCGCAAATACTCTCGAATCTCTGCAATTGCTTAGAGATGTTGCGTCACTCGGCGTGTTTTACCACTTATATCATGGCAAATGCTCTGAAGAGCTCTTTGACCTCATCCCACCTTCTCCTTTCCTTCATAGGAGTAAACGTGCTGCTCCTCGGAGTCACGGCTTCACTGTCTCAAATATCCCATCGCGCACAATGAAATTTGGTGATTCGTTTCTTTGTCGCACCTCCAAAAGATGGAATAGTCTGCAGGCACACGTTTTCCCTCCTTCCTATGATATGGGGTACTTCAAAAGAGGCGTGAAGAAGCACCTTGTGGGCCGGCAGAGTGAGGTTAACAGTTTGTTTTCACGCTGCATCAGCTATTTTCGCGTCTGGACTCCATTTCCACTTAACATCAGTTTTGCCTTTTCTTTTTCGTATATTCTTCATGCATGTTGGGATCTTTCTTTAACTTCTCTTTATAACGTCTTTGTATTTCTTTGTTGCTTAGAGGCATATTCTGGAACAATAAAAATACGTATATCTTACTAATATATAAACGTGAGTTTGTGTGTTTATGGTAATGAAACTAGCTGAAATTTTACACACCCAATATATAATTATACTGATCCAGATTATCAAAATTATTATTATCAATTTATTTACAGAAACATTTTTCGTTTATAGCTCTTTTTATTATTGAAAACCATATCAAAATCCGTTGCGTGGTAGTTAGAAGCGAAGAAAGATACAATAGCCAGAGGAATCCTATTTTATTTTGTACTAATTTATGTCTAATACCCCTACAATGATATATTAACACACTACTGGAAATTTAAATAATATACAAAAAGATATTAATTAGAATTATGATAGTTGTCTTCTGGGTAACCAATAAAGTCTCTTGAGTCACCACTGTAGTGACCCAAGGGACTGGTTACCCAATAGACCTTTGACATAAAATTAGCAATGTTTGTATAAAAAACAGAAGAATTTTGACAAAAATCTTTTGTTTTAGCATTTCAGACCGGATTTGCTTCTATTAAGATACAAAATAGCTTAAAAATTTAAAAACTTACGACTTTGTTGCGGTTTCCCAGCAGACACACTTCTAACACATTCACTTAACGTGCTGGTCACGGACTAACTGGCCGAGTTGCATCGAGGTAAACAGTGACCTTGATTCGATCATACGATACTCAGCCTCTTCTCTGATTGGCTGAGCATGTAGATGTCGTTGGCTCATTCAATTTTTACTAACAAGAAGGTGGTTTGCTAGGTGACGGCCGTACGTGGACATTGTTGGGGGACACGGATCACTTCCGACATTTTTTTAAATTGCAAAATTGTGGTTACGAATATTTTGCAGTGATTTAAGCAGTAGTTGCTCAGTGATATTCTTAACATTTTCCCATTACTAGTTAAGACTTTGTCATACATTTCTTTATCTATGACGTATTCGTACTTTGAACACGTGGAAAAGGGACACTAGCTGTCTGTATGGGAGGCATGGTTTCGTCCACAGGAAAACCAATATTTTCAAAAGAAAAATGTTGTGTTTTAGCTTTATCAATACTTCAATACAATGCTAGTTTAACTGCTTTTTAACATTACCGACTCAAATTAAAATATCATGTTTTTTTTAGAGTGAGTGATTATACTCCGTGGACGGCCTTTGAACAAGAAATAGTTTATTGACCCAAATACGTTATCGAACGAAACAAAAAAATATCTACCCATGCCGTATGTAACATACGGCAAGGATGGATATTTTTTTGTTTTAGTTTAGAAAATGGACAAAACAATACTGCTCCGTTCGCTCTTATTGAAGAGCGAGACAATTCTCGCTATGAACTTTTGGCAAATAAATATACTTATTATTATTATTATTATATTATATAAGTATATATTCTTTAAAAATGTTTATATAATTTTTAACGCAAATTTTGTTGCGAACAAATTACAAAAACACAAATGTTGAAAAAATTTCCACGAGCAGGGTTTGAACCTGCACCCTTCTGACATACCGGGTCAGGTGCTCTTCCAATTGAGCTATCGTGGTTCTAACCAGCCCGCCGAAATTATTCAACACTATTTACTTTTTACTTTGAAAGCCAAAGGCGCCCATTCAATGTTAACAACTACCGTCATTAACATCCCTCAAATTAAGAGCACCTGACCCGGTATGTCAGAAGGGTGCAGGTTCAAACCCTGCTCGTGGAAATTTTTTCAACATTTGTGTTTTTGTAATTTGTTCGCAACAAAATTTGCGTTAAAAATTATATAAACATTTATAAATAGCTTGCCTACTTCTTAACTGATCTTTAGTATTTGTAAAAATATTATGATCGGATGTTAATGACGGTAGTTGTTAACATTGAATGGGCGCCTTTGGCTTTCAAAGTAAAAAGTAAATAGTGTTGAATAATTTCGGCGGGCTGGTTAGAACCACGATAGCTCAATTGGAAGAGCACCTGACCCGGTATGTCAGAAGGGTGCAGGTTCAAACCCTGCTCGTGGAAATTTTTTCAACATTTGTGTTTTTGTAATTTGTTCGCAACAAAATTTGCGTTAAAAATTATATAAACATTTATAAATAGCTTGCCTACTTCTTAACTGATCTTTAGTATTTGTAAAAATATTATGATCGGATGTTAATGACGGTAGTTGTTAACATTGAATGGGCGCCTTTGGCTTTCAAAGTAAAAAGTAAATAGTGTTGAATAATTTCGGCGGGCTGGTTAGAACCACGATAGCTCAATTGGAAGAGCACCTGACCCGGTATGTCAGAAGGGTGCAGGTTCAAATCCTGCTCGTGGAAATTTTTTCAACATTTGTGTTTTTATATATTCTTTATTTATTTTTTTCCTTAAAACTAGATTTTTACAATATTTTAATATAAAAACAATAAAACATTATAAAAACCTAATCCTAGAGTACCGCCAGCAGCGAGGCAGGGCCCAAGCTACCGGTGGCCAGGGCTGCAGAGTGAGGAACCTCCTGACAATACGTGCCGTGTCAAGGAGTACTGCCTTTATTATTATTATTATTATTAACTTCTTATGAGTTTCACGTTATCGTTGTTTTAAGAGATCGTATAGGTACTTACGAAAATACCATTAGTTTCACTATCTCGGTAGGTAGTGTAAGTAATGGTATTTTCAGTCTAATAAAGTCTAATGAAGTCTAATAAAGTCTTTAACAAATGTATTTCTTTTACAATTGACTAACTATTGACGACATGAATGTGTAGCTTGAATGTATGCTAGAAATGTTTTATTTTTATTTTTATTTTGTCATGAAATTTCAGTATTCTCATACAAAGTGTTTAACAGACAAATAAGGAGGAAATCCGAAAAAAGGATTCAGATAATTTGTGCTCTGGGTACTCAATGTAGTGAACGTAAACGAGAATTTATGTAATATTTATGCAATTTAAAATTTTCGCGTTATTCCATATAAACAAAGAATTTAACGGGGTGTTTGATGCTGATTATTTAGACACTTACCCCCTTTCTCATAAAAACTATTTGAGCATTATTTAGTTAAATATTGTTTTGTCAACGTCACACAAACGTCATTTTGAATTTGAGAAAAAGAGACAAAACAATGATTAACTAAATAATGCTTAAATAGTTTTTATGAATACGGGGGTAATATCATATAATTAAAGTTCTCCGTTCCGTGCTTCTGAAGGCACGTGAAACCGTTGGTCCCGGCTGCATAGCAGTCGTTAACAATAACAGCATTGGCCCGCGTATCGTTCTTTTTTTAAATGAGCTAGAGATGTTGCTTTTCTCAAAAATATTTTTTACGACTATTTAATATAAACTTACTTTTTAAATTACATCGATTAATGCGATGCTGACTGTACGTTATTTCCATGAAAAAATATAACTAACAATAACATAGTTCGAGACTACCGCTGTTTCACAAGCAACTAGGTAGTTACTCATTGCAATGGCAACGCAACGCAATTTTAAACTTAAATTAATTAATTCATTCTGTATTGTACAAAGTGGCTTTAAATCACCTGCAATATTTTAGGTTTCTACCCGGTGTCGGATTGTGAATAGCTTGATTATTATGGGACTTATTAACTCAATTAACGTACAATCATGAGAATTCACATGCATTCACTTTTGACTCTTATCCATTGTAGTTATTAAGAGTTACATCGTTTACACGTATTAACGAGTATTAACTCGTCACTGTACAGTGGAGTCCAATATTATTAACTTTTAAATACTTACAACAAGTTTTACGTTTTATAAATCAATGTGTGAACATTGATTTAATTTTACTAACCTGAAGTTTCTGAAAGTTGTTATTTAAATGTGTAGTGTTCGCGTAAACTTTAGGCGACACACTGAAAAAATGCACCAACTTTCGTCGATTAGTTTAAGACTATAATATGACTTACGAATCTGAAATGTTGACATAGGTAAATTCATGTCTTTATTTTGAATTTGCTAGCTCAAATACACGATTGTATTAATTTTGACTCGAAGATAATTATTTTCTAAAAACACCACTAAAAAATCACCATTGTTGAAATTACAACAAAATTACTTAATTTATATGCTTGGAAACACACTCAAATATATAGATAACATCAATATTCTTAATTTAGTAGCTGCATATTTTGATAACTAAAACCATTATTTTTTAAATATTTTTTAGATTCTGTTAATTTGCGGTCTATATTGTCGCAGGCGCTACGTATTATCGACCTTATGACAGCGCCAGTAAGGCTCAGCTTTTTTTAATGTTCACAAATCGAGGTGTAGTCTTAAGAATATTATACTATAAAGACTTTATATTTCTATTTCTATAACAATATATGATTTTGTACTATGTCAAAGTAACTTCTGTCAAGTTATATTTCATGCAGACGACGATGCCACAACACCCTGACCTGACACAACATAATAAAAGTAAACACAATAAACATTGGACAAAATACTTAATGCCCACTATATAATACTCGTATTACTTATATAAATTACATCTTTAAATATATAAATCTTCTGAGCGTGTGTTTTTATTTAAACTCCTTCTAAACGGATGGACCGATTTTAATGAAATTTATTGTGTGTGTTCAAGTGGATTCGAGAATGGTTTAGATTTACATTTGAACCCGGTAGGTGGCGCTGCAATAGGGGTCCATCAGGAGATACGTGTGTTCTTAAGCGGACGAAGTCTCGCGACTTCGTGGCCACTTCGTGACTTCGGGCCACAGTTATATGTAGGTACTACCTTATAACATTGTGACTAAGATCTGCGGCTTTAAAGATAAAAATAACTAACAGCTGTTATTAGTTTTAAATAGCTACAAACTTATAGATAAAATCGAGACATTTCGTTTTAGTGTCGAGTTGGTATTGGTAAAGAGATACATACCTTCCTAGGTCTGTCCTATCTTTAAAAAACACTTTGGTATTCTGGTATTTAGAATAGGTACCAACAAAAGTTTCAGTTCAAACATTTTAATCATCTCAAAAGTCATAAGTTTGTACTTTGGTTCGAAGAGATATATTTAATTTGACACTACGTGCACTTATCACTATTTCTTGTTACGAGTTTATTGTTTATTTATTTGATTAGGTAAGTAGTAAAAATACTGTTCAATCGTATCTTTAGTTGTTCTTTGCTAATGCGTATGCATTAATTCAATTTATTAATTTAATTGAAGAGAGTTGAATTATTTCATTACAAACTTTTTATGCGAGGGTTATTTTTTTAATTTTTTTACAGCATTCATTTGGAACATACTACACAAAGGTTAAACTACAATTAAAAATATAAAGAAAGCCGATCCATCCAACACCGAATAATAACAAAAAATAGTAGAAGTATCTCTATCCCTCTCCTAGACAATTATGGCTGCAAGAATAAAATGATTAGCAAAGTGTCCATAATTAAGTACTCGTATGTATATACTTTTGCGTCGTATTAAATAACACAATTTTCTTTTTACATTTCATATAATTTTCTATGCATTTGGTTCTTACTAATTTTAAACAGACTGTGCTAAGGAAAAATTAGTGTTATCATAGTCTCGTAATGTTTCGCGGGTACACAAGGTGAAGTGTACTCGTACGTAGTAGATCGGTTGAACGTTATAACAAGTGAAATTGAATAAAAAAACTCCTGGTTTACTCTCAATTAACACCAAGAATATTTCATATCATAAACTAATTTAAAGTCTTCTCTTATATAGATACGCACAACACCTTATTAATAAAGACAAAAAGAAAAGTTTTAATTAGTAATCAAATCACAGAGTTTTATCACAGAGTAGATAAAATGTTGTGGTTTTATCACTTCCTTAAACTCTCAATGGTTTTGTACAAACTTTTCAAAGATGTGATTTGTAAACACGTCGCTCACTCGAAGGGAACACGCGGTTATTCATCGAGTTGAATGAAAAACAAACATTTGCTATCACATATCTACCAATTCACCATATATCTATTTCCTGTCGCATTTCACAGATATTCGTTGTTTCGATGATTCACTCAAGTTGTAAAAAAGTTGTAGTTGTAGGAAATATGTTTGAGGAGTGGCGATGGTCAAGGTGAAAGTTGGTGTTATTTACCTCTGAGTGTTGGACCCGGCGGGGCAGGCAGGGCGACCGCGTGCAGGGCGGCGGGCGGGTGCGAGTGAGGGCTAGGGCAGCGGCGGCGTAGCACTACCTTCGCGCGTCGCGCGTCGAGAGCCGTTTGATGCGCGGATATTTCGGTATATCACAGACATCGGACAAATCACGACCGTGCGACCCGGCCTCAACGAGCGCTCTAATAATAAAACTTGTTTATATTTTTTATTCCCATCGCGACTTTATTCCTATTCCACCGCGACGGCCTGGAGAGACCTCGGGAGGCGACCTCGGAACCACGTGCTTACGCAAATAGACATGGTGACACTCGGGATTTTGTTGATTGTTGAAGTTTATCGAGAGGTTTGAGTGTTGGCGCCAAAAGTGGTCAGCGTGGAGGAATGCGAGCGGGGCGGAGGCGGGTGCGGGCGCGGGGTGCGACGCTGGCTACGTTGGCTACGTACCGTGAGCGTGTCGGAGATGGCGGTGCAGAAGGCGCCGAAGCCGGAGTGATGGGGCGCGGGGCCTGCGGGGCCCGGCGCGGGACCTGCGGGGCCTGCGGGGCCGGCAGGGCCTGCGGGGCCGGTCGGGCCGTCCCATGCTGCGGCGCGGCGGTCGGCGAGGCACTGCCGCGCGCCGCCGAGCGCCCCGCCGTTACATAAACGCGCCGTTGTCCGCTGCCCGCTCCCACCTGTCCGTTGTCGCTTCTGGCATCACATGGCATGCAACCCACAACAATAACACTAAATAATTATAGAAACGCTATTTTGAGCGGCGAAGCTGTGTGTGAGACTAATTTGTATCATTTTGTCTTAACATAGCGCATGATTGTAATAAACGGAACGGGTAAATGGCGTGGCGACCTCAGAGTGGCGTACCTTACCGACATTTCGTGTTATTAGTAGGGTCGTCACTCTAAATGAAAACACTTTTGTTTCTTTTTGTGATATGAATTTTTTTGATTAGGTTTGTAGAATTTCCTAAAGTATTGTTAGTTTTATTTCTGGCACTCGAATAAGTTTTGAATTATAATTCACTGTGATTTTATCACCCAACAAGCGTCAATAAAAATTACATTCCATAACTACTGGGAGATTTCAGTCACTACTTCTGACCTATACCTCCCGTAGAATCTAACATTTCCACTTAACATCAGGTGGTATGGAGTCATTTGCCGTGCTAAGTATATAAAAAAAAAAAAAAAAACACGAGACCTCTGGATTTGAAACCGGCACTCTAACCTAAACCATAGAGACGCTTGAATTCGTGTAAAGCGATCTAATTGATACAGTAACTAAAATATGGAACACTACGTTTTTATTTCCAGCACGAGTTGCCCGAACCGTAGTGTGTGTGTAGGTACAGGGAAGATAATAAGCGCTTTATGAATTAAGTGGTGTTACAACCGATGTTGTTACACGAAAATACTGGATGACATCATGAGCTGTATGTACCGATCACATGTTTGTTTATCATGCTTGTATTGGACAAAATTAAATTGCACTTGTTAACAAACAAGTGCAGTGGTAATGTCACCAATATGTCGAATATTGGTGCCATTACCACCATTATTCACAGACAACAACTTGAAGGCCAGAATTCGACACGTTTTCATCGCATAAAATATTATAGAACTAGGGGCCGCTCGCGGTTTGAACCGTGTGGTTCCCGTTCCCGTGAGAATATCGGGATAAAACTATCCTATGTGTTAATCCAGGCTATAAACTATATGTGTGCCGAATTTTGTCCAAATCCATTTAGTAGTTTTTACGTGAAAGAGTAACAAACATCCATCCATACTTGCAAACTTTCGCGTTTATAATATTAATAGGATTTCAATGAAATACCGGATATGATAGAGAAGTTCGATGGCGGCGCAGTGGTTAACGCGCCCAGTCTGCGAGTGCTGAGGTTAAGCAACTTTAGCAAAGGCCGGTCATTGGATGGGCGACCAAAAATTTATCATCTCGAGCTCCTCCGTGCTTCGGAAGGCACAAGCCTTTGGTCCCGGCTGCATTAGCAGGCGTTAACAACCACCGCACCGCACTGGGCCCGCGTGGTGGTTTACGGCCCGTTCTCCCTATCCATCCATAGGAAAGGCTCGTGCCCCAGCAGTGGGAACATAAAATGAGCTGATGATGATGATGATGATGATGATGATGACTGGATATGAAAGCTTGGAAACAGGTGGTATGTATTCAATTGTCGCTAAGGTCACAAAACAGGCGCTGACCCTACTTATTTCTAATAATGAATGGAAAAAAATGTTGATTACTGAGTTTTTATATTCAATTGGTGCCTAAGTCAAAAAATCAGTTGCTGTCCCTATTATTAATTATTAAAGGAAAATGTCGATTACTAATTTTTTAAGTGTTAATTTCTGCACTAAAGCTAAATTAAATAATTATAAAATATAGTGAAAAAAATAAATGCCTACCCGACCCAGCCTGGAATCGAAGCTGGGTCTTTCGAAATCCGGGCGGCTGCACTGACCATTATGCTACCGTTAGGCTAGGCTATAAGAGTAACATAATGGTCAGAGCAGCCACCCAGATTGCGGAAGACTCAGGTTCGATTCCTAGCTGGTTCGGGTAGGCATTTCATTTGTTCACTATCTTTATATTTATAAATCTTCTGTGCGTGTGTTTGTAAGAACACCTTCGGCTGGACCAATTTTGATAAAAAAAATTGTGTGTTCAAGTGGGTTCGAGAATGGTTTAGATTTACAATTAGACCCGGTAGGTGGCGCTGCAAAGGGGTCATTCATTTTTTAGGCTCTTGTTCCCGTTGCAGCGTGATGTTGTATAGCCTAAAGCCTTCCTCGATAAATGGACTATCCAACACAAAAATAATTTTTCGATTCGAACCAGTAGTTCCTGAGATTAGCGCGTTCAAACAAACAAACTCTTCAGCTTTATAATATTAATATAGATTAGGATCATAAACATAACAAAATTCCAGCATAAGAAACGATCTATCCGAAATACTAAACTATATTAATATGTCCCACATATTTGTCCCAGTTCACACCACTACGAAGAATTGGTCACCAAAACCCATATCCAAAAAACAACTTGTGTTTTCAATCCGTGCCAATTATACACCACTGGACGAAATACACACATACATTATCATCATATTCATCATATCTATATCTTATAGAAATGAACGTGAAGGCGTTATTAAAATTAATTAATGGTTCTAGTCTTATATAATTAATCCTAGTCTTAAATAATAAATTTAAATTAGTTACATAATATTTTGTATTTCAATCGCAATTCATTTACATGAAGCTCATTCATTAAAGGTATCAAAATTGGGATGCTTGCATTAAAGTAAAACTGTTTCAATAAACCCAGACCAGAAATTACTATAACAATATCAATTTAAAATTTCGAGTTTTATCTTAAACAAAATCTTTGTACTAATACATGTAATGTCGTGTATGTAGTACAATGGTACATAGTACGTACTGTACTGTACGTATCTACTGTTTACTTATTTGTGCATGTAACTTGTTAGTTGTTATGCATACATAGGCTTACCATAATTTTGGAGCTCAAAACCGGGACAGGAGCGAAAGACCAAAAAAAAATTAAGGCTGAAGAAAAACACATTATGCTACTACCTAACCTAACAAACTAAAATATTGTTTATGTTTTATTTTGTTATTAAAAAAACACAGATATGTAAATAATGTAAAAGAAAGTTATCCACATACCGAAAGGCCGCTGAAGCAGAAAATGATATTGCTGAGTTCTTTGAGTTACTTCTTTCCTGATTATTGACATTGTGCCATTCGTACTTCTCGCCAGAGTAAAGTTTTTTCAACAGTTGATGATTATTTTTAATTTTTTCATAAAAGTCGCTGCATGTAAGTAATTCCAAAGTTTAATTTACAGTACAGTAAAGCTCGCACTGTCGACTCTAGCATGCGACCTCGGTCATCCGACCAAATGTGTTTCATGATTGAACTGACTGATTGATTGTACTGACTGGGCATTTAGTTCGTCCGTTTTTCATAATACACGTTCCGACGGTTAACCGGGACAAAATGCCAAACAGGCCGAGACGCCGGGACCAATGCTTGAAACCGGGGCAATCCCAGTCAAACCGGGACGTATGGTAAGCCTATGCATACATCCACTTTGTTTTATAGGATCGTTATAGATTTATTGACCAATTAAACAATGCCATTGTAAGGACAATTTTGTTTCACGCAGTAGGTATCTACTGTACATTTTTTATTGTTTCATCATCATCGTCATCAGTTACTATTGTATTGTAGTCCACTACTGGACATAGGCCTCTCCAAGAGCACGCCACTGAGCACGATCCGCGACTACTCTCGTCCAGCTCTTGCCAGCCAGCTTGCGAAGATTATCGCCCCTCCTCGTCTGACCTCATCCTACACTACGTTTGCTGATACTGTCTACTGAAGAGCTCGTTTAGGCACCCTAACGGTTATCGGTTCTACAACCAATGTGGCGACAAATAAGTATTTCATCATCAGCTCATTTTTATGTCCCCACTGCGGGGGCACGAGCCTTCCCTATGGATGGATAGGGAGAACGGGCTATAAACCACAACGCGGGCCCAGTGCGGATTGGTGGTTGTTAACGACTGCTAATGCAGCCGGGACCAACGGCTTTACGTGCTTTCCGAAGCACGGAGGAGCTCGAGATGATAAATTTTTGGTCACCCATCCGATGACCGGCCTCAGCACTCGCAGACCGAACGTGTTAACCACTGCGCCATCGAGCTCCTGCAAATAAGTATTTATTGTTTAATTATTTTAAGTAAAAAAAAAAAAATTTTTGTTGTTGTTTTTTGTAACGTAGAAACTGTGGTCTAATTACTTAAATATCCACGTAGGTGCCCAAGCGTGCAACAATAGAAAAGTATGATAAAAGAGAAGTTCATTAATTACGACACACTGCTTTATCGATAATCGCACAGACACCTGTTTACACATTGTTGTCACGATATTCCACGACAAATGCTAAAAATTAAAATACTTAACGTACATAATCACCATTAACAACGTGTTAATCGGTGATAGTCAGCGTGTGAAATGACCGCTCAAATTGTTAATATTATCGCAGTGACGATACTAATCTGGTGTTTTAAACCTTCAGATAGCGGCAGGATAAGGAGGATCGTCGGCGGAATGCCCGTGGAATGTGGTATTAAGATCATACCTAATAAAGTGTACCTACTACCTCATCACCATTAGCTAATTTTTAAGTCCCCCACTGCTGGGATACGAGCCTACCCTGTAGATGGATAGGGAGAAAGGGCAATACCACCACGCGAGCCCAGTGCGGATTGGTGATTGTTAATTAACGACTGGTAATGCAGCTGGGACCAACGGCTTTTCGTGCCTTCCGAAGCACGGATCTACTACAGTAAGTACATTGCAAATACTTTCTTTCTTCATGTCACTAATGAGAAACGAAGCCTTCCTCTCACATGATGGTAAGTGATGAAAAGGGCGAAGATGTAAGCGCGCTTCGCCCAGATCCTCGACTACCACTTACAAATTTTTCTATTTCTATTACAAATAAACTATTACTAAACTGGCGTAAATGCCAGTTGTGCCATGTTTCTCAGTCTATTCTATACATGGTGTCGGAAGGGAGGAGGAGGAGTCGGGAGGAGTCAGGGAGTCGTTCTTGAGTGTGAAGTTTTCTTTTTCACTCTTTTGACTAAGGCTTCATTTACAAGGAAGTACTAAGTATCGATAATTATTTTTTATGTTTCAGAAATTAAGTAAGTTATTAAGGCAGTTTTGGACCCATGTTGATGTAACATAAATTATTCGTAATACCACCAGGAATCCATGGTTAAAATCTGTCGGTATACTCCTTCCCACCCTGTATAAGTCCAGTTGATGCCTTTAAAATATTTTCATTGTATTAATTACCACCTAGTTAACTTTGTGTCCCTAAAGGTTTTCTAAGATTTTTTTTCATAACGTCGAAAATTGCTTAAGTCATCTAGTCATCTATAGTCACTTTAGTTGTTGGCAGGCAGTGTTTCAAGTCTGTATGGCTTTAGCGCGACACCATCTTATTTAAGTTTGTCGGCATAACAACAGTGATGTGTCACGACAGTTAACAAAGTCAAATTTTCAGTACCTAGTTGAGGATTACGGGTGAAGCGCGCTTTCAAAGTCAAAGTCAAATATTCTTTATTCAAATAAACTTTAGAAAAGTGCTTTTGAATCGTCCATAATTTTTTTACCTACTACTCATTCAGGACGTCTATTTTTTAGATGTGGACAAAAAGGGGCGCAAGAAACTCCACAGCTTTAATTCAATATGTAACGACATTTACAAAATTATATGCCGTTACGTTACCAAGTTATACAAGTTTAGAAAACCTTAACAATATTTTGGATTAGAAACACCTGTTGGAGTGATTGGAGCATTTTAAACCCATGCTGTTTTGTCTTCAATGTAATCAGACACTTTATAATAAGCTTTTTTATAAAGCTTTTCTTTAATAGCGATTTTAAATTTATTAATATCTAGTTTTTGGATATTACTTGGAACTTTATTGTAAAATTGCATCCAGCAAATTGATTTCATCTTTGCTTTATCGTAACAGACCATCAGCAGGGTGCCAAGTGCGAATTTCATTCGCTATTCGCTCACGTTAACGAAAACGAGAATTTGTATGGCAAAATGTTAACTCTTCTCGTATGTCGCCAGGAGGCGTTGCTAATGCCATACTAATTTTCGTTTTCGTAAACGTAATCGAATGAATACGGAGAAACAAAACTCACGCTAAGCACCCTGGTGAGGTGCAGGCGAAGCGTTATCCCGTGGTAGAATAGATAAATGAAATAAAATAAAAAAAATTCCCTACACTCACACCAATTATCTAGCCCAAGAGAAGCTTCGTTATGAAACTCGTTATATGGTTACTAAATAACGGATAAACATACTAAAAATATTTAAATACATACTTATTATACATAGAAAACACCCAGACCCGAGACAATTTCAACCTCAGAGGTGGCGACACCATGAAAACCGGTGTACAAACCACTCGAACAAGGAGGTCGTCAAAATAAAAGTCACTTATCTACAGACAATTAGTTTAATACAGGCAAAGCCCCGGTCATAGTTTTTTATTAAAATAAACTTTAAGAAAAGAGCTTTTAATTGTCCAAATTTTTTTGCCTATACTACCCATTTAGGACGTCTATTTTTTAACTGTGGAGAAGAAAGGGCGCAAGAAACTCCACAGCTCTAATAGAAGTAACGGAATTAAAAAAATATATATAATTATATAAGTACATACTTACCTATATTATTGTCGTTTGCCTACTTTAATTTCCTAAATCTTAACACTCATAATCCAAAAATCGTGGTGAACTGTGATCCCACATCATATTGGCATTAAGTCCGCCTTTTGTACTTAATTTTATTCTATTGTGCAATAAAGATTAAATAAATAATAAACACATCACATCACCAGCACTTTTACATCCCCACTGCTGGGTCGTGACACAGCAGTGGGGATATAAAAGTGCTGGTAAAGCCTAAGGAAGACGGGGCCATAAATCATCACGCAGGCCCAGGGCGGATTGGTGGTTGTTAACGATTGCTAATGCAGCCGGGACCAACGGCTTTACGTGCCTTCCGAATCATGGAGGAGCTCGAGATAAAACATTTTTAGCCACTCATCCGATGACCGGCCTTTGCCAAAGTTGCTAAACCTGAGCAATCGCACACCTGGCGCGTTTACCACTGCGCCATCGACCCCATATCCCATTTCCCATCTATGGTTCATGCGGCGAGGCCTGAGCTCAGCCGTGGGAAATTATATATTATGTCCGTAGGAAGCCTGTTCCATAGCTGCGCTGCTTTGCCTGTAAATGAATTTAAGAAGAAGTTGGTATTGACTTTAGGAATCTCAAGCGTCTTTCTTATATAAGCACGTCTTGAGCGGCAAGGTGGGGGCAGCAGTTGGAAATGGGAACGAAGGCTAAATTATGTAGGCTGACTGAAGCTCTTCCCTTGCCCTTACAGTAACCACCTTTCGTCACCAGGAGAGCAGCCGCGCGTAGCATCCCTAAGGAACTCTAGCGACGACCGCCACCTGTGCGGCGCCACCGTGGTCGCTGCCGGCTTCGCTGTGACAGCGGCACATTGCGTTGCGCACGCGCCGGCGGAGTATGTTCTGCAGCTCAACAACGTCTGCGTTGAAGACCACCAGGGCTACCCTCGAGCGGAGGTGGTCGATATTATTACCCACCAGCTTTACAATAAGTAAGTTTTTCTTTTTAATTATATTCTATAATAGTTAATAACAATTAAAACTGAGTCGCAGTAACTACACCCGCTTCCAAAAAACACTTGCGCTTTATTAACATTTCGTCTGTTTAGTGCCGTCCTACAAATAATTAAAATTCTATTGTGTCTGTATTCACAGCAGACGACACATTAATTAGTACCTGTCTATGTAAATGAGCGTAGGTATTTGTATGTTCAATAAATTCGTATTAGTTTGACTTTCGAGTCATGTTTGGTGTTCCTAATTTATTTTAAACACGCACAATTGTTGTGTTGTCATAGGTACTAGCTTATTTTATTACCACTTGATATAGACTTTTGCTGGACGACCCAATGTTGACATATTTGTATCTTCAAAATTCACTTACACCTGTAAAGTATTATCTGTGTGCCAAGTGCGAGTTCCATCCGCCATTCGATCACGTTAACAAAAACGATAATTTGTATGGCAACATTTTAACTCTTGCCGTATGTCGCCAGGAGGCGTTGCTTCAATGCCACACTAATTTTCGTTTTCGTAAACGTAATCGAATGAATACGATTATGGATAGTAAACAAAATTCACACTGGGCACCCTGTTTCTTTTTGTAAAACCTAATTGAGTTAGTCGAAATGGTTAGTAAGTTTGACAAACATACATTTTCCAGTAGCTCAGGATAAAAAAAACACTTCTGCACTAGACGAACGAATAGTTGTAGTCGTGGGTTCGTATACCATTATGTGCTAGCTATACCTAAGTATAGCATCTCTCTGAGGTTACCCTCAACCTACTGCGATCGCCAACCCGCCTGCCAAGCGTGGCGATTACGGCAAATACCCCTCATATCCTTGGGGGAGGCCTTTGTCCAGCAGTGGACGTCTTTTGGCTGAGATGATGATGATGATGATACCTAAGTACATTCAGTTAACACTAATATCCTTCACATGATAAACCAACCCGCAACCCTCAACAATTTTGATCGTATCAGCCAAGTCAAGATCGGGAGCGGTTAATTCAATTTATTTGGTAGGTATATGTCGAAGGGAAGGGAAAAAGAAAACTTCGTAAGTGAATGAATTTAGCTTTTGCATGAGAGAAGGCATCTGCGTTCTACCGATATTATATTTATCTTTCGTATATAATATTTTACCTACTTTACATCTCACTGCTAGGCTCTGGACATAGGAACTGTACCAATTTCAATCAAATAATAACTAAAACAATTAGCAATAGGTACTTACAGCTACTTGTGTACTCGTTAGTACCTAGTATTTTTCAATCATCGATATGATCGTGGTCCTTCGAGCCGGATCACTATGATATCGATAGAACTGTACCTACTTATAAGAAAACCGGCTGGTTTAGTGGAATTATGATGTATGTGAATGAAATGTGAAATTAAAATTATGACAGATAATAGCAAATCATTCAATTGATATAAAGGCAAAACCAGACAAAGCAAAGAAAGGCAAAATTATTTAAAATGGCTACTCTAAAAAGTACCTACGCAACACCTACATAAAATAAATTACTATCTAAGTATGACAAATCAAAGGTAGTGTCAGTAACTTGTGTGGTTTCAGGTACTCGAGGGCGCACGATATAGCCATTCTGCAGATAAGGCTCGATCGCGGTGACGTCACGTGGCTTAATGACTCCGTGCTGCCAACCTCGTCGTTTGGTTTATCAGGTATCAGAGGGTGAGGTAACGCAGCCATAAATGCCGCTATACTTACTATACTACTTAGGTACATTCCGTAATACCCGTAAACCTGTTTACCTACAAGATAAATTGAACAACATACCTACTTAAGGAGGACTTTTTTGAGGAGCTCGATAGCGCAGTGGTTAACGCGCCCGGTCTGCGAGTGCTGAGGTCATCGGATGAGTGACCAAAAGTTATCATCTCGAGCTCCTCATTGCTTCGGAAGGCACGTAAAGCTGTTGGTCCCGGCTGCATTAGCAGTCGTTAACAACCAATCCAATCCGCACTGGGCCCGCGTGGAGGTTTATGGCCCGCTCACCCTATCCATCCATAGGGAAGGCTCGTGCCCCAGCAGTGGGGACATAAAAAATGAGCTGATGATGATGATGATGATGACCTACTTAAAACATTAAACAATAGGTACTTATAAAGTTTCCTATCTATCTTATCTTATCTTATATAGGATTACTGTCTAACTTTTTTGCTAAACTTAACAATATCTCTTTACCTTTAACCGTCACGGTCGGCTATCATCGACAAGCGATAAAGCGCCCTGCACGCCAACGACGGCAATAATCGACATACATATAGTTTACAAAACACAAAATAAACATATTTGGATATTTTGGAATCCTCCTGTTGCAAGTTTTTTTTATTTTTATTTTAGGAAAATTTACTGACAAATAACTAACATAAATAAAACTGTAGGTAAACAATCAGATGCTAATAACACCACGTTTAGCAGTAAAATAAATATACAGACTTTAACTAACATATAAATGAAATATAAATAATATACTTAAAGTTAGTTTCTTGACACTAATGGCTACATATTAGGTGATGCTAATTAATTAAAGTATTGTTCACTTAAAATACGTTTAACTTATTTTCACTTTTATTTATTTTCACTAATCATATTTAACATATTATTAATTTATACAATTCAATCATATATTAACACGAATAACAATATTTAATTGATACAAGGAACAACTTTAGTACCTACCTACGAATGCAACTCGGCCTCCGTCTGAAAATCAGCGTCATGGCGGTGGCTTTGCTAATGCTGTGACACATGCTGAGCCGGAGACTTTTTTGCCACTGTTTCACTGCTCACATAAATATTTTTATGCTTCTTTTTATTTTTGTAACCCTTCTCTGTGTAACAGTGTGCAAAATAAATTATTTGATTTGATTTGATTTGAACTTTTAAACAGCTAGTACAGACAGAGCAAGTCAAGTTCTTCAGATGTTACTACACTATTAAAACTTCTAACTGCCCTTGTAATAAAAGAATTTTGTCGGAAATTTGTTCGAGCAGTTGGTGTATATAGAATAGGCCGTGGCCTTAGTGATAGGTTGGTTCGTAGTGATAGCTTAGACAGAAGCTCAGCACAGTCAATCAATCCATTTGCAGTTTTAAATATACACCATATCACTTATGTTCCGCCTTAGTGTTAGTGGTAGAAAATGGCAATGCTTGCAGCGATATTCGTAATCGATTAAGCGATGACGGACCTTCTAATCTAAATATCTTAGAAATCTTGGCTGAATAGATCCAATTACGAGACTTATAAATTTCATATCGGGGATTCCAAACTTGGCTAGCATACTCCAGCTGACTTCTTACATATACGTAAAATATAATACTTTAAGCGATTTAAAATTACGTCTGAAGAAGTTCTCATAATAAATCCAAGCATTTTATTTGCTTTTTTAACTATGTTGTCGATGTGTTTATCAAATAATAGCTTATTATCATGAATTATACCTAAATCTTTAATTTCGGTTAAAACAGAAATGGGACAGTTTTTAAGAATATATTTAGAACAGATGATATTCTTTTTGCGTGTAAAAATCATATGGAAGCATTTGGAAACATTCAAGTCTAACTTATTAACAGAACAATATTGTTTAAATCTGTTTAAATCATCTTGAAGATCTCGCACATCTGACTCAGACTGAACAATTTAACAAAAGTTATGTCATCTGCATATAAAACAATTTTAGAATTTAAAAAACAGTTACCTACTTGCATCGTTTATGAAAATTGTGAATAAAAGTGGCCCTAAAAGTGAACCTTGAGGTACACCAGAAGGGGCATGGCTCCATTTTAATATTTACCCTTAAAATAAAAGCAGTTACAAAATTCAGCGCTCACGTCAGCCTTCCCGGTAGCAAAGCGGTCAGTGCAGCCGCCCGGATTACGGAAGACCCAGGTTCGATTCCTGGCTGGGTCGGGTGGGTGTTTTTTTTATGTTAAAAGGAGGCAAAGGTGTTTAATTTTTTTACTGTATTTTATAAATTTTATAAATATTTATGTACTTTTGAACTACTACAGCTTGACTCCTGTAATTGTCGATATGAATAAAACCAGAACCTACTTTTTTTACTTTGAATTGAATGCTGGCGTACAGGACACGGCCAACACGGCAACGCATATATGCTGTGGCGGTAAAGGTTAGGAATTTATAAAAATTTTCATGTGCACTATTGTACCTACCTACATCCTCAAAAGTAGGCATGTTCAAAACCAAAATTATTATAAACATTGGACGGAGTAAGTGATAACTTGGCAGTTTCTTATTCATACTCTGCAGCCATGCATGACGGTTAATCGCCTTGTCCTGGTTGAACCATCTCAATTTCTAACGTACAATGTCTCTTGTAAACCAACAATGACTTCTTTGCTAATCTTAACCTGCCACCTTCGATAAAAGTAAATAACCTGGGTGCCTGGGGCGAGTTCTATTTGCCACATTAACAAAAACTATCTGAAAACTATCCGAAACGATACGATCCGAACCCCTCGGAGTATCTAGCAGGGAACGAGGACATGTACAGTCAACAGCAAAGGTAACTGATGGTCAAGTTTCAAAATATGAAATCAGTATGAAAATCAAAACTTTTTAAACGTCTACCAGTACCTGCAGACTATGACTGTATAGAAAATACAGACTTACACATCGAAACTTAATTTTGAAATCTAGTAAACATCATCTACTTTTGCTGTTGACTGTACGTGATGCCATTCCCTCTAGTACACCTCTGACGGTCGGTGCTTCGTTTCACCCGGCTTGAGGAACCCTTTAAGTTTCTCGCCGCCCCCAAAAAAGACAGGTGACGCTGAAAAATGCCGTTTCAGGCAATCAACAAACTATCTCCAAGAAAATGGAGCAGCGCCATCTTTGTAAAATACGACGAGTAGAAATTTTGTCACACAAATGATGTTGATGGAATAGGACAGGAAGGTCAATAAAACTCGCACTAAACCACAGAAGAATATAAGCACCCAGAGCCTGCCATTACCCCTTATTGAAATCAATACGCATTTTAGGTGACTGCACTATTTACGGCAACGGGTACACACATCAAGACTCCAAAGAAGTATCAGACACCCTCCAAGCCACAGAGGTGAAGATTGTTTCGTTAGACAAATGTGTCGAGCTGATGGGACCTTACGTAGCTCCTGAGAACGACGCTGGGATGCTATGTGCTCTTGGATATACGGGTGATGCTTGTCAGGTACATATACTCTTTAGTACCTAATTGTGTTCTGTGCATATAATTGTCTATATTTGACAGTGCTTAGTGCCGTAATAAGAGCTTTCTTCATCATTTGATTCGAGCACATTAAAATTGTGACTTACCTCATTTGACACTAGGAGACGCTGTTCCAATAAAATCTTTATGATTCACTTGATTGATTGAACGGCAAACAAAACTTTGAAGTAAGAGATATTATAGTAAAGTAAAACGGCATTCAAACTATATTCCATAACTCTTAAACAGAAGTCAGAACCGGGGAACGAACCCATTTAAATTATTAACTATATTGTGTTGCTACTATGTCTCCATGCTCTGTAATTTGACTTTATCTTATATCCTTCTTATTAAAACAGGTTTATTTTATACATATTTTGGAATGACAGTAGAGTAGTAGGTAGATCTATAATTCCTTATATAAAACATACAAGCTACATTAATTTGATATTGTGTTGGAACACATCAAAGCAGGACACTGCTTAGAGGCAAGTATTCAGACGAGACGGCTTCTTTCTTTGACTAGGAAAAATGTTGTCTTACATATACACCGGGGCTTCTGGAAAGACCGCGGCTTATTTGGGACCCTCTTCCTATTCCCACGTCCAGACCCGAAAAGCTCGACAGCTCTCCCTTTATCAAACTTTTCGTGGAGACTCCTACTGTGGCGGCCTGCGGTCGCCATATAATTTCTTATTATCCTCACGTATGGTCAAAGAGTTTGTAAACGCATTCCTAATCACGGGTAGATCAGATTAAGATAAGACACGGCAGCCTTCCTCCAACATCTACACAGTTTATATTGTATAAATAGTCTTGTAAGGTTTAGATAATAAGTCAGTCACAATGTAGTCACTGTAAATATACAACATCACATAAAGAGACGCAGTCGTTGTTTACCATCGCCATGGAACCTCAATCATCACAACCACACATACCTCGACATACGGAACATCTACCAACAAAAGTCCTAGCACCATCCCTTCTACTACGGGGAAAACTCGGAACCTAGAACGGCAAAGTTAACACTACCAACTGCTAATCTATACATAACACTCGAGAAATCTCCCATCATAACAATCTATTTACTTTTACAGGGAGATTCAGGCGGTCCACTTGTATGCAACTCGCTCTTAGAAGGTGTCAGCAGCTACGGCATGGGATGCGGCGTCCCAGGTCTACCAGGCGTCTATACGAGCGTCGGGGCACATATAAACTGGATACGCGACGTCACACGACAACGCAGTGAAACACCAAGCTAGCCATAAAATATTTATTCACAACGATTTAGTCATTATATTACCTATATAAAGCATTCGATGAAAATATAATATCAACTACAACACATCTTAACAACACCCTACATAAACGTAGTATAATAATTCGAGATAAGTTAACCCAATTCTATCGCCGTATACTACATCTTCCCGATATATGATATATGGCAACTTTATTGTAATAAAACAGATTGCAATCACATGAGTATACCAACAGGAATGCACAAAAAATTTGCTAAGTACCTAATAAAGCCTGTTTTATATCAAAGGCGCCAAAGGCGGAATGAAAGCGACGAAAACAAACACTTTCGTTCCGCTTTTGGTTTGGTGGTCAAAAGACTTAAATCTCTCTACTACAAATCAATATAATCTTTATGGGGCTTATTAATAAACAAAGTGTAAGCTTGGAGTAGTTACTCCGTGTTTTGTCTCTTTTACTCTAATATAAAATGAAGTTTACATGACGGGAACAAAACACGGAGTAACTACTGCAAGCTTACTCTTTGTTTATTAATACGGGGGTATAAGCATAAATACAAAAGATTTGTACTAGTGGTCTTTATATTACTTTTAAACAACAATTTAGGCCGCATGTAATATAAATTATATTTATATATAATGTCCAGCGCTAGAGTCAGCATGAAAGAACTATGTTCCTCGAGAGAGGTCATGGTATAGCGGACAAACTTGACTTTAAGTCTTGTTTCCCAATGGGGTGACAGCAATTTAGTCAGTTTTAACGCCACCAAAACGCCGACATGTCTGTTCACTGCCAAAAGGAGTCCTTTTTACCTGACTCCTATTTTACGAGGTATGACTGTACCGATTACAGACAACCTTAATCTCCTAGGCATGAAGTTGACTTCTAGTCTGAACTTCGGCGACACCATCGAAATTAAGGCTCAAACAGCGGCATAAAAACTGGGTGTCTTAAATAAGGTTAAGCAATATTTCACGCCAGGACAGCTTCTAACTTTATAAAGCGAAAGATGACAACCGATCGTAAGGCTGATTTTAGGGCTTTCATAGCTAAAACAGACTTAAATAGATCTGTGATCGCTCAGTAGATAATACCTAAAAGGAACCATACAGTTTAACATCAAGTTTGTATACAATATAAGTATTTTGAAAGGACTTTCTTACCACTAACATTGACTAGTTCAATATAAATTTAATGTATGTCTTTATTTGGGCTAACAAAAGGATGAAAAATAAATCCTTATTTTTGTTTTAAATACCTACCTAATTATCTGCTTGTAAATGATCTAAGATTCTAAGCCAAAGACATATTTTTTAGCCCTGGAAAGGCCCCTACTAGATTTTCCTTAGTGATCGGATCGGTCTTATAATGATCTGTCGACAACAACAACGCGCCAGTGTAAATCAGCCAGTATATATTAAAGCATTTTTTTTAATAATTACAAAACGGTAATAAAGCTCTCGCCATAATTAAGGTAAAAGTCAAAGTTCCGGCTAACTATCAATACTATAACATACTCTACCTATTCGCTGAAGTCAATCGCTGTGTGAATTTGTTAAGGGTGCGCCGTCCGTAAGTGACATGTGTCATATGTTTTATTTGAAATGTCGTCGTCCATATTTATTTGATGCCGCGCGGCCATACTAATTTTGTATGGGGAATTTAAGGTGCTTAATAAAAAATTATTATTTAAATAACCACTTCATGAATCAATAATGTAGTCTAGCAATTTGTAGTTTATCCATTGATGATTGTTTAAACAAAATCAGAGGTACAATAATTTAGATAAACTATAAGAAATCTACTAAACGCCGCCACTCGTTTTCATGATCTTTGCCCAACTTCAAATGATATTGTAGAAAAAACTATAGCGTGTTATGAATTTATGGTTCTGACAAATTGTAAACACGTTCCCTATGATACTAAATATATATTTTGTTCATTTAATACGATAGTATTTTCAATTATATTTACTTAACCGTAATTGCATGTTTGGCATTTTTTGGTCGGCCCACCCTTAAGAGCTTACTAGAGCTCCGGATCAGGACAATTACTCTAGGTGCCTTACAAATAAACAAAGAATAAGATCTGAATAGTTCAATTCAATTCAATTTCTTGAAAAATGGCTCTCGCTACGATTTAGCCAATCTGAATAGGTAGTTATAATTGTGTTTAGTTCCTGTCATGTAAACGTCATTTCAAATTAAAGTGAAAGAGACAAAATACGGAATAACTATTCGGACCTTATTCTTTGTTTGTTTGTAAGGGTACTAAAGTAGAATTGAATCTTATCCCCTCTTACTTAGAGTCCAAGAATTAAAGATCAAAGAATATGCTGTTGATGAATATATTAACGCTATTACTACTGTCAGATAATTAGCTAATATGCAGACTAATTTGAATGTGAACAAGTATTTACCTAGTCTATAGATAGACTACCAATACTATTATTCACTCCATTACAGTATGCAACTTTGTACCATCTTACATTTTTCATTTATACACTGAATTACATTTTACAAACATGTCATTTAAGTTAAATCCATTGGTCTCAAACATATTTTGATAGCTTATTTTATAATATTTCAAAGGTTTTATTTATATTTTACTTATTGGTATAATTTAATTCATTAGTCATGCTCACGCATCAGTCAGTAGGTAAATCGAAATTGTTCTAGGTATTCTTATTTCAATAGTCTCTTATATAGGCTATTTGTTCATGTGTCTATAACATTTAATTACAAATAACACAATTATTAAATATTAACAACAATATCAATAAGAAAGGCTCTCAAGAAAAATGTATAGCTTAGTGAAAGTACCATACAGCTGACAATATCTTTGTTCAACTAGCCAAACACGGTTAAAGTAACAATAGGTAACTAACCATCTACACAACACAAAAATGTCTACAATATCAATAATAGGGACCTAATTATATAAGGATATTGACTACATCAGACTAACCCATTAATTAACAAATTTATACGATCTAAACCGGTAACTCATTGCAGCTATTTGTGATACTTGTTCCATATAAAGCTAAGCCACATTATTTTTAATTTTTTTATTTTTTATATTGACACTTCATAGTGACTACATCCTGCCTGATGGTAAGCAGTCGATGCAGTCCAAAATAATGAGAGCGCTCCCCACAGTGGAACAAGCGCACCCATTCATGACGGCCTGCATAAATGCCGTTTCACGCCCCGCTTAAAAGACCTGGGACTATAGGAACTGGGAAACACATGTTGAACATGGGAAAACATTAAATGTTGTCTGCATGTTTAATGACGTTAGAAACACACCTAACATTGACAAGTCCAATTAAACTTAAAATAATACTATATGCAACACATTACAGCATCTATTGGAAAGGGGAGACATTTTCTTATAACAAATTGTAGAATGGATGACATGATATGACTTTGAAAGGCATCATTGGAACACATCATGCTCAACTAAACCCTGTACCGTCAATGAGATCAAATCCAATTTAGCTAAAGAATGGTAATATATAATTTAAGACCATGAAAACCAAGACTTGGATTCTGCTGATGGCGTGGACCCTGAACTTTTGGGTGTCTTTGGAGTGCTGGGCATTGAAGATTCAGACTTTTTATCCTCCTCCTTAACAGCAGTTGTATCAGCATTTTCGATAGTTGCTTTCAACTGAAAAAGTAAATGAAAATTTAGACACTACTTGATGCTAGTAACTCCCACCTGATATTTGCACTTTATTAATACTACCTTAATGTTGGTTTTCGCCTGCATTTCCTGCTCATATGCTCTTACGTCGTCAATAGTCATGTTGTACCATTCATCCATCCAAGCAAAAGCTTGACGGTGACCAAGAAGCAATATTTCTCGGATTGCCTGTAAAAAGAGCATAGTAAATAATTAAATCCAGAAACAATAAGTTAAAACTATGAATAAACAATGAATATCAACATACTCCTTGGACATATTCTTCCACCCTGGTCTGCAAGCCCCACACTTCAAACTTTACGTTTACAGCTTTATAACAACACATTATTGGTTGATGTGTGTCTCGCCACCCTTCAACCAAGGGCCCACGGCCAGTCTTTTCAGACTTAAAGAATTTAGGGTCTTCTGCTTCCTTGTAGTGATGTGGCTTGATTTCATCATACGCAATGTCAAGGTAATCAACTTCCCTTTGTTCTATTTCTTCAGGCGTAAGCCTCAAGCACTGAAAGGAAACAAAACACATTATCATCTTGCATCTTAGCAGTAAAATTGTTGATGCCTATCTTTGAAATAAACATAAATTCATCATCAACAGCTCATTTATATCTCCGCTACTGCACGGGCCTTCCCTATAGATGCATAGGGAGAATGGGCCATAAACCACCATGCAGGCCCAGTGTGGATTTGTGATTATTAACAACTGCTGATGCAGTGGCACCCCCGGCTTTAGGTGCCTTCTGAAGCATGGAGAAGCTCGAGATGACAAATTTTTGGTCACCCATCTGATGAACGGCCGGAAAACCATGAGTTAAGAACTGAGTCATCAAGTTCCCCCTGCTCCTAACATCAATTATTTAAGCAGATTGCAATAGAAAATTAACTTACATTCTCAGTTGTTCCATTGTTGTCTTCATATCTTGTTTGAATAGATATAGCAAATTTTGGAAGGAAAGAACACTAAAAGTAGTAAGAAACTTATTAATATGAATGTAGTGCAATTTATATAGTAGATACTCAATCATTAATACTTTAGCATACTTACAGTGTACTCTTTACAGCAGATGAAAATAGAAAATAACATATTAATGATTTCCTTTATTAACATTTTAAAACAAACAAAATTTTGTATAGGCTTTGTGTTTACCTGTTATTGTGTATGGGTAATAATTCCATGCTTTTTCAGTCACATAAAACACTTTGGGTATCAAGGACTGCAACCAGTAAGGTAAATGGCTGCAAAAAGAATGTTAGCCTTACATTAGGTTTTTAATGGTATATAGACTTGTTATTTGGGAAAATGTAATATAACCTGGTAAAGACAAACCTGGATAGATGTATCCTTTTCTCAGTAAACTGCCCCTGGCCGTTGGTCTCATCTGTGACTTGTTCATTTGCCACAACTTCTACACCCTCTCCATTGCTTGATTGCTCAAAACTGTGTCTGGCTATCATATATAGTTGACCAATTCGATACTTTAAACAAAAATTAAATTTAAGCAAGTAAATTTTTCTCTTTTTTTTTTGTAGGTGCTAATACACACTATCTACACTGCTAAATTAAATATTTATAAAATACAATGAAAAAATTAAATGCCTGCCCGGCTGCCTCCTGGCTGGGTCGGGTAGGCATTTAATTTTTTCACTGTATTTTATAAATATTCAATGTTTTAGTATTAATGTCACTACACTATGACTACGAATAGCAGGCATAAAATACATTTTAATTAGTTTCTCACAATGAAAAATAGACAGGAAAAATTTAAGGAATAGGGAAGTGTGATTTAAACAATACTAAGTGGATAAAGCTAAATCATGCATTATACCTTTAAACTATCTTTATATTGTTTTATTTTATAGAAAAAGATAAATGTTACCTCTTCTACTGTCATTGGCATGCATATTTTGTACTCTTTAGTTAAAACCATCTTGGGGTATCAAAACAGTATATTTATATTTTCATTCAATTTTAGAAAACCTCAATGAAATATTTAATTGTCTGAAACTGCAGTGAACTGAAAAATGGAAGATAGATTCCTTCTTCTTCTTCTTTTATTTTTAAGAAAGATTCCTGTAAGTTAACGGATTCAGGCAGTCACCTTGTGTAGGTTTACTTACATTGACACTTTGACAGTGACATTGATTGATTGAATGAAATGAAAGATGGATTTTGGGACTTCTTGGCGGGAAAGTAAAGCGTCGTGTCTGCGGTTTTGTTTTATTTTCTAAAATTTGTGTTACGTCGAATATTAATGTGAAATAATTATGGATTATTAACCGTTAAGTGTTCGTGAATGTGCATGAGTGTTGGCAAATGAAACGAAACAGTGCAACGTCACTTTTCAAATTCTCTCAAGAAGCTCGTGTGAGGACTTAGTAAAGCCCCACATCTTCACTGAGATACTCGAGGGGTTGGGGGGTATATCATTTCTCACTCTCGTTTCTATTATCATTCATCATCATCCTATATATAGTTTGTTACAGAATAGTACTAATGAATTTAAGAAACTAATGACATGGCAGCATGGTCTATGACCTTAGCCGGTTCCTCAGGAAACAACTCTGGAGGTCAATTCTATTAGAAAACTGCAACTGCACGTTTACGCCTGTCTTAAGTCGCGTGTAGGAGTAGTGCCGTGGAAAAAGACGTATTCTATTAAAATTCTCTGCACCACAACTACACTACAACTGCGCGACTAATACACTACAGCTGCACGAATCCTGCAATGAAACTAAAAGAACTAATGTTACAATACGCTAAATACGTAAAATGTTTTTAATACGCTGTGCAAAAGTTGCTCACGATCTACTTCAATAAACCTGCACAAAAACTGTACCAATACTGCTGTCATTACTACACAAATGTCAAAATATTTTAATGGAATACGATTATTTTGCAGTAAACGTGCAGGTGTAGTGCAGTTTTGTTAGTGGAATACCTATTTGCGTTACATATCCGTCCCTGCAACACTACGGCAGCAGCGCTGCATAACAGAATACCAAAACGTCAAAATTTGCTCATTTTGACACACGCGACGCTGCAGTGTAGTTGCAGTTATTTAGTAGAATCGGCCTACAGGATAGAAACCCTCAGAATAATAACTAAAGCTATAGAAACCGGACTAAAATAGCAAAGGTGTCACCAGATTTGTGACGTCATATTTGAGGTAATGTAGTGAGTGACTTTTTAGAGGATTCAAAGATTTTTTTTGATCACCGATTATGTGATGACCGTTTGACATAACAATACAAAAAATAAAAACTAAGTGTCAACCATTTGTTGCACTCCAACCTCCTTTTCTAGCCATAAGATAGAACGGAACTAAACATAGTTGCACGATTTTTATTTTAGCCATCCTTCTATAGCTTTAGTTATTGTTCTGAGGGAAACAAACAAACTACACTCAAAAAAAGAAAGAAAGATAGATTTACTTTTGCAGGCAAGGGTATCTAGCGTACAAAGTCTAATAAAGTAACAAAAATCATTTTTAACAGACTTCAAAAAAGGAGGAGGTTTCTCAATTCGACCGTATATACATCGTGTCCAAAAAACGAAAGATAATGCTTTATAGCAAGACCGCTTAAATGAGTCCTCGCCTGCGGTAGGTACGCGGGGCGGGAAGTACAGTCGGCGGCAGATCAACCTAACCAAATCTGTCAAATTTCTCCAATGAATATTGATCCTTTTAACCAAACAGTAAAGTTCAAAATTGATTGTAGAAATTTGACAGTATTGGGTAGGTTGATCTGCCGCCGTGTGTACGTATAGTGGCAGAGCCACGAACACGAGCGACTTGCGACGCGGCGAACGAATTTCTAGTTCATTGCGCGCTATACAACGTCAGTCATAGTCAACGGCTATAGAAATAACGCAATGAACTACAAATAGCTCGCCTCATCGCAAGAAGTCAGTGGTATTGGCATGGCGGTAAAGTGGTACACACGTGATAATTTTAACAAGATTCATCTGAAGATAAGCAATTATAAATATAGGTGCTACTTTTAAACCGTCCGAACATTTTTTACCTACTACCCATTCAGAGCATCTATATTTTAGCTATGGAGAAGAATGGAAGAATGGGCGCAAGAAACTGCACAGCTTTTATATAAGTAATGACATTTACAAAAAAAAATACCTATGTCGTTACCAAATCATGCAATATTACAATACATTTTAATACATACATTTCATTATTCGCGCCCTTCGATTCGATCGATTCGATTATCAAAGTCATTGAGTCCTCGCCTGGGGCTACAAGGGCGCGGAGGTAGGAGGTATTATATTCCCAAGATGAGTCGAAATATCTTCGGACTTAAAATTAATAGTCAGTGCAAGCAAATGACTTTTAACGTATACGAATATTTTAGAAAAAAAGAAATTGGATCCAAATTCTGCTGAATATCAACAAGATATTCCTTTAAACAAAACTGAAGCAAAAGTTACAGGACTATCGGAAAAGTCTGTATCTAGAATTGTACAACAAGGAAAATTATTTAAAGACAACGAAAAATTTCAATCACCGAGTAGATCAAAACAGAATGGGAATAGACGATTTCACAAAAGGCGTGGTGAGAAGAAAAGCCACTCAGTTTTACACAATTGATAATTAATACATGATATTGTTGATTTTATTTTTAACGTGCAGGACGATTCAGATGATCCTGATGATGGCTGCTTCGAAAGTGAAGAATCAATATCCATTGATATTGATATGGATACAAGTGATTGATTTATTATTTTGATATTGCTAAATAAATAGTACACAAGTTCATTACCATTATATTTATCAAATATTCTATAATAAATAACGGCTGCAAAGTAAAAAACAGTTTTTTTTTACTTTTCTCAAAACAGTTGACTAACTAGGTGGGCAGGCACCTTTATTTATAATTGCTTATCTTCAGATGAATCTTGTTCAAATTATCACGTGTGTACCACCTTACCGCTCGACCACGACTACTGACGTCTTTCGACGCGACAAACGGATTTCTAGTTCATTGCGTTTTTTCTATCACTACTGTCTGTATGTCTGCCGTAGTATAACGCGCAATGAACTAGAAATCCGTTCGCCGCGTCGCAAAACGCTCGTACTCGTGGCAGAGCTCTACGTACCTCCCGCCCCGCGTACCTACCGCAGGCGAGGACTCAGTTAAGCGGTCTACCTATAGCTGCGGGTGGGTCACATCATGTCCTACCACATTCTGGAATTTTAGTTTAGTGAAACGGGTTTCGAGATATCGGTTTTTTTTCATTTTTTTTGAAAAATCTTCCCTCGTTTATTTTATTTCATGCCATTTCTACAAATGGTAACTTTTTAAGCCCCATTTTTTTTTAAATACTCATGGTTATTTGTTTCATCAAAGGCAATATTCTTTTTTTTCCTAAAGTACTGCGAAAACCACATAAAAAAAATCTTATGCAAAGTTTTCATACAAACTAAATCAAGCGGCTGACTTTGATAGCTTGTAGTGTAAAAAAAATGTACGAGGCAGACAGACCGTGCCAATTACTTTAAAACATTGCTTAGTTAATGTTAATTTAAAAATGATATTACTGTTTTACATTGCTTTTTAATTATTTTTTTTTATGGTAATTTAAATGCACGAAGGTAGCAATTTCGGATTTTATTAAAGTAAAAGTTAATTAAAATAATATAATAAAGTTACCTTACAAGTATTAATTCATGATTTGATTCATATGAACAATGAAATCTTAGAAAGGTTGACTGTCATGCTTCCATGAAGTTTTGACCTTGACATGTCATTGTAATTGAAATTGGCAAAAAAATATTCTATTTTAATAGGTATTTTGGGGTTTTGGTATAGTATGGCTACAAGTAAAAGACAATTAATACAAATGAAAATTTTATTAAATTATTTACAGTAAATGCTCAAAATGGCCGCCATTTGCCCTTATGCATGCTCTACATCGTTTCTTTTAATTTGCAGTTTTTGTGACATTAGGTTGACGACGTCTAATTCCGTGATTGTCTAAATCCGCGAAAGTCTAAATCCGCGAATGACTAAGTCCGCGAAGGTCTAAATCCGCGAACGTCTTAATCCGCGAATGCCTTAATCCGCGAATGTCTATTTTCACGTATTAATGAGTTATTGATGATTGGGCGAGAGGCCGACGCACTGCTGGACTGATATTGGCCGATCATGGTGATGATAATAGTAATAACGCACATACACTGACACACACAGGTAGGTAGGAATAAAAGATGGACAGGCGGTTAAAAAAAAAAACTCGTAAAATACAAGTACAGTCGGCAGCAGGAAGTAGCTACGCAAACGAAAGGCTTAAAATTATCTACACACGATTCTACTCTCAAGAGAATAAAGCTTGTAGATCATTTTGAACATGTTATTTTGCGTAGCTATTTCTGCTGCTGACTGTACTCGTATTTTACTTGACATTACGTGAGATTTGACTTGACATTTGTTGATACTTTCTTGTTCTTTCGTCGTGTGTTTTTAATTGTGTATTCTACCAATTCCTACCAATTTTTGGCACTTAATCTACAAATTTTCTAAAATTAGGGTTGGCAACACTACGTGTGTCAAATACATGCTACTACGTAATGTGTGTATTATTGTTTGTTTTATTCATTTTATTATAAGTTTTGTTCTCGTGGAGGACTGCAGGACTTTATAGGTGCAATAAATAATTAGTTGTTGTTGTTGTTAGATGTAATTAAAACTATTGATAATCTCTCGTTATTCAGATAGTAAGACAAATATTTAATCCTAATAAGTACCTACTTTTGTTAACTTGGAAAATGGAATATCTTAGTGGGACAAAACAAATAATTAATATGATCATGGAAGACTGGAAACTTTTACTAATTCTCACCATAATATTTGGAGCTTATTTCTTTTACACAAGTACTTTTGACCATTTTGAGAAGAAAGGAATAAAATTTATGAAACCCACAATATTTTTTGGAAACATAGGTCAAAGATTTTTAGCTAAAAAGTCTTTCCATAAATTTCAATTAGATATTTACAATTATTTCAAAGGAAATCCTTATGGCGGTAAGTTTTTAACTAAGTTTATTACTTTAAAAACTAATTATAACTGTTTTTCACTGAATATCAAAATAATTTTTCATTAATAAAACTACTTTTAGGATTTTTTGAAGGCATGAGACCAGTTCTGTACCTTATCGATCCTGAGCTTATCAAGGCTGTAACAATAAGAGACTTTGAGCATTTCGTAGACAGAAATAATTTTAATGGAAATGTACCAAGGTATTTACAACAATCACTGCTAAGTTTAAAGGTCAGTATTATTAGCACAGAATAGAACATTAGTTAAAGTATAATTTTATTATTGTATTGTTGGCAAATTACTCCACTCTGCCTGATGTTCAGCAGGAGCAGAGTTCACAATCCTGGGTCATCCAAAAGTAAATTAACCTTTAGTATGCCGGAACGTGGATCCACGGCCCAAACAATTGAAATTCTATTGTGTATGGTATTCAGGCAGACCAGAGGTTAAATAACCCTAGCTCCTGAGGGAGAAGAATGTTACCATCAAAACTACCCAACTTGCATGTGGTCAGCATGGTGGGTTTTTTTTATAAAAAATGAAATGGAGATCATCATCCTCAGCCTATACTATAGTCCACTGTTGGCCTCATCAAGTGCATGCCACTGAGCATGATAAATTGCTTATTATAATTTAGGCACCAAATGCACTTATGAACATTAAGTACTCACAATGATAGTCTTTTTCTTGTAATTCCAGCAGTGTGACAATTATTATTAATTTTGCTGGTCTGTATATCCTGTTTTCTTCTATTATTCTTTTTTTTATTTATTTAAATTTAAATAAAGAATAAGAATATTGTCCAGACTGGTTTATGCTTTGTGCTATTATCATCTCTTTAGGCAATCTGTTCCAAGTTATAATTACTCTTCTGCCAAGAAATGGGAAATGTGGATTCTAACATGATGCCGTTTTTGACAGCTTAAGATGGTGTTCTCTATAATAAGCAATGTCCTATTATGCAAATGATGATGATAATTTTATTTATAAAGTTTTCTTAATTATATTTATTCCATTTAAGGGTTTAGAATGGAAAGGAGTTCGGAGTACAATAACACCTGCTTTCAGTTCAGCCCGCTTAAAAAACATGTTTCCTCTTCTTCAGCTGTGCTCTCAACAAATGATTGACTATTTGAAGCAATATGGTAAGCATGAAATAATAGAACTTTATTATAATATTTATTATTAACTTTATTGTATTTGAGCCAGCACTTTGTATTGCAATACTACATAGAAGTCTAATTAACATTCTTATATTTCACAGATAAAACTGATGTTGAAATGAAGGACACCATGGGACATTACACATTGGAAGTTATAGGTGCATGTGCTTTTGGTTTGAAGTGTGATGCACTTACTGATGAAAACGCTCACTTTCTGAAGGTACATATAATATGAATGTCCTACTATTATGCTCTCAGGCCTTCTCACATTGACAATACCCCCTACTAATATAAGCCACCATGCTAGCACAGCATTAGATCAAAAGCTAACATACCTTTCAAAGCATAAAATACATAGGAGTATAATGTAATGATAAATAAACATATTATTGTTTACAGAGAGATAACCGTACATGACATACATCTATCTGTCTGCCATGTCATTTCTGCACCACCCTATTGTGCAGAAATGACATGACGATGATGTTGACTGGTAGAAAATGCCTCAGGCATTAAGTCCGCCATGTAATATTTTGTTGAAAATATTTAAAATAAATAATTAAGAGTTACAAATACACTAATATAATTACTAAGTAACTAATAAAAAAAATTTCAGGTTGCTGAAAAGTTCAATTACATGTCAAAGACAAAAAGATTTTTTATATTTTTTTTTTTAATGTTTATGCCGAAGATGATGAGATATATTAAAATTTCATTCTTATATGAACCGAGTATTGAAGAACTAGTAAGAATATTAAAAGCAGCTAAAGCCGAAAGAAGATCATCAGGAATTAAGTAAGGGAACTTAAACGCAATAAGATATAAATGGGAACAAATTAAGACATAAATGGGAACAAATAATAGAATGATTTACAATTGTATACTAAATTATTAAATATCTTTTGTTTTATTTAATTTTTTCAGAAAAAGTGATTTTCTACAACTTCTTATAGATGCAGCTGAAACGGAAAAGTCAGAATCTAAAAATTGTAAGTCAAATATGATTATTTAAATAGACTATTTTACGACTGTCACTTCTGCAAATTTCGCCAAATAATCGCTATTATTGATGAGTTTATTTATTTTGACAAAATATGTCTTGTTTGCCAGGCAAATTTTGCCTCTGTGAATAAAATGGCAAGTAAGTGTCACAATTTATCATTAAATTATTATGTTTATAATATTATATTACAAATTCATTTACATTGTTACCATTGCAAAAACCATGTTAGTATGTTTTTAAAATCACTTAATTAAGTTACCGTTTTGTACCTTTTGTTTGTTTGTCTCAATATTATGTAGGTCATTCATATGAGCTCTTTGTGTGAAATGATTGTCACTTATCAGCTGAATGTTTGTTTACATATAAGATTGATGATAATAGTAATGTAAGTAATCACTAACAATCAACATAAAGTCTTATCTGCCATATCTACACTACCTGCAGAATAATATATTAAAAGGTATTTCATCTTTGATAGACATTAAGTTGCTAGACATCGACAAATATGTAAAAAACAAACGTAGGAAACAGATTTTTTTTTACATATTTAACCTCATCTGCGGCGAGCACTGATCATTGCCCTACTGAACAATTAAAAATCTATTGCTGTATTCACAACTGAAGACAGGTTTACAGTGTGTCAGGTTACAAAATGAGATAATCATGGTCATTAAATCATCATTATTTTCAGCCCGTATCTACCCACTGCTGGGCATAGGCCTCCTCCATGTTACGCCAATCCCTTCGGTTTTGAGCTGATCGCATCCAGGTTTTTCCAGCGACCTGCTCTATATCTCTGGCCCATCTAGCAGGTGGTCGGCCAGCGCTCCGCTTGTCCGTCCTCGACATCCATTCTATGAGGGCTTTACTCCACCAGCCATCACTGCTCATTAAATAAATTAATTAAAATTGGATATAACGTGGATCTACGGCGCCATGCGCCAGTCAATTAAAATTCAATTGTGTCTATATTTAAGACAGGTGGCGAAATAATTAACCTTCGATTCACCTGAGATTTTGCAATTAGTTCTGTCTCGCTCGTGACGTTGTAAAACAAAGGGAGCCTTTTTAAATGTCATTACATCTATAAATATATAAATTTTCTAAACGGCTGGACCAATTTGGATGAAATTTTCTGTGTGCATTCAAGTGGATTCGAAAATGGTTTAGATTTACAATTGGACTCGGTAGGTAGGTGGCGCTGCTATAGGGGTCTATCATGGGATATGGGTGTTCTTAAGCGGACGAATGATTTGTTTGTTTTGTTGTCATGGAAACTGTCAAAGAGCGTACTAAGTCTGACGGTCAGCTAGTAGTTTATAAGTAGTTACTAATAACAAGGATCGTTGCACTTATTTCCAATCACTGTGTAGATAGATAGAAGATAATAAGTGCAGTAAGACTGTATTATTAATAACAACAGGCGCAGATATACACGCCTACACATCGGCCTACCACACACTGTCAAATTGCTTCAATAGACTTTGAACTTTATGGCTATGGCATATGATTGAGTATTTAATGAAGACATTTGACACTTTAGGATAATATGGTGTGCAGGCTGGTACCCCATTACTTAGTCAAACCGAGCCGAGGTCCTATTCTATAGAGGCGTCGCGACGTCTCGGCTTGTTCTGCACTCGATTCCGATCCGAATGCCTCGGAGAATCTAGTATCCCCTACACAAGGACACGCTTCCATTGCCATTCCCATTAGAGAGTTGCCCTCTAAGAAGGTTTATTTCATATTTATTTATTTGCATACCACACGGTATTACAAAGAAAAATAATTAAATTACTTAAGACATGTGATACCCTGTATGGGCACCGCAAAGGGTTAGAGCACTACTGTACACTACTGCATCCTTGTAGACACTTAAATCATAAAAAAGAAAACATTACAAACATTGCACTTACAAACTAATTTAATCAACGGCTTGGGTAATCTTTAGTTTCTCAGCGCCCCTAAAAGTCTGAGTCGGCGGCAAACAAACAACAATGTCTTGCCAAAAAAAGAGGACATTAGTAAGTGTTACTTAAACGTAGAAATAAGGCATCCAACAAGGTGGACCGACCAGCAGTGGACGTCCTTTGCCTGAGATGATTATGATGAAGCAAAGAAACATCTGATTCAAACAAATTAAACGTCCTTGATAGAAAATATAGCTTTTTATTTTATTTTACGGGTAAGCTCAGTGTTTTCATGTCACCTGATGTTATGTGATCGTAAGGCCAATGATGGTGGAAGTGGACTTCATTCGGAATCCTCAAATACTGAGGCACTGGCTATCTTATCTCTAGCTGCCAGAACCCAAGAATGCAAACATTGACGTTATTATGGCGACATATTTAGTTAAGATGGTGGCAGCTAGTCAGGCGGACATACAAGCCCTACCACCAACCAAACCGAGTACACAAACCTGTACCCCCCACTGGGAATCGAACCCGGGACCTCTGGATCTGCGACCAGCGGTCCTAACCACTAGACCACAGAGGCGGTTATGTGAAAACTTTGTTTTTAAACTAATATATATTTTTCTTATTTTCCAGTTCTAGACGACGATACTATCGACGCCCAATCCTTGCTGTTCTTGATAGCTGGCTATGAGACGTCCAGTACCCTCCTGTCTTTCGCCGTACACGTTCTGGCGACCAGACCCGACCTGCAAGACAAACTCAGAGAACACGTAGTGGAGATAACAAATGGAAAGGAGATTGACTACGACTTATTGACCAAATTAAATTACCTTGAAGCATTTTTGTTGGGTATGTAATGTTATCGCAATTTAGTTAGAGAATTATGAACAAAGTATTGAAATGAAACAACTTATACGGATCTACAGGGACCTCCCTGTGACCACGGACCCTGCAAAGGGTTTGAAACGTCAGGATAAACATTAAATAAGTAATGTGTAAAAAAAACGCGAGTAGATCCATTAAAGTTGTTTCATTTCAATGTGTAGTGTTCGCGTAAACTTTAGAAAACAATATAATGAACAAAGTATTTATCCTTTATCATCATCATCAACTCATTTTTATGTCCCTGCGGATGGGGCATGAACCTTACCTACGTAAAAAGTCAAAGTACCTACCTAAATTATGTCTTATCAAAATTCAAAATTTTTCTTCAAAATGAACTTTAGCTAGTGTTTTTGAACGTCATTTTAATAATTTGACAAGTGCTTTAACTTTATGTAAGGGCATTTCAACAACATTTTGCGGAAGTTTATTATAAAAGTTATACATCCACCCAAGAACGAGCCACCTGTTTAATGAAGCCTGAATGTTGGGGCGGCAAGTTTATTCTTATTGCGAGTGTTAAAACTATGAAGGCCACAATTTTTAACAAATTTATTATTTTATTTTATTTTGTTTATTAGACACACCAACAGTGTACATATTATGAAATTTTTTGACATGCATGTTTTTAAAGACTTCAATAAGTGTTGGAAGTACTTATAGAAATTGTTCTAACGTTAGTGGGGTTGATTTTGTCACCAGCTTTGAACAAAGGAATTATTTTCATTAAATTTGGAAAAGTATCGACAACTTAAGGTAAATTAGCCCCCTTCATTCTGATCACTGGTCATCACCAATCAATTGTAGTGATGACTTCTTAATCACGCTTGCCAAATTCGAGTTGGTGGTCGTCGTTTTAAGAAGTTGACATTTTAAAAAGTCGTCAATTCGAGAAGTCGACATTTTAAAAAGGCGTCAATTCGAGAAGTCGACATTTTAAAAAGGCGTCAATTCGAGAAGTCGACATTTTAAAAAGTCGTCAATTCAAGAAGTCGTCAATTCGAAAAGTCTTCATTTTAAGAAGTCGTCATTGAACGCCGAAAGGATCACAAATTGAGCTATGCATCGAAAAATCCGAAACATACTTTGCCCAATCTGGAAATTGAACCTGCCCTGCCCACCGAGGAATTATGAACGATTATGAATGTTATTTAATATATTTTGGTACATTAATCAATCATACATAGCTGTCTTCATTAACTTTTAATAATTTAATCATCCATAACAGCTTTAAATTTGAATGACTCAGTGTCAATTTGTGTTGGAAGTCCGCCCTTGATACGTCCTACCTTTGTCGCTCTGGTCATATTAGACCGGTATATAATGTTTTATTATTATTTATTAAAACGCCTAGCATAGCCGTCGACTTGAGCGACAAAGAGCATGCTACACTTTATACATTAATTTTATCGCTTGTTGCTTAGATCTTTTCTGTCGCTCACAGCGAGTGAAGCGACCGAAATTGGGTAGTAGTTTTTAAATACTCAGCAGTGTACTCATAATTTAAATTCAACACACGCCTGCACATCAACTAATCCAAAACTGTCAAATTTCTCTAATCGATTTTGATCTTTATATCCAAACAATAAGGTTCAAAATTGATTAAGGAAATTTGACATTTTGTGGTAGGTTGATCTGTAAGCTGCCGTTTGTACCTATTTACCATTTAGGGTAATTTGGCACCAGTGTTCGACAGGAACCAATCGACAGTTCTTCCTTTAATCGCTAAAAATAGAACTGATTTTTTTTTAGTTGATGGCTTCATGCGATTAGTACATTTAGCCAGTGTCAAAGTAATTTTTCTTATAAGTGATACATAAATAAACAATATTTTCTTCCTGTACGATGATGAATGATAAAAGAAATGAGAAGTGAAAAATGATATACCCCCCAACCCCTCGAGTATCTCAGTAAAGATGTAGGGCTTTACTAAGTCCTCGGGCGTACTTCTTGAGAGAATTTGAAAAGTGACGTTGCACTGTTTTGTTTCATTTGCCAACACTCATGCACACTCACGAACACTTAAAGGTTAATAATCCACCATTATTTCACATGAATATTCGACATAACACAATTTTTATAAAATAAAACAAAACCGCAGACATAGCTCTTCACTTTCCCGCCAAGAAGCCCGGAACTGATTTTAGTCTTTAGCAACTTGTTTTTATTTATTTTTTATTAATTTATTTTATTAGGTTACACAACAGACACTAATCTTAACAAGGTTATAAATACATAATAGGTTTAACAACATTTTATACTAGACTAAATGTCCTAAATGTGTTAACACAAGTAGTTTATGTGTGCTTAACATGTGTAAAATTAGATGTAGCTTTAGATTTAAAAAAAATAAAATAGAACTTGATTTAGAGAAGTAATATTTCCAAACAATTTTAAAATTACCTACTTAAAACTATTTGGAAATACCACACTTGGGTCGTTAGCCATTTGGGTCAATTAATAATGTCTTGATGGAAGTTTTGATTACATATATTAATTCAAACCACATGCTTCCTAATCGTTATCTTGTAAAATTTCAATGAAACCCTTTTAATTTTTTGGCGACAAAAATTGTGTCGGAATCTATCATCATCATCATCAGCTCATTTTATGTCCTCACTGCTGGGGCACGAGCCTTCCCTATGGATGGATAGGGAAAACGGGCCATAAACCATCACGCGAGCCCAGTGCGGATTGGTAGCTGTTAACGACTGTCAATGCAGCCGGGACCAACGGCTTTTCTGAAAGCTCGAGATGATACATTTTTGGTCACCCATCCGATGACTGGCCTTTGCGAAAGTTGCTTAAGTTGCGAAAGTGCGTTCCTCGTGCGCGGTATGTGTTAAGCTTACCTTCCTGGTGTCGTTATTTTGTACTCTAAGCTTTTATGTTATGCGATATACCACAACATATAAACACATATAACAGTGAACCGAACCATTAGCGCAATTTGTATATGCGACTTTATAGTGCAAGTCGGACACAATAATATAGGCTTAAAACGTCGAACACTGGCACCATTACCTTACTTACAATATTTTCAAAACTTCCAGAGACCCTACGCAAATACCCGCCCGTGTCGCGTGTGGACCGCACGTGCACCAAAAGCTACCAGCTGGCCGGCACGCCGGTGCGCGTGGAGCCCGGCGAGATGGTCGCCATACCCATCTACGGCATCCACATGGACCCCGACGTGTACCCGGAGCCCGAGGAGTTCCGCCCCGAGCGGTTCCTGGGAGATGAAAAGAGTAACAGGCCTTCGCATTTGTTCTTAGGCTTCGGGGCGGGCCCAAGGAATTGTATTGGTGAGTAGTTATAATAATAGCCATTTATTCAGAAAACTCGAGGAGCTCGATGGCGCAGTGGTTAACGCGCCCGGTCTGCGATTGCAAAGGTTAAGTAGTTTACGTAAAGAAAGAAAGAAAGAAAAAACATTTATTGACCACACAAACTTGTCCCTATCTACTGACCCTGATAGGTAGGGTATGGCAGCTGGAACTACGGGTCCGGCTGTTCTTACAAGGGTACCACGGGAGTTTCGGATCCTAGGCCCCCTGCCTTAGCGGGCGTCTCCGGCAGGTCCCGGACATGGGTTGGACTCGTGATGGCTATGTGGTTAGCTGTAGAAGTGGGAATGTTCGTCTGCCTGATTGAGGTTTGGCCAGGCTTCCATTTCGTGCACAGCGAGCGGGTCCGATTAGCGGTCCGGAGGGGGTCTGAAGCGAAAGGATCTGCGAGCCTCGTGAGTTGTCCATAGTTGGTTGTTCTGCTCAGTGGTTTTCATTGAGTAGGCTTCTAACATCTCCGGCACTAGTCTGGAGAGCTAGTAAAAGCGCCCGCTAGATGCAAAGTCTCCGGTTGAATCAGCCGCGTAGGATTTTGGAATTGATCAGGTGTCTGGATGGGTACTAAGAAGTGTGAGTGGGCTTACAACTCCGCCACCAAAGAGGACATTTGGTAGTCGACTTAGAGTTGACGAACGAGCAATGGAAACTGCGAGTTGTACTCTTAGTACAACGAGAAGTGAGCGAGCTTACAGCTCCGGTAACCTATCTGGATATTAGGTAGTGGACTATACGTGTCCACGGGGCAACTCGCTCGAGACACTAGTCTTAAAATTACCGGATGAAGAATGCGCTTCGCCGCGTCCTGATCTGGCGTTATGACCTGACGCAGAGGGTCCCTTGTGCTTGCGCAAGGATGTCTGACATCTAACTTTAAAACCTAACTGTTGGTGTCAGTATAAACTTTAAAGTCGTGTGTAGCGGGGATGACCACACAAACAGCATAACATAGAAAAACAAAAAAAAAGTAACTACAAAGGCCGGTCATCGAATGGGTGACCAAAGATTTATCATCTCGAGCTCCTCCGTGCTTCGGAAGGCACGTAAAGCCGTTGGTCCCGGCTGCATTAGCAGTCGTTTATTAACAATCATCAAACCGCACTGGGCCCGCGTGGTGGTTTGTGGCCCTTTCTCCTTATCCATCCATAGGGAATGCTTGTGCCCCAGCAGAGGGGACGTATATGAGCTGGTGATGGTGATGGTGTTGGTGATTCAGAAACATGGAGAAAATTAAAAAAGTCCAAGTTCTCCCAGCTAACCCCTCCCGATCCGATCCGAACCCTTCGGAGACTCTGGGAGGGCACGGGGACGCGCACTTTTAAGTGTGCGATGCCGTACCCCTCTAGACATCCTCCGAAGGTGATTCGTTTTAACACGGCTTGAGGTACCCTTTACGTACCTCGCCGCCCCTAAAACAAGCCCGGTGAAGCTGAAAATGCTCAGTGGCAATCAGCAGTCTCTCTCCAAAAAAAGCTGATCCCACTATACAGTCTTCTCATCTCTTTACTGGTTTCCCTCTCTTCTTCTTTCCATCTCTTGGGTAATATAAGGTTGCTAACTTGCTCCACTTATCATCTCTTATTGTGAACTCGATCGAATTCGATCGCGCTCGCCACTCGACATTAGAACTTAAATATCGTCTATTTAGAGCCTACTTTTGTATAAAGAAGTTTAGCCATAAACAAACTAGGATAGGAAAGTTTGAGTTATTGAGACCAAACATAAAAATATGCCGTGATTAGGACGTCAAACTCGTATGGTCAAAATGACATTGATTGACGTTAGCCATTGTTGAATTTGAAATGTCACATAATATTTTAAAATGCTTTGAACCACAAAATAAAGCTAAATTATGAAAAATTTATGTTTGTAATTGATTATTTATTTTATTTCTTTGATTTATTTTACCTGTACAAAAACTTAACCCAGTGTCCATACAAACTTGAAACATCTCCTTTAAGCTTAAAAAAAATGTTTTTTTTTTCCAGGTCTCAGGTTTGCGATGATCTCTGCGAAGGTAGCTATGGTAGCACTTGTAAAGAATTTCAAATTTTCAAAGTGTGCCAAAACAGACGATCCCATAAAGTTCAATAAAAGCACTATGCTGTTGAAGGCAGAAAGTGGCCTGTGGGTGCATCTCGAATCAATATAAATTAATGTTTAAATAATCGTATAAGGCGCTCCGCAAACTTTATTTTGACCGCGCCAAATTGTTCGGCCCGCCCCGCCCCGCCGTTTGTGGAGTGCCTTAGGCTGCGTTCGCACCAGAGTTGAGTGAGGTAGCTAAGCAGTGTACGAGCAAAAATCGATCAGTGTCTTTACCTAATTTTGCAACGCCTGATGTAAAATGAAAAAGGTGTAGTGAGGTAAGACAAATGAATAAATCCTATTAGGGTAGTGTCACCAGAATTTGACAGGAGTTGAGTACAAGACACAGTGATCGACATTTTTTTCCTTTAATAATTAAAATTAGGGGTGAGCAAATTGACTTAGTCTTTAGCAACAAATAAATATCGACTACCTGCCTCCTAGCTAGGGTTGCCACTTTTTTTTTAGGACGAATAAAGTATTTTTTCATTTTGTTAGAACAAAAAAAATACATACCATAAAAAAGAGCATACCTACCGCGATAAGCACCTACAGCGCGCGAGCAACTTGAAGTTGTAAATCAGTCAGGGCCCCAGCGAGCACACGCACAGGCATAGTTTGTAGTGGATCGCAATTTCGATTTGTTTAAAAATAACTACCTCTTTGATATCAGTAAATCTACAAGCTCCGTAATAATGGTGAAATGCAACAGTAATAATTGTTGTGTGGAAGGCTGTCGAAATAAACAAAAAGATTCGAAGTTATTTATTCTGTGCTTATAGGTAGGTAAGTATTTAGTGGTCCGTTTATTCTTAGGTACTTGTCTTATTTGCTAAACAATCTTCACCCAACTATTTACTTATTGAAATAATAATTTGGTAGGTAGTCAAGTTTGGACGGCCAGAGGTCTTCATAAAAAATATTTATTTAATAAAAATACAATATATTCTCTTACAAACTACTGCTCATGATCGAGCCTAAGTGCTAACTAACTCTAAGTGATTATTGAAGTAAAATAATGCCCTGCGTCTCTGTGCGACGGTTATTTATACGTTCTGCCACCCACGCATGCTGTGAGTGTTGATTATATTCTTTCTACATACTCAGGATGCGATAACAGTTTCTAAGTATCAATTACTTTATCTATTCAGGGATAAATGATGTTACAAAGTATTAAATTATACCTATTCCTTAAACAATACCTACTTAGTGGTTCAAGGTTGAACCACCACTGTACGTGACGAGGGATGTGACGACATAACTCCTCCCTCCTTAAGTTCGAAATCCTCTGAATTCTTATTAGTTTTCAGGTGATTTCGACAATTACATATCTTTTTCTTACACTTAAAAATTATACATGTGATTATACTAATAAAGACAAATAGATAAATACAATTGTTCCAATACCGATACTTTGTATGTTTACAGGATTTTGATTTTCTATAGGGTTTTCTTCGGTTTTCTTTAAGGCGTACGTCAGGAGCTGAAGATTTTCCAAGTCCACGTCGTCCAGGTTTATAGGCTTCGCTGATCTGTCGAAGCTGATTTGCGGTAGTTCAGGAAGGTCGATCTTGAGTGTTTTCTCATAATTGATTTGCTTTCCCTTAGTATATCGTTTCTTTAATTTTACGTTGTTGATCGTAACCTCGAAGTTCCCGTCGATAGTGATAATGTAGGTTCCCATCAGATTTTTCTTGTTTATTTCGCCTTTGCATGTTTCCTTTAAAATCACTATTTTCTTGGTGTACACGATCCATCTATTCTTGTGTATGGGGTGTATAATAAGGTTTATTAATGTTTATTGGTACTGGATTACATGACGTGATGTTGTTTTCGAATTTCATCAGGCTGGAGGTACATTGATCTTCGATGTGGTAGGGTAATTCGTCTTCTTGGCACAAATAGAAGTCTTCTTCCAAGTTTTTACAAGGCTGGGAAAGTGACCTGGTTTTCATCTCCTTCAATAGCATGTAAGGGTATTTGGGGGAAATGATAGTGGTAATATTTTTATTAAATACAGGCAAAGGTAAGATTCTATAATAGTTGTATATGTCTTTAGTTATCAACGTAATGCTGAGAATAAACGTTATTTGTTTATCAGTGAAATATGCCTTTATTTCTATCGTTTGTTCTATTTTCACAAGGTTCCTCAACTTTGCCGGGTACACCAATGTTTCTGTTTTTTCTAAGTCTTTTAATACATTTAATAATTCGTCATTATTAACAACTGATTGGTGTAATACTTTTACTCTGCTAAATGCTATGGCTGTTTCAATTTCATCTAATTGTATTAAAATTATTTGAAAGTTATGTAAAAATAAGTTAAATACGTTAACGAGTTTAAACGCTATTTGTGTAGAAGTTGTTTCATTCAATTTCGCTTTTAGATAGACCATATCCTGGTTAATTCGTAAGAAATAATCTCTTGTGGTTTTTTTATTATTTGTTACTGTCTCCGCCGTTTCAGATAAAATTGTAATCTTTTTATTCATTACTTCCTGTTTTGATTTTAATGAAGTTATCATGTTATCATATTTAATTGCGTCGTCGTTATCAAGATTTCCTGTTATGGCTTTTACCAAAGATCCTAAAGGGTTTATTATTCCTCGTTTACGTCTCGACATAGGAATAACCTGTCTACACTTTTCTATAGTTATTTGTTGCATTTTATCTACATATGTTTTTGTGTTATAGTATTCAGTAGAGGAACCTATTTTAAATTTATTACTTATATAATCATTAAATTCTTTATATTGGTTAACATTATAATCTAAATCATTACTAATAATATCTAAGTCTAAGGTCTTAACTACTAACCAGCTATCGTAACTAATAACCGCCGTTCCTTCTTTAATTGGTAAAATTCCCGGATTCTTACGTATCTGGTCGACTTGAAGGACCTGGCTGTGGATCGCCTAGATTGCGACGAGAACATACCTATGGAGGACGTTTAATATCTTTTATAAGTATTTTACTCTTATTTTTCTTTGTATACGCGGGAACTATATTTCGTGATATTTCACCACACGCTTGTGCTATCTGATAATGCGGTTTATCTTTTGATCTACGAACGTTAACTCCTTTTACAAAAATTGTATCGCCTGTTTCTATAGGGAATTCCTTTTCGCCTCCGCGTTTTTCGCGAGTAATTTCCTTTGATTTGATTAATTTGTCTCTAATATAATGTATTGTTCTCTTTACGTGTTCTCTAACTAATTGTTGCGTGTATTGTTTATGAAATTCTACATTAAATATATTATTACAGTCCGTATGTCCAAAGGCTACTTCGAACTGTGTCAGTCCTGTAGAGGAATTAAAGATTGGATAAATGCTAATATTAAATACGTCATTACAGATGCTACATCTGTAAACCTTTTTTCGTATTTAGCTATTCTATAGATTTCTAATATAGTGGAGTGGAACCTTACCACAATTCCCATTGAATTTGGATTATGAGAGGTCTCTATGTGTAAGCTAATTTTGTGAAAACTTAACATTTCTTTTAATAATGCGTTATTGAATTCTGAACCTGAATCTGAGCTTATTTTATTAGAAGTTCCGTAAAATGAGAAGTATTTAATGAGTGCTCTAACGACTTCCGGAGTTGATCTATTTGGTCTTTCCATTGCTTGACCTAATTTACTGAATGCGTCTACTATTGTTAGATAATATTTGCCTTCTATAGTAAAAAGATCTATAAACAATTCTTGGAAGGGCCAAGGCCCTTTGCCAGGCCATTGCGTTTGTGTTAATTGTAGTTTAGGTTTAAATGGTTTTCTGTCATATTTCATTTTTCTACAGAGTTCGCAGGCGTTTATTATACTAGATACGATTTCATCCATATTGTTCCAAAAATAAGTTCTTTTTATGTGAATGATTGTTTCCCTAATGCCTCGGTGGCACGTTTTTCCTTGGTGATATTTAATAATTATTTGTTTTTGTTCTTCCTCGTTGTCTACGAAAACTACTCGTTGAGTGCATTCGTAAAATTGTACTAAACCCTTTTTAAATAACGTTATAACGGTTTCTACAAACTGTTTTTTGTGAGTTTCGTTCTCAAAGTAAATGAAATTATTCGTTTTAGGATTTACGTATTCTTTTAAAAATTGTTTAACTATGTCTATTCGATTTAAAGGTAAATGTCATTCTAAAATTCTTTGTTTCCTTCTGGATATATCTTTAACTGCAATATCGTCGATGTTCCATGTAAATATTAACATTTGATTAGGTTTTGTGTCTATAGCTTCTTGTAAAATAGGTATACTGTGGGTTTCTATATAATTTGCGGAATGAATAGTTTCTGAATTTATAGTTTCTGGTGCTGAAAAGGTACTAGTGCTACTTGGGCTTCGTAAGGAGAATTTTGTTTTGATAGTTTTACAGTTTTTTCTGATCCTGATGATATTGTAATTGGGCTTGAAGGTCTAGATAAATCTAGATCTATTTGCATTGAACTAGAATCATCTTTTATTAGGGCGTTAATTCTTATACGTGAAAGTGCATCTGCGTTGTTATTTTGTTAACCGTTTTTATATTGAATGTCGTAATCAAACTCTGCCAACTTAAATTTCCATCGAGTCAGTTTACTGTTCGGTTCTTTCATTGAGTTTAACCATGCTAAAGATTTATGGTCCGTGTAAATAGTAAACTTTCTACCATACAAATAAGGTCGAAACTGTTTTGTTGCCCATACGATTGCTAAAAGCTCTTTTTCTATTGTACTGTATTTAGTCTCCGCTTCATTAAGCGTCCTACTAGCGTATGCTAGCGGTTTGTCGCTGCCTACTGTACCTTGCGATAACACGGCGCCTACTGCGTAATTTGAAGCGTCTGTAGTTAATATGAATGTTTTATCAAAGTCTGGGTACTGCAAAAGAGGTGCATTAGTTAATAGCTCTTTACATTGTTGAAAAGCGGTCCTATATTTTTCGTCTAAAGTAATACTATTCTTCTTTTTTAAACATGATGTTAGTGGCTGTGTGATTTTCGCGAAATCTTTTATAAATATTCTGTAATAGCCTATTAATCCTAAAAAGCTTTTTATTTCTGTTGTAGTTTTAAAAAGAGGGAATTCTGTTATCGCTCTTATCTTATCGTCGTTTGGTTTAAGACCATCTTTCGTAATCGTGTGTTCTAAGTAAAGCACTTCTTTACGTAAAAACTCGGATTTATCTAATTGTAATTTTAAATTTGTTTCTCTTAGTCTGTCGAATACTTTTCTTAATTTTTGTAAGTGTAAACTATTACTGTATATAATTATATCTTCCAGATAAACTAAGCAATGTAAACCTTGTAGGCCTCTCAGTACGTTGTCCATGGCTCGTTGGAATGTCGCTGGAGCTGTTTTCAGTCCGAACGGCATTCTTAAAAACTCAAAGTGACCTGCTTGTGCGCTGAAGGCTGTTTTTTGTCTATCTGTTTCCTCTATTCCTATTTGATGATAGCCACTGGCCAAATCTAATGTACTGAACTAAATTGACTTTCCTAGTTTGTCAAAAAGATCCACTATGTTTGGAAGGGAGTATTTATCGTCTGTTGTGATTTCGTTTAAACGCCTGTAATCTATTACCATACGGTATTTCTTTTCACCTAAAGCATCCATTTTTTTGGGACTAAGTGAACCGGTGCATTCCACGGTGAATGCGATTCCTGGATTACATTGTCATTTAATAATTTATCTACTTGGTTATTTATTTCTTCACTCTGTACGGGTGGTAATCTATACGGTCTTATATATATGGGGTCCTCATTCTTTGTTCGTATTTGATGTTTGACTTTATTTGTAAATGATAATGGAATATGTTCCGAATAAAATATATCTCTATATTCTTCGCATAAGTTTTGTATAGCTAATTTTTCCTCTGAGGTCATATGTTCTAATCTGAGTTTATTTAAGTCTTCCGATAGTATTTGATCTACTTCTAAATTATTAATATTATTTTTATTTAAATTATTTACTAAAATCGATTGATCATATTTAGTAGTTTTAAAAGGGTTAATCAAGGAGATTGTTATGTGATTTTCCGATGTATTCTGTATTACTGTTTCTGCAAAACCATTTTGGCATTTTATTAAAGCGCTAGGCATTCTAACGCCTTGTCCGAAATCTTTATAATCTAATAATGCGTCTCCGTTTTTTGTTTCTGAAGGTAATGTAACTCGAGTTTCTGATCTTGGTGATAAATGAATTTCGTGCGGGAGGTTATAAACTACAGGTATTTCTGTGTTACGCGTTTTTAATTTTAATTTATCCATGTCTATTGTAGCGCCTAGTTGCTGTAACAAATCGCTTCCTATGAGTCCGTCGAATCTATCGTCTACGCTATATATATAAAATTTATGAGACCCTGTAGTCTTAAATGTTTTTAAGATGGGAATATAAATGACTTCATTATGTTGGCTACGCGCGTGCGTGCTTATTACTTCAAATGGTTCTGTATATATGTGAGAATTCAAATATTCGTCCGCCTTTTTCGGGTTGATAAATGATCTACTACACCCGGTGTCGATCATAAATTTAGCATTAATTTCGGGTATAACTATGTGCGGTAATTTTAATATTCCGTCGTAATTTATATTTACTATTTCACAGTTTGGTTGGGTGAGGCTTCTACCTGAAAATTTTCAACATTTTCCTCGGAAATTTGTTCTCATTGTGAAGGGTCATAGTATCCTGATTGCTCATCATACTTATAACACTGTTCGTTAACCTGATCTATGTTTTCGTAGTAATTTTGTTCGTCGTTGTAGGATATGTTTTCGTTTACTTCTTGATTTATCATGTTTTGTCTTATGGGTGCCGCGGAACGCATAGATACATCTGTATCTAACTTATATGATGGACGTTGAGCTAAAGAAAGTTGCCCGACTCCGAATTTAAAACCATTATTCTGGGGTCTAATAAAGTTGCCATATTGAGGTCTATTGAAAGGCTGTTGAGTGTTATATGGGAAGTTATTATTTTGCTGTCTAAAATTTGGGTTTCTTTGTGCTATTGCCCTGAAATTACTTTGTAATGGTGGATTATACGGCTTATTTTGTTGGTTAGAGATTCCAAATTTAAAATTGTTGTTTGGTTGATTGAACCTATTGTACGGTACAAAGTTAGGTTTAAAAGTACTGTAGTTATTATTTTGTGGATAACCGAATTTAAAATTATTTGTCGGAATAAAGTTAGGGTCTAAAAGTTGACATTTGGGGTAATAATGTTTTTACTGCGGAATTTGATTTCTTATTTTTACTATTATATTGATATTGGAAGTTTTCTTCTTCAGTTACAATACTTAAGGCATCTTGTAAAGAATTGCAGCCCTTTAACCTTACTATTCTTATCATGTCTTCTGGTAAGTTGTATAAAAATACATTTAACGCTGTGTTATTATAAATGATTAATTTTGCTGCCTTAATTCCTGCATCTTGTAATAAATTTACTTTAGATATTAACGCGCTTTTAACATTTTGAATGCGATGGCAAAAATCTGTTAAGAGTTTCGCTTTGTTTTATTTTAGTTATTACATATTCGCATTTTTTTATAAAAAGATTTGAAATTTTTTGATCACTTTCAAATTTAAGGATTATTGATAAAATTTAATTTCAACTGTATTTGATCCATAATTAAAATTAAAATTGAACAATCAATATTCTTAATAATTACTTTTCATATAAAATGATTTTATTTCTTTTTTTAACTTAAGTTTATGTATCTTGAAGTTGAAGATTTCGACAAACGAATTTAGTCAATTCCGTTAAACAACTTAAATTAAAGTAAAATGTACTTTGCGAGTTTTGTCAAAGAAACACTACCACAGGAGTTGGAAATAACAGGTGGGAAAGCTAGTGAAAGGATTTTTACTTACAGGACTTCCTAAACCATGTCTTCCTGATGAATTGCTGCTGACCGTTGAGTCGACTTATTTGTTCTTTGGAGATCTCGCCGTTGTTCCCAAACCATGTCTTCCTGATGAATTGCTGCTGACCGTTGATTCGACTTATTTGTTCTTTGGAGATCTCGCCGTTGCAGTGTAGAGACACTGGCCGCGGTGACGCACCTAACGGATTATTGGTAATTTATCCTGTCTGATACACGTTGTATATGTTGACCTTGACAACAACAGTTGAACTACCTACGAAAATATCTTTTTTAACGGCAACGCAACGGTACGTCGGCATAAAGACAGCCTCAAAGTCAACCTATAGGTAGTCTGATGTGGCGTTGACTGTACTTACAGAGGTACCTAGCCTAGGTTTATTAGAAACTTAATTTGTTCACATTAAAGTACAGTACACATTATAAACACAATAACTTGTAATAAATTAAGTATTCAGATTAATTATTATTTAAAAGAAGACAACCCTGAACTCGTTAGAAAAGATAAGAGCTACGCGATAGAAAGAGAGGCAACTTCTAGGTGAATATAACTGTAGGTAAGGGAGCAGTGTGCGACCTGAATTGCACTTTATTGTGTCTTAGCAAGAGTCGCTATTTATTTAAATGGCTTTGCGGAGTGCACCTTCTGGTACTATTATATATTCTGTGCTGTGGATACCAGTTTATGTAGTCTCATAAGTACTCATAACCAGTAACGAGCCAGTAACAAACAGTTTTACGTAAATAGTGTTTAAGCGTTCTTTATTGGTGTCGTAAATGAGAACAATACTCTATTTTAGAGTACGGGTGGCAACCCTATTCCTAGCTGTCATCCCGCAAAATTGCAATGACAACCAATGTTATTTTTTTGGCGATGAAAAATATGTCGAATGCTTGTCTTAAAGTGTCAAACACTGGAGCTACTATACCCTAGTAGATTTTTTCTTGAGATTAGCCACCTCGCACAGCTCATAAATAGCTAGAGAAGAGAACGCAGCCTTAATCGACCAAAGCGGACAGGACAGAATGTTGGAGACTTTGTGGCTACAGAACAAAAATAAATCGGCAATAGTTGAGCAGAATAACTATGTTTGCTAGAACGGAGCTGATTTTCGTGCGAACACGGAGATGGTCGAGCTAGAAGACACCTTAAAACGAAATTCTTCTGGTTCTTTACAAGACATTTCCTCTCCTCTCTTTTCCGCTTTGTTGGATTGACTTATTATAAGTGTAATTCTGTCATAAGGATGACAATGTCAATCTCAAATAATAATTTAGTAACCATTATAGAAATTTATTTACTATACCTAATATAATACAATTTTAAGTTCTCTTAGGCCCGATTTTTCAATCCTTAGGTCTAGCTCAACCGCTTGAGGTAGTCATACATGTAGTATTCACCTCCTCCCACCGCCGGGTTGCTATTATAGCAGGTGGGTTATCCTATCGGCAGGGAGCAAAAAAAAAAAAGTTTTATCCGACGAATAACATTGTCATTGTGACATATTTTATAAAGAGAATCTGTCATTGTGTCAAAATTATTCAATGAATAAACTTTATCTGACGATTGAAAAATCAGCCCTGAGTGATATTCAAATTAACAGGAAGTACAAAATAAATGTTCAATATATTTTTACAAATGCTGCTATAAAGAATCCTATTGTGTCTCTATATATTGGTTCAGCAGGTCTTAATGGATCTATTTCAGGGCTGAATCTCTGTACCATTAACCTGAAACAAATGTGATGAAAAACGACATTAAATGTGATAGTAGTGCCAGCAACCAGCTTAGCATAATACTCGTATTATATTTTATTTACTTTTCAGTATGAATTTTCAAGTAAAAATTTGTACACAGGCCTGCACATCCAACGCAACATGTCAAATTTCATCAATAGGCTTTGAACTTTATGTATATGGCATATGGTTGAACATTTATTAAAGAAATTTGTAAGTTTTAGATGGTTTGATGTGCAGGCGTCCATACTTTAGCAAACAAATAATAGATTTAATTATTTATTGTGTTGTAATATACATATAATTGTTTTTATTTTCAAAGCAAATTCTACCACCTGTTAGTAATAGTAGTACTACTACCTAGTACCTACTTACCCTACCTAGGTTACCTACTACAAATTTAAAAAAGGCAAAATTGTGAACCTGAGTACTATATGAATACCTAGTCCCACTAAGCACAAAAGGGCAACTTCGTTGTCAGTTGCATTGAAACACAGTATTTTTTTATGTATTAACATTAAGGCCATTTTATGACCTACATAATTAAATTTTTAAGATATATACATAAGAATAAGTCTTTCTTGGTGATGTTTTTTTCTATGGGTGATTAGCAGTGATAGGAATAGGTAGTGCCTATTCACCTAAAGTTCAAAGAACAGAGACATAAATCGGAGACTTCCTTACGACAAGTTTTTTTTTCTGGGACAACTTTGTCCCAGCAGCAGTTTATTAAAAATAATGTTAATTGGAATATGTAGGTACTAACCCGAACTTTACAATTTATATTTTCGGAATATTAGAAAATTTAAACTCTAATATAACATGCATTTCAAACAAATTGTCGCCTTTTTACGTAACATAAACTGTACAAGTGACGCATTCTCTCATTCATTGGGATATATTCGGTTTTCACTCGGACGCACTTATACCACACGAGACAGCCGGTGAGGGGAAGGGGGGGCTGCTATGTTCCTGCAATGGGCCTGCCGCCCCGCCAGCCTCACTCCTGTGCTTCGGTCTGTTAAGTGTACACGCATACCTGTTTTTTATTTTTGACACTCGCGAGTTTTCTGGTTTATTGTATCTGCATATCACGACTACCTTGGCTTGAATTAACGGATTACGTTTTGCTGCAATAAGATTGTGCCTGTTTTTCCCCATCGGATAATACGGTAAGTCAACATTATTTTACTTTGATTTGTTTAGAATAATTATATTATTTATAGTTTTTTTTCTTTAAATATAGTTGATTTTACTTGCATTGACTACAAGGATGCATGCAATACAACTGATTATTAAGGCCCGTATCGCAAAACAACACTCAAGAAGGAATCTAGTTTCAAAACTGATTTCAGACGCAGATTCTATTTTAGCAATTTAAAACTAGATTTGCCATCAGCACTCAGCCGAGTATCAGAGTTCAATCATGAATGTACTTTTATGTTGCTTTCAAAATAAAGGGGTTCGAAGATTAATGGCATATGAATCAGTCGCCATTTTGTTTTTTTTTTCTAAAATGTTTTTCTAAAATATAAAATCGATAGAAAAAAACTAGATGATCAAAAAATGTAAATAACATTTTGCCGTAACATCACCGGTTAAAAAGTTATAGATAGAAAGATGTTAGGAGTTTTAAGTAACTCCATCATTTTTGTTTCTTATTTTAAGTCAGCTAATGTTTTTAATCTTACCTGCTAACATTTTACTAATATGCTAATACAAAAATATATAAAAATAAAACACATAAAGGCTTACGATCAATTAAATTCAATAAAAATCAATTTAAAGTGATTATCACTTGAAATAAGAAAAATATCTATATATTTTTGTTTACTTATACGTTTGTCATGTCTGAAAAGTCGTAAAAGATATTTTTTCACATGTATTTTGACATTATTTATTTGTGAAATGTATTATTTTCAGTGGTGACTTTGGTCACAAAAATCAATATATCTTTTTAACCGATGATATAACGGCAATTGACATAAGAACGATACAACTTGGGCGTCTTTAAGACCAGGGCAAACAGGCATCTTTTACTGTGTGCGCGTGCTCCATTTCGTCCCCTTTGTCGCTTTCCATTAGGTGAAAATCGGGGACAAACACGCAGTCACCAGTAATATATATATATATCGCTAAATGTTAATTACATTTTTTGATCACCTAGTTTTCTTTTATCGATTCACATAGATTATAGACTGCGTCAACATTTTAGAAACAAAAAAAAACAAAATGGCGACTGATTCATATGCCGTAATCTTCGAACCCCTTTATTTTTGAAAGCAACTTAAAACTAGATTCATGATTGAAAATCAATACTCGGCTGAGTGCTGATCGCGAATCTGGGTTTGAATTGATAAAATAGAATCTGCGCCTGAAATCAGTTTTGAAACTAGATTCATTCTTGAGTGTTGTTCTGCGATACGGGCCTTAATAATCAGTTGTATTGTATGCATGCTTGTAGTCAATGCAAGTAAAATCAACTATATTTAAAGAAAAAAAAAACTATAAATAATATAATTATTCTAAACAAATCAAAGTAAAATAATAAATAGATAATAAATAATTCAAGCCAAGGTAGTCGTGATATGCAGATACAATAAACCAGAAAACTTGCGAGTGTCAAAAATATTTATCTCAGAAACAAAACAGGTATGCATGTACGTACACTCAATAGACCGAAGCACAGGAGTGAGGCACGCGGCACGAGGTATATATAAGTGCGTCCGAGGGAAAACCGAATCTATCCCAATGAATGAGAGAATGCGTCATTTGTACAGTTAATGTTACGTAAAAAGGCGACAATTTATTTGAAATGCATGTTTTATTAGAGTTTAATTTTTCTAATATTCCGAAAATATAAATTGTAAAGTTCGGGTTAGTACCTACATATTCCAATTAACATTATTTTTAATAAACTGCTGATGGGACAAAGTTGTCCCAGAAAAAAAAAATTGTCGTAAGGAAGTCTCCGATTTATGTCTCTGTTCTTCGAACTTTAGGTGAATAGGCACTACCTATTCCTATCACTGGTGATTAGGTATTTTAGATTTATATTTGCCATTTCTTTTAATGTTATTCAAAATTTATTATTGGTTGGAATTATACAATTAATTTATTGATTAATATATTAAAAGTTAAAGGATATGATGTAGTCTTTGATTTCTCACCTTTGCTCATCATTGAGTCCACATCCTTGTAACCCTGGACCTCCAAGGAGAGGATTAGCTGGGATTAGCTTCAAGCAAGGGAATTTTTCTAATGCCCATTGAACCATTCCTTCATTCTCATCTATGGTCACTGTACATGTGCTGTACACTAACTGCCCTCCAACACTCAAGACTTCCACAGCCTAAATAGATAACATATTTAAGATATAATTTACTGTCAACATATTCATCATCATCATCTCAGCCTAAAAATGACCACTACTGGACAAAGGATTCCCCCAAAGGTCTCTAAAGTTACCAGTTTTGTGCTGCTCTCATCCAGCACATTATAAATAATTGATCCTTTACCATGTAGGTACCGTATATGCAGTTTTTTTTATATACAATTTACAGTAAATTTGATCAGGTTAAACTTTCAATAAAATTTAAAAGAGTTTTGACATAAGAAGACTTTTTCGAAACAAATAAATCAGACACTTACAATAACACTTACATACTTACAGCTTTCATTAATTTCCTCTGAACAAATTTATATGACTCCAACATTTTTGGGCTCATTTTATTGATCAGCTGGGGTCTTTGCCCAAGGCTACTGCATGGTGCATCCAACAGAACTTTATTGAAGCTATTTGGAGGAAACGGAGGACAATCCACAATTTTGCTATCCTTGGAACAGCATTTAGTTGAATCATAAGGGTAAGCTTTCACGCATGTCACTCCTTGTTTGATACAGTTGTCTTTGATCCGTTTTACTTTTTGAGGTGTCTTATCTAATGCTATTACAATAGCCTGTAAGAAGAGTTCAGGTATTAATGGATTATTTACCAAAAATATTCTATTGCATGTAAAATTTTACCCACATGTACCAACTTCATTGTTAGAAAGCTCTGCTAGATGAGTAGTCTTGTTTCCAGGTGCAGCACACATGTCGAGAATGAGGTCATGTGGTTTTGCATCTATAACCCAACCACATACTATGGATGGTAGATTTTGCAGTAACACAACACCGTCAGGATATATTGTTTCATTTACCACAGGCAATCTAGAAGCTGGCATAATTGTCTGTATAGCAATGCCACTGAAATTAAGTTGTTGATTAAAATAGTTAATTTTAAATAATATGTATGACTTATTTATTTAAGTAGATAAATACCTTGGTTGGATATTATTATCAAACAAATCGCTTCTTAACATTTTTAAATATCCAGTGCCTACTAATAACTTTTGACCCTCATATGTAACTTTGAGGCCTCTCTTACAATGTCCTTCCAAGTCTCCATAGATATCAACAATTTCATTGTGTTGACAATCTATAATAGCAAAGAAAGGATAAGAACCATTTAATCGGATGGCACAAGCATTGGTCCGGGTGTAGAAAAGGGGGTCCCAAAAATAACACAATTTTTTTTTATGAAATGCCAAAATTCACACCTAACGAAAAAATTTTTTTTTTTGATTTTTGATTTATTTATTTTAAAATTTAAATTTATTCTAGAATTTAATTTAAAAATTAAATTCAAAACAATCGCTACGCTGCGCTCCGTGATTGTCTTACATTTCTAACCTATCACGTGACCTACAGCAAAAAGTGAAAAAATTTACAAGAACTAGCTCTATACAAAAGATATCTATACATGATCGAAAAATCTGCTATGTCTCGGACCCCCTTTGCTACACCCTAACCCAAGCATCAAGTGTTTTAAGATTATTATTTGTATTAAAAACACAAACTGTAATACTAAGTTATTGTATTGTTACTAACACATTTTACGCTACGCCTGAGATAAAAGTTAATTATTATTAATACTTACTAACAGGAAGACCCAATACACCAGGTGCAAAGACATGAGAACCTCTGAGCACAGCAGCAGCACACAAGGCATCCACAATGACTTCTTTATTTCGTTTGTCTTCTGCTATATTATTATCCCATTGTTCTAATACCAAACAGTCTGGTTTCAACAGATAAAACTTTGGTATCTTGAGCGAGTTTAATTCATTAGCTTGCTGAAAGGAAAGTAGTGAAAAGTGCAAATTGCAATACCTACTCAAAAGTACGAAATAAAAATATAATGTGACCAATTTTACACTTACAGTTAACAAGAAATGTTCGAGTATGTCGGCATTAAAAGATTTAAGGTTGTTTATTCTGAAAGTAGTATATTTTGGAGGTTGTGAAAGCCATTGTTGCAGTGTTTCCATTGCTATTTTTTTTAAGAATATTAGCCGTCCGTGACCGTGACCGTCGAGCAAATTTTTTTTTATGCCGTCGAGTACTCCGTCCGTGACATCCCCACAGGTGATAGGACATCTCTCATGTCTGACTTTTTAGTTTTCTTTAGTTTTTTTAGTTTGTAGTAAAAGCAATGGGATCTAGCTCACACAGCCATGTCTTTAAATATATTTTGATGCATAAAATTACAACAAAAGGGTAAATTGAACAACTTTGGACTGGCTTAGAACAATAACTAATAATACCGGTACTTTAGTTGGTACCGGTATTAATTTACTGGTACCAACTAAAAGACCGGTACTATATCAAGGTCTGTATTACCGGTATGCGTTAAAGTACCGATACCGAGGTATCGTAATGAAAAATACCAGTATTATTGGTACTGGTATGAAGCCCTGTTCGTGCCACGTCTCGTGCGTTCTGCCCCCTAGTATGCTATTGATACTTCCTGGTAATCATTTGACGGTTCGTTGGTTTACCAGCAACAAATCCTATATTAAATTAACTACCCCAAATTTCTCAATTAATCGTATTACATACAATGATAGGAAACAATTTGAAAAAAAGACATAACAACACATTTTACTAAGGCTTTTAGTGCAAGTTGTATCATAAATATTTATCTACAATACTATTTACACATATAGTCAGTCTCGGTGGCCGAGCGGCAAAACGCTTGTTTCAATAGCCGAAGGTCCTGGGTTCAATTCCCAGGTCAGGCAAAGTGTGTTCAAGATTTTTTCGATGCATAGGTAGCCCGGGTTTGTGATCTCGAAGCAAGCGTGGTGTTAAGCCAATACAGGCCATTATCCATCAATAAAATTGTAGTGATGACTTGATTTCAATGATGAAGGCCTTTGCCCAGTTGTGGGTGGGACAGTATTATAGGATATTTATTTACTAAATAGTCAGATACAAACAAACGACAGTATCGATAGTATCGTGGCAAATAAGTAGATACTATCGATAATATCTTTTAATCGATATCATAAAATCGCTGCTCGAGTTGTCGGCGACGTGGTAACCTCTGGTCGGCTCGATCCACTGGCCCTTCGGAGAGACGTTGCATCTCTCTGTAAATTTTATCGCCTTTATCATGGGGAGTGCTCTGAGGAATTGTTCGGTTTGATCCCTGCCGCTGATTTCCTTCACCGCACTACACGCAATCGACTGTCTTTCCATCCACACCATCTTGATGGATGGCGATCTACTACTGTGCGTTTCTCACGTAATTTTTTACCACGAACTACAGTGCTGTGGAACCAGCTCTCAGCGGCGGCATTTCCGGACCAATATGACTTAGGAATCTTCAAGAAACGAGCCTATTCCTTCCCTAAAGGCCGGCAACGCATCTGTGATTCCTCTGGTTTTGCGGGTGTCCATGGGTGGCGGTGATTGCTTTCCATCAGGTGACCCGCCTGCTCGTTTGCCTCCTTCTAATATAAAAAAAAAAAAAAAAAATTAATTGCATTTATTATTGAAATAAAACCACTTTTGCGGATCTACTCGCTAATGTGTAGTGTTTGCGTAACTTTTAGAAAACAATACGCATTTATTATTTTAGCTTTTCGATAATTCGATAGGTTATTGACAAAGAGATCGTTTACAGTTAAGTTTACAGTACAGACTTACAGATCAATCGATTTAAAAGGAGAAATATGAATACTTTCGTTTATAAAAAACATTAAAAAATTAAAATTATGGTTTTTCTAAATTGTCTCGGGTCTGGATGTTTCTATGTATAATAAGTATGTATTTAAGTATTTTAAGTATGTTTATAGTAAACATTAGTAACATAGTAACCATTTAACGAGTTTCATAACCAAGCTTCTTTTGGGCTAGATAATTGGTGTGAGTGTAGGAAAGTTTATTTATTTATTTATTCTACATTGAATTTGGGACTGAGAAGAATGTCGAAAATGAAAAAATATAGATATATCGAAACATCGATATTTTTAAAAGTATTAATATTGATACATCGCGAAAAAATATCGATATATCGGTCAAATTTTTACCCGACTTTAAAAAAAAGAGAAGAACCTCCTGCTTATGTTTAAAGTCGGTTTAAAAATTAATTTAGGTCAGCCTAGCCCAGTAATAAAACAGATTTATTATTTTAAAATATTATTTTAATAATGAAAATCTCAATTATAACAAAGGAATCAGTCAAACCAGTATTTGTCAAGCAGTGAGAGTAAAAAACTCTATTTTTGACGTGTTTCGCCGTCAGCCGCCTCCTGTTGATTGCAAAAACTCTCCCTAATCACAGCGTCAAAATGTTTGGCTGGACCGATTCCACTGCAGCACTAGGATGGAAGAACCGCACAACAAAACAATAAGTTCTTTTTTCAATCTTTTGCGGCTTAAATAAATTCTAGCGAATTCAGTTAGATCGTGATGATGAGATAATAATAAATAACAAAAATATCGATTTTGATACGGATTTCGATATTGGTTATTTTGTATCAATGTATCGACATATATAAAAAAAATTGATTAAAATATCGATATATTAAACAAAAAATATCGCTATATTGATGTATCGATATTTTTTCAACAAGCATTAGTAGTTGCAATTACCCTGTTTTAATATAAATGAAAATTATTTTACAAATAGCATAAAATAAAACAATATTAATCCTTACTATTTAAGTATTTTAAATATTGCGATAGATCTTGTTATTGTATTGTTATTAATGTAATTGTAAAAAATCAATTTAATTATTTTCTTACTGGCCACTTATTCCCAATACGTGGCATAAGCTGGGAGAACTTCCACGTTCGCCGCCATTTTGACATCCAGCGAATCGTAAAGAATTCAGTGAAGTGTAGCGTTTTTTCTTGTTACTATAGTTAATTGCTGTTGAAAGTGTGAGTACATATTTTGTTAATATTGGCTACGTGTCTAAGAACCTATTGTTAACTGCAATTTGAGTTGTAAGTTGTAATTCAACCCTATTTCATGCGAGGGTGGTGACCGCTGCTGGTGAAACTAACAGCGGTATCAGCTAATCTTTGTTAAAATGCATATACCTACATCAAATTCATTCAGGGATCCAAGTACCAACTAGTGTTCTGAGAACTAAGTGCTTCTATAATTATGATCTTTTATTGTAAATATCGTTATGTCTTATTTCTATGATACATATTGCCAGTGGGGACTTGCCATGTCATTATCATTGATTGAAATAACGTGCACTCCTCTGACGGATGACTCAGACTGATTAACGAAATAAATTTTAATTTTTCAGATCATTCATAAAGCTTAAAAATGGGGAATATGTTTGCAAATTTATTTAAAGGCCTATTTGGCAAAAAAGAAATGAGAATACTGATGGTTGGATTGGATGCTGCTGGTAAAACCACAATTCTATACAAACTAAAATTAGGTGAAATTGTTACAACAATTCCTACTATTGGTGAGTGTTCATTTACTTTCTAATTTTTTGAACATACATTCAATTTATGAGGTGGGTACTTAACCACTTAGCCACATAACTAAGTTTGAAAACAGAACTTTTTCAATAAGTTTTAAAAATGAATTTTTCTGTGTTATTTGAATGTTGTAAATTACCTTTTCCATAAATGATGACATACAGTACTACAGATTAACTTATGAAACAATGTAATGCAAAGAAACGAGTCCACCATGTTTTTTAAGACTAGGGTTTCCAAAATTTTTATTTGTCACTTTCAGGTTTTAATGTGGAAACTGTAGAATACAAAAACATCAGTTTCACTGTATGGGATGTGGGCGGTCAGGACAAAATTAGGCCACTGTGGAGGCACTACTTCCAAAATACACAGGTATAATATGATAGATAGATGTATTTAATAGATTGTAAATTTTGTTTCTTTTATAATTTAAATCAACAGTTGTGTGGTTGGTTTTTTATAATTTTTATACTTTTTCTGTTCTTTGTGATAAGACTTATCATTATGATTGCATGGTATTGGCTATGTATGGCTTGTAAATTTCAAGTCAAAGTATCATGAATAATTGAGATAAGAATTTTATTATAATATAAGTCTTAACCCTGTTACTAAAGGGTCCTGGAAACTGAAGTCATCATGGAGATTTTATTCTAGTCTGATAATATGTTTTGAAATATATCATACAATTTAAAAACTGCTAATGCATATTTACGCAGTCTTTGAATATTTATCTAATCGACAAGTAATTTTATTTTTTATATATCAAATGAAATCAATTAATAAAAACTCCACTATGGGAGTTTTCATTTATCTGAACTATTATCACTGTTTATTGGAGTTTAAGACTGTGATGGTTTTGTACTCATAGTAAAACTATTTATCATATTTATTTATAATGTGTTTCACATAAATTTTAGCAACATTTGTAATCTATATTTATATTATAAAGCTGAAGAGTTTATGAAGTTAGAATCATTATAAAGAACTTAGGGCCACCGGGGCCGACTGCGGTTTGTTTGAACGCACTAATCTCAGGAACTACTGGTTCGAATTGAAAAATTCTTTTTGTGTTGGATAGTCCATTTATCGAGGAAGGCTTTAGGCTATATAACATCACGCTGCGACCAATAGGAGCGAAGCATCAGTGAAAAATGTTGCAAAAACGGGAACAAGAGCCTAAAAAATTAAAAATGCTGCCGAAAGTCACTATTCCACGCTGACGAAGTCGCGAGCACAGCTAGTAGCATTATATTATTAATACCTGATAGGAATGCTGAAATATTGATCATCTTGCGCCTTATATTATGAACGAATCTGCTATTATAGTAAGTTCAGTTAACAACATTGGGCAACTAAGTTGTATTATATCCATAGTTGCTACTACAATGTAAGGTATTTTCTCTGCATTCAGAGTGAAAGTAGGTCAATCTTACCTTGTTCAGCTAAATTATTTGTTTTCTCTTAGTGTTTCTAATTTGGCACATCTTCCTAAGTCATGTTATTATAATTCGTTTTTTTTTCATTGTAGTTCTGATCTTTGTAAGGCCTGCGGGGTTTTCCTCTTCAAGTACCACTTCGACCCTTTGGGATCTTTTGTGCAGTTTGCAAATTATGCATTTTGCAATTTTTAAATTACATAATATAAAGAATGTAACTTAGTTCACTATGAATATTATATTTTATAACCATTTCTTTCTGAATTATCTGATGCAACCAACTACTTTCAAAAATAACAGTGTTGTAGTAGGTATTTTGTAAAAAATAAATTTCCCAACAGACTTACATGTTTGTGAGAACAATGTTTTACTAGTTTTTGTAATATGCATTGTGTGAAATGAAAGAACAGAGTTCTAGCCATGTTCTGTATAAATGTTACTCAGATGAGTCAAAGGAATGACTAATATGAACGAGTCAGAATATGAACTTAAAGTTTCAAAATGTTGTGTTGGGTATTTAACATTTTATTTCACAATGTCGTGTTTTATTTCCAGGGACTCATATTTGTTGTAGACAGTAATGACCGAGAGCGTATCGGCGAAGCGCGCGAAGAGCTCATGCGAATGTTAAGTGAAGATGAGCTTCGAGATGCTGTGCTTTTGATCTTTGCTAATAAACAGGTCAGTAGATGTTTTTATTATGGTCACACAAGAGTATGCTTAGATTATTTTGCAATTCGAAATCTGTCAAATGAAATAGTAAGATGATGTAGTAGGCTTAGGCTTGTTCTTACTCGGTCACTAAAAGGAACGCTCCGAACTATACAATCCGTTAAATGAACTAGTTCAGTATTCTAGTACTTTATAGTACACTGATTTTATTAGGACACATTGGACGAAATGGAAAAAATATTTGACTTCCCTTCATACTTTGCAGGCTTCGGACTGTCATTCTGATAAATTGATTTTTTTTCATTAGTTTAAATTATGTAAAACTAAATGACTGATTAAAATGGCGTATTTAAAAATCAAATATTTATTTATTATACATTCTTTTTAGATTTTTGTATTTTTTGGTTTTTTTTTTCACTTAATTTTATTTAAATTAATGTATTTTACATTCACTTGCATAGTTTATAATACACACTTTTCACTGTCCAGGCCATAAAATACAATCCACCAATCGCGCCAAAACTTCTTCAAAAGCAGTAATACCTAACTATGATTAAGTTTATTAACAAACTTACATAATCTTATACATTGCCGTTTAAAAAAACAAATAAAAACATCAAAATCAGTAAATTACCAATGAACAGTATTAGCAGTTTACGCAATCCCAAGTTTTATATTTTATCTCAACAAACTGTCAAACAGAACATTCAAAACAAATCCAAGAGCGGTCAGGGATCATTTTGTCCCTGCATTGTAAGTGATTTTAGACCTTAACGTCATTAAAATAATGTACAACTTCGCGGAATACTCGCAAACGCAAGTCGGGATTCACTAGATTTCTAGTTCGTTCATCCTCCATCACGCTCACGCATACGCGTCTCTAATACTCTCTTGCTGAGACACTCGTTTGTACATAATCGTTCTTACTCGGCTCTCGTTCGCGAGGACCCCGAATGTCGCTAAAGAATAATGAACTAAACTGTACTAAAAGACCGATTTGAACGATCAACACAGAATAGTTCGTTCTAGTTCACATGAAGGAATTGCGCCCTAATAGTACACGAACGAGTACGAAACAAGCAGATGCAGTATTATAAGTTAACATTATGTTCAATATAAATACTTTCACATTTTTTTTCTTTTAAATATTTCGTAAAATAAAAATTGAACTTTGTAATTTTTTGTATAAATTTCCTATAATATGAATAGAGAGTGAAAGGTTTTTAAAAACTGTACAAACGCATTTTTATTACTGTTTCAGTATTATAGAGTTGAGATTGCAAAATAACGACTGTAAAATGTGGAATGATGAAATTGTATTATATCTTTTATTAGTAATTTTGAAATTATTGAACAAGGAATCACAGTGTGGATCAATATTATGTGTACTTTTGTAAAAATTCTTTCCTAACTTTAGCATAATTTATTGTTGGCTCAAGTATTTCTGGTCTTTAATATTTAATGAATTGACTAAATTGTACCACGCGGGCCCAGTGCGGATTGGTGGTTGTTAACGACTGCTAATGCAACCGGAATCAACGGCTTTACGTGCTTTCCGAAGCACGGAGGAGCTCGAGATGATACACTTTGGTCACCCATCCGATGACCGGCCTTTGCGAAAGTTGCTTAATCTCAGCACTCGCAGACCGGGCGCGTTAAACACTGCGCCACCGAGTTCTTAAATTATAAAAATTAAATTAGAATAAAGTAAAAAGATAAATGTTTAGTGTTATGTTATTTTATATACCGTCATCGTTCACAGCGCTCCATGCCTCTTTCACTCATATACCACATCCTCACACACTTACACTAAGTTAGATTTTTTTTTCTACCCAACAAATTCCCTAGAAATAATTGGCAAAACAACGTTTGCCGGGTCAGCTAGTAAATTATAAAATTTATGTTTTTTTAGTGCTAAGGGAAAAATTCGCGAAAATTCTTCTCATATAGCCTAAGATAAATTTTCCTAAGTCTAAAGTTGCGAAAATTTAACGTGCCTGGTATAAAACTGATGATGTTTGGGACTGATTGACAACATGACAAGTGTCCAGAGCGCCCAGAGCGCCCAGTGCAAGTTTTAATCATCATTTGACGACGCAGATACACGAGTTCGTCCTCGCCAAATCCTCAAAATACAACTACACTTCACAAACATGATACATTAAACTTGCACACCCACATAGACCCAAGGCATTGTGCTCATAGAACAAGAGTACAAAGACCACTTGGTCTATGTACTCTTGTTCTTCAAGCACGAGTGGCTCTACAAGAGACTTCACACATGCTTTATTATCAGGTACATGTGAGGTCTCAGTAAAGCCCCACATCTGTTTGAAGATACTCAAGGGGTATATTATTTATCACTACATAATACTATTATCATTCATGATGATTATCATACAATAAGAAAGGAAATATTATTTATTTATACAACTTGTGAGAATTGGATAAGTCTTTGAAAATTGCGCGGACGGAGGAGTATGAAATTTCGCACACTAAGGTGCTTTGCAGACGGTGGGGCGGGCCGGGCCGGGCCGGTCAATTTGACCGCGAACGATATCGCAAAGGGAATCCTATACCGCCGCCGGGCACCGGCGGCGGCGGCGCGGTCTTTTTTGCCCTCTGTGTGCGTTGGTAGTATAGGATTACCTTAGCGCTGTCGTTCGTGGTCAATTTGACCGGCCCGGCCCGCCTCGCCGACTGCAAAGCGCCTTATAGTTTGTATAGAGAAGGAGTGCAGAATGCTAATATTTTTTTTTAAATTATGCATAATAAATACATTAAATTAAATAAACATTGTTTTTGTTTCATACATTTTTCAGAAATTTCAAAAATGGAAGAGGAGCGGCCAAAATCTGTCAATGCCAATCCAAACTCTCATTATATCTTTTTAATTTTTTCATTGCTTAAGATACAATCCGTGCAGCCTTAATAAAATATTGTTTAGTGAACAGCTTTTTATAAAAATTACGGTCGAATTTCGACCACTGGGCGACCACTAGTTAGTTTAAATTTGTTTATGTTAGTATAGTATTATTTAACAATTTATTAGTCCCGCTCCCGCATACTTTCTTACTCTGCACCACAACTAGGGTTGGCTGGAAGAGATCTTTTCTAAAGATAAGCACACCATTGTATATGTCCTGTGTTACGGGTGTTTAAATAAAAATTATAGAGAAAAGTGTGAAGAGCTCGATGGCGCAGTGGTTAACGCGCCCGGTCTGCGAGTGCTGAGGTTAAGCATCTTTCGCAAAGGCCAGTCACCTAAAATTCATCATCTTCTCCGTACTTCGGAAGGCGTCAGAGCCGTTGGTCCCGGCTGCATTAGCAGTCGATAACAACCACCGCACCGCACTGGGCCCGCGTGGTGGTGGCTACAATCGGTCGGTTTATTCTAAAGCGCCGTCATGTTTAGTTCGTCAATCGCTCGCTCGTGGCGCTATCGTAGCGTTGTACGTGCCGTAACACAAATATGACTGTTTTGGTAGCGATAAGTTGTAAATTGTCGCGATTGCGACTGTCACTTAAAGATCGGTAATACGCCTGCCGTTCTCCCAATCCATCCATAGGGGAAGCTCGTGGTCCAGCTGTGGGGACTAGGGCATGTAATATCGGAGGGTTTTCAATTTCGATACTGAATTTCGATATTGGCTCTCAATATCGGAATTCCGATATTAATATCGGAATTGCAAATATTCGTTTAAATTACATACATTGGTCGTAATGTTGGATTGGATATATTAAAAAAATGTTTTAATTCAAATTCTTTAATTTGGTACTTACCAATCTTAGTTGCAGTATCGGTATTATTATGATTAAATCACAGATTTCTCATTACAAGTGGTCGCCCAGTGGTCGAAATTCGACCGTAATTTTAAGGCCGAACGGCTTGCATCCTAAGTAATGAAAAAATAAAAAGATAGAATGTGAGTTTGGATTGGCATTGACAGATTTCGGCCGCTCCTCTTCCATTTTTGAAATTTTTGAAAGAGGTTAGATGCTGCATGTGTGTCAAAATGCGTGTGTGTCAAATACATGGTAGTGTGTGTAATGTTTGTTTTATTGATTTTAATGTATTTTTATGCATAATTTAAAATAAATATTAACATTATGCACTCCTTCTCTATTTAAACTATAAATGTGCGAAAATTCATACTACTCCGTCCGCGCAATTATCGTAAAAATGGGTACAAAGTTTTTGCTTCACGTATTAATATAATGATTAACCTATTTATTTATTACAATTTAAACTAACTCAAAATCAACATTATTAATACTTCTTATATTTCAAAATATGCAAGCAAAATCAACAACAATTATTCAAAGTAAGACTAGGTATGTTTATTTTTTAAACAAATGGTTGGGCTGGCAACAGGAATACGTTTTAGCGCGCAATCGTGTTACACTGGGAGCGATAATACATATCCTACTTACTTAAGATTATGGCTTGACCGTAACCTGTGACAAATGTGGCGCGCTCAAAACCTTTATTTATAACTAGAATAAAAATTAAATATTTATTTTATAAAATACAGTGAAAAAATTAAACGCCTACCCGACCCAGCCAGGAATCGAACCTGGGTCTTCCGCAATCCGGGCGGCTGCACTGACCGCTATGCTACCGGGAAGGCTTTCAATTACCGTTGGATAGATGGCGCACTGTGCCGCTATTAGCACTCAAAAAATTAAAAAGCAGTGACAAAATTCAGCGCTTACGTTAGCCTTCCCGGTAGCATAGCGGTCAGTGCAGCCGCCCGGATTGCGGAAGTATTTTATAAATTTTATAAATATTTAATTTAGGTTCAGTGCAGCAATTAGCACTTGAAAATAAAAAGTACAAATTCAAATAAGAATTTTTGTCTGATTCCGATATTACGATATTGGATCGCTCAGTATCGTAATTGAATATCGGAAATCGTGTTCCGAGTTTCCGAAATTGCGATATTCCGCGATTCATGTCCTAGTAGGGACATGCGATGCGCTGACGATGATAATGATGATCCGTGTCGGGTTGCAGGACCTGCCGAACGCCATGAACGCGGCGGAGATCACGGACAAGCTGGGGCTGCACTCGCTGCGCAACCGCAACTGGTACATCCAGGCCACGTGCGCCACGTCCGGCGACGGGCTGTACGAGGGCCTCGACTGGCTCTCCAACCAGCTCAAGAACGCCAACCGCTAGTGCGCACCGATCCGATCACGAAAAGAGACTATGGTTTAAGATATGTTAACTTTATTTGCTATAAAATACAATGTATTATGTGCGGAATCATAAATGTATCGCCGGCGCGTCGCCCGTTCGATCCCCGATGACGTCGAACAAAATATAGTGTGTACATTTTATGCTGAATTACAATTTTGTTTATGATTATATCAGTAACGACGGTACGGTGTACGCGTTCGAGCGAGCGCGCATTGTGATGTGGATAGGTTGTAGCTGACGCGTGATAAAAGTGAATCACAGCATAACATGTTTTATATGTATACTATAATGTGGAATGAGTTGTCGTAATAAAGTATTTAAAGTTAATTCACTCCTTTTGACTTTGATTTGTTTAGTGATTGCCCGTAGCGACCCTCACTCGGCGGCGCGCGGGGTTGATTCCTCGCGACCTATTCACATCGCTCTGTCGCCGGGGCTCGTTGAACTTATATTCTCTCGACTGTCACCGAGTTTGTGCAAATTCCACTAATACTTTGGACGACTTATTGTATGATGATAGTTTATTTTTTATGGAAGTTAACTAGGTAGAATAAGCTGTTACGTATTTTACATCAGATACAGTTCTTATAGACGGTTCCGTTTCTTTCGGCGGCTCGTTGTGATGAACCTGCATTTACAGTCGACTTCTCATGGCGATCCGAGATTAACTTGTAATTTAGGTATTAATATGTATTAGATAACGTGGTGTCATTTTGAGAAGTGTTCCCGCCCAAGGGAGCAGCGCTCAGAACCTTCAGCGGTACTTTGCTCTTACACAATTAATTATAACTTAGCGTTTTTATAATAATTTAGAAGAAATTGTTAAAACACATTTCGAAGGATGCAGTTATGTGACGAGTGTGGTGGATAGATTTTTTTATTTTTATGGAAATCTAAAATGATTGAAATGCGAAATGTGACATTCCGGTTTGTCTTATTGCTGTATTATGGAATAAAATATCCTCACCGACTTTTGATTTTTGCTTTAAAATATAATCCTATTTTTTCAGTTGTTTTGTAAGTCATCAGCGCAGTTTAGCCTCTGCTTCGGTGTGTTTGTAGAAAAACACCGAATTGATGTAGCACTAGCTTACCACCACTGAATCGAACTTTAAATCGACTTTTCTATCTATCCCTAAGTACCTACCAGTATTTTAAAATTCGTAACTGAATTTGAATCTTGTCTGTTTCAATGGACTTTGAAAAGGTGAGATTTGGTATGATCTGTTTATGAACCCCCTCAGCATCAAAGGTAAGACGTACCTGTTCCTTAAAAATATCAGGATATCCAAAATCAACCGGCACTGTAAGATTTAAGAGCAAATTCAAATGTTTTAGACAAATATTTTAATAATCTAAATTGAACCTTATTTTATCTGTAATAAGATTTAATTAAAAGTGATTGCATTGATTTAAAAATAAATTATCGTTTTGTAGTAGCAGTAGGTACATTATATTATTCATATAGTCATTCATACCGGGGATAATGTTTTCTGTTACGTTTCTTTAAAATTGTCTTATTGGTTTAAAAGAAATTGGAACTTAGAAGTTTGTATAGGACATCAATCTGTTTGAACGCCCTTGTCGTGTTCGAAAAGATACTATGAGGAACACAGCACCCGATCCCGTGAAACTTCCGTGTGCCGCTTGTGTAGCGAGCGCTTGCAAATGCACGAACTATGTCCGCGAGCAGCCAAACGTGTGCGGTGACGTCGTGTGGCTCATCTTGGCATGGCCACCGTCGTTAACTCTAAATCTGACTTCACAGATAATATGTCGAAATATATGAAATTCTGTCATAGGTGGCCTATGACCTATGACCCCTTATAACTTTTGAACGGTAGACTGACAAACTGATATTTGGCGACATATTTCGACATACTATCGACATACTATCTGTAAAGTCAGTTAAGAGTTGGTGATGGTGGATGGCCACCTTGACGTCGCTCATGATGTCACCGCGTGGCTCATCCTGGCATGGGCCAAGATGAGCCACGCGGTGACGTCATCGAGCCTCGCATCCGTCCTGGCCGTTGCTCGCAGTGGATGATCTCATTTACATTTTTGTAAAAAACCTAATAAAATTGATAAGCTTTGGTGGCCCTTTGGGCGTACAGTGGGTTTTAGTTAGTAGACCCCTCCCGAATACCTGTCTAGACCATCTAGCTAGACCCTCGGATCTGGCCAGGGAGGCGGGCGCTGAAAGGGCTCACATACTCATCCGCGCCTCCACGGGCGCAGTGGTATTAGGTCGACGAGGAAGCTAAATAAAACCGTTTAAAAAATATCACTCGGGCCCATATCCGTAATCCCGGGGGGTGATTTTTGAACCGGTGACTAATCCTCACACTGATATAATTTTTTTTTCTCTTATTCTAAGTCACTAACTAATTTTTGACCCGAAAATTCCGAAAGGTATTTTAATAATCAAAATGTAAATAATGCAAAAAGTTATTATATTTCTTAGTGTATTTCATGTCGCATTTGGCAAACGTGGTTATTGAGCCAACACTTGCCCAGCAGTATAACGCTTATAAAGCAGAATAAATCATATAAACTGATTACTTTGACTTTCTTTTTAGATAGAGGTCCTTTGAAATTTACCAAATACCCATTTAGAGCGTCTTGGCTGTGGAGAATAATAGGCGCAAGAACCAGTACAGCTTTTAGGTATAGTTGTACAAAACAAATGAAGTATAAGGCTGGTTTCAGAGCTGTGCGGGCCGCACGTACGGGCTCCCGGGGCGGAGACACATGTGAGGTGCTTAGAACGGTGCTTCCATCAAGTGACCCGCCTGCTCGTTTGCCTCCTTTTACAATAAAAAAAAAAAAAAAACGTGTCGAGGTACTACCTACTTCGCTTCAAATTATGTCATCTCACGATTGATATTCGATTGCACGTTATTAAAAAATAATACCACCCGTTCTCAGACTGCGGCCTAGTGGTGAGACAAGCGGTCTCAGATGTAGAGACCTCGGGTTCAATTCCCAGCCATATTTTTTTACGGGTTTGGTTGGTGGGTTGGCTAGCTTAGTGAGACAGTCTTCGGGCTGATTTGTAGGTGTGAAGCCTATTCAGATAGGTAGGAGTGTAATGGTCAAATTGGTCAAGCTGTCACTTATGCGAGTGTACCAGATGGTTAATATCCGGTGAAGATGTAAAAGATTTTGCAGCCAACTGAAAATATCCGTAAAAATTCAGCATTGTTCAAGTCCAGGGTGAATATCTACGCAGATGATAGTGTGTGATGGTGTACCTAAATTTTTACTTTAATTGGACATAACTATTATGCTTTTATAATTTACTGGCGGCCCGTTCCGGCTTCGCACGGGTGGACATAATTTTAAAATATAGCTTATGTTACTCAGCGCTATTCATTCATTCTAATAGTGAAAGATTATTTTTTAATCTGTCCAGTAGTTTTTGAGTTTATGAGCCTAGACCTTCGGCTCCTGCAGGAAATACAAACAACATAGCCGACGTCCCAGTTACAGCCTTCGTCTTTTTCGTCCTTTGTTCAGCCTAGACCTTCAACATCTGCTGGTAATACAAAGGACACAGGAGATATATCCTTTACAGAAACGATGAAGACTCCAGAGAAGGTTCCCACTAATACCACTCCACGACGTAAAGCTATCAACGGCCTAGCACAACAATTGCATAAATCTATGTTTTTAAAAAAAGATCGTGCAGCAGTAAGAGCCCAGACAACTGATAAACCTCAACGTAAGAAGAAAAATGCAAAGTACAAAAAATTCTGAGTCTTGGTATTGCTTTATTTGTAAGGAAGACAGAGTAGCTGACATGAGGCTTTGTACTTCTTGCAGTTCCTATATACATGAAGAGTGTGTAGGTCTCACGGCATCAGATTTGTGTCCAAATTGTGAAGATTAATTATATTGAAAACCCATACTTTTATAGAGATGTCTATTGGGATTATTAAAGAAAACTATTTATATGTTTTAAAGGTTTACAAGGTGATATAAGTTCACTACATATACAAGAAAGGTACAGATTAGAGATACAGAAGGAAAGGATTGCAAGAAACAGAACAGATGAAGTTGAAGAGTGATTTTAGTTAATAAATACTTAAATTTGAATTAACTATCGTAAGCTACGTAAAGGGGCTGGGAGCGAAAACGTGTGTGCATTCGCCGCGGGTATCGTTTTCAGACTGCCGCTGCGACTAGAATTTTGCTAGCTATACTTGCGCGCGCGGTTTCACTCTCGCCTTAAATTTACGTATCTATGTTTTTGTCTCATTCCTCCTCTTAGTTTTTGAGAAATATAAACTAAAAGCTTAAGGTGACCATATTACCCCCCTGTACCTACTTATATTTTTTTTTATGTATGTTCGCCTTATAGACCTTCTTTATAACTGATATGCGTATCTAAGTAATTAATAATATGATTTCAATATTATTTCTTGCGTTTTAGAGCTGTTTTAACTTTTTTTAGTTTCCTGTTTTTTGAAGTCGGTATTTTTAAATTATGTATTCCTACCCATCATGACATACGGAGCCGAAACGTAGACACTCGGTAGGGCTGGTTCAAAAGTCGCTCAGCGAGCTATGGAAAGGGCTATGCTCAGAGATTCTCTAAAGGATCGACTTCGGAATGAGGTGATCCGACAGAACGAAAGTAACCGACATAGCCCATTGGATCAGCAAGCTGAAGTGGCAGTGGGCTGGTCATATTAGTCGCAGAACCGGCAACCGTTGGGCTAATAGAGTTCTCGAGTGGAGACCGCGTATCGGCAAACGTAGTGTAGGACGCCCTTAGACTAGGTGGAGCGACGATCTTCGCAAGGTGGCTGGCAAAAGCTGGATGAGAGTAGCCGCGGATCGTGCTCGGTGGCATGCACTTGGAGAGGTCTATATCCAGCAGTAGACTAGTGAAGGCTGATGATGATGATGATGATTATAATTATTTTTATTTATTTTTTATTATTTATGTTTTATTTACTTATATTTATTATTTTATTTATTTTTACTTTATATTTTGTATGTGTTTATTATTTGTAAAAATATGGATCATGTGTCGGCAATAAAGATATATTATTATCATTATTATCTTTTTTCTTAAGCCTAGGTTTGATATAATCTAATATATAAAATTCTCGTGTCACAGTTTTCGTTGCCATACTCCTCCGAAACGGCTTGACCGATTTTGATGAAATTTTTTGTGCTTATCCGGTATCTATGAGAATCGGCCAACATCTATTTTTCATCCCCCTAAATGTTAGGGGTAGTCCACCCCTAAATTTTTTTAATTATTTATATGGCAAAACAACGTTTGCCGGGTCAGCTAGTATTAATATAAAAGTAAATACAAAAGCACATTCTAAACATAAAAATATTATAAAAAACCTAGCCTAGGGTGCCGCCGGCAACGGGGCAGGGCTCAAGCTGCCAGTGGTTAGGGCTGCAGAGACAGGAACCTTCGGACTATCCGCGCCGTGTCCAAGAGTACCGCCTTCTGTATCTGACCCTTGATCCAACCATTGAGCGAGAGTTTCTTAAGGTGTTGGTCGAGACTCTTCGCTACCAGACCGTTCGCAGACACGACTACCGGCACAATGATTGTCGAGTCAATATCCCACATGGCGGTTACCTCGTGAGCCATGTCAAGGTACTTGCTGACCTTGTCCTTCTCGGCCTTTACAAGATTCTCGTCATGTGGGATGGTGACGTCGACAAGCACTGCCCGGCGTTGCGATCGATCTACAAGCACGATATCAGGCCTATTAGCAAGTCCTGTCCGTGATGACAGCTCGATCCCAATAGAGCGTGGCACGGCCGTTTTCGAGAACCGGCGCAGGTGTGTACCTGTAGTACGGCACTTCGATGTTCACAAGACCGTATGGAATAGCAAGTTGCTGGTGAATAATCCTAGCTACCAGGTTATGTCTGTGCAAATACTCGCCGTTAGCAAGATGAGAACAACCGGAGATAATGTGCCTGAGTGATTCCCCGGGACGGCGGCATGCCCGACAAATGTCGACCGTACCGTCCTTCAGGATATATCTCCGGTAGTTCTTCGTCATGATAACTTCGTCCGCAATTGCACAGACAAAACCTTCTGTTTCTCTAGAGGTCCCCGAATCGTAGCCAGTTCACCGACGCAAGCAAATCTACATCGGGGCCCGTGAGCACCTTGTAGAACCGCCAGTGTAGCGGTCTTCTGTGCTCAGTATCACTGGCCTGCGCCAGTTCTCATTTGCCAAGGAGAGCGGTGTAAGGCCCCTGTCCAATTGTCCATTGCTACCACATCCCGATGCATCTCACACTCGTTGTTGAGGAAATAGTCCCTGAGATTGCACACCTCGCGGTTGTGGAGGCTTTTGGGATTTAAAAAGCCGCGACCACCACACCTTCGCGGGATGTACAATCTCATAACAGACGAGCGTGGGTGTAGCATCCGGTGTGTGGTGAGCAATGCACGGACCACGCGATCCAAGGCATCCAGCTCAGTCTGGGTCCACCTTAGTATGCCAAAAGAGTATATGAGTAGAGGCATCACCCAGGCGTTGAAAGCATGCACCTTATTACCCCCTGACAAAAGGCTGTTAAGCACTTTTGTCAAGTGGCAGCAGAAGCGCTCCGTCACCGTCTGTTTAATGCGCCCATCCTCAAAACCCAAAGACTGTGACATACCTAGGTACTTGTAGGTTTCTGCTTCAGAAATCGACTTGAGGAACATTGTCTCAGAAAGCTGTAAATTTGGTGAATCTACAACTTTTCCCCGCTGCACATGTACGACCGCACATTATTTATCAACACCGAATTCCATTTTAATGGCACTACTGAATACATGTGTTATTTTGAGTAGTGTCAGCAAATGTTGCTTGTTCGGAGCGAATAGCTTGAGGTCGTCCATATACAGAAGATGAGAAATGACCTCACCCTCTCTCCGAAGCCGGCAACCTAACCCTGAATCCTTCAACAATGTGCTGAGCGGATTCAGGGCTAGGCAGAACCATAAGGGGCTCAAGCTGTCACCCTGGAATATACCTCGCTCGATCCTTATAAAGTCCTGCGGCTCAGGGGGTCATCCCTGCCGCCAGGTTAACGAAGAACTGTACTGTGGTCCACTGACTCATACACACGCCTAAGAAAGATCTTAGTGTTGCATAAATTTTGCAGCTCCAAGATCCTCCTCAGCCATGAATGAGGCATCGAATCATAGGCCTTCTTGTAATCAACCCAAGCGGCCGAGAGGGCCCCCCTGCCCCGACGGACCTTATGGCAAACGGCCATGTCTATGAGGAGGAGCTCTTTAGTACCACGGGACCCAACCCTACAACCATTTTGAGCAGGGGCCAAGATATTGTTCGCAGCAATGTGCGCGTTAATTTTTGCTCTCAAAATGGATGTAAGGAAAGCTCCTTACATCCATTTTGAGAGCAAAAAGCAAGCGTATCTACAAGCGTAGATAGTGGGCAAGCACGTGATAGGTCTATAGTTCTTTGGTTTCGTGTTACTACCGGACTTATAGAGCAGGAAGGTTACACCAGTTGTTATGGAAAGCGGCAGGGAACCATCCTCGAGGGCTTGTTGAAATTGCGCCGCCAACCGTTCGTATGAACACCTCAGCCACTTCCACTAGTATAGTATCATCTAAACCTACGCTGTCCCGTAAATACGGGGCAAGTAGATCATTCAGGGCTCCCATTATCGCTAGATTACGTCTATTCATGGGCAATCGTGATAATCGCGGCCTAGAGTTTTGTGTTGAGCGATACCGCGTAATCGCCTCTTCCAGTGCCCTCCTCATTTGCTCTTTGGCTGTGGTACTCACACTCGCATAGGCCTCCTCATCGGGGCTAGGGTCAGCCTGCGGCACCTCCGATACCAAGTTGGGTGAGGGCATCGTATCTGGCGACGTAGCGGGCGGGTCCTGCGTCGAGGCGGCTGTCGCGCGAGCAGAGAGGGCTTCTAGGCGAAGCCGATCAAGTGTCGAGTCATCCAGCCGCCTCAGCCGTTGGATGGCACGCACTTGATCCGATAGCCTCTGCGCGGTCACAGTTATCGCTGGTTCAAGGGCCTGAAACAGAGGCAGCATCCGGTCACGATATGCATCTGCATATATAGGATAGGCTATCTAGCCTGGTTCCCCCGTCTGTAGCCACGTAGTACGCTCGGATGCAGTTCTCGTTCATAGTTTGAGACCATCGCATGCGGCGCACTAAACCACCGGCAGCGGGAGCCGTAGGCGGGGCAGTGTGTCCCGCAGGCCCCAAGCTTGCCGGCAGCAGTGGTCGTCCCCGTCGCGCAGGTGGTCGTGGCTGCGGGGGTGGCGTCGGCCCGCGCTCGTCACTCAATCCGTCTGTGTCAGCTGCGGTGGCAAAATCATCGGCCGATGACGCGCCAAACGGAGAGCTGGACGAGGCAGGCGAGGGTGGTGGTCGCGCGCTTTGAGTGCTATGACCCGGATTTGCCTCTCGCTGTCTGCTCCTTGTAAACATTGTTCTTCATTTTTATTGTAAAATATGTTCCAATCATTTTTTCAATAAAAATATAGAAAATTGTAAAAAAATAGATGACAGCATCAACGGACCATTATTATTATTATTAGACTACTGGCGCGAGGCGAGGGCTAGCCAGAGTATTTTAATAACATTGTACAGATAAAGTTTCTCGCCAATTTCAAAATCCTGTAGAAACCTTAGTACGTCAACAGCAAATCTTCCTAAAAAAACGTAAAAAAATTGGTAAATGATGTTATTATCTAATAGTGCGATTACATTTTTTTTAAACTATTGCTTAGCGTCCCGGTCGAATCAATGTTCATGTGATACGCGATTATTAACGCCGGCGGAAATAAGGTAGGTATCTAGTTAAATCCATCTTCGGAAGATCAGCGTCGTCGTGGCATTACTAAAAGGTTACGACATCATGCTGAGAAGATGTCCTTTCAGTGTCATTTATTATATTGATAAAAATGATTTATCTATACCATTATATGTGGTGATATTCAATTTTATTTTCTATTTCTCTCTTACGGATACGGGGAAGAGTTGGGGCAGCGACCTCTCCCAAGGTAGCTTTACTTTTTAATATCAAAAAGGACAATACCTCGACCCAACCGACTTCCTTGCGAAAAACGACAAAAGTGATTTGCTAATCCTTACCCGTTGACCATTTTAATCGGCTTGAACGCTCGTACACTTTCATTATTAATATTATTATGCATTTGTATGTTAGTTTTCACACCACCTGCTCGACAATGCCTCATTATATATCATGCAAACCTTACTCAAAGTAAATCATTATAGCCCTTGTCTTTTGCCGGGGTGTAATGTTGTACTGAATTTCATTATAACCCGCCGGGCAGTAATCTGATTCTCACTTCTCTTAGTTCTTATTGTTATGCATTTAAAGTCTAATTTCGTCAAAATCGCGCGGCGCGCGGCTGCTGCAGCTGCTGGTGGCCGACGGCGAGGAGGTGGACGGCGGCGCGCGCCGCGCCTCATTTATTTGAAAATCGAACTTATTCGAAAATCGAGCTGGCCACGCCACGGCAAGCCGAACGAAAAAAAATCAATACTTAAAACAAAAGCCGCGAGTATTTCAATACGGTGCAATCAGTATCAGACAAAACTGCAAAAGAAGATAGAATAAAACATTAAGAAAATGTCGAGTGACGAAAGTGATTTAACTCCGGAGTCCATTAAATTAGACGCCTTAGGTATTGTTAATAACCTACTACCAGAGAAGTCGAAGGAAAAATACTTGAAAGCTTACGACGATTTCCACAAATGGAAAACTGCAAAAGGCGCAAAGTCTGTGTCGGAGTCAGTGCTTCTTGTTTATTTCGAGTATTTATCGTGTACAAAGAAGTCCAGCAGCCTGTGGTGTATCTATTCGATGCTCAGGTTAACAATAAGCATCAAACACGACATTAAGATAAATACATATAGCAAGTTATTGGCATTTTTAAAGAGGAAATCAGATGGTCATCGAGCAAAGAAGTCAAAAGTATTGACAGCGCAAGATGTGGAAACTTTTCTGAATGAGGCTCCTGATCACAGCTTTCTGGCCATGAAAGTAAGTATGAGTACTGCCTACTTTTTAGTTACGTTTCTAGTACCTACCTATAATAGCTCTATAAAATATTTACTGAATAAAAGGGTATTTAAATGGCACACATTTCAAAAATACACATTCTAAGGTTTTGTCGCAAGCTTTTTTTATAATATAAAGGTCAAAAAATGTAGTAGTGTATCTATCTATTTACTCACAATCCTATTTTTTGTTACAGGTAGCCTTGATTTTTGGAGTGAATGGCGCATGTCGTGGAAATGAACTTGTAAACATAAAAGTCAATGATATCAAAAAACATGCAGATTTATTGCTGATTAACTTACCAGATACCAAAACAAATAGAGAACGTTCGTTCATAGTTCGTGAAGATTATGCAAGAATTGTTGAAAAGTACCAAGCTCTGCGCCCCTCTAATATAAACACCAACAGATTTTTTATCGGTTACAGTAATGGTAAATGCACCAGGCAAGTCATTGGCAAGAATAAAATCAGCGCCATGCCAAAAGAAATTGCAAAATCCCGAGCTCTGTACGGGTCATTGTTTGAGGAGAACATCGGCAAGTCTGTTGGCAGATTCAGGAGCAGATATGGCCCAGATAAAACGTCATGGTGGCTGGAAATCCGATGCAGTAGCGGAGGGCTACATAGAGAATTCCATACAAAATAAAAACAAGATAAGCTGTCGTATTGGTGACAACATTCATCTGAAAACTACGTCCATTATTTATGATCCTTGGAAACCTTTGCCACCACAGCCATCTAGCTCAAAATATATCCCGTCAAGCCCACTGCCTCAAGCACCACCTTCCCCAACCTTTACTGTGCCAAACGACCCTCACACGCAAGGTTCTGATGTATTGGGTGCTGCTACTCAAATAAATTCCACCTCAACTAACATAAGCGTACCAAAAAATATAACCATATCTTTACATAACTGGACTAATGTATCAAACATCAATTTAAATTTTTAATTTACTTTTTATTGTTATTTACTGTGCTAATTATATATAATTAGTAATGAAAATAGTATTTTAATAAATAAAATACTTTTTCTAGTAGCCTTGGTTTTTATTGTCTCGCAAAAGGTGAGAAAAGTAGAGTATACTCCTCAGGGATAAAACTGATTTTGCCTTGGGCGCGCTTAAATCCTTCACTGCTCTCAGGACTCCATTTTAATTCCCTCGCTTCGCTCGGGAATCAACTCAAAACCCCCTCGCTACGCTCGGGAGTTAAATCTGGAGTCCTTCGTTACGCTCAGGATTCAAATATCGCGCCCGTGACATAATACAGTGCTTTATCCCCTTGGTGTACAATCTACTATTATATAAGTAGCCACTGAAACGCTAGGCACCACCCGGTTCAGAAGAGAGATAGAAATTAAAGATGTAAACTGGTACAATCAATTTATTCCCCAGGGGTGAGTTACGTTGGACTCTATACAACTCAGTACTGTCGCGCGGTTTTATAAGGGGACTTAGCTTCTGGGAACGGTCTTGACACGCGCGCAGCTCGGCGCCTAGGTCAGTCTAGACCCGGGCCGTAGACTGCGCCGGTGGACTCAGGAACCGAAGCTGGATCGCCGCAGTAGCTGCCTCCGGAACGCAGGCGGGTAGGCGTGTGTAGAGAGCTTCCGGAGGTGCAGGCGGGTAGTGTGACCCAGGGGTTCCGTTGCCCGGTAGAGGGACCCCGAGGTTGGGTCAACCCCAAATAAAAAATATAAATTCCACAAATTTCACAACGGAGTGCTTGTAGACTGACTCGATGGAGTGGTGACGAATAAGGGTAGTGGCACATTATTATACAACTTGTTGATTTGCAGCTTTGTCGCAGCTTTGTCGGCGCGGCGAGCGCCGGCGGCCGGCGGGCGGCGGGCGCACGCCGCACGCATCAAAGCCAGTGTGCCGCGCAACCCCGAACGAGTGACACATTTCTTAGCCCTAGCGAATTTGGAGCGAAACGTGTTCTTAGGTGTGTTGTTTGTGTGTGTAAAAAAAGTAAAATGACGGAAAATTATTCTAACGTAGAACTTGTGGAGATGGTGCGATTATACGCAATTAGTGGGAACAGTCTACGTCGAGCCGTGGTCATGTTTGTGGAAATGTTTCCAAACAGACCAACTCCATCGCGCGAGGTAATGCTTGCTGCCACGCAACGACTGAGGGATCGTGGCCAGTTCAACGTTCCTCGACATGCGCAGGGTCGCGGCAGTGTGGGCTTCTCAGTCGATTTGCAAGAGCAAATACTCGAATACTTCGAGAGGGAACCACGTGCCAGTACTCGTGATGCTGGCCGCCACTTCAATGTCCACCACACAACAGTCTGGCGGCTTCTTAAGTCGGAGCAACAGCACCCGTTCCACTTCAGAAGAGTTCAAGAATTGAACGAGCAAGATCATGCCGCCCGGGTTACTTTTTGTCACTGGGTACTAGAACACCGAGAAGCCAGCATTCTATGGACGGACGAGTGTATGTTTACGCGCATCGGTGTTTACAACGTCCACAATGAACATTGGTGGGCTCACCGCGAACAGAACCCGCATAAGACCAAAAAAGATTCGTTCCAGCATAGGTTTAGCATCAATGTGTGGGCTGGCATTGTTGGTGGACATTTACTCGGGCCCTATTTCATCGAGGGTTATCTCAACAGCAACTCGTATTTGCAACTTTTGCAGCACGTAGTTGACGTAATGCTTGACGACGTGCCACTAGCTCTTAACCGGAATCTCTTTTACCACCAGGACGGGGCGCCTCCGCATTATGGACGCCAAGTGCGCGATTATTTGGACGAAATGTTCGGAACCCAGTGGATTGGTCGAGGTGGGCCAGTGCCCTGGCCTCCGAGGTCGCCAGACTTGACTCCGTGTGACTTTTATTTGTGGGGAGACATAAAAAGAATGGTTTATAAAGACGAAATCACGAGTGTTGTGCAGTTAAAACAAAATATTTTAATGGCTTTTGAGAGTGTAAGGTCAAATCGTAGTGTGCTGCAAAAGTTACCTAGAAACTTAAGGCGCCGTGCTCATTTGTGCATAGAACGTGAAGGTGCCCACTTTGAGCAGTACCTGCGAGTATCTTAAACATGATCAGTAAGTACCTAATAATAGTTTATTGCAACAAAGTATACTTATGCGTAAGAGTAAGCCACTTTACCACAGAATACATATAGTACCTACAAGTTTACGTAAGTTCATCGACTTAATGTCCGCCAGCTGCGCTCTTATGTACCTACTACGGTCTGCACCCCTATTCTCGTCAGTCGACGGTCGCTATTCTAATTTACACTGAGATCATTTTATTAATCAATCGGTTCCTTATTACTTTCTCCGTGTTAAAAGTATTTTTTAGTCATTAAATGTACCAATTACGATCAGCTGTAAAATTATGGCGGGAATGCAAATCTACAACCTGTATACTAGCGGCCGCTCGCGGTTTCACCCGCGTGGTTCCCGTTCCCGTGGGTATATCGGAATAAAAAGTATCCTATGTGTTAATCCAGGTTATAAACTATCTGTATGCCGAATTTCATCCAAATCCATTTAGTAGTTTTTACGTGAAAGAGTAACAAACATCCATCCATACTTACAAACTTTTGCGTTTATAATATTAGTAGGATTACCTTTAAAAAAACAACATGTAAATATGTTGTTTCTTCTAAAAGTTTCTTGCGTCTATTCTTCTCCACAGTTAAAAGATGGGCGCCAAGAATGGATAATAGTAAACTAGTTTTTGGACAATTTAAAATACTAATTTTTAAGTTCATTTAAAAAAAATATACTTTTCGTACCACTTGCTCAAAAAAGTGACATTCTATGCCACAAAAAGCGAACATAACAATAGTCATTTTTAATCTGTTAGAAACAGGGAAAGAAATTTGTACTGAATTTCATTCACCTCTAGGGGGAGAATGTGATTTAAATTTGGAATACTTACCGAAATTTATACTGAACTACATCTGTGTTTACACCATTGAGTTTGTATATTATTATCATTATACATCTTTTTGAAAAAGGAATACACATTTTTATAAACTATCGCAATGGGAAATGTACTCGACAAGCCATCGGCAAAAATAAAATTAGCAATATGCCAAAGGAAATTGCTAAATATTTAAAACTTAAAGATGTTGAACTCTACACCGGTCACTGCTTTAGAAGAACTTCGGCGACTTTCTTGGCGGATTCAGGGGCGGATATTACGTCAATAAAAAGACACGGTGGTTGGAGCTCTGATAGAGTAGCTGAGGGTTATATCGAAAGCTCAATGGCGAATAAAACCATATTAAGCAGTCAAATTAACAAAAATATAAAACTTAATCCATCAGAGCCACAACCATCAACTTCCGGCATCTTATCTTCGTCCGTAACTCACGATGCACCACCACCACTATCTCCGACGTATACTATCTACAATGAAACGCAAGTTCCTCAGACGCAAGAACAGAGAAATACTCAAATCAACTCATCAACAATAAATGTACCAAAAAAAATGTAACTCTCTCTATCAATAATTGGACCAATGTTTCGAATGTTAACTTTTACTTTTAATTGTCATTATTTTTAATAAAGGCTTATCTCATATTATTATAGTGTTAATTTTTTCGCAAATGGTACGAAAAGTAGAGTATTTTCCTCAGTGATAAAGGTGTCATAGTCTTGGGTGAACTTAAATCCCTCGCTACACTCAGGACTCGTCTTAAATCCCTCGCTTCGCTCGTGATTTAAGTTTTTAACACCCTCGCTACGCTCGGGAGTAAACCTCGAGTCCTTCGTTATGCACGCGATTTAAATCGTCACCCGCGGCAGAAGACACTGCTTTATCCCCTTGGTTAATAATCTACTATTGTTTTTGTTCATATGGTTGTAGGTTTGGCTGTAAAGGCCCATTAAAATCCTGCATGACAAAAAAGTGATACTACCTTGAGAGAAGTTGCTCCCCTAATCTGAAGGAGGCCGTGGAGAGGGTCAGAATAGAATAGAATAATAATAATAATAGCGAGATGGATCTCCGCGCGGATCCAATCCGCCGCAAACGAGTCGGTAGAAGGAGGCCGTAGTTTCACCCACCGCGTTCCACTGCAGTGAGGCTTACGTGACTACGGGTGGGAAACCCGTAGTCGCCATGTTCGAGTCTCACGGGAGTCTGGAGGGCGCCCTAACTATCCTGGGCATCCTTTATATTGCCCGCCCGTCGCAGGGTGGAATTCGGAGTCTGCTGTCCGTAATCCCGAACCACCCTAATCATTTCTTAATTTTTTAAAGTACCTATCAGATTTGGTTGAACAGTGCCATCCCAAAAATATACCCTGTAGATACGAGCATTCGATTCATTATTTAATCATTTTTATCAAAAGAATATCGCTGATTCACTATTTTTTTTTCTTTAACGTGATCAAATGACGAATAAAGTTCACGCTAAGCACCCTGCAACATACTCCTCGGAACATTAAAATCTGTTTTTATAATCCTCTTGACTGCAAGGCGCTCTGCAGACAGAACAACTTTAGTTGAAGGAACTATTTATTTTGAAATATCTTACAGGTTTCACCTCATGTTATTTTATTTTATTTAATCATTAGGAAAAATTACTGCTGCAATACATAATACACAGTAATTTATACGAATAACCATGAGCTAATAACAAGTTTCCACAAACAGATAAAAAAAATGTAATGTAATCATAATTCGAAAAGTATAAGCGTGACGCTATTTTCCAGTATATAAATAACAAGTTATACAACACACAGAGAAAACATAAAAAAGAGAAAAATAACATAGCAACATACCCCAGTACTACCCATCATCTCAATCTCAATAATGTGTGAGGAATTTAGTTGCGAGGGCTCGCTTCAGTGAGATAATGCCGTCACAAAATAAGTCGATTTCCATGTCACGTTAATAGAATTGAACAAACGACACGAGCGGTTCAGGTAACTGATTTGTCGATAGTTGGTTCGCACTTCGCACCCATGGAACATGCAGTCTCAAATTCCTCCGAGTATTGGAGCTACAAGGTACAGTGAGCTTTTTACGGTCAAGTAGTTCAGTCGAGTCTATTTTGCCTTTTAGCAGTTTTGACAAATAAACCAGCCCCCCGACCGCCTAACCGATCGCTTTGACTTCCTGTGTGGTTTATGACGTCATCTTGACACCTCGCACCGCCTATGAAAGCAATATCAAAAGCTAAAGGCTTATAGCTTTCGGTATTGCTTTCATAGGCGACATGAAGCAACAAGATGACGTCATAAACCAAACACGGAGTCAAAGCGATCGGTTAGGCGGTCGGGGGGCAGGTCTGTAATATCTCTGCGGACTTTTAGGAGGAGCAAGTGATGTCTTACGCATCTTTCCTTGTAACTTGTGTCGTAGGTTTGTTAAGTTATGATAGGAGGATGATTGAAGGTTGAAGCGCATTTTAACCGGAATCCTTAACTATTGGCACTGGCTATCTTATCTCGAGCTGCAGGAACACAACAATATTGCAAACATTGATGTTATGGCGATTTAAAGATAAGATGGTCATAGCTAGCCAGGCGGAAAATCAAGCCCTTCCACCAACCAAAAACACACACAAGTACCTCCTGCTGGGAATCGAACCCGGCGCCTCTGGGTCTCAATCACTAATTGAAGTAAGTATCAACTTTTTAAAAGATTTGGTAAATGGTTGGTCGTCGCAATTCTAAATAAACTTTTCAAATCCATAGATAACAGTCAGCGTTTGTCATTCCGCGAAACTAGCAACTTGGCACAACTAGTACAGGGTGTCTGGTGGCAGATTTATATTTTCTCCTCCTCAAAGAGAAAGTTTACATTAGGGGTACGTCGTCCATAAGTGACAAGTGTCATATGTTTTATTTGAAATGTCGTCGTCCATATTTATTTGATGCCGCGTGGCCATACTAATTTTGTATGGGGAATTTAAGGTGCTTAACAAAAAATAATTATTTAAATAACCACTTGATGAATCGAAAATGTAGTCTAGCAATTTGTAGTTTATCCATTGATGATTGTTTAGACAGAATCAGAGGTACAATAATTTAGATAAACTATAAGAAATCTACTAAACACCGCCACTCGTTTTTATAATTTTTGCCCAACTTTAAATGATATTGTAGAAAAAACTATAGCGTGTTATGAATTTATGGTTCTGACAAATTGTAAACACGTTCCCTATGACACTAAATATATATTTTGTTCATTTAATACGATAGTATTTTCAATTATATCTACTTAACCGTAACTGCATTTTTGGCATTTTTTGGTCGGCGCACCCTTAACAATCCACGAATTACTGGACTTAAAAGAAAATATTCGTCGAGAAATCAGCACAACTGAACAGAGTACTGCAGCGTGTGGCGCAGAATACGAGGCTCCGTTTCGAACAGTGTGTGCAACTCGATGGAAGACATATGGATGATGTAATCTTTCATAAGTGAAATCCGCATGTAACACTGTATTTTAATACTATAATTAAACTGATAAGTGAAATAGTTATTTTTTATTTTTTATTTAATTTAAAACAGTTTGGCGACCTCCGTAGCCGAGTGGCTTGCACGCCGGACTTTGGGCGGCGTTAACTCTGAGGTCCTGGGTTCGATTCCCGGTCGGGTCAATGTCGAAAAAGAACTTTTCGATATTGTGTGGGGTCTGGGTGGTTGTGGTACCATCGTCGTTGTTTGTGATTTCCATAAAATAAGTGCTTTAGTTACCTTAGGATCAGAACAATGTATGTGATGTCTAATATGTATTTATGTTATTATTATTATTATTAAATTATAATTAAAAGTTGCTGGTTGCAGCAACTAAAAACTTGTCGATCATCGACACTCGCAACTAGAGTTGCTATTTCTGCGCAGTTTCTTTAGGTTATATGGAAACGGATAGTTGCGAGTTGCCTGTTGCCGTTGTTCTGTCTGCGGAGCGCCTTAATCTCCGACGACCTTCACTTTTACAAACCTGCGCACGCCCAGTAAATCATGCAACAATACCGACCCTCCCCGCATTCCGCGCCTTTAATAAGAGACGGAAATTCCACGGCCAGCGCTGGGACTCAAAGGGACTGATTAGCGGTGCGCCTCGACAAATAAACATGAGTGATACATCGCTTATTCATTTTGCATTCATATAGCTATCACGAATTGATCTGATATGTATTTTTGCCGATCTTTAAATAATAATGAGTACAGTCAACAGCAAAGGTAACTGATGATTGGTCAAGTCTCAAAATATGAAATCAGTATGAAAATCAAAACTTTTTAAACGCATATCGAAAACCTTCGAGTGTCTACTAGTACCTGCAGACTTTGACTGTAGTTATACAGAAAATACCAACTTACACTATCGAAACTTAATTTTGAAATCTAGTAAACATCATCTAAGTATCTACATTTGCTGTTGACTGTACCTCAGTCGACTTCTGTAAAGAAAACTGAAATGTTAATCATTTTCTGCGTTATGCCTAACTCTAAACCTGAAGTGTCAAAGAGGAAAGTTAAGTATTTATTTTATGTCCCTTTAAATGAAAATGAGGAGAAAAAGTATTCAAACCTATTTGATATGAATATTTTCAGAAGGGCACAGCACCCATTTATATATCTTTAAGAGTGAGAAAAACGAATAATTTTCGTGATAATAGCTTGTTGCAATGTTGCAAATCGGAGTGTTAGGGCACGGGCAGATAACTTAAACTATTAGGTCCTTACCTATGAAATTGACGTTTTGTATCAGGATTTTTTATAAAAAAATATTTTTCATACTAACGTTTTTTTAATTTTCTTAGCATCTAACTATTTATGTTAACACTATAAAAATTGTAGAGTAGTGTGTTTGTTTCACTAGCTAAATATAGCAGACATTAAAAAGAAAAAAAATTAAGTCCCCCCAAAGCTACAATGAAACAAAAGGACAATTCCGCAAACAAATAAGGAGTCAATTTAAAAAAAAAAATTGGGCGATAAAGACACAAAATTAATAATCATTGTTATTACTGAAGCCTAAGTAACATAGTCCTAATTAAAGGTGTATCATAATATTAACAACCGGTATTGACTTTTAGCAGTAATACACCTACTAATAAGTGAGAAAAAAACGTCAATTTCATAGGTAAGGACCCAGAGGTTCATTTGCAGGTCGGTTTGATTAGCGGTAGGGCTTGTTTTAAATCCGCATAAAGAAACCACCATATATTTCGTGTTTTCGTGTTCCGACAGTTGGAGGCTCAGAACAATATCTAGCTTTAGTTATTATTCTGAAGTTGGAGGTAAGATAGCTAGTTCCTCGTCCACTTACCATCAGGTGAGATGTCAAGCGTTTTCCCGTTATGGCATAGGTACCAATAAAAATGCCGGACTGACGTAACAGTGTCAATAAGCCAGGTAACCAAAAAAACTAGAACAAATCAATGTCGCCCCGTTCCTGTCGGAACGTTTCGTAACGGCTACCAAAAGCGGCTACTTATACGGACTAGGTATATTTATAAACAGTATGACGTCACTGGCGTCTCGCAAGTATATATGCGCACGCGGCGAAGTGCTACCCAAATTGATATTTCTGTTTATTTGCCCGCCTTAAGATAATATGAAATATACGGCTAGCTCGGCCCCTTGCCAAATCAAGTTCTGCACCAGATATAATTCGGTAAATTATCATGAATGTCTTCAGCGTGTCTGATACTTGTGTGTAATGTTATGGCGGCGATATAAAGTTATTTAGCTAATGTACCAATCAACTATTAAAACTGTCGATGATTCTCATTAAAGTTTTGAACACTTTATTTTAGTAGATTTATTTTACATCATTAATGTTTATGTGAAGCTCGACGGCGCCGGCGCAGTGGTTTACACGCCCGGTCTGCGATTGCTGAGGTTAAGCAACTTTCGCAAAAGTTTTTGGTTTTCGGTCATAGGATGGGTGACCGAAAATTTATCATTTCGATTTCCTCCGTGTTTCGGAAGGCACGTAAACCCGTTGGTCTGCTGCTGCACTATCAGTTGTTAACAAACACCAATCCGTACTGGGCCCGCGTGGTGGTTTATGGCCCGTTCTCCTTATCCATCCATAGGGGATAAGGAAAACGGGCACAAGCCATCAGTGGAGACATAAAATGAGCTGGTGATAAGTAAATGTAATATAGAAATGAAATTAAATGAAAATAAATTTATTTGGGACAGAACAGTTCAAACATACAGATAAAAATGGAAAAAATGCATAGGAGAGTCCCAAAACAGTTCCGTTCAGCAAAATGCTAGCCTTGATTAGCGCTGATCTTCCATCGGAGCCGGTTTAGGTGATGCTGCGATAGCAACACAAACGTAACACATAAAAATGTACAAAATATAAAAACAAAAAGCAGCCTTATGTATCAAACATAGAATTAGATTAGATTAAAAAAATAAAAATAAATTATAGGCTGTATAATCCGAAAAAAATAAATTATAGGCTGCATATTGGTATTGGTTTTCTTAGTAGTAACTTTATGTACTTTTATACGTTTCCGAGGAAGCGCATGGCCTTCATATCATCTGAAGGTAAGTGTCGATAAGATCAAAGATAGATTTAAAATAGAGACGCGCACTTCACCCGCAGTACTCAACTAGAACTGAAATACTGACTTTATTATATCTAGCAGTCAGAACGGAACACAGCAATGCTACCGACATTATTGTTATGGCGTTGGACTTTCTCGAAGATAGAATGGTAGTAGCTAGCACAAAATATTGCCTTATTTTGTGAAGTGAGTCAGAGAACTAACCTTCACCAAAAGTCTGCGTTCTTGTATTCGCGAAAATGCCAATGGTAGACAATTTGAACAGGTTTTTATTTAGATACTAAGGTGCTAGGTAGGTCTTTTTAATGATATTTTCTATTACTGATTTTGCATTAGATTAGTCTACATCGATTACTTTTGAGCTCAGTTCAAATTACAAACTTCAGACCGCGATTGTGCGCGCAATTGTGCGGTTTTTTGATAAAACTTTGGTAAAAAACAAACAAAAATCTTAAGAAATCAGCTATTAATCAGAGCCTTTATCTATATCTTTCCAAAAGCCAAAAGTCAAACTTTTTTCGAATATTAGGTTTCTAAAAAGTAAAAAAAAATCCTTATTTCTTAAATAAGAAAAATGTTGGCCATATTGTTTACCGGTCGTTGTAGAGATTAGAGATCCTTGGTGGATGGGGGAGGCCTTTGTCCAGCAGTGGACGTCTTTTGGCTGAGATGATGATGACTTATTTTATCTGCTTTCTGAAAAATATCAGTTCGTTGCATATACTTAAGTAATTATGATACATCTTCTTTTGGTAACTAGGTAATTGAATTTTTTTTAAAAAAGCTTAAAAATTCTGAAACTCTTTTCAAGAAAGAAAAGGGATTTCCCTGTTCCTACTTACTTTTTGATTTTCGCCATTACTGTTGGCTAAAGACTAAGATAATTACATTAAAGAATCGAAATTAAATGTTAAAGTGTTATAACAAAATAGTTTTATGCCAGTTAGAGTGTTGAAAAAGAAAGAAAAATTATTGGAAGTAATTATTATTTATTTCTAATGATTTTTACTTCACTAATTTTCTTAATAACGTATGATGCGCGTGTAGAGTGTAAACATAAATAAATATTAGAACTTTGTTGTAGAAATCCGCTGTTCCGCACTTTATGTATCAAAATGTTGAGATGTTGTAATGAAAATATTATGCTCTCCGAAGATTTTTCTATAGAGTTTAAGGTTTGGTTTTAAAAGTGAACTACTTTTCGGATTGCCTGAGTTTCCCTACATTTGCAGTTTTAAACTTTATGTATAGTTTCAGAAGTCTATTTGAATTGATTTTGGCCACACGCAAGCGGCAAGAATAATGTCGTTTCATTTTGTTATTTACCGATTTCTCTAAGTGCTATTATTTATGTGAGTGAAGGCTTCAGTCCAGCAGTGGAAAGTTTATAAAAGCGTATTTAACGTCAATGTTGATGGCGTTAAATACTCTTGATTGAATAACTTAATTCGTCTAGAAACTATTGGCGTACTTAATAAGTATGTTAATCACACAAATTGTACAAAAGTAAGAGTTAAGAGAAGAAAAAGTGTTAAGCAGCGATGGCGATGCGCCGGCGGGCGGGCGGCGCTCGCTTTCCCCGCCCGGCGGCGGCGGCGGCGGCGGGGCGCGCGCCGCGTTTTCCGCGCGCCGCCGGCCGGCCCCCTCGCTCGCGCCCACCGGGAAATCGCGCGCCGCTCGCTCAGTCCGGCTCGGCCGTCGCGCTACGACGACGTTTCCTACACGCGCGCACCCGCGAATCACGCACGCAACGCACGCGGCGAAAATAGTGAGCTCGTGGCCGGGAGGCGAACACACGGTACAGTGCGGCGATGTTGCCCGCGCTGCTGCTGCTCGCGCTGGCGGCGCCGGCCCCGGCGGCCGCGCGCCGGCACGCGCCGGCGCTGCGCGAGGACGAGCCCGCGCGCCGCACCACGCGCCCCGCCGGTGAGTGCCAACCCTGCACCCGACACTCCGACACTCCCACCGCAATTAAATGCACATCCATCTGCATCTGTGCGCCTGCGCATCCGCGTCTATATCCCGCGCGATGCCGCCGCTCGGCACGCAGCGCGGCGCGGCGGCGCGGCGGCGGCGGCCGCGGCACGTGTGTTTATGTAAATAATTGCATTCCAACATTTCTGCGATGTTCTATTGACTGCGGCGATTAACGCACTCGCATTTGTAACGCGTGAGTTGTAGATTTTTTTCCGATTTCTTTATCGCTTCTAGTATCGTTATCGGCCTGATACTGTTTAAGTACGATGAAATAATAAAAACATTACCACGTGAGACCGAATCGGCTTTCAATATCAACTATTGGGGAGAGGAATGTCAAGAGATGTGTATTTTTGTACGGTGATCCAATAATCTTTGTTATCGGGCAAAGACTTGACCGGCTAATCCATGTAAACAATGTGATACAAACAGATGATATCTTTTCCACATTATCGCAAACTAGTAGTCTCTTGAACATAATCTCGGATCTGTGGTTTCTATAAGGTCAGCGGAATAGTACTATGCGCTCTGTATCCATTACCTGTTGATTGATTAATAACCACTGACGTGTTAACAAATCACTCTGACACATGTGGTACATCTAATAAAATACTTAACGTTGCATTTTTAAATACTATCTAGTACTGTTCGCATGTTGAGTTCATAATACAAAAACATGTTAGTAAACATACTTTTTATAATTGTTAAACTTATTTAACAACTTGCAGTTTAAAAAAAGTACTAAAGAGATAAATATGTTTTGTTATTTTTAAGTGTCAGAATAAATTAATGTACAAAATAAACGCGAGGAGGTGGTTCTGTGTATGAAGTATTTGAGGTTATTAAATGATATGTGTCGTTAACACAATAAGAATGTATATAATTTAAAAGTCTAGGAAAAATACAAATATAGTAAAAGAACAATAATCTTTTTAAAAAATAAGCCTTTTTTCATTGACTAATGAATAAAACATAGTAATAGTAACACATTAATATAATAAACATATGTAACGTAGCTAGCTTACGTTGTAACATTATGTAACAACGTAAGCAAAGCAAACTGAGAAAATCAATAGAAAAGTTAGTTTTATTTGTATTATAAGAACCTAATCAGGATTACTTGATCTTCAATATTTTCTATTTACTGCGTAGGTGGGATGATGACCTGCGAAAGACTGCAGGCAGATGCTGGATGCGTCAAGCCGAGGACAGGGCGCTATGGCGCTCATTAGGGGAGGCCTATGTCCAGCAGTGGACTAATATAGGCCGATGATGATGATGATGATGAAACAAATAAGCCATTTCGTTTACTAAAACCAATGTTTAAAACATGGTGATTTGAAACGTAAGCAAAGCAAAATAAGAAAATCAGAAGAAAAGGTTAATTTGTATCATGCTACCTTATAAAACCTGAAAAGAAATTCTTGGGTTTCAAATTTTCTATTTGTAAGTAGCTACACAGTTCATAAACATTACAAATAATTTTAAAGTAGATCTTAAATACTATAACTGCGGTATGAGGATATATTATAGGCCTATGAGTAATAAAAAATATGATGAAAGTAACAACGTCAATGCATTTTAATAAAAAAATAATTGTTAAGACTCTACCAGCTCTACTCTAAAAAGTATTAAAGATAAACATTTTATTTGAAAAGAAATACAAATACTTTGCTGGGGTAGTGAATGTGACTACAATTACTACTACACTTTATTATAATAATAATGATAGTACCTATATAACCTTGAGGATTTATAAAGAAAAAGAAAACTGTTATACATGAGTTTCAAATTATCATTGATAAATTAATAAAATATCTGAACAAAATTGAGTTTTCGTCGCTTTTAGATATATACCCGTGCTTACTATTTACTTGCATAAAACTGAAAAAAACCATAATATCTACCTACTTTATTAAAAGATAATTATTCTTAAAAAATATTTTTAAAGAAATACTATTAGATAGATAGATAGATAATACTTTTATTGCAACACTATAAAACATAAACATGAATAAAAGAAAAAAAATTATAAAGTTACAATTTGCCGGTCTTATTGCTTTCAAGCGATTTCTTCCAAACAACCAGTATATGTAGCACTATTAGTAAATGTAAAGGGTTTCGGGCGGCTACAAAAGTTCTGAATGGAGCTTCCATGGTGTACACACATTCAAATATATTATCTAGAAAAGCTATCGAAAGATATATCCAGTTAGGCACATACACGTATTTAACTTGAATATCAATATCAGGTGACTTTGCAATCTTATCTCCCAATGTATATTACAAATGATTGTTGCCTCTCAAGAGATTTGGTATTTTATCTGTTCATTTTATAATATCGTGCCATAATATTTCCTAAAATAATTTTATAAGCGTCTTCATTATTTTTGTGCTAGTGTTAAGAAATCTGTGGTTTTGTTGCCATCATGTCGTTGGACAGTGAGTGACTTTTCTATAAGTGTTTCAAATTGTCAACTAGGAAACGTTTGGCCTTCACCGTATCTCATTGACTACAAGGTCGAAGGTGTGAATACTTTACCCGGGATCCTCGCCCAATGGAAAACACTAATGTTTACTATCTTTGCTATGTTGCCAGCAGATTTTTTCTATTCCATGGGCAAACGCTAATGCTTACTCATTATTAGTTCATGCATGTAATTTGGGATTTTCTAATTAGGTACACTGGCCTGAAGCCGTGCAGCCCTTAGGCAAGTGGCATTAAAACTAATAAGAGTAGAATAGAATGATTATCATGACGTTTGATTGACTTTATATCAATCGCATACGATAATCTTTCTTTTCTATTAGCGTAATGCCTCTTATTGTTATTTTTTACCGTTTAAAGTTTATTTATTTCCCTGTGTGGTGCCGGGGATAAAGAATTGCACCACCCCATCTCTTCCCGTGGGTGTCGTAAAAGCCGACTAAGGGACTATTCCAGAGGATGGGCAGCAGCATCTCTCTGAGGTTACCCTCAACCTACTGCGATCGCCAACCCGCCTGCCAAGCGTGGCGATTATGGCAAATACCCCTCATATCCTTGGGGGAGGCCTTTGTCCAGCAGTGGACGTCTTTTGGCTGAGATGATGATGATGATGAAAGTTTATTACCGCGTTTAAAGGATCTCGCACTCGATGCCCTCCAACCAGGTCCCGCCCTGAGTGGGTGTGGTCCTGAAATAAACGAATCCTTACTTTCTTACTAAAAAACAGTATTTAATGGTAAGCAATGGCTAAAAACGTGTTTAAAATATTGTGTCTCTGTTTAAAGGTATTAGTAGTATTAAAAGTGACGTTATCGAAATACAATGTTATGTTAAGAATTATCAATATCAATGACTGTACAGATGAATTCCCCAAAATTTTCTTTCTCAGGTATTTTTAGTTCCATTCGCATTTTCCCCCAATTTCTTTATTTCCTATACGTTATTTCTACCAACAGATAATTTCGCCACACGCATTTTTTTCGACTCGTTATTTTTGCTACACGCATCTTTAGCTAAAGTATTTGATTTTAATGTTATTTTTAAAAAAAATTATTTAGGACCACTTACAGTTTATGTATTACATTTCATCTTGTAAAACCATAATTAATTATATAATAATCTAAATACACAAACTACTTACAAGTAGTCACATCTTTTTTTATTGTGTCTTATAAGGTAACTATGTATTTGTTAACAAAAATAATAAAAGTAATAAGGTATGATATTTAAAACTTCTGTAGAATCTTTAAATCCCATGCTGGTCTGGGAGGTGAAAATAATGTGTCAGCTGTCTAACCGACTAACGGACAAGGGTTCAAAGATGATCGGTCATCAGGCGATCGGCAAGCAACCTATCACTGATGTTTTATATTCCACTTCGGAGTAGGGTTGCCAACTATTTTTTCAGGAAATTAAAGTATATCTATCACTAACTAGTATAAAAAAAGATTTGAAAAAAAAAAAGTATTTTAAAATTTATTTATTTAAATGTTTAAAAACATATTTTTTTTGTACTTGGCACTATCTAATAATTTTTAATTGTTTTATAGCGCGTTCAGAAATTAGCGTTGCGTTTCGTTTCACTTCACCTGAGTCTGAGTATCATTCAGTAGTTCAGAAATTAAGTCAACAGGAATATTCCGTTCAAACGCACGCATTAGTCGGAAATAAAGTATTTTCCATACTTTAATTTTATTAAAAAGAATAAATATAGAATAAGATAAATAAGTATGGGGATGGAAAATAACGTAGGATACGTTATTTTAAAGTATGGTTGGCAAACCTACCACGGAGTCATACTGTCTACCCCTTTTTGGTAGAAGGACGTATGAGTAATTATTTATTTAATCTTTATTGCACAATAAAATAAAATACAAAAGGCGGACTTAATGCCAAATGGCATTCTCTACCAGTCGACCTAAGGGCTAGACAGAAAGATTGGTAAGCGGTGCGACAAAGAACGTAAATGAAACATATACTACATACATTTATAAGAACTGAAATATACAAATTGTTAAGTTTATAAAATTAAATGATAATAATATAATATATTAAACATACTATAAAAAAACCTAAATAAAAATAGACTAGGTACTTAATAATTATGATGGGAGTCTCTTTCGTGGGTATTGATTCCTGTAAAACAGTTTATACACCATAGTTTTAAAGACCATGAGTATGTTTGTATGTATTATGTTTAAAGGTGTTTCACTTATGCAACTGTGGATAAGTGTATTCAGTAGTTTCAATATACCGTCGTAAAGACTATATACTTCGTATGGGCGTATGAGTAAGCGCTCTTCGGCTTTCATTCATTTCAAAGATGAAAGCTGGCGACGTTGCCAAGATTATATTAACGAGTCTGCCAAAATTCATTTGTATACCGAGAACAGAAAAATGTTGTGCTGCTCTGGCGGTGTCTAGACAGCCGACCGAGACGCGACGTGACATGGAAAACTTATGTTATTTGTTTTTTTTTATTATTTTATTTTTAATATATTTTAGTTTTTTCAATACACAGACTAACGTCCTCTCCGAAATTTTAATTTCATGTTGGTACATACCACAGGTACTCTACTGTTTTGTTAACTCTTTTTTAAAATATTAGTACATACATATGTTTAATAATATATTGTTAAAACATTAGATAGAAATTACTAAGACCAATTGCATCAGCTGAAAAGCGTTGTTTTAACTCCTAGTAGCCTAAGATATGTATTTACGTGTATTTACGCTTAATCCAACACACTGATTTGGTTTAAAAGTTTTTGGTATGTTATATTTTCTGCTTTAACTTTCTTCATTTCTTGTGGAGACTGCGACTCGGCAAACGTAGTGTGATCGTGCTCAGTGGCGAAAAGAGGAAAAAAATCGAATTAAGTATTTATAAAATGCAATGAAAAAATTAAATGCATACCCGACCCAGCCAGGAGTTGAACCTGAGTCTTCCGCTTTCCGGGCGACTACACTGACAATTATGCTACCGGGAAGGCTGACGTAAGCATTTAATTTTTTCACTGTTTTGATTTTTGACTGCTTTTTAGCGGCAGCAGTGCCATCTATCCAACGGTTATTGTAACCGATGGCTAAGCAGTTAAATAATTCAGTGCTTACGGCAGCCTTCCCGGTAGCATAATGGTCTGTGCAGCCGTCCAGATTGCGGAAGACCCAGGTTCGATTCCTGACTAGGTCGGGTAGGCATTTAATCTTTTCATTGTATTTTATAAATACTTAATTCGATTTTTTTTCTTCTTTTCCTCTCATTTTTATCCGGTTTGTGATTTTCAATAATCAAGCCAATCTCCATTAATTGTAATGATCGTCACCAGTTAATTTTATGTCCCCACTGCTAGACAATAAAAATGGAAATATTTAATTCATCTTAAGTGTAGCAATTAGCACTTAAAAAAAAAACGACGGGTTGCACTCCGGGAGTGCCGGCAGAAGTGAAAACTTGAATATTAACGTTGTGCATTTTTGATATTTTGGAATGGTTAGGGAATAATTTTGCACGAATTGCTTTAATTGTCAGTATAAAAGTACTATCATTTATGTGGTAGAATACAATATTTATTTATTGCGCTATCGTACACAAACATGACAATTTATATTACATTAAAAAGCACTCGAACATTCGCGCAAGCGCCCTGCGCCGCCTAAACGAAACAGCAGGCATACATTTTCGCCGCGCCGTAGAAAGAGAGGGGGATACTTCCTCTCCTACGCCGCGCCGGCTGTCATCCGTCTTACGAATTTTCGATCAGGCCACGTGTCCTGACGGTCACGTGTACTGACGCGAATTTAACATTTTTTACCCATTACAAAAAAAGTGTACAACGCCGCTAAAGAAGTTGTCACTTCAAAAAGTAAAAAAAAAAAGTTGATCACTGGGTCCTGTCGAAAACTGATGGTGGTTAGTTTCAAAGTAGTATTGTTAGATAACTGTCGCAGTAGCGTGATGAGCGAAGGTGGGCATGGCCGTGTCGGGAGTACGGTCTAATGTCAGTGTGGCTTGCGTAACACATCACGTAGTACACACGGTGACAACGCGGATACCACGCGCTATTGATAAGTTTGCTGAATCTGCTACCTACTTTGTAAAGAGTAAAAAAAAACGTGTGTATGTTTGTTAAGGGTAATCTTTAGTACTACTTGACAGATTAAAAAAAATTACTTTAATAAAAAGCTACACTAGCCCTGTGTGATATAGGCTATAGTTTCTCCCGGTCAAAATTAATTACCGGCCGGGAATTCGATAAAGGCTGATGGATAGAAATCCGAATTACAATTGCACGAACCGCTGCTGGCCTAAAGCTCGTATTACATGTGATATACGATGATAATGACAACGACAGTATCTTAATTATATTTGAAAAGGATTAACAGATATCTATACACTGAATAGTTTTATAATACTAGTTTAAGTATCTACGGGCTTTGAATGACCTATGAAGGCGGTAATCAATGTAAAAAATGTACTAAAATCTAGAAAGCAAATGACCAAAAGTGTAATAATTAATATAAATTTAACCCTTAGATCTATTCACGTCTATTTTACATTTTTATTATCTCGAGACGTTTTTTTTTGTTTAATCTAAAAGCCAGTAAAAGAATCCGTTCTACTTGATGTTAGCATTAAGAGTCCAGTCAGTTTTCTACTTTAATTATGGACCTGTTCACGGGGCTGTAAAATATGTGAAAAAAACCCGAAAAGATTCAGATCTATCGCAATTATTTCACATATTACCTTTGGTTCGCATTTTTTACGGATAAGTCATAAGTCATTTATTCCATAAAACAATAATATCGTATTAGAAATCAACATACACATAATTTATAATATAATAACACAAAAATAAAAATAAAAAAATAAAATAAGATTAATCATTAGCATAAAAATAAATTAAATTAAACTAAACAAGCCATGCATTAACTATTACATTAAATTATTATCATTATTTCTATAATCGGTCATTTAAATATTCATCAACTGAGTAAAAACATTTTACCAATAAGAATGATTTCAATTTATCTTGAAATTTGTACGGAATATAAATGGTTTTCAACTCTATAGGCAAAGCATTAAATAGTTTAATGGCTTGAAATCTTACACAGTGACTTACAACGTTCAATTTAGTTTAATAATTTAAATATATAAGGTTTTTAGTTATAGGTTCTTTGTACATAATAATTTGTTCATATGTCATTGTAGACTTAATAAACGTTTATTGAATAAGATTAGATATTAATTTCCTCTCAAATCATTGTCGTGCTCAATCCGGGCCCATAACGTTCTATTTAGTTTTAGTTAGGTTTAGTTTTAGTTTATTTAATTTATTTATAAAATATTACCTATAATTTTAAGGTGTAGTTCTAGTATCCTTAAAATTAAAAACCACGGTTCTGGAAGGAACATTTTTGTTTTCGAATACCTACAAGGACGACCTTGATAGGAGACGACTCCTATCTCATTTAATCTAGCATTGCAATAATTTCGTCTAGGTGAGCGTGATTTGTTTTTATCAGTTTAGTTTGTTTATTCTGCTTTCCCACAGTTTATCTCTATTTTACTGAATTGGTTTTTGTTTTTGTGCTGACTATATTTTTATAATTATTAATTCTTGTTCTAAGGAGAAATTTTGATGATGGTATTAACAAAAGAGCCCAAAATTTTAACAATGAACAGTTATATAAAAATATGTAATATTTTTTGCAAAGAATGACCCTACTCCAAGTCCAGGCGCGAAGACAACTGGTGCAGCGTGAAAACAAGGCAGCATCAGTTGCCCTCACCCTGCCGACTACAAGGAGTCCCATGACGCCTCGTTTGGAGGACCCCTTATGATACGAAGGAGGGAAAACGTATGATCTAATAAAGCAAAGTGTTAAGAAAGATGTAAAAACAGCAAGGCTCCTTCAAGGGCCACTGGACCAACCGAAGCTTAACGCTTTCCTTCAAGAACGTCGCTTTCCTTGCAAGATCGCAACGCACTGCACCATCGAGCCTCTTCTACTGCGACATTCGTAATGCCACCGTTTATTTTGATCCAATTCAAATAGTTTACAAACAAATAGGTAATTCAATCAGGTTACTAATTTACTACGTTGTATTCCAAATCTGAATGCAAAACTATTTTCGTGCGGACGAATTTCGCGTTGTAGCGTTGTTATTTCTTGAGCGAAGATTCGGTCGAAACTTCGTTGGTCGTCGAATTATAATGTGCTCCCTGGACCGAGCCCCGAAAGTGTCATAAACATATCGGGGAGTAAACACGCCATTCGTCTCTACCTGCGAAACCGGGGACCTAATGATAATTGCCACAACGATTCGCAACCGACCAATTAAATTTATAGGTATGCCGCCGCGCCGCCATTATTGCGGCAATAATCGCGCGCATTATGTTTAATACCAAAACAAATTACGCACAACGAGGTAGTCGCGCAAAATAAACACAAATAAATCGGTCGATTGTACCTATACACCACACTACCACTAACTGTTAAATTTTCTGAATAGACTATGAACTTTATGGTAATTAGGTCCTTACCTAATTACCATTGAAATTGACGTTTTGTATGAAGATATTTTATAAAAGTTTATTTTTCATACTAACGTTTTTTTTAATTTTCTTAGTATCAATTTATGTTAACACTATAAAAATTGTAGAGTAGTGTGTTTGTTTCACTAGCTAAATATAGCAGACATTAAAAAGAAAAAAAAAACAAGTCCCTTCAAAGCTACAATAAAACAAAAAGACAATTCCGCGAAAACAAAGTTTTCAATTAAAAAAAAAATTGGGCGATATAGACACAAAATTAATAATCATTGTTATTACTGAAGCCTAAGTAACATAGTCCTAATCAAAGGTGTATAATAATATTAACAACCGGTATTGACTTTTAGAAGTAATACACCTATTAATATGTGAGAAAAAAACGTCAATTTCATAGGTACCTATACCTAAAATCCACTATATGGCATATGACTGAACCTTTATTGAAGACATTTGTCAGTTTTGTATAGGTTGATGTCCACTGCAGGCGTCTGTACCACTGAAACGCCTCGAAGGCCAAGTGCTAAGGCGCTCGGCTCTATAGTCCTGGGTACAATTCCCAGTTCAAGAACAAGGTGTTTCGCCGATTTTTCGATGCTCAGTCCGGTTTATGATCTTCAACCCGCATTTAGCGCGATAATTAAGAGCGTTTACGCCGCACACTAGCGCCGCCAATAAAAAAAAACATATCTAGTAATTAGAGATAGAAAATCAAATTATGCTCAACAAACTATATGATATGGCGTTATAGTTAAAAGTGGCCGTAACGTCTTATTTAACTAAACTATAACATGTGAGGTGTTCATTAGGTGACGTAAAAATGCTAAATTACTTCATTCATATAGTTTGTTGAGCATAATTTGATTTTCTATCTCTAATTACTAGATATGTATTTTTTTTTATTAGTGGCGCTAGTGTGCGGCGTAAACGCTCTTAAGCCAATCTTCATAAATAAATAAACAAACTTTCCTACACTCACACCAATTATCTAGCCCAAGAGAAGCTTCGTTATGAAACTCGTTAAATGGTTACTAGACAACGGATAGACATATTTAAAATACTTAAATACATACTTACAATACACAGAAAACACCCAGACCCGAGACAATTTAGAAAAACAATAATTTCTAAATTGACCCGACCGGGGATCGAATCCGGGACCTCAGAGATGGCGACACCATGAAAACCGGTGTACAAACCACTCGACCAAGGAGGTCGTCAATCTCCATCATTGTGACGATCATCACCAGCTCAGTTTGTGTCCCCACTACTGGGGCACGAGCCTTCCATAGGGATCGACCGAGCAGCCGATCCGATGTGCTTCCCTATGGCGGCTCGTCGGATGTGCTTCCCTATGGATGGCAACAACACAGAAAGAACGGGCCATAAACCACCACGCGGGCCCAGTGCGGATTGGTGGTTGTTAATGACTGCTAATGCAGCCGGGACCAACAGCTTCACGTGCCTTCCGAAGCCGAACGCTCGAGATGTTAAATTTTTGGTCACCCATCACGACGAAAGTTGTTTAACATTAGCAATCGCAGACCGGGCGTGTTCTCTTGTCACGATCACTTGGCGCTTTTACCCAGTAGTGAGACAGAATATTTTATATTGCCCTACTTTCTCGCCCTAATGATTTGGAAATTTTTCACCTCAATGCACGTAAATACAAGGAAAATGTCAAAGTTATTGGTCGTCACGTGAACCCCCTTTAGTATCTTTAGTATCTATAGTTTCACTGTAATTAATATTTTATTAGATTATAGATTAATTAGATTAGTTTTATTAATGATTTAATAACATCACAACGCATGCCGTGGCTGTCTTTAATTGAAAACTATATCATTGTTTTTGTTAGTATATGTTTTTGTAGACTGTCCAAATAATAAATAAATAAATAAATAAATATATAAATAAATATAGAGAGACAGACAAAGCAAGCGGACAAAAGTCCGTCGCATGCGCAATGCCTACTCTGCACCCTTGGTTGCATTCTCTATCATTGCATTCTCTGTGGAAACTTTACTGATCACTGTGTTTAGTCGATTGTAAAGCCTGTAAAAATTGTAAAGATTGTATTTATTTTTACATTGTATGTTTCCCAAATAAACTAACAAGAAAAAAAACCGGTATCGGTTGCAGATCTGCAATCGTGATGAAATCGTGCGCGCGCCGACGTCGACGTACAGAATTAATATACTACGTTATATATTTATAGCACCGTTATCGGTCAAGCTTATCAAATAATTCTTTAACCCGCGACGGTAGTGTGCGATCATTTCCAATTTTAGGGTTTCGTATTGGAGTATATCTAATTTATTTATATTAAATTGATTCAAAATTCAAAATCATTTATTCAGTTTAGGCTACAAATAGCTCTTATGAACGTCATTATGCCATCGGTTCGTAAGTCTACTCTGGGCGGGAGATCTTGTACTGAGAAGAACCGGCAAGAAACTCAGCAAGTGTCCAGCTCTTTTCTCCCTTACAGCGTCAAAAATATTGAAAAGTGCCCTATCATAAAAGGACACTTTCCATCACAAATAAACACACAAAAAATAATAATAAAGGACAATCACAACACACAAAAAAAAATAAAAAAATGTCTATGTTTGCAAAAATTACATCAGGGTAACACAGATTTGTAGATCATATTAAAAAAAATAATAACAGAAAAGAAACATATCTTATCTTACTACATTAAAGAAAAAATAAAGCAAAAGAAACATAACTTAAATAAAGACAAAATAAAAACTATATATAAAAATTGTTTTTTTTTTTTTTTGGAGAGAGACTGCTGATTGCCGAGGGGCATTTTCAGCTTCATCGGGCTTGTTTTAGGGGCGGCGAGGTACGTAAAGGGTACCTCAAGCCGTGTTGAAACGAAACACCTTCGGAGGATTTCTAGAGGGGTACGGCATCGCACACTTAAAAGTGCGCGTCCCCGTGCCCTCCCAGAGTCTCCGAAGGGTTCGGATCGGATCGTATAAAAATGTCCTCCAGCTGTGGGCGCATGGGAACAGTCCCAAGAATGCTGGCAACATTACCTTTATTATATTGTATTGGAATTATGTACGCGTTGCTATGTAATCAGTGATCGGAATGAAGGGGCTAAAATACCTAATGTTACCGACAAGACATCACTAAGCGTGGTTAACACTACCAAAAAGTTGTTAATTTATTTTTATCGAATCCCGGATCACGGAAATAGTTTTATTTCTTAGTAGGTAGTTAGTCTGTACTAACATTAAATTACCCATATTGCTGTATTTTATACCAATTCCAACGTCCGCATATAAAAAAAAATGATTTTGTATTGAAAACGTAAATCTATCATCATAATAAAATAGTCTTAGTTATGATTATGGTTTACTCATTTTACGCAAATGTTGCCAATAAATTACAATTGTCATTAAAATATTAGTAATAAATTTATTTATTTTCAGGCAACAAAACTTTTACAAACAGGCCCTTAGATAGGTATGTACACACGGCGGCAGATCAACCTACCCGAAACTGTCAAATTTCTACAATCAATTTTGAACTTTATGATTTGGTTATAAGGATTAATATTCATTGGAGAAATGTGACGGCTTTGGGTAGGTTGATCTGCCGCCGTGTGTACATCATTCCGATCACTGTTGATAATAATTTTGGTTGTTAATCGTTAATATTCTTTTATGTAAAAGGCTAAATTGGCTATTTCCCACCCGGGACCCCAGAGCTAGCAGCTACTTGGGCCAGCATATAAGCATAGCTATCCAACGTGGCAATGCTGCTAGCTTACTGGGCACTCTGCCTGATGGGGATGATTTGGGGCAAATTTTTTATTTATAGTTAATAGTAGATATAGTTTATAGTTTTTTGTAAGTTTAATTTTAAGTAGTTTTATTATTATCTTGTTTTTGTCTTTGTTTGTAAATAAATACTTATGTTATACTATTATGCTATAAAATATATTGTACAGATTTTATTTTAAAAATTAAATTTTAATTTAGAAACAGTGTTTAATTTTTTTTTTTAAGGTAAGTAGAATATAGACACAAATATAGGTTTGTAAGAAGGTGCCGGTTGAATTTCCGTTCGTGTGAATTTATTCAACGCCTTTTCAGAATTCTTGCTTTTTATAAAGATTATACTGGCTTTAAGATTAGGTGTAACTGTTTTTTATAAGCTTTTTTTCATCTGTATGTGAGCAATAAAGTATTTATCTATCTAAATTATACGGACTCTGTTAATTTTTTCACTGTTTCCGCTATTCGTTTTTAAACGTACGCAATACCTATAGGTATTTGATCTATTTTTCATGTATTACGTTATCGATTTCCATCATGTTTATAAATAAAGTATTGTGTGTTTGTTTGAACGTCGCAATAGCTGCGTGGCGTAACTTTGGTTTGCATGTAACTTTCAACCATTATCATTGCACTGGGGACGTGACAAGAATCTATTGACTGAGGTGTAAGATCGTGGTGACATAATCGAGACTTTTTTCTGCTAATAACCTATAAAATAAAATACAAAATCTTCTGTTAATCTATATTTATAAAAGTCAATTGCTGTTCGTTTGAGTGGCTAATACTCGAGAATGGCTGGACCGATTTGGCTAATTTTGATATTGAAATATTTGTGGAAGTTCAGGGAAGGTTAAAAAACGGTGAGAAACATAAATATTAATTACAATGGAAAATAGTAAAACCGACATTGTAATTTTCCAATACAAAATGATTTGTTTGTTTTGTTGTCATGGAAACTGTCAAAGCGGTACGAAGTCCGCCGGGTCAGCTCTATTGACTGAGGTGTAAGATCGTGGTGACATAATCGAGATTTTTTTCTGTTTATAACCTATAAATTAAAATATAAGACCTTCTGTTCATAACTTATAATTTTAAATACAAAACCTTTGAAAAACTATACCATCAATATTTTTTTGTTGATGATGTTGATATTTTTTTTTATTGTTTTCTTAAGTTTTACGCAAACATACACAATGACATTAAATTAAATTAAATTAAAATAATGTTTTATTGCAGTTTTTTTGTAAATTTTTTTGAGTATGTTACGCATAGGACGGTAAATGGCTGCATGGTAATGGCATAAAAAAATAAACGCGTCAATCCATCATCATGATGATGATGATGAAGCTTACGTGCGCTCAGTGCGCGCACCAGTTTACTAAAAAGATGAAGTGAAATGAAATGAAATGAAATATATTTATTAGAACACAGTATGAACTTATCTAAAACAAAACAAAAAAAACATAATTAAAAGTTAGTTCTAAAAGGACTCCACTCAGCATTTGCTGCAGTGGACAAAAACTACAACGCTGATCTTCCGTGGAGATCGGTTATATGTTAGCCAAGGAGTCGAAGTGGTCGCCATGACCGAAATCGGTCGGACCAATCATCATCAAATAAACGCTAAACACTCAATTTTTTTTTATTATAGTTTTTTCAAATGTCTCTTATATTTACCTCTTTACCGTGTCACCTGATTTGATGCGTTTTCATCGCACTTACCTTTTTCGCAAGTGTTTTACTGAATCTCATACACATCAAACCTTTGGAATCAAACCTATGGAAGACACTTTGGGCACTCCTTATTGTCGGTACAAATGGATTTGAGGGTGGTATTCCACCAGTAAGGTTAACTAAATATTTAAAGGACGATATTCATCATCATCATCACCAGTTGATTTCATGTTCCCACTATTGGGATACGAGCCTTTTTTATAGCAAAAAAAAATACTACAGAAAGGCTATACCACCACGCTTCTAGAGAAGTATTACTCCACGTACCATTAAACTGTGGAATGAGCTACCATCCGAGGTTTTCCTACTAAGATACGATATGGACTCTTTTAAAAGGGTGTAAAGAGGTTCTTCTCAGGTCGGCAACACAAAAGCAACTTCTCTGACGTTGCTGATGTCCATGGGTGGCGGTGGCCGCTAACCACCAGGCGGCCCGCCTGCTCGTTTGCAGACTGTCAATATATAAAATTGGTGGTTGTTAACGACTGCTACTGCAGCCGGGGCTAACGGCTTTATGTGCCTTTTGAAGCACGAGAAATGTAGACACGATACGTACGATATTCATATAATAAAAATAACGTATCATATTTTATTTGCTTGAGTTATTGTTATGTTCTGTTTATGGTTTTGTTTTAATAAAACTCTATATACGGAGGTCAAGGCAAGTTGTCTATATTGTATTTATCTATACTAATATTATAAAGAGGAAAGCTTTGTATTTTTGTATGTATGTTTGTAACAAATAAACTCAAAAACTACTGGACCGATTTAAAAAAATCTTTCACCATTAGAATGCTACATTAGTGCTGAGTAACATTGGCTATATTAAAAAAAAATCCACCCGACGGGACGGGACGGGTCGCTAGTGTTATATATTCAAATAGGTTCACACGCCTACACATTAACATCATACTACCACAAACTATCATACTTCCTATGTAGAGTTTAAACTTTATGTCTATCGCATATACATATCATCATCATCAGCCTATAAACGTCCCACTGCTGGGCACAGGCCTCCCACGTGGGGATATTGGGCCATAACACACCACGCTGGCTCAATGCGGGTTGGTGGGTTTTAACGACTGCCATCTTACGACAACAACCGGGATCAACGGCTTAACGTGTTTTCCGAAGCACGAAGGAGCTCGAGATGTTTTTTAATTGGTCACCCATCAATCGACCCGGCATTGCGAAAGTTGCTTAGCGGGCAAGATCGCAAGCCGAACGCGCTAGCCGCTGCGCCATCGAGCTCCTCCATATACATATATTTATTAAAGAACTAGTGGACCCGGCGGACTTCGTACCGCTCGACAGTTTCTATGACAACAAAACAAACGAAGACATCAAATGTTTCACAGCTAGGAACATTTTGTATTGGAAAATTAAATTGTCGTTTTTAGTATTTTCCGTTACTTATTATTTATGTTTCTCACCGCTTAAGGGTGCGCCGACCAAAAAATGCCAAAAATGCAGTTACGGTTAAGTAGATATTATTGAAAATACTATCGTATTAAATGAAAAAAATATATATTTAGTATCATAGGGAACGTGTTTACAATTTGTCAGAACCATAAATTCATAACACGCTATAATTTTTTCTACATTATCATTTAAAGTTGGGCAAAAATCATGAAAACGAGTGGCGGCGTTTAGTAGATTTCTTATAGTTTATCTAAATTATTGTACCTCTGATTTTGTCTAACATTACTACTTACATTACTCTATATTTTCGATTTATCAAGTGGTTATTTAAATAATTATTTTTTATTAAGCACCTTAAATTCCTTATACAAAATTAGTATGGCCGCGCGGCATCAAATAAATATGGACGACGACATTTCAAATAAAACATATGACACTTGTCACTTATGGACGGCGCACCCTTAAACCTTCCCTTAACTTCCACAAAGGTTTCAAAACCAAAATGAGCCAAATCGGTTCAGCCATTCTCGAGTTTTAGCGAGACAAACGAACAGTAATTGATTTTTATATAGGATAGAAGATAGATTTCGTCAGGTTCGGATAGTTTGTGCAGACGTCTCTACAATGATGCATCAGCTCTGAACATGCTCTGAAGGTACACACGGCGGCAGATCAACCTACCCAAAACTGTCAAATTTCTACAATCCATTCATCGGTCCATGGAGGATATAACGGTCACCCAGCGGCTGGGCGGGTCGAAACCGAAGTGAATCGAGTTAATCTTGTCATTGAGCTCAATCGGGTATTGGACCTCATATCTAATTGGGGCACCAATAATCTGGTTGAGTTCAATGCCAAGAAAACACAGGTGTGCGCGTTCACGGCAAAAAAAGTCACCATTCCTTCCCCTTCCAACTCTTCAGGGTACATCTCTACGCCTGCAGAGCAGTATCAACATGCTCGGTATGACGATACGCTGCGATCTGAACCAAAGGGACTACATCGAAGCCGTGATCAAAACAGCCTCACGAAAACTCGGAATTCTGAACAGAGTGCGGCGATTCTTTACGCCGGACCAGTTGTGCCTTTTGTACAAGACACAGGTACGGTCTTGCGTGGAGTATTGCTCGCACATCTGGGACGGTTCCGCTAAGTACCTTCTCGATGCCTTGGACAGATTGCAGCGTCGCGCTGAACGCATTATCGGCAATGCAGAAGTGGTAAATACTCTCGAATCTCTGCAATTGCGTAGAGACGTTGCGTCACTCAGCGTGTTTTACCGCTTATACCATGGCGAGTGCTCTGAAGAGCTCTTTGACCTCATCCCACCTTCTCCCTTTCTTCATAGGAGTACACGTGCTGCTCTTCGGAGTCACCGATTCACTGTCTCAAGTATCCCATCACGCACAAAGAAATTTAGTGACTCGTTTCTTTGTCGCACCTCCAAAAGATGGAATAGTCTACCAGCACACGTTTTCCCTCCTTCCTATGATATGGGGTCCTTCAAGAGAGGCGTGAAGAAGCACCTTGTGGGCCGGCAGAGTGAAGTTAACTGATGCTACGTTTGTTTCCACGCTGCACCAGTTGTCTTCGCGTCTGGAGTTCATTTCCACTTAACATCAGGTGGGATGGAGTCATTTGCCGAGCTAAGTATAAAAAAAAACAATCAATTTTGAACTTTATATAGTTTGGATATAAGGATCAATATTCGTTGGAGAAATTTGACAGATTTGGGTAGGTTGATCTGCCGCCGACTGTACCTGTTTGACGTATTTAACACATGAATATTCTCATGAGAAATATTGTTTACTAGTCATTAAATGGCATTATTATGTATACATTGTTGACGTGAAGCGATACGCGAAGATAATTAAATACTTACGACACGTTTAATTTTATTAAAATTATCGGAATAAAATACATAATTACGTTTTCACGGAATCATTTTATTTAGTAACATCGCAATTTTTTCGCATTAATCAATCGATAATATAATGTGTTAATATATATAATATTCCTTATTAATGGCATCCGATCCGATGTCCTTTTAGTTTATTAGTTTATATTAATTCGTTTATCATGTATCATTAATCATTAAGCTCCTCAAAGTATGACACATCTGTTTTCATTGATCAAGTCAAGGCTGGACTAGCGTATTGTACTACATATACAGTCACGAGCGCAGTTATGTAAACACTTTTCCGTTTATGACTCTTATCTAACTGCATTAAGAGTTGCAAACTATTAAACGTGTAATACATAGCATGCGCGTGACAGTTGGGGTATCTACGAGTATAATACATAATTTCATAAAGTTTTACGATAGGTATTTTAAAACACACGACTTGCACAAATCACAAAATTGCAAATAAAGCGCAAATTGTATTTAGAAATGCGTCTAATAGCGTCTCGCGTCGGCCGCATATATCTCCAGCTGCTGTTGTGTCTACACGCGACGTCCTATTAAACATTGACGCAGATGAAACAAAACACTGGCGTCCATTAAACTGCAGCCACGCCGTCCTATAACGTTAGACGGTGTAAACGCACCACATTAGAGCTGATAAACGTTAATCGGGAAACGTCGAGATTGTCAACCGTTGCGCGGCGTGGGTTATTGGACCCGGCGCGGTGGAGAGCGCGCCACAATGATGTTGCATGGCGTTAAACGTAATAACATAAATCGCGGTTACGTTGTATATGTGTTGCGGAGAGCGACGCAGGACACTTAAGTCCAATTCAGTCGCTGGTTCATTGCCCCTGGCGGTAATGCACGCGGGGTGACGTCACGCGATGCGCTCGGCGCGGTGGCCGGCGCGGGCGCGCCGCTATCCCGGACCAGGTGTGGCGTTTCATGGCTCGAACCCACCAGCACCCAGTAAATGGACCGCGAAGCACGCCGAAAGCGCGCCTAATCATAATTACTACTCTACAGTAAGTCACAATAACCATGCACCCACTACTCAGCCCTAGGCAAGCCCTTTACGGGCCAGTAACGAAGTGCGTGCTAATAAGGTCGTAAATGAAAATTAGCAGTGCAACAACGACGCCCGTGTCCAACTAGCGTGTGCGCAGCAAATATTAATAAACTTAATTAACTTTCAACGAACTCACTTCCACGAAATTAATTGGGGTCAAAGAATTTGAGTGCATACATCTCAATTAATTCGGACGCGCGGCGAGAGTCATCCGCGGCGCGGGCGGCGCGGCGGCGGCGGCGTCTCGATATGTGTTTTTTGTGCCCAAAGCCGGGTCTAATCATAATTCCGTGGAAGAGTCGTGTCATTCGTAATCCCTAACGCCTCCTGCCAGTTTAGCGGACAATAGGCATTAATTTTCAAAGGCGAGATAGGAATGTCGTCGGCGCAACCTCGGGGCAGGTAGAATTTTTGGCACCTTTATGATCAGATCCTGACGTGTCATAAGCCACCCACGGCCCTCATTAAGCCGGTAGTCGACAAAGGCGCCGGCCGGCCGCGCGGGTCGTCGGCCGCTCGCGTGCCGCAATTGCACACAATACAGCGCGCCTGCGCACCAAAAAGTTAGAAAAGTCCGGCCAGCGCGCGATACCATCTCGGCGCCGGCCGGCACCCGCGCCTACACCTCGTCTCCATTAAATTCGACCATTTTGTAACTGTCGCCGCGGAGCACGTCCGGCCGGTGCGTCCGCCCGCATTTAATTAGAACTTTACATTTAAGGTCCCGTGAAATATTGCGTGCCTTAGAGAATTTAAAGCTTTCACGGGAATACTGGGAACCGATAAATGCGGCTGTGAAGTTAAGCGATCCGATTTATTATGTGAACACTTTGGGACGGCGCGGGCGGCGATTGTTGCGACTTTAAATCTTTATTAAAGGATTTAGACGGTGCGGCGCGTGTTGGTGCAAGTAGGTGCTCTCGTTATGAACTTGAATTTAATGAATGAGTCGGTTGTGTGAATGGCGGGAGGATGAATGCGAGTCGGAAGTGCAGCCGGCTGCGGCGCGCTAGCTTGCGCCCGCGCACGTGTTTCCGCCGCTCTCCCCACCCCGTGTCTCGTAATAGGACAATTAACGTTTTTTTTTGTAAAATATTGCATTAAAATTTTCGTTACACAGAATTGCTAAAATATAAAATCAGTGCCTTGGCATATACTTGTCTCGTGACATTATGCTGAATGGTATACATTTGGTCGGAACGACAATACAAAAAGAAACAAAAAATGTAGGCTGACTTTTAGTTATAACTTTTATTTCTATGCAAAGTAGCAATATATAATGTTTCTTATTGTCTACAATATAGCATATTTGTCGGTTATTTCACATAATGCTATCCTCAAAAATGTACAATACAAATAGCTAAATCATTAGGAAGTAATTGTATATGATGCCAAATTAGGAGCGTTTTACATAACATACTCAAGGTATTTTAATTTAAATAAATTTATCAAATAAATCTTCTAAAAGGATCCTTTGTATAAACATGCCATCATTTTAATCTTATTGGAATCGTTAACAAAATTCTCGTTATTAGGGTGCTGGCTGAGTAAGCTTTGTTGTTTATTTATCTATTTATTTGTTTATTTATTATAGACATACCATTTGTTGACCCAAGAGTGACCAATGCATCCACGTCAAATGACAATTTAGTGTGGAATGTGGACTGAAGCCACTGTGTTCAGTGGTTAGACCACCGACCGGTATGAGATCCCGAGGATTCATTTCTTTCCGGAGTGTAGATGTTGTATTTTGGCAGGATAAATTAAAATAACTAATTTAAAGATTACAGCTTGATGTAAATGTAAATGTATGGACTTAACTTTACACACACGTTGTACATACATAATCTAAGAACATCTTACAAACAAAAAGGTTTTCCATCCATAAATTTTTCATTAACACAAAGATTTAATTGAAATGAAACAACTTTTACGGATCTACTCGCGTTTATTTTGCAAATTACTTACTTAATGTTTATACTGACGTTTCGAACCCTTCGCAGGGTCCGTGGTCACAGGGAGACTGAGGTGTTGGTCGTCTCATAATTAGTTGGTAGCTTTGTATACCCTCATTTAAATTTGATTAGGTGCGTTCCGTTTTACGTCAAGATAAACATTAAATAAACGTCAGGATAAACATTAAATAAGTAATGTGTAAAATAAACGCGAGTAGATCCGTAAAAGTTGTTTCATTTCAATGTGCAGTGTTCGCGTAAACTTCAGAAAACAAAGATTTAATTCAATCTTATAAAATAAATAAATAAATAATCAAATAAATATCTTATTGTTTTAATAATAATCCTCAAAACTATATTGATAGGTATTTATTTTTAATCATAACCAAGGTGACGATGTTACTTTTGCCGAATTGTTAGTTACATCATCATCATCATCATCATCATCTCAGCCAAAAGACGTCCACTGCTGGACAAAGGCCTCCCCCAAGAATATGATATAAGTTACATCATGATTACATTAAAATACATTGTAGAGCTATTTCAATGAACATTTTTTTACAACGCTTCCCCGATTTACAATAAAAAATTAAACACGTAAATAAACTCACCCTTTCAACAAACATAGTTTTTCGTGCTAGGTCCAGCCGAGGTGAAATCGGTGCTTGCATTTCGTGATCCCGAGCCATGCCGGCTCTGTCACGGGGATGGCTCGGGGATACTAGGTTATTTAGTGGGTTTTCCCCTCCCCTCGTCGAGCTTTTAGTAGCTGGACGAGGGAAGAGAAGGAGAGTTCCACACATCCCAGGGTGCCCTTAGCCCCGGTGCATGCGCAAAGCATTTTTATCTAGTATCTTATCTTATCTTAGTGGAGCCTGCTGACATTTCCCTTTCCCAGTAGCACTACGGACCACCGGGATCTTTTGTAACGCTATGGCAGAATATAAAAAAAAATCGACCAAGATAGTCGCCTTTATTTGCTTTTCTCCGTGATTAAAAACGTGTTGCTGCCGAGGTGTGGCCATATTACCGCTTTTCTTAGTTGAAACATAGTCAATTATAAACAATAAACCATATTGTTAAGCGTCAAATTAGGACAATATAACTATTCCAACGATGACAAAATGTTTTTACAGTTACGAACATCCGGAGGATATTGGAATCTACCGATTGAAAGTTTAAAACTATTTAAATAACGAGACTAAACAGGCATATAAGGCGTTCCAAACGATATAGTAGATTTCTTTTGCCAAATAATGTGTAAATCGGCCGATCAGATTCATGCTGGATTCGGATTCGTAGCCGGCGATATTTACACGTATTTTTTTCGGTTTGGTTAGTGGTAAGGCTTGTTTTAAATCTACATAGCTACCACCATCTTGCTATCCGTGCGGAGACGGAGAAAGAATACTATTCTCCGCCCTTCTCCTCCGGTGGGTGTCGTAAGAGGCGACTAACGGATTTTCGAGCTTCCATATGCTCCACTGCGTGGTAGGGCTTGCCCGTCTGGTTAGTGACCACCGTACGCATGGTGTAAAACCCGTCAAGTGACCGCTTGTCGGTCGCGTTTCGGGATCAGCCAGCGTATAACCAGAGCTCGAGTGGATGTAACTGCGATGCACTTGGTCTGTGGAGGCTTCCGTCAAACCAGTGCCAGGAGGACTTCGTGAACCCGCCGACCAGGGTGACCCGTAGAAACGGCTGTCCCGCTGGCCGCCCGTGGCACAGTACAGGGGCCCAAGCGAGCCTAACCAGCTCGTGAGGCTGCCTCACCATGCCACGCATAATCTCGGGGTGGTCCGTCGTGCCGGTTGGTGACCGGAAGGTGGGGTCCCGGCGGCCATTCCCGGGGGGGTTCGGGGGCCCTTCCGTTCGGCGGGTTAATTATACTCTTCTGTAGGCAGATCCCTGGTGAAACAGGCCGCTGAACTTTGACTATTTGCATCGCGGTAGCATTTCCTCGATTCACGCCTCCCTCCTTTTCTCCACCATGACAGCGCCTCACAATAAAACTGGTCCTACAGCGGTGCACACCCCCACCACAACTATACCGTTTGAGGTCGAATTCGCTAACATCCGCGGACTCCATGCAAACCTCAATGCCGTCCACCACCATCTTGAGACGGCACGGCCAGCAATGTTGTTTTTGACGGAGACGCAAATAATCTGTCCGGCCGACACCAGCTACCTGCACTATCCGGGCTTTGTGCTTGAAGAATCCTTCAAAGCCAAAGCCGGAGTTTGCTTGTTCGTTCGGACGGATGTTTGCTGTCGCCGTCTGCGCTGTCTGGAGGACCCTTCTTTTTCCCTCCTTGTGGTACACGTCGACTTGGACTCACATAGCCGTGTCTACGTCTGCGTCTACCGATCCCATAATGGCGACATGGAGACAACTCGACTTTTGGACCATCTTAGTCGGGTAGCAGATGATGCGCAGGAGCGGTTTCCATCGGCGGAATTGGTGTTTTTGGGGGACTTCAATGCTCACCACGAGTTGTGGTTAAGTTCCTCCAAAACTGACCATGCTGGTAGAACTGCCCATGCTTTCGCTCTCACGCACGACCTGACTCAACTGGTGAACCAGCCCACCAGGATCCCAGACGTAGTCGGTCACGCGCCCTCTTTGTTGGACCTTCTGCTGACGAGTCGCCCAGCTGGCTACCGAGTGGAGGTTCGAGCTCCTTTGGGATCTTCGGATCACTGCTTGGTATCCAGTAAAGTGCCTCTTGCTCCGCTACCGCCTTCAGCGGTATCGAAACGCCAGATTTGGCACTACTCGTCGGCAGATTGGGATGGTATGCGGGACTATTTCGCATCCGTTCCTTGGGGGCAGCGCTGCTTCAGTGGGAAGGACCCGACAGCTAGTGCGATTGCAGTTGCTGATGAGATAGTTTTAGGGATGGAATACTATATTCCGCACTCCTATCTCATCAGCAAAGGCAGGCGCAACCGTTAGTTCAACCGCGAGTGTGCCAACGCTGCTGATAACAAGCAGGCGGCATACCGCGCTTGGATCAGGGGTAAAGCTCTTGGGGATCCCGAAACCCGCTCGCTGAAAGCAGCCTATAATAATGCCACCAAGTCCTGCAAAAGAGCTTACATTAGAGCGGATGCCCAGCGCGTTGCACGAGTCGGCCAAGAACTACTGACGCATCTTACGGGCAGCCGTAGCTACTGGCGTCTGGCCAAAGCCGTGCAATCGAACTTCTGCCAACCCTCGCTGCCACCATTGAGATGTCCTGATGGAACTTTAGCTCACAAGCCGCAGGAGAAAGTCGATCTCCTGGCCAAACTCTTTGCGGCTAACTCCCGAGTCGATGACTGCAATGCACAGCCACCTACAATTTCTCACTGTGGCCACACAATGCCCGATTTTAAAATCAGGCAGCGTGACGTCCGTGCGGAGCTGCAGTCAATCGATGTCCGGAAAGCTAATGGTCCTGATGGCATCCCTCCAATAGTCCTAAAAATGTGTGCAGCGGAGTTGTCCCCCGTGTTAACGCGCCTTTACCGTCTCTCGCTCTCTTCAGGTTGTGTGCCGGAATCTTGGAGAGAAGCTAATGTGCAACCGGTCCCCAAAAAAGGAGATCGGTCAGATCCATCGAATTACCGCCCCATAGCCGTAACTTCAGTTTTGTGCAAAGTAATGGAGCGCATTTTAAATAAACAACTTGTCCACTACCTAGAAGAACACTCCATAATTCACGATCGCCAATACGGGTTTCGGCCGAAACGGTCAACGGGTGATCTTCTAGCGTACGTTGCACATCTTTGGGGTGAGGCTATTGACAAGCGTGGTGAGTCGGTGGCTGTTAGCCTTGACATAGCCAAGGCTTTTGATCGGGTCTGGCACAAAGCTCTTCTCTCCAAGCTCCCGGCATACGGTCTGCCTGCTCAGTTCTGCAACTGGGTCGCTGGCTTCCTGCATGAGCGCAGAATCCGTGTTATATCTGATGGATGCGCTTCGCGGCTCATGTCAGTGAACGCTGGTGTCCCTCAGGGGTCCGTTCTATCCCCCACGCTGTTCCTTCTGCATATCAATGATATGCTTTCACTTGGAAATATTCATTGCTATGCAGATGATAGTACGGGCCATGGAGGATATAACGGTCACCCAGCGGCTGGGCGGGTCGAAACCGAAGTGAATCGAGTTAATCTTGTCATTGAGCTCAATCGGGTATTGGACCTCATATCTAATTGGGGCACCAATAATCTGGTTGAGTTCAATGCCAAGAAAACACAGGTGTGCGCGTTCACGGCAAAAAAGTCACCATTCCTTCCCCTTCCATCTCTTCAGGGTACATCTCTACACCTGCAGAGCAGTATCAACATGCTCGGTATGACGATACGCTGCGATCTGAACCAAAGGGACTACATCGAAGCCGTGATCAAAACAGCCTCACGAAAACTCGGAATTCTGAACAGAGTGCGGCGATTCTTTACGCCGGACCAGTTGTGCCTTTTGTACAAGACACAGGTACGGTCTTGCGTGGAGTATTGCTCGCACATCTGGGACGGTTCCGCTAAGTACCTTCTCGATGCCTTGGACAGATTGCAGCGTCACGCTGAACGCATTATCGGCAATGCAGAAGTGGTAAATACTCTCGAATCTCTGCAATTGCGTAGAGACGTTGCGTCACTCAGCGTGTTTTACCGCTTATACCATGGCGAGTGCTCTGAAGAGCTCTTTGACCTCATCCCACCTTCTCCCTTTCTTCATAGGAGTACACGTGCTGCTCTTCGGAGTCACCGATTCACTGTCTCAAGTATCCCATCACGCACAAAGAAATTTAGTGACTCGTTTCTTTGTCGCACCTCCAAAAGATGGAATAGTCTACCAGCACACGTTTTCCCTCCTTCCTATGATATGGGGTCCTTCAAGAGAGGCGTGAAGAAGCACCTTGTGGGCCGGCAGAGTGAAGTTAACTGATGCTACGTTTGTTTCCACGCTGCACCAGTTGTCTTCGCGTCTGGAGTTCATTTCCACTTAACATCAGGTGGGATGTAGTCATTTGCCGAGCTAAGTATAAAAAAAAAAAAATAAAAAAAATAAGAGTAATTGCATATTATAACACTGTAAGAAACATTGTAGTGTTTAAAAAAAGATAAAGTGTTGAAAAAAATCCACGAGCGGAATTCGAACCCGCACCTCATGACACGCCGGGTCAGGTGCACTGCCAACACAATGTTGGCGTAGTCATAGTCATAGGTATTTATTGCATCATGTTGTACAAAGATTTTATAAAAACAGTATTAAGTCCCAAACATGGCCCTGCAAGGGCATTGCAACAATAAACATAATTAATTATTAATAAATTTAAACTTAATTAACACGAATTCTTTAGATCGGCTCTTTAACTTATACGTAATATACTTAAATAACTTAACTATTAAAAAACTCTAGTAAACTATAAAAACAATTCTCTGCTAAATATTTTTTTAACTTAACATAAAACTCTCTATCTACTTACTATGCTATACTATGCGAGCGTTTTCGACTGTGAGATTTCCAAGACGCTCCGCTCGGGACTGAATGATGGCGCGAGCGTCGAATTAGGCAATAAGTATGTGGATTTTATTGAACGTTTACTTGTTATTAAAATTATAATGGCCGACAACTATTACATATTCAAAGACAATTTGTTTGGTATATTCATCTTTTTCTGAAACGGTGTACCTATAGCCTGAATAAAATGATATTTAGTTATTAATAAGACGTATGTTTGATATTATATTCGATGCAGGAAATTGTAAAATATAAATGAAATAAATATATTTATTAGAACACAGTACAAACTTAATATCGTGAAAATACCAGCCGAAATTACTAGATAAAAGGCCAATGAATAACATATTTTTTTTTTGGATTTAAAATTCTTATACATTTCGAATAAAACTCATTTAAATACACATTTTTTTTGGAAACCCTCGCCTTAAATTAAAAAGCAGCACTGATCCCAATTGAGATCTAGCGAGAGATATACTGAGTTACAAACTAAGGAGACTGCAGAAGAAGGTTCGTACAGACGTAGACGCGCTCGGACTCTGAATCGCGCAATAGCCGCGCTCTGACTGTTCAGAGTGCCTAATGTGAGTTTTGTTTACATACATTTATTCGATTACGTTTACGAAAACGGAAATTTGTATCACAAAATTTTAACTCTTCACGTACTAGATAGTTCAATAAGTCCCGAGACTTACTTGGAGATGGCGCTTAAATTAAAAACTCTTTTGATTTTTAGAAAGTACTGGCCATCCAATGATATGTTTTAATTTTTTTTGAAAATCGAACATTTTAAATATTGATTTACAGATATTTAAGTGTGAATAGAAAAGTTAGAAAAGCGTTAGAGAGACTGTATTGCAGTTGAAGGAGATTATGTTGATGAATAAAAAATAATTTTATCAACAAAAAACATTGTTTTAGTATTTAGTCTCAGGACTTATTGAACCAAGTTATGTCGCCAGGAGGTTGCTTCAATGACATACTAATTTTCGTTATCGTAAACGTAATCGAACGAATACGGATAGTTAACAAAACTCATAATAAGCACTCCGAGCTGTTCCGAGAGTACGTTGATCGGAGCACGGTATGTATTATGGACCAGCGTCCAGATGGCTAAAGACACTAGGATGACATATTGTTTTCAAAAGTATACGTGAACACTACACATTGAAATGAAACAACTTTTACGGATCTATTCGCCTTTATTTTACACATTACTTATTGAATGTTTATCCTGACGTTTCGAACCCTTTGCAGGGTCCGTAGTCACAAGGAGACTGAGGTGATGGTCGTCTCATAATTAGTAGGTAGCTTGTATACCCTCATTTAAATTTAATCAGGTGCGTTCCGTTTTACGCAGCTCTTGCTGTAAGCTCTTGCTTACAGTATCTTTTGGTCTGGCAGTATGGTGTTGGGGCTGGAATTCAATATTTTGTATGATGGGATCCCAGGCTGGTGGTAGATTCCAACCATCTTCTCTATTGAAATTAGGATGTTTTTTAATTTCAATAGCCTCGCGTATCATCCTAGGGATGAATCGTTGTTCTCTAGCGAGTATTTGTGGTTTATCAAATCTGATGTAATGGTTGAGCCCCTAATAATAATAAGTAATGTGTAAAATAAACACGAGTAGATCCGTAAAAGTTGATTCATTTCACCACTAGGATGAATTACAATATTTTTTATTAGCTACTAACACAGAATTAAGTAAATTGTTACTAACACTAAGGATGCAAATCCGAAATAAATATTTTATTTTTATTTTATTAAGCTTACATTTTCGTTTCTCCTTATTGTGCGACAGAGCGGTGCGCGTACGTCACTTTCTTTATCATCGCAGGCAGGGCTGCACACAAGGGTATAAGGTTTCGCTGGGCTGGGCTGACGCGATTAACTATAATAATTTAATGTATTGAGAGGAAACACTAAGGTCGACTGAATTGAAAAATATGTATGAAAAGTAGACAAAATCAACGTTTCGTAGTCCCCTGATTTCTCGTTCAAAACTAGACCGATTTAATTACTTTTTTCATTAAAAATTAAAGAAAGGCTTTGGCTGTGTCCCTATGTTTTGCTTTTTTTTATATAATCTCGTAAAATTTGGGAAACAGCTTAAAATCTGGTCAATTTTTAAGGTTTTAAAAGGTTCATATATTTTTTAATAATTAATTTATGAAAAAAAGGAAAACATAGGGACACAGCCAAAGCCTTTCTTTAATTTTTTATGAAAAAAATAATTAAAGCAGTCCAGTTTTGGGGGAGGAATCAGGGGACTACGAAACGTTGATTTTGTCTACTTTTTATACATATTTTTCAATTCAGTAGATCTTAGTGTTTCCTCTTACCGCCACAAATGCTAATGGCGTAGTCGTCGTTAATATTGGGATTAATCTTTGTCTCGTGTTTGTGATGAAATAATCGTTTTACTTGTTTATTATTATTACAACCTTTTATTTAACTAGCAATGTATGTATATTTGTTCGGGTGGAATCTTGCAACTCAATTTTGAAGCAGATATCTTCAACCGATTGAGCTGAAACTTTGTATACACGTTCAGTTTGGATGACAATGCATGGTTAACTGTGTGACGTCATTCTGAATCCAACAAGGCGACACACCTAAGATGGCGGATTAATTATTTTTATTACATTCCTACAATATGGGTATCAAATGAAATAGTTTGCTGAGAATAACTCAAGTAACGTCACTCTAAATCCAATATAGCGGACTAAGTTTTCAATGCTTAAAAAAGTTAAAAATAAATTAAAAGTAAAAACCTATTTAAAAAACAAGCTTTTATTTAAATGCGCTAAAAAGAAAAAAATAAACTTTTACTTTAAAACTTTTACTATCAACTTAGAACGTCATTACACATTTTATATGATAACAATATTTACTTGTGTAGATAAACAAGTAAATTAAATGAATTGATGTGATTGATAACTATTAAAATTTTCAATCTAAGTAAAATACGAGTGCTTAAATCTCGCGACAAGCTTTTATATCATATAAATTGTATAATGACGTGAAAAGTTGATAGGTAGTAAAAGTTTTAAAGTAAAAGTTTATTTTTTTCTTTTTAGCGCATTTAAATAAAAGCTTGTTTTTTTAAAAGGTTTTTTCTCTCATTGACAGTCTAATAAATGCCCCACTGCTGGGCTCCGAGCTTCCCACTTACACAGACGGGGATTCTTAACCGCTATATAGGTACCTACTTTAAATTGTTATTTTGCATTCTTATGGTATATTAATCTTGAAATTAAAAGTAGAGTTTGAAAAAGATGACTTTGCCTCAGGTGCATGAGACCTTTAGACAAACTTTTGGAAATCAGGTGACTGACTTTTTTTTTATTTTATATTAACGAGTAAGCAGTGCCTTGATCTCACCTGATGTTTAGTGATGATAAGGCCAAAGATGAAAGCGCACTTCACCCGGGATCCTCAACTAGTGAGGCACTGGCTATCTTATCTCTAGCTGCCGGAACACAACAATGCTACAAACATTGATGTTATGGCGACATATTTAGATAAGATGGTGGTAGCTAGCCAGGCGGACAAACAAGCCCTACCACCAACCAAACCGAGTACACAAACATGTACCCCCCGTTAGGAATCGAACTCGGGACCTCTGGGTCTAAACCGGTGGTTTTAGCCACTAGACCACAGAGGCGGTTAAACTGCTCTTTCAATTGATCCAAGTAAGTATATAGCTTAAAAGATTAGGTTTAAAAATAATGACTTTTAAAACCTTAAAATCTGCAACTGGCTTCATCTTTAGCAGGTTTGTTTGGTTGAAAAGCCAAATAAACTTTTTTGTAAACACTGGCAGTCCCACTTTTGGGTGTAATTTTTTTTTTGGAAAGTGGTACAAGAACATGAAATACTTAAATTATAAAAACTAATAATATCAACTTTTTATTTACGAAAAGAAATGCAAATAGTAAAACTCAGTGGCGTCATGTAAAATAGACTCGTACTGATATCACTTATTTACACAACATATTATCACATCTCAACATATTATTATTATCTTGATTCAATGAAAAAAAAATATGTTCAGATAACCAAACGACATGTTTGCAAACGATAAAATAATTCTTGTACACAACACACCTGCACATAAGAATACCACTAACTGTCAAATTACCTCAATACACTTTGGACTTAATGGCTACGGCTTAAGGTTGTTACATCGATGTGGTCTCTGTTGAGTTATGATTAATTTGATTGGAGGGTCGTGTTCCATCGTCGAACAGGTGCGGACTGATTGTTACTATTATTTTACTAGTTACTAGCTGAGCCGGTGGACTTCGTACCGCTTTGACATTTTCTATGACAATAAAACAAACAAATCGTATTTCTATTTATTTATCATTAAGCAATTTTTTTTCTAGTAATAAATATAGCCTATGTTACTCAGCGCTAATGTAGCATTCTAATGGTGAAAGATTTTTTCAAATCGGTCCAGTAGTTTTTGAGTTTATTCGTAACAAGCAAAAATACAGAAATACAAAGCTTTCCTCTTTGTAACATTGGTATAGATTCAATAATTTTATTACCACCTATGTGTCGACTACTCCGGAAGAAACAGATCACAAATATAAAACTGGTCCTTATAAGCACCCCAACAACTATATAGAGATAACGATAGGTAATGTATAATATTAGTAAATATTTTATCAAATACCTATCAATATAATATTGCCACTGTCACCCTCACATGCGCGAATTCATTCCGATAGTCACGCCAATTAATTACATTATTTACAAAAAATAACTCTTTTTTTGTGCAGTACTGCTATCAACTGGTACAGTACAATTTTCTCTGATGTTACAGTAACCTAACTTAGTGGTGATCGTCAATTTGTTAAAATATATACTTTTTATTATAAGTGCTTATCATACTTATCACTTTGAAAGTAAACATAAAACGAGAAAACCAATTTATAAGAATGAAACGAATTCATTGTACCCATCAAAAAAAAATGCCTGCTGTCAGTGTTAAAACAAAGTCATGACGCCAGCGCCATTTACACTCTTAAACTGGCGCGTTTCATTCTAAAAAGAACAGTCTATTTAGTATGAGTATCTGGCATACATACATACATATAACCACCACGTAACTAAGCCTGGTGCAACTCGGTCGAAATTTAATTCCCGTTATTCCCTGATATAAAACTTTGTTTAAAGGTTTGCCTATGATACATAAAGTAGTTTGCATTATTCCCTGTTATAAAACTTACAACGCCATTTGTTTTGCTCTCAGCCTTCCCGAGCAGCGGTGAACTGCATGCATTACTTAGAGGTCTGTGCTCGATAAACGTTTGCCAGCTGCCATCAAGTCGCGCTGGCGTCTTCGGTGCCGAATGTCAATCGCGCAGAGATTACCCACTCGATTGACAGTCGCAGGCTATGCCTCGAGGACGGCTGATTAGGGCTATCGGCCACTTGTTTCAATTTATTCTGCTAAGCGTTGGAACTGACTGTAGGCTAGTTGGTAAGCTCCCTGTACAAGTTTTGTGAAATGTCGCGTCCTAAGAATGTTTTTGAGCTCGAAAAAGTTAGTTTTGTGAAGAAGGTTTGTCGTTTTCCTTTTGTTTCTACAGAGGAACTAAAAAATATTGCGCCTTAGAAATATTTATGAATTTGAAAAAGTCAGTTTTAAGAATAGGTTCCTTAGTAGGCACTTTTACTAAAGTATGTTGATTGTAATAGTAAACTCGTCTTTTTTTATCATTCGCAGAAATAAATATCGCCATTGTTTAAATTACAAACTACTGACAGCCCTGTTGCGCTGTGACATGTTTGCCCTGTATGTACTTACCAGCTATTAGTATGGATAATAGTAGGATGAGTTGTTTTCTCATGCGGTGCGTAATGGATCTGCGCTATTCACAATGCCAACACACAATAAACCTTATCAACATTCTTACTCCTAAGAGTCTTAATATATGCTAACATAAACAGCAAACCTCTTTGGAATCTTTCAATACATTTTCAACTCAATATTTCTTGATATATTACGCGGCGGCGTGCTGTCCGTCGTAAGACGACATTTTAATTAAATAATGAACAAGGGAGTTATTTATGTTTAAATTATAGGGATTAAAAGTATGATTAAGCAGAAATAAAATCTATTTTTATTATTCAATTAAAAGATTGATGATATTTTTAATTTGTAAAATAGATATTTGTGACACGAAGTTATGGTTGTAATAACGTTAACAACGTCAGCATCAACGGATTATCAGCATTATTTTCAATATCATAATAAGCATCAGCATTAATCGATGCTGATTAAACTAACGCTAAACTAAATAACTCTGTGTAATATCTGTCGATCAAATAAAATCGAAACTGTTTCATCCAAAAAAAAAAAATCAAAATTTTGGAATGTCAATAAACTTTTTGGTTAGCTGAGCTTATATTATGCTCATTACTCGTTCGATAGTGAGTGCGCAAACGCCAGCGGAGCAGACACAGAAATGTGAGCGGTCTTTTATGTTTCCGAATTCGGCCCAATCGTGCCCATTTTCAGTGCGCACAAAAAACCGCACACGCGTCCGCATCCGCTAGCGCTGTAGCCTTGTGACTATTTACATTAATTATATGACTAGTTGGGAATGTGTTCTCAGTAGGTACCAGTACTAGGACATTATGCATTTTTGCGTAAACAAACGATTAACATACACAACCAATGGACGGAACGGCGGCGCAGCGTATATTAGCACTACTAGATGTCGTTATTCAGATTACAGTTTAATGCAACTTTGTTAGAGTCAATCTATAGTTTACGACAGTTGCCTTTTACATAACAGCACTTTCAGTTATACAATGAGCTTGTATAAAAGTAGTAAATTCTCATTACAATTTTAAAGGCTTATAAATAACCATGTTGCAAATTGACTAGCGAGGAAATTAAATTACTATTAATTTTCTAGTACGACCCGTTTTTCATGTGGTATCGTAATCACCATTGCAATAAGTGGAGTTACCGCAGAGCGTGTGAGGAAAGCGCCCAGCCGTCTGCCCACCTCGCCAACACCGTTCTCTGGAACCGTAATCCTGTAGTAAGTGTGACGAGCGACCAGGATCACCACAAAAACTGGAACATGTCGCAGTGTGAGCAGCGCTGCGAGCTATTGAGCTATAAACACAGAGCGATGACCGCTCCTCACTAACAGGTGCTGGTCACATATTATACGATTTTTTTATATGTTTACAGCCATTTAAACAGGCCAGACGTAAACAAACCCGTGAACACAAATTTTAATATAAAACTATGATAATATGAGAGCCGGTAGTAACGATAGCTCGTGTTCAAGGCACGGATAGTAATTTATGTTTAACGGCAGCACTATTGACAACTTGCAAATATATCATATTCCAGCTGCATGCATAGGGAATGTAAGTCTATGGCGAGACGTAATTCCACTCTCGTATTCTAATACGTCGGCCCGAATATATCGACACGCCACAGTCGGCCATCTAGCTCGCTCGCGCTGTGTCGACGGGAGACAGAACTAAAGTGTCGAATCGAAAATGCGGGTTGGACATATCTAAATAGGGGGGCTGTCGGTCCGGTTGTACAGTTGCACTCCTTAGATGGCCACCAGCGGCGCGGGCGCCCGTTTCTCTTATGCGCCGGCGCCTTGCTACTGCATTTGAAGCGTTGCACGACTCGAGCCAGACCTTCTATCACGTCAACATCGAAATCGTTATTGCACTAAAACAAAAACAAAACACTGTTAAAGCGATTCAGCTCCGAGTGATTTACTCCGAAAACATCATTAAAATAGATCCTTAAGAAGCAGTTGATAAATATAGCGAGCATTACAAGCGCGTTGGAAATAAAAACGATAAAAAACGTGGCGAGTGCCCGACGCGGGCGGCTCTAAGTCCCCTAGACCGCGCTCTGTCAAAATATTGTCAAAGTGAATTCCGCGCGTCCAATATATTATAATGATTTTCCACTTGGCAATAATCCTGGCTATTTATTTCGATCTCGGTAGATATTAAACCGCATACCGCATATATCTAGGCGAAGCGTCATCTCTTCGCTTGGGTTGTTGAACTTGTTGACAAAGATTGCTTATGCGTTGCAAAAATGTGTGCAAAAGCAACGTTTAGATTGAACTCTGCAATCTTTTACTGGGCCACTTTTTTCAGTTAAGGCAGAGATGAAAGAGCTTTTAGTATGAACGCATAGTGTGTCGTGTCGCCGGTGGCGTAGTGTCTCAGAGTGACGGATATATTTAGTGGTGATAGCGTCACAGTCTGTGCGGAAACGTCTGTCGGCGGCGTCTGCGTCTGGTGTTGGAGATTGCAAGACCAAGACCTTGGTACCTCCGTAGCCAGCCCGTGATCTAATTCTAGATTTCGCGTTTCTGCGACAACTCAATCGTCTATTATTAGGCTTGTTTGTAGAAAGTTGGTGTACCAACTGATGAATTAATTGGTCAATCAATTACTTTGTGGTTGACCAGTGGAGTTCTCTTCATTATACTCTGATATTTTAATGAGTTGATTAATATTGGACCAGTAATTAAAAACATCAGTAGATTAATTGAAAACGATGAGAATGTTATTTTGATCTTTCAAGAATGTTCAATGGTACGTCGAATGTTTGCTAGATAGTATGAAATGGTTCGAAGTACATTTGGCAAGGGTTCATTAGGAAAGTGCGGAAAGAACTTCCGGTAGACCTCGGGCGGGCATCGATCGCGCGTCACACTTCCACGTACCATTGACGTACTCTCATTGACGTCATTCATCGGCCGATGCAGTTGTCAACCATGCGATTGGCTCTTTGAAGAGTTGTACTCTACGATGGGCGTGCTCGAAGTGAATACGTATTTGGCAGTTCGTCACTCACCCCATTACAACGGTATCACTGCAATACATGATAATGAAATAGAAAATATCGTGTTGTTGTCTGAAGAAGCTAAACGTCGTACACTAGAGTAATGTTCATTGGATCCAAAGAAATAAGTCAATATTGTATGGCCTTCACTTTACCTTACGGTAAATGCCTATAATACCGGATATGACAGCGAAATACATCTGGAACCATCAACCGCTGAGGTTGGCTATCTTCCCTTGTATTGTCCGAACTCAAAAACAATACTTACTTTGTTGTTTTGGCGACAACTAAGATAGTTGAACTCAGTATCTAATATGTACCTACCGTTGAGTTTAACCACTAATCAAATAATTAACTTAATTTTTTGTAACTTTAGGATAAGATGAGGCTATTTTTTCTGTTAATCGTACTGGCGTCAACGAAACAAAATTTTTAGTGTTGATGTCACAGTTAAACTGTTGATATATCTTTACAACATAATAGGATGTCATGTTGCTAGTATAATGTACACTGTATGATCCTGTATTATCCTATTTTCGTTGAAATAAACATTTTTCATTTTCACTAGACCACTAGACATTCTCTGTAAAGAGATTTAGGGTTGTGATTTTTCAAGTTTTAAGTATTTAGGACCCATTTTTCATTTACACGACGACGTTTTAAGGGTTCGTAGTGATTGAGAGTGTAAATTTTTGATGTTCCAATGTCTACCGAATATTAAAAATGTGAATTCTCTCATTGTTGTTATAGCAAAACGGTGCCAAGTTTTATTAAAATACCTACCTACCTCTATATTAACGTTAAGATATGCATGATCAATTCAGCTATATTTATAAATCTATATTTGTATACAGGTGTTATGACTACGTATATTAAATTATTAATATAGCAAATATTTAAGCTATTAGTTTATCGAATCTGAGGGTTGAATAAGACTATTAATTTATAACTTAATGAAAATTTGTATGGGAAGCAAACATTTTTAAAAATGTTGTGCGCAATTGACTTTACTCGACCTGATGTTAGGTGGAAATGGAGTTCTGGGGGGCGATTTTTGAACCAGTGTTAGTTACCACGTTATGATATTAATTACAAATGATCTTTATTCTCTTATTCAAGGACACTGGTAACTTATTTTTGACTCTGAAAACTTTTGAACGATATTTATCTTATCTATCAAATTGTAATTATGAAAAAAAATATTATATTACCTAGTGTATTTCATGTTACTTTTATTTCGATATCACTGGTGATATTCAAAATGTGGAAACGACGCAGCATCACTCACGCTCTCCCTGCCAGCCGGCCCACAAGGTCTAGTAAGCCCATAAGTCTCTTCACGCCTCGTTTGAAGGATTCCATATCATAGGAAGGAGGGAAAACTTGTGCTAGTAGACTATTCCATCTTTTGGAGGTGCGACAAAGAAACGAGTCACCAACTTTCTTTGTGCGTGATGGAATATTTCAGAAAGTGAACTCATCTTATTTGTTACTAGGTGTGTGCCAGGAGGCGCTGCTTCAATGCCATACTCGTTTTTATAGAGAATACAACATGCGATATTAACCCTGAATTTAATATTCGGTCGAATCAGCTATCCATCCACCGTACTATCAATATTAATCTTATCTTAATATCGAAGGAGTGCGATAACATTATATAAGCATCTGGTGCTGCGTGATAATAATAAACTAGTGACATAGTACACTCCATTGAATGAATCTAATCGGTTCGATTAAGTTTGTCCTTAAAGGTCGCAAATTATAATATGAGTCAATATGATGAAATGAGGATTTGGAAATAAATGAGGAAATAAGATGGTTTTATTAAATTTCATTGTAAGTTCGATGTTTTTGTCACCATTGTTAACGTAATTAAGAAGTATTGATTATTTTATTACCCGACTGCGTCAGAAGGAAGGTTGTGTTTTTTAAAAACATATATTCTTGTAAACCCTTGTACTATTTTGGTGATATTCTTAAAGTAGCCTTGTATTCACGATTCCTTTTACTCTTTGCATGTGCCTCTCAAATCAGGATTCATTAATAATTTTTTATGTTTTTTTTTCTATTGTCTTTTACTTTATTGTTGCCTTATTTCTTTTGTAGGTATCATATATGTGTGTGACTTTCTTCTCCTTCGAAATATATATAGATAACATATAGTAGAGAGAAGATACATAACAGAGAGGAATGTTTTAAAAATTTGCACGTGACAGATAGAACCACGATATGGTAAGCTAATAAACCTAACCCAGAATGACAGACAGTGCGCGTTTAAGGGTACAGCAAAAAAGAACATCACCCTTTTCTGTATCCAAATATATTCGCAGTAAAAATGGCTTATATTTATATTTAAAAAAGAAGAACAGCCACACAAACGCCGCCGGCCGGAATATATTCGCCACACTTTGTCATAGTAATCCAGAGACGCGAGAACTTTGCAAATCATCATTCGGGTTGCTTTTTAAATAGATCATATGAATATTTAATGTGTTAGTCACGGTGTTGTTGACCTTTTGATCACCAGCCTCTGCTCCACCGTCGAACGTACTACGTAGCAATGTTCTTGTCACTTTGGCGCCGCAGAAAGATGTTTATTTATACATAACTTTTTTATTACTAGGCCTTGCGAAAATTTCATGTTAATTCTGAAAATAATCGTAGTAAAGTATTTTTCTGTTGTATCACCGTCTGTGTGAAAGAAGAAGTGTTAAATTGTTTGACGTTCAAATCTAAACACAAATGAACATAGTTTTCGTTTGAATATTTTCAGATAAAAATCCGTAAGTACTGTGTGTGTGTGTACTTGTAAAGTTTCATAGATTTTTAGTCTTAATCCAAGTGTGTAGAGTTCAATATTTAATGGCATTGTTATAGCTGTAATTGCCTTCTAAAGGGTATTGAAACTTTAAAGTTAAATATTAAGTCTTTAACCGCCGTGGTGGTCACCGGTGACCGACAAACAATAAATATTCTATTGTGTCTGCATTTGCGGCAGTCAACGTTTTAATTACCAAATGATTAGTTCTGAAACTTGTAAATGAAAAAGAGATTATCTTACGGGCTCAAAGGAATAGAGATTTTTAAACTATTTAAACTTTATTACTTTTTTAATTTTTTTTTAACTTTTTTTTTTTTTAACTTTATATTTATTTTTTTATTTTTAACTATTTAACTTACTAGGTAAATATTTTTTTAGCTCTATCGATTTAAGCTTCATCAAAGACATAAATGTCCCATTGCTGGGCATAAGTTTTGCCATATGTTGTGTTTGCCATGTGTTTTGAAAATGCAAGATTAAAACTCTTCAATATCTACTCTTACTACATTTGAATAAACGGTGTGTCTTACAAACTTTGTAAACACAAAGATTTATGGACTAAAAATTAATATTTTCATTTCACAAAGTTTTGCGAACGTAGAATTTACGCGAATTCACATTAAAACTTTCGATTCGCTTACTTGCACTATAAAGTAGCATACACAAATTGCGCTAATGGTTCGGTTGACTGTTATATATATGTTTATGTGTTTATATTGAAATGAAACAACTTTTACGGGTCATACTCGCGTTTATTTTACACATTACTTATTTAATGTTTTTCCTGACGTTTCGAACACTTTGCAGGGTTTTCGTTGTTTCATTTCAATGTGTATTCAAAAATTCAATTCAAAATTCAAAATAATTTATTCAGTTTAGGCTACAAGTAGCTCTTGTGAAAGTCACTATGCTATCAGTTCGTAAGTCTACTCTGGGCGGGAGACAGAGGCAAGAAATTTAGCAAGTGTCCGCTCTTTTCTCCCTTACAGCGTCAAAAATATTGGAAAATGCCCTATCATAGCAGGACGCTTTCCATTACAAATAAACACAAAAAATATATAGAAGACAACCACAACATGTAAAAAAAACAAAAAAAAATCTAAGTTAACAAAACATTAGATAATTATGTAAAAGTTTCAATTTCGTATTATAGTGTTCGCGTAAACTTTAGAAAACAATATGTGTTTATATGTTGTGGCATATCGCATAAAGCTTAGAGTACAAAAAAAGGTCACCCAGAAGGTAAGCTTAACACATACCGCGCACGAGGAACGCACTTTCGCAACTTTCGCAAAGGTCAGTCATCGGATGGGTGACCAAAAATGTATCATCTCGAGCTTTCAGAAAAGCCGTTGGTCCCGGCTGCATTGATAGTCGTTAACAGCCACCAATCCGCACTGGGCCGCGTGATGGTTTATAGCCCGTTCTCCCTATCCATCCATAGGGAAGGCGAATTTTATCCGCCTCTGTGGTCTAGTGGCTAAGACCACCGGTTTAGACCCAGAGGTCCCGGGTTCGATTCCCAGCGGGGAGTACATGTTTGTGTACTCGGTTTGGTTGGTGGTAGGACTTGTTTGTCCGCCTGGCTAGCTACCACCATCTTATCTAAACATGTGCCATAACATCAATGTTTGTAGCATTGTTGTGTTCCGGCAGCTAGAGATAAGATAGCCAGTGCCTCACTAGTTGAGGATCCCGGGTGAAGTGCGCTTCCATCTTTGGCTTTATCATCACTTAACATCAGGTGAGATCAAGGCACAGTGCTTACCCGTTAATATTAAAAAAAAAAAAGCTCGTATCCCAGGAGTGGGGACATAAAATGAGCTGATGATGATGATGATAGGTTGTCTACGTGTGCATCGCTCGAGCGCGTTAGTATAAAACTCTCCTTCGGCAGTCTCCTTATTATGTGCTTAGAGTCAGTGCACGTGTTTGGTGACTTTATTTACGTCGAGAGTACAATGTTGCATCTCACGATCTGGGTTAAGCCCGCAATGAACCGTTATCTGGACGAAGTTTATGCACTGCCCACATTATTGTTAGATTACCCACGCACCAGAGTAAGGAGATCTTAGAAGGTAAGTTTGGAATGCGCTACCTTTTGAAATCAGGATGGCTATACGAGTCGTGACGTGACGCTTTTAAAAAGAAAGTTCGTATGCTCTTTTTTGATAAAATCTTGGCTTATTATTAATATTTGAAACGTGTGGTCAAAATGAAAAGATACATAGTGTATCCGATCCAGATCTTGCATGTGTTGATACTGAGACATAATTATTAACTTTAATTTGTCATGCAATTTTAAATTAAATATTTATATTTGTGAAGCGATGCGCGTCAGGCGCGCATAAGCAATCAGCAGTAATCATAAATGTAAGTACACAGAGGTTACTAAACCACTAGGGCTGAGACTTGTTTATTTTGATGTGACGTCACAATCACAATAGAAATATTAAATTAAAAGTTGCATAACACATTTTAAGTTAATAATCATGACTTAGTAACTCTGCATACAAGATCTAGATTGGTTACGCTTTGGATCTTTTAATGTTGACCACACCTTTCTGGTACACGTTGTATAATCTGAATCTCGGAAACGGCTCCAACGATTTTCATGAAGTTTCATTTTTAAATTACCATTAAAAAAATACCGAGCAAAGTTCGGTCATCCAGATACTGGCACAAACTTAAAAAATCAATGAGCAATATTGATGTTGAAATAACGATAATATATCGGTTTCACTATCCTACGGCGGCGGTCGGGCGTGGTGTAAGTGACCCTGCTTACTAAACCAAAAGGGACCCGGGTTCTATTTTCGGTAGAAGCAATTTAACTTTGTACTAAGTTAAATTAAATAAATGCAAGTTCATAACTGTAAAAGCTGTGTCATTTCGATTACCTACTAGAAGTTTAATATGGCAATTGAACCCAGGGCCTTCGGGTTCAAGATCGCTTTGCCACTAGGCCACCGAGGCATTAAGATGCTCCTAAAAAGAAATGTACTTTCCAAGTGAGCCACAAACCGTTTGTGTTGAAAGCTAACAAAGATAAGTTACACCGCAGACATGCGACGGAGTCACGAACCGGCGTGCGACGGCGGGCGGTGCGGCGCGATGCATCACCGACCAGTCTCGACGTCGCTTCACGAAGCGACACTGTCACTTGACAGTTCGCCAATACACATTGCATTAGACCACGGTGTAGCTGCACCACTAATCATCTCGTTCTATAACCAACCAGCTTTCTATCTGTCATTGGAACGGCACATTTCAAACGGTGATTTATAGTTGTCAGACGGTCTAGTTCTCCCAAACCTATTTGGTACCAGTCAAGATGTGGGTCTTTACTGAGCCCTCACACGGACTTCTTTGAGACCATTTCAAAAGTTGCAGTGTTTAATTTCATTTGTCAATTCTCGTGTATGTGCACGAATACTTAACGGTTAATAAACCACAATTTTTTTCAAACTAATAAATTTTCAAAACACATACAAAAAGCGAAATTGCAAAGATGACTCTTCATTTGAAGCACATCTATGGGTGTGCTAAGTGGAATACTTTAGATGTGCTTCGTCTGGGTGTGCTTCGTTTGGTTGTGCTTCGTGGAATACCTCTCACTATCCCTCCAAGAGAGTAGTTGACAATGCGACACAACATTTAAAAAAATAGTTTTTAAAATAGTAATGGCACTGGCCATTAACATCATAAAGGCCGCAAAAGGTCAACAGAACATTTTTACCAAAAAAAATAAACAAAACAAGATCACATCCCCGTTCAGTTCACATCCAAAAGTGTTCCGGTCACGTTACGCGGCGAGCGTGTGGGAAAAGCCGGCGGCGCGGCGGCGGTGGCCTGAGCATATTTTTATTTGCCGATATCTGTGATCGGCGCCTGCTCCATTAGTCATGTGACAGTATCGACATGAGATCGGCCCTCTCTTTAATTCCAGTCGACGCCCGCAAACTGCACTCGCGTCCGTATGCAAATCTACACGCCCGCACCACTGATGAATGATGTACTGACGCGACTATACGCCGCACCAACAAATGGAGTATGCATCTAAATAAATGATAGTGTGGGCGGACAGATGAAGCTATTCCCCATTGATGTTTATTTGTAGATTTGAAAGCATTGACTACAAGCATCACAAAAACTATTCTTTCACTCAATATTTGGCGCAGACGTTGTTACGACATCATGGCGATTGTCACTATTAATTTGATTGGGGATTTTTTGTTTTGTTTAGTAGAAAGAAACATAAGGACACATCTGTTTATTATAACTGTCTGTGTTTGTTTGTTTTTGTCTTTATTGAAAGTAAATATTATATATGTACAATCTATGTTATATATGCAATAGGTTCGTTTTGTGTTCTTATTATTTAGCGCTTGGTACAATAATGATAAAGGTGTAGTAAATTCAGTACCACTCATATCATCATCATCATCATCATCATCATCATCATCATCAGCCTATACTAGTCCACTGCTGGATATAGACCTCTCCAAGTGCACGCCACCGAGCACGATCCGCGGCTACTCATGTGTACGTTGATAAGTAATATACAGTACTCGTATGTACATATTTGTATATATACACAAAACGGGGTAGACAGAGAATCATAAATCATAAATTTTGAGTACACTCGCCATCAGTGACCCGACGGACGCCACATTTAGCATAAACAAACTAGTATCTGCCCGAAAAAATGTTACACAGTACTCGTTTGTACCCTGAAAAATAGTGTACACTACCCGTATGTACCCTGCACAGTGGTTACTACATTTGAATGTAGTAATGTAGTCCACGGCATTGGCCAGGAATAGTGGGCGGGTCAACGCGCCCGCTGACTCAGAGACGAGCGCACTCCCTATCGTTATTGCTTTCTTATAAGGTTGTCGCGTTTAAATAATGCATGTTATGCAACTGGTTGTAATTTGTGTGCGCTCGCGCGCTAAACGCCCGCCGCGCCGCGACGTGGAATGCGCGGTTTTACGTTGGGCATTGCCCTAATTGTGCAGCTTGCTGTCTGAATATCTAGAAATTAAAGCGAATAGAGTTACGCGCTTAAATATAACACTGAGTGTGTGTTTGTCGCGTTTTCAGGCCTTGATTTAGCTGTTAGTTATAACTATCCGAATGTGAGTTTGAATTTAAATGTGCTTTTGTTAATTTACTTTTTTTTATTGTATGATTAATACCAAGAAAGATAATAAACATTATAGGTAAAAACTGTTTGCATCAGCATCATCATTATAATGAATCTTCCAGCAGACCTGAAAAGAAACAGAAATATAGAGTAGACTTATGATGTGTACATTCGCGAGCATAATTGTATAAACACTTTTTACTGTTTCTCATAATAGTGGTATAAACTGTTAAAAGTGCTCAATTTATCTTTGTTAGTCACTATATCGGTATTCGTGCCCGTATCTGTGTAAATTCCATAACTATTTACCATTAAAAGTATATGAGAAAAATATAGACAAACAAAAATACATACAATTTGAGTATTAATAATAGCCTGTTGTGTTCCAACAGTAAAAGATATGCGAACTGGCTTACTACTTATTATATTTCTTATTTTAGCATAGAAAAAAAGCTTAATTATAGCTTTGATAATGAAAGCAATCGATTGATACATGAGTTTCATACGTGTGTTTTTAGATAGCCAGTTCCTAAAGACGCCGGGTGAAGTGCTCTTCCACCTCCGGCCTTACCTTAACTTATCGTCAGTTGACTTAAAAGCCAAGAATTTTACCGATATCGACTTTAAAAATTGCAAAAGTGTTTTTGTTTATGTCCCTCCTTTACATCAAAAAGGAGCAAAGGGTTGTGGATTGAAAAGTCACTAAAAAGGCAAAGCTTTTTTTTTTGCATTGGCCGATTCTCATTTTAAGTATACGAAACATTTTTGTGATAATTATATAGTGTTATATCTGATATTCACGATTACACACGAAAGAGAAACGCGAGGTGCAAAAGGCTTCGTCGACGGCCGCGGGGAGATCGGCGTGAAGGCACGCACCTCGGGTATCGGGCGATCTCGGCGCCCGCGCATACCGCACAAGCGCTGGCTGCAGCCCTGTCCGATCCTTTAAATGCCACTACACATTTACAGAATACACTAAACATGCACACTGGTCCCAAGACACCAATACACCGTACTCGTAGAACAAGGGTACGACGAGCCGGTTCACTCGCGCTCTATACCAGGTACAGACATGTACTTGGGCGCTTCTCCCCACCACCACGGCCCGGTCAACTCGTACCAAGGTCCAAGCCTTTAGACCCTTCGGAGAATCTAGTAGGGCACGGGACACGCACTAGTGCGTGATGCCGTTCCCTCTAAAAACCTCCGAAGGTGATTCGTTTCAGACGGCTTGAGGAACCCTTTAAGTTTCTCACCGCCCCCAAAAAGGGCCGGTGAAGCTGAAAATGCCGTCTGAGGCAATCAGTAAATTCTCCAAAAATTAAAAAAAGCTGGCTACAGTACAGCCGAACACTGTTGTCCACGTCGAACAACAACGCTTTTGTTTTTATACACTTTTGAACTTTCGCGTTCCATTGTTTTTAACAGGACTTAACGAAAACTAATATTCGTAGGGGCTGACTGCTGTCTTGTCAGTGGTGTAGTAGAACGGTGGAACTCGGTCCAAACGTTGGGTATAAAAAGGTATGAAAGGCATCACAGAGGTATTACTCGTCAACACCGTTAACGAGGTAAACAAAGATATGCTATGCCATATGTCTCAAAAAGAGGTACGACAGAAAGAATACCTAAATCTTTTGTTTTTCTTGTAACTCTATGCCATGGCTTAGTGACAAAAGCGAGAGGTTCCTAGGTCGGACATAGTGTGCTCCAGATTTTTCGATGCATGGACCATCTGGCTCGCTCATACCCACCAATTGGCTTTGCCCCGCTGTGGGACAGTGTAATCGGCTAATTACTACTACTGTTCCATATCTTGTACTATGCAGCTGTTGTTTAACTAACTACCTACTAACTTTATAGGCAATTTAATGTTATCTTATCACCATGGTCAAGTGAAAGAAATCTCTTCTAAAATTAAAACTAACCTTTTTGTACCACACGGTGGCAGATCAACCTACCCAAACCTGTCAAATTTCTCCAATGAATATTGATCCTTATAACCAAACAGTAAAGTTCAAAATTGATTGATCGGTTGATCTGCCGATGTGTGTACATTTAAATATTAACTATTTTTTGTTGTCTGTTCTGCGTGTAAGCTAATATTTTAATAATTTTCTGCGAATATTGAGAGCTGTAGGTTGTTCGTAAACGTAATACACATTGTTTGTAAGTAATAAGAAATATATCTTTATACATAATTGTCTATCTAATCATAGATCACTGATATCTGATAATTATGTCAATTCCAATTACCTATTATGAGTCCATTTTATCGTGAAGTACTAACACGAGTGTGTTTAAGTACGAATTTCCCAATAACTATTTACGTCTAGATATAGAGCTGAGTAGCTTAAAGTAGTACAAAAATGATACAACCTTCGCGTCAACAACTTCTACTTACTTTCTCTGTATAAGTATGTATTTTTTACACTGGTAAGCACTTGCCCTTCATCTCACCTGATATTAAGTGATGATAAGGCTCAAGGTGGAAGCGCACTTCACCCGGACTCCTCAACAGTGAGGCACTGGCTATCTTATCTTTAGCTGCCGGAACCCAACGCTACAAACATTGATGTTACGGCGACATATTTAAATAAGATGATGGTAGCTAGCCAGGCGGACCAACAAGCTCTACCACGAACCAAACCGAGTACACAAACGTACCCCCTGCTGGGAATCGCCGCTGGGGATACCCCCGCAAATCCGGGACCTCTGGGTCTAAACCGGTGGTCTTATCCACTAGACCACAGTAGCGTTAAAGTTAAATATATTGAGTATTAAACAGAACAATCGAAAGGGTTACATACACTGCAGCTCAAGCAGTTAGCCAGTGATTACAATACACGGTCCGCTTAAAGTTTACACAGTAATTTTATTTCCTTTGTAACATAATAATAAATATTTCTTTATTAATCCTTCACAAACATTACAAATTTATATAGGGTTTTATAATACAAGTAACCTAAAATTGTGAAGGACTGGTGCCTGAAATGGGTTTATAACAAACTTATACCACAGGTCACCAGACCCCACCCGCAGAAAGGATACAGAGTTTAAGACAAGAAATAAACAAGTCGAGCTAAACAATAGTTAAGACTAATTTAATCTAAACTAGGGTACCAAAAATTGCTTAAGCAGTTGTAGTGAAGCTGCCATTTCACCGAGCTGCTGACCGCCCGAAGCAGTCGCAACTGTTTGACCGGTTCCATGTATATTTGTAAATAGAAGACTGTAGTTTACTATGCAACCGCAGCTTGAAGCAGTCCACCCTGACTGCTTCCAGCTGCCCGTGTGGCCGCCCTAAAACGCTCCGCATACAGGGCATCTTAAAGAAACTATCAACTTAATTGAGGAAGTCTAACTTTATGGAAGCTTTCGTTAAAAGGTTGCCAGTTACAGAAAAAGCTCATTTTACGATTACTGCAATTCTAAATAAGCTTTTCAAATCCGTGGTCGACAATCAGTGTTTGCCAGCTTTCGAAACAGCAACTTGACACAACTGTACAAATTTGACGGTTGCAATTTGAAACTGATTCGATCATTGAGTGCTGCAACAAAAATGCTGTCGGTCATCGCAACTTGTAACTAAAGTTGCTGTGTCTGCTCAGTTTCTTTAGGTTATATGGAAACAGCTACTTGTCTGTAGCCGCAAATTTGCTCTGTCTGCGAAGCGCCTAAGTAGTACATAGTCGATGCTACCTTTGCGGCAGCAACCACTCAATTGAGCAGCGAAACCATTGTAACCCGCCTCAATCAGTTCTTCTTACTTTGATATAATTTCTTAGTTGAACCACAAATTACTTAATAGTTACTGCGTTGAACAGCCTAAAGCAGTACAGAGTTAATACAACTATTGCGGCGACCTCTACTATGTACTTTCTTGTATCATTTCATATAGCTGAATACATCTACAGAGCTGTACAACCATAGCAACTGGAAGTAATTAAAATTGATTTTTTATTGTTTTTACCAATACGGTAGATTGAATTGTTTTCATTGCACTTATGACTACAATCACTGAGAGTGGAAAGACTTTCTTGTATCATTTCATATAGCTGAATTGTACATCTACAGAGTTGTACATACAACCTTTGCAACCACTCAATTGAAGCGAAACCTTTTTAATCTGTCTCAATCAGTCACGTCGATGTGGCACTGTCATTATTTTGGCGAGTTGTCGAGGCGAAATAAAATGTTGCGGGTACTTACTGGCCGCTACGGGGCTGGTATTAAACGCATTATCGCATTATCGATCGGCCAGCCTTAAGCGGCCTGCAATTAGTTGGCCCAACCGGCGCGGCGGCGGACCTCCCGCGGATTTCAGCCGGTACTCATTAGCAAACTGCTTTTTCTTTTAAAGAGATTGTATGTTACTGCTGATGGCCTTTACAGCAGACTAGATGCGGCAAAAACTGAAGGTCCCTTAAACTGTAACGAACATCCTTCTAGGTTTCTAGAGCCTCAGAGTCAAAGAGCTTCTAGAGAAGATTGCAGCCCGTAAACATGGTCCCATCTCCTAAAATATTCGCCGTGGATGGCGTTCGGATCAGAATCGATGGCGGAACAACCTAAAGCGTCTCTAAATACTAGGCCCCATACAAATGAACAAAGAATAAGATCCGAATAGTTATTCCGTGTTTTGTTCCTGTCATGTAAACGTCATTTCAAATTAGAGTAAAAGAGACAAAATACGGAATAACTCTTCGGATCTTCTTTGTTTATTTGTAAGGCACGGCAAGGCAAGTCCTTGGACTTTTGGCTCGGGTTATCCAGGTCGTGGGTCCAGTAAACTGTTGGTTGCATTCGGCAAATAAAAGTCGCAATGTATAGAAAGCCCTATCCAGATAATTGTAGTTTTATTTCTGTGCAATTATTAATGAGTGCACGCCTCTATTCTACCGTTAAATATTTATTCTTATTATTCTAAAATTGCAAATAAAAGTGTACAATAAAAGTTTACAAAAAACACAAAGAAGCACAAATTCTCTTTCTCTATTAAACTCTATCTACACATACAAACAAAACATACAAAAATGAGCCCAATAACAGCGTTGTTAAGTACATAATTGGTTATCATATCTGGTCACTACATAAGCCGACACAGTTTCTACTCCGCAAGTGAGTACACAGCTTTAGTATTGATAAAATTATCGCTAAATTGAGAGATAAAGCCAGCTCTAACGTGATAATAGGGGGTTGCGGCCCGAGGCTCTCCTATTTACGTCTCGTTTGTTCAAGACCTCACTCGCTACTGATTAATCTCTACGCAACTGCCACCTTCATTGACATTATCAGTCTACGAAGCAGTAGATTTAACTACCGCCCCATAATTAGTCGATAAATGTCCTTTTTATTATTATTCCTTAACAGTAAGTATCCTGATATGTGATGATGGAACCGCGATTCTGTAGTGCTCAACAACTAGGAACTGGCTATCTTACTTATCTCTAACTGTCGGAACACAACAATACTTTTAACATTGCTGTTATGGCGACTCTTGCCTCCTACTATACTCTACGACTTCTATTAGTCAATTGGTCTGAAAATCGAGGTGTTAGTTGTGTATTTATTTGTTTCTTTAAATGGCAACAAGAAGAAACGTATAATGTGACTACACTGCGAGTATAGATACCAGTACCTAGATTTTACTACTCAATACGAACACAATCGTATCCCAGCGGTCGGATTTTATCATTTCTCCCACAGTAAACTCAAGTAAGGAGCTTATAATACTTTTTCCTTAACCTTTTCACTGCCCAACTATCCTGCACGCGATGTCCCGCTGTACGCCAACGTATAAATGTATTTTAATAAAGTAGGTACAAAGAAGAACTTCTGTAGAAGTGCTGGCGTGGACGGCACGAAAATCTCGAACTTCTATAGAAGTTGTTGGCGGTAAAAAGGTTAAAGACCGGCAACGCATCTGCGATTCCGCTGGTGTTGCGGGTAGCTATTGGTGGCGGTGATTACTTCCCATCAGGTGACCCGTTTGCCACCTCTTACATAAAGAAACGTAGTGTAGAACGCCGTCAGACAGGTGTAGCGACGATCCTCGGAAGGTGTCTGGCAAGAGCTGGATGAGAGTAGCCGCGGACCGTGCTCAGTGGCGCGCATACGGAGAGCTCCAGCAGCGGACTAATGCAGGCTGATGATGATATAAAAAAAAACACAATTCAAATGTCAAAATCGCGCCACAGAGCCACGACGTTTTAAAACAGCAGAATCGTGACAAGGTACACACGGCGGCAGATCAACCTACACAAAACTGTCAAATGTCTACGATCAATTTTGAACTTTATTGTTTGGTTATAAGGATCAATTGGAGAAATTTGACAGGCTAGGTAGGTAGGGTAGGTTGGTCTGCCGCCGTGTGTACAAAGCCTTTTCTCGTCGACATGCGGTATTTCAACCGTCATCGTCATTAACAGTACTGTGACACACGCATTATCTGTATTTAAAGCGGCGTCTGCACTCGACTCTAAATTGAATACAAAATGGTGGCATAAACGTTCCGCTGTAGTAAGTGCATCTAGTCGTTGTAGGAGCTGGTAGTTTCAGAGTTTTAGAACATACTGCTATCCGTCTACTAATTTAATTAATTAAGGTTTTAAGTGGCTTGGCAATGTTGGCTATTTTATAAATGTACTCGAACTACAATTTATGCAATGTACGTTACGTACATAAAACGTTTCTGATTTAAAATTAAATTGCGAAATTAAAACAAAAGTAACGTCTTAATTTAGCGGCCATTTAGAAATATAAAAGTAATTTTGATAAGAAACCATTTCAGTACAGCATTTCGGTAAAAGACTCATGTTTTAAAATTATTTAAATACCTACATCATGTTTCGTAACGTCGAAAGGGCTAGTAATCATTGTATGATTGTATTGCTAACCATGATTGTTGATTGTCTGAAAGGAAAAACACTGAAGCCACGAGTAGAAGACTTATCTCAATTGGATTGATTAATCTTGGTTAAGGATCGACAATATTTTAACGTCGATGCGGAATACATAATGTTAAGTGGTACTACTTTATCTATGTATAATATACGTAAAGAAAAATCTTTGTATCCCTCTCGAAGCACATTGCGCGCACGGAGGAGTGTAGATTTAGGGTTCACCCTTGTTTGGTATAACAACTTTTGATATAATTTTACTAATTCGAACAACGTTTAAGAAAATAATCACTTTGTATAATATCGATTGACATAATTTTCATTTCATCGAATATTTATTTGCAATAACAACATTTGCGCTAATGATCGTAAAATAGAATGTTCATTTGATGAAATGTTCAGGTGGTATAATATGTATTTTATCGAATATTAATTTGGTATAATGTAGTGTTGCAAAGAAAATTAAGTTTGAAATTCATAACTATCACAATATATACCTATCAATTTCTAGCAATACTAGCTGCCCTACTCCTGTAGGTCACGTGATAGGTTAGAAATTTAAGACAATCGCGAAGCGCAGCCTAGCGATTGTCTTGAATTTCGAGGTTATTTTTTTTAATTGACAACAGAAAGAGTTTCTTTTTGGTAATTTTTGCTTTCTGTTATCTAATAAAAAAAATTGATATTTAGAAAGCAAAAATTACCAAAAAGAAACTCTTTCTGTTCTCTAATAAAAAAAATATAACCTCGAAATTCAAGACAATCGCTACGCTGCGCTTCGCGATTGTCTTAAATTTCTAACCTATCACGTGACCTACAGGAGTAGGGCAGCTAGTATCCTCAATCATTTTCTCAACTTACCATTAGGGATTATGATACGTATAGTTTAAATAATGAATTCAGTAGGTGAAGGAACAATGTTAGTTCAATAATAATGAAAGGAAACGAATGATTGCTGAACTGAATATTCGATACGATCTTTCGACTAAATAATTATTAGTCTAGTTAAACATTAGTTTCAATAAAATTAGCGCAAATGAAAATTCGGTAAAATGACAATATTCCAAAGAAATAATTATACGAAATAAAATTATAACAATCAAATATTCGATCAAATGAATAATTATGTGAAATGACTTTATTGTAACTGAAATTAGCCGAAGCGATTTTCTACGAAACGTTGTTATACCAAACAAGGGTGAACCTAGATTTAGCATTGTTAAGAGGAAATACTAAGGTCGCCTGAATTGAAAAATATGTATGAAAAGTAGACAAAATCAACGATTCGTAGTCCCCTGATTTCTCCTCCAAACTGGACCGATTTAATTACTTTATTCATTAAAAATTAAAGAAAGGCTTTGGCTCTGTCCCTATGTTTTGCTTTTTTTTATATAATCTCGTCAAATTTGGGAAACACAGCGGAAAATCTGGCCAATTTTTAAGGTTTTTTAAAGGTTCATATCTTTTTAAATAATTAATTAATCAAAAAAAAGATACATAGGGACACAACCAAAGCCTTTCTTGAATTTTTAATGAAAAAAGTAATTAAATCGGTCCAGTTTTGAAGGAGGAATCAGGGGACAACAAAACGTTGATTTTGTCTACTTTTCATACATATTTTTCAATTCAGTCGACCTTAGTGTTTCCTTTTAAAGTTCATATGGAGGAGTGCAGAAAAATAAAATGTATTCTAGTAGTAGGTATGTTACATTACATTGCACAAACATTGTGTATTTTGTGATTCGACCCCCGCACGACCACTTTTTTTCTTAAAGAATACATTGTAAGGATTTAGGACGTTTTTTTGAGACTACAAGATAAGTTTTTTTCTTTCCGAAACTACACGTTAATAAGTAGTTACTACGTATAAAACGTACCAGTTCGGGACGGATAACCGCAGACATGCGAAATCCCGCTTATACGAGCGCACATCCCACATTTTCAACACCAAATATATTGTCTCCGAAATTTGTGTGATTTTTAACGACTTAATATATGTTGGTACATAAATTTACTAGCACATTTTACGCGAATGCCCAGACATTTTACGAGGTATTTGGTATTAGAAAGGAATGCGTGGACAACATTGACTGCGGCAATTTGGTCACGACGAAATACTAACGCTGACATGACGGCCAGGTACCGTCCACAGAGGCTGTTCACTACGTGTTAATGATCATAATTTTTACTCTAATTAGTGGCTTAATTAGTGACGCCTCGGTGGTAGACTGGTAAAGCGCTCCGCGTAATATCCGGAGGTCCTGGATTGGAATTGCCAGGTCGTGTTTTTCTGATTTTTCGATGCATAGCCTGGGTATGTGTGTTACCCATCAATTGTACGTATTCACTCGATTTTATTAAAGGACGCCTCTGCCCAGCTGTGGGACAGTATATAGTCTAATTAATTACTTACAAAACTGTAATCAAGACTTTATTTTCCGTCATAAAGTTAGATATGTTGGCATTAATTAACATTTTGCTTATTTTAGTCCTTACCCTTCCAAAATGTTGAGTGTCAAAATAGTCACCAATGACTTCGAATACGAATAAGAGTAGTGATTTTTCACGAAGTTCTTTTACAAATAAACTACGAGCACAGTCTTTCTAACCTTTTCCTTACAGTCGTCCAACGGTTACTCTAGCTAGACAGAGCAATCGTGCATCCCCGAGAGGGGGGCGGCAGCGATCCCAAGATGCTATACACCCGAGAGGGGGGCGTTAGCGATCCCAAGATGCTATACACCCATGTTGGGAAACACAATCTAGGGCTGATTCATTTTAGTTTTGATTGTTTCGTTTGAATATTGAAATTTAATAATAAAATATTCTGTGATAGTAGTTCATACTAATCGTGCTGTAGACTGCATCTCATCGTCTCGTATAAATAAGAAATTGAAATTTCACCAGTTTCCTTACACAGAAGAAAGGTAACTCTAATAATATTCTATTAGTTAGGTTGTAGAAATAGATAGATTTAAAATGGCGGAAGCGGGACGCAACTTTTAAATGAAGTAAAAAATAAATAAATAATGAAATCCACTCAATTAAGGGTATTGTGTTTATGGTTTATGCTGATCACGATTATGGCAACTATTACATGACGGAGGTGATTTTTTAATATTGTTTTTAAGTGAATGTGTGTGTGTGTGTGTGTCGATTATGATGACATCTATTTCAAAATCCCAGATGGCGGACATGATTAAAAAAAAATCGATATAGGTATCGTTTTTAGGGTTTTCGTGGGTGCCGATTATGAATATGATATCTATTTCGAAATCCAAGACGGCGGTCGCAATTTTTTTGTATAAAATTGATATGGGTATCGCTATCGCTTTTAGGGTTTTCGTGGGTTCCGATTATGAATATGACATCCACTTCAAAAGCCTAGATGGTGGACGCAATTTTTTTGATAAAATCGATATAGGTATCGGTTTTAGGGGTTTCGTGGATGCTGATTATGACATCTGTTCCGGAATCCAAGATGGCGGATGTGGTTTTTTTTCAAAAGTAAATATAGGTATCGATTCCAAGGTTTTCGTAGTTGCCGTTACGAATATGACATTTGTTTCACGACCAAAGATGGCGAACGTGTTTTAAAAAAAGTCAATATGGGTATCGTTTTTAAAGTTTCCGAGAGTGCCGATTCTATTTGGGAATCGAATTTGAGTCTGGATGCGCTGATTACAAAGTGGAGTCATATATTTGCAGGACTTAATTCTACCATAAAAGAAAACTGGGTAGGTGAGGTGCCAAATATAAAATTTGTATTAATATATTTTACTTGCAAGATTTGGATTGAAGCACAAATTGAGAATAGGGATCAGTAATTCGGGATCACATGTAAAGTAATGGACCCGCAGAATTTGCGGGACTGTCTGTATGTATGTATGTATGTATGTATGTATGTATGTATGTATGTATGTATGTATGTATGTATGTATGTATGTATGTATGTATGTATGTATGTATGTATGTATGTATGTATGTATGTATGTATGTATGTATGTTTATATGTATGTATGTATGTATATATGTATGTATGTATGTATGTATGTATGTATGTATGTATGTATGTATGTACATACATACATATGTATGTATGTTTGCAACGAATAAACTCAAAAACTACTGGTCCGATTTAAAAAGTTCTTTCACCATTAGAATGCTACATTAGCGCTGAGTAAAATAAGCTATATCCGCTAGTGTCTAAATAAAAGCGGCATTTTCCGTAATTTCAAAGGCGTTGTCCCACTGTAAGTCTTTGCGCTGTGCTACGAGGGCTCTTTCAATTTGTTGTCGGACGGCTAACGCACGTTTGCACTGCGTTCCATATTAAAACAGCCGTGCGGCTGGCGTTTAATATGAAACCGCACGGCAGCGGTCCGACACGAAACGTCTAAATTGAAAGAGCCCTAAGCTCGAAATATATATTCCGTGTTTTGTTTCTTCATACGATTTGAAGTTATGTTACTTTGAATCGTATGAAGAGACAAAACACTGAATTATATATTATATATTCCAAGCTTATTCTCAGTTTATTTTTAAGAGGGGTAGAGCTAAAAGTAAATGCTTAAAATAAATATTCCTTGTTATTTTCCCATGTCATGTCGTGTCATATAAACATAGGTCATGTAAACTTTATATAAAATTCGAGTAAAAGAGAAAAACACGTAATAGCCATTATGTTATTATTATGTATGTTTTTAGTGTCATTGTTGTTATTTTATGATTGTATATTGTGTGTGTGTATAAGTGTCCATATAAATTTTATCTACTTATATACCTATCTATTCTATTCGAACTGTGTTTAAGAGCTCGATGCGGCAGTGGTTTACACGCCCGGTCTGCGATTGCTGACGTTAAGGAACTTTCGCAAAGGCTGATTATCCGATGGGTGACCATAATTTTATCATCTTGATCTTCTCCGTGCTTCGGAAGGCATGTAAAGTCGTTGGTCTCGGCTGCATTAGCAGTCGTTAACAACCACCAATCCGCAATGGGCCCGCGTGGAGGTTTATGGCCTGGTCTCCCCACCCATCCATAGGGAAGGCTCGTGCTCAAGCAGTGGGGACAAAAAAAAATGAGCTGTTGAAAAAGTGAAACTCTGTTTATTAGAGGGAAATAGCGTTCGCCCTTTGTGTCTGTCTGTACGGGCGCAGCGGTGTTGGACTGGATATTAGTAACATTGTTGAACTGATTTCTATGTGTCTGCCAAGGGCATTTTTGTTGAAACTTGCTGTGAGACATATTTATTAAGCTTCTAGTATTAATAGTAATATTTGTGTTAAAGTTTTTATTTATTTGAATGTGACTTTTGGGCAGTTTTATGCGATAGCTGATCAGTGTAATATTAGATGACTCCGTCCATCAACTTAATTCAGACATAATAGATTTTAATTGTTTAGCGGCACTGATCAGTGCTCGCGCATACCAAAGGCACAGTATATATATAAGCTAAAGATATATACTGTGCCAAAGGTCGGGGCAAGTTTGATTCCGGGATTTTATAATCAGACTAATTATAAAAAAATACTATTTTTTAAATTGACATAGTTATTTTAATATTTTGAATATTATAAAAAGAAAAATTGGATGCTTTTCATGTTCTTCTTTTTTATTTTATTTTTATTTTTTCTCATCTGTTTGTATTTGTTTTTGTGCAGGTCAATAAATGTTTCTTATTCTTATTCTTATTCTTATTTGTGAAAAACTACTCTCCCTTTCTCTATAAAACTTCTTTTTCATACGATTTGTACAACTAAAGTATCCTATTAAAAAACAAATCTGTGTCTTTACCCATTTACATTACAGTATAAATAGAACTATTTGCTTATGTATTCCAACGTGCTAAATCGTGCTGCGTATTGTGTTAGGCGAGTATATAAAAATACAAATATTCGTGATGGTACGTTTACTGCCGCTTGAGATCATCGCCGGTACACGTTTGTTGGAGTGACGTATGTGATGGTGATCTAAGAAGCATATGCATTGCTATTGCGAATATCAAAATGTCAAAGTTGAACCCAGCTTGACTGTCCACGACCTCAACCCGAGGTACAAGCCTTTGGGCGACGGGTTCAAGTTGAAACAGCATGTTTATAGACCACAACCTGAGCCGAGATCCTAGCTATAAGGCGCCCTGGGGTCTCTGCTCTCGATATCAGATTCGAACGCGTTGGACGCAAATTCTGCCGGCCGGGACCAACGGCTTCACGTGCCTTTCGAAGCACGGAGGAGCTGGAGATTATACATTTTGGGTCACCCATCCGATGACCGGCATTTGCGAATGTTGCTTAACTTCAGCAATCGCAGACCAGCTGTTTTAGGGCGCCTGCACACCGTTTCCTGATCAGGAATTCTGGATTGGAAACCTGAGTGCATGTCTTACCTACAAAATATGTGACAAGGCGCACACGTTCGTGTATTTTCCGTACGCAATAAAAAACACCCTCAATCACTGCGCCATCGAGCTCCTCAAGTTAGTATTTTATTTATTTTTTTATTTTTTTTTATTTTATTTTATTTGGAAAACAATACAGTAACGAAAAACACAGATAGACATAAAAAAACATAACAGAGTACACAATTACAATGTTTCCACATATAGAAACCTACTTAGCTCATTTGAAAATTAATTATAAATAAATAAATATAAATATTGTCTTAATACATACATTCATACACTTTAACAAAAATCAAACCTAGAAATATAATATTTGACAATACAACAATCACTATTGAAGTCTACAATACAATTCGACATCGACATCGACAGTCAAGGAATCACATTGAACCAATGTTTGGAAAGAATTTGTTTAGCACTGTTAGGTTTGCTAAAGAAGAGATCTAAATCGGAAGCTTCTGCTATATTATTAAAAGAATTTGCTGATCGAATAAAAAACGAATTTTGTCTATAGTTGGTGGCACTAGAGGGTACAGAGAGGGTGATCGGTCGTCTCAGCTTTCTGTTAGGAACTCGTAGGTTTACCATAGAAAGAAGATGAGGGGAATCTATTAATGACTGGGCTATTTTTAATAAGAGGACTATGTCTGCTATTTTGCGTCTTTCTTGAAGAGGCAACAAATGGTGCCTTCGACACCTTGCATCGTACCCATTCTCGTAGGTCGAACACTTAAATTGTAAGAACCTTGTGAACCTACGTTGAATGGATTCTAACCTATCAATGTAAATTCCATACTGAGGATTCCAAATCGGCGAACAATACTCAAGGATGCTACGCACATATGAGCAATACAAAATTTTAATAACCTTAACACCTGAGAACTGAGAACATGATCGGATGACAAAACCAAGGTTCCTGCTGGCTTTTTTGGCGACATGATCTACGTGTTTTTCATATGTAAGTTTAGAGTCATGTATGACACCCAAGTCTCGCATCTCGTTAACTCTATCAAGCATCAGTCCCTTAAGTTCATATGGATAATTAATTGTTACAGGTTTACGACTAAACGATATAAAGCTACATTTAGAAACGTTTAGGTCCAATCTATTCCGTTCGCAATATCTTTCAAATCTGCTGAGATCCTGTTGCAGATAAGAACAATCGTCTAAACTTTCGATTTGCTTAAAAATTTTCATGTCATCTGCATATAGCAAAAAATTTGAGTGAATAAAACAAGATGAAATGTCATTTATAAAAATCACAAAAAGCAATGGTCCAATTAAGGAACCTTGAGGAACACCAGAAGGAACAGAATACCATTTAGAAGAGTAGCCATTTACCGCTACAGCCTGGGTTCGATTCTCAATATATGAGGTAAACCATCTGAACAGATCACCATGTATTCCAGCTGATAGAAGCTTTTGTAAAAGTATTGAGTGGTCTATCCGATCGAAAGCTTTGCTGTAGTCAGTGAAGACAGCGTCAACCTGCCCACCTGAATCCATACCCGAGGTTGTGAACTCAATAAACGAAAGCAAGTTGGATGAAGTTGAACGGTTCCTAAGGAATCCGTGCTGTTCCGAGATAAAAGTATTTGATAGAGTGTTATATACTTGCGAGTAAACGAGACGTTCGAGAATCTTAGCGAACAGACACAGCTTTGAGATCGGGCGGTAGTTCTTGATCTCATTTCTATTGCCACTTTTATGGATGGGGGTGATAAACGCAGATTTCCATAGTGTAGGGACGGTACCTTCTTTAATTGATCGCTTGAACAATATTGAAAGCGGTTTGATGAGGCCTTTGGAACAATTTACTATAAGTGCAGGCGCAACGTGATCTGGGCCAGCCCCCTTACTAAGATCTAGAGACTTAAGCATTTTAAGTAAAGCCTCTGGGTCGATTTCCACATCGCTTATATTAGATAGACACATCGCTTATATTAGATATTATTAGTATAGACATTTATTGGTTAAAATAATGTCATACAATATTTTAACCAATTGTTCAATTAATTAGTGACAATAAAAACATCATTAACTACTGGTATTCGACTATCTACGTTCAATTAAAAATGGGTCATGGTTAGATATCATTTTTATATTAAAATCGAAAAATATCGAAATGAAACCTCACGGCTAATTGTTTTTTTATTTGGTTTTACGCGTTGGTGAAACGAGTTTTAAGAATCAATCAGTTTTATCTTGCTCTATTAAGAATATTGTAACGTTAGTTGCTTTTTGTAGAAGTGCATTGCTACTTTAAAATACTTACCTATAACTTGATGAAAATTGATGAAACCCCACTGACCATCCTGAAAAATATTTAAAACGCCAGGATAAAAAAAAATGAAAAACATAAATGCGAGTGGATTGTATTGTTTTATAGGGTTTTACTACAAAGTGTAAACTGTTAAAATTATATGGTAAATTAATCAGTTATATAATAAAAAAAATTATCGATAAAAAGAAATAATGTTAGCATGATTTACGTGTATTTATAGCTTGCATAAGCAAACTTCTAAAACGTGGAAGTAATTCACAACACTAGGTAGACTAAGGTGTTGCAACACAAACAGTGCCTATTTAAAATGCGCACTATTACGTATGTGCTAAGAGGTCAGCGTCATTAGACTTGTAATGACGTTGGACTATAAAATATCCATAAATAAGGTGAGTGACGGTACGTTGACGGGCGTCTCATCGGTGCCGGTGCCGGCGACTCGCTTCGCAGCCTTCCAAATATAGGCTTCTGCTCCCAAATAGGCTGGGCTGTGCAATCGAGGACGCCACGCTGACCCGCTCGCCTCTTTCCATTGTCTACCTGTTTTTTTACTCAGAAGGTAAATTTAATAATTTAGAAAAGTGCTTTTGAATCGGCCAAAATTTTATTTACCTTATTTTTTTTTTCTCCATAGTTAAAAAATAGACGTCTTGAATGGGTAGTAGGTAAAAAATTTTTGGACGATTCAAAAGCACTTCTCTAAAGTTTATTTGAATAAAGAATATTTGACTTCGACTTTGACTTTGACTTTGAATAGATATCGCGCTCGAACACACGCATACACCCTCTCACGGACACGAATCACGGAACAGTTCAAACGCAGTTGTTTTTTTTTTGAGAGAGATTGCCGATTGCCTCAAACGGCATTTTCAGCGTCACCGGGCTTTTTTGGGGGCGACGAGGTACGTACAGGGTACCTCAAGCCGTGTTGAAACGAATCACCTTCGGAGGTTTTCTAGAGGGAACGGCATCACACACTTAAAAGTGCGTGTCCCTGTGCCCTACTAGATTCTCCGAAGGGTTCGGATCGGATCGGGACGCAGTCGTTGCGAGATTCCGCGTCCGTGAGACCTTGTCTATGTAAGCGTAGCTCAAAAGCGTATGTATAAATCTTATACCTTCTACCACGAGAATGTCTTCTCCGCACGTTTATGCGATCTACTTAGGTATACTAATGCATTGCTCAATTCGGCGAGAATCGTAGCGCAATGCTTGATTGGCGTTGCGCGCTTCCTTGTTATCGGTCGCACATCGTACATAGACGGTAGCTTAAGAACCTACTGCTTAGTGAAGCTAATTAGGTAGTTTAAATTTCGAACGGTCTACGTCGAACACAATTCAGACATAAAAACAAAACTGCGTAGCATCTTGTAAGGCCTTTGTAAGGCAGATAAGGTTCGGCCGTACGTAGACGTTTCTCACGCGCAGTCGCATTGAAAACAAAGTCGCTTTCATTAAAAGTGTCGGACGATAGGGCGGCGAGTGGGCGCTCCCGCCGCGACACTGCTAGTGTAGTCGTGATAATATTTCAAACTATTCAACAGCAAGTTTATCTTCATTCTAGACATGTTTATGCTGACGTTTCTGTTAGGTAGTTACTACAGTTACAGAGAGTTTATTGTGATATGCGGCCTGCCACGAGCGGAGCCGACGCGCCAGCCCGTGGCGGGAATGCAGCCTTGGACATCGATCGTTAAGCCTTAATGGAAGGAATACGCGCGGAGTCAATAACTTCGACTCACAGTCGACAGATTATTAATTGCAATTGAAGGCCAATTGGCGCGAAAAGCGTCCGCACTCGCGTTGTACTCGTATTGTTGATGCACACTCGTAGATGTGTCGATCAGTCATACGGGGAATGTGGCAGATTTTGAATAAACTCTTGGGGATTATGCATGAGGGCTCGCGGGCGGCCGCGCGGCACCGCGCATTGTATTCAAATGGGATCGTCACCGCAAAACAAGGGAACTGCAGAAGGCACGCGTCATACAATCGCGCTTGAGTAACACACTCTTAAGAGGAAACACTAAGGTCGACTGAATTGAAAAATATGTATGAAAAGTAGACAAAATCAACATTTCGTAGTCCCCTGATTCCTCCTTTTAAACTGGACCAATTTAATTGCTTTCTTAATTAAAAATTAAAGGAAGGCTTTGGCTGTGTCCCTATATTTTCCTTTTTTCAATAAATCAATTATTAAAAAAGATATGAACCCCTTAAAAACCTTAAAAATTGGCCAGATTTTCCGCTATGTTTCCCCAAATTTGACGAGATTATATAAAAAAAGCAAAACATAGGGACACAGCCAGAGCCTTTCTTTAATTTTTGATGAAAAAAATTTGAGGGTTTCCCTTGATTTCCCTAAGATTCTATCATCAGATCCTGACTTGGTGGCAATGGGACCCACCTTAGAAGTATGCTCTATCAAATAAAAGAGAATTTTTAAAATCGGTTCACAAATGACGGAGAAATCGCTGGACATAGGTACATAAAAAAAAAATACCTACACGTCGAACATGGAACCTCCTCCTTTTTTGAAGTCGGTTAAAAAGCAATTAAATTTGTCCAGTTTTGAAGGTGAAATCAAGGGACTACGAAACGTTGATTTTGTCTACTTTTCATACATATTTTTCTATTCAGTTGACCTTAGTGTTTCCTCAGCTACCTTCGAGAGCTTGCAACAGTCCGAACGTAGCTGCTGCGAGATTCCGTGTCGTGAGAGGTCCGTTTGTTACGAAGCTTACCCTCTGCAGTCTCATTATTTTGTAACGTCACCGAGAAGCGACGGACGCGCCGGCCATTACTCAAGCCGAAGGCACGCCCTCCGGCCTTCACTTGCATTGTTTTTCAGCCGCGATCTAGATTGAAGCTATCTTTGATATCGTTTATGATGAAGCGTTTGTTCTCGTATGCATACTTTCGCGTGTTGCCATGTGCATTAATGCGATGTGGAGATAATTGATGCAAACACATCCTTAATGTTATCTTACTTACGGATCTACGCTAACATTATGTAGACGTAAAGTTTGTTTGTTTGTTCTAGTGTTCCTTTGTATTTATATGTAAGAGTAATTTTTACGATTACAAAACGGATTCTAAGAAATATTTTACTAATAGAAAGATACCACTATCTTTGATTAATTATAGCTAGTTTTATCTCGGCCACGTACAATGTCCCTGAAGGGACATAAACACTTGTCACCGACTAAATTCTAGGTAGAGAAAGCTTGTTTCCTATAAATGAGAAATTCCTCTTTGTATTTTCAACAAGCACGAAGTTACGCTCGGATGACATCTCTGTTCTCTATTATAAGTAGCAGCGCTTTACGCAGCGCGCAAGTTTTTTTTTATTGATGTAGGTGGTCAGGTTCGCTGATGATGCAAATACGCCGAATTTAGAGTAAACGATTTTTTTTATATACTGCACACTAAAGTTTTACACACTTTGACTTTTTTATTTGTACACCGAACTGGTAAAAAACATGCTGTACCGACTAAAAACTTTTTTTTTCACCTTTTATGTTACCATGTTTTTATGAAAAAAAATGCCATTTATCTTATCTTATCTTTGAATAATGGAATGGCTAAAACACGTTTTTTTTAAATATATTTTTTATATTTTACGGCTAAGCACAGTGCCTTGATCTCACCTGATGTTAAGTGAAGGTCAATGATGGAAGCGCACTTCACCCGGGATCCTCAACTAGTGAGGGACTGGCTATCTTATCTCTAGCTGCCGGAATACATCATTGCTAAAAACATTGATGTTATGGCGACATATTTAGATAAGATGGTGGTAGCTAGCCAGGCAGACAAACGTCGATTCCCAGCTGGGGATACATGTTTGTGTACTCAGTTTGGTTGATGTTAGGGCTTGTTGTTTGTTGACCTCTGGGTCAAAACCGGTGGTCTTAGCCACTAGACCACAGAGGCGGTTCTATGCGAGGCGTAACTTGGTGTCTCTCCGAGTACGTTTGGCAGCAGACTGAGCGGGCCAAAATGGCAAGCCCATTAGAGGTGTGACACCACATTACCCTCGGAAATATAAACAAAAAACAAATATCCAAAAGAGGCAAAATATACTCGTGGCGCGTCGCTAACATGCCCCTCCCTAGTACTGATAAATTGATTTTGGATTTAATTTCGCTTTCTATCTATTTACAACCAAACTATCCCGTACAAAGTGCAAAAGCAGTTGCATGTGTCGTTAAGCACGGGTTATGAACCCGGGCGGCGACCCGTGTCAGCTCGAAGCGAAGGTGGGCGGCATGTCAGCGCGCACACTTCACGCGAGCGGACTGCGCCCGCGCACCGCGTGCGTGCCTAACCGCCGCCGACGGCCACGCGCCCTGTAACTAGAAACCGAAAGGGTTTATAATTACAATCATATTATATGCCTATATAAACGAATACTATGCTGATAAATAGGTATTTACTCACAAAACAATTGTACTTCGATTGTAGTGTAATTGTAATTGTAATATTTATTAAGAACTATACACAGTTATACAATCAAGAATTTCTATTTCTATTTCTATACCTCAATTTATCTTTGCAATAATGCTTCAAGTAAATACGAGACCAGAGTGATAGGATGTCTATTTACAACAAAATACCGAACGAAATAAAAAATATTGCAAGTCTTAGGATTTACAAAAATCTGCTGATAGATATAATTAGTATACAAAAACCTTGTAGAATTATTGTGTTATGGTGTGCTGAGGTATATGCTTAGTTGATAAGAAACTGCATATTACTCGTATAACATCTATACGAGTATTGTCATGTGGAAAAACTGGCACACTGGCAAGCATAGAAATAAATTATGATATCGTTATAAGTAGTTTTCCGTTTAATTACTTTCGTGTCGATCTCTATACTGGATAAATAATACCGCTATACCAAATATTTTTTATTTTTGTATTCCACGCTGAACTTTGTCAATGTCTTTAATTTTCGTAAAATTGGCATTTGTTATTGTGATTTTTATTTGATTCAATTAACAATTCGTATTGATATCGTCACACGACCACGATTAATAATGAGAAAACAAATTCCCAGATTTAAAAAAAGCTAACCGATTTTAAATTTGAATTTTGAAACAGAGACTGAAAAAAATTGTTTTTGAAAATGTTGACTTTGTTAAACAGGTTACTATTAAGCACCATTTCTAATTACTACCTCGAATACTACTATTTGGTTCTCAAACTAACCCAGTAACTTTACACAACCAAGAAGGCCAGACCATTTCAAGTAAACAAACATATTGTTCGATAAATTTCAATGAATCCGAAAATGTTCACATTTAATTTGAAACTAGGCCAGACGGTCTCGGGTGGCGACTAGCGACGCAACGTCTCCAAACTCCGTATAAATAACGCTTTTAGTCTGCGCGGACTTTCACCACTTGCCAGATGAAACATCATTTTCTTAGAGTCATAAAACGAAAAAGCCACTTTATTTCCACCTCACATTCACATTAAAATTAAAAGGTTAGCGCGAATAAGACGCGCTCTTAGATTCGTTTTTCTTTATTTCAGACAACAAACAATGTACACAATGGTAACATCCTACGTGACGATGGCAAGAGACCGGACGGCATGTCTTTATTTCCATGGAAGGTGGGTAGGCCTCTAGTGTGGGATGCAACTTGTGTCGATACTCTTGCGCCATCCCATCTTCCTAGCACAGCGTGCTGTGCTGGTGCTGCTGCTGCGGCTGCAGAAAACCTTAAGCGGCGAAAGTATAATAACCTTATCGGCAATTATATTTTCGAGCCGTTTGGGGTTGAAACCCTCGGGCCGTGGGGTCCGAGTGCTCATGCTTTGTATAATGACATCTCCAAACGGCTGGTTGACTCTTCCCATGACCCAAAGGCTGGCTTTTACCTTGGCCAGAGGCTAAGCATTGCCATACAACGAGGCAATGCCGCCAGTCTCTTGGGTACATTACCAGTCGACAGCGACGAGGAGGAATTTTTTGACGCCATATTTTAGTTTAGTAATAGTTTTAGTTAAGTTTATTTTATTTATTCCACATGTAATACCTACTACTAATATTATAATCGCGAAAGTTTATAAGTATGGATGGATGTTTGTTATTCTTTCACGTAAAAACTACTAAATGGATTTGGATTAAATTCGGCATACAGATAGTTTATAACTTGGATTAACACATAGAATAATTTTTATCATGATATTCCCACGGGAACGGGAACCACGCGGGTGAAACCGCGAGCGGCCGCTAGTATAACGATATATGCTCTATTAAAGGACAATTGTCACCAGTGTTCGACAGGTACCAGTGATTGGCTCTTTTTTCCCTTTAATTATTATAAATTAATAAACAATTTGTAAAAATTACTACAACAAAAAAATAATAAAAAATATTATTTCCGAAAATAAAAGAGTTATCGTACTTTAAAACGTAAGTTTTTTGTACCGAGATTGCTCAAATTACCCCAAAATAATGCTAATTTTATAAATGTGACCACACTTTCCATCAATGGCGGCGGCGGTGCCAAAGGTCCTACCTACCGAAGTGCCGACAAAAGTATTGCCATGTAAGTTTTGTCATTGAACAACATTTTTATCGGGGTAAATTTTTTTCACTTATTATTTTAAAATATAACTGAATTTCGATACCTAATAACACCTATACGGATCGGACAGGGTTTTTTTTACTAGCTGTTGCCCGCGACTTTGTTCGCGAGGACTAAATTATCCCACAGGAACTTGATACTGGGATAAAAAGTACCCTATGTCCTAGTCTGGGTCATGTTCTATCTATGTGCAAATTTACATCCAAATCCGTTTAGCCGTTCTCGAGTTTTGCGCTTAACAACATTAATTTTTATTTATATTGATTCAGTATTAACTAAGCTTTCCATACATGACTGCATGATTGCTAAATAACATCAACCTAAAAGCAGGAATTTTATAATACTCGTATATGACCATTTCAGTTTGACTTTATGTTCTAACATCAACCCATATTTCGCAAGCGTTGTGATTAAGCCAATATCTATCAAGTAGCGATAGCTTGATTACAATTAACAACAGTGTTTAGGCTATTTACTTATTTTTACTAACATACGTACCTACTTATCTTACAGGCACCAGTGTTAAACACACTTGCGTAGCCAAAAAATAACATTGGTTTTTATTCAGTGTAATGTTTTTTTTTTTTTTTTAAAAATAGAAATAGGAAAAATCTTTATTTGTTTTTTTTTTTCGTTTTTTTGTATTTTTTAAATGTTTTTTTTCTTTATTAATTGTCGAATATGGTCAAATTGTATATTGTTTGGGGTTGCAACCCAGCTCAATATTTTCGATACTAATTTTTGTTATGTAATTTTGGATGTGACCTATTAATGTACCTAAGTAAATAAATAAATAAATATTGAAATTATACGGGATGACAGCTAGGACGCAGCACTGCAGGTAGTCGGCATTCAAGTGTTGCCAAAGACAAAATCAGTTTCTAAAATTAAAAACCGATCAAGTTCGAGTCGGACTCGCCCACCGAGGGTTCCGTACAAATTTATGGGTAGGTACATATTATATATGTAGTTCATATAGGAACTTTTCCCGAAATTCAGTTTCCAAAGGTATTCCTTCTTTCATTCTTCGTTATAACTCGAAAACTATACATCATAAAAACAATTAAAAGTCTGTTTAGCCTTGTGCAAATGAAGCCCTTTTATACGACACCCCACATGACACGGTTAACTTACTTCAAAATTTAGACCCCCGTTTCTTGCATACGACCCTGTTTTTTGTGATTTAATTAAATATGTATAGTTTTCAGATTTTTCCCTGTACTTATATGACGATATTACTTGCCAAACTTCATAGTTCTAGGTCAACGGCAAGTACCCTATAAATTTTGATTCCCTTGAGAGTGTCGAAATATACGTTTTTTTGCGATATAAACAGCCGTATCTTTTTTTTTCGTTAACTTAGAAGTTTGATTCAAGGGACCGCAGACCTGAGTATATATAGTTTTAATTTCAACTTGATACCTCCATGCGTTCCCGAGATAAAGGGTCTTGACAGACACAGACGGACAGACGGGCAACAAAGTGATCCTATAAGGGTTCCGTTTTTTCCTTTTGAGGTACGGAACCCTAAAAAGGGTACTTTTAATGATTAAAAGAAAGAATACGATTACTGGTACCTGTCAAACATGGCTTAGTGGCACCAACCAATACCACTACCATTTCTTAACTTTGTTAAAGGCTTTCTTAGTAGCAACCATCACTGGGCAGTATATAAGCTACTTATTTTCTTTTTACGAACATACTGACCATACGTAAGAAGCGCAATGAGTTCGCACTTGAGGCTTGAGGCTTTAAACAGTTCTATGTGTTCAATAGTCCGACATTGAGAGGCTGTTGACTCCTAGCCAGGCATTTATGGAGCAGCTCAGCGCAATGCCGCCAGGGAAAGCCATCTTATCTCATTATCGAATAATCTGTAATTTCTATACGTTTTTACGCGGCACGATCTGGTCCAACTAGTCGCAGCTAAATGTTAATCGGATATGCACTTGTTTGTATAATGGGTCGTATTTATCGGGTAATACGACTGGTTGTTATCAATAAAGAGGTTTCGACTTAAATGGATATGTAATTTTTTGTGTAAATTGAGCCTATAATTGCTTCGGCGTTGGTTGATCGCGAACGTGGTATGGCGTAGATTCAATTTGCAATTAGCACTTTGAATTTAATGTGTGTTTAATTTATAAATACATAAGATATTTTTTATCATCACCATTGTAATTATTACTATTATATTATAATATAAGGACGATGTAGATATTGGAAGGGAGCGTAGGGCATTGGCAGTGCAAGGTATAACATGCTGGCTCGCAGATTCTCCCGATGTAGTACTGATGTAAAACTTACGCTTTTTAAAGCATACGTCAAAGTTTCTACACGGGAAGTCTGTGGGTTCGTCATACCAAAAGATCGCTTGATGTCCTGCGCGTCCAATATAACAATATCTTCAGAATGTTGTTGGGGCTGCCGCGCTTCTGTAGCGCATCAGGGATGTTTACGGAATGTCAAACTGATGGCTTCCATGCCATCTTCGCAAAAAGACAGTATCCCTCATAAACAGTTTGCGTGGCAGTACAGCATTCTGCGGACGGTGGCTGACCGGTACGACTCCCATGTGGAGGTGTCGTGCGCAGGGTGATTGTGAATTTGTGATGCGTGATAGTTTTTAATATAGTCCAATGATTTTACTAACACTAGTCTGTAAGCTTTTTGATTTTTCTAACCCCATCCATGTTAAGTCTGTTGATCGAAATAAACGCTTTTTGTTTATTTTATTTATTATCATCATAACCCGCCCGTGTTATTTTACTGTAGGACATTGGCCTCTCACAAAACTTTTTTAAAATTATAATTTTAAATTCGTGTTTTACTTACAAGTGTTTTTTTTTGTTTCAGGTAATAAAACTATTTTAAAAAGGCTTTCGAATTTGCTGTTTCTGGAGCACTCCGGTACTCAGGTTTAAGAGAAAATTTACATTCTCTTTTGTATTTTTCTCATGTATTTTATAAACCCACGAGTTCACGACGCCCGGCACAACGTGTCCTATTCTTTCAAACCAGGAAATATTAATGAAACTTTTTCTTATTAAGGACCAAATTACAGATGTTAATAGTTAAGATTGTATGCGATTTGTTACTTTCCATAGAGGACTAAATAGTATAAACTTTTTTTGACTGTCCACATCTATGCATTTCCTTTAAGCATAGAAAGTTTCATGACAATCAGCTTATTGGTTTTAATAATCTTAAGAAAATTTAAATCTAAAATGTCTCTTAACACAAAAGTGAAGTATCTTATAATATGTTGACTGTACTGCCTACTGGGTATTGTTTACTGTAATTATTTAAGCTTCTGTCCTGAACTGTACGTTGGAAGCGTAAACAACGCCGCGTCTCCCCCATAGCAAACGTTTCACGCCATATCGCACAGTTTATTAACGCAAATGTTGGCATCTCCTCACGCCCATTAATCTCCATATAATTAAATGATCAAGTGATATTATATTTAGCAGGAAACTAGGACGGCCCACGCGGCGCGCCCTCCTCCCAGGCAACGACAACAGAAAAGTTCAAGTTTTTCATCGTTATTAGCTAGCAAAAAACAAGTGAATTTCATGTATATTGTCCCACTGCTGGACAAAGGCGTTTATAATGAATATCAGGTCATAGCTACAATTATCCATGGTATCTATATATACTATATAAATATATAAATCAATTGCTGTTCGTTTGTCTCGCTAAAACTCGAGAATGGCTGGACCGATTTGGCTAATTTTAATTTTGAAATATTTGTGGAAGTTCAGGGAAGGTTTAAGCGGTGAGAAACCTAAATAATAAGCAACGTAAAATACTAAAAACGACAATTTAATTTTCCAATACATAATGTTCCACGATTTGTTTGTTTTGTTGTCATAGAAACTGTCAAAGTGGTACGAAGTCCGCCGGGCCAGCTAGTTACTTATAAAAAAATAAAAAAATAAAAATGTATTTATTTCAGGTAAATCAATTACAATTAAGTTACCGGGGCTACCCCAAAAAGTAGTCAGAAGACACTTGTGTGGGGTAAGCCTTGCTCTACGTAAACATAACAGTTTCGATTTACATGAGTGATACAAGATTTCAAAATTTCTTTGCGAGATTGAGCGTGTGTGTGTATGTGTGTGTGTATGTGTGTGTGTATGTGTGTGTGTGTGTGTGTGTGTGTGTGTGTGTGTGTGTGTGTGTGTGTGTGTGTGTGTGTGTGTGTGTGTGTGTGTGTGTGTGTGTGTGTGTTTGCGTGTATGTGTGTGTGTGTGTCTGGGGGTAAGTATGTGTGAGTGTGTATGGGAGGTGTATATGTACTTAGCGTGTATACTAGCTACTACTTATAATTCTTTATAATGGCGGTGAGATAAAATGGTAGGTAGTAGAGCTAAAATAAAAGCCCTACCAGAGACTTAACGTAAGCGCAATATGTGACCCGCTGGGAACGGAACTTTCGACCTTTCATTTTGAGTGATATAGAGCTATTAGTAATAAAGGACTCGTAGAAGCGCTAGTGTTCAACAGAAACCAGTGTAGGGCACTTTATTCTTTATTTTTTTTTATTAACGGGTAAGCACACTGCCTTGATCTCACCTGATGTTAAGTCATGATAAGGCCAATGATGGGAGCGCACTTCCCCCGGGATCCTCAACTAGTGAGGCACTGGCTATCTTATCTCTAGCTGCCGGAACCACAACCGAGTACACAAACATGTACCCTCCGCTGGGAATCGAACCCGGGTTCTCTGGGTCTAAACCGGTGGTCTTAGCCACTAGACCACAGGGGCGGTTTTTTTCATTATTAAAAATAGGGTTCAGCAAGTAATTTTTCACTTTAGCAGAAGTTGAATACAGTCCAACTGCTTCCTATATGTAATTCAGTAAAAAATCAATTGAATTCTATATTATTTTTGAATTTAGCAGAAATTGAATACAGACCAACTGCTTCCTATCTGTAATTCAATAAAAAATCAATTGAAATCTATATTATTTTTTAGCGATGAAACTGAGTCGAACACTGGTCTTTCTGTGTCTTACATTGGTGTCACTATGATAGTTTTAAAATAAACAGAACAATCTGCTACATGAGAACTGAAATAATATAAAATGGCGCTAGAGTGAATTGCCAAAATGCATTTGATGCAAAGTAATGCAGCCACTTTGCAACAAATCACTTGAGGAAGAAAACACTGGCGTTTGTTTTATCAGAATAGCTTTTAAAAGCTTTTTGCTATATTATTTTTTATATAAGATAATTGGCAGAAAACGTATTTTCATATGTTATATTAAACTCGTAGGTTTACACTCTCTAGAACCAGAAAAATCATATTGTTGAACACATAGAAACGAAACATTTGTCGTAAACGCTTTACTGTGAATTTAAGTTTTCAACGAATATTTTCACTGATGTAAATGAAATGAAAACTGTATAAGCAAATGAAAATGTAAGTAAGTTATTCCGAAATGAAATCTGAATCCGATCCGATGAATCTCTATCCGAAAAGAAAAATATTTGCTTCCACCGACAATGCCCCAAAGTCTTAGGTGACCCCTAAGCTATTTTAGGTGACAGCTTCACTTTAAAAACCGTCACCTAAAACGTCTTAGGTGTAACCTAAAACTAAGGAATTGTCGCAGTTAAACTGTCACCTAACATGGCTTATGTAAAGTTATAATCGTGAAGCTTTTTCACAAATGAATTTTCCCGTGGACAATTTAATCCCGCAATAAAGTTTGTAACATAATCTCCGTGCCACCAACGACGACGTGTGTTGGATATGCGCTCGCGCACTTAGTATGCGGGGCGGGCGGCCGGCGTCGCGTGAGTTTATTTACTGCAACCACTCTGTTTTGGTGGCGCTAGCCGTTATAAAGTAATTTAGCGATTCAGAGGAACAACGAGAAAATTTAATAGAGCTCTTTAAGTGTTGATAAGTTCAGTGTTACATAAATTTGTGTTTATAATTTTACTCACATACGCGAACAAATAATAATTTGTTTAAAAAAATTTTTTTCCAAAATTTAGCGTTTGCATTGGGTGTGTTTTAATGATTGTTAAATTGTATGGAAATTTTATTTACATATTTTAAAGACTTTAAGGGTTGGTTGGTCTCTTGTCTTCATTCTAACTTAGTATACTTTTTGTTAAGCAACTAGTAAGCTTTTTTAAACATGCTGTAGCTTTAAAATTTAGGTCTGTCTGTCACAAAAGTCTTTTCTTTATCATGTAACTTTGGTCTATTTGAATTAACCGGGAGAAAGAGTGGTTTATGGCAAATGGCGATGTGTACAACCCTCTTCTGCTAAAATCACGTTACTACGTTACTCCGTTTTAACGCGAAGGCAGGGCCAACTATTTGACAAGCTCTCTTATTCATAAAAATAGTTAGTATTTGGAATATATCTGTCCTTTCATACTTAGCTAATAAAAAAACGAACGAGCCTTACAGTAGTCGCATATGATGAGTAACATTTGACATCTCCCTTTTTGAAATGAATATTACATAGAAAAAAGAATAAGTATAGAATTAACAATGAGGTAATTTTTTTTCTCTTTTTTTATCTTTTTTTTCATCATTCTATTACACACGAAAGGTTGAAATAAATATTAGAAAATTCAGTAAATATTGATTAGAAGACATGTCACACTGTTATCCTGAGTTGTCATCTTATGAAAACACTCTCACAAAATTTACGACCTACAAAAGACATTGGGCTTAAAGTGTCGATCACTGGTGGCTTCCCCGACTAGCATGTAACAGTTACAGGATCACACTGTTATGACCCTACTTCCGTCCCTTTTCTACGAAATCACTCCCACAAATTGTATATATAGAAGGCGAGCGGAAAGACGTTACACATCAAAAATCGGTTACAATCAGGGAATGCTCAACTTATTATACCGGACCGGAATCATCTTCCAAATAATTCGACAACTCGACCTCAAGTAATTTGCAATGACAACATTGACGTCTATTTTATCGTCCCACGTCACTCCGCAACAATGTTACACCGACACTTGTGCAAACCACCTGCGTGCCGATAGTAGGCTTTCTACGCTGATAACGCAGCCACGAAACCTAATGGCGATGGCGGTGCGTGCAGTGAAATCGCCTAGGAAAAATCAACGGGCCGCATTAACATAGCCGCAGATCTAGTTTATTCATAATTGGCGGTACCACCCCAGCGCGGAGCCCCGCCCCTGCCCGCGTGCTCGTGCGCACGATCTAGGGATGCGTACTGTTCGATTTTATTGAAGATCGATTCAAGCGTATCGATGCGGTCTAGCTATTTTTTGAATCGATTGTTTTCATTGCAATTTTCATGTGGTTTTTATTACTGCGCCTGAGGATTGAATCGTCCAGTAGATCGTATTTATAAACGAAATGTCATACTTATTAGTTTGTTTTGTTTAGTAATCAGCTTTGATATATTTATGTATCTTTTATTGTGGCCATTAAATCATATTGCAATATAAAAAGAAAGCTATTTGATTTATTGCAAAAGGTAATGTGCGTTTTATGTAACATTATTAATTTATCAAGATATTTTGAAACCTTTACAGGATCCGTTGCCACAGTGACATCAATTCAATGACATACGATCCGATTCAACAATCTGATCCATTGTGATCCTAAAATCGATTTAAACCAAAAATAATTTGCATCTCTAGCGCTCTCCTGCTGATAGATTGCGATCATAACGCGCTGTGACACACCCGGCGTGGCCACAATTGAAATTTGCATTGTTGTCGTCTGATTGATAACTCTGTTGGCGAAGCGAGACGTTTGATTCGTAGGCGGGCGTAGGCCAACGTTCCGTGGGTGGAAGGATGTGTCGCTCGTATGCAGTCACTGACGTTTGTGTAACCCCTAAGTAATATTTTGACGCTGTGAAAGAAAGGGTGGAAAGAAATGCTAGTAATAACCGATGGCATAGTGAATAAGTGCTATTTTGTAGTTTAAATTGATTAAATGATCACCTGTTAGCCGCGTATCTTGTCTGTATAATGAATTGACCAAAGGTTTGCCTTAACTTGACATACATTTTTTAAGTCTCCACAAATTTTTATCGTGTATAAAGTCCATGGACAACCTTACCTTAGCTTGAGTGGTCATTTCTCTTTATTTTTTGTTTCTTGTTTTTTGTTTTCTAAGAGTGAACTTTCTTTCGTTTTTATTTCCAATATTGTTCAAAATAACATATTATCTATATATTATGATTACTCTATGCATGATGTAATTAGCTATAATTGTAAGAACAGTTAGCTAATTATCTATTATACTTTTTATATATTATTATAATTACTGTTAGTTTTCTAAAGTTTACGCGAACACTACACATTGAAATAAACCAACTATTACTGTTACTTATGTTGGTAATCCAGTTATAAATAAATAAATGATTTTGAATTTGGAAATTTTGCCATATTAGGTAGGTGACAGTTACCGCAGCAAAATTGTCAACTAACATGGCTAAGGGTCACCTTAAACTTAGTGAAATCGGACATCAGACTCAAAGGTTGGATTCCTAACTAGAGATATATGTTAAATGTTGAGCTTGTTCTAAGTCGGATGACTTACGAGTGTATAAACTTATCAAAGTTAAAGTCAAATCATCAATATAAGCCATAACAGGCACTTTTGACGTCAAAATCTATAAAAACTGCATTTCGGTACACCCAACAAATCTTTTCATGAAGAAGAACAGTAAACAACTTCATCCGACAGACATGCCTAGATCTAAACAGATCGTAAAGGACTTAGTCAAATTAGGCAGGCAAATGAGACAAACGACCTTGTCTGATGCGAAGGACGTTTTGCACGGCAGACAATAATAAACCGCTATTAGATTTTTTCGGGGGAAAACTATTTTGCAATGACAGATAAACTATTTTCCACTAACAACATAACATGCAACGCGGTCTAAATCGGTGCGCCCGCGCCGCGCCGCCGCCGCCGCCGCCGCCGCTCGTATGTTCGCGAAATATTTTTTAAGTTTGTTTTTATGAGGTGCAACTGTACGATACTCTCACTCCCCAGCTACGCGTAGAATTATACTCAATAAATTATATGCGATATTTCTGTTTTGTCCGTTGGCTCACGGCCACTGTTCGTTCCTGAATGTTATGTTATCAAAACCAATAACGGGGAGTAAACTATCAAAATCATTTGCGCGCTTAAAGAAAGTTTCTCAAAAAAGTCAAATGTTTATTAAGGGAAGATTTTGTAGTTGGCCTCTTGTAATCGAATGTTACGAGTGGCAAGAAATTTAAGGTTTCTTAAGCCGTAGTGACAGGACAATCCCCGAAGGTTTTCTATAGAGGTTGGCATCATGTAAGCGTGTTCCTACCCCCACAAGATCCACCAAGGCGTTCGAGTCGATTGACGAGAGCATAGAAAGTCAAAGAGCGGCTCTAAAGGAAAAACCGTGGCTCAGGTTGACGGTGCTATTTTGTTGACTAGGTAAAATACAAATTAAGTATACACCGGGGACATGGGTAATGTAGGACTCTTCTTCCCTCTGTAGGAGGAGAATAGGACTACCCATTCAAAATCTTAGCATCATCCTTTCTTTGCTACGGGGATAGCTTGGGACCACGAAAGCAAGCTCCTAGGTCTAACCTGTGGGAGCCTACATAAGGTGTCCAAAGGTACCCAACTAAGAATCTAAACCGCCTTTGTGATCTAGTGGTAAAGATCACCATTCTCAGAGCCAGAGGTCCTGGATTCGATTCCCAGCGGGGGGTACATGTTTGTGTTCTTGGTTTGGTTGGTGGTAGGCCTTGTTTGTACGCTTGGCTTGCTACCACAATCTTATCTAAATATGTCGCCATATCATCAACGTTTGTAGCATTGTTGTGTGCCGGCAGCTAGAGATAAGATAGCCAGTGCCTCAGTAGTTGAAGTTACCGGGTGAAGTGCGCTTCCACCATTGGCCTTATCATCACTTAACATCAGATGAGATGAAAGCACTGCGCATACCCGTAAGAAATAAAAAAATACAAAGTTCTTTCTATACAACTGCGGTCTGCCCTCAGCTGATTTATTACCTCTACGTAACGAAACTGTCTCACCAGAACCAGTCTTCCGAAAATTGTACACCGAATATATCTATCCACATTCACGATCGGATAAAACACGCTCAATAAGGAAACATAATGATTTGTACGATTTTTATGGTTCCTACTAATTGGTTCGACAATGTAAACGGCCTTTACCGCCTTCTTGCATTTTAATCAGCATGTTGGAAATAAACATATTGTGTACATAGCTATGTATAGAACGAGAAGAACCAGTCACAATTGCGCCAAGCCGGCGCCGGCGCCAGTCAATGGAGTCTACAATAATAAATAAAAAGTTGAGGGAAACGAGACTCCATTAACATACTGTTAATACCAGATATCCACTGATGGACGCCTTCTATCGTAATAGTACCATTTTAGATGACTCACGCGAATTATGTCTTTTTTCCAAAGCAGATCTTATACGCAGAATATACTGGGTCACGGCGTAGTAACCCAGTGCTTCTAATAATTTATCTTGATTGACTGTAATGGGTCATTGTTCTTCTTATAAAGGTCGCTGTCACATATTAGCAGTTTGTATGGGAATTGCTTTGACGCGATTTTATCACCGTACTGATTTGGAGCAAACGTATCAAGCGGCCAATGCGCTATATGCGGCCATACATTCTCATTCACCGTTCACCAATTTACACTCGCTATAAGTAGGCACTGTTCGCTTGTTTATAAATAGGTTACAGGAAAAAATATGGCTTTATATGAAGCGAATAAAAATTGGTGAGATGGTTTGTGCGCGGCAACTTGAAATGCAGGTAGACAAACTCGTTTGTCAGTAATGGTATAGCTGACTTCCATGTGAGGTTCGTGGTTTAATTTATTGCCTGATGCGGTGCCGTCTTGGTTGGATCTTGAGGACACAACGATTGTACGTATCAATCAATAGTCCGATATATTTACGTAATAAGATAATATAAGTATGTTTCCATTGCGGTTAAATGAAAATTTTATGTTTAGAAACATGAAATTAAAACCAGTTTTACAGATCTACACAGACCCAGCTGAATGATCCGATAATCATAAAATCAAAATCTTAAAAGCGTTTAAATCCTTAAGGATTAACAGTTAACAGTTGTCCTATTCAATGTAAAGAAAATAAAAATTAAATGCTAAAAATAACCTAATTTTACTTTTTAACTTTACACTCTTTGTTTTCTTTTTTATTACTCTTTTTGATACATCTTAATTATTAACGTGATGCAGAATGCTAGTATCATAACCTTAATTAAACATTTATAATAGTTTAGATTTATTTGTACATTAAACAAGAGTAATACCTACCGATTTAAGTATATTTCCTGAAAATAATTTCAACACTTAAGAGACTAGTGCCAATTTCACCACTGACCCTTAAGTTTTAGGTGACCCTTAAGCCATTTTAAGCGACGGTTTTGCTCCAACAACTGTCACCTAACATGGCTTAGGGGTCACCTAAAACTTAGGGTTCAATGGTGAAATCAGGCATTAGACACCGGAAAAGTTAAACCTACGTATTTATGTAAACATTTATTAATTATCAATCCTCTCCATCCCTAGGTTGCCTGGAAGATATCGCTGTTAGTGATAAGGCCGTCCTTTGTACGACTCCAATTTTAATTTTTTAAATTCTTTGTATATATGTTTTTATGTGTACAATAAAGTTAAAAAAAAATAAAAAATAAAATAAACGAAAACGTAAACGAAAATGAGAATTTGTACGACATTGAAGCAGGCTCCGTTTGGCAAACGAGCTAAGTTGAAATTTTGTTATAAATTGTCGTTTTCATTAACATGATCAAATTTCAAATAAAACTCTCACTAACCTGAGGCACAAATAAGAAGACCTACAGAATGTAAGCTTAAATATACAACGTGTAACAGAAAGGAGTGGTCAAAATGAAAAGATCCAAAGTGTATCCGATCTAGATCTTGTATGCAGAGTTACTGAGACATAATTATTAACTCTAGTTTGTCATGAAATTGTAAATTAAATACTTATATTAGTGAAGTCATGCGCGTCAGGCGCGCATTAGCAAGCAGCAGTGATCATGAATGTAAGTACACAGAGGTTACTAAGCCACTAGGGATGTAACTTGTTTATTTTGATTGTAACGTCACGATTCAAATATTTAATTGAAAATTGCACAACAAATTATAGTTAATAATTATGTGTAAGTAACTATACATAGAAGATCTAGATCGGAGATACTTTCGATCTTTTCATTTTGACCACACTTTTCTGTTACATGTTGTTACACATAGACCCTTTCACAGACATAAATCTTGGAACAACTTGAAACAGTTCAAGCGCAGCTGTCGCGAGATTTCTTGTCCATGAGAGTCGCGTTTGTATGAAGCTACCAGCACACGTTTACCCTCCTTCCTATGATATGGACTCCTTCAAAAGAGGCGTGGAGAAGCACCTCGTGGGCCGGCAGAGTGAGGTTAACTGATGCTACGTTTGTTTCCACGCTGCACCAGTTATCTTCGCGTCTGGACTCCATTTCCACTTAACATCAGGTGGGATGGAGTCATTTGCCGAGCTATCTATAAAAAAAAGATTGCCTTCTGTGGGTCTCGTTGTTTTGTGCCTGAGGCGTCCGTCGTGATCTTCGCGAGTGAACAGGAAGGCGATGCGTTGTCGCCAGCCTTGCGAGCCTGCATATGTCAGCGATGTCAGCTATGTGGACATGTCGAAATGTTCCTGTTATTTATTGATGCTTTTATGACATTTTAACTCAGAATAATAATAGGTTATTGTTCTGAGCATTTTAATTTGGTCAACACCATTTATGGCAGCGATCATAGAATTTTGTTGATGCTCGAAAAATTTATGGTCAATCGTCAAAATCTATTTTAATGCTTTTAAAACACAAAAGTACTCATAATAACTAAAGCTATAGAAACCGGACTAAAATAGCAACACTCATTCATCAGTTCGTACTATTTTAACTAATGAACATAAGTGATGTATTGGAAAGAGATCGATTGTCCCTTTTCTTTCGTTATTTCGAAAGTGTCACCAGATTTGTGACGTCATATTTGAGGTAATGTTGTGAGTGACTTTATAAAGGACTCAAAGTTTTTTTTTGATCACCGATTATCTGATGACCGTTTGACATAACAATACAAAAAATAAAAACTAAGTGTCAACCATTTGTTGCACTCCAACCTCCTTTTCTAGCCATAAGATAGAACGGAACTAAACATAGTTGCACGATTTTTATTTTAGCCATCCTTCTATAGCTTTAGTTATTGTTCTGAGGTTTAGACTAAAGAAAATGTAATAAAAAAGTCAATATGAAACTGGCTCGGTATGTAATGGCTGGACGATTTAAAACAGTGGACTGGACTTTTTGCTATATATTATTTATATTTTCAGCTAATGTCAGTTAAAATGTGCTACATGTGACCGCAAGAAGTATTGTGTAGGTAATGATCTACAAACTCAGTAGTCAACTCAAACTCGTAGAAATAATGTCCAACACGTTTTTTTTGTTATAATTTTTTATGTTCAACACTATTCTGAATAAATCTTCATAGTCGTTTCTACGAGATTTTCTACATGCGTTATATTACTCATCTCATCATTTTTATAATCATCATCTCATCTTATCATCTCATCATCTCACCATTACACAAACTGCGTGGTGATTTCAACTAATTGCGGGAAATACCTAGAAAAAAGCAAGTTATATTTAAAACTGGCGTGGGGTGGACTTGGAGAGGCGTTTGTCCAGCAGTGGACGTATATAGGCTGATGATGATGACGATGATGATTTAAAACTGACTAAAAGTACGGAGAGCGCTAAGCGAACAATAAAAAAACAATTTTCCTCAACATTTTCTAGGGATTCAAAGGACCGTGAAATTACGGCACGCATCTATGCGAAGATTGCGCATCAAGCTTAGTCATACAACAAAAAAAAATACGTTGGATCTCCGCCATAACTGTATATTTAAGATATTTTAGAAATATGTAACATCTCTCGTAGAATAATTGCCTTTCATTTTTCGTTGCTGGCACTTACATAGTGAAAAACATGCAGGTTCATTAAAGTGAGGATTGAACGATGTTTCAAAACACTGTTACGTTTTTATTTCAATGCTCCACGACAGAAAAGCGCTTAACCCTCAATTCACTATAGTAGGTGACGAAAAAGGTGGAACGCATTTCACCCACAAATGCACAAACTATTCAACTACCGCGGATCTGTTGGAATTAAAGTTACCATCTAACAGGCGTTCGCCGCATTTGACAGGCATTTTACCATTTAGACAGGCGTGCGGCCGGCGTTCAGCTGAGACAGGCATTTCTGAATTTCGCGGGTCTCGACGCAAGTCGCGGGTCCGCTCGACCAGCCGGATGAAACTGTTCAGTAATCGTAAATTGCTCATTATTTTCATTTTGAATAAGTGTCAGTCTTTAAAATTATCTATTGTGTATTATTTATTTTAAGACTTACAGTTTTTTTACTAAAGACAGGCATTTTTCTGAAAAATCAGGCGTTATGTGCATCATATACAGACATCTTCCCTGACATGGATGGTAACCTTAGTTGGAACACAACGATCCTCCAAACATTATTGGTTTGGCGATAGATATAGATAAGATGGTGTTGATAAATGAAACATAGTTCACGTGTACTTTACGTATTATCATCCTGACGTTTTGAATCCTTTACATGGATTCTGGTAACAGGCTGTTGATTGTATCAAAATGCATATGAATAAACAACACTAAAGTTTTATATAAGAAAGTTCTTAAAACTACAGAGCAGCCCTCAAGTGGCAAAACGCTAAAAGAATAGAAATCAATCAGAGTGATTATTGTACGGAATTGGCATAAGTCAACGATACGTATAAATAGGGCTGCCATCAGCTAAATTATGGACCCGGGACAAAAATTTCAAAAACCCAGGTTATTTGGGTGAAATAAAGATTTTTCCCCGGACTCTCTTAAAAAAAAATTACAATAAAATAAAACCATAGTTTTCGTATTTTTATTTATAGAAAATCAACTTAAACCTAAACCTCAAGTAACTATTCTGGTAACAAACATATTTTTTTGATAAAATGTCTTTAAGACGTAAAAATTGGAAGAACTCACATCCTTGAAATTATATTTAACTTTGATCAGCGAAGAAACCGTGTCTACGTTATGAGAGTTTCTTTCCGTCGTCCATTGCTGCGTGGTAACGAAAATACCCTTTCTACGTTAGCGTTGTGAGGTGGTACACAAAAAAGTACTGCGCAATTTTAAGCAGTTCACTATATAAATAAATATGTTAATAATGTAATTTTAATGTTAATGTACCTAATGTTAAAAATGTTTTAAATATTATATTATATAAATGTTAATGCAATCTAGCGAGTGACTCACGTTACCGCAGATAAACCGTCCCGGTTTTTGTTGGAAATTACCTATTATGAAACCAAATTATGTACTATTTTTGTAAAGCATGAATAAAGAAATATAAAATGTGCATTAGAAATTTAAAAAAAATTTCGCGAGGAGCGGGGCGACTAGGGGCGTCACGTTACGTCACGAGACACTCACGAGTGCACGGGTATATTTGCCGCACCGAATAACTATGAAATGCTGTAATTTATTGCTAATCATTCCATTCTATCAAGTTATCGGATTTCCCCTGACATAAAAAGTTTTTTAAATACTTTTTAGAAACCCCGCCCGGACGCTCCCCGGACGCCCTCCAAACTAGGACAAATCCGGGAAACCCGGACGTATGGCAGCCCTACGTATTAATGACGTTTATGTCAATTCCATACAATAATCATTCTATTTAATTTTGTATTCTATTAGCGTTTTGCCACTTGTCTAGGGGGTCTGCTTGGCTATGCAACATTTTTTGATGTTTCATTGTATTTATTGCTACTACGGCATAGAAAGGTTCATTAGAGGAATTGTAGATGTGTTGGATAACTAAAAAAATATTTATAAATTTCGTTTTCTGAAAAAAAAAATAACCTTTAACAAATCACGTTTGGCGTTATTAACTGCATAGAAAATAAAAGTTTATTTTGTAGTAGACTATTTGATGCTCGTAACGTGACTGCTAGAACAAATCGCTGAGGCTATTAGCAATGATACACATCTTAACGGCAATTATTCTGATTCCACGCGTTTCTGTATGTAGTTAATTAATTTTGTTCACACGACTAATAAATGATCTGAGAGTCCGCCACTGCAGACGTCTCGAGATATTAAGATTAGTCAATTGACTTCCTAGACGATTTTTTACATACATTTTTAAATTAAACGATACTTAATTATGATAAAAAAACTGTTTACACATTGAAATGTTTTTCATTAATAATATGTTTGCCAAACTGTATAATACCTATAGTGATGTCCTAGCTGTCAGAGCGCGATAGGTCAGTCTTTACTTCAAGAGGATAGCATAGAATACGAAATGATAGGGTTAGATAGGAAAGGATACATATTCTTGCTCCGTGCTTCGGAAGGCACGTAAAGCCGTTAGTCCCGGTTGCATTAGCAGTCGTTAACAACCACCAATCCGCACTGGGCCCGCGTGGTGGTTTAGGGCCCGTTCTCCCTTTCCATCCAGCAGTGGGGATGTTGATGAGCTGGTGATGTGATGATGATGTGACATATTGTAATCAGTTTGCATTAAATTCAGCAATGCATAGTACAGACTATGCCGCCATTATTGTGCCTATATAGTATTATAGTCAAAGCCGTGGTCTTTCGCGAAATTTTTTTTTGTTATCGATGCTTTTAAAGTTGGGTGGTTGAAAACCGCCAACGACCGTAGAAGTAGAAGGGTATTAGAAAGATTTTGCCCAGCAGTGGTGCACCTCTGGTGGTTTAGTCGTTAAGTCCACCTTGGTTTGGGGTACATGTCTGTCTGTGTACTCGGTTTGGTTGGACTTATTTAAATTATCTTGGTATTGGTCTTACATAAAATCTTATCTAAATGTGTCGCCATAACATCAATGTTTGCAGCATTGTTGTGTTCCGGCAGCTAGAGATAAGTTAGCCAGTGCCCCAGTAGCTGAGGATCTTGGGTGAAGTGCGCTTCCACCAGTGGCCTTTATCATCACGTAACGTCGAGTGATATGAAGGCACTGTATTACCCGTAAGAAATATAAAAAAAAATATAGTAAAAAAAAATTGATTTTTTTGTCAAAACTATTGGGAAATAATCCTTACCCAATTCGATTCCACAAATCAATATCACTTTAAAGACTCGCACACACTCCGCCGCCATTGCAAACAACCATTCGATTGCGTGTGACGTATACGGCCGATTAAATTTATTTGCTCACCGGAGCGTTTTAAATAATATTTGCGTTTCTGTAACCGGAGAAGGCAGCGTCCAGGTGTTACCGGCACTTATGGTAATGAATGTATCACCTCGGTTGCGTGACGTCACGGCTAGCAATTAGCCAAAACAAATAGCCATAATTGACTCGACAGTCCTGTCCTGTTAACTGCTTATTCCACCTACAAATCCGACGATTTGTAGGTGGAATAAGCAGTTAACAGGTAACGTCTTTACATACATCATGAACAGCTAATTTTTGTCTCCACTGCTGGGGCACGAGCTTTTCCCATGTAAGAAACACCACAGGGATAACGGGCCATAAATAGGGTTGCCAACTATTTTTCAGGAAATTAAAGTATATCTAAAATGTTTATATAATTTTTAACACAAATTTTATTGCGAACAAATTACAAAAACACAAATGTTGATAATTTCTGCGGGCTACCACGATAGCTCAATTGGAAGAGCACCTGACCCGGTATGTCAGAAAGGTGCAGGTTCAAATCCTGCTCGTGGAAATTTTTTCAACATTTGTGTTTTTGTAAAGTATATCATCTATCACTAATTAGTATAAAAAAAGGATTTGTAGAAAAAAATAAGTATTTTCCGTAATTTAAATGTTTAAAAACATAATTTTTGTACAGACGCCAGCACATCAACCTATCCAAAACTGTCAAATTTCTTCAATACTTTTTCAACCATATCATTAAGGCATAAAGCTCAAAGTCTATTGAGGAAATTTGACAGTTTGTGGTAGGTTGATGTGCAGGCGTGTGTACTCTTGGCGCTATCTAATATTTTTTATTGTTTTATAGCGCGTTCAGAAATTAGCGTTGCGTTCCGTTTCACTTCACCTGAGTCTGAGTAAGTATCATTCAGTAGTTCACAAATTAAGTCAAAAGGAATATTCTGTTCAAACGCACGCATTAGTCGGAAATAAAGTATTTTCCATACTTTATTTTTATTAAAAAATAATAAAGTACGGGGATGTAAAATAACGTAGGATACGTTATTTTAAAGTATGCTTGGCAACCCTAGCCATAAACCACCACGCAGGCCCAGTGTGGCGCGGTGATTGTTAACAACTGCTGATGCAGCCGGGACCAACGGCTTTACGTGCCTTCTAAAGCACGGAGGACATCGACATGATAAGTTTTTGGTCAACCATCCGATAACCGGCTTCGCGAAAGATCTTAACTGCAGCAATCGCAGACCTATAACCAATGTGGCTCCTTTACATACTTGTACTTATCTACCTATATATATTTGCGTCATTTATGACATTTTAGGAGTTTTCATACATTTTTGGTTTCAACAATAGTACGGCTACGCTGTAAAGGCCATATCTTTTATCTTTATTCTTTTCCTTTTTAGCTTTTGTGGCTTTATCCAAAAAAAGAACACCAAGCGGTTTTACAGTTACGATCGCGGAATGACATACACAGTGTTAAATGCAAGTTTTATTTACCATTAACCTATCTAACCTCTTGTGCCACCAGAAGGCACTTCAATGCTATACGAATTCTCGTTTTCCTTAACGTGATCGAATGGCAAATAAAAACTCAATTATACGCCCTGTTACGACCAACAACGGCATTACATCATCACATCACCAGCTCATTTTATGTCCCCACTACTGGGGCACGAGCCTTCCCTATGGATGGATAGGGAGAACGGGCCATAAACCACCACGCGGGCCCAGTGCGGATTGGTCGTTGTTAACGACGGCAAATGCAGCCGGGAGCAACGGCTTTACCTGCCTTCACGTGCACGGAGGAGCTCGAGGTGATATTTTTACTAGTAACACTAGTCTTAATAGTACCGGACGAAGGATGCGCACCGGCGTGTTCTGATCTGGCGTTATGACCTGACGTAGATGGTCCCTTGTGCTTGCGTAAGGATGTCTGACATCTAACTTTATAACCGTAAGGTTGGTGGGGGGTGTCATTATAAACTTTAAGTAGTGTGTAGCAGGGTGTGTAACCCTAACGGATATCGGATATCCCTATCTACTGACCCTGATAGATAGGGTATGGCAGTTGGATTTACGGGTCCGGCTGTTTTTTCAAGGATACCACGGAAGTTCGGATGCCAGCACCCTGCCGGTTATACCTTAGCGGGCGGGCGTCTCTGGCAGGGCCCGACCCTGGGTTGGCCTCGTGGTGGCAATGTGGTTAGCTGTAGAGGAGGGAATGTTCGTTTGTCTGGTTGAAGTCTGGCCAGGCTTCCATCTCGTGCGCAGCAAGCGTAGGGCTGGCTAGTAGGCTCCACCTAGTCTAAGGGCGTCCTATACTACTATAGGACGCTCTCAGACTAGGTGGAGCGACGATCTTCGCAAAGTGGCTGGCAAGAGCTGGATGTAGCCGCGGATCGTGCTCGGTGGCGTGCACTTGGAGAGGCCTATGTCCAGCAGTAGACTAGTATAGGGTGATGATGATGATGATGATGATGATGATGATGATATACAAACAACACACCACACCCTGTAATTACTTGGTTTGTACCCGTAATTATATAGATAACCGGCTTCTAGGCGGTAAAAAAAACACACTTACAAATAATCTAATACCTTTAGACGAGCAATTCGAGAGTAGCCGCGGATCGTGCTCGGTGGCGTGCACTTGGAGAGGCCTATGTCCAGCAGTAGACTAGTATAGGCTGATGATGATGATGATGATGATGATGATGATGATGATGATGATATACAAACAACACACCACACCCTGTAATTACTTGGTTTGTACCCGTAATTATAGAGATAACCGGCTTCTAGGCGGTAAAAAAAACACACTTACAAATAATCTAATACCTTTAGACGAGCAATTCTTGTATTTAATTAAATGTATTCATTGTAGGTTTCATGTTTAGAAAATTAACAAAAAAAGAATACCAAGCAAAGCTCGGTCATCCAGGTACTAATAATAATACGTCACATTGATGTTGTGACGTCATAATAATATAATGACGTCACAACATCAAGTGATGTAGCTAAAATAAGGGAGTAAGAATACCCTTCCACTTATCTCCATCCCTGGCGGCTTTCAATCCTCCCTCCGCAAAGGCATCGGGATCATCCCGCCAAACGCTTACGATGGATAAAAACTCTATGGATTGGAAAAACATTTGAACTCAAAAAAAGTTGAATGCTCGAAAAGTAGTTACCGAACTGAAACACGACACCATAAAGATATCAAAGGCCTAGCGCGACATTCTAATTTATAAAGACAAAGTGACCAAGGCGGGCCGAGAATAATTCTTATTACTGCTGCGGGTCGACACCTGCCGCGACACCCGACACCCCGCACTTTACATAATCTGTGGCTGGCACACCTGACGCGAACGCCTATATACTTGCGTTGGACCTGATTTTAAGGTTTTATAGCAATAAAAGTGCAATCAGTGTTTATAGAAAAACGAGCTAGCTATTCCCTGACCCACCGCGGCGCATCGCGTCGCCCGAATAGCGTTAGCGTTAGCGTTCTTCTGACTTTTTTTAAGGGTCATAGCGTAATATTACATAGCCTAATAGCCTTCCAAAAGAATTTGGCTTTCAAATGCATATATAATTTTTCAAATCCGGCTGGTAGTTCTAGAGATTAGCGCGTTCAAACAAAAAAACAAATTTTCAGCTTTATTACATTAGTATACATCATATTATCCTTATAGGCCTCTTCTTAGTTTTCTACATCTTCCAGCCCTCTGCTACGTCATTGCAATGCCATCTCCATCTTTGTCTACCTGGTCGCTCTTTGTGGTGTCTATACTCCGTTAAGATTATCGCTCACTTTCCTTATTGTATATTATCTTATTCTGACAGACGTTTATACTTGTACATAGCCTTTTTTTTGGTTTTCGTTAAAATATCTGCATGACAGGAATGTTTACGGACACAAAATTTATCTTGTAATGGTTCCATATTTCCTTTTTAAGCTAAGTGTTAACCCTAAGACGTGAAAGGTCTTTTAATAGAAAATCAGATTGCATTGCCAACTTTTGCCTTCTATAGTAAATAGTTACTATGATTGATGGGGATTATAAGACGAACCTTTTTTAAGTACCCGACGTTTTGGCCGAGACGAATTGGTAAGGTCACGGGATGACCTTAAGCTTCCTTCGACTTTTCAGGCTCTAATAGGGCTCTTTTAGATGTTTGTTTTTAATATTAGAAGGAGGCAAACGAGCAGGCGGGGGTTGACCTGATGGGAAGCAATCACCGCCGCCCATGGACAACCAGAGGAATCGCAAATGCGTTGCCGGTTTTTAAGGAAGAAATAGGCTTGTTTCTTGAAGATCCCTTAGTCGTAATGGTCCGGAAATACCGCCGGTTGACGGCACCTGCCTTGAAAATATCATAATTCGTCAAGCAGCAAAGTACCTATGTTCTGAAGTAAACGCATTGTAATAATGTGAAGTTGTTCATGCATTGGATAGACAGAATTGAAACTAGCAGACAGGGCGGTGCTCGGTGCCGCACTGGTGATCGCACGGTGACTCATGATCATGCCGCTTGACCGATCACGGCGAGGACAAGACTAACAGATTCTATATATCACAACTGGTGAGTGTTTTGCCGTTATCTCACCTGAAGCGAGGAACAGGGTGAGGTTGGAAGCGCATTTCAAACATTCCATTAACTAACTGACGAACTGTTGGACTCCCGAAACTCAGCAATGCTATTGTTATTGTTGTTATGACGACAAACTAAGACAGTTAGTGGTAGCTAGCCAGACAGACTTAGACTAAGCCATTGAAACTGAGTACAGTAATGTGTACTCCCGCTGGGATTCGAATCCGGGACCTCTGGCTGACACCGTAACCGTGGTGCGGTGAGACGCCGACATGGAACGTGTTATATGTGAATCGTATCACATTAAAGTATTTTCTCATAGATCAATGCAAATATGAATTACAAAGTTGCAGAAGTACTATCGGCATTGAAGCCAGCGCAAATCCCATCGATAAATCGTCTACATAAAAGGGTTGAAAGGCGAGCGCCGTATTTCAGTGCGCGTGGGCAGAGCATAAATTGTTCACTTCGAATTAGCCTTAAGGACGATATTTTGATGTTCGCCCTGCCGGCTAGTTAACACTCGTAATTTATTGATTTAAGGCTGACTAGTGTTTGTGTATACTATTTTTATAATATAAACATAAGGAGCATCTCACAAACATAACGCAGTGGACTCGTGGTGTAAAGTCAAGCGGATGATATAGGTATTTTTCAAATTAAAAAAATCATATTTCCTTCCATAATTTTTGGCTTATGGGCGGTGAAAAATGCACGGTTCCTCAACCCGTGGCTACTGAACAATCCCCAGAGGTTTTCTCATACCATAGTTATTGTATTGAGTGAAAAACCTGAGGACACTTCTAAAGGCTAAGACTTTGTGTTGACCTTGTCGGTTGTTGAGGGGACAAGCGCCGAATGGAGAATAGAAATAGTAAATTTTGAAAAGAATTTTGATGTTGAACGTAAACTTTATATGAACAAGTTTGTAGCGCACACAAACACCATAAAGTGATCGTCAAAGTACATAAGACGGGCGTCGCCGCTGTATTACCCCGGCGAGAAGTGTCTGGACGCCGGCCAACGGTTCCGAGAAAACGAGAGAAGGTTACGAGATGTCTCGCTTCACTTTATATTCCTAAATCGTGTCAGAGATAATATTTTACACGTGCGCGTATTCTTATTATGAAGAAATGAAAAACGGAAAATGTGTACAACACACAAAATATTCTGAAAAGGTTTGGCAGTCGCGGTTGATCCGAAGATTGGGTGGCGGCGGTGACGGTTTCTTGGCACTTGTTGTTAAAGGTAAAAAAGAATTAGTTTTTTTTCCACACGCCAGTCTAGATGGTCTTGTTAAAAATCATAGTGGAACTACTTAACAAGTCGCTTTGATTCGGGTAAGTGAGAGAAGAGACGACCTGAAAACCGGCTTGTTTGAATTGAAGTGAGCAAATACGCTGCCCTATGATGATATAACTTTATTAATAATGTATTGGTCTATATTCTATATTTTGTATTTTACAAAATAAAATAAAATAAATAAAGTCACCCTGCTATTTATCATGCTATTGGTATAAATTACATGGTGGGTATGCGCATTGCGCATGACCCATTGTCATAACGCATATTATCCTCATCTCGAATCTCTGTTTAGTTATAACTGATATTGCAAATATGTTTGGGTCCCAGACACATAAGTCCTGCCCAAATTTGATTCTCAGAGGGGGGGGGGGGGGAGGGGGTCATATTATGCTACTCTGTATGCTTAGCTTAGTGGTAGGGCTAGCATATAACACTAGGTAGACTTGACGTCTTTGACCAGTGTGTGTTGCCAGTGATGACATACGGGACTGAGACATGGTCGCTCACTATGGGCCATCCGCAGAAGAACAAAGGTAACCGATATAGCCCGAAGAGTTGCTAAGCTCAAGTGGCAGTGGGCAGGGCACATTGCTCGCAGGACTTATGGCCGCTGGGGCGGAATAGTCCTTGAGTAGCGATCGCGTACCGAAAAGCGCAGTGTGGGCAGGCCCCCAACAAGGTGGACCGACGATCTGGTGAAGGTCGCGGGAAGCCGCTGGATGCGAGCAGCACAAAACCGGTCGTTGTGGAGATCCTTGGGGGGAGGCTTTGTCCAGCAGTGGACGTCTTGTGGCTGAGATAATGATGATGAGACTTAACGCTGGATGCTGGCGCGTCCACTATCTTTTTGAGTATGAATAGAATAGAATAGAATAAAATACTTTATTGTACATATAAAAACATATACATGACAAAGAATTTAAAATGTATTTATTTTGTAATTTAGTATGTCGCTGTTATTGAAAATAAAATAGCAAGTTCTACAGTAGTGTAAGGAGTTTATATGCAGCTCATAGTAAAAGAAGGTTTGCAACGGTTTGACACAGTCGTGGACAGTCGTAGAAGGAGCTACAGCGGGGCTAAGAGCCGAGGTGTTCGGAGATCGATATATTAAACTGTAATGTTTTTATTATAACACACAAAGTTAAGTGTAACTGATGTCATTATTTTACATCCACTTTACAGTAGTTTCATATTAGGACAATTGGGATACGGATAAGCGATTCCACTTCAAGGCTTTTGATAAGCTGAAGGCCAGGCGCTCCTTCATAGTAGAATTAAATGATGACAAAATGTGTGTTTAATGGTCCTTCCTCCACGACAAAACGAAGCAAAGAATCGACACTACGGCTACATTTCATAAGCTGGAATATAATTCTTAGGAATTCAAGACCTATACCGGATAGAAATTCGTAAGGCACATAAAGTCATTGGTCCCGGCTGCATTAAAAGTCGTGAACAACCATCAATCTGCACTTGGGCTGCGTAGTGGTTTATAGCCTTTTCTAACTGTGGTGTTTCCACATATATAGGAGGCTCGTGCTCCAGCAGTGGGGACATAAAATGAGCTGGTGTTGACGATCAGATATTCTCTTCTCCACAGCTAAAAAATTTACGTCCTGAATGGGTAGTAGGTAAAAAATGTTTGGACGATTCAAAAGCACTTTTCTAAAGTTTATTTGAATAAAGAATATTTGACTTTGTCTTTGACTTTGATACGGAATCTCTGTGCCACCTTTGCGAATTTGCATACATGCGGATATACAATTTGTAAAAAACACCCTGTCCGCTCGGAAAGGGGTACACTGGTATACAAATAACTATAACAAAAAAAACTATAAATACATATTATTCATGAAAATGAAGGAGTTATCGTAATTTAAAACGCAAATTTTTTGTACCGAAATTGCTCAAATTACCCCAAAATAATGCTAATTTTATAAATGTGACCACACTTTCCATCAATGGCGGCGGCGGCGGGCGGCGCCAAAGGTCCTACCTACCGAAGTGTCGACAAAAGTATTGCCATGTAAGTTTTGTAATTTAACAAATTTTTTATCGAAATAAATTTTTTTCACTTATGATTTTAAAATAATCTCGATACCTAATAACACCTTTACGGATCGGACAGGGTATTTTATATATTTATTTTATTTTATGATAGATATCTGTATATACAGTGGTGGCATGGAGTCTTACTCGTCCGTGAGAGGGAGTCGATGCGAGTCAGTCGCCACAACGGGTTTTACATTCGCTTAACACGCGGCGTGATTGCGGCATCCGCGACGCCGGCGCCGGCGGCACCCTCCTTCCTCATTACTGGTGACGCGCACCTATTTGGACAATAAAGCGTTTATTATCCCCGAAGCATACGGATTCATCTATATACTCGCTTTCAGATTTTGAGGTTCTACCTGATAGTTTTAAATATAGGTTTTTGTTTGTTTAATTTTAGTTATCGTAAAACGTTAAATATAAAGTAAGTCAGGGTTATGATAATTTGGTAAAAGCTGGTAGTTAGTAAGTTCATTGATCAAAACCTCATAAAAAAAATGTTGTGTTGTTGTTCCAATTAAGCATACTTATCAATAAATTCGTTAGCGGCAACAAATTGTAATTGTACTATTTGGTGCCACCAGCAACAAGAATTGGAGATTTCAGAAAAAAGTAGAATATATTCGCAACACACCTATACGAACGTTTGGGATTATTTACCCCCTTTATCAACAGTCGGAGCAAAGATATCTGGGAATAAGCAGTAACTTGTTTTCCAACTGACTTGTAAAAAAGGGACAATTGTAGCGACGCTTGAATACTTATTGAATGACATAAAGATCAATATGTTCTCACGCAACATGTCCCATCCTTATCAGTGCACTCGCGAGTGAGGTTAATTAAATAGTTAGCAGCAGGGCCGATATCTATTTATGTGCCACCTTATCGACCTGAAGCATCTGATAGTGGATCTGCGACACCTAATCGGACAACCTTGCACTCATTATTTGGTTGTAAGCCATTTTATTTTATCAAAAATTGCATCGACACGTCTATCGTTATAATTGAAATAAAATGTAGAGAGGCTGTACCGTGCTGTAACTGTCGATGCCGAGTGGAATTTCAAGTACGAATTTGTCTAAAAGAGGTGGCCAAAATAACTGTCTCAAAAAAAAACGACGGGAAATTGTCAACACAAATACGGCGCATTGACAACATTTTGGCCGCAGATTTTGAAGAAATTCGTTGTCGAAGTTTCACTCGACATCGCGACTTCCCATGTCAAACCACGAGAATCGGTCAATTGCACTAATCGGCAACTTCATAGTTACGTGCGCGGGATTAAAAATAAATTAGAATTTAAAACTTTATATTTTGCTGGTAATTATACCGTTATTTATATAAATTACCGTAAATTACCCGTATTTTACGAGCACTTTCGGTAAAATTACGTAATTTTGCAACCCTCGTCTTCCTTCATAACAAAAAACTCTAGCCTATCACCTGACGCGACAAGTTTTTACTTCACACTCGCCAGTCGTTTATTTTTTTAACACTACGATGTGCAACTTTTATTTTTAGATGTTCCCTGCGAGTGCGGTATGCAAATGCCTCTTGTTAACTGCGCCTGCGCCTGCGCACCGTTCGGGCCTAGCGGCTCGTGTAAATCATACGCGTGTTGATCAGGTGGTTAACAATTTGTGTTATCTGAGTTTATCTTGGAGAATGCATTGTGAGTGCACTGATTTATGATACGATGTCGCGTTGTTGAGCGCTGAAGATTTGAGAATTGTAATACGAGTAATAGCTGATTGAAATATGAACGAAGTGTACTCTAAGTGTGTGCCATAGAGCTGCTATTGCAAGGAGTCCCGATCACCACAGTACTTACTGTTGTAATGTTTTAGCTAACCGTTCTTAAATTATAATTAAAACATTATTAAGTACCTACCAAATCGGTGTTATTGGTTTTAGCTTATGGTTTTAAAAAAGCAAGGTCAACTTATATTTATTATTAACTAGTTCTAATATAGGTATTAGAGGTGCAGCTTTGAGTCTTGCTCGTAGAAATTTTTTAACACTTTTTCGGATTACAATTATTACGTAGGTCTATTTGCTTCAAAGTAATATATACCCATGCCATTATCTAGAACCAGTTTAAATGTGTCATTTGTGAAATTTTGTGATTACTTGAAATATGAAGGGTTTCTTGCGCCCATTGTTCTCCACAGCTAAAAAATAGACGTCCTGACTTGTTAGTAGGTAAAACAATGTTTGGACGGGCACTTTTCATAAGTTTATTTGAATAAAAAAACACATGCGCGTCAGGCGCGCATAAGCAAGCAGCGCAGTGATCATAAATGTAAGTACACAGAGGTTACTAAACCACTAGGGCTGTGACTTGTTTATTTTGATGTGATGTTAAGAAAAATAAATATTTAATAATAAATTGCATAATAAATTAAAGTTGAGTTATATGTGTTAATAACTCTGCATACCAGATCTAGATCGGATACACTTTCGATCTTTTCATTTTGACCACACCTTTCAGTTACACGTTGTATAATTATGTACACACGCCTGCACATCAACCTACCACAAACTGTCAAATTTCTGCAATAGACTTTGAACTTTATGCCTTAACCATATGGTTGATAATGTATTGAAGAAATTTGACAGTTATGGATAGGTTGATGTGCAGGCGTCTGTACCTCTTTTTAAAGTATATTATAGATCGTTTCTCTTTGTAAAAAAATATTAAACGAGTATATCGAACACAGAATGGGCCGTCTAGTTAAGTCGATAATATGTAATTTCAAGAGCGTAATGCCGATATTTAAACAGGCATTAAGCGCGACATGATGTGGCTGTGACGTAACCGCACTGCACCAGGGCTACGCGAAAGTTGTAGTGCAAAGTGCCACACACCGCGAGCACAACGCCTGTGGTCTAGTGAGTAGACCACAGTCAGAGGCTCCAAGTTCACGTCCCAGTAGTACCACACGTAATTATGGTACTTGGTTTAAAAAAGTGTTGAAATCATTTTCTACAAGCCTGGTTTTTACAATTTTCCTATACCTAGACCTAATGTTAAAATCAGACTACCATCATACTATTTTAGACGTTGCTGGATTAGTAGACTTGGGCCCTAAGTCTACTAATCCAGCAACGTCTAAAACCTTCCTTCCTTCTACTATCCCTGCTATAATCGTATCCATCTGTTTGTTGACGTATAATACGAACAATAATAAAAAATAAATAAACTTTCCTACACTCACACCAATTATCTAGCCCAAGAGAAGCTTCGCTATGAAACTCGTTAAATGGTTTACTTAAAATACATAAATGCATACTTGTTATACATAAAAAGCACCCAGACCCGAGACAATTTAGGAAAACAATAATTTCCAAACGACCAGGGATCGAACCCGGGTCCTCAGAGATGGCGACACCATGAAAACCACAAACCACAACCACAACACAAACCACTCGACCAAGGAGGTCGTCAAACGACAAATAGTGTCGACAAATAGTGACGAGATGCAAGCGTATTTCACCTAGAATCATCTTACTGAACACTGACCATCTTATACAACTGACGGAACGCAGCAATGATACTTTCGTGTTTTATTTTAAAGCCTAAAATGGTTATTTGTGTTGTTCCAGAATGCCAATTCGACAAGCAAGCGAGGGAGCTGGGGTCCACCTGGTTCGCAGACCTGGGCCCGCCCTTCGGCGTCATGTACTGCTTCAAATGTGAGTGTTTACCGGTACGTATTGAATACACTTGATTTCAAACGTAATGCTCGTGTACAGTCAACCCCAAAAGTAGATGTTAATCATCTTTAATTCATTAATTCACTTTAAAATGAAGTTTTGCGAGTGTTAGTTAGTATTTTAGAAAACTCCCATTTGTCACCCCGTTTTGTCCACCAGGGTGACAGATGGGAAGAAAAGGTTTCCTATGTAACTGCAGTTATGGACTTATCGGGTGCCGCCTGTGGAGGCTGGTCTGCTCTTGCATACTTATCTTATTGTTAGTGTTAATTACTATAGTTTGACTTTGTTTTTCTTAAACAATTTTTGACTTTTATTAGAGTACTGTAGTGGTACTATATGACATTGTGGAAATTGAAACTTTTACCGGATGTAAATTTGATAACTTAAGATTTGTTTATTTTTTTGTTTTTTTACATGTTGTGGTTGTCTTCTATATTTTTTTGTGTTTATTTGTAATGGAAAGTGTCCTGCTATGATAGGGCATTTTCCAATATATTTTTTTGACGCTGTAAGGGGGAAAGAGCTAGACACTTGCTGAGTTTCTTGCCGGTTCTTCTCAGTACAAGATCTCCCGCCCAGAGTAGACTTACGAACCGATGGCATAGCGACATTCACAAGAGCTGCTTGTAGCCTAAACTGAATAAATGATTTTTGAATTGAATTGAATTTGAATCTGCAGTCAATGTCTGGCTGGTACAAGATGGTAACGCGATTTGCGTTTTTAAAAAGTTTTGAGATTTCCATGCTTTAATTTTTATTAAAACAACTTATACGGATCTACTCGCGTTTATTTTACACATTGATTTACAGTGCCTCACTAGTTAAGGATCCCGGGTGAAGTGCGCTTCCATCATTGACCTTATCATCACTTAACATCAAATGAGATCAAAGCAATACCCGTAAAATACTAAAAAAAAATGTCACGTTTTCATACTGTTTAATATTTTGAAACTTGATTCATAATTAGTTACTTTTGTTATTGACTGTACCGAGCAAATAGTTTTTCACAAGAGGATAAAAACCAACTTAAGCCTAAGAATGTTGTCTGATGGGCTCAACATAAGAAATATTAAGAAAAAACCTCCTGAACTTCTTACCTCTTGATCAAGGGCTCTCCCAAACTCCGAATTGGTGGTAGATTCAGTAATTTAGTTTAAACTACATTTACATTTTTTTTATTTGGACGAAGAGCTCGATGGCGCTGTGGTAAACTGCTGCTGTGGTTTGCGATTGCTATGGTTAAGCAATTTTCACAAAGGCCGGCCATCGGATGTGACAAAACCAAAAATTTTTCATTTTAAGCTCCTCTGTGCTTTGAAAGGCACGTAAAGCCGTTAGTCCCGGCTGCATTAGCAGTCGTTAAAAACCACTAATCCGTACTGGCCCGCGTGGTGGTTTATGACCCGTTCTCCCTGTGATGTTTCAATCCACAAGGAAAGCTGGTACCCCAACATTGGAGACATAAAATGAGCTGGTGTAACGTTGTCGTTGCAATTTACTCAACGTTATATTTTTGCTATGCATCTTATAGCCTCCTTGGTAGTTTTAAAAACTATCTGTCACATTTATATGCACGGTTCTGAAAAAGAATACTTTGAATGTCATTGTCATGGAATTATATTGTATTTTTGATATGATCAGTCTTTCTCCGATGGCATAATGACGTTCATAAGAGCTATTTGTAGCCTAAACTGAATAAATGATTTTGAATTTTGAATTGAATTTTGAATTTTTTCAAAATTCTTCAGTATAGTAACATTGTTTTATATTAACATCGATTGTGCAATTACTAATGTTTAAAATATAATATGTGAAAACCTGTATCTATAAACAGGTAATTTGATTCCTATAAGAAATATTAGTAAGTAACGTTTTGGCTTAGATTTTTGTATTTGACGACCTCCTTGGTCGAGTGGTTTGGACACCGGTTTTCATGGTGTCGCCTCTGAGGCGATCTCTGAGGTCCCGGGTTCAATCCCCGGTCGGGTAAATTTTAGAAATTATAGTTTTTCTAAATTGTCTCGGGTCTGGGTGTTTTCTATGTATAATAAGTATATATTTAAGTATTTTAAGTATGTTTATCCGTTGTCTAGCAAACCATTTAACGAGTTTCATAACGAAACTTCTCTTGGGCTAGATAATTGGTGTGAGTGTAGGAAAGTTTTTTTTTACTGATTTATTGTTTTTCTCTTTTTAGGTTTTTTTCTGCTTAATTATTTTTACCTAAATAATTATTTACTGTGGACCTCCTGAGTTTTTAATGGCCTTCAGGCCACACTGGTATGGTAATGATGATGGTGTTTGATGATATTTTTATAGCTTTTGATGTGGGAAAGTGACTGTGAAGCTTGTCATACGAATATTGTGTGTGTTTGTTATTGAATTCCTCCTAAACGGCTGGACCGATTTGGATGTCTGTGTGTGTTCAACTGGATTCGAGAATGGTTTAGATTTACAATTGATCCCGGTAGGTGGCGTTGCTATAGGGGTCCATCATGGGATACGGGTGTTCTTAAGCGGACGAATGATTTGTTTGTTTCGTTGTCATGGAAACTGTCGAAGCAGTACGAAGTCCGCCGGTCAGCTAGTGAGTACTAGCTGACCGTCTGTCTGTCCGACAACACCCGAAACATGAAGTTTGCAGGGAGACATTAAGAAAATAGAAGCACTGTAGGTATTGGCTTCGATCAAAATATATTTTTTTTACACACGGCTTTGGTTCCACGGAGCCACAATGACGTTTGTTGTGATGACAGTAAACATTAAGTATAAATATTTTGCAACCTTAATTTAATCTTTATGTTTAAGAGTTAAGGTTCACAGTAAGCTGAAGTTGTTGATGTTATCCAGTGTTTTTTCAGATTTTATTATTATTCAGATAATATTATTTAAATGTTTATGAAAATGTTTATGAAAAGCAAAGGATCATCCAAGTAAACTGCTTTACATGTGCACGGATTTAGATACGAGTCAAAGTGTAACACGAAATCCTTATATCCATATCCATAAAAATGTTTCCCGGTTTCATATTGCGTTCCACGACAGGCGAGCGTGTTATCTTGTACCTACGCACATTCATTCCGTTCTCACGTGCATGGAATTTGTGTGCACGCATAAATCCAACAAATACATTTGTTATGTTAACTGGCTTCCACTCGCTGCTTTGCCCGTGTCATTAGGTCTGTCACCAGCCAGTATAGCATGTTTATACACAAAGTATATACTGGAGAAATAACATAAAACAAAACGGAACAAACTGATAAACATTCTGATTCTGTTTTTGGGATTTCGCCGGAATAGAAACTAACCTATATGTCAATCTCGGTTCCTCGCAACTATCTTTGTGCAAAAAAGAACATCATCATCATCATCAGCTCATTTTTATGTCCCCACTGCTGGGGCACGAGCCTTCCCTATGGATGGATAGGGAGAACGGGCTATAAACCACCACGCGGGCCCAGTGCGGATTGGTGGTTGTTAACGACTGCTAATGCAACCGGGACCAACGGCTTTACGTGCCTCCCGAAGCACGGAGGAGCTCGATACATTTTTGGTCACCCATCCGATGACCGGCCTTTGCGAAAGTTGCTTAACCTCAGCACTCGCAGACCGGGCGCGTTAACCACTGCGCCATCGAGCTCCTCTAAAAAACAACGCCAATCGTTATTTCCCGTTTTGATGTGAAAGAAGCACAAACTAACACGAGGATTCGAGGATACAGAAAATCTATTAGTTGTCCTAAAATGAATGTTGCTTTTATCTTTATACCTAGTAGTTTAAAATTAATATTGTTTAAATTTTTATACATTAAGTAGTTAAGTTTATAAATGAATGTTGTTTTTGCAATTTATTTATTTAGCCACAAATAATAAAAGTGTAATTTGCATTATTATTTAAGAATTTAGTAAAGTTCCTAGTTCGAAATAGCCTCCACCTACTAGCTGAGTGCCCTATGTACTCACTATCAAGATGGGAGCTCTGGGGATCAGACACATTACACATAGAGGACCTACAGAATCTGAAGGTGGAGCAGATAGCAAGATTTACCAAAGAGACCAAAAGATTCGACGGGGCGCCGTGAAAGCTGGATGAACCTAAACTCCCTAAAAAAGGGAGAACGGGGAAAAGGATGAAGTGGTCCGCAATAATGAGGGTGGATCGTCCGTTCGGCTGGCGACGTCCCCATAAGAAAATAATAATAGTTCGAAATAAATAATGTTTTATTTATATACATTAGAAGATAAGTTTATAAATGAATATAGTTTTGTTTTTTATTTTTATTTAGTCACTAAGAATAAAAATGTATTTTGCTAATTTAATTGCGAATTGCTAATTTAAGATTTTAGTAAGTCCTTTATCTTTGCCTGGAAAACAGGATAATCCTAGTTCAGGCACTTGTGTATTTTTGACATTATATATATGTTTAGTATTCTGAATATATTGAAAAATAAGTTATTCAATAAAGATTATTAAAGATTATTATTATTAACACGCTTATACGTAAAATACGCATAGTTACCAGTAATAGGTTCAGGAGCAGATTAGAAAGAAATACCTTCAAATACCTATATGGGAATAAAAGAGCTATATGGACGTTAGGTATATAGAAAACCTTCATGGGTTTAAGTCGGCCAGATAGCGGAAGGACGACCATTCCAACGGTGACAACTCTTTCAACTGAGCTATCAAGCCATTGGTTTCTCTGTCGAATTATCGTTTAATACAATCCGTAATTCACAAAATGTAATGTACCGTATTACTAAATATTATCTTTCGGCGCATTTTCTCTATCTGAACATTAACTATGCCAAAATTCTCACTCCTCTATACGCACAATGTGCTTAAAAAGGGGTAGAAGTTTCTTCTTCACGTGTTAATATATAGATGTGTGGGTTGTGTAACCCTATACGCCTATCTAGACTATCTATACGCTTGTGTTAGGAATGTGCTCCTGTCATCAGTCAAACGGAGCTATGGGGTATCCCCATTGGGGATTGAATCACAACTTCTCGCAGTAAACACGAGCGTCTAACTATAAGCCTTGATTCTGCTATTTTAAAATGTCTCCAATATCATAATCTGAGCTGAGCGCGTCTCAGTGGCCTGACTAAGGGTTCTTTCAATTGAGACGTTTCGTGTCGGACCGCTGCCGTGCGGTTTCATTTAAAACGCCAGCCGCACGACAGCCGCACACTGTTAAATGCAGTGCAAACGCACGGCAGTTGTCCGACAACAAACGCATAAATTGAAAGAGCCCTACATTGACATTTTGTAAATGGGTTTAATGTCAAAATCAGGCTGCCGACACACTATTGTTACGTTACTGATTTAGAAGACTAGAGGTTCTTTTCGGCTGCTTATATTTTCAGGGTGGGTTTCCCCTACAGTAATGCGAGGTAGCTAGGCGATGGGCGAGGAAAATCCACTGATAGAATCACTTCCATTTACGGTTTTATATTGAAATTAAACTTTACGAATCTACTCAGTTTATTTATTTATTTATTTATTTATTAATTTATTTATTAATTTATTTATTTATTTATTTATTTATTTATTTATTAATTAATTAATTTATTAATTTATTTATTTATTTATTAATTAATTAATTAATTAATTAATTAATTAATTAATTAATTAATTAATTTATTTATTTTTTTATTTATTTATTTATTTATTTATTTATTTATTTATTTATTTATTTATTCAACAATGTTTCAACAGCATTTAACTAAACACAAGGTAAAGAAGATGTTACTTAAATATAAGCCAATTATAGAAACATATTATGCTACTAAAAAATGTTGACATAATAAATTAACGCAGGTAGGTAGTCTAAAAAGAAAAATAAAATAGGTAAGTAGATGAAATTTTGTCGAATGATAACTTACAGAATAGGTGTGTGTGAATCTGATTGTGTTGTGTCGTTGTGTATAAATGCGTGTGAGTGTAATATTGTGGTTGGTTTACATGGGCGCTCGAATTGATTATGACCGTTGGTTATTAATTGTAGTATACATTAAAATATTTTAAAGATTCAATCCCAAACACTCTTTTAACTCTTTTTTTCTTAACTCTTTTTTCTTTCAGTTTCATCCTAAAGGGAGATTACAGGGAGACTAAGGTGTTGATCACCTCATAATTAATGGTGTTGGGGCTGAAATTTATAGCTGGTACGATGGGGTCCCAATCCTGTGGTAAATTCCAACCATCTTCTCAATATAAATTGTTTTTTTTTTAATTTCAATACCCTATAATCGTAAAACTAAATTGTAAAATAAACGAAAGTAGATCCGACAAAATGGTTTTATTTCAATATGTAGTGTTAGCGTAAACTTTAGAAAACACTACCCTTAACAACGCCCGATCGGGGCTAGGAAAATGAAGTACCTAATCCTGTTGGTGGCAGATTTTTCGTCTCGCAGCGCTCACTACCTCGCACATCTTTGTGGAAAACTCACTCTTATTCTTCTTTTGTTTCACCAGGTCCAGAAGAAAAGGCGGGTGGTGGCCAAGGTGCGGTGTCGGAACATCAAGAACGAGTGCCCTGAACCTTCATGCGACACCCCGGTGTTGCTGCCCGGCCGCTGCTGCAAGACCTGCCCTGGCGACGTCAACTGTAAGTCTAGGCAGTATTTTAGTTACCTATAAGATGTTATAAAAATCCATGTTAAACTTGATTCAATGTTAACTCCAGTCTAATGTATGGTATGGTATGGTAACGTAACATGTTCGATGCGAGCATAGTCAGGCGAGCCGCTTGCCGCGAGCTCCGTCCTGCTATCATCAGTCGGTTGCCTGTTACGGTTACTACTTAATGTTCGCTGAAGTCAGTCTCCACCATTATGTAAAGCAAAGATAATTATAGTCTATGATAATTCATTTCGAAATGTCACATTAATTTTAGCAAAATTTCAGATTTAAGCTTACGCAATAAATTTTTTTAGTGTTCCCAAACACTTATATGTTACGTTTATCTAATAACATAACGTATAGTCCGGTCAACAAGTTGAAAAACGTCAAAAATAGACATAAAGCTCAATGGATTCGGAATGACCTCTAGAAAAATGCAGTGTAAGGATTTAACTGCACGTAAAAAAATGCAATTGTTATTAACCAAATAAGATATAAAGGAATTTAGTTTTTTGTTAATAACTCAAAAACTATTAATATTTACGATATTCGCATTTGTCTGCAATATAGTCATTTACCTTTTAATAAGCTTTCTTAATTAAAACATGTTTAACGTGCGTTTTGAATTTAATATCTGTCAACGCAGTTATATATCAGGTATTTTATTATAAAATCGAATTGAGTTACCTATAAAGGATTTACTACTCTTGCTGAGTCTAAGCTTCGGTGCACATAATGAAGGTGATTTTGAGTTACAGTCATATTCTTACCACAATAACGAGACCACAGAAGGTAAGCTTATTACATACCGCGATTGAGCAACGCACACACAGACCTCTTGCACCGACACGGATTTCGGAACAGCTCGGAACAGTCCGAACGCAGCTGTTGCGAGATTCCGTGTCCGTGAGAGGTCGTCTATGTGTGCGTTGCTCTTACAAGCTCTGCTCCCTGACTATGAGCTCTTATAGCAGTATTATTGCAGTTGTGGAAAAGAGACGCATATAAAACTAAAAATAAACTTTCCTACACTCACACCAATTATCTAGCCCAAGAGAAGCTTCGTTATAAAACTCGTTAAATGGTTACTAGACAACGGATAGACATACTTCAAATACTTAAATACATACTTATTATACATAGAAAACACCCAGATTCGAGACAATTTAGAAAAACAATAATTTCTAAATTGGGTCATCCGGACCGGGGATCGAACCCGGGACCTCAGAGATGGCGACACCATGAAAACCGGTGTACAAACCACTCGACCGAGGAGGTCGTCAACTATGTATATTATGTATATTTAGACCAGTTGCTAATTAGACCAGCTGCTTTTTTAGACGAGATGATAACCGCTACACGCGTCTCGTTTTCACAACTGCAATAATACTGCTATAGAGCTCGTGGTTACCCCCCTGATAAGTTTATCTTCTGTGGGTGTCCTTTTTTATGTTCTTACTAAGAATGTGACTGTAACTCAAAATCACCAAACTTTGAACGACAATGTTTTTCTTTTCAGATGTCGATATAATAAAAAACGTATGACCTAGAAAGGGCCTATTCACTGTGGCCTTGTAGAGACCCGGGTTATATTGGTCGGAGAGATGTTGGTATGCGGAGATTTCCACTCCCTCCAATATTTTATGAGCTATGTCTTATTGCTGTGCGAATCGTTGCATGTCACGGCAAATGGAGCTTACATCCGAGTCTTTAGTTCTGATTTGCCGCCTTCGTTCGGATTAGTAGGCACATCTTGGTGAATCTTGAATCCGGGAACGATCTTTTGTTCGAAATAATGCTTTTTTATTTACTTACGCTAGTTATCGAGAACTGGACGATTGTGAGTTAGTTACTGAAATGCACGGAGTTGTGTTAAATTTGGTATAGTTAAAGTTGATATTGAGAAGGAATCTCGAAATATAAAATGTAGGTATGTGTAAAAAGTGTTACATTACATTGTTTAAACATTGTATACTTTATTATTATGTTATCAAAAGTACGGTGGATCTTTGCTGGTGAAGTGCTAAGTAATCAATTAGTCTTTTTTTATTTCGTTATTTTGGTTTTGTTCATCGACTTTTGCTGTTGACTTTACTTTAAAGTATGTATAAAATTTAGCAGATACATCGAAAAAAAAAATTTTTTTTAACACTGTTTAACGCAAAACCGCGGTCTGACCGCTACTTATACTATATGTATAATATGTAAATGGTGCCATTGTTAGATGCATTTTGGTCGTTTTTTATAACGTCCCGTTCGGGTGTAGCATGGGAACAGATGTTAACAATAGCGAACAGCATCTTGATAGAAACTTTGACATGGACTTGGTCGGTATTAATAATGGGTCGGCAATAGGTAACGGTCCGAAGCAGAATTTTAATTAGACGATGTCTATGTCTATAGAAAGAAAAAGATTATTTTATATTATAGGTATTTGGTATGAAACGCCTCGGTGGGTGACCGAGTGACGTTCGGCCCTGATATCTGTAGGTATTGGCTTCATATCTCATGTCGGGTAAACCGTGTTTTGGATTAACCGATGCATGGCCCGGGTGAATGATGTGATCACTGATCATGATCACCGACCCGCATTTGGCAAGCGAGCGTGGTGATTAAGCCAATAGCTATCAATTGTAGAGATGATTTGATTTTAATGACGGAGGCTCTTGTCCAGCAATGCGACAATAAGTAAAGTTACTTTCTTTTATCACATTTAAGATAAGACTAGGTACATAGGTACATAGGTTCTTTGTTTATTTATTTCTGTGTGTATTAACTTATTATTATTTTATTTGTCTATATATTAGATTGTAATTTAGCGTATAAACTGTTATATATTATTCATTTAAGTTTTGATTTATATTAAAGTTTGACTATCAATCAATCAATCAATCTCAGAATTGGCGTCTCGTCGAAATATCAATGCACTTATTCTTTTTATTGAACCCATAAAATTAGAGAATTCTTAGCAGCCCAGTGTGGCGAGTTATTGTCTAACCTTCCTATGTGCTATTGTCCTCTCGAGCCCAGCAGTGGGGCGTTAATAGGCTGATGAAGATGATGATGATCCTTAAGGAGATAGCCAAGTTCGACACTCTCACTTCGGTAGTAGGTCCCTGCCAGACAAGCGATCCGCCGCGCACATCATACCATCCATAATACGGTGACTTTTCATTTCCTAAATTAATGATGTCACTCCTGTTTTAGGTTACCAACTGATGTCATGCCTTTTTCGGCACGACATATGATATTCGGCCGTTTCACAAATTAAACGCTTTATTAAGAGCTTATAAACTTGCTCATTTAGCGTTAACAGACGTTTTAAGCGGCATTATACTGTTTTATTTATATTGCGAATGATTTATAAGATATTGTCGTCTCCATTACATTGGAAACGTACTCCGCGCATACAGGTTAGTGACTCACGGGCCATCTGTCGCGGAAACTATCCGCGCTGTGGAAACCAAGCGGACGACATGCGACTTTATGGACTTCTTGTGCGTATATTCTCTTTGATGACCGTCGTTAATATACCATTTTCGGGTGACCTGTCTCGCTTGTGTAATATGACACTTCCTCAGAGTTCGCTCAATTAAAACTATCTTTAGACACGAGAAGGCGTTATTAATGGAATACATTATGACCATGTTCGCTTCTATTGGGCACGCGAATAGATTAACCTTTTTTGTTTTTGGTGCAGTAATTAAACTCTGCCGTTAAACGAACTACCGCCGCAAAAACTACCACGCGAACGCGACGGCGGATCAGGGAGTAATTTTTCGACTGTCATCATTTATCATTCCATTAAGTGGGTGCGTGGTTTTTTGCGGAATCGGCAAATTTGCCGACTTTAAAAGGTAATTGCGGAGTGTAAGAAAGTATGCGTACGCGCCGCGACAGGAGCCCGCCGATGACAAATGACAGTCGGGCGGGGCGCGGCGCGCGGCTCCCACGGCCTGCGCTCATCAATATACATTAGGTATAGCGACGCCGCGCGGAGGTCCGCTAGCACTCCGGCTCATCTTCGATTTGAACTCATTAAATAGTTGTATTGTTGGCGAGAGCGTCTGTCGTCGCCTACGTGGGCCAATGATTTATGAGGGAAGAACAGGCAGGCGGAGGCGCGGGCCGCGGCCCCAGCGGCGTCGCCGCCGACATCGCGTCTGCGCGCGTCCAGTCATTAGGACTATATCGAGAGCATTACAATGGCATTACTCAGATGCACCGGGCGGTGGTGCAGAAATGGCACGCGCTGCCCCCCCTGCGCGCGCGCCTCTGCTGCAAATATAGCTGCTGCTGCTGGCTATTCCGGGCGCGGCCGTCGACCCGCCGCCGCGACGCCGTCTGCGCGCCTTTTTAGCGAACACTACTTTACAACGCACACGGATTTTTTGCGAGTGAAAATCCACGATGTCAACGCACGCGCTCCTCGTCTCCCGATATCGGGAGACAGGGAAATCGGCGCTGCGGCGGCGGCGCGGCGGCGCTGCGGTGCGCGGTGTAACGACTCGCGCCGCGCTGTTTTGAAATCGTCAATTTGCCAGTTTACGCGCTTATGGGTTTCAGCGAATGGGAATTGATCACTTTCTTTTTGTGAACGCGCTCTTGCGCACGTGATTTCTCGTGCGTCTTCAATAAATCGGCGACAATTTCCCCTTCTATTAAAACTTTCGATGGAATTAATCGGAATACAGATATGGTGTATAAAGCGCGGCGCGAGCGCGATGCAGCTACAGGCCGGCCGTAAAGTCTATCTGAAGCTCGTAACTATAAAACGCATCAATTCTGATTCACTGTTGCCTTTGTGAGAACTGCAGTTGGCCGCTTGCTGTGATAATATACTAGTTTATTGTGCTTTTAATAAATCTCCAGTGCCATACCGAGACAGTAAACTTGTAATTTTTAATTGAATCCCCGCCAGGTGTGGTTGCAATAAAACTTAATGAATTTCATGCTTGTACATAAGAGGGAATTGGATTTGTATAGAAATAAAAAGCTCGATTCAGAGTTATGTCTTGAATGTGAGATATAGGTATCAATAGTTGAATTTCTTATTGTAACCTAAAGGTTTCCAGTCTAAAGAAGGACCTTGCTGCGATATCATGGTTGGGCAAATTGTGTTTCGTATCTTTCCGAGGTTTGTGATCATCAACCCGCAAGTAAGCGATTGCATCCATTTTTGTAATGATACTAGAAATCAATAATGAAGGCCTTCGTCCCAATTCATTGCCCAGAAGTGCGACAACATATACTATATAGGCTTACTTTTTTCACTTGATCGCTGTTGCGGTATAAAAAAAAATGCGATTCCTAGCCGCAAAGTACTTACATGTAACGAGCCAGTGACTATAAGGGTAAGTAGGTAGCTCTACATCGGAGTAGGCCACAAGTGGTGTTCGATATTATTATAATGTCGGCTAATGAGGGAGCATTAGGCGACTGTGGTAAATGTATAATCTCGCCGGGATAAGAGCGGTGGTTTGTGGTATGGGCCACTCGTGACTGACTATGTATATTTATTTAATTATTTATTTAATCATTTGGGAAGCCAACAGCTAATAAAAAAAATAGTGACTTAAAAATAGCAACTAAAGGCCAATTACAGGTCCTCACATGTAACAACAAATTAAAGTAGCATTAAATACATCACAAGCATAGCACAAAAACTCAATAAAAACAAGCCAACACAATAACGGCACATCACTTTAACAAAAAAAACAACTGGTTCAATTAGTGTATATTTAAAAGTTTTAGAAAAACCAAAGAAAAAGTATTTATTTATTTAATCTGTACTTTTTATCGACATTTGTACGTCCTTGGGATATACCAAAATCGACCTAACCCTTCATGTTTTATCTTGAGCATTGAACTAAGCCCAGAGTAGCCATGACTTCAAACGAATGGTATGTAGTGTCGTGTTTAGGTGACAACGGTATCTGTAGATTAGGTGTATTGACTGATTTATCTGACAGAAAGCGTGTAATCGCCGTGAGTAGAACATGGTTTTAGGCTTGTCTATTGTACAAAGTCTTTAGATAATAATATTGAAATGGTGCGGTAGGCAGTACCAAGATTAGTTAATTAATTTAGTTTGTCCTCTAGTGTATGTGTCGCCTCTATTCAATATTGGTGTGTCGTCGTCCGAAAACTATAAATAGAACACATGTAACTAAAATGTGGAATAAACTGTTTACTAGCGTTAGCGACAGTCCATCAGTATACTTACTTAAACACACACTAAAACAGCACTATACCTGTTCATTTAAATCGTTATTCAGTAACGTTATTTAGATAGAAATCGGTGATATCATGCAATGTAACTTTACCGAAATATTCATCATCTCAGCTAAAAAGACGTCCACTGCTGGACAAAGGCCTCCCTCAAGGATAAATCATTTTGAGGGGAATTTGCCTTAATCGCCACGCTTGGCAGGCGGGTTGGCGATCGCAGTAAGGTGAGAATAATCACAGAGAGACGCTGCTGCCCATCCTTTGGATTGGTCCCATAGTCGCCTTCTGCGACACCCACGGGAAGAGATGGGGTGGTGTAATTCTTATCCCCGGCACCACACGGCGAAATATTGTACTTTGAAAACTATTCTTATAAATAAATAAATAAAAAAATAAATAAAAAAAACTTTCCTACACTCACACCAATTATCTAGCCCAAGAGAAGCTTCGTTATGAAACTCGTTAAATGGTTACTAGACAACGGATAAACATACTTAAAAATATTTAAATACATACTTATTATACATAGAAAACACCCAGACTCGAGACAATTTAAGAAAACAATAATTTCGAAATTGACCCGACCGGAGATCGAACCCGGGACCTCAGAGATGATGACCACCATGAAAACCGGTGTACAAACCACTCGACCAAGGAGGTCGTTAAATAAGTACCTAATTCATACATTCATTCATACAATTAAGTACCTACATACCGACTTACAGTTGCCCAAAACGCCAGTATGTTTAAATTATAAATACTTACGTTATATTAAAACGAATAATAACAATAGCAATTTAAAATTATGTTAGTCCAAGTTATTAGATTTAAGCAATGTCAATAGTACTACAAAATGTCACGGTTAATAAATTTCAAATAAAAACGAGAAAACAAATAAGTACACAAACAAACAAACAAATACACATATAAATTAAAATATTAATACTAATGTTCAATATTAGTATTGAGGACTTCTTTTCTTCACCACATCTAGGGTTAAGTAATTGAGATATCTTCTACTCGTTTAGATAAACTTATCTCTGTGTATGTCTTTTTTTAAGACTATTTTAAACACAAGCTACTTGGGTACTGGTACCAGTTTTGAACAGGAACCAGTTAGACATTTTTATCGCGTAATAATTAAAAATGGGAGTTGGCAACTGATTTTAGTCTTCAGTAACAATATGAATGAAAATCAACCACCTGCTTACTAAACATCATCACGTAAAATTTCAATAAAAAATTTTTTTGTTATTTTTTGGTTACGAAACTGCGTAACCAAAAAATAACAAAAAAATTTTTTTTTTTTTTTTTTTTTGTTATTTTTTGGTTACGAAACTGCGTCTGGTCTTAAAGCGTCGAACACCGTCGCCACTACCATATATTTCAATCGAATATCATCGTAATATAAAGGATTCACAAACATTTCGACCAAACACATCTGTAAACAATTCCGAAAAGGTAAGTATATGATAAACATACAGACTATTATTACAACACATTAGTCTTCATATAATGGCAACGCAAAATCTAGTTCGTTGTAAGATTTCATACATATGCATACGGAATGTGACAACAATTACTTTGTCGGAGTTACGTTTATGAGCCAACAAACATGCCAACTTAGGGATTTATAATGCTAGTTGCCCCGACACTGTCACATTAATTTAATACCTAATAACATTAAAAACTTCAACAGTGTTTGACACGTTTCGCTCTTTATAGAAATTAGGGCCTTTAAATTTAGTCTGTTGGTTCATTATCATCATCATCAGCTCATTTTATGTTCCCACTGTTGGGGCACGATCCTTCCCTATGGATGGATAGGGAGAACGGGCCATAAACTACCACGCGGGCCCAGGGAGGATTGGTGGTTGTTAACGACTGCTAATGCAGCCGGGACCAACGGGGGGGGGGGGTGAATGACCACTTTTTTGCCGGAGTGGTATGAGGTGGCCGATGATAGAGAAGAGTGAAGCCGCTATTCTATTCTAGTTAGGTGTTTTAGGTACCGTTTGGTATTTCAATGGCATGCTGTGCGTAACTCACGTGAATGTTGGTGTTTCTGTAGACTTTCCGTTTTCCTTGAGCGATTTGCAGTATCTTAATGGCGTAGGTGCGCAGCGCTAACCGTTCACTTAAAACTCCACTGTTTATTTTGCTATTAATCAACGTCAATGATCACACGATGGAAACACTCCATCATTTAGCCAATCATACAATTATATACGTGCGTGCGGGCATGTCCGCCCCAAACAAAGTAAATACAAGCTTACAAATCACTGATTTTAACCCTCGCCCGATCCTCTAAATGACAGCACACACTTACAGAATACACTAAACATGCACACTAATTTAGGCCCAAGACACCGTACTCGTAGAACAAGGGTACGAAGAACCGGTTCACACGCGCTCTACACCAGGTACAGACATGTACCTGGGCGCTTCTCTCCTCCTCCACGGCCCGGTCTACCCGAGCCGAGGTGCGTGCCTTTAGAGGCGCCCTCGGGTGGTTCCGCTCCCCGATCCGATCCGAACCCTTCGGAGACTATGGGAGGGCACGGGGACGCACACTTTTAAGTGTGCGATGCCGTACCCTCTAGAAATCCTCCGAAGGTGATTCGTTTCAACACGGCTTGAGGTATGAAACCTTGGTTAACTAAGGGCATAAAAGTATCATGTAAAAATAAACGCATTCTAAAAATATTAAAGTCACAAACAAATAGTAATGTATTAAATGAATACTATAAACAATATGTAAAAATGCTAAAAAATACAGTAAACTTATCCAAAAAAATGCAATATATTAACAATATAAGAACATCAAAAAGTGTAATAAAAACTACTTGGCAAATTATTAAGGAACGTACAAATAAAACTAATAAAAAAATTCATAAAGATATCGATTTAAAGATTAATGGTGATAGCGTTAAGGATCCTCTCCTTGTGGCAAACATTCTTAACAAATACTTTGTATCAGTAGGTTCCAACGAGAATAACAACGAGGATCCCGAAGGCCACCCTGTTCTTGCATCAATAGATAACTCCATGTTTCTCAATCCGGTGAATATACGCGAAGTTAGCAATATTATAAGATCATTAAAAAATAAATCAAGTTACGGTAATGATGAATTCCCGCCGACATTAATCAAACAATGTATAGATGAGCTAGTTATACCCTTAACTTACCTAATTAACCAGTCTTTTGTAGAAGCAACATTCCCCGAATTATTGAAAACAACTGTAATCAAACCAGTGCCTAAAAAAAGGGATGCAAATGAACCACAACAATTTCGACCTATAGCTCTATTATCAACATTTTCTAAAATATTTGAATCAGCTATGGCTGTACGCCTTAGTACTTTTTGTGAAAAATATGGTATATTTAATGAAAGCCAAAACGGCTTCCGAAAACATCGGTCAACTACCACAGCAGTATATGAATATGTTAACGAAATATTGAAAATAATTGATACAAAAAAATATGCCGTAGGAATGATGTTGGATATGAGTAAAGCCTACGATCGCGTCTCGCATAAAATACTCCTCAGAAAACTGTATGGAATAGGTGTGCGCGGAACAGCGTATTATTGGTTTGCATCATATCTACAAAATAGACAACAATTTGTACAAGTGGATTATTACGATTTTAATAGTAACACCCTTAACAACATAAGATCGCAAACACTGAGTGTAGAATGCTCAATCCCTCAGGGAAGTATACTGGGATGTATTTTATTCATTATTTATATAAATGATATAGTAAAATGTATAAATGAAAAATGCATACTTTACGCCGACGATATATCAGTAGTATTTCCAAGTACAAATAGTCAAGACCTTCAACGTCAACTTTATAACACTCTGGATCAATTGATACAATGGCTAAAAGACCACAATTTGGAACTTAATATACCTAAAACTAAATTGATGCAGTTTAAACCAAGACAGAAATGTCCGTTAGTAACTAATATTTTGATCAATAATAATAAATTGGATTTTGTAACGACATGTACTCTATTAGGAATAGAAATAGATTCAGATATAAATTGGAAACCACACATACAAAAAATTACTTCTAAACTTTCTAAATTTATTTATGCACTTTACGAATTGAAAAAATGTACTGACTTGAAAACAGCCACATGTGCCTACTACGCTTATGCTAATGCTTGGTTAAATTATGGAATAATATTATGGGGAAACAGCCCAGATGTAAACAAACTTTTTATACTACAAAAAAAATGTATTAGAATTTTAGTCAATATAAAAGATACGGAAAGCTGTAGATCACATTTTGTTAAACTAAATATTCTCACACTAACTTCACTATATATATTTGAATTATGTAAATTTGTAAGAAAGAATAAAAATTCATATTCACAGGCAAAAGATCAGTATTCACAACCAAGAAATCTAAGACACAAAAATAGACTGGCTCTTCCCTTCACTAAACTCCATATGGTTAGCTCATCCACTCATCACATGTCAATTAAAATATTTAATAAAATACCTACTGCAATTAAAAATATTTCTAAAGATAGAGAGTTTTATGTCAAGTTAAAGAAATATTTAGCAGAGAATTGTTTTTATAGTTTACTAGAGTTTTTTAATAGTTAAGTTATTTAAGTATATTACGATCTCAAGAATTCGTGTTAATTAAGATTAAGTTTAAATTAAATAATTAATTATGTTTATTGTTGCAATGCCCTTGCAGGGCCATGTTTGGGACTTAATACTGTTTTTAGAAAATCTTTGTACAACATGATGCAATAAATACCTATGACTATGACTATGACTACCCTTTACGTACCTCGCCGCCCCAAAAACCCTGGTGAAGCTGAAAATGCCCCCTGTGGCAATCAGCAGTCTCTCTCTCAAAAAATAAAAAAAACCTGATTTTAACACTTCAAATGGTTGGATAGATCGTTATAAAAATCGCCACGGCATTGTGTACCGTCAAATCAGTGGAGAATTGGAAACAGTGGCACCACAAGATGTGGATACATGGATGGCAACACTTTCCGAATTGTTCCAAAATTACGAACCGCGAAACATTTTTAACGCAGATGGAATTCGATTTGTAATTGTATTTGTATAATTCAATACCTACGTATACTTATATTTTATTTTCCCTATCCCACATAATACGCTTTCTCGCTTAAGGCGACAAATTGGACATTTACGTGGCGGGATCTTGATTTTTCCCAACAATTACAAAACATATGAAAGTGATATTTGATGACATGATTTTTCATTTAATTGACTTCATTTTGCTAGTTGCGGAAACACGATTTGTCAACTTTTATAACAGACAAAAAAATATCAAAGTAACCTCTTTTTTAAAACATAGATTTGCATTTTACAGGCAAACCAGACCGATTTAAGCATCAAAATTAGTATATTAGTCTTAACACACACTTCTAGTATAATCATATTCATATGCTAGTTCATTTTTTAAAACTTATTTGTAGTTTTAATAATGGAAAGAAAAAAAACAGTTTTTCTTATGGTACGGGGCGCAAACGCTCCGTATTAGATTAATTGTTTAGCGATGCGTCGCCTTAAGACGCGTTTTTGGTTGGGTTCCTGAGAAATCGTTTTTAACGGGTTTTACTGTATACCTATTATATTTCACAGACTCCTTACCCCTAAATGTAACAGTAACACGCCTACACATCAGACTACCCCAACCCCGATCCGATCCGAACCCCTCGGAGAATCTAGTAGGGCACGGGGACACGCACTAGTGGGTGATGCCGTTCTCTCTAGAAAACCTCCGAAGGTGATTCGTTTCACACGGCTTGAGGAACCCTTTAAGTTTCTCGCCGCCCCCAAAAAAGCCCGGTGAAGCTGAAAATGCCGTTTGAGACAATCAGCAAACTCAACTGTCCACAACTACTGTCCCTATCTACTGACCCTGATAGGTAGGGTATGGCAGCTGGAACTACGGGTCCGGCTGTCTTTTCAAGGGTACCACGGGAGTTCCGGATCCTAGGCCCCCTGCCGGTTATGCCTTCGCGGGCGTCTTCGGCAGGCCCCGGACATGGGTTGGACTCGTGGTGGCATGTGGTTAGCTATAGAAGTGGAATGTTCGTCTGCCTGGTTGGTCTGGCCAGGCTTCCATTTCGTGCATAGCGAGCGGGTCTTAGTAGCGGTCCGGTGGGGGCCTGAAGCGAAAAGATCTGCGGGGTACGTGAGTTACCCTTAGTTGGTGTGGTGCTCGGTGGTTTTACTGAGTAGTTACTCCAACATCTCCGGTACTAGTCTGGAGAACTAGTAGAGGTGCCCGCTAGATGCAAAGGCCTCCGGTTTAATCAGCCGCGTAGGAATTTGGAATTGATCAGGTGCCTGGATGGGTACCGAGAAGTGAGTGTGCTTACAACTCCGCCACCAAAGAGGACATTTGGTAGTTGGCTTTAGAGCTGACGGCCCAAGCAGTGGTACACTGCGAGTTGTGCTCTTAGTGCAACGAGAAGTGAGCGAGCTTACAGCTCCGGTGACCTATCTGGATATTAGGTATTGGACTATACGTGTCCACGGGGCGACTAGCTTGAGACACTAGTCTTAAAAGTACTGGATGAAGGATGCGTACCGGCGTGTTCTGATCTGGCGTTATGACCTGACGTAGATGGTCTCTTGTGCTTGCGCAAGGTTATTCTGACACCTACTTTGTAACCGGAAGGTTGGTAGGCGGTGTCAGTATAAACTTTAAAGTAGTGTATAGCGGGTTGTCCACAACTACTATGTCCCTATCTACTGACCCTGATAGGTAGGGTATGGCAGCTGGAACTACGGGTCCGGCTGTCTTTTCAAGGGTACCACGGGAGTTCCGGATCCTAAGCCCCCTGCCGGTTATGCCTTCGCGGGCGTCTCCGGCAGGCCCCGGACATGGGTTGGACTCGTGTGGCATGTGGTTAGCTATAGAAGTGGGAAAGTTCGTCTGGCCAGGCTTCCATTTCGTGCATAGCGAGCAATTCTTAGTAGCGGTCCGGTGGGGGCCTGAAGTAAAAAGACCTGCGGGGCACGTGAGTTGCCCTAGTTGGTTGTGCTGCTCGGTGGTTTTCACTGAGTGGTTACTCCAACATCTCCGGTACTAGTCCGGATAACTAGTAGAGGTGCCCGCTAGATGCAAAAGCCTCCGGTTTAATCAGCCGCGTAGGATTTTGGAATTGATCAGGTGCCTGGATGGGTACCGAGAAGTGAGTGTGCTTACAACTCCGCCACCAAAGAGGACATTTGGTTGTCGACTTTAGAATAGACGGCCCGAGCAGTGGTAAAATGCGATTTGTGCTCTTAGTGCAACGAGAAGTGAGCGAGCTTACAGCTCCGGAGACCTATCTGGATATTAGATAGTGGACTATACGTGTCCACGGGGCAACTAGCTCGAGGCACTAGTCTTAAAAGTACTGGATGAATGATGCGTACCGGCGCGTTCTGATCTGGCGTTATGACCTGACGTAGATGGTCCCTTGTGCTTGCGCAAGGATGTCTGACACCTAACTTTATAACCGTAAGGTTGGTGGGGGGTGTCAGTATAAACTTTAAAGTCGTGTGTAGCGGGATGTCCACAACTACAACACACTTTGAACTTTTTGATTAATTGAAAAAATTTGTCAGTTTTGTATAGTCTGATTTTCAGGCGTCTGCCTCCATTCTAAATTAAAACTAAAAAAAAAATGCTGTAATAAACTAAATTAAGTATATTTTTACATTTAAAACCAAATACAATTTTAAACAAACAAATAGTTTAAATTGTAACACTTGAAACCACAGAGCACAGTTTGAAACACTTTAAAAAACAATTTTAGCGTGTAAGATATTGCTCAGGCTGGAACAAGATGATTTATTTGTTATCAAAATCATACAATTTGTATTTTTATCTGTAAATGTGTAATTTGCTGTACGTTTTGGGTATATACTACTGTAAGCGCAGTAAATAAGTACCTATCTCGAGCGAAATAACTAAAGAGACAAAAATAATTTAATAAACTCCATTCCATCCATCCATCCATCCATCCAGGTCCATTATATTTGTGCCAAAATGGCCACCACTCAGCAATATGTCGCCATGAAGCGCTATGACGAGGTTATTGCAATACTGGTAATAAGTTCTTCCTCCATTACATTTATAGTTTCTCTATGGTTCTCTTGATTGTAACCTTTTTTGTATCAAAAATTCCTTAAAAACGAGTAGTAATCCCAAATGTGTGACGTCATCAGGTTACTTTTTGTTTGTTCGAATAATGCGAAAGGTATTTGCGTAAATAGAGAACATACGCGGTATGCAAACAACTGCGCCGGCGCGGCGGGCGTCGCGACGCCAAACGCTGGCGCCGCCCGAGGACACCGAACGCGTACGCTGGCCACTCTTATCTACTTACTAAGAAATAAAGTTCAAATTAACCTGCTTAGTTGAAGACGGTAGATGTGATAGCACTCGACTCATGATCACTTATTATAATAAACATTGCAAAGTAGTTTTAAGACACCTTTTTCATGTCTGCCTGCTTGTGTATTGTGTGCTGTGTGTGATAATAGCCTTCTAAACTCTTAATAACGTATCTATTATAAAAGTTATCTTTATTTATTCAAACGGCTTGCTATGCTATAAAATTGGTTATCCCTAGATTAAAATGTGTATATAATTTTTAACGCAAATTTTGTTGCGAACAAATTACAAAAACACAAATGTTGAAAAAATTTCCACGAGCAGGATTTGAACCCGCACCCTTCTGACATACCGGGTCAGGTGCTCTTCCAATTGAGCTATCGTGGTTCTAACCAGGTTGCCGGGCAGGGTGCGGGTTCAAATCCTGCTCGTGGAAATTTTTTCAACATTTGTGTTTTTATCCCTAAATTGTTTTCTTAAAAAAGACCTAATAGTTTTTTTAGTCAGATTCCCTGGATATTCTATGGTTTCAGAGTTTCCCGTACTGTCAAAGTTAAAAAAAAAATATATATATACGGTCGAATTGAGAAAACTTCTCCTTTTTTGAAGTTGGTTAAAAAATACACTATGTATAGTTGATGACATAAAATAAGGTTACTTTTGGCTTACTTAATTTGTCATGTGGCAATGCGCTTGACCCGGTATTAGAAGTTGCAAATTCAAGTCCAATTCATGGCAAAATAATCGGGATTTTATACCTAAGAATATTTTAACAAAACGATTTAAAAGTTTATTTGTTTGTAAAACAGACTCTTATTGGGTAATAATTTTGTTTTACTAAGAGTACCTACTTGTTTTACCAATCAAATTCATTTATTTGATTTGATAAAATATGAAATCAATTGTAAATCATTACATTATACAACGAGTTTTTAAAACTACTCAATGTCAACCTTTTTGAGCTAAGATGAACTAAACATGTTGTCAACGCCAGCAACATTGCGGGTTGATAGTATAATGTGTTACATTTTAAGAAATACATATTATCTGCTGTCGCATATAAACGATAATGCGATGGTACTGCGACTGGCGCCACGAATATACGGGTTAATGTGTACAAATGTTAACGCTGCAAAGTGCCATTAGGGCTGCTAGCCAGGCGAACTATGGAAATATACTTTAAATAATACACTATAAAGTATTAAATCATTATCACCAGCTTATTGTAGGTCTCCACTGCTGGGGCAAAAGCCTTCCCTATGGATGGATAGGGAGAACGGGCCGAAAACCACCACGCGGGCCCAGCGTGTTGGTGGTTGTTAACTGCTAATGCAGCCGGGACCAATGGCTTTCCGTGCCTTCCGAAGCACGGAGGGGCTCGTGATGATAAATTTGTGGTCACCCATCCAATGACTGGCCTTTGCGAAACTTCTCACACCGGACATAGGCCTCTTCAAGTGCGCGCCATTAAACACGATTTTTTTCGTCTTCTCTCATCCAGCCCTTGCCAGCCACCGAAGATGCCTTAAATTTATACGAACCTAACAAAGTACTACCATTTAAAGTAATGTTAATCTATCAACTGAGTATGATAGCAACCCTATACGCCATTTGTTTTTCTTCATACAATGCGGGGCTATCAGTCGACGCGGTTGGAATTACGCTTGGTTGCAGTTCCATATCGGTGGCGTTACGTGACTTTTAAAGAAACCGAGCCTAAAAATGAGGGTAGAAGCGTTGTTTGCGTAGGTCGAGTGACGTAGGTATTACTGATTTGTAATCAATTGTACGAGTATAAGTAAAAAAGGTAGACTCGTTGTTTGCGCCGTAGAAAAGAGGACAACTGTCTCGTTATGATCTCAGCCGCTCTCGAAGCAGTACCAGTAAGCCAGTTGACAGTTTCATTCAGCTACACTTTAGAGGTCTTACAAATGAACAAAGAATAAGGTCGGAATAGTTATTCCGTGTTTTGTTCTCGTCATGTAAACGTCATTTCAAATTAGAATAAAAGAGACAAAACACGGAATAACTATTCGGACCTTATTCTTTGTTTACTTGCAGGGGGTAACCGGGTAAGGATTTAGTTTTCGTTAAAAAAATGGCAAATATCAAACACTAGTTTTTGTTTTTAACAATGGACCTACTAAAATATATTTTTTAAATGAAAAATCTGTATCTGCAATATGTGTGCTGCCGCGTTCGAAATTCGAATGAAAATCTTCGAATCACTTTTTCCGGCTGTCAGAAGGTTGTGTTTTTTTTTTTTTTTTTTCTTTATTTGATGGCTTTGTGCGATTAGCACATATAGCCAGTGTCAAAGTAATTTTTCTTACAAGTAATATATAAATAAACAATATTTTCTTCCTGTATGATGATGATGAATGATAAAAGAAATAAGAAATGAGAAATGATATACCCCCCAACCCCTCGAGTATCTCAGTAAAGATGAAGGTTGTGTTTTTTTCTCTGTATCATCCCTTACTTTTTTATTTGGTAGTAAAGGCTACGACATTTATTTATCTATTTTTTTTATTTATTAAAACAATAAAAGACAAGCATAGATCAGAAAAATACTACAAAACAGATTACAACCAAAAAGAGTAATTACACGATTAGTAATTAGTTAACAAAAAAACGGAAAACATTGTGACGAACTCTGTTTCATTTGTCACAATATTTTGAAAGCTTCATGACAAGAAGGGAAAGCTGAAGCAAGAAAGCGTTTAATCATATTAAAACATGCAAATACTTATAAGCAGAGCTTATTGAATTAAACGTTGTATAATCGCATCTTGTGACTATTATTACTGCCAGCAAAATTATAGAGACATGTATCTTACCTCCAGGGGTCTGTAATGAACGGAACGATAGCCGTGCCGAGTGTATTATTTTATGAAATACCATATCGGAATAACATATAAGCCTAAAGAAAAATCCGGTAAAAATTATAATTGTATTTTGATTATTTTTTGTCAATTTTTATAAATATAAGTTTGTATGTTTGTTTTATTTAATGAGGGCAATGCGTTTCAAACGTCACGATAAAATAAAATGTAATACAAACACAAGTAGATCCTTAAAAAGCGTTTCATTTATTATTATTTTGTTAGCTTTAATTTAGAAAACAATAAGTTTTAATTTAGTCAACTGCAAATAGTAATAAAAGTTTTTTTAATGATCTAGGAGTAGGTGCAAAGCACGTACAGTCAGATACGAAATTATTTAAACACCAATACTTCGTCGAAACAAAGAACAGGACAAAGGATGTAACTTCTAGTAAAGTTATTTTGACGTGCTGGTTGTGGTGCTTACCTATTCTACTTTCGTGGCTGACTGTACCTGAATTAAAGAGGATATCAATAATATTAAAATTATAGTACTCTCCCAGCCGCAACCCTAAGGTTGTACGAGTATAAACGGTTCGATTATAATCAATGTTTACCATTATGAATTATCACGAGAGGCAAGTATTAAGTATTTAACTGATTGCATAATGTTGTGAATATACAACTAACGTTTTAATTATACAGTGCTTTGATTACTTACTTAGTTGGTTCAACCTAATTGGCGGCCCCGGTATTAACGGGCTATCGTTCAATGTGATCGGGATATTAATTCATTACGAATACAGGGTGTTAGGAAAAGTATTTTGGTGATTTAGGTAATTAACTTACATTTAAACCACTTATAGTGTAAATTACGTACACGTAATTAAACCCATAAACTGTATGATTATTTAGGATTTTTTTTAATTTTTTTTTAAAATAAAACGTGCTCTGTCGTCTCTGCCCGCAGATTATGCGCACATGCGCATGATAAAAATGTTCTAGTTCTAGAGTTTAAAAATTGTTTTCATTTAATCTGTGCTAGTTAGTTAGTTTGACTGGGCTGTGTCCGCACTTAGCCATTCGATTTGGCCATTGTACGTATACCTTCCACCTACTCCAGCCAACCCAAACTATCCCAGAAGGCTTGCAGCCTTTTCAGGCTACCGCAGGCTTCCGCGAGCGTCCTAGGTGCTTGGAGAAACCGTGCCCGTTCATCTGCCACACTCATGCATTCCATGAGCACGTGTTGTGGCGTTTCTTCCGCCTCCATGCATCCTCTGCATAGAGGGCTGTCGGTCACACCTATTGTAAATAAGTGCTTGTTTAGGGGACAATGGCCAGTAATGATACCAATGATTTTACGGATTTTGCCCCTGTTTAATCTGAGGAGGTTGCGGGCAAGCTTTTTTGATGGTACCGGAACTGCATTCTTGGTTTGCCTGCAACCTACACTGTTTCTCCACTCTATTAGATGCTTTTCTTCGGTTAATTCCCGCAGCCATGTTTATCTGGGCCTGAGGTATGGGCAGCATTATGGTTCCGGTCCATACACTGTTGCCATCGATCCTCTTTTGGCCAGTTCATCAGCTGCTTCATTACCTTGTGAGTTGTGGTGTCCTTTAATCCATTGCAAAGTCACTCTATTTGCATTTGCTATGGATTGGAGAGTGTTGTGACATTCCAGTACCAGGACAGAAGTTATGGTGTTGTTTTTTAAAGCTTGAAGAACGGATGCGCTGTTGGAGACAATTTTTATATTTAGGTCTCTGACAGCTCTGGCTGCAACCGCCTGTGCCGCCTTGGTGATGCCAATACATTCTGCTTGAAAGATTGTATTTAACTTGTCTAAAGTAGTTGATATTTTTATGTTTAAGTCATTCGAGAAGATACCCACCCGCTCCAGTACCGTGTGCGGTTTTGGATCCGTCTGTGTATATCCTAACTTCGTTGATGCCAGAGCTGTCAACTCGTTCTGCAGTAAGTTGGATATTGTATCTTCTATCGAAGACGTGGTGGCATGGTATTCTGTCCATAGGCGCCTCAAGAAGTGGTACTTCCTTCAGTCTTGCCTGCAGAATATTTGACTGTGTGGTTATGTTTTGTTTCCATAGCCCGTTTGATCTTAGTCTTAAGGCTGCACCCTTGGCTTCCTCTTGTATGACCAGATCTAGAGGCCTTAAGTTCAATATATACTCAAGCGCGGCTGATGCAGTTGTTCTCATGCATCCCGTGGCTGCAACGCTTGCTAGGCGTTGCAGACTCTGGAGTTTTGCTTTCACCGTGACCAGTTGGGTTCTGGGCCACCAGACAACTGATCCGTAGGTTAGGGAAGGTCTGATAACTGATGTGTATAACCAAAGTGTGATTTTTGGATTTAGACCCCATTTTTTACCAACAAGTCTTCTACACTGCCCAAAAGCTATGCAGGCCTTCTTTATTTTTGTATCGATGTGCCTCCCCCAATTCAATTTACTATCCAGGATGACTCCCAGATATTTCACTTGAGTTGATAGGGAGAGTTTGGTGTTAAAAAGTTCTGGTAGTTGGAGTTCTGGTAACTTCCTTTTGTTGGTGAAAAGAATAAGTTCTGTTTTTTTCGGATTTACTGACAATTCGTGTTCGTCACACCAGTCTTCCACAATCTGAAGAGCTGAATGCATCACTTTACATAGCACGTTTTCAGCGCTCCCGTTTATCAGTATTGCTAGGCCGTCCGCGTAACCAATAGTAGTGTACCCTCTGTCATTGAGTTTTTTAATGAGGCTGTCTACTACTATGTTCCATAGAAGTGGTGATAGCACCCCTCCTTGAGAGCACCCTCTAACTACCTCCGCTCTCGTAGTAGTGTTCACCTCTATCTGAACCGCCCTTTTGCTAACCAGCGCAGTGATGCACTCTCTCAGAGCTGGTTCTACGTTCAGTTTGCATAGGGCGTGGTTAATGCTGTTGTGCATGGTTTTGTCAAATGCTACTTCTATGTCTATAAAAGCAGCAAGTGTTGACGCTTTGTTTGTGATAGCCGTTTCTATTTTGTGCACCACCATGTGTAATGCCGACTCTGTTGATCTGCCTATCCTATAGGCATGTTGTTGAGGATGGAGCGGTTTACTTTTCAGTATTCCATCCCTAAGGTGTCGGTCTACTAATCGTTCCAGTGTTTTTAGCAGGAATGATGTAAGACTAATTGGCCTGAAGGATTTGGCATGAGTGTAGTCCTCCTTACCCGGCTTGGGTAGGAAAATTACTTTTGCCTCTCTCCATTGTTTGGGAATGTATTTAAAGGCTATGCATGCCCTGTAAATTGGAAGTAAGTGCTTAATTACATGATTGGGTTGCCACTGTAGTAAAGCTGGGAATATCCCATCCAGCCCCGCGGATTTAAAAGGTTTGAAACTGCCCAAGGCCCACTCTATTCTGTCCGCGGTTACTATCTTATCTGCGACTTCCCAATCCTGTGCTGTTGGTGTACCATAGTGCTCATTCACCCAACCAGGGACTGGCGCAATTTGGCATCCTGGAAAGTGTGTTTCTAGCAGTACGGCACTGGTTTCCTTGTCTGTGTTTGTACCTATACAAACACAGACAAGGAAACCAGTGCCAGGAGGATGGCTCCTAAGCCATCCTCCTTTTTTAGCGAGCCCAAAAGATTAGAGTTGTCCTTAGCCAGGATTTTCTTTAATCTTGCGGCTTGGTTTATTGAGTTAATGCTGCTACAAAAATTACGCCAGCCTTCCGTTCTCCGGAATCTGATTCGTTTTTTGTAGTGCTTTTGTGCTATTTTATATACATCCCAGTCCTCAGTGGCTCTGGTATTTTTGGCTCTGTTGAAAAGTGTCCTGAGTTCCTGACGAAGACGTTCAAGCTCTGGCCCCCACCAGAGGCTTTTCGGTAGACGCTTCGGTGTTACAGCAGGACATGCCAGTTCATAACTTCCTACCAGTGTAGAAGTCAGGAACTGTACGCTTGTTTCAATGTTATCGGTACTTGGAATTACGTTATTTATTTGCGTGTTACCTAATACTTTGTTTTTTAAGTCTGTATACCTTGTTATATCTGTTTTGCGGGGGTTGCGATATAGGACAGGGTCTGTTAGCTTATATTGTATTCTGAAGCATACACGGCGGTGATCCGCAAAGGACGGTTCGTTTGAAACATGCCATCCCTCGATGAGGTACGCCGCTGCATGTGTTGCTAAAGTTATGTCTATGATGGTTTGATACTTTGAACTTACAAAAGTAGGTTCCGTGCCTATGTTCATAATGTTCAGGTTTGTTTGGAAAATATATTCGGTTAATAACTCACCCCTTTTGTTGGTGTCCTTACTTCCCCACAGCGAATGATGTGCATTGCAGTCTGCAGAGACGATCAGGTCCCACTGTTGTGCTTCGCAGTGTTGCACCAGCTCGGCTAGCTCTCTCGGTGGAACTTCACCGTCGCTCGGCATGTACGCTGAAGCTAGCACTAGGACGGTTTGTTTATCCGTTAGAATTTTCACTGCAGTGAGATCTCTAGAACAGAATTGGTTAAGCAAAGTGTTTGTTATGGTTTTAGGCATGAAAATGCAGGTTCTTGGTTTATCGACGGTTGTATCTAAAAGTAACTTACCGCCTATGTTGTTTAGACCGCAGATTCTATTGTTTCTGATCCAGGGCTCCTGGATCAGTGCGACGGTCTTGTTGTTCGTCTCCAGCACTCTGCGTAGCGTGGCCGCCGCTATTTGTTTGTGCTGGAGGTTGGTTTGGATGACGTTTAGGTGGTTACGGGCTACGTAGGATGCCATCTTCATCACTGGTAGTACCCCCCCCCCTGCAGCTGCGAGTCTGTCTCCATCTCGCTGTTGCTGCTCAAACCCTGTTGGGGAGCTGAGGTGGACTGCTCAGGAGTCGAGGTCTCCTTTGCAGTGGCCGTGACAGTACTCGTCGCTGCTTTAGTATCCTCGGCCTTAGTCGCTTCCTCCGAGGAGAAGAAGCGGATATACCCACTACCCGGGCTATCCGGCGGTCTCGGTCTAGGATGGTCTGTCGCTGGTCTTCCGGGATTCCCAGCACAAGATGGACCAGTGCCTCCTTGGATCCTGCTGCCGCTGCACTCTCGTCTACGGTCATCCCGTAGCACTGCCAGGAGTCAAATTTGTACCACGGGTTCTGGGCACAAAGGACTCTGTGCAGCGTAGCGGCGTCGGTGATGCGAGTATGTAAGAGCAGCCCTGCCTTGAGCCTCTTCTTCAACTCGGACTGTCTAATTACAGCCAGAGTGGTGTCTGGTACCGGTGATGGTATGGTTTTGACCGCTTTCTCTAGCCAGCTAAGAGCGTTCGTGTCCTCACACCACATCGCCAACACTCCATCCAGAAGGAAGGGGCGTCCGCGGAAAGATGGAGCTTGCGAGCTCGGAGGCGGAGACAGAACCGTCTGTAGGATGCTATCGTCGATAGCCTCCCTCAGCTGGTCTGCTTGGCTTTGCGAGAGGTCCCTCGGCGGGACGGTGATGACCGCTACCCTCAGATGCGATTTACTCGCATCCGCGTAGCTCTCCGTCCGCCTCGGTCTCGCATCGGTCTTCGCGCGTTTGGCATCCCCCCTGGGAGACTGGGTCTCATCCAGGCGAGTCCGCTTCGAAGAAGCTGGCTTACCCGGACAGTCCCCAGTCCCAGGCTATTCCTTTTCAGGGACAGTGGGAGCCGCCGCAGCGTTCTGCCGACCGCGAGTACCTCTCGGCTTCCGCCTCCTTTTCGGCTGGCCAGGTGGTGGTGGTGGTAGGTTTGTTGAGGAAGCCGTCTGCGCCGTCGCCGACTCCATGGAGTTGGCCGGTACAGGTTCGCGCTGCGTTTCCGCTGCTGCGTCGGCTGTTGTCGTTGGTATGGTTTTCGAATAGCCTCCCTCCTCGCGCGCCTGTTGGGGCGACTGCGTTTCGGTCGGTTCTTCGGCGGTTCCTTTGCCACGGGATTGGTGTCTCCCCTTTTGCAAGGGCGCTTGTGAGCGACCGTGGTCCATTGCGACACAATGGCAGTGTCGACTGTGTTCGGTATGGCCTCAATGAGGCCCGACAGGTCCAGGCTTGCGCCTTTTCCTGAGCACAGATTGTCCCCCCCAGAATACGTGGGACTGACCAAGTTGGACTTGGTGAAGGGTTCTCTTCTTCCGGAGGTAGAGGTACCTTCCTGGGGTAATATTTTTTTATCGTGTGCTTGCATCGGTGTTTTTTGGGCCGAAGGAAACACACACTACCAGCCCGCGGTAAGTGTGGACAACTTTTAGGGGGGATTTAGTGCCCCAAGGTTCTGAGTGCCTGAAGAATGTGGTTTTGCGCCGCCACTGTTCGGTTCTGCAGGAATTGGTAAGGGAGCTAGGATAGGGGAGAAGGTTTGGATGTTTTGGGGGGCCGGCCAGAGGTTTTTGTTACGCCAGTTTCATATGGAAACTGGCCAAAAACGGGCGGCAACCTCGAGAAGGATAGTCCACTGGCCTTGTCTAGGGGATCTTCGCGACCTGCACTACTCCCTAAACCATTCGCCAGTCTCAGCATGTGGACAGATGCTGAGAGTGGGGGAGTCATCCACCAAGGCTCTCTTGATTGACCACTCCCCCGCCCTTAATCTGTGCTAGTGTGACGAACTTCACTGGCAATGTTGTTTTTAAAGGGAGTAGGGAGGGGGCCGAAAGCTTTTAGCAAATTAAAAAAATTGGGTCTGTGATAAAAAAAACGCAAACATTTTTAAATTAAATTATTTTAACTTTTTAGTTTTTTTTATAAACAATCGAACTTATATTCCCGAGTTCCTATGGTCATCTTCCAGCTCCATCATCAGACCCTGGTTACCATCTAGCACCAAAGTACTTGTCAAGACGAATCAAACTAGCCCAAACTCGATGGGGTTATGTCGTTTAATTACTGAGTTCCTATGGCCATCTTTCAGCTCCATCATCAGACCCTGGTTACCATCTAGCGGCAAAGTACTCATCAAGACGGATTTAACGAGTCCAAACTCGATAGGGTTGTGTCGTTTAACGCCGAGTTGCAATGGCCACCTTCCGGTTCCATCGTCAGATCAGCTCCATGTCATAATAATTTTGAATTGTTATCCGATTTACACATGCATGCAAAATTTCAGCTCAATCGGTAACCGGGAAGTGGATCAAATTTAACTTGCAAGATTTGATTGACAAACTAATAAACATCAGGACAGGTGAAACTAAATAAAAGCTTGTAAAAAATAATGTTTTCACTTCTCATGCTCGTAAAGTTGTTCTTTATGTCGAGAGAAGGCTCCATAAAATGGGTTTTTATGCTCTTACATAAAGTAATTTCTTCTTTTAAGACTAAGGCCTTACAGCCATATACACAATACACCTTCATTTAATTGATATATTTTTATGAGATTTAGGTTATATCCTAATTTAATTACGACTTGCATTACATCTAAATACAAATTTACGATTAATACGGGCGTGCATTTACGTAAAAAAATATATAACGCAAATATTTATAATAACTTGGCATTACGGCTCAGATCATAGTCGAACGTCACATAGTTGAAAATTAAAAAAAATAATAAGAAAAATTGTGTGGCGGGAAGCTAATATAAAAAAATTAATTAAATTTTCTTGTCTAAGCTTAATCCTTGTTTTATTTCCTTGCAATCGAAGTGAAAAGCAAAGTGTAAAACTCGAGTCTAAAACCCATTCTCTCTCTCGACCTGACTATCCACTGGCTGTATGCACGTCTCGGGTAAAATGTCTCGTTTTATGCTCTTGTTGTACAATCTAAATTCACAAAAGTCACAACAGCTCATTTTGTAATTTTAAAGCAAAGGACTTTAAAAATTGGTTTCGCATAAATTTCCTTATTGCATATACATTCACTACATTCTTCCTTACATTCACTGTAGTACGAGTAGGTACGAATCATTGAAATCTTTATAAAATGTTTAAATTACTGTTTTTGGTACTGTTTACCTAATCATAGGTATGGTTCATGGTCAAACTGGCACACTTAACTCAAACTTGCAGTTTTTTCCTTTTGTGACTTTGTTGCACCCGAAGGTGCGATTTCTAAATTTTTTTAGTGTAACGAAATTTATATAACTTTCTTACACTTTTATAGTATAAGACTTCAAAGTACTTTTCCTAACACCCTGTATATTGATAAATTTGTACTAAGTTCCTCTCGTTGAATTCGTAATAAGGTAAGAGTGGAAGCTGGAAGGGAAATGCTAAGTGCTTATATCTTTCCATGGTTATTGTCATTTATGATTATGAGCCTAGGTGATATCTAGTAGGTAAATTGTGTTTGTACGCGCTATTATTTTACCTATTAATTAAAATGGGTAAGAGTGAATCAATTCAAATCAAATCATTAAATTAAACATACAACAGTGGGATCGATCAGTAGGATAATAGTTTTTTTTTTACCCGACTGCGTCAGAAGGGGGTTTATGTTTTTCGAGTCCCCGCTTGACAACTATCAATATTCAATGTATTTATAAATACTCATTTATTATAGATTTTATTATATAAGTATAGGTATCGGACAAGGAAATATTTCACGTTGCATTCAACATTGCTCAAATTGAATTCTGGGATCGTAAAGCTCTACAACAAAAAAAACAAGCTTGTTTTTTTCTTTTTATTTTTTTTTCTTTGCAGTTATTTTTTATGTTAGTCCGGTTTTTACGAGTATACAATTGTTTTTTATATGTATAGTTGTTTTAGCAGTCGGGTTTTTTGTTTTATTTTAATAATTTGTTTTTTGTTTATATGCAAATGTTTAAATAAAAATAATGTTAATGTGTATTGCGAATGCAAAATTCAAAAATAATAAAATTATTGTACTCTTATCATGGAAAAGTATTTTAAATAATAATTTGAGCAAATGTATTCAGTTTGCATTACAGACGTGCTAAAAATTAACCATCACATAATTTAATTAAATAATAATTTAATTTAATAGAATGAAAACACTTTAACGGTTCTACATTAGTTTTTTACACGTTTGATTTTTTTATTTTAAAAACACCGACTCCTTGTTACCGCGGACTCTGTAACCTTCAACCACAATCAAATGTATAAAAAACGTTTTTAATCACATAGAGTCAATTGAACAAAGGTTTTTTTCTATGTTTTCTATTAAATGTCAACATCTCTGTATTTCTATTTAGCATAGAAAGATTCATTATAATTAGATTATTGATTAAAAAAAAACTAAGTTTGTTAAATAACCCTTAACTACTCTACCTAAAGTTTGTACCAAAAACTGTTTTACTGCATTTAGATAAAACTTGACAGAAATATATCTAGTATTTTTATTATTATTAAATCAACCTAAGGAGGAGCGATGCCTTCTAATACAGACTTGTTAGACCACAGAATAACTAATAGTATTACGTTAGACTAAAGGGAGGCTCCAGCCACTACCTATGCAGTGCTGTCGATGAATAAATCATTTTTCATTTATCATGTTTTTTTCAGTATAACCCTTTCCACCGCCCAACTATCCTGCACGCGATGTCTCGCTGAACGCCAACGTATAAATGTATTTTAAGGCGACGCATCGCTAAACAATAAATCTCATACGTTTTGATACGAGCGTTTGCGCCCCGTACTATAAGAAAAACTGTATTTTCCCTTCATATTAAAACTACAAATTATTTAAAAAAAATGAACTACAATTTTGAAGTGTGTGTTAAGACTAATCTACTAAGAAAATTTTGATGCTTAAATCGGTCTGGTTAGCCTGTAAAATTTGAATCTATGTTTTAAAAGAGGTTACTTTGATATTTTTTTCTCTGTTACAAAAGTTGACAAATCGTGTTTCTGCAACTAACAAAATGAAGTCAATTAAATGAAAAATCATGTCATCAAATATCACTTTCATATGTTTTGTAATTGTTGAGAAAAATCAAGATCCCTGCCACATAAATTACCAATGCGTCGTCTTAATAAAGTAGGTACAAAGAAGAACTTCTATAGAAGTGCTGGCGTGGACGGCACGAAAATCTCGAACTTCTATAGAAGTTGTTGGCGGTAAAAAGGTTAATCTATTTGTATCTGAATGTCTCTAAACCTCCTCTCTATTCTACAAACAACTTAACTACCTGCACCATTTTTTTTTACTATCCCTACTAGATAACCCTTGAAAGAAACATATTATCTAGTTTTATCTATTCGTGTCTAGCTGTCCCTAAACTTCCTCTAGCAAGTTGTTATTCCATAGCGACAGTGGTGTCGACGACCCCACTATCGTTATCAGCCTGTGTAAATTATATATGATATAGAGCGTATCTCGCGCTTAAAATAAATCTAACGTCGATATATATTTAGATTTTCCAATCGCAATCTCAATGAGTTAATTAACTGTGTGTACAAAAAATAAATTACGATAAATTTTATGATCAATTAATTTGACATGGCGTATTGGAGTTGTTTGCAGAATACTTGATACTACTACGGACGTAGATATAGTGTGACGTTTATTTATAGTTGTGAATGGAGGTTTACGTCTACAATATTGTTTATTAATATCTACAAGACTTGTACGTTATGTTAATTGCATGGGCATGCAACGATTTCGTAACAGTAAGTTATTATAAGTAATTAGCCTAGATACTGTCCCACAGCTGGGCAATTGCCTTTCCCATCAAGTCATCGCCACTATAACAGACGATGAAGAAGTCTGTGATTTCAAAGTTCATTTGAACGTTTTGGTTACACCATTTTCAATAAAATAAAAATTATAAAAACAGATACTTTTTTAAAAGCTTTGACACTGTTAACTTCTAATCTAGTATTTTTTGTAGAAATCAAACAGATCGAATTGAAAAAAAGGTTTTGTGTCCTTGTTCTGTTACAGGCGACAAGTAAATAATAAAAAAAATATATAAAAAGGTTTTATTTAAAAACTAAAAAATAAAGTACCTAAACAGAAAAACAAAAACGGACAGTGCAAACGTCACTAAAACGAAAAAATTTAATAATTAAAAAATAGGTTAAATGCCAAAGAGTAGATAAAAAAGAAATAAGGAAATTGTGCAAGTATTCCAAATTCAAATCAGACAATAGAGACGACATGGCTCTCTAGATGTGTCTGCTAGGCCACGCTAGGCCCTCTGCGTCGCGTGCGCAAAAGGTCACAGGCGAGACGCGAAGGCTATTTGGAAAGTGGTCTGGCGCCGCCGTTCTAAGCAAATTCGGCGGGGTGCGCGACGCGTTTCCACTGACGTCAGTGCCTGGTGCGAGTTTTATTCACCATTTTAGACTATAGGCGACTATTAGAGGCTTTTTATATAGGTATCGCACTACCAATACAATACTGTTGTAACTCAATATATTTGAGATATTAGAATACGGTAAAATCTTAAATATCAGTTCATTTTAAGTTACAAACAACAGTATTGTATTAGTATTGCGATATATTTTTATATGTTATATATATTTATTTTCTTTGTTTTGAAACCAAACATCTTTGGTACAATGAAAGATATACATTTCAATGAAAACTAATTAATTACACAAAACTAAGATAGAGAGGTACTTATCTCTCTAACTTAGTTTTGTATAAAAATGCACTTGCATTTTTGAATTTTAATCTTTTAAGAATTTAGGTTGTTTTTGCACACCTGAAGTACAAAAGTGTGTGGATTTATTTGCCACAGTATGCAATAAAAACTTAAACGTCATGAAAACTGTTACATTATGCTTAGTGCAAGTCTTATACTGCTAGTGCTATTATATTACTCGATCACTTTAACGAAAACGAGATTTTGTATGGCAAAATTTTAGCTCTCTGTATATCCGTCATCAGGAGACGCGGCTTCAATGACATACAAAATTAGATTTAGTTAATGTTCTGTTCTGTAAGCAATAACTTGATGTCAATGATGGAATGGAACTGGCCTTTGCCCAGCAGTGGGACAGTACGTGGGCTGTTTACTACCTACTACTAACGTTATCAAATGGTGAATAAAATTCGCCCTAGTAGACTTCATTTCGAAGTTGAAACGAGAATTCATAGATACTAAGTCCCATGGTTACAGACTTAATTTACTCTACGTATTAAAATACGGACTCAACCAATAACTGCGATTAAAATTCGGTAGCTCCATTATTGGGTACGTGAGCAACTGGTATCAGTGAGGCCGGGGCCCCAAGGAGGGAGAACTACTTCTGGTTTATTAAGTATTTACACATTATAGTTTTACAACGTCCATTAGCATTTCTACGAGATCTAGGCTTCGGTTTTGCAACCACATACCGCAGTCCGATAATAACAATGGCATTTTGAAAGTACCAACACATTACGCGTGCCTATTGAGATTTACTAGAAATATTTTGGCGTTAGATTCGTATTATTGCGAATTCTCAGCGTCTGGGTTATTAGGTTATTGTTTGTTATATGCTGTCGTTCAGGCGGAATACGTAATAATGAGTTTGCATATTACATGTTGCTAGATCTTTACGACCACTAAGAAAATTAGCTACTTTGTGTAAAATTAAAATGGCAACCAAACACAAAATTTAAATCTTAACAGAATCTAAACTTCTATAAAATGTCGTGTTTGTATGTCGTTAGTTCTATAAAAGCTGTGCAGTTTTTCTCCATATCTATGAGACGTCTTGAATAGGTAGAAGGAAAACAAATGATTAGTCGAATCAAAATAATTATTTTAAAGTTTATTTAAATAAAAAATATTGACTCATACTTTTTCATAACAAACTGATATTTAGTAAAACTATTCCGAACGTGCGAAAATAGTAGTGAAGATATTCAAGTCTCCTAACTTTTACGGTCTCATGATGTCAAGATATACGGCGACGTTTTATGAGCGTCAATCAAAACAAAACACGAGCGGATTATTTAATAAACCGCCCGGGAACAAAAGAGAGAGAAGCTGGCTGATTAAGCAAGGACGTGGCACAATCGGCCACGTCGCGCGTCGCAAGCGATTGACGGGCCGGTAAGGGCGATCGTCCAATGCGAACAAAGCAAAAATAATAATCAAACACAAATATAGTAAGTAAATAAGCCTATATACCTACTGTCCCACTGCGGGTGCGAGCAGTGGTATCTGCGAGTGTTACTCTTAGTGCAACGAAAAGTGAGCAAGCTTGCAGCTCCGGTAACCTATCTGGATATTAGGTAGTGGACTATATACGTGTCCACGGGGCAACTAGCTCGAGACACTAGTCTTAAAAGTACCGGATGAAGTATGCGTACGGGCGTGTTCTGATCTGGCGTTATGACCTGACGTAAGGGTGTCTGACACCTAATTTTATAACCGTAAGGTTGGTGGGGGGTGTCAGTATAAACTTTAAAGTCGTTGTACGTTATCACAATCGTAACAACACTGTCTACAGTGCTGACAACTGTGAAACATCGTTATTGTCTGCATACGTGCAAAAGAGTCGCAAATAGTGCGTAATCCACTGGATTCAAGTCGGGTCATCCGAAAGACGCTATTTATTTAAAATTTAGAGTGATTCGTAGATAATCTATTAAAAATTTATATATTGCTTTTGAATAAGTAGAGTAGGTAGATACTTAAATTTTATCGACGTACGTAAATTAAAAAGATAATGAAGGAGAGAGAGAAACATTAATTGACCACACACACTAATATACATAAAAAAATTAGAATAAAAAACAAACAAAAGGTCGATCAGGACCCCGCCTCAGCTTGTGTTGTTGCGAACGAAGCGTATCGCAACAACGCTGGTATTCTGGCAAAGCCTGCCACCGGCATAATCATGTTGTAATGTCAATGTAAATAAATAAATGATAATCTTATGAAAATAGATACTTTTTTATCACAGTCCAAACCTTCTGAGATGACTCCAGCGATACAAACGAACAACTCTTACTATTGGACCAACTCCCTAACTCGAAAATAAAATTCAGCTGTTCCAAACATTTTGGTTGAATGAATATTGATGTTTTATGTGACCCTGTATAGAGGTGACTTTGAGTTTTTTTTAATCGAAGAAATTTCATAATTCTGCATTTGGGAAACAATAACATTTTTAAAAATATAGTCTGTTATAATAACATATATATTTTGGCGTTGTCTGTTGTATACTTACAATGCATAAGTGAAGCTCATTTCATAGTCGCCAGTGCCTTAAGACCTCATGGTAAGGCCGCAGAACCGTGTCGCCTGCCTCTGAATAGCATTACCATTGGACAGGCGCCCTAATGCGTACGGTTTTATGGGCAGCGCGTGCGCCGCTTATGATCGAGAGTTCGGCGCCGTTTCCACACCACCTCATTGTTCATAGAGACGTGGCGCCACTCGTTCCCGTCCCATTTTATGATCAAACGCATGCAAATTCTCGTTTTCGCTATGTCTTTAATGCAAATGGTTCGGGCTGGCGCCACCGGCCAACTTTACAATTTTAACATTTACATATCGACAAACGGGTGTCAACAACACTTGTCGCACAAAATTATAGTTACTTTTTATATCTTTTGAGTATCTCATCTACATAACACATAAAAATGATATTTTTCTTTGATTGTACCGTTCTTATAATTAAATAGTATTCTATTGTAGGTTCTCTATAATATATAACGTTTTACGCGGTCAAAGTCACGGCCGGACCGTTAGTAATTATAAAAACCAATACACAAATACGTACAATGTTTCTAGTCTTCGTTTTTTGCAATTAATGTTATTATAAAAACAATTCAGTGGTTTTATGAAATATGCGAAAATAACTTCGAGAAAGAAAGAGAGAAAGAGAGAGAGAGAGAGAGAGAGAGGGAGAGAGAGAGAGGGAGAGAGAGAGAACGTCAGTTTTTCAGGTGCCAACTCGCGCGCACTCGCCACTTCCACACATGCCAGTTGACGAATAAGTCGAGAGATTATTTTTTTTGGAAAGAAATTGCTTTTGGTTACTTAGGCCTTTACGGCAGCGGATTTTAGGGGCGGCGAGAAGTTTTAGGTTCCTCTAACCTTAGCCAGCCAAGTGACAGAACAATCCTTATAGGGTTTCTAAAGAAGATTCCATCACGCAAGCGTCCCCGCGTCCCTTAAGGGGTAAAACCCTAGGACCTCTAAAGGCCAGGACCTTGGCTCGGGTTGACTGTGTCGTGTATATAATAGTACTTTGTTGTGTACAATTTGATAGCATATATTGCCATTCCGCCGCCAATACGCTTCATCGTGCGCCATTCTTTTTGGGGCATGCTAACCTGCTAACCCGCCATCCCGCCGCACTCATTACGAACGGATACGTATCGACAGAGTCAATAAACATGTTGTTACCCAATCGAGCGCGCTAAGTGCACCATCCGAAGCGGAAGCCCGTGACTCACGAGCCGTTTTTAAATGGGAATTAGGTCGCATTTAGTCGAGATTTTCGTAAGAGCCCTATGGATTAAAATTAAATCACAAGTGTGTCTCGCTTTTAAGAGGGCTTATACGTACCATCGATCGTCCATCACCATACAAACTTTACAGACGCCTGCACACCAGAAGAAAGACTCCTGCACATCGGACTATTCAAAACTGACATTTTTTTTCAATACATGTTTAACGATAATGTTCAATGTCTATAGAGAAAATTTGACAGCTTGTATGTAACTACCATGTGTACCTACAATATTTAAAACAATCATTGAGCCAATTCTATTAAATCTGTATAAACTTGCTTAGACAAAATATCACAAGTGAAAGACTTAATATATAAAAAAAAAATATAAAAAAAATACAAAAAAAAATACAAAAAAATAAATAAATACTTAACAAATTTTTTACAGACTTTTTTTAAAACTGTCATAGCGGACTTTAAATCCTTTAAATCGCATTTACTAGATGAAGCTACTTTTTAATAGATATTGTCTAGTAACTCTTTCTGTGTTAAAACACAGAAAAATTAAGAATAAATTAATTAATTAAGCTATCTATTAATCTTTATCTAAAGATAAAGATTAATAGATAGCTTAGATTATTAATAGATAGCTTAAAAGTTTCAATAGCATTGGCTTATTGTTTAAAAAAACTTGAATTTTACATGACATTAGGTATACCTGAATTTAAAAAGGCGCTTAATCAAACGATATAACACGTTTTACTACAGAGTACTACTACCGACGTTATGTAGGCGTTTAATTTTTTCACTGTATTTAAAGTATATATATATGTATATATATATATATATATATCTTATTTTATAAATCTTTAATTTAGCTTCAGTGCAGCAATTAGCACTTGAAAGTAAAAAGTAAAAATTATTTATTATTACTACTACTGAGTTTTATTCACCATTCGATCACATTAAGACTTTGTATGACATTGTGGGTACTTATCAGCGCTAGCGCTTCCCAATGACAAACAAGGTAACTCCTTGCCATACATATTCTCGTAGCCACAACTTTACTAGCCCTGCAGATGTATATGCATTGTCATTAGACAAGACAAATTGAATTGAGCACACTCGAGGAATGAGATAAAGTCGACGACGTATATGTTTACAGTAGCCGGTTAGTGCGAGACGGCGTTGAGTGGATGGAGTAAGCAGATGCCTTTATGTATTACCGGCGCAGAAAGATTGATCCTAAACAACTGAAGTTGTCTATCGATGTAGACTGATGGAGATACCAACTTGACTGTTGACTGTTTACTATTAATATGTTACAGAATTAGGTCGAATTGAGTCTTCAACTTTTTTAAATGATTATAGCGGGGATTAACACACAAAATCTATATATATCAAAATCAATTGCTGTTCGTTTGTCTCGCTAAAACTCGAGAATGGCTGGACCGATTTGGCTAATTTTGATTTTGAAATATTTGTGGAAGTTCAGGGAAGGTTTAAATGGTGGGAAACATAAAATAATAAGTAATGGAAAATACTAAAAACGACAATTTAATTTTCCAATACAAAATGTTCCTAGCTGTGGTTTTGTTTGTTTTGTTGTCATAGAAACTGTCAAGCGGTACGAAATCCGCCAGGTCAGCTAGTCATTATCCTAACATAGAGACCTAAGTCAGCTAGTCATTATCCTAACATAGAGACCTAAGTCAGCTAGTCATTATCCTAACATAGAGACCTAAGTCAGCCCGTCATTATCCTAACATAGAGACCTAAGTCAGCCCGTGACCGCAACCCGGTGGAAACGCCGGGTATAAAGGTATGCCTATCATAATCGATTACTAAGTAGTTTGCGTTAATTCTTGTAATATAAATTTGTTTAAATAGGAACGCGCATGTTTAAAAGTATGTATCTTTGCGCATGTATTATGGTGCTAGGAATAGAGCAAAAGCAGATTGAAGCTGTCGAGCGATGTAGGTTGCTGATGAGGAACTAGTTTCTTACAAAACGAATAGAGCTGCTTACTATTAAAGTGTTATGGAATAGGTCTAATTGAGTGGTCAAACTTTTTGGTTATTAAGGTTTTAATATGAAAGCACGAAGCAAGCACCCTTGTACTAGGTGGTGGGTAGTCTAACGGAGCGTGCTTCGGAAGGCACGTAAAGCCGTTGGTCCCGGCTCCATTAGCAGTCGTTAACAACCAGCAATCCGCACTGGGCCTAGTTTATGGCCCGTTCTCCCTATCCGTCCATAGGGAAGGCTCGTGCCCCAGCAGTGGGGACATAATTCCATAGGTGGAGACTTGTTGTTAGCATCGCCATATTTATTGTGTATTATTTAGTTACTAGACTATTTTGCTGTAAGACTCCCGAACACAAATAAATAAATAAATAAAATAATTATAAAAAATGAGCTGATGATGACGAAAGAGAGAGCATGGAGAAAGACAAAACATGGAATAAATATTCGAAGCTTATTTCTTTCTTTATTTAGAGTTTCTTTTCCGTGTTTCGTGGTCACAATCAAAGGTCAGGATAAAATCAAATAATTTTAATCAAGTTTATGCTGAAATTATACCCACCTAGATTCGTAAAAATTATTTCATTTCAATATAAATGGAAAAAAAAGAAATGTAGCGTTTTCGTATCCTTTTGATTACTTTTTAATGGTTATTCATAATAAATAAAGCCGTTTTGTATAAGTCACCGCCGCTATCGTTTTGGTTATAACTTAGAATTGGCATAAATAATTCGGTATCAAAGTGACTTACTATTAGATTATGGAAATAACGGCCATAATAGGATTACCCTATGATGTAATAGACTGAGGCACGTATAGCGTGCTGTAATGTAATGTGTAAATGCATTTGAAGGCTGTTATAAAGTTTCTAAGAAGTCGTGTATAGACACGTATTTTGCTAATTAAATAAATATATAACTAATAAATGTTTCCCACACTCACACCAATTATCTAGCCCCAAGAAAAGCTTCCTTAAGAAACTCGAGAATTGGTTAACTAGACAACGGATGAACATACTTAATATACTAAATACATACTTATTATATTAGACATAATTTAGAAAAACAGGTATTTCTAAATTGATCCGAGCGGGGATCGAACCCGGGACCTCAGAGATGGCGACACCATAAAAACTGGTGTGCAAGCCACTCGACCAAGGAGGTCGTCTTATTATATAATATCTCGTCTTATATCTAATTTACGTTATTATTGAGATAAATCTTCTAGAAAACTAGCTATATAACAAAAATGTAATCGCATATCAAATCAAGTCAATCAATATTTTTTATTAAAAGTAATTTTTTTATAAATTATATTATAATATTTTTTAAACTGCCTGACTGAAGGAAGTAACATCGTAAAGACCAAACCACTGGACCTAGTACCCTGAAATACTGGCGTTGCCTTTCATGACTTAGGCAAGATATTTAACAAGATTTTCCGTAACTCCTTTCGTTTTTCGTTGTTTTCGTGTCTAGACGAGTGAAGAGGAGAGAAGGAGGGGAGAGGGAATGAAAGAGTGGTTGGGAGAGGAGAGGGGAGGAAAGAGGAAAAAGGCATATTTTTTTGACCCAGGGAAAAATTTGCTCGCAGATTCCGTAGATCCGGGGCTGGCCTTGTCCTTCTCTAAGAAGGATTAAGACCGACCTGGTAAAAACCCCTAGGGTTTGCCTTTAGCCTTAATATGGGCTGTGAAGGCTACCGGAACGCGCGCCTCTCGGTTGGCCGAGATGCGCGGTTGGCGATACTCAGATGGAGTCGCTGTCATAAAGAGGAGTAGTCCCATATGACTTGTGGTGGTCGGTTTATGCGCATGACAGTATTTTAACTAGTTTAAAAAGGGGTTTGTCATCCATACAGAATCTAGGCACAATCCTATTTCTTTGAAGATCCTTCCTGAATGCAATGAATCGACGTGGTTTTTAGCACGTTGATAGATGGAAGATCTGACAATGTTATACGCTACTATTCTTATAAGTACAACATAAAATTTTTCTGGCAATTTTGTGAACATATTGAATTTGACGCAGGTACCTAAAACTGCGGGTAGAACTATTCTTTTATAAGTTTACGAGTATTTAATAGCCTAAACGACTACAAAAATTTATTATAATATTAAACAACTCGCGTGTCTAATGTTTTATAGTAAGTAGCAGCATTAATTACCAACCAACCAACCTTATTGCATAATGTAGGTATTTTTAAAACATCATACAATATTTGTTTTGAACATAACGACTTTAGAGTACTTAAAAGCTTAGTAAAGTTATTTTATCAATAACCCGTTTCAATGTAAGTATCTGTGCCTTGGACCAGCAGACATAGAGGTCATATTCGCTTGTCAAACCGGTGGCGCTTAACGTATTTATTTACGACACAATTCTGTATTATTATTGATAACGCTCGTTCCCTTCACATTTAACCTAACAATCAGCTTATTATTAACGCAAATCTAATCGAAGCGATAAATTATGCACTCCGCTATGTAATAACTAAGGTATACAATTAATATTCATCCTAATCAATTGATTCGCGCAATTACAGGCTCGAACCTATGACCTATTCGAAACGAATACCTGGGCTTAGCGTCAGCACTCGCAATTTATCTAATGAAGCCTGCGCTGTTGCATAAATGAAAGATTTTGAGGAGAGGCTGTATAGAGATATAAAATTTAATAGCCAGTGTCAAAGTGCTTTAATGTATTATCGGATGTTTCAATTTATGCAGTGCAGATTTAAAGGCTTGCAATTTAAATACATTACTCGTAGATACAACAATTCGAATTGTATGATTTGTTAATTGCAGTTAAATTGCTTGTTAGATAAATGACAGCTCTTAGGGTTCACCCCATTCACCAAATTACGATCACTCACGTTCATTCACGCTAACGACAATAAGAATTATTATGGCATTGAAGCAGCCACTTCGGGTACCCCGCCCGATCCTCTAAATGCCAAGAGAATTCTTACGGCAATCAGCAAACTCTAAAAAAATACTTTTGTGGTAAAAACCAAAAAGAGTCAAAAAGCCATAGAAATTTTCGTTTTCGTTACCGTTCATCATCATCATCAACTCAGCCAAAAGACGTCCAGTGCTGAACAAAGGCCTCCCCCAGGGATTTCTACAACGACCGGTTTTGTGCTGCTCGCATCCAGCGGCTTCCTGCGACCTTCACCAGATCGTCAGTCCACCTTGTTGGAGGCCTGCCCACATTGCGCTTTCCGGTACGCGGTCGCCACTCCAGGACTATCCCGCCCCAGCGGCCATCAGTCCTGCGAGCAATGTGCCCTGCCAGTGGGCACTTGAGCTTAGCAACTCTTCGGGCTATGTCGGTTACCTTTGTTCTTCTGCGGATCTCCTCATTTCTGATTCGATCACGCAGTGAAACCCCGAGCATAAAATTCAAAAAAAATTCAAAATTCAAAATCATTTATTCAGTTTAGGCTACAAATAGCTCTTATGAACGTCATTTTAAGCCATCGGTTCGTAAGTCTATCTACTCTGGGCGGGAGATCTTGTACTGAGAAGAACCGGCAAGAAACTCAGCAAGTGTCCAGCTCTTTTCTCCCTTACAGCGTCATAAATATTGGAAAAAGCCCTATCATAAAGGACACTTTCCATCACAAATAAAAACACAAAATGTAAAGGACAATCACAACATGTAAAAAACACAAAAAATAAAAAATAACTAAATAAAATATTTAAGTCAGCAAAAACATAATTTACCAGTTTAATTTTTTACAATATCATACAGTACTAGTAAAAGTCAAAAAAAACTATAGTTAATAATAATAAAAATTAGTATATTTATTCACACAGTTATTAAAAATTTCAGCAAGATATGGTGCAATAGAATGTATAATATTCTTAATTACTTTTATAGAGATGCCCCACAAATCACTTGTGTTTTTCATTTTCAGTGATTTAAATGTTTTTATAATATCCATTGAATCAATATATTTAAATTGAAAAGAAACATTACATTTTGGTACATATTTTTGGAGTAATGCTTGTGCAGCTTCTGGTGATGAATCCAAATTTGAGGTTGTCAGCACAGGTATATTTACAAAAAAATCATCAAAAATATTAGCAATATGTGAATCTGAATTGACTAAGTTGTCGTTTACTTTTAAAGTGAAAGTATTATCCCGTGGTTTAAATTTACCTGTTTCACGGTTTATAATGTCCCAAGTGGCTTTAATTTTATTGTTGGACTTTTTAATCTTTTCTTTAATATAATTAGATTTTGCTACTATACATATTTTCTTAAATATTTTCGAATAATTCTTTACATATTCCGTAAAATTAGAATTTTGGTTATATTGTTTTAGACTATATAAATCATACAATTTATTTCTACTTTTATATATACCAGTCGTGGCCCAGTCACAGAACTTAAGTTTATGAGTTATTTTGATTGTTCTTTGTGTAAACACTTGGTCATATTCAGTCTTTATGAAATTAAAAAGATTAGTATATAATACATCTGGATCATCTTGTCCAAATGGCAATGCATTAATTTTACTCGATATATTATTTTTAAAACGCTCTACTCGCTCCTTTGTAACTGGTTTACAGTTCACTATTTTTGGCTCATCCTTAACATTAAAATCATAGGTCACCTTTAAACCGCAATGGTCAGACGTAAGCTTACTAATGACTGACTTAGAAACAGGGTCATAGTCTGTAAAAACATTATCAAGACAAGTGGCTGAATGTGAAGTTATTCTAGTGGGTTCGAGAAATAGATTAATGAGATTAAAACATTTAAACAAGGCAACAAGACGAACACTCATTGAAGTGCTTTCTAGAATATTTATATTAAAATCGCCACATACAAAAACAAATTTATTTTTTAATTTTAATTTTCTTAGTACGTCTTCCATTACAGATTCGAAAATACCGAAATTGCCCGATGGGGGTCGGTATACACACACTATTACAAAGCTATTAAACTCCACACATGATAGCTCAATATTACGCTCCACTGATAAGCCTACAATATCGTTGCGATCTTTATATTTTATATTACTTCTTACTAGTATTAAAAAACCACCGTGAATAGCTGAGCTTCGCACGTACGCGCTTGCTAATTGGAAATTATTTACATAGAATGATGTGTCATGACTTCTTAGCCAATGCTCAGTTAAACAAAATATATGAATTGCCTGACTTTTTGCAAATAATTCTAACTCTAAGTCTTTGCCAGCCAAACCTTGAATATTTTGATGTATAATAGTAATTAATGAGGACTTGGCTTTTGTCTTAGACCTCAGTTTAAACATGAGGTTGTTGTTACCTTATTACTAGTTGTAGATGTTGCATTAGTAGAACTACTAATGGTTACGTTGTTATGACGTAAAGACTTAGTTATACCATTTATAACTGTATCCTGTATATTATAAGCTAACAATTTAGCTATTTGGGTCCTACATTTCGTAGAAAGATACATAGTATCTGACGTCAAACTAAAGCTATTAATAAATTTATTTATATCAAAATATAAAATAGTGTCACTATGACGACAAATCAAATTAAACAATAATAAATTTAATTCATAAATGCGCTTATTTTGTTCCCAGGTCAAATTGGTACAATAGGGAAAAGCGCTAATTATTATCCTGCAATTTGTTTCTGATTGCAGTTTTATCAAAATATTAAAACTATTTATGATGTCACGTTTCTTCGTTTGTGAGCTGTCACCACATAACACAATAATATTAGTGGAACTATTCAATGAATCCTGTGATATTTTGTTTACTATATCATTCAACGACTGACCTGGAGTACAAATATTGGTCATTGAGTGGATAATATTTCTATTTATAGGCAACCCTAAGCCTTGACCCAGTTTATCAGAATACATAACTGTTTTTTTTACTAATTTTGTAACATTAGGTTTAAGCATTTTTTGAGGAGAGGCTGATGAAGGACCGGGAACCAAAACAGACAAGTTTTGTGTGTTCATCTGAATATTTGAGTCAAGTAATAAAGATTGTAGGTTAATTTCATTATTAATTAATGAGTTGTACCGATCAGCATTGTACTTGCACAGATCAACTAACTCTGTGGCTGATTGGATATGTTCTTCAATCTGTTTCTGTGATATTGAGTATTTTTTAGTCATTATATCAAGAGACTCATGTAACCTTTGGATGTCAGTTTGTAATTGCTTAGTGTCCCGGTCATACATTTGCCTACTTTCCATTAGCTTACTATTATATATATCTAAGGAATCCATAAGGCTAATACGCTCCTTTCTGAGAGCAATATTTTTATAAAAACAGTTATTTTTTTTAATCAACTTCTCAGTTTTCTTTATAAACTTATTAATTTTTACATATTTTTTAATTTTAGTTTTGCTGATTTTATTTATTTTGTTGTTGTTTAGAGATTGCTGTAATGAAATTCCACCAGGTGATGCTATAAGTTCTTCAAATAAGGACTGAGTATGATCCACTTCATGCTGCTTCTGCAACTCAACTAATTGGGATATCTGGTGGTTTGCCGCACTGAGGTCCCTTTCCAACTCGGTGATGCGGTTGAGTGCCCTTTCATAGGTGTTATGCTGCTGCTCAAAATTGGAGATGACATGTTGCAGTTGGTCACGCTGGTGGAGCACATCCTGGTGTTGCATGTGCAGTTGGGCTAACTCATTCTTAAACTGTGAATTTCTGTCTATTATGGATTTTATTTCCATTTCACTGTCATCCCTTTCTTTTAGCAGCTGATTGCAGGATTCCTTGGATACTCGTAGCTCCTCAAGTGCCTTTCTGAGCTTTAGTTCAGTACTTTGAGTAGCAGCCTTACGGGTCAGCATTGTGAAGTTGGTTTTATAAACACCTGAAAATTAAAGAAGTATATATAAAGATATATTAAGACTTAGGTGTTGCAAGTTAGGTTTATCTAACTTCTATTTAATTTCTATGTGCAGCAATTAAGATTATTTAAAAATGAGATTTTAATTATAATAAGTAAGTGGGGGGTAGATGTGTCACACAAAAGTTTGTTGTTTAAAATTAGAGTTTTTTATTGTAATTGCAAGTTATTACTAGATAATCTAGAAATGAAATTAATTAAGTTATAAGCTTCAAATAAGCAGTCACGTTCTGGTTGTAATGTGTCGAAGTGTATGAATGTCTGTGGCAAAACAAAGTCACCATCAACTTCACTTCCACATATAGTCAAGTCAAGAGAGGTTAACCAAGCCAAATCGTATTTGAGGTGTGACGATACTCACAATATGTGAGATTTGTAAAGTAATGAATATGAGTAGTATTGTTGTTAAATACAACAAAAACATGTACCTAGTAACAGTATTTAGAAATAAATTTTTCTCAATGTCAATGGTAATAATTTAAATTCAAAGTGTCTAATAACAATTATTGTTTTATTCTTACCCTATTCTTGGTATAGTGGAATATTAAATTTTAATACTATAATACTGAAATGCCAAAATTACTTTTGCAGTTTAGATGCAAATCCTTTGATTTGATTACAAAGTAGAAAAATAACAATTCATTGGCCTAGTACATTGACACATACAATTTGAATGAAGTGTTCAGTTAAGATTTACACTTATGTTACTAGTATTTATAATAAATGGAATGAAAACAATACTCCCCCGGTTTATGTTGCAGCAGTCCACGGCAAAAGTAGTTATTTTAACAACTTTTTGTAAAATTTGTTATAACAGTCAGCTGGCGATGACAGTTGGAAAATTACATTAGCACATAATTTAAAAACTACACAATATTAGTCAGAAAAAACACTAGTAGATGATATTTGTCACTTAATTTAATCACTAATTACAAATTTAATCATAAATAAGCATAAAAGACAATTTTTAACAAATTTTTAATAGGAGCTTTATAATTCGACTACTTAATCGGACAATGTTGCCAGTCAAAAAAAAGCCCATAGCCCTCTCCATTGCTCTTTGAGTGACCCTAAACCTTTTTAGGCTTTTTCGTTAACGTTATTGTATGGCAAATAAAACTTGCACTTAAGCACTCAGGTCTTAACAATAGTTCAAAACAATCGTTCGAAATTTATTTATTTGGCGTTTATTAAAGTTGTATAATATGTCGGCTTCGTTATGCCATGACCTCTATGCACTCACATTTTGTAGCCCATGGCCGTTTTCGTATTTTTATTATCTATTGCAAACTTTTTGTCATTGCGGCAAGGCAACATTAAGAAAAACAAATAACTTTATAACTTTTTGCCGAATAATGTTCGAGTGGAGGGGAAATAGCCCAGTACTGGGCAAAGGCCTCTTTCATCGAAATCAAGTCATCGCTACAACTGATGGTTATTGGCTTAATCACCACGCTTTCCAAATGTGGGTTGGTGATCACAAACCCGGACTATGCATAGAAAAATTCGTAACTGCCCGACTTGGGAACTAAAGTACAAAAAAGTTTGCGCGTTATATTTACAAAAAGATTATTGGATATTACCCATAGTCTATCTATATCCGTCCCTTTTCATAGCCGGCATGGTGGGTATTAACACTTTGGAGCTGAGGCGAAAATATGCTTTTCTTTTACATTATTTCCAACTCTTATAATAATAATAATAAGATAGATAATCCTGAAGCCTTGTCAAAGTGTTCGTTTTTCATGCTGAATAAGTTGGCGCGGCTGCGCACGCGGCGTCTATTCGCGTTGGCGGTCCCGTTGATTCGCACGCAAACGGCAAATATTTATTTATTTATTTCAAATACAAATTACAACTATCATTACAGGACTTATTATTTAATATGCACTTACTGCCCAAGCTTTGGGTCTATTCAACGCTTTGATCGCTCAGCAACCAGATGTTAATATTTTTTGGGTACCTATTCATATATTTATAAATAGTGTAATACGTTTTTTAGAAATTAAGAGTTATTTGTCTACACAAAATGTAATTGGCCTACTGCACGCTTTGGTGTAACTGTATGTGTAATGGGCAATTCAAATTTAAATAAATAAATAAAACAGGGCAACCTAGGCGACGAAAAAAAATTTGTACTTAATATAATTGGTTAATAATGGTAATATAGCTGGTTGGCTCGGCTCGACTTTACGTGCTTCAGAAGGCGCATAAAGCCGTTGGTCCTGCTGCAGCAGTCGTTAACAAACACCAATCCGGACTTGGCCCGCGTGGTGGTTTATGGCCCGTTCCCTATCCATCCATAGGGAAGGCTCGTGCCCCAGCAGTGGGGACATAAAATCAGCTGATGATGAGAGCTGGTTTTCCAATTTATTCACAAGATGGCGTTACAGCGATGCCATACAAATTGTAGCATACAATTGTAATTAAATTCAACACAAGGCACTCAAGCCAATTGAGGCCACATTATTTGCTATTGATACAAGTTTTTGCAAGCAAATGTTTGTTCGAGATAAAAGTGTTTGCCACAGGAGGAAATTACGACGAACTACATAAGCAACACATATCTATCACAAGCGAAGTAATAAATAAGACGGAGGTGGTCAATAAATCGTCCCCGCTGATACCCGAATGCGTAATGCGTGATGCAATATTGATAGTTTGCTTGTAAATCTTCACAAAATTAGAGAAACTGAATAGGCAAGTGCTTTCAAAACATTTGACTAGGTATGCACTATTTATTGTCAACCCCAAACATAAGATAATAACATTTTGTTGAGTATTGGGTACACACACGTTGACACCAGCGTCTAGTTTTTGAGAGTGGTACGGCACGGGCCCTGCAAATGGTACGAACAGTTAGCATAAAATTAAACTAAATTAATGTGTAAAATAAACGAAAAGTTGTTTCAATACAGACTACTGTTTACATCTAAAAGGACTTCCGTATAAGTCACCCATACTATGAAATACCAACTTTGATAAAATTTATTATCACAAAATTTCATGTATGGGTATACCCATATAGCTTATTCTTTATTAAACTGTTATTTAGTTTTTATAGATCTATTGAGACCGATTATCATGGCGAGATTTATTTGAGTATTGAATGTATCCGAGCGAAACAGCTGGGACATGCAGAGGGACAAGGCATAAGATTGTCTTTGTTTCTGGTTTCATACAACAACCTTAAAATCCTAAGGACATATATATAGACACGGTTTCCTTGTCCATTCGCCATCATTGTTTACATGCACAACTTTATTTCCTGTCTCTCCAGCCTCTCCAGCCTCTCCAGTCTCTCCAGTCTCTCCAGTCTTTCCAGTCTCTCCAGTCTCTCCAGTCTCTCCAGTCTCTCCAGTTTCTTTACAAACCCTGTAAAGTATTACTAACGTTTATCGTTTACCGTTTATCTGGTTAAATTTAATTTGTTTCATAAATGCACTCAAAACAAGAGAAACGAGTGCTCGAAACATAAGATACGACTATCGCCAATCTATCGTACACATATAAATCAGAAATAGTTCCGTTTGCACAACATTAACGGAGCATAGTAAGCGTCTTAATATTCCCGGCGCGCGTGCAATATCTAGGAATAGCGGGGGCATTAGTATGGAGGTCACATAAGGAGAACTTTGACCCTGTGCCCAGGATTCACGGCCGCGGCGGCGCCAGCGCGCGTCGTATCATACGCGAAAGGCGGTAAGCAACCTTTACGTTGAGCGAGTTCAATGTGGAAACAAAATAGCGTCGTCAATTTCGGAGCAAAAGATGTACGCATTGATTTTGCTATGTTAAAATGTCTCAAAAACAATAATGTCTCAGTAGTCAATTTTGAAATTTTCTCTGTGAAAATTATGACAAAATCGGGTTACAACTACAATTGAGATGTTATTGAGTTATTAGATTTGAGGCATCTATCGTGTGCGCGGCAGCTCGAATAACCTATTGTAGGTGATTGCTGATAGGGTAGAGTAGTATAGATAGTTAATCATGGTATTTAGCCACTTTAATTGTGACATCTAACAGTGTCATATGTATATGTTATGCCATAGGTATTTATTTTTGTACGTATTTTACTTCTATAGATAAAAAAGTTGTGACGAGTTGTGACTTATCATAACGGACCAACAGCATCTGATAAAACAAATGAATTGGAAAATAACTGTAGCCTAAACACACTATACTCTCTGCCAGGCCAGTTTCCTTGCAATTAGTTGTGGTGCGAGTCGCTGAGCGGTAACAGAAAGGAACGTCAACATAATTGTTCCGTGCAGTGTGTGACTACGACCCCCGCATCCTACAAAGAAGCTATTGACGATTGTGGAAACGGAGCGCATGTAATGTAATCGGCCCAGTGTTAAGATCAAATTGTACGATACGATACGTGCACGGTTTTATTAAGCGAATTTTAATGGGTCCTCCTTTTGCAATAAATTAAATCGTCGATTGATTTATGGTGTGATGACAGACCGCGGTGAATTCGTATTAGGCTAATTGTGACTATAAAAGCCAAACGCGAAAACCGTTTTGGTTAAAATTTATGTTTACTGCTTAACGAATGTCGAACGTTGAATTAATGAGAATTATTTTCACAATAGAAATAGCGTGTCATATTATTTTAAGCTAAAAAACGCGTGGAAGACGGATTTTTTTAACCGCCTCTTTCTGTGGTCTAATTTTTTAACCCAAAGGTCTTGGATTCTATTCCTAGAATCGTGATTCAATACCCATAGCTCCGTTAGACTACTGACGTGAACCCAAGCATGTTAGCTTTCTAGGTGGATTAATAGCGATGTTTATCTTTATTAAAAAAACGATGAATAATTGCGGAAACATTTCGTCATTCTGATTCCTATTTTACTCCAAGAAAACTTCTCAAAGTTCATGGGCAAGATATAAATGAAATCATTTGTAAATTAAGTTTTATTTTACTTCATAAGAATAAAAATACTGAGAAGGTATTTGTCAAAGTATTCCTGTGGATATATGGATGCCACGATAAATACAAATATAAAAATTATTATTTTTTGGAGTACGAGTAGTCTGAGAATCAATGTATGGGTTTCTTCTCTTTTCAGAACAAAATAATGGATCGCTTTGGGAATGACCCCATTGTTTTATATGATTGCTGCATAATCGGACACAAGCAATTAGTTCCATAACAAAAATGTTGTAAATTGTTATCAGTTGAGTTATTTTATTGACAATAAGCTATTTCTGGTATAAAATACGAATGAATAACATCGACGAGTCACCGGATTTTACGTCTTCATAGGAACAAAGTTCGCGCTTGTTTTATTCTTGTTTTATTGGTTAGTTAGTTAAATGATGATTAAAATTTTAATAGTTTTGGAGTACTTAATAAAGTTTAGAAAAGCTTGAGAGTGGAGGGATATCTTAAGACAGATTTCTGCCAGCAGGCTATGGAGACAATTCTTATTAAGTTAATTAATAATATTTGTAAAAAAATTCAAAATTGCAAAAAATGTAAGTGATTAATTCTACTAATATTATAAACGCCCAAGTTTGTAAGTATGGATGTATGTTTGTTACTCTTTCACGTAAAAACTACTGAATGGATTTGAATGGAATTCGGCATACAGATACAGAGTTTATAACCTGGAATAACACATAGGATACTTTTTATCCCGATATTCCCACGGGAACGGGAACCACGCGGGTGTAATAAATAATTGCGGTAATTAAATATTTGTGTACTTTGAAATAATTATGACAAAACATTTGGGAATAATTTACCAATAATCAATTTACCAATCCGCATTGGGCTCGCGTGGTGGTTTATGGTCCGCCCTACCTTTCATCCATAGAAAAGGCTCGTGCCCCAGCAGTGGGGCCATTAAATGAGCTGATGATGATGATGATATGGTACTTATTGAATACAAAATCCAAAATATTTCTAAATGCAAACTAATAATATTAAATAAATAAAACATTTTAACAAATTAATAAAGCCTTCTTCCTTTCTCCTGCTAAGCTATGCCGTGCCGTACAGGATCAGATGTCTTAAGCCTTATTATTTTACAGAATAAACATTATGAAATGCAATAAAGTAATTAAGTAAGTAATAAGTAAGTAATTAGTGACAGGCATACAGGTGCGCAACTGAGAATTATTAAAATATTAAAGAACATATTTATGTAAGTTAACAAACATAATAAAACAACGACATACAAAATAACGACAGACGCATTAAACCTACATACTCAGTCACACCAATAATCTGCAGTTAACCTTTATTCATATCCTAGACGTGTTTGGCTATCGAGGATCGGTAGACATCTTTTGGGCTTGAAGGTCAATCTTCACATAAATGGTTTAGGAGGCGCTTACAAAAGCTGTGGTCATTACTTTTGTCCAACTTCATACAGTATTTTCTTCTTCATATGTATTTAATTAAAGTTACATTAACGCCTGAATTAAAAATATACCTGATAATAACTTGACAACTACTAATTAGTAATACGGGTAATGTAAGAACAGAACCAGGGGCGAATCGAGTCAAAACATTAAGTGCCTTACAAATAAAATAGTTAATTCGTGTTTTGTCTTTGTCTCTTTTACTCCAATTTGAAATGACGTTTACATGACAGGAACAATCATCATCATCATCATCATCATCAGCCTATATTAGTCCACTGCTGGACATAGGCCTCCCCTAATGAGCTCCATAGCGCCCTGTCCTCGGCTTGACGCATCCAGCATCTGCCTGCAGTCTTTCGCAGGTCATCATCCCACCTGGCCGGAGGGCGCCCTACACTACGTTTACCGAGTCGTGGTCTTCACTCAAGAACACGTTTACCCCAGCGGTTGTCGGTTCTTCGCCAGATATGGCCGGCCCACTGCCACTTCAACTTGCTAATTCTTAGAGCTATGTCGATGACTTTGGTTCTCTGTCGAATGTATTCGTTACGAATCCTATCCTTCAGAGAAACTCCGAGCATAGCTCTTTCCATAGCTCGCTGAGCGACTTTAAACTGGTGGACCAGCCCTACCGTGAGTGTCCACGTCTCAGCTCCGTAGGTCATGACAGGTAGGACACACTGATTAAAAACTTTCGTTTTTAAGCATTGCGGTATGGATGACGAGAAGACTCGACGTAGTTTCCCAAACGCTGCCCAGCCCAGCTGGATCCTCCTCTTGGCCTCCTTCTCAAAATTGTTTTTACCTAATTGCAGAATCTGCCCGAGGTAAGTGTATTCGGAAACAATTTCAAGAAGGTGACCATGTACGACGACCGGTATCGGATCAATGTGGCCATTGATCATGACTTTGGTTTTATCCAAATTCATGACAAGACCGATGCGTCGCGAGGCTGAAGCTAGGCCGTCCAGCATCTGGTTCAGCTCCTCTAGCGACTCCGCCATCAGAACTATGTCATCAGCGAATCGCAGGTGTGAGATGTAGTCACCGTTTATGTTAATGCCCTTTCCTTTCCAGTCCAGCGTCTTAAACATATCTTCCAACGCGCTTGTGAACAGTTTCGGGGATATGACATCCCCCTGTCTCACTCCTCTGCGCAATTGGATGGGTTTGGACTGCTGACCCTGTACTTGGACACTCATGGTGGCGGATTCGTAAAGACATCTCAACACCTCGATATAACGACAGTCCACTTGGCATCGCTGTAAGGATTCCAGAACAGCCCAGGTTTCAACAGAGTCAAAGGCCTTCTCATAGTCCACAAAAGCCAGACACAGGGGCTGATTATATTCTTCAGACTTCTGTATAATCTGCCTCACTGTGTGAATGTGGTCTATGGTACCATATCCTCTGCGAAACCCGGCCTGTTCCGGTGGCTGGAACTCGTCGAGTCTCCTGGCGAGACGATTCGTGATCACTCGTGAGAAAAGCTTATAGACATGGCTCAGGAGCGAGATGGGCCTATAATTTTTAAGGAGAGTTTTATCTCCCTTCTTAAAAAAGAGCACCACCAAGCTCCCGCTCCACGCCTTTGGAGTTCTCCCACTGTGAAGGACGGCGTTGAAGAGCTTCTGCAATTCCTGTATAACAGGGGCTCCTCCAGCTTTCAGAAGCTCAGATGTAATTCCGTCCTCACCGGGGGCTTTTCCATTTCTAAGCTGTCTCAGAGCTAACACGATCTCGTCTTGACTGATGTCTGGCAGTTCGTCGGTGTAGTGGCGTGTCAGGGTGGCTCTGGAATCGTGGACGTCTCGTCGGGAACGAGGGGCATGTGCAGCGTATAATCGGCCATAGAAATCCTCTATCTCGGCGGTGATCTCCGGCTTCGACAATACGGTCCTCCCGTCGTGCGTTTTAAGCTTCGTCAGGTGGCTCCTGCCAAGCTGCTGAGTGAATACTTTGGACCCTCGGTTTCGCTCTATCGCCTCTTCAATGAGGCGTGTGTTGGAGCTCCGAAGGTCGCGCCGTACCATCTTCGCAATTTGTTTGTTCAGGTCTGACCTCTCCGACGAAGTCGCTTGGGTGGTTTCCCATCTTCTTGTCATCAGCCCGAGAGTCTCAGCCGAGAGTTTGGATTTCTTGCCAGTACGCTGTTTTTTGCAGAACTTAATGCCTTCGTCCCTTAACGTTTCGACCAGATTGTGTAGGGTCTCGTTAGCGTCATCAGTGGGTTCCAAGGCAACAAATATGTCCCCGAGAAGCTTCTGGAATTTCTCGGTGCCCGCCATGATTTGAATTGCGTTAGGACGGAGCGTGGACTTCATCAGACGGTGTCTTTCAAGCTTCAAGTTGATATTCAGAGAGCCTCGCAGGAGTCGGTGATCAGATCCGGTATTGAACCTGTTGATCACTGAGACATCTCTGAATATGTGCTTGCTATCCGTCATGATGAAGTCGATCTCATTTTTGGTCACAGTGTCAGGACTTTGCCATGTCCACTTCCTTTGAGGCTGTTTCTTAAAGAAGGAGTTCATTAAGAACAGGCCCTCTTGAAAGCCCCTCTAAGACAGGAACAAAACACGGAATAACTATTCGGACCTTATTCTTTGTTTATTTGTAAGGCACTAAAACTTTATGTTTTGTTTTTGTCCTTATTGTCACTTCTAAGACTGTTAATTATGCCTGCTGTCGTGTATATGCTTTAGATCGTAGCCGAGGCCTTACCGCAGTGCGTGTGAGCTGCAGTTAATTATGGCAAGATGTTGGCCGCCATTACAATTTCTGCCGAACCTCCTAAAATACCCGGCTAATGATGACGGATGTTTGTGCGACACGGCACGGGCGGGCGGCCTGCTAATGTTTTAGTCTGTGGCATCAGTGATTAACCGGGTTCGTCTCTGATGCTACCGACATCCAATTCAGATATAAGGCGTGTATGAAAATTCCAAACGTTGATTATAGACTTCATGTTACCGTTAGAGTGCCAAGTCCACTAGAATTTGATTTTGCCGTTTTAAAATTTGTGGCTAGATTAAGACAGTTTTCCTAATGTCAAACTACCAACACACTAGTGAGACGTTATTGGTTAGCCAACTTGAAGCTGTATACACTTGACCACACATAAAAAAAAAACAAATTTTGTTAACAAAACAAATGTTGTCTTATTGCATCGTCGACAGCTATGGCAAAAGCGTCACAATTTGACCTTAAGGTCGCCTTCGTACAATAGTGACGAAAATTGCATTGCTACTGTGACCCTTGACAGACCGTTGCCTGTACACAACGATTATCATTTCTGTCACAATGTGCAACACTGTTATTAATGTTGCTATAAAATATCGACAGATCTTTAAACCTTTAACGAAGACACTGATCTTAATTTAATAGAAAAATAATCCTGTTCCGACCGAGCATGCTAATTGTATAATTATAATAATATTAACGTTCGGATCAGGTAGTTTGTCATAAAAATTAATTAGTTTAATTTTATTGCTCTGTGACGTGACGACCCGTCGATACAGACAGACAGTGACATATTATCGATAGTGACTGATAAAAAATATGTCTATTTTAATCTGTGATTTAATTGTCTGATGTTGGTGCGTCAATATCATCATCCACATCATCAACAGCTTATTGTATTTATCCACTACTGGGTGCACGAGACTTTATAATGGAAACATCACGGCTTGAGGAGCACGGGCCATACACCACCACACAGGGCCCAGTGCGGATTGGTGGTTGTTAACGACTGTTAATGCAGCCGAGGCCAACAGATTTTTGCAGTGACGAGCAATATATTATGGTGCCAATACACTTATATAAATAAAGTAACATGTTACAGAAAAAATAATGAACAATGGCTTTACTAAGTAACACTAATAACAATAAAAATAATCATCTTTTATACTGAATTCTTCTGAAACGAAGAAAAATCATTAAATCCTAACTTATATATTAGAACGACATAGACTAGACAATCAAACAGATGCTACCAGTTATTTAATACTAATTTTATTTATAAGCAGTAGAAAAACAAACAGATGATGATTATAGGGACGCCCAGATATGGTAATCGCTATGAATTGTCGGTATAAAATCACAATAAAGAATGCACACTGTAACCGCAAACATACAGTATCATAAACACAACTAGCATTCATTTGTTTAACAAATAAGCGTTTATTGTAAATTGTGTTTGATGAATAAATTTGTTAATAATAATGTAATCATGTTTTAACTTCGCAATCCATACATATTTCGTATGAGTTTTTCTTTATACCACTTATGTGATGCATACTGTATGAGAGAACGGTCTCCAAGACCTATGGAGCTTGCAATTAAAGATGTATTACTCGTGAACTCGCATCATCGCGAGCCATCTCCATGGCAGAGAAGGGAAGTGGTAGGTACTAGGTTCTTTTGTGACTAGGCTGTTTTTTCCCCGTCAAGCTTTTCCAGCTTTTCGTAGTTGGTAGGGGGAAGGGGATGAGACTCCCACACAATCTGGGGTCACCCCTGTCCACGGTAAAAGCGCAAGACAACATATACAAGTTAAAAAAGGGGTACCTCAGGGTACCTATCACTCGCCGCTCCTATTGATAGATGCTGTTGAAAATGGGTTAGTTTAAGGAAGAAATTAAATAATAATAATAATAAAAGAATAATAATAATAATATAAACTTTTATTTGCTCATAAAAAACACAGATGCTAACAAATTGATACAGAGACAAGACAGACAGAGACAAAATAGGCGGCCTTTTTAATAAGTAACCCTTTCACAGACAGGGATGTATATTCCCACGATATTTTTTTTATTTTTTTATTTTACAGGTAAGCACAGTGCCTTGATCTCTCCTGATGTGTAGTACTATTAGTTATTCAGTGCTGATGTTAAGTGATGATAAGGCCAATGATGGAAGCGCACTTCACCCGGGATCCTCAACTAGTGAGGGACTGACTATATTATCTCTAGCTGCCGGATGCTACAAACATTGATGTTATGGCGACATATTTAGTCAAGATGGTGGTAGCTAGCCAGACGGTCAAACAAGTCTGTGCCGAAGGGGCAACGAGTGTGTTTGGTGGCAGGTATAATAAAATCACTATGTAGAAACAGTTGTATATTTCCAAAGTATTTCACACACTGCATCAGTCTACAAGATGAACTTATTTTATAATAACATTTATTAGTCACACAAAGTGATATAAATGAGGTTGTCTGTGCACACGGCACCTCCTACCACCAACCAAACCGAGTACACATTATGTACCCCCCGTTAGGAATCGAACCCGGGACCTCTAGGTCTAAACCGGTGGTCTTACCCGTTAACCACTAGACCACGAAGGCGGTCGAATTTTGAACTTTGTGATTGAGTTATGATTGAAAACCAATGAAATATTCAAACATGTTCTGTCTGTTAAAGGGCTAACAAGCAATTTTTTCTAGGCAACCTTGGGTGATAGAAAAATATTAAAAGGAAAAATATGAAAATGGGTGCAAGTACATAGAAACTTAAATATAATATTAAAATCAAATAAACATAAACAACAAGAAAATAAAGATAATAAACATAGTGTGAAACTTATTTATTGAAATTATGTTTAAAAATAGGGTAAGTTTATATTTTCCCTTTATAACTATATACTTTTGAAATTTCAGTTGTAGATTTTCTGATTTTCATAAAACACCTTTCAAAACATCTTTGACACCTTTACACACACCAGACATAGGAAATCATCGGACCAACACACATATTTGTTTAACGTTCAAATACTAATGAGCCCGCCTCTAAGTAGTTATGTTGATCTGCGGCCATTAATAAATATTAAACTGTACACGCTCAAATTACCCGTCTCATCACACGGTTTGCTCAACTAAAAGAGCAAACAGCTTCACGGCTTTCGATACACACTCCCGACGCCGACGTGACAGAGGGAGCGAAGGTGTCTGGGGGTATTAAATGTATATTCAATGGCTTAATCACCACGCTTGTCAAATGCGGGTTGGTGATCACAAACCCGGGCTATGCATTTTTTTTTTAAATAATTCGATAGGCTTGCATTTGACTACTATCTCACCTGATGTTAAGTGATGATGTAGCCTACGATGTAACATGCTTGCCTAGAAGGTACCGATTCACTCGTGATTTGAAGACCCCAATATTATATTTGATAGGAAACACAGACTGAGGCAAGGAGTTCCACAGCTTTGCGGTACGTAAGAAAAACGTGTATGCAAAACCCTTCGTACGCATGGGTGGAATCTCTACTGTGTAACTATGGCGTCGCGCAGTTTGTCTGGTTGTCCTGTGATAGAAAGGTGATGGAGGAATCAAATTGAACAATACATCGAAAAATCCGAGATACATTTTGCCTGACCTGGGAATTGAACCCGGGGCCTTCGGGTATAGGGTCGTGTGCTCTGCCACTCGGTCACCGAGGCGTTGGTCGTTGGGCGTTCGTTTGGGTCCACTACACCAATCGAAGTACCGAACTCAGTGATTACAGACTTTTTGGCTCTTTGGTAAGAGTTGTTTCAGTGTAGATAAATTTCGACCACTGGGCTACCACAAGTACTCCATGAAGGCCAGAAACTGATCTTTGCAGCAATGCTAGTGTACAGCTTATAAGCTGTCCTATGAAACAAACAGTCGGAACTACTAATACAGCTGCTCGAGTTGACGGCGACCGACGTGGTAACCTCTGGTCGGCTCGATCCACTGGCGGAGAGACGTTGCGTCTCTCTGTTTATTTTATCGCCTTTATCATGGAGAGTGCTCTCAGGAATTGTTCGGTTTGATCCCTGCCGCTGATTTCCTTCACCGCACTACACGCAATCGACTGTCTTTCTATCCACAGCATCTTGATGGATGGCGGTCTACTACTGTGCGTTTCTCACGTAATTTTTTTAAAACGAACTGCAGTGGTGTGGAACCAGCTCTCAGCTCCGGTATTTCCGGACCATTACTTATTATTATTTCCTTCCTTATAGGTCGGCAACGCATCTGCGATTCCTTTGGGTTTGCGGGTGTCCATGGGCGGCGGTGATTGCTTCCCATCAGGTGACCCGCCTGCTCGTTTGCCTCCTTCTAATATATAAAAAAAACAGTTCGACATTTTTTATAATAGGGCTCGATGTAATATTATATCGGGTTATTATTAAATTTTAGGTGCTCCTTGTGTCAGTGTATGCTTAAAGTAATTATCTCTAAAAGTAATTTAGACTGTAATGTACAATAAAGGATTCAATAATATCTTGACAAGCAGGAAGTAAGTAATTAAATGATTAAAGAAGATTTTGTTTTTTCATATAGACGATAACGCACTCGTTAGCCAAAAGTCCGCCTTATCTTTGAATTAATATCGTTAATTGACATAATAATTATGACATCAAGTGATGTCATATTTAAAAATAGTATTTGTTATTTTTTTTTACCAATTGTTTTTAGTTGTGATCTAATTAAATTCTTTTGTAATTTTTTTTATCAAAATGGAACGCAAAAGTTTAATAGTACAATTTTTTTGTGAGTTTAAATATTATTTTGGCTGGCAGAGTGAGGGTGTCTGGACTCCATTTCCACTTTTGGAACGGAGTTATTTGCCGTGTTAATAAAAATAAACTAATAATGAACACTTTTCTTTACATAAATATATTGGTTACAAGCAAATAATTATTTCTTTAGTCATCATCATCATCATCATCATCTCAGCCAAAAGACGTCCACTGCTGAACAAAGGCCTCCCCCAAGGATCTCCACAACGACCGGTTTTGTGCTGCTCGCATCCAGCGGCTTCCATTTCTTTAGTACTTAATTTAAAAAAAAACATGGTTACCTAATGGCGTTATCTCATTGCGAACAATCAAAATAATATTTTTTTTGTACAATAATTGTAAAACAAACAGTCAGGTCGCCACTGATATAATTTGTGTAAGTAATATTATTATGCGCCGGAGTTACTTAGCTAAAGAGAAATGCAAAACACGAGACGTGACCGCTGGCGGCTGTACGCATGTAGGCGTTAAATGCAAATCGCGTTTCACCGAAGGACAATGCGAGTGTCGCGCCTCTTGTTAACACCAGGGATCGGTTTGTTGTTCTACTTTTTTGGGTAAACGTTCCCCTTAAACGGCGGTGCATAGGCCGCCGCAAAAATACCAGCGGCTATACAATGGCTCGTTTGGCGAAGCCCTACATGGACACCGCTCTGGCGTAAACACACCGATTCTCACTCGTACAATTACTGACACCCATTGCGGTTGAATTCACTGTATGTCGCTGTGTTTTGGCTTTATGCAAACCGAACTTGTGTGGGAGGAAGCACATTTTTATTTACCTTCATCTCCTATATTGGGGCGTTTACGTCATTTGTTTCGACATCGTGCACATAAAGTGTGTGACTTTGTACGGGATAACGGGATGCATCTAGACCAGTGGTTCTCAACGGGTGAAGTGGTCCGCGGACCTCATATGGTCCGTCTGAGTCTTGGTAATGGTCCGCAAGCCCGAATATTTTATGTATAATAATAATAATAAGTATTTATTTCAGAATAATTCCATAGATTGTTAGTAATTACAATAGACCTTATACACTAATGTTAGTTACATGAAAAAAATTATTGCAATTATTTTATTATTAAATTATTTTTTTATTATTATTATTATCTCTTTATTTCTTTTTTTTTATTATTATTATTATTGTCAATGATAACAACGTATCTGTCACTTGGTCTTTTAAACAAAAATAGAACTTGTTGTTTTATTAAATGCAAACAAAATTCACTTCTAAGGTGGTAAAGCAATTTCATTGTCGACTATACTTACATATTTAAAACAGTGGCAAGTACATTTTTGAAATTCCTCCTTTTGTCAACAACGCCTTCAGTTGTTAGCTCCTAAGTCCCACTGACAAAAACAGATGGCGTTACTATAGGACCAACAAAAGGCATCGCGGTATATTTTTTTACTACGATATTTCTTTTTTATAACGACGAACTTTTGGTATAACAATATTTCTTTTAGAAACAGTTTATTATTGTTGCTAACAACAAAAAAAAGAAAATTGGTTCATATTCGAAAAAAGGTTGAGCAACACTGATCTAGACGCTCCGATCGAAATTATATTTTATGGAAATGATTACGTTCGAGTCGAAGCCGTCGCTCGTTCGCGGCTTCGCGCGACAGTTATGCGACAGCGTGTGCGCACCGTCGACAACAATAAGACCGCGCCTCACTATAAACATTCTTTGGGACAATCATTACGAATATAACCTATAAATTAGCGCGGCCGCCCGCGAACGAGCAAGAATTCGCAATGAGGGCTGCGCCTGCGCCGTTCGGTTCGACTCAATGGAATAGCTGCACGCCGACTGCCGCAATGTCGCTCACGACGCGTCGCTCATAACCTTTGCCAATTAGACTTTGAGTTGTACGACATGGTAAATAGTATTTGTACTTTGCTGTAGTCAGCGCATCGTTATACACGTATTGTGTATCAAAAGTGTGTTTGAACACAGCCGTGTGATACCAAAACGTGTGCACTGCGCACACGTTACAAATCTGTTACGCAATCTATTGGCCTGCGCTGTTTCTCTTTTAATCTCTGCTAAGTTTAATCTAAAAGGCACCTAACATATACATCGTTAAACAACGTTTTCACTTGCAAAGCTTCTGGTGATCATTATACCAATAGCGGTACGAGTGTGACTCATACAGATTGGCTTTTTGACCTTTTTTTATAGTTTTATTTTATTATTCCGTATTATGTTACAACACTTCGGTTTTACGCCGATAAGAAATTCGCATACGTAGTAAAACAAAGGCGATATCTGTTATCTATGAGTTTGTGTGACCAACCATGTAGGTTACTGGTTAATGAGGCCGCGCTTTATACTCAAAGATTATGTTCTACTCGTATTGATTGCGAGAGATAATGACGACATATATATTATTTTATTATAAATAAATAAATTTTCCTACACTCACACCAATGATCTAGCCCAAGAGAAGCTTCGTCATGAAACTCGTTAAATGGTTACTAGACAACGGATAAACATACTTAAAATACTTAAATACAGACTTATTATACATAGAAAACATCCAGACCCGAGACAAATTAGAAAAACATTAATTTCTAAATTGACCCGACCGGGGATCGAACCCGGGACCTCAGAGATGGCGACACCATGAAAACCGGTGTACAAACCACTCGAACAAGGAGGTCGTCAAATTATAGGTGAGTGGTGGATTTGAGCGACGCAAGTTCCAGACGATTTTGTATTATAAAATTATTGTGTTGGCATAGTTAGCAGTAGCCGGTGATTTTAGAGGTGACACATGACTATTTGCTGCCACAGTCTGTTAACTTTGAGTGTGAGCGCTCCAAACTATTTTGTAATGGAATAGTCGTAGCTAGCAAAGTAAAGAGCCCGATAGAGCGGCGGCAAGCGCGTTTATGCCACTGAGGTAAAAGCATGTATTAGTTAAGAAGTATTATTAAAGGATAGGACATATTATTATGAAGTCGGTTAAAATATGATATGCTGAGGTGACTGGAACTTTATTCGATGGTTAATCCAATTATACACACTCACTTACATACATTAATTTCCTACTTTCACGCTTGACTCACATAGGGGTAGGCAGATATCCCTCCTCGGTCATACTTTATCCTTATTATACTTAATTCCTTAGCTTCATCTACTATCATTAACTTCTTCAAACAGGCTCGCCGGTTTTAAGTAGTTTTGCTTGACCTTTCTTTTAAATGACCTCGATTTGGTCAAAAATCCTATGTCATTGTGATCACATATCCCCATACACATCCGTTTCATGTACCGTTTTAGTCAACCTTCTCATTCATCCTTTCTACATGAGCAGCCCATCTGAGCATCCATTTCTCAATTTTTCTCACTATGTCTTCTTAGACATACCACATTTATCTCATACCACATCACACTCACTTTAAACTTTGGTAAAATCGGCAGTGACCAGATTGACTAAGCTCGCTTTAGTTTTGTAGAGCGCAATATCTCTATTGAACGGAGATTCAAAAGTCACTTCAAGGTATTATTTAGTAATTGATAAAAAATAATTACTAATTTTTATCACTTTATTGTTGGTATTAGGTACCTACCTACTGGTAGTAGCAAAACGCTTCTTACCTACTGCATCTACCTTTACTATTGTACTTACACCACAGAAGAAAGATGGTACTAGCCTACACACAAACAAACAAATAGATTAGGGCGCCGGCGCTGTTGATTTCTAAAAATCCCTTGCGGTCTTTCAATGTCATTTTGATGGATACATGCTTGATCAATCAATTATAATTTTTATGATTTAGTAGTGGATATACTGGGTAAACACTCACTCTGTGGCCTGTTCGGCGTCGCCGATGTTACGTCAGTGGCTGTCACTGAACAGAATTATCGCGCGCCACGCCGCGCCGCGCCGCGCCGCCGCGCCGGCCGCTAGCTGAAACTCACATTGAAACTCACATTTTTTTCACGCATCACGAGGTCAAGGCAGCGGGATGCAATGTCTATACGCTATTGGTAAATAGAGCGTAGGCGGCGTATGTTTTTCTTTGGTTCGGATATGCGCTTGTTGTATGCGCTTATACGTCTTGTGTGTAATCATAGCAGATACCCACTTAAATGCTGTGTTCTACTCGTACGTATACAATTTATTCGTTGCCGAGATTTTTTTCACTTCTAAAGATAAGTAATTTATTTTAATATATATCTATATTAATATTATAAAGCTGAAGAGTTTGTTTGTTTGAACGCGCTAATCTCAGGAACTACTGGATCGGATTGAAAAATTATTTTTGTGTTGGATAGTCCATTTATCGAGAAAGGCTTTAGACTATACAACATCACGCTGCGACCAATAGGAACGAAGCATCAGTGAAAAATAGTGCAAAAACGGGAACAAGAGCCTAAACAATTAAAAATGCTGCCGAAAGTCACTATTCCACGCGGACGAAGTCGCGAGCACAGCTAGTCGTTAATAGTTCTAAAGTAATTTTGAATAAACCAGACAATTCTATTTAGTTTCTTTTTATTTTTCGATCGAGATGAAGATACCTACGATGGGGAAGCAGTGACAATCAATGATCAATCTACTGACAAGTTATATTCCTTCATAGCGAAAAAACTAGCTACCTGTGTGTTACTAATTTGTCGTCGTGTCAATCGGAAGCAGTCACTTGATCACTAAGTAAACTAAACAGAGCTGCTTCGATCCCAAACATATTGTTGTAAATAATTCAAAATTAAAAGTTAAAAAAGAAATTCGCATTCGGCACCCTTTAGCGATATATTTTTCGATGCGATTGCTAATGATATTGATTTAATTCTATACGATCCTTCATAGTTTTTTCAAAAGAGGAAGTTGATACTAAAACAGTGGAGCGTATTAAGAAGTATATTTTACTACAGTTGATTGTGCAATGCTATCGAAGTCTACCGCGTACACGTCAATAGCTCCCCACAGTAAGTCATATTTACTTGTTCATCTTCACAGAAAGAATTAGTGAAAACATAAAAAAAAACGCGAGTGGTTAAGAGCGTTTACGCCGCTCACTAGCGCCGCCAATGAAAAAAAAAACATATCTAGTAATTAGAGATAGAAAATCAAATTATGCTCAACAAACTATCTAAATAAAGTAATTTTGCATTTTTACGTCACCTAATGAACACCTGACATGTTATGGTTTAGTTAAATATGGCGTTATAGTTAAAAGTGGCCGTAACGTCTTATTTAACTAAACCACAGCATGTGAGGTGTTTATTAGGTGACGTAAAAATGCTAAATTACTTCATTCAAATAGTTTGTTGAACATAATTTGATTTTCTATCTCTAATTACTAGATATGTTTTTTTTTTCATTAGTGGCGCTAGTGTGCGGCGTAAACGCTCTTAATAGGTACCCCGGTCCGACGTAGAGGTCCCGATAATCTCTCTTCTTTGTCCCGGGTTCGATTCATAGCGGGGCGTAGGTACATGTTCGTGCACTCGGTTTGGTTGGCGATATGGCTTGCTTGTCCGCGTCGCTAGCTACCACCATTCTACTAATATTATAAACGCGAAAGTTTGTAAGTATGGATGGATGTTTGTTACTCTTTCACGTAAAATCTACTGAATGGATTTGGATGAAATTCGGCGTACAGATAGTTGATAACCTGGATTAACACATAGGATACTTTTTATCCCGATATTCCTACGGGAACGGGAACCACGCGGGTGAAACCGCGAGCGGCCGCCGCTAGTCTTATATAAATATGTCGCCATAACATCAATGTTAGCAAAAATAAATTAATAAATCAATAAGGTACACGCTATGGCCTGTTTGTGCCTACATAAGTTACTGCACCAGTACTGTCGTCGCATTGACAGCGTCTGCACTGTATATGTCGGGTGCGCATGCGCATGATTTGCCCATGTTGGCGAGGCGAACGCGTTCCAGTTCCGCCTGGTCGGCGCCAGGGGCCACCAATCACCATGGAACCGCAACTATGTTACCTGCTGCGGTAAAAAATATTAAGTAAACCTCGTTTTTTCTATTTTAATAGGTCAACATTCGTCTGCGTTGATTTACTAATTATACATAAAACAAAATTTGATTTACTTATTTTACATAAAAATCAACACTTATAAAAAAATAAACCTTTTTTATCAAAATAAAATGTGTCTAGCCTATGTTATCTGTAAGGGTTGTATCATTCGATCAGTGAAATAATTTTTGGAATTGGAACATTAAAATCACAAACTTTACTTCTTAATTATTAATATTGATTTACCTATAATTAACCGATGCGATGGAAGTGGTAGGTAAGAAATATGTTTTTAAAGAGAAAAGCTGACGAGCTCTCTAATAATTACTTACATATTGTTGTTGTTTTCATTGTATTTAGTTATATTAGGTATATTATTTAATCAGCCTTACATCATAATAATTTTCTCATTATCGACTTTCTATAATAAATTCTATGAAAGCATTAATTTAACTATAAATATTGTCATGAAAGTTAACGCTCGTTTAGCTTTATGATTTTTCTTTAACAGTCTCTCGCTCTCGTTTCTAATAGAAATCACCGGTCAGAAGATGAAATATACTCTTCTGGTTCTTCTGTAAGTAGTGATCTACAGAAAAGTAAAGTAAGTATCTTCGTTGAAGTTAAGTAGTTAACTATTGAAATGTCATGTGTTACTTACTATCGAAATTATTTTGTTTGCACACAGTGATTTCCATAACATCGGTTGGTGTAGAGAGCTATCATTAATGACATGTACGCTTTATGTAGGTAATGAAATGGTTGGGTCTATTATAGTTGTTATTATAACGTATTTATCCCTTTTTCAGAATTTAGACTGGCAGGCAGTATCAGGCAGTATCATAAATTAAAAAAAAACTGTTTCTGATTGGTCACGATTTGGCATATACCTTACATTTGGTCCTGAACGCTCTCGTTATTCGTTAAAATTTTAACCCACAACGGGCCGGCATGGTGGGCTATGGCCTGATTTTCTCAAATGATATTGTTCACGACCTGAGACTTTATACCGATGGTACGAAGGTATATAGACAGACACCCTCTCCGCTATATTTCCTTAAAGGTTTGTCTGTCATTCTAAAGAAGAAAACTGACAATAGTATTTTGCTGTAACTGTTATCGGTCAGTCTTCAATAACGTATCAAGCTCGCCGCGAATGGTTTGTACCGGTGATCGCTCCGGTCAGTCGCCACCATAAATCTATGCTTAATTAGAAACAGTAGCGCGTGTGTTCAAAGTTTAGGCCGTCAGCGCGGCGCCTGGTTACATCATCATCGGAAAACTCTGCGTCAACACGAAAACGCGTCTGGCCGCGAGCTGACTAGGAATGACGCTCGGGCCAGTCATGCCACGTCCAGCCAACGCTTTCAGATGTTGTTAAATGACACTATTATTGAGGGCCAGACAGTTGCGATCGCGCGTAAATATTCATAGGCTTATGTAAAAACTAACCTATGGTAATGCTCAATGTGACGTGTAAATTGTATTGTTGAAAAATACTTTTATGTAGCATTTAGGAATGTAGACAGTTTAACAAAACGACCAAAAACACGGTAAAACAGTGTTTTTCGTAATGATTTTGTAAATCCTACTAATATTATAAATGCGAAAGTTTGTGTGTATGTATGTTCGTATATTTGTTGCTTCTTCACGCTGCAACGGATGGGTGGACTTGGATAAAATTCAGCATACAGATAGTTTATAACCTGGAATAACACATAGGATACTTTTATCCAGATATTCCCACGGAAACGGGAACCACGCGGGTGAAACCGCGAGCGGTAGTCATTAATATTTTTTGAAACACTAGGTAAGTATCTATTATAAAAGGCGCCAGGGCTACTTTTATAGTGAAACTGTATGGCAATCTAACATGTTAGTTATTACATGTAGATACATGTTTATAATGCCGATCAAAATTACAATTAAGAAATAATCATGAAGATAGACAACTGTATGGCGTATGACTTAGTTAAACCTTTAATAAGAAACTAAGAAAGGGAAAAAATTTAATATTAACCAATATAATACAAGATGACGGTATGGCACCACTAGGGTTGCCAACCCTAGTATATAATTATAGTATCCTACTATTTTATGTGTCTAACTACTATTATTTTTAAAAATATTGCAGTAGGCGGAACTACTATATTTTATCAGCAAAGTCGCTAAAATCAGTCTCTATTATCTAAAACGGAACACACAAAATATTCATTTAAGAAATAAAATAATCATTTTTTAATATACTTACTATATTTTTTAATGAATTCCCTATCTACTATATTTTTATGGGTACTGAATCCAAAAATACTATATTTGGTCTAAAAACAGTTAGCAACCCTAGGGTGCCACAAGCGTGGGTACACGCGTCTCCTACAAAATTGGCTGATGTTAACTTGGCAGTTTACTGGTCAGGAAGAATATGACGATGTCCATGTCGCGGACACGAGAAGAAGAAGACGAAGAAGACAAGATTCTCCAAGGCGTTCGGATCGGAATCGATTTTCAATACTGACATGCGCATGCGCAGCCCTACTACGCACAGCAATAGGCGCCAATCGCAGCTCTTACAAGTCAAAGGTGTCCTGGCGCCGGCTTGCCTTCACTCAATATAGCGCTGACAGAACATTCCGAAACACTATAGTAACGCCGCGGAAAATAAGCAACAACAATGTTATGCTTTGATGCACAATCTATTTTGGGAAATGACCAAACGTGAAGATGATGCGAAGTTTATATTTTCGTTTACAAGTTTTATTAAAAAAAATATATTCCGTAATAGGAATAGGGTGGAACAGATGAGCAGCTCCATGGCGCAGTGGTCTGCGATTGCTAAGGTCAAGCAACTTTTAAAAAGGCCGGTCAGCCGATGAGTGATCAAAAATGTATCATCTCAAGCTGCTTCGAACGTACCGGCTGCATTTGCAGTCGCTAACCACCAATCCGCACTGTACTTGCGTGTTGGCTTATGACCGATTCTCTTTATCGATAGGGAAGGCTCGTGCCCCAATAGTGGTGACATAAAATGAGCCAGTGATGATGATAGCGATGCGAAGCGATACATGAAAATTTACATACTTACTATTTAGATTTACATATGGTAAGCTTAGGAACTTACCACATGTCAATAAAGATATATAATAGAATACCAAAAGATATCCAGGTTTTACTAAAAGAAACAGACTTTAATACAAAAATTAAGGAGTATTTGATAGAGCAATGGTTTGGATAAGTAATTATTATTATTTATATAATAATATCATCATCATCATCATCATCATCATCTCAGCCAAAAAGACGTCCACTGCTGGACAAAGGCCTCCCTCAAGGATAAATCACTGTGAGGGGAATAAAATATAATAATAATATATTGTTGTTTATTTTGCTATTGATTGTTTTTGTTATTTTTGCCTTTGTTAACTTAGTAATACCCTAGAATTAATACTTTGTTGTATAAAAATATATTTGAAAAACCCCAAATTGCAGCAATACCCTTACATGTTAAAGGACTATTTATAATGTTGTAAGATCTGTACCATACCAACATGATGTGGTATTATTACGGTAATCACGGTGGTTCTTTAATACTAGTAAGAAGTAATATAAAATATAAAGATCGCAACGATATTGTAGGCTTATCAGTGGAGCGTAATATTGAGCTATCATGTGTGGAGTTTAATAGCTTTGTAATAGTGTGTGTATACCGACCCCCATCAGGCAATTTCGGTATTTTCGAATCTGTAATGGAAGACGTACTAAGAAAATTAAAACTAAAAAATAAATTTGTTTTTGTATGTGGCGATTTTAATATAAATATTCTAGAAAGCACTTCAATGAGTGTTCGTCTTGTTGCCTTGTTTAAATGTTTTAATCTCATTAATCTATTTCTCGAACCCACTAGAATAACTTCACATTCAGCCACTTGTCTTGATAATGTTTTTACAGACTATGACCCTGTTTCTAAGTCAGTCATTAGTAAGCTTACGTCTGACCATTGCGGTTTAAAGGTGACCTATGATTTTAATGTTAAGGATGAGCCAAAAATAGTGAACTGTAAACCAGTTACAAAGGAGCGAGTAGAGCGTTTTAAAAATAATATATCGAGTAAAATTAATGCATTGCCATTTGGACAAGATGATCCAGATGTATTATATACTAATCTTTTTAACTTCATAAAGACTGAATATGACCAAGTGTTTACACAAAGAACAATCAAAATAACTCATAAACTTAAGTTCTGTGACTGGGCCACGACTGGTATATATAAAAGTAGAAATAAATTGTATGATTTATATAGTCTTAAACAATATAACCAAAATTCTAATTTTACGGAATATGTAAAGAATTATTCGAAAATATTTAAGAAAATATGTATAGTAGCAAAATCTAATTATATTAAAGAAAAAATTAAAAAGTCCAACAATAAAATTAAAGCCACTTGGGACATTATAAACCGTGAAACAGGTAAATTTAAACCACGGGATAATACTTTCACTTTAAAAGTAAACGACAACTTAGTCAATTCAGATTCACATATTGGTAATATTTTTGATGATTTTTTTGTAAATATACCTGTGCTGACAACCTCAAATTTGGATTCATCACCAGAAGCTGCACAAGCATTACTCCAAAAATATGTACCAAAATGTAATGTTTCTTTTCAATTTAAATATATTGATTCAATGGATATTATAAAAACATTTAAATCACTGAAAATGAAAAACACAAGTGATTTGTGGGGCATCTCTATAAAAGTAATTAAGAATATTATACATTCTATTGCACCATATCTTGCTGAAATTTTTAATAACTGTGTGAATAAAGGTATCTTTCCCGATCTTATGAAGTTTAGTAAGGTCATACCTTTGTTCAAATCGGGAAACAAAGAAGACCCCAGTAACTATCGACCCATTTCAATACTACCAACTCTAAGCAAAATTTATGAAAAAGTTATATTGGAACAGTTGATGTCGTATTTTAACATAAACAACCTTTTACATAATAAACAATATGGATTTACAAAGGGTCGTTCTACTACTGATGCAGGTGTTGCTCTATTAAAACATATATTTGATGCCTGGGAGAAGTCTCAAAACGCCCTTGGAGTGTTTTGCGACTTGTCCAAGGCTTTCGATTGCGTTGAGCACAAAACTCTGGTGATGAAGCTAAATTACTACGGTCTCAAAGATTTCGCACTAAATTTAATTCAGTCGTATCTTAGCTCTCGAACACAAACTGTCGATATTAATGGAACTAAATCATCTGGTTCTCATGTAAAAATGGGAGTTCCACAAGGGTCCATTCTTGGTCCTTTTCTGTTTTTGATTTATATTAATGACTTGCCATTCTTTGTAGAGAACTTCTGTGAAATCGTATTATTTGCAGATGATACTTCACTCATTTTTAATGTAAGTAGGTGTAAGAATAATTACGACGATGTAAACAAAGCACTCTCTGATGTACTCAGTTGGTTTACTATTAATAATTTGCAACTTAATGCTAAAAAAACAAAATGTATTAATTTTAAATTACCAAATGTCAAAAATGAACCAACTGATATAAGAATAAACGGTGATCGATTAGATTTGGTAGACTCAACAGTTTTCTTAGGTATAACCCTTGACTCAAAACTTCAATGGAATCCTCACATTTCGAAATTGGCCGGCAAACTCAGTTCTGCTGCTTATGCCATTAGAAAAATAAGGCAGTTAACAGACGTTGAAACTGCTAGAACAGTTTACTTTAGTTATTTTCATAGTGTCATGTCGTATGGCCTCTTACTGTGGGGAACAGCGGCTGATATTGAAACTATATTCATTTTACAGAAACGAGCAGTAAGAACAATCTATAGACTAGGTTCACGAACTTATTTAAGAAATCTTTTTAAAGAAATTGATGTCTTGACAGTGGCGTCTCAATTTATTTATAATTGTATAGTTCTTGTACGTTGTAATATCAATTCATTTGCTAAACACAGTGATGTACACAATTTTAATACTAGAAATAAGTCAAAACTTGCAATGCCACTGTTCAGGTTACAGAAGGTGCTTGGTTCTTTCTTGGGGCAAGGTATACACTATTACAATAAAATACCAAATACTGTACTAGATTTACCTTTAGATAAGTTTAAAAAACATGTAAAGTCTTCTTTATTAAAAAAAGGTTATTATACAGTCAAAGAATATTTAGAAGATAAAACAGCCTGGCTATAATAAAAAACATATACATAATACTACTTATAAATAGTGTCCTGCAGATAACAAAATAGCGTTGCATTGAACATTACAATTAGTTTTATTTTTATTATTATTAACTATAGTTTTTTTTGACTTTTACTAGTACTGTATGATATTGTAAAAAATTAAACTGGTAAATTATGTTTTTGCTGACTTAAATATTTTATTTAGTTAATTTTTATTTTTTGTGTCATTTTACATGTTGTGATTGTCCTTTACATTTTGTGTTTTTATTTGTGATGGAAAGTGTCCTTTATGATAGGGCTTTTTCCAATATTTATGACGCTGTAAGGGAGAAAAGAGCTGGACACTTGCTGAGTTTCTTGCCGGTTCTTCTCAGTACAAGATCTCCCGCCCAGAGTAGATAGACTTACGAACCGATGGCTTAAAATGACGTTCATAAGAGCTATTTGTAGCCTAAACTGAATAAATGATTTTGAATTTTGAATTTTTTTGAATTTTGATGCAATAAATAATTATGACTATGAATATGACTATGAAATGTTGATGAAGACCATATCACTACTTAGTAAGTTAAACATATTATGAGAAGCACGTCAAAATAAATCTTTATAGTTTACATATTGTACAGGGTGCTTATTGTGAGTTTTGTTTCCTATCCGTATTCGTTCGATTACGTTTACGAAAATGAAAATTAGTAAGTATGGCATTTTTGCAGCGCCCCCTGGCGGCAAACGAGAAGAAATGAAATGAAATGAAAATAAATTTATTTAGGACAGAACAGTTTAAACATGAAGATAAAAGTAGAATAAAAAAAAATAAAAAAAATAAAAAAACACATTCAACAAAAAATTATGAGTGACAGACAACAACAATGACAATCGTTGAAAGACGAACAAAATAGTTCGTTTCAGCTAAAGACTTAGGTTTAGTTTTAGTTATTTTTTTTCCATGCAAATTCTCGTTTTCGTTAACGTGATCGAACTCACACTAGGCCCTCAGTGGCGGCAGCCAAAGTAACATTAAGAAAACGATAGCGAAGTTCGAAAAGAATAAAATGTATGGGATTGACATAAGATTGACCACGTGATTTAGCGCGGCTTATGCCAATACCATACATTTTATTCTTTTCGAACTTCGCTATATAATAGCGGCATATGCTGAGGTAGGGTCCTGATTGACTCGTCACTCTGTTGTGTTTGTTATATATTTATTTTTGTTTTTTTGTTTTTGTATTTCATGTCTTTTTTTTTAAATATTATTTTATCTATTTTTTAAATGTGAGAGTCAATAAATGTTTTTTCTTTCTTTCTTTCTTTCTTTCTATCGTTTTCTTATTATTACTTTGGCTAAACCTACAGTTTATTATAGTAGGCGACGAAGACAAAGTAAACAATTATTTTATAGCTATTTTAGTTAATTAGCTGTGTTAGAACATAAAGTTGTCACAAAGTAAACATTATTGGCTGAACAATTAGTTTGTAAAGACTGAATAGGTATTTAATAGGTCAGGGTGCGCCATCATCAGCCTCATCTTCACTTAACGTCAGATGAGATCAAACACGTGATTAGTATTTAATACAAAAATAACAGTGGTAGGTACAGGCTACTTTGTAACTTGTTCAAACTGTGATACTGAACTACTTTTCTATTGACATACTTAACTCCCCGCACCTACAGCTATAATCAAACCGATTAATGCAGCTTAATAAATAACTAGCATGCAAAGTTAATCCAAATTCAATGTCTTAATGTTTATAAACAATTTCCGCATAATTTTGTAGCTTATCAAAGTAACTTCTGTCAACTTTATGTTTCACTAGCGGCCCGTCCCGGCTTCGCACGGGTGGATATTTCTTTTTTAATATAGCATAAAGTTGAAATGAAACAACTTTTACGGATCTACTCGTGGGAGGGAGACTCCCTGTGACCACGGGCCCTGCAAAGGGTTCGAAACGTCAGGATAAACATTAAATAAGTAATGTGTAAAATAAACGCGAGTAGATCCGTAAAAGTTGTTTCATTTCAGTGTGTAGTGTTCGCGTAAACCTTAGAAAACAATAAAGCATAAAGTTACTCAACGCTAATGTAGCATTCTAATGGTGAAAGAATTATTCAAATCGGTCCAGTAGTTTTTGAGTTTATTCGTTGCAAACATAGAAAAATACAAAGCTTTCCTCTTTATAATATTAGTATGATTGCAACCATGATACCTACTATATGTATAAGATTTATACACACACCTGCACATCAAACAACCACAAACTATAAAATGTCCTCAATAGACTTTGAACTTTATGTATATGGCATATGGTTGAACATTTACTGAAGACATTTACACTGACACTTTAAGAATAACTACCTCATGATAATTTGTCAATAATCATGAGGTAGTTATTCTTACAGTAATCACCATTTAAACTGACACACACACACGCACCCTCACACACCCTCTCTCACACACACACTCACACACCCTCACAAACACGCAGACACCCTCTCACACGCACAAAAAACGCACGCATAAGCAGTTGTTTTAATTTTGTTTTATTTTTCTAGTTTAATTTTAAATTCTTTTTTATTTAAAACTTTTATATATATTACAGTGTTATTTTGATATGTAATTTGATCCTCGTAGGAGCGCCAGTCTTCCACCATATATGTGCCTACATATACAACCATTGTCTTTATGTGTCTACTGTAAAATATATTTATTTTAATTTTTTTTATTTGACTATTTTAGGTAGGTTGGTTTGCAGACGTCTATACTAGAGCGACAAGGGCTATTTATACTGTTGAGATATTTCTCAACAGTATACGTAATTAGATTCGACTATACATTAAAAATGCAGACGTGCACTCTTTGCTCGGAGCTCAGTTACACCACACTACCCAGCCAGCTCGTTGTTATTCCAAGTTTCCTAGATCAAATCATCGCCACATCGGCGCCTTTTGCCAATAAATTTAGGGCTGTCTCGCATATTAAATTAATTTACAAAATGAATTATGAATGTTGGCGCCGCCCGCCGGGTCGCGCGAACGCAATCTGCCTTCGGATATATTATCAAAGCTATACTGGTATCGTCATAGTATGTACCAGTACCACACTTGTGTCTTCTCAGCAATCGTCTGTAACGAGTAGGGTCGTTCATCGATTGCTTCTTTTGCGTAGTTCGATTAATCAGTAGAGTAATTATTTGCAAGATATACTTGGACAACATCAATATTATTTATGGCATTCAATGTTACCTACTTAGGTATATTTTATGTGCCGATTTGAATAAGAATGCCATTAGGCAGTAATTAACTCTACCATGTAACAATTAGCTTAAATAGCTTACATGCAAATACCTTACAACTCCATCGTTTATGTCGCTGCTATTATGTGTTTATTGGCGGAAATTTAATAATACTGGCGCACATAGATCAGAGGCCTTAAACAATTGACATATCGCTAATAGAATAGAAATATCACATAATGATTATAGTATGGGACTGACGTTAGCCAATCAAACGACATTTATGCGTGTCGTTGACTTATGTCATCCCATACGATAATCATTTTATTCCTTATAGTTATGCCACTTGTTATAGGCCCTCAGTTAGTTTACGAGCATGTAAAAGGCGCATCTACAAATCGGGTACAATCAAAGTGTCTCGCGAAATGTCAGTGCTCTCTCTCTCTATTTCTGTACGGGCAGACCAAACAAGAAAGCTATGCAAAGCGCAAATTCTGCCGTCGCCGTCTAGACGCCAGTCCGGTTACGATTGAATAATATTTGATCCAATCAAGCCGAATGGAAGGGTCGGAGAGGTCTTGCGAACCGATCGGCCGGTATAGTCAACTCCAAACGTGGATACCCTCCTCTCTGTTCAACATTAGTCTTTATGTTTCTGATCATAAGGCAGAACCATTTCCCATCACTACTTACCGTCTAGAGGCTACGAGTCCAGAAACGGTCTAACGTCATTGGCTAATAATTGATTGAACGTATGTTATCCTGCAACAGATGTAGAAAGTACAGACAAACTCAGTCTCTATGATTTGTAATGAATATTCTATACTACCTATGTCTTTTTTATTAACCGACTTCAAAAAAGGAGGAAGTATTATAATTTAAAATTGCTAATAGTGTTTTTCTTTGTTTTAGCGCCTGATATAATTCAAGAGGACAGCCCGACCGTGGTGATTGCTACTGACGAAGAGGAGCTTAGCATGAAACGTAAGTCTCAACTTATAACTTTAGTATCTGAACTACACCTTGGTTGTGTCCTTGGCTACTTACAACCCTACGATACACTGGTTGTTTTTTAATTACAAGATGATAAGCTGATATGATTAGGCAGAAGTTTGGCTTTTCACGCACTTTCCCAAATATATTTTTTTTACATAATTTGTACTTGGCAAAGATTATTTTAAATTATAATAATAGTAACATAAAACCGTGAAAAAAAACCTTGTCTATTTCCTGCTTCTCTTTGCCGAAGAGAAAGCTAAGCTAAGCTCTTTGCTAATACTACTAAAAGGTGTACTGAAGACTCTTCGGTACACCTCTCCCTCCACAGTAGCAGTAGTATTACGAAATTGTTCTGGATCCTTCAAATTTTTCTTATTTTTCTTCTTTTACAGATTTTGGCGCTCTCCTAACCGGACGATCCACGCTATGCATCAGACGAGACGACATGACTGGCGTGCCCGTGGCTTCAGGAGTTGCCACCGCACGCTTCACCTTCCGCCGCCGCCACCTCTACTGGTCCGTGATCCTGGGACCCTCGATGACGGTGCAGCCGAGGGCACTGCTGTTCCTGGACCGAGGGGGACGGCTGCTTTTGGAGCATCCGTTGAAGAAAGCTCCAGGAATCCACGCCACTTACGAGGACAAAACCGATAAGGTAAGAAAGTAACAAGTGGTTTTTCATAGCTTACACAAATCAAATGCGTTTTATTTTATTACAGGTCACTGTTATTCTTCTGGGCAAAAGCCTGCCTTATATCCTACCATTTGTCTATATCCTGGACTCTTTAAGACCAATTCTTAGTTTCTCCTCCTGACTCCAGCTCATTCTGCTAACCGTTTGGGCTTACAACGTTGTTGTCTTCTGTTAGGACCACATCATGGTGTGGCGGCATTTGCCCAAAATTCCTTCAGGTCATTCAAGGCCATTCGTTATGTTCGTCCAAAATCAAATGTATTTCTAAACAAGTTCGAAAATATACGATCTAAATAGTAGCAATTGCCCTGTATTATCACTTTTGGTATGACTTAAATGTAGTTCACGTCAATCTGTTACTCAATAAATTCTAGTACATTTGCGAAAGCCTCGCTTAATTGTCCTCTGTAAATGGAATGTCTTGGTATAACCTACTTTGCTTTCAGCTATGTGGCGTTTGGCGCCGGGTACCACGAGAATACAAACGCTTGTTGAGAGAAGGATCACTGTACGTAGCTCTTGTATGGGGAGATGAACGCAACAACACCATGGATAGTGCTCTCAGCGGCCGAATCAATAGGTAGGTACGACACGCTTCATCAACTCCCTGGCAATTTATTGCGGAAATATGTTTCATGACTATTCATGTGGTTTTATGGCAGCAGATCCAATTCGCAATACTTATACAACTATATTAGATTACCCTTGACCAGTTCTGTATACAAAAGCAGTATTGTTCGGTATATATTGTAAATTAAATTAGCCGTGTGATTACAAACGGAAAGCCCCTCAGCTGCAATGGTAATCCATGTAGGAAAATAACGACTTGTCTGTAGATTATGAGTTATTACCGATCCTAATAGCAGTGAGCTCATTAAATTTTGATTCCACGTCCTCTCTACTGGCGGCTTATCTATTGACGAATTGAGACAAACGTGCAATGAATAACAAATTGATTGAACTGTCATTTATGTTGGTTTGCGTATCTTGATAAGTTATTGAACATACGTTAATAGTATAAAAATGAAGTCGTACTTGTAATATTATGAACTATGAAACTCATCACCAGTTCATTTTATGTTACCACTGCTGGAGCACGAGCTTTCCCTTTGCATTGAAACTCACAGGGAGAACGGATCATACCTAAACCACCACGTAGTCCCAGTGCAAATTGATGGTGGTTAACGACTGCTAATGCAGCTGAAATCGTCGGCGTTATGTGCCTTCCGAAGCACGGCTCCTCCGTGAGATTTCTCGAGATGATACCAACCAGACCAGCTTTTCTGAAAGTGTTAACTTCAGGACTCGCAGACCGAGCGTTTGCTTTTTCGAACTTAGGGACTATTGACAGGAGATGTTCGTTTTTGGGCCCTTATTTTATTACAGTTTTGAATTGATGCTTTTCTGATAGATCTGCCTACTGAGATGATGATTCCAAAAAGCTTGAAATCTTGTTTTCTTCATCAAGCTTTTCTTATTATTTTTGGGTTCTAATGAAAGTTTTAAGTGTTTATTATATATTGCTGAACTTATTCATACATTCTAAAATGTATTTTAAGGTTTCAATGCAATTTCCTGAAAATGAAACCATGCGGTTGCTGGCTGTAATGGAAAGTACCATTGCATTACTAATTTAAAAAATAAGATTTGACATCTGACAGTTTACTTCACGAAGTTGTCAAGACATTAGAAAAGCGAAGTTGCCAAAGTAGAAAAAGTTTAGGGTTGCTATTTTATTAATTTTTATTATCTGACCTTTTTTATTATATAATACAATGTTTGGGTATGTTTAAAAATATATTAATACCTGGAAAGGTTTCTTATTTTGTGCTCTTTTCATAAAATATAAAAATGCCTCCATGCAAAAATGGAACATCACCTTTAATTGAATGCTTATTGCTACTGTCAACATTTCTAGGTATCCAGCATTGGCATCGGAAATGTTCACTTCTCTCCTCGAGCCTGAGCATGCTCCAGCTTCAGTGGGCAATGGTCCTTGCGATGATTACCGAACTATTGGCCAAGAGGAGGGCTGGTGGGGAGGCACTGCAGTGGTCACCGGAGTGGCTGGCGCGGCTCCAAGTCTTCACCTGGCTCTTCTATACAATGGAGTATTCACCCCGGCTTCAAGAGACCAGGCTGTTAGAATACTGCTCACTCTGCCAGACAAGAATCAAACTATCATCGATGACGTAAGTTTAGATGCCAATTCAGATTTTATTTTGAAATCATTATCAATAGTCTGTACACTTCAGCTGGCTCAGGCCAACGCCAGGATTTAGCTTTTCCTACATGACATGAGGGGATACAGTCATCAATCTCCATGCTGGCCGAATGTGAGTTGGTCATAATGACTGCTATCTAACGACTACAAGCAAGACCAACGGCTTAACGTGCTATCCGAAGCAAGAAGAAGCAAGACCCACTTAAAATATCACGAGAAACACGCTAACTTTACATTGAAAAGTTCTACACTTGCAGAATCCCTAAACCAGCAAGCCATTGAGGTAACCGACTTCAAAAAAGGAGGAGGTTTCTCAATTCGACTCGTATATATTTTTTATGTGTGTTCGCGGATTACTTCGTCGTTTATAAACCGATTTTGATGATTTCTTTTTGTTAAAAAGGAGATATCTCAAGGGTGGTGCCATAATAAGAAAACCAGGATCTGATTATGGCATCCCAGAGAAATCGAGAGGAACCTTCGAAAATCGACGCGACTAGTGCGTTTGTTAATGTATTCATTAAGTATTTTAAAGTGCTACTATTTAATGAAGGTCTGGAGTCGATCTGATGATGGAACCGAAAGACAGTTGAGGGAACTCCTCAACGATTTACAGCAATTACATGGTGTTTGTTCTTGATTAATTTGTATTGATGAGAACATTACACCTAGATGAGTTGTGACTGTCATTAGGGGTCTGATGATGAAGAAAAAAGACAGTCAAGGGAACTCCTTAACGTTTTACAGTAGCTACCTTGTGTTTGGTCTTAATTAATTTCTATTGATAAGAACTTTGCACCCATATGGGTTATAAGTGCCATTACAGGTCTGATGATGGAGACCATTGTTGGGCTTACTTCATATGGTTCAATATGCCAAAATATTTAGTTCGTACAAAAATAACACTTAATTAAGATTGAAGTTTTACATAGGAATACCACTACCTACTAGGCCGTCGTTTCCTCATCCAAGAAGCATCTTTATTAGGTCTACGTCTACCCATCAATAAAAATCGTAAAATAAAACAATTTTTAACAAAAAAAACCGACTTTAAAAAAACAGGAAATTTAAAAAAGTAAATACAGCTCTAAAAAGCAAGAAATAATATTGAAATAATATTATTTATTACCTAGATACGCATGTTAGTTTAAAAAAATGTCTACTGAAGTCGGGTGGGGCTTTTACAATAAAAAAGTGTAGATAATGGAACATCTCTTTAAGTTTAAATAAAACAAAATTGTCCCCCAGCCGACCACCAACCACCCGACTTCAATAGACATTTTTAAAAACTGACATGCGTATCTAGGTAATTAATAATATGATTTCAATATTATTTCTTGCTTTTTAGAGCTTTTTTTACTTTTTTAAGTTACCTGTTTTTTGAAGTCGGTTTTTTTAATATGTATATTTCTTCCATTCGTGTGTATGTCACTGAACTCCTAAACGGCTGGACTAATTTTGATGAAACTTTTTGTGTGTATTTAAATTGGTCTCTGGATGATTTAGATTCACAATTGAAGGTGACGCTGCAATATGGTTCAAGAATTATATTTTTAAACCATCATTGGATACTCGGACATAGTCACAAGCGAACCCTTTTTTTATAAAAAATAACATACCTATTTATTTTCAGGTGCAAAAAGTTTCGAAACCAAGCTACGAAATCAACGTGCTAGAAGTCTCCACGCCAGTATCGTCTGCGGAGCTGAGATCGTTGGCTCGAGGGCGACTGCTCCTGACAGTGGAGTCGATGGGCAACCCAGAGCGCAAGATAACCGGCAGCGTCAGACAGAGAGCCTCGTGCGAGGTGTTCCACGCGTCCCTGGCTGCGGAACGGCCGCCAGCGTCACCAGCTCCCGAAGGCCTCGCCTTACTTTACATCGACAAAGATGGTTCGCTTGTCTATGACATACAAGTAAGCAACGGTTTTATGTAATAGTTTATGTTTTTAAAATATGTGCTTTATTCGTCGGTATATCCTTTTTGTAAGTTTTATCTCTTATTTCGGCAAATAAAGTCCTTTTAGAAACAAAATACGTGTTATCTCAACATTTCTTTTTATTTGTTATTGTTATGTTAAGCTGGTCAATAAACGTTCCTAAATTCCATTTCTTAATCTCATTTTTAATGCTTTTGTAGCTTAAAAATAGATTCATTGTAAACGAAAATACTCTATTTTTTTGTTGTGTTTGTGTTTGCGTTTTCGGTACATTTGCATGCGCCTGATCATAAAATTTTAAAAGAAGACAACACCGTTTATCTTGAACCTTGGTTATTTAGTGCGATTGATGCTAGTATAACTGTTTCAATAGACAAAATGTCGCTCCCGACTGTTCCGACACATTAATTTAATTTAGTAAAACATAACAATAAGTTAGTTAATAATCTTTAAAAATATATTTTACTTCCAAGTTGTTAGTGCAGCACGTAATCACAATGATGTTAATGAGAAAAAGCTAAGCGAAAACGATAGTTTAAGTGCACACAAAATAGTGAGATGAGATAATAAGTTCATCGACCTCACGATAAGACGGTGTAAGTGTTGCGCTAACGAGGTTTTGATGGTAATAAATTGCAGGTGGACAATATGAGTATCACCGACCCGAAGATAACGTTGGTGGAGGAGCAGGGCAAGAGGCATTCGCAGGTGGAGATCTTGGACACCCGTATGGGAGTGCTGGCCAGGCCTAGTGCAAGGATCTTCCCGCCATTGTATGATGATCAGCTGGCCGTGCATATTGGCTCTGATGTTGGTAAGTTTATAAAATAATATGTTAATAAACCTAATTTATTTGCACCGACGGATGAAGACGAGTTTCAAGAATGATGTTCTTTTCTCTATTTTTTTTCTATGTGTCCCTAGATGTCATGTATCCTATTTAGTAGTCTGTGTTAGTGGTTTTGAGAAGTCAGAAGCACATGTGCGATGGGATCTTCAGAGATGTGGCCTTAGAGAACTGACAAAGATTTGCAAGGGAGGGCGAGAATATTCGGTGGTGGAGAACAATTGAAAGATTATGTTAACCTGTTTCTTCCACCTTACTGTAGGCCCACCGATCCTACGAGGCAGGCTAGTATCCCGCCCGCTGCCTGACGCAGCCAGCGCCGGCCCAGCTTTGCTTCGACGGACTGATGCCCGACTCCCCGTCACAGCAACGCCCATCGCTGGGCTAGCGTGGCTGTCTGTGGACGCATTATGTGGAGTGCATTATGAGGTAACATTAAGGTTTCTGCAACAATGAGACTGCGGTTCGCATCAAGGCTCGCGAAGACTGTTGCTTCTACATTACTTTTAATTTAATTTTCAATGTTTCTGTTTGCACATATCGTCCCTCGCACAACTGTCTTATCTTATTTTTGTTATTTTTTTTGTACAAACGTTTTGCAGCTGATAGTTTTTAAACTATCACTGTAAATTTTTGTACTGGACTTTCTAAACAATGTACATCTACACAACTATTTTTAGTAAGTCCGCTTCTATATGTTACAGCGATAGTTTGAAAACCATTACTTGGAAAATGCCAGTACGGAAAATATAGTAAGAAATATTTTTTTATTTTTTCTCTAGCTGCCGGAACACAACAATGCTACAAACATTGATGTTATGGCGACATATTTAGATAAGATGGTGGTAGCTAGCTAGGCGGACAAACAGCCCTACCATCAACCAAACCGAGTACACAAACATGTACCCCCTACTTGGAATCGAACCCGGGACCTCTGGGTCTAAACCGGTGGTCTTAGCCACTAGACCACAGAGGCGGATAATTTAGATATAAGACAGTTACTCGTAGTTGTACGAGTGACGATATATTTGTATGTACCTTCTTATCCAACGTACAATTCATATTGGGAGATCAGACCATACCCCACCAGACCAGACCAGACCCACGACTTGGGCACTATGCGGGTAGTAATAATTTGCATTCAAAACCATCCTCCCGACATCTTTAAAGTTGCCTAAATTTCACCAGCGCGCCATTTTTTATACAGTTTTTAATTATTACGCAGTTATATACGCAGTTGGTTTTGTGATTCTCTTCCCCCAATTCCCAATTCCCTTTGGGGAAGGTAAACCTAAGTATAAAACTTTAAAATTGTAGTAAAATGCTTTGCACATACACCGGGGCTAGAAGCAACCCCGGGTTATATGGGACTGTCCTCATCATGACATGACATCTGACGAGGATGGCTCGGGATCACGAACGGCAAGCACCGAGCTTCCTTCTTGGTATACCTACCTACAATAAAACCAGTTTACCCTTTGTAGGTGATAGTGTCCGGCAACGTGGGCGCATGGTCGGCGTGGCTGGAGACGCACGCGGGCGGTGGCGATGGCGCGCGCGTGCTGGTCGGGACGGAAGGCTGCGTGCTGGAGCCGACGGCAGCGGAGCTGGCGGCCCTGCACGCTGGCGCCGCCTACCTCGACGTGAGGACCACGGACAACGACACGGCGGTACTGCGCACGCGACTACCCCAGGTACGAAGCGGTTTTGGGTTAGTTCTGGAGTTCTGGGAGGGTTGCGTGCTGGAGCCGACAGCGGTGGAGTTGGCAGCCCTGCAAGCTGGCATAGCCTTCTTTGACGTGAGGACCACGGACAACGACACGGCGGTAATGCGCACGCGACTACCACAGGTACGAAGTGCTATTAGGTTAGTTCTCTAAGCATGCTGAGGGTGCCGAGGTTCCGTGCGTGGCGTGGCTTGCGTACTGGAGCTGACAGCGGCTGGTCTTGCGGAGTATCTCAATGTGAGGATTATTAGGGCTATTAGGTTAGTTCTTACGGCGCACGCGTGCTGGTTGGGGCTGACGACGACGGTGGCTTAGCTGGCGGCGTTGCACGCCAGCGCGGCTTACCTCGACGTGAGGACCACGGACAACGACACGGCGGTACTGCGCACGCGACTACCACAGGTACTGAACTTGTGAGTTCTTGCTCGCTTTTAGTTCTCTGCTTTTGGGTTAGTTTACGGAGATTGCGCATTAGAGTTGACAGTGGCCGATCTTGCGTAGTATCTCGATCGATGTGAGGACTATCGGGGCTATCGAGTTAGTTCTCCCAGCGCATAAAGCTATAGGTATATGATGGAGCCAACGGCGGCGGAGTTGGTGGCCCTGCAAACCGGCGCCGCCTACCTCGACGTGAGGACCACGGCAAACGATACGGCGGGCGGTACTGCGCACGCGACTACCACAGATAGTACTTTGAATGCAGAAAATTATAACTAACTAATATTATAAAGAGGAAAGCTTTATATTTTTGTATTTTTGTATGTTTGCAACGAATAAACTCAAAAGCTACTGGAACGATTTAAAAAATTCTTTCACCATTAGAATGCTACATTAGTGCTGAGTAACATAGGCTATATTGAAAAAGTAATGTCCACCCGTGCGAAACCGGGACGGGCCACTAGTGCTGAAATAGAGATAGTAGTGTTTATTGGCCACACTTGTATAAAATATTTCCGTTCACTGTATAAGTGTTCTTGTAAGATTTAGAAAATGAGTAAGAAACTGAATGAGTTTATAAAAAATTAATTTAATTTTGTTACTTTACTTACTTATTTAATTTTTATTTTTTGTGCTGCCTAGCATGGGAAAAATGCGGGGTAAGTTTTAATTATGTACACTTTTAGATTTAAATAAAAATATTAACGATTTTTAATTTACGAAATGGATTGCTATCAGAGTGAATTAGTTACTGTTCCGTGCTGTTTGAATCTGTGTCACCAGTTGAAGTGAAGGCCAAGCAATTTTCCTGCAGTAAGATTAAGAAAAACAACATTCTTTAAAAAGTTTTTTCGCATCTGCAGATAAGCGTGCCACCATCATGCCTGCCGTCAACTCCGTGGATAGCCGGCAACGACCTGAGCCCTAACTACGCACCGTCACACGTGAACATGTCGCCTCCAGACAATTCGCTGTTCAACACTGCCTCGTGCTACTACGCCGGGAGATTCTACGAAGACGGCGCGCAGTGGATGGCGGTTGATGTAAGTTTATCACATTGCCTAGCCGACTTGAGCGATCCGATTCGAGCCCCTCGGATAACCTAAATGGGGAACGGGGACACGCACCAGTGCATGACGCCGTTCCTTCTAGAACCTCTGATGGTGCTTCGTTTCACACGGCTTCAGGAACCCATTAAGTTTCTCGCCGCCCCCAAAAAAGTCCGGTGACGCTGAAAATGCCTAATAATCTAAATGGAAGCTATGGATAGTGGCTATCAAGTTGACGTTATCTATACGGACTACAGTAAAGCGTTTGACAGGATCCAGCATGACTTGCTTTTGTCTAAACTTTGGTATAAGTGGTGACTTATTTAGATGGTTCTCATCGTACATAGACAATCGCACGCAGGCGGTGGTTGTCAATAATTACTTGTCCGGATGGGTTTTAGTACCTAGTGGTGTTCCGCAAGGATCTTTGCTTGGGCCACTTTTGTTTACTATCTTAATAAATGCCACCAGAGGCAATCAGAAAGCTCTCTCAAAAAATAATAATAGCGGATTTTACATAGTAAGCTACTCCCTTCCGATGCCACGCACTCCCTACAAAACTTGCCGGCATTGTTCGGTCTCTAGTTTCTCGCTGACCTTAAGTCTAGTCGAAAAGCCGAAAGAGGTTAAAATATTTTCGCAATATAAACCTACTTACTTGATGAAATTGCTAACCAGGGTCGGTAATAGTAAAGTGTGAGTATATTTGCCATTTGACATAGGGGGTGAGTTGAAATTTGCCGTACAAATTCACGTTTTTGTTAACGTAACGTGAAAAGTGCTAGGTGTAGGTACTCAAAACTATGAATTCCGTTCCCTCAAACTGTGCTTTTTATGAGTGCTATTATAGGGTACAGTCACAAACATTAACATGCAAACAATGTAACTCTTAAGGCGTTCGCTGCGTCAAGCATCTAGGTTTAGTTATAATATAAGTATTTATATCCAAATATAATTATATATTCTATTTTTCTTATATACCTATTGAAAACGATCGTCACCTCGCACAGGCCCTGCCAGAATACCAGCGCCGTTGCGATGTGACTTGCTCACACCGTAGCGGCATAAAATATGCTGAGGTAGGGTCCTGATTGGCTCGTCACACTGTTGTCTTTGTTATTTTTATTGTTTTTGTATTTCATGTCTTTTTTTTTTAATTATTTTTTCTATTTTTAATCATATTATGTGATGTGAGAGTCAATAAATGTTTTTTCATTCTTTCTTTCTTTCAAGCGGGAACACGGCGTTTGTTTTTTGCGTTGTTCAGCAGCCCGCCCGACGAGCAACCCGCCTCACGCGGCGCTGCTCTATGAATTTACACGAGACAAGCAATTCGCGCGGACGCCCGCGCCTCTGCCCGCTTGACTTAGTTGACGCTCTTAATTCAATGGAATACAATCATATTAATATTCGTTACTGTACCATAGATTACTCCATTAATCAAAACCATGCATTTCGTTCGTTTCCAGTCATGCCACATGTGCGGATGCGTGCACGGCGCGCTGCGCTGCGACCCCGTGCGGTGCCCACCGGTGAACTGCTCCGTGCCCACAATACAGCCGCGCGGGCAGTGCTGCCCCATATGCACTAGTGAGTTATTAGCAAAATATATTAAGCAGGAATGTTAGCAACCTGAATAAATAGCTAAGTAATAGTTATTTTTCAGTAAGAATCCAGCAGGCATACCAAGAAAGCCATAAAATAGTTACAATTTCTGAAAAATTGAGTTTTTTTTTGCCACGAGCGGACTTATACCTTACCTTCTGACGTACCAGGTCAGGTCAGGGATAGGATAAAGTAAAAATCTATATAAATATTTGTAGACAAATTTTGTGTAGGTAGATGAATAAACTATCAGGAACAACCATATACATCACATTTCACATCGAATAGTAAGCAGACGCGGCGTCAAGTTGCGAATACAACTAATACTTACTATACAATTCCGATTTCCAGACTCAACAACGGCAGTATGGAACGAGTCCCACGGCTGCCACCTGGCCGGCCAGTACCACGCCCCTGGCTCCTCCTGGCACCCATACCTGGTACCTGAGGGTTACGACACCTGTGCAGTATGCACCTGCGAGTTCTCCACGCGACAAGTGAGGTGCCCGCGCGTCAGGTGCCCGCCGCTGAGGTGCTCTGAGAGAGAAGCGTACAGACCCGACAAGAAGGCTTGCTGCAGAGTTTGTCCAGAGGTGAGATAGAAGCGATTTTCTTGTACTACGGGCATATGAAGCTGTTTGACCTGGTTGTTGTCAAATAAAAACCAGTAAAGGAAACGGTTTGAATTTTCCAGAATTTTATAGTATTTGGGTCCTTTGATGAGGATCACTTCCTTGTTACATTTTGAACCTATTAAGACTTAATCTTCATAAATAAAAGTAAAGATCTCTAAAGGGTTCATAAGGAACTGTTACATACAGAATAGTTCTATCTGCGCAATTTACATTGAAACTACATCAGTACAGCAGTAATTAGCCTGTATACTATCTCATAGCTGGGCAAAGGACTCCATCATTTAATTTAAGTCATCCGGAACACACTTCAAACCAGCTCAGTAAGCTCACTATACTTTTTATTTCCAGGTGAAAGCGAAGAAACCCGAAGACGAAACGCCGAAAGACCAGGCGGCGCCACGCACCGCTGAAGAGATCCTGGCGGAGGGCGGCTGCAAGTTCCCCGACGGCCCGCTGCCCAACGGCAAGGAAGTGCACCCCTCTATACACTCGCATGGCGAACAGAGATGCGTCACGTGTCGCTGCAAGGTGAGACAACTGTACTTTTTATGCCTCTGTTGGCCAGTGCTAAGTGGAAAAAAAATACGAGTTAGAAGTAGAACTGACTGGCCAGGCTGAGTATACCTAAATGAGTTGGGTACTGGGTACTTACACGATTTTGACAGGGCCGAAGTTACGGCGGGTTGATACTATTGATACTGTACTGTAAAGGCTTTGTTGAACGCAAGTGTCACGCAAGACATGTCGGCGCAGCGTGTCATTTTAAATGACATCAATTTTTTGGTACTCTTTAGTCTTTACCATGAATGTAACGTAGGATTAGATAGAACATGTGTCGCATTTTTTTGAAGAGAGTTTGCTATTGACCTCAAACTAACTATTAAGTAGGTAATCTGTGCTCAAATGACCTTAACAGCGTTACCGGAACTTTTTTGAGATTGCGAGAAACTTAGAGTTCCTCAAACCGTGCGACTAGAACACCGTCAGAGGAAGCGTGTCCATGTTCCTTAGTAAATTCTCCGAGGGATTCAGATCAGATCGGAAGCAGAACTACCCGAGAGCGACTCTAAAAGCTAGGACCTCGACTCGGGTTGACCAGGTCGTGGGTTAGGAAGAAGCGCCCAGGTACATGTCTGTACCTGATATAAAGCACGTGTGTCTTCGAACTCTTGTGCTCTGAGTTCAGTGATTTAGGCATATATTAATGTGCATGCGTAGTGTATAAGTGTGTAGTGGCATTTAGAGGATCAGGCGGCAGCTAGCACCGCGCCGAACGTTGCTCGCTAGCCCCGAAACATTGTGTTACGAGAACACCTAGCAAACATCACGCCCGCTGTCTGGCAACGAATGGGTATGACTAATTATTCGATGTTCCACCAGGACGGGGAGCTGACGTGCGTGCGCAAGCGCTGCAACCGCGCGACGTGCGCGCGGCGGCGGCGCGGCGACGGCTGCTGCTCGTGCGCGCGCACCCGCCGCCAGCGCGCGCCGTCACGCCCCAGCTGAGCTCCCACGCCGCGCCGCCCCACGCCGGCGCCGCCACGCCGCGCCACACCGCGCCAAGGCTCACCCCAGACTGCGTAGGATAAGTGAGTGGACGCTTCGCTCTATAGACTGATATATTTTTATGTACTCGTGCGATTCGAATACGCGTTAGTTTTAGGACGCGTCCTGTTACTGTGAGTAGGGCTAAGGCCTCGGTTGTGAACACGAGAGCTTTGCGACCTGACGCGCGCACAGAAAAACGCACGCCGCGCCGCAAACCGGTCGTGTCCGAGGGGTGAATGTCGCAGATTCATGATATGGATGTTTCGTTTCAATTGGCTCTAAACGATGTAAGTTTACGGGCTTGGCCAAAAACTTAAAAATCACTTTGCGTTGGCCGATTGGCAATGACAAGTTTGATACTAGCCCTGAAAAAGGGCTAGGTTGTATGAAAATCTATTACTGCCTATCTGCAACAGAAATACGAACACATGTTTTCGTTACATGTAAATATTGGCTCGATCGCGTTGTGTCAACGCATAGTGAGATTTTCTACTCATTAAAATATCTTGAGCATGAAATTATAATAATCCATGAACTCTGCGATATTATGTAGTTCTATTTACGATACAAAACTGCCGCATTGCGACTGAACTGATCTGACAGAGATCCAATCAGGAACACCTTCTACTTATGTTACATTGCAAGCTTACATTGCACTCTGTTTACCTGGTAATGAGACGTCTGTTTGTTTACGAGACCATTTTCGTTATAAACTTCTTCGTGGTCTCGCCAGATCAGTCCAGGGGCAGTGTTGCTACGACTTATGACAGATGGTGTTCGGCGGTCGGCCGCGCCCCGGCCTTGAGTCGATCGACGATAGCTTTACTTACATCCCCAGTCCACTAGGTGACAGTTGGAGAGCTAAAACGTGCTATACTAAGCACATTGTGTATATTGCGAGTATTTCTCACTATCCGGTCGAGTTAAAGTTAACCACAATCTGTATGGAGTCGAAGCAGCGCCATCTTGTGACGTAGTCGTGAAACAAACAACTCGTCACAAAATGACCGCTGCTTTAATGTCAAACAAATTCATGTTTTCGTTGACGATTGATAGAATGGTGAATATCAAACGCAATAGGCATTTGATTGCATTATTTGAAAGGACAGTAAAGTGCTGTGTTATATTTTTTTCGAAAACAGATGAACAACTTTTGTCGAACGACTTCGGAGCTTGAATAAATACGGCTTCGTATAGGCTTTGTTGTTCCACGAATAATAAGCCGAACGAGCCAGTACAAGACTAGTACCTATGCGCATAGCGCTAATGGAGAAATAGAGATGACGATAAATCTATCCCTTGTCTATTTGTACTTCTAATCAGTCATGTTTCGGAGAACGCTAATTCTTTGTTAATAATTTCAAATTCCCCACGTTTGGATATTCAATATTGTCGTCTCCTAGTGTTTCTCCTGGTATTTCTCCACAGTCTCCTAGTGTACATGAGAGTTGTGCACGGCGTTGAATATTTACTTACCCACCGGTATTTTAATTGGTATTAAGGGACGTCCCAAATTTTTTTGTATAGGCGCATAATTTTTTCCGATATTGATACGAGTGAGTTGCTCGATCGCTCAGTGTAACGAGCGCGGTCGATATAGATGTGCCATATTCTCTTTATGTAAATATAAATTATTACCTTAATGTTACTTATGTGCATATTTATTATAATATTATTCTTGTAAACGATACGGGAACAGCCTAGGTATTCGCGTTGGTACCATCACAGACCCGTATATTGATGGCCTTGTTTGTGCATTTGCTTTTAGTTTGTATGGTTAAGTATTGATGCCGCACCGTTTGATGAAATTGTATTGATTTACTTTTGTGTAGGCATGCATCCTGTGTCGTGATATGAGCAGCTAAAATAATGTTCGGTCGGCCAAAAATGTCGTCTCAAATTTGACATTTGATTGCACTTCATAATACGATAGAACGCGTTCAGTTAGAAAGATGGCAGCCGGCGCCGAGACCTTATCGGTCACCATCGTTATGTTCGTCTTCATCATTATCATCATCATCAAGATCATCAGCAGCCCATTATTGGCAGCAGTATGGTAACTGCATACACCTATTAACAGCAAGTGGCTATAAACGCCGGTAGTCTTTCGACCTGGGTGCGTTCTGTTTCTTAGGTCTATTTTCGCTTCCAACAATATACTGTGAACCCTTAATCTGAGCTTAGCAATGTTTTTACGAAGTTACAAACTAATAGACCACGTTCTTGGCCGATCGTATCGTACAAGTACACCACAAAATTACCTTACCAGTTGTAATTACCAAGTTTATTATCATTAAAAATAAAATTTATCGGTCGAATTTGGTTTTATAAATTAATAGTTACAATTTTGTGGTCCACACTTTATATATTATTAATCTCGGGTGATATTATATATTTATCATCGGGGAGAAACTGTAAATATACTAAGTAATATTTGCTTTAGATATTATAATATTTTAACATTGTATACTATTTTATAATGATAACAATACAGAATGTACCGATTAAAAAACATGTTATTTAAGTTGTAGTTTACGTAAATTTCGTGACTAGTTTTGTTTAATTACTAGGTTAACTGTTAGTTACGTAATTAAGGAAGCTAGTCCAAATATTTTTTGAAGTGATGGAAATGAATGCCATGTAGGTGGAGATATTTCTCTAGTGTGTTCAAAGGTCTTTATGTAGAACAGAATGATGTCTTATATACAACAATGTATTAAAAGTATGACAATACTATGAAATAGGTACTGTACGGTTATATATTTGTTACGGCCAATGTTGATTTTAAATTAATTTAACGCCTCGTTATGTAAAAACAACATGTATTTCGAAGGCGGGAGTTTCAAACTTTCATAAATAATTATTGTATTTCCAAGAAATTGATGTTTAGTATAAAATTTTATGATACAAAAAATTATAGATTTGTTGTGGGTTCTAGTCCATCAAAATTGTGAAGAAAATGTATTATAGTGTTATATTGGCTATATGTTATAAGATTTTTTTTAACATAATAAACATATCACTCGTATAAGGGTGTTATATTTATTATATATTTTTTTTGTTTAATCTAACAATAGAAAAGTAGTCACCTATGGCTTGCAAATAACATAACTAATGGCCATAAAGAATACTATCAGATAGCTTGTATTGCATTGTTTTCTATTAAATAATTATTAGCTTAAAAGTCCCTTTACACGGCGTCCGGAGATGACATACTGAGATTTGAATATCAGTTTCTTAAATACAAATCAACATTTTCGTTTAAACACTTGAGTTATTTTCAATTGGAATCGGCTGAGCAAGCCAACAGTTTGTACAACGTCATACAGTTTTAATATGAAATAAATAACCTGTGAACAGAATTTCGTCTTTTATTGTTTATTTTAATTTAATTTAGTTAATTTTGATGATGCCAAACAATATTAAACTTAATAAAAAATCTTATTCAAGTTTGCTTATGAGTTTTCTACTCAAGGAAAACATGTAGGTGCTTGTGCTTTAATAAATATTGCAGAGGTATTAATTTACTTACATAAAACTTTTGAATACCTACTCAACTACAATTAATAGGTAACCATTAATAGTAATAGTAAAAGTAATTAATAGTTCACGGTACACATTACGTGTAAACATCTTATTCTTGAGAAACAATCTAAAGTGATGGTTTTTTGAGAGCTATCAAAGCGTCCGCTATCCCATCAACAATAGCATCCACGACTTGCTCGGTAGAGTTGATGCCCATCACGCCGATACGAAGTGCCTTGCCCACCGTTGGTCCTAGCCCAGCGAAGATTAGGACGTTGTGTCTGGAAGAAGCAGAACAGACACATTAAAATATGCCATCAGGCCTTGACCATGACCACGAGCGTCTTGCAACGCTGAAATGGAAATGCTAGTTCATTGCACGGTAAACTAAGGAAGTCTTAGTGAACGGTACTAGAAAGAACGCAATGTACTGAGAAATCGCTAGCCGCGCCGCAAACCAGCAGTGATCGTGGACAAGCGGTAAAGGGTTGCATACTCCTTGTTCAGACTTTCGCAGTAGTACTAGACACACTTGAAAATCTAAAGTCAAATCGTTTGTTCGATATAAGGCTTTACAGGCACTAATTTACGTCAAAACTAAGTAAGTATAAAATTAAAATAAACTAAAATTTAGAATAAAATAGAATAGAATAGAATAAAATACTTTATTGTACACATAAAAACATATACATGACAAAGAATTTTTAAAAATGGAGTCGTACAAAGGGCGGCCTTATCACTAACAGCGATATCTTCCAGGCAACCTAGGGATGGAGAGGATTGATAATAAATAAAATGGAGGCGTTGAAAAATAAAATAAAAAATAAAATAATAATAAAAAAGTGTACAGTAATACCTTATTATTACTCAAATATAAATACACATATTTACACACATACATATACAACCATATCAATATGTAGAACATATACATACCATTTAAGAACAAAAAAAAAATAGAAAAAATAGTGGACTAACAGTAGAATTACAATGACAGATAGTGATCTTTGACGAGTTCAGTCAGTTCAGTTCAGAGGTCAGTTGTTTAGTTTAACTAAACAACTGAATCTCATAAACTAAACAACTCAATCAACCATTCGGATTTTGGGAGAACCTTCGGGCGAGAAGAGCTGGCAAGAAAATATAATTACATTGAAGTATAATTACTTCTTACCCGCCCTTAATTCTTAATGATAGTGCACACGCCTGCACTGCACACTGCTGCACACATCAGACTATCACAAACTATCAAATTTGCACAATAGACTTTGAACTGTATACATTACGTACTATGGTTGGACATTTATTGAAGAAATTTGACAGTTTTGGGTAGGTTGATGTGCTGGCGTCTGTACATCAGATGCATAGTTAATAATGCTTTACTCAAGTTAACTAAACCTTTCTTTAGTGTACTTTGTATCGCATGCAAACCTTTGAATAAACGTGTTTTTTTATGTTGTCAATAGTTTACTTAATGTATCTCTGTCTTTTTTTTAGAATTAAAATATTATAGTATTTTATAAATCAATACATTTGAATAATATAAAATTTTGAAGATTGTATAAAATATCGAAACATATGTTTCTTACAAAAGCATATTTAGGTGTAGTCTTAGGTGTTCGCGGAAGACCAGCGTCAGGTTACTCTTTTAGGTGACCTGACATTATGCTGAGTGGACACCTTTTAGTGCCATACTTAAATTGTATTGTTGCATGTTCTGTTTTATTTTGTATTGTATTATTTTGTATTGTGATATTTGTAATAGTTACTTATGGCATTAATAAACTTTTTCTATTCTATTCAATATTACAACTTAGATCGAATAGAAAAAGCTTCATTCAAATCTAAGAACTTACTTCTCTCTAATGTACTTGACGACGTCTAGGTAGTCATATCCCTTGGGCAGCACCACAGTAGTGACTGTAGCCAGCCGATCCTCGACCTTCGGTATCAGCAACTTCACGGGCAGTTCCGAGAGGCGTTTGTGAAAGTACGTGTTGATCCTTGCGTGGCGTTCCCAGGATACTGGAAGGGTCTCCTTGGCTAACTCTTGGAGGCAACTCCGGAGGGCCCACAGCAAGGGAGAACTAAGGGTGTGGTGGTATCTGTTGATGGAATAGTACGTTGAATATCGGATAGTTTATAATCATAAGCAGAGGAAGCTGAGCTCAAAATAAAATCAAATAAAATGTAAGCTAACGCAATAAGGCTTTTTTTAATGACCATAGACACTTACTCTTACACAGTCACAGATTAAAAATAGTTGTTTAGCTCTCACTCTCAATAATAATAACTTACTTCCTCGTGTTGCCATAGCAGTTCCATTGTAGAGCCAGCAGTTTGACATCAAAGTAAAACGGTGGTTTATGCTCGCTTTTATCCATTTTCTCTCTAAGGAAAAATAAAAAATAAAAATTTATATTAAGATTTTTGTATGGCATCGTAAGTATACTTTGAAAACAGCAGGGACACTCAGTTCGTGCCCTTCCGATAAGTAACGTACTAACATAGACCCAAGACACGTAGTCATGGGCACTGCTGCAAACAATTGTAACTCTTATTACAATGCATTAAGAGTCTAAACTGTTTGTATCTATGCTCGTGACTATACTCGTTGCGGAGGAGATGAAGGCAAATGCTTCCACGTTTTTAAATAGAAAAAAGGCATAGGAGGAGCTTATGAACGTTTTAAAATTGTCATATAGATGCTGCAACTCGGTAGACATTACAGTCTACCTTTTGTACCCTAGGACGACCTTTGTTTAATTTCCAGGTCGGGTACCGTGTTTTGAGACATCAAATTCGATCGATTTCGTGTCGAGGTTTTTCGACTCCAAATTATAATCACCAACCGGAATATTGAGAAAGCGGCCAGCAACACACGGTAATGATGACATGAATCTAAATGGTAGTGACATAGGTACTTACTCAGCTCTAGCACTGAATGCTACAGGGGAAATGCCAGGTGGACCACTGAGAGCCTTTTGGGTCGAGGAGTAGATGCCATCGACCTCCCACTCATCCATGAAAAAGGGGACCCCTGCAATAGACACCACCACATCTACAAGTAATAAGGATCCGTACCTGTAAATTGAAAAGGAACATATTAAAATAGTTTTTACTTAAATCTGTCAATAAGGAAGCGCTTGACCTTTAACCAACCTTGCTTTTTTATTTTTATCTAAAGAGATATAAATATAGAGATTTAATATTTTCTGGCCAGCAGCGCTGGTAACCGGGAAAATGTAAAGTCGTTGTAACGAATAGAAGGTATACAATTGCGATGTAGCGGAACTCCACTTTAACTGAAGTATCTTGAACTTAACTTCTTTGTTTATTTAAAGTTATACTTACAATGATCGAAACTGAAATTGGCACTTCAGTGAAAGAAGACCCGCTATGGCAAGTCCCATCTGAAAGTGGGACTATAACGTTTCGCAAACCGGGCGACAGCTCTTCAAAGAAAGGGTGGAAAAGTTCCTGTAAAAGATTTCAAGTACTTATGGCACAGCTTCCCGAGTCCCTCGATCTTCTGCATCGACCCAGTGGAGGAGTCGCCGTGGGTTATGAACAGAGCTGCTGGCCTCACTTCCTTCAGTTTCCTCTCCAGGTGCTCGAAGCTGAATGTGTCTGTCATAGGCACCGATGTCACCACAGTTTTTACACCTAGGAAATTATTCAGGAAATACAATCAAAGGTTATTTTTAGGCCGGGCTTTACACTCCATCTGCATTGTCTGCCTACATGTGGATCAGCAGATAGACACTTGCAACAGCAAATGTCGATAGCAGCCTTGGTTAACTGTTTAACATCTAAGTAGTAGCCTACTGGTTCATGTAGCTAAGACTTCTTTGTGAGACTTGAGGTCACTGCGTAACAACATCTTCTATCTATAAAATGTTTTTGTTTTGTTTATAAAATTTTTAACGCAAATTTTATTGCGAAACAAATTACAAAAACACAAATGTTGAAAAAAATTCACGAGCAGGATTTGAACCTGCACCCTTCTGACATACCGGGTCAGATGCTCTCCCAATTGAGCTATCGTGGTTCTAACCAGCCCGCCGAAATTATTTAACACTATTTACTTTTTCGTCATTAACATTTTATAAATAGCTTGCCTACTTCTTAACTGATCTTTAGTATTTGTAAAAATATTATGGTCAGATGATAATGACGGTAGTTGTTGACATTGAATGGGCGCCTTTGGCTTTCAAATTCTGCTCGTGGATTTTTTTTCAACATTTGTGTTTTTGTTATCTTATAACTAATTTCTAATTGTCAGAACACAAGAATGCTTCTAACATTGATTTTATGGTGACATAAGATAGTGGTAGCTACCAAATAGTCTCAAAAGTAGTCCTATACCACCACTGAATCGAGTCCAAGAATATACCCGCTGCTAAGAATCGAACCTAGGACCACTTTCTCTGAGACCGGTGATGGTCTTAACGACTAGACAAATGGAATAAACGCTTTACCTCGACGCTTCGCAATTTCTTGTGCCCTCTCGTCCCAAATCCCTCGGCTTGCTATCAGCAGGGTCTCGTTGGGTTCCAGCAGGTTGGTGATGACAGCCTCCATGCCCGCGTGCCCGGAGCCACTAATGGCGAACACCGTCTGGCTGCGGGTCTGGAACAAGTACTGGATCCCCGCGCGAATGTCGTCCAACACCTGGGAAATGGAACGGGAAGATTTTATTTGTGATTAAAATATCGGTTTAATATTAATTTACGTTAGATATTCGAGGCTAAGATCTAGGCACACCTAGGCTCAAGTCGTGGGGGTGTGAAAGCATTCAGGCACATGAATATACCTGGTATAGAGCGCGTGTAAACTTGGTCTCCGTACTCTTGATCTACGAGGACGGTGCTATTATCAAGAAATTTGCTAATTAAGGGGAGCTAGATAGTGCAGTAGTAAACACGCTTTGTCTGCGTTTGTTGAAGATAAGAAACTTTCACAGGGCCGGTCATAGGACGGGTGACTTAAGACGTTGGTCCAACAGAAACATTGCACTGGGCCTGCAGTTGCAGTTTGCCCCGTTTTCTTGTGGTTTTTCCATCCACAGGGAAGGCTCGTGCCCCAGCAGAGGGGACATAAAATGCACTGGTGAGGATGATAGCAATGAAGTAGCTTACGTTGAAGAGCTCGTCGCACATCGGAGTGATGTAGGGCTTGATCATGGCCTCGATGACGGATGGATGCATATCGTATCAGCAAAGGCTTCAGGGATTGCCGGTCAGTTCTCTGGGTTCTTTTACTTGGCAGTGTCTGTGGTCTTTATCAAGTCTTCCCTTGTGTAGGTGGTTGGGCACAAACAGGTGTGGTGTTGCTGTTGCTGGCACTAATAGATTACTAATGGCTATATAAATGAAGTTACTTACGTTGAAGTGCTCATCGCACATCGGAGTAATGGAGGGCTTGGTCATGGCCTCGATGACCAATGGGTGCAAGTCACACGGCCCCGGTCCGCATAGCAGAGGCTTTTTGAAATGCCGGTCGGTTATAGTCGGTGCCGGCACTACTAGATTTCGATAACTCATGTTTCTTGAACTGTAATAGATTTAATTAGAACACTTATAGAGGCGTAAAGGAGCACCTTGTGGGCCGGCAGAGTGAGGTTGACTGATGCTGCGTTGTTTTCACGCTGCACCAGTTGTCTTCGCATCTGGACTCCATTTCCACTTAACATCAGGTGGTATGGAGTCATTTGCCGTGCTAAGTATAAAAAAAAAGGAATAAACTTGTTCTTGCCCACACACAGAAGTGAAACAGCTACACGTAATCTTTGCCTACTTGTAATGGTATGGTTTTCTTATGTTCTATTGGTTGGTTATGTGCACAGACACAAATACGTTACAACAAAGTTTAACAAAAACCGCAAAAAAAAAAACGAATCCATCGCATTTGTTCGCCCCCATGATTCAGTCACTGTGGAAGTTTCTTTATTAAAATAAAAACTTATACTGAATAAGTACCTACTTTAGAATCGTTCTGAATAATGTTTAACCTACTATCACATTACTTGAACAGTGCACAGAGTTTTAACATTCCCGCCCGGCTTGCAATTACCCAAATTCTCGGGAGAGCCATCATCCAATACTGGCAAGGATCGCGCGAACGCGCCCCAATGACCGACATTCGGAACGCCGCGAAGTTTGGTTCCCGAATCGGGTTAATGTTTAGATTTAGTGCTAATAGGGTGGCTGTAAATTCGCAACAGTGTTCTGGCGAGAACCGCTATCCGATGGCACATTTGGCAAGCGCGCCACGCCAGAGGCGGAGTACGCTTGCCAGTTACAAGTCCCGTATTTGTTCTACGCCATAGTAATTATGTACGTAGGTACGGTTAGCAACGAAATCCGTTAACTACTTTAATACCGTACCATAATAACCTCTTTAGAGGTTGACAATCGCCTGTTCGATTACTCTCTTGCACAAAGTACACAGCGACTTTTGTAGCTGACTGTACAAAGGAGGCAAAGGGAGTATGACAATTTTTTTTTTTAATGGTAAAAGGAGGCAAGCGAGCAAGCGGGTCACTTGATGGAAAGCAATCACTGCCGCCCATGGACACCGGCAAAACCAAAGTTATCGCAGATGCGTTGCCAACCCTGAGGAAGTCTCCTTGTTTGTCACAAGATGCCTAGCGCCTAGACTCCGAACTCATTTGATCACCTTAACGAAAACGAGATTTCCTAGGTAACAAACGAGGTGACTTACAATTTACCATACAAATGCAATCGCACATAAAACTCGCACTACACTAGGTTTGTATTAATTTGTATTAATTATAATTTTAATTTCTATTTTTTTTTGTAATTGTAATGTTCAATACAATGTATTTTGTTAATTGAATATAGAATTGAATTGAATATCCTGTACTGTATTACGTAATGTTGCGGTTGTTTTAATATTGAGTTTAAATGGCGCTTTGATGTTGGGCCGTCTCACTTTTCATTCTTATTCCAAGCGTAATATTTGCAATAAAATCTTGTATATAGAGCGTTTTCAAGTTTCATTTTGTTGTGTAATTATAGCTGGTTTAAGAAACAAAGAAATTTCTCTTCAGTCTTAGTTATTAGTTTACACGTCTTCTCCATCTGCCTAAAACCGAACCATAACTGATCACGATGGTCTAATTTTAGTTGGTAGGTTTTAACGACCACAACTGGCTCCAAGACGTCTTAAGTCGTCGTCTGCCGCAAATCCAGACACAATATAACTTTAATTTTGATACCCGTCCGACGACCCAACATTGCGAAAGCTGCTTAGCTTGCACGATCGCAACCGCACGTGCTTGCCTCTACGCCACGCGTTCTGTTCTGTTGTGGAGTCCGTTACAACTATCAATTAAAAATTTAAATTAAAATTAAAATTGTTTTATTTCAATAACAAATCAAATGTTAAATGTTGTGGTGACGTTCCTTGAGTGTGTGTGTGTATATCCGGATTAAGCAAATTTTCCGTATCTATATAACTAAGCGACTAAAGTTATGATGAAGGGTACATATTAAGTTTTTCATTAAGTTTGTTATATATGTGATTTATTATATGTACAAGTATGTTTTGCTGCTAAACAATATGTTAACCTATTGTTTAGCAGCAAAAGCTGTTTTGACTCATTTGAGGGGGAAAGCTCCCTTCTTCTTTTTATTAAACTTTGATCGTACCTAAGTTGTAGATTTATGTTTTTTGAGTATGGAATTTAGAACGTAAAGTTTTCGAACGGACAGAAGGTCCCCTTGTAAATAGTTCATTAGTAGAAAATCTGAATCGTAGAAAATACATCAACTTGAGCAAAGCCCTTTGAGTGCGCTTTAATTCCAGAAAGAAGACCGGCGAGAGTCGCCCTAATATTTTACGAAGTAGTACACTTTCGGAAACATGAAAATTAAATTAGATTAAATTCCTACAATTTACTTTTACGAACGTCTGATTTATCAAAGAAGGAGATAAAAAGATAAATTGTTCTCTAATCGCAAATAATTGACTGAACAAGACGCTTTCTATAGGGTAATAACTAAACGATTAAAACACTTTATACTCGTAAATACGTTTCATTTGACGCATTAGTCATGTAAACCAAGGCCATTTTTATTTACTTAGATAGGTACATCAAAGAAGGTACATATCATAATATTAAAAACTAATTAATATTTTGATAGAACACGGTAGGTCAGCATTTTAAATGAAGTATAAAGCATGAGCTGCTGATGAATTGACTGTATAAAGATAGATTCTTTTGATTTTCTGATTTAGAGACAGACATTGACCAATGAGTGACGTGGCTGTCAGTCACGTCACGTCATTTGACTTCACACATTTTCAGTTTCTTTCTGTGATAGATAATTTGTTCGTTGTGTTAAAAGTGGTTTTTTTCTTTGGATTTTCGCGTGTTTTATGGACTTTAGATTCTTGCTTTATTGCCCCCTGGATTTTGATTTGCAAATTATGTACCGTATGTTAACCCTCTGAGTGTCCGAGTATCTACCTAGGTATATAGGAGTATATAGGAGTAGGTATCTACCTAGATACCTACTATGTCTCTGATAGAATAATGGTTACTTTCGTTATTTGTCTTTGTTATTTATTACCTACCTATTCATCTATTTTATCATTTAATAATTATTTGCGTTGTTTTTAAATAAAAAGTTATAAAATAAATGATTTTTACCCTAACTTCTATATTTTTTGGTTATTTAACATATCTCTGTTGTCCCAACTTTAAAAACATAGAAACAATTAACTTTTTTGTTAGTCTAGCATAGTTCTTAAAGTACCATTTGATTTCATCCATGAACGGGACATATAAATCGAGGTCTGAAAGTACATAGAAGTTCGCCAGCCTCCTTTAGTTTTGGTAGCCCCACCCCATACAGGAATACAGTAACTTAGTACGGATTGAGCCAGAGCAACATAGATTCTATTAAGTAGTTCTCTATTAACCGTCCTTCATCTGTATCAAATAAAAATAAATATAAAAATACCAATAGTTCCTCCACTCAGAATAACATTGTAAAATCTGAGACTATCATGTTTAGTGATGAACTTGGGAAATCCATGGGCCAATTATTAAGTACGTATTTGAGACAAACTGTTACTAATTATTGTACGCCTGGTTTAACTTATGATATTATTAGAAAAATTATGAATTACAAATTCAATGAAAACACCACACTATTGGTTTTAGTGGGACACAGGGGAAGTATGGACAAGACTGAACTGTTAAAATGTTTTGATTTATTGTATTCATTAAATGTTTAAAATGTTGTTTTGTTCACACTTCCTTATAGCCAAAGCTTGCCACAGACTGAAAACAATATAAGACATAAAATAAATATGACATTACATACTCTGACTTTTAATAATAAGAATAAATTCCATTTAACTGACCTAAATAAGTATTTAGATAATAAATTATATTTGACAAAAGATAAAATTTATCTTAATAAATATCTTAAGAGACAGATAGCATTATCGCTATCATATTATATTCAATACTCAGCCAAAACTTTGGCTAGCCTATCTGCCCCTATTGGGCAGAATATTGACATTGTAAATTGTACTTTGGAATCTGTTCCAAATCAATCTGTTTACAATAATTTAAATTGATCTCTTAGAGATCAATTTAAATTATTGTACAATAGAGGACAACTCTTGCGAATTAAATATTAAGACAAATGAAATGTCCACCTTTATAAACATTATACATCAAAACATTCAGGGCTTTTCTGGAAAAGAATTAGAATTAGAATTATATATAAATGAAAAAAATGTACATGTATTATGCTTAACCGAGCACTGGTTAAAACAATGCGAACTGTTAGTAAGCATTGATAATTATAAAGTCATTAGTTCGTTCACAAGAGAGTCTGCTATAAGAGGTGGGTCACTGATATTAATTAACGATACATTACAATCAAAGGAGCGTAAAGACATAGTATCTCTCTCAGTTGAACGAAATATTGAACTATTGAAAATATTGAAATATTGAAACATTTTTCTCAAAAATTCCACTCATTACATCAAATAAATTAAATTCTTGTAAACATCTTGCCCAGTCTTTTCTTGTATCGAGTGTAAAAATATGTAATATTCGATTCAATTTTCACTATATTGATTCTGATATAATAATAAAAGCTTTTAGACAACTTAATATAAAAAAGACTGAGGATCTTTGGGGTATCTCCACTGATATTTTAAAATCTATAATATCTTCTATCGCGTCTAATTTAGCAATCATATTTAATAAATGCGTTGATGAATGTGTATTTCCAGATTTAATGAAGTACAGTAAAATTATACCGTTATTTAAAACAGGCGATAAAAGTGACCCATCTAATTTTCGGTCTATATCCATACTACCGGCTCTTAGTAAAATTTTTGAAAAAGTTATTTTTAATCAATTGCTGTCACATTTTACAGATAACCAGTTACTTCATAACAAACAATTCGGTTTCACTAAAGGTAGAAATACAACCGACGCGGGAGTTGCACTCATTAAGCATATTTTCGATGCATGGGAGCAGAAACAGGATGCGATAGGTATCTTTTGTGATTTATCGAAAGCTTCCGACTGTGTCGATCACGATACTTTATTATTAAAAATGGAACATTATGGTGTCTCAGACAACTCACTTACCTTATTGAAATCATACCTCACTGGCAGAGTTCAAAAAGTTAATATTAACGGTACTGATTCTTCTGGCGCCCCATTACTTATGGGGGTGCCCCAGGGTTCAATATTATTACCTCTTTTATTTCTCATTTATGTAAATGATCTACCTTACTACACCGAAGATCTTTGTGAGATAGTATTATTTGCTGATGACACCTCATTAATTTTTAAAGTTGATAGACATAGAGCAATATTTGACGACGTAAGTAATACTCTCTCTCAAATATTACATTGGTTTACCACTAATAACCTGCTGCTTAATGCAAAAAAAACTAAATGTGTGAAATTCACGATGCCCAATGTGAAGCAGGTTAATACCAGTATCACTATGAACGATGAAATAGTTGAAATAGTTAACTCGACAGTTTTTCTGGGTATTACCTTAGATCATAAATTACAATGGGGTTCTCATATTGCTGCCCTGACAGGAAGACTTAGCTCAGCTGCCTATGCGGTTAGAAAAATGAGGTCACTTACTGATGTAGAAACGGCAAGATTGGTTTACTTTAGTTACTTTCACAGCGTCATGTCGTATGGTATTTTATTGTGGGGCTCAGCGGCGACATTGAAACCATTTTTGTTTTACAGAAAAGAGCCATTCGAGCTATTTATAGCCTTAAGCCCCGTGATACGCTGAGAGAGTTATTTAAGCAGATTAATATTTTAACTGTAGCTTCACAGTATATTTATGAAAATATCATTTATGTTTATAAAAACTTAGATAAATTTGAAAAAAAAAAGTAATACCCATAATTTTAACACAAGAAATAAAAACATACTTGCTGTTCCAAAACTTAGACTCAATAAAGTTGGTAATTCATTTGTTGGGAAATGTATAAAAATATACAATAAAGTGCCTTTCACTCTAACAGAATTGCCACTACACAAGTTTAAGATAGAAATAAAACAAGGTCTAATGAAAAAAGGTTACTATAAAATTGATGATTATTTTAATGATAAGAATGTGTGGTCATCTTAGTCTGCTCGCCTGCACATGTTATTTCACATTGTAAGTAGTTACACTTTTTTATAAAAGGTTATTATTAAAGTCAAAGAATAATTAGATGATAAAACAGCCTGGTTGTAATAAAAAACACATTATACTCTATTTGTATCAATATACATAATAAAATTAATTTATATAATTTTTATACTGATATGATAGTTTTGAACAGTGTCCTACAGATAACAAACAGCGTTGCGTTAAATAGATCATTAAGTTTTTATTTAAAGTATCTTGAGTGTGTCATGCTCTCTTTATTGTCTCTGCGGTGGTGGCGTGTGCGTCGGGTCGTTACGTTCCCTAAAATATGGTTGAGCGAAGCGATGGCTGATTCATATGTCATACTCGTGAACGGGTGCCGCCTGTGGAGGCTGGTCTGCTCTTGCATACTTATCTTATTGTTAGTATTAATTACTATAGTTTGACTTTGTTTTTCTTAAACAATTTTTGACTTTTATTAGAGTACTGTAGTGGTACTGTATGACATTGTGGAAATTGAAACTTATACCGGATGTAAATTTGATATATTAGATTTGTTTATTTTTTTTGTTTTTTTTTTTACATGTTGTGGTTGTCTTCTATATTTTTTTGTGTTTATTTGTAATAGAAAGTGTCCTGCTATGATAGGGCATTTTTCAATTTTTATTTTTTTTGACGCTGTAAGGGAGAAAAGAGCTGGACACTTGCTGAGTTTCTTGCCGGTTCTTCTCAGTGCAAGATCTCCCGCCCAGAGTAGACTTACGAACCGATGGCATAGCGACATTCATAAGAGCTACTTGTAGCCTAAACTGAATAAATGATTTTTGAATTTGAATTTTTTTTTGAATTTGAACAACATGCCTGAGCTTTTTGAAAATCAATATGAGTTTTCTAATACTAACCATAATCATTTCGATGTTCAATGTTTGTCACATAACTCTTTAAACGACGAAGATCAAAACAAAATATAAACACGCTCGATAAATCTCCGATAAGTAAGGTCAATAGTGCATTTTAGTATAGAAACGAGGTTCCTACTCGCGATAAGAGTTGATATAATATATCGCGCGAGATTGAGTCGTGTGACGACGGGGAACAAGCGCAATGTTGCCGCGACAAATTGATTTGGTCCCCGACGCGCCTGTCTACGTCGCTGTCCCTGGAGGAATAAGCCGAGATGCAAGGTTACCACTAAAATTACCCAGTGCGATGGGTGAATTTTCTTTGAGGTATAAAAAATGGGTGTACGTACTAAATGTTACTTCACCTAAATACTTATTTTTGGAAGTTATTTTCAAACCTTGGTCAGCAAGTATAATTTGTATTTTTTTCTAAGTAGCTACTATTGAGTTTATTGCCGGGCTCTTTGCGATAGATGATCGTCATCATCATCATCATCATCGTGTATTCTCCAAGACTCAGGACTCTCCAAGAGCACGCGTATGATCCGATCTCGATAGATGGACTACGTTCAAATCCGGTGGTATACTATTATACACTATTATTATTACACATTGCTTATAAGCGGAAAGTGCCTTCTAGAAATTTTCCCCATGCATTTACTATCTCAGCAAACAGTTTATGCTATTGAAGTTAAAAAAAGTTTTAATACCTAATAACGCGTTTGGGACGATCTTCTTTAAATCTCTTTACTAAGATAGATTTTTCAACAACATTATTCTTTAGTTTAACAAACATCACAATATAAGGAAAATCCTACTCGGAGCGCCATTATAATATCACGGCTGCAATCTTTCACCATTTTGTCAACGAGCCGGGCTAAAGTCGGTTATCTTTAGCTAGCAACACCGGGCGTCCACCGAGAATTCAGCGCAAATAAGGCTGCCGGGGTGTCATCTCCCGTCCGTATCAACCGTGGAAGTGCCCGATAAATATTAACCGGCTCACGTTTTATAACAAAACACATCCAATGTTTTTTTTTAAATTCATAAATGCTTTCAAACTGAGAGTTAAATAATATGAAATTATTAAATTATGATGTAATTTTTACGATGTTTACGATTTGTACGAACGATGTACTATCTAAGTATATTTTAAAAAGTAATCTATGTACCTCCTCCTTCTTTTTGAAGTCGGTCAAAAATTTAAATAAAAATACTTGCCAGTATAAACCTGAAAGTATCCTATAAAATCATATTTTTACAAAATAAATAAAAAACACTTCCCTACTTTTAAAACAATAAAATTGAAAGTGCGAACTGCCATTAGACATGTAACAGTGTTAAAAAAATGTTGTCAATTACGTTGTTTTATTATCTAAGTACACTTTTAATAAAATTAAGTACACATTCGGATCAACAGTGGAAGTGCCCGTTAAATATTAATTCGGTTTCGCGTTTTATAACAAAACAAATTCAATGATTTTTTATTAGTTAACTGTACCTAATATAGTGAATAATTTGTTGTTAATGACGATAATAATAACTAAGTATACACTAGAAAATGAAAACATTCCATAATTAGCCCTAATTTGCTAAGTATTGGTTATCTGCTCACTTTTAAAGTAGTAATTAGAAATTGTTATGGAGTAAGTTAAAAGTTGTTATGAACAATAGAAAGTTTCATCCGTTTGAAGTATCTAATTGCACCTGATTGTAAAAATATTGTACATCTTTTGTGAGAATTGAAGTTACAGACTTTATAATAAAATTTGAAAATTTCCTAATGCTTTGTGTAAATTTGCCAAATTTAGCAAATTAAATTTGCAAAAAAATTAATTGCCATTTCAGGAGTTGTACTGTTTGTAAAACTAAAAAACTTGTCTCAAATAGTCTGACGAAGTGGACTTATAAGGAAACGGAACGGTTGCTGTGCTAAAGATTACCGATTTTTTATTGTAAGATTCTTTGTAATTTAAGTAAATTAGTTATATAAATTTTACTTTCAATACTTTTTTCAAACTTTTAATCAGTTAATTTTATTTAAATTTTTGTCTGTTTTCTGTTTTGTCAATAAAACATGTGGAAATCTTTTATTTTTCCCCACAGGTCAGGCAATGCCTAGTGTGGGGGCTTGCAAAATGTTTTGAAAACTGAAAAGGGAAATGAAAATTATATACTTACTTACTTAAATCTTTGTCAATAGTGAATCATCATCATCATCATCATCATCAGCCTACACACGTCCACTGCTGGACATAGGCCTCTCCAAGTGCACGCCACTGAGCACGATCCGCGATGATGGCTGGCAAGAGCTGGATGAGAGTAGCCGCGGATCGTGCTCAATAGTGAATCCTATGACCAAATTATTATTTTTGTGTAATATCATCATAAGTAATAATATTTTATGTTGTTATCATTATCAGTATAATAACAGACTTAGTAATGGCGTTTCACATAATCAAGTGACCTTCATAACCGAAGATACCCTTCACCATTAACAAGTAGGTATTCCTTTTTATTATATTTATTAACTTTGTTCACTATCAAAATGAAATTATATCTTAGCTACTTACCCACCGATTTATTTCGCACACACTAGAAGAGATCACTGAGTACACTGTTACTTTATCAAACGCGCTCAGCTTATGCTGTCGTTATGAGAACTGGCATATCATTGTGTCAGTTTCGTTTATATACTTAACTTAATTAACTCCATTATCGATGAGACGATAGCTATTTTTAGGGTTCAATAATGGAATATATTTTTTGCATATTTCACCTGTAGGTATACATACATCTTTTTCGCCTACCCTACTCAATTTGATTCAAAGACAAAAACTAGACAACATTTAAGTAACAAATTAAGGTGGTAGTTTTTGGATCTGATCAGTTTATAACCTGACTAACCCTTTAACCAAACATCATTTTTTATAAGTTTAGATAATTACGAGTTTAGTTAGTAAGTTAATAGATAAATAAGTTAATTATGAGTTTAGTTAATAAGTTCAGTTAATTACCTTATAAGAAAAAATAAGTTTTTATTCCAATAGTCTGATTGTCTGTGAATCCTTCTCACTTGCCATTTGTTTACATTTAGAGAAGGAATATTTTAAACGTCTATAGCTTTTATCACCATGAAATAAAGTACTATGTCATGGAATGACCTAAGATAACTAAGAGAAAACGTCATGAAAATATTGATTAACTATGGTGCAATATACATTAACTACACTCGAGAGCAATGGATCCGGGTCACTTAAAGAAACCTATATCTTGGAAACTAAGAATGCTAGCTTAATGAAATAAATTGTGTTTAAACAATAAAATACTCCTTAAATGAAAGTAATTAAATTTATGACTCACTACATTTTATTTGCAAAAAACTGCTGATCTCGCCTTTAAAACAAAAATAGGAGACATGAAATTTTTTAACAACATTACGATTTTCTTGAATTTTAATACTTCGTATTGCCTCCTCGTGCTTCCATTACTGCGTTTACGCGGTTTGGCATGCTGTACACCAAATTCCATATACGATTTTGGGGAATATTCTCCCATTCCTCTGTAAGTGCAATTTAGAGCTTACGAAGCGTGATTGGAGGAGGGTTTCCTTGTTTGACGCATCTCCCTAGCTCGTCCCTAGCATGCTCGATCGGTTTGATATCCGGGCTGCGTGCTGGCTACTCCATACGAGTAATGTTCATCGCTTGAAGGTAGTCATTCACAATCAAACCTGTTTGAGGTTGGGCATTGTCATAAAAAAAATAGCATCCTCACCCAAATTGACCATAAATGGACCAACGTGTTCATTAAGGATTTCTTCCACATATCTTACGCTAGTTAATGAGCCGTTTTCTATGTACACCAGTTCTGTGGGAGTCTCAGAAGAAATTCCGGCCCACACAAGTACAGACCCACCAGCTCAGCGTAGTCTACTTTTTCTTCAATGCATGCTTGCTTGAATCTTTCCCCTGGTCTTTTATACACTCTGTGTCTTCCATCGTGCTTGTAGAGCATAAATTTTATTTCGACGGAGAACATAACTTTAACCAATTTACAATAGTCCAATTTAAAAGGTTCTGGGCATATTTTAGTCTTGAAATACGATGCACACGCTCCAGTTTATTTACGTCGTAATAAAGAATCACAAATGAGTACTCGGTTCATAAGGTTTCTTTCAGTGAGCTCGTGAGGTACCCAAATATCGAGCTTTTTTGTATACCCAGTTTTTTTCAAATACGCCAAAACTATTTTGCGAGCAATTCCCAGTTCTTCAGCTACGTCGTAACTACTGATATGCCGATATTGCTCCACTTTTTTAAAAATGGCATCCATTTTATCCGTACTAGGGGGGCGACCAGAGCGACGTGCATCTTTGACATCAAAATTTCCGGATTGAAAACGCTTAAACCAAATTTGTGCTACTCTCACAGACACTGCACTAGGTCCATAAACATCGCAATTTTTTATCGCGGCTTGCGTTGCATTTTTACCTTTTTTGTAGTAACTTTTTAAAATGTGTCGAATTTCTTCATTGGATTCACTCATCTTGACAGTAAGAAAAATAAATGAAAATCACACATTTTCCTAATTTAAATTTGGAATTATCTTCTACCGATGGCACTCTGCCGCTAAAAAGCAGTAAAAAAAAAAATCTGTGAAAAAACTCAGTGCTTACGTCAGCCTTCCCGGTAGCATAATGGTCAGTGCAGCCGCTCGGATTGCGGAAGACCCAGGTTCGGTTCCTGGCTGGCTCGGGTAGGCATTTAATTTTTTTCACTGTAATTTATAAATATTTTATTCAGCTTCAGTGCAGCAATGGGGATATGCAAACTGTCAAACTCTGGTCTTCAATTTAGTACATTAAACGCTAGGATTTGCTGGAATGCGAATTAAATTAAATTTGGAATTTGCTGAACTCCATTCTGGTTGAAAGTCTATGCTCAGTAGTGGATGCTTTAGGGTGCTTTTACACCAGAGCTGTGCGAGATAGCTAAGCGATGTTTGTCTAACCAGTAGACCCCAGAGGCGATTGCTGTTCCAACTTGGAGAAAGAAAACTCCCTTCTCCAACACTAATGGCAGTGCCGCGAACTGGACTGGAGATTGTATCGCGGGTTATTTAAGCGGGGCGTGAAAACGCATTTATGCAGGCCGCAATAGTGTGAGCCTTCGGCATAGCGTGGTAGCGCTGTGATGAATGCTTTCACTTCTTGGGCTTCACTGGCTGCTTTTCATCAGGCAGAATGAAACCATTTTGGCGTGCCACAATAAAAAAAAATCTGGAGATTGTATCGTAAAGTACATAGTAGGTATGGAACAACTTATAGACATACATTTTTACTTTTTTATTTTCAAGTGCTGCACTGAAGCTAAATTAAATATTTATAAATAGCGGCGCGCTGTGCCGCTATTAGCACTCAAAAATACAAAAAGCAGTGACAAAATTCAGCGCTTACATCAGCCTTCCCGGTAGCATAGCGGTCAGTGCAGCCGCTCGGATTGCGGAAGACCTAGGTTCGATTCCTGGCTGGGTCGGGTAGGCGTTTAATTTTTTCACTATATTAATAAATTTTATAAATATTTGACGCGATGTATCTCAATACATATATCTTTGGAGGCCGTGTATCATCCAGATGTCTAGGGTTCATTTCCCAAGTCGAATATGTGTGTATCTTGAGTGTGTCATGCTCTCTTTATTGTCTCTGCGGTGGTGGCATGTGCGTCGGGTCGTTACGTTCCCTAAAATATGGTTGAGCGAAGCGATGGCTGATTCATATGTCATACTCGTGAACGGGTGCCGCCTGTGGAGGCTGGTCTGCTCTTGCATACTTATCTTATTGTTAGTATTAATTACTATAGTTTGACTTTGTTTTTCTTAAACAATTTTTGTCTTTTATTAGAGTACTGTAGTGGTACTGTATGACATTGTGGAAATTGAAACTTATACCGGATGTAAATTTGATATATTAGATTTGTTTATTTTTTTTTGTTTTTTTACATGTTGTGGTTGTCTTCTATATTTTTTGTGTTTATTTGTAATGGAAAGTGTCCTGCTATGATAGGGCATTTTCTAATTTTTATTTTTTTTGACGCTGTAAGGGAGAAAAGAGCTGGACACTTGCTGAGTTTCTTGCCGGTTCTTCTCAGTGCAAGATCTCCCGCCCAGAGTAGACTTACGAACCGATAGCATAGCGACATTCATAAGAGCTACTTGTAGCCTAAACGAATAAATGATTTTTGAATTTGAATTTGAATTTGAATTGTGTTTATGATTATCGGAAGAATAGTTTTTTTTCATATCTTACGGGTAAGCTTTTGCCTTTGTTTCACCTGATGTTGATGATAAGGCCGAAGGTGGAAGCACACTTCACGCGGAATCCTCAAATACTGAGGCACTGGTTATCTTATCTCTAGCTGCCGGAACACAACAATGCTACAAACATTGTTGTTATGTTATGGCGACATATTTAGATAAGATGGTGGTAAGTTGCTAGCCAGGCGGGCAAACAAGCCCTTGAAGGTGTCGCTTTTAGTGATAAGGCTGCCCTTTGTAAGACTCCAATTTTAATTAAAAAAAAAACAACATTTGTGTTTTTGTAATTTGTTCGCAACAAAATTTGCGTTAAAAGTTATATAAACATTTTCCAATTTTAATTTTAAATTCTTCGTTAACATGTATGTGTTTTTTAGGTGTACAATAAAGTATTTTATTCTTTATTCTTATTCTTATTCCGCCAACCAAACCGAGTACACAAACATGTAGCCGCTGGGAATCGAACCCGCTTAAGGATGGCCGCGCTATCGCATTAGGTTAAGAAAACCAGTAATAGTAGTGTAAGGTTTTAGTAAATAAATAAATAAAATTATTCAAACAATCTTTACAATGTCATTTAAATCTGACGAAGAATAGAAAATGCTTCTTATTATGATAGGCTATTATATTTTTTCCATTTTTTCCAGGCTTTCTCTTTATCATTAAATAAATGTTTATACATTACGTGTGTTTAAGTGGTAATTAAGTGGACGTGAAAACCATATTGGATACTTAGTAGATTTTATAAGGCTTGTAGGTATATGCTCTCTAATTATTTCAAATATTCTTTCATAAAAAAGCTGATCGAGTTCTCCAAGGAACCACGATTAAGTCTGTTTTATTAATTTGTTCATTAATCAGATCATAGTTTCCTCTAAAGAAACGATATAAATATCATATAATAATAAACAGCACATCACCTATACCTAGTATAGGTGATGTGCTGTTTTTGCAGTTTGATCTAAAGGTAGTCAAAACCATAAAGTTTTGGTATATTAACTTTATGGCCAAACCCAAAATGGTGGATGATGGTTATCTACGGGTGCTAATGGATATTGTGGTAGGGTACAAGTACAAATCTCAACGTTGGATATAAATAAGTCTAAAATACGATTCAAGCTATTTTTTATTACGTCAAATTGTGAACTATATGAGTCGATCGTAAAAAGTCAAACATTATTTTTGTTATCAAGTAGATATCACCAGTTGAATGAGGTACATATGACTTACTGGAATCGTATTCGTGCCAATCAATTTCAGGGATGTTGAAGTCTCCTATTACTTAAAATGAATCGATCCAAAGCCTTGTCAAATATTTCCCAGTAAGAATATGATTCGATGTCTGATGTCTGTTTTGAAGGAATATACACCCCGAAAATAAGCAGTCCCTACCACATATACTAAACTTGAGCAAAACATAATCAATGATGAATTCGATCCCTATCACATCTATACACGATATATCGGGAATCCACACATTCACAATCATTTATATTCGATACCAACCATGTTTCCGTAAGTATAATCACGTCCTAGCAGTTAGCCAGAATATTAGTAAATATTGTATTAAGTTTCATTCTAAGTCCCCTACAGTTTTGGTAGTAAATCATAATTTTATTAGCCATTTTTACATTTATAATTCAAAGGAATAGTCTTAAAATGTTAATAAAGTTAAGATTTGATATGGGAAGTGTTGTTTTAAACTTTGTTTTGGTATTTTTCGTTAGACCAAATAGTAAATATTTTATCATTTCCCTACCAGGAGGCATGTGGCAGTAAGGCTAGATGGAACAGGGGATAGATAATACTAGTAGGGAATAATGGAAAAATAAGTCCATATATCCCTACCGGGGGGATAGTTAGTAGAGATATATGGATTTTTTTCCACCCATCTCTACCAGTGGGAACCGGTGGAAAAATAATCCACCTATCCCTACCAGTGGAGATAGCCTGGTAGGGATAGGTGGAACAGGCGAAATATATTTGCTTTAGGTAGTACTAAGGTAATTGTCTGTAGTTGGTTCAATCCCAAATTATGTTCCTCAATAACTTAAAAAATAATAATTCTATAATACATTAGAATCTTCCAGACTGGTCATTCTCAACTGTATTTATTTTTTCAATTACTACTAATTGAATCTAAAATCAAATCAAATCAAAATTTATTTATTTCTCATCACAAGGTATAGGTATAAAAAATACGTAGGATAAAGAAATTAAAATAAAAATGACACATACAAAGTAAATAGAACCCATAAGTATCCCTTGTGAGAGACTGGTGCTTGCGATAGGTTTGAAAAAAAAACCCGTAAGCCACAGGTCACCAGGCCCTATTCCACGGACTTCGAGTTAACTATAACTATATGAGCTAACTTATTAATACTATAACAAATAAACAAATAAATGAAATAAATGATGTTGCAAGCCCCTGAGTGAGAGATATTGTATATTGTGTAAAAGAGTGAGTGTGTAATCTCTTTACCTTACATTTTTGTTAGTTTTCTGTACTAACCAGGACCTCTAAAGTCTTGTTGGTTGGCAATACCTACCTATTGTCAATATTATTGTGGGGATTTTTAATAGAGTTGTTAATGTTTCGAATGACAATTATTATTCTGGAAAAATATTTAACACCACTAAATTCATATTTGGGTGTTTTTCCTAAAATTAAAGCAACCTAGCTGTAAGGTGCGGTCATAAGTTAGTTTTTTGAAATTTGAAAAGGTAAAATTTTGTGAGATGTAGTAGAATATGGTCTTTAGTTTTTGTGAAGAGGATTGTTGTTTTCTTAGATGGATTTTTCCTAGGCAAAATCCTACTCTAAAAAGGGGGATATGCAAAATGCAACACTTTCGCCGATCCAATCTAAATGAACGGCGTAAAATTTGTAAAATCCTTAGTACATACTTACTGATTGTCATACACTTTAATAATAGCTTTTAATGAATAACTAAACAAAATAAATATATACAAACAAATACATTAAAGACAAGGCAAAACTAGTGTGGTAAATGGTAGGATAAATGATACTCAAGGAAAACATAATGTCGTTCTCAATTTGAGAAAAAGAGACTAAACAATGATTAACTAAATAAATGCTTAAATAGTGTTTATTTGTAAGGGGGTAAGAGTCTAAACTTCTTTCGTCTTCCCTGTGTGGTGCCGGGGATAAAGAATCGCACCACCCCATCTCAACCCGTGGGTGTCGTAAAAGGCGACGAAGGGACCATTCCAGAGGATGGGCAGCAGCATCTCTCTGAGGTTACCTTCAACCTACTGCGATCGTCAACCCGCCTGCCAAGCGTGGCGATTATGGCAAATTCCCCCCATGATATGCACACCAGCAAAAACCGGTCCCTAGTCCCCGGCGGCCCTGCTAGTCCCAGCTACGATAGCGGCCAAGGCAGCGACGGGGCAGGTGGTGCTCAGAATCTCCGGCAGAGAACTGGCTACCGCCAACAACGTACTCCGGCCCTGGCAACATTTAACACATGCACATTACGGACTGACGAAAAGATTTACGAAGGAGGAAGAATTGAGCAAGATACGGTGGGACATAGTTGGCTCTCTAATTATTTCAAATATTCTTTCATAAAAAAGCTGATCGAGTTCTCCAAGGAACCACGATTAAGTCTGTTTTATTAATTTGTTCATTAATCAGATCATAGTTTCCTCTAAAGAAACGATATAAATATCATATAATAATAAACAGCACATCACCTATACCTAGTATAGGTGATGTGCTGTTTTTGCAGTTTGATCTAAAGGTAGTCAAAACCATAAAGTTTTGGTATATTAACTTTATGGCCAAACCCAAAATGGTGGATGATGGTTATCTATGGGTGCTAATGGATATTGTGGTAGGGTACAAGTACAAATCTCAACGTTGGATATAAATAAGTCTAAAATACGATTCAAGCTATTTTTTATTACGTCAAATTGTGAACTATATGAGTCGATCGTAAAAAGTCAAACATTATTTTTGTTATCAAGTAGATATCACCAGTTGAATGAGGTACATATGACTAACTGGAATCGTATTCGTGCCAATCAATTTCAGGGATGTTGAAGTCTCCTATTACTTAAAATGAATCGATCCAAAGCCTTGTCAAATATTTCCCAGTAAGAATATGATTCGATGTCTGATGTCTGTTTTGAAGGAATATACACCCCGAAAATAAGCAGTCCCTACCACATATACTAAACTTGAGCAAAACATAATCAATGACCGATGCCAGACAGCTGTCCCCGTCACCAGCGTCGTCCAGCCGGCCCTGGGTGCGGTGCGCGTCGAGCCGGACACGCCTGGCCTGCAGCTCGCGACGCACCGCCATTGCCACCAAGACGCCGCGCCGCGCCGCCACCGTCTCGCTTCCCAGTGAATTCGATCCCTATCACATCTATACACGATATATCGGGAATCCACACATTCACAATCATTTATATTCGATACCAACCATGTTTCCGTAAGTATAATCACGTCCTAGCAGTTAGCCAGAATATTAGTAAATATTGTATTAAGTTTCATTCTAAGTCCCCTACAGTTTTGGTAGTAAATCATAATTTTATTAGCCATTTTTACATTTATAATTCAAAGGAATAGTCTTAAAATGTTAATAAAGTTAAGATTTGATATGGAAGGTGTTGTTTTAAACTTTGTTTTGGTATTTTTCGTTAGACCAAATAGTAAATATTTTATCATTTGCCTACCAGGAGGCATGTGGCAGTAAGGCTAGATGGAACAGGGGATAGATAATACTAGTAGGGAATAATGGAAAAATAAGTCCATATATCCCTACCGGGGGGATAGTTAGTAGAGATATATGGATTTTTTTCCACCCATCTCTACCAGTGGGAACCGGTGGAAAAATAATCCACCTATCCCTACCAGTGGAGATAGCCTGGTAGGGATAGGTGGAACAGGCGAAATATATTTGCTTTAGGTAGTACTAAGGTAATTGTCTGTAGTTGGTTCAATCCCAAATTATGTTCCTCAATAACTTAAAAAATAATAATTCTATAATACATTAGAATCTTCCAGACTGGTCATTCTCAACTGTATTTATTTTTTCAATTACTACTAATTGAATCTCTTTACCTTACATTTTTGTTAGTTTTCTGTACTAACCAGGACCTCTAAAGTCTTGTTGGTTGGCAATACCTACCTATTGTCAATATTATTGTGGGGATTTTTAATAGAGTTGTTAATGTTTCGAATGACAATTATTATTCTGGAAAAATATTTAACACCACTAAATTCATATTTGGGTGTTTTTCCTAAAATTAAAGCAACCTAGCTGTAAAGTGCGGTCATAAGTTAGTTTTTTGAAATTTGAAAGGGTAAAATTTTGTGAGATGTAGTAGAATATGGTCTTTAGTTTTTGTGAAGAGGATTGTTGTTTTCTTAGATGGATTTTTCCTAGGCAAAATCCTACTCTAAAAAGGGGGATATGCAAAATGCAACACTTTCGCCGATCCAATCTAAATGAACGGCGTAAAATTTGTAAAATCCTTAGTACATACTTACTGATTGTCATACACTTTAATAATAGCTTTTAATGAATAACTAAACAAAATAAATATATAGAACAAATACATTAAAAACAAGGCAAAACTAGTGTGGTAAATGGTATGATAAATGATACTCAAGGAAAACATAATGTATGCTTTAATAAATATTGCAGAGATTTTAATTTACTTACATAAAACTTTTGTACACCTACTCAACTACAATTGGTATCCATTATTAAAACTAATCAACAGGACCTTACAAGACCTAGAACGTGATTTTAATATAGTGCGATGTATTCATATTATTCTTGAGAAACAATCTAAAGTGATTACTTTTTGAGCGCTATCAAAGCGTCCGCTATCCCATCAACAATAGCATCCACGACTTGCTCGGTAGAGTTGATGCCCATCACGCCGATACGAAGCGCCTTGCCCACCGTTGGTCCTATCCCAGCGAAGATTAGGACGTTGTGTCTGGAAGAAGCAAAAAAGGACCCTAAAAATACATCATAAAGGCGTTGCATGCGCGTTGCTTTTTAACACGTTAACAGTCCGGTGTACCATATGTGGTACACAGGGAGCGGTTCCGCCGAGTTAGTGTACCCTATGAGGCACACGTGCCCTTATTATACTCTATGGGCTCTAGAACCACGGACTTGTCAAATTAGTTAGTGTTTTCTTTGTGGACTTGTGGCCAAGGGATCAATAGAAAAAGTCAAAAACATGTCATCGTCAGTTATTTGGACGTCGAATAATAATTTTACCGCATCTGTGGTCTAGTAGATAAGACCGCCGGTTTAGACCCAGAGGTCCCGGGTTCGATTCCCAGCGGGGGGTATATGTTTGTGTACTCGGTTTGGTTGATGGTAGGGCTTGTATGTCCGCCTGGCTAGCCACCACCATCTTATCTAAATATGTCGCCATAACATCAATGTTTCTAGCATTGTTGTGTTTCAGCAGCTAGAGATAAGATAGCCAGTGCCTCACTAGTTGAGGATCCCGGGTGAAGTGCGCTCCCATCTTTGGCCTTATCATCACTTAACATCAGGTGAGATCAAGGCACTGTGCTTACCGTTAATATAAAAAAAAAATAGCCAAAAAATATGAATACTCATATGGACATATAGTGTGTTTCGGAACGCTTGTATGGGGACTGTTAACGTGTAAAGGTGAGTATGGGCTGTACTGCAGAAGGTGAACTTCCGATTCCGTGTCCGTGAGAGGGTCTATGTGTGCGTTACTCGAATGCGGTATGTACTAAGCCTACTTTCTGGGTCTCTTTATTATGTGGTATGTATCCATTATGTTCTGCTCCTGCCCTCTGACTATGAGCTTTTATAGCAGTATTATTGCAGTAGTGGAAAAGAGACGCGAGTATATTCGCCGCTACACGCGTCTCGTTTTCACAACTGCAATAATACTGCTATAAGAGCTCGTGGTTACCCCCCGTAATAGCATAAAATAGCAGTCTGTTATCTAAATCATTGTCTTTGTATAGTAATGTTTGTCGAATAGGTAATTTAAATTCAATATCATAAGGTTTTGTGTGTATTCTTTCTGAAATTTTGCTGAAGCGATAACTTTGTCTGTCATTGTCACTCCGTTTTAATTTTTGTTTAAGTTTTTGTTGAATGTATATTCCTCAGAACAATAATTTAGTATTTTTTTCCTTTAATTGATGGCTTCGTGCGATTAGCACATTTAGCCAGTGTCAGAGTAATTTTTCTTACAAGTAATAAAAATAAACAATATTTCCTTCTTTTAGAAGATGATGATGATTGATAATAGAAATGAGAAGTGAGAAATGATATACTCTCCAGCCCCTCGAGTATCTTAGTAAAGATGAGGGGCTTTACTAAGTTCTCGGGCGGACTTCTTGAGAGAATTTGAAAAGTGAAGTTGCACTATTTTGTTTCATTTGCCAACACTCATTCGCACTTAAGAACACTAAACGGTTAATAATCCACCATTATTCCACATTAATACTCGACATAACACAAATTTTAGAAAATAAAACAAAACCGCAGATATGACTATTCACTTTCCCGCCAAGAAGTCCAATTTAGTTATTGTTCTGAGGTATATTCCGTTTTAAATAATAGAGGAAGGGATTCGGAATATACAGCCAATATTTTTTTAATCAATTTATTCCATTTTTGATAAGGCTGCTATTTTTGTTTTTAGTACTTTTTTTTAATTTTATTTTTGTGTGTTACCTTTGTGTTGCTATCGCTGTATCACCTAAACTGGTTCCGACAGAAGACAAGCGCTAACCTCAAGGCTAGCATTTTGCTGAGTCAAAACCGTTTTGACACACTGCTATGCTTTTTTCCATTTTTATCTGTATGTTTGAACTGTTCTGTCCCAAATAAATTTCATTTCATTTCATAATAATGGATACGTTCCCAAACATTACACCCTCCATGTTAGAGCACATAATTCGACTTCAGAGACTCCATTAGAATTCCACAGAAACATGAGGTTTTTGATGTAAGAAAGAAGAAAGAAAAGCGTGGTAGAACTAACTCACAACAGCACAGCTTAATTTCTAACGTAGTAGGCATACCTACTTATCAGTAGCAAAGTTGAAAATGCTTGAATAAAATTTCTTAGCTACTAAATCTTTCGTAATAGACTTTAGATCGCATGCAAATAGATAATGAACGTTTTTGTTGATGCCTTTCAACTTTATATTTAATAAAGATTCATTAGAACCTAATGTTGGCATAAAAGTTTTTAAAAAATCTTTGAAGGTTGTATGAATTACCGTGTTGTATAGAGCCTATTGAGAGTGAGCGAATTCTAGACTACATACACGACCGAACACAAGAAGCTTAATTCAACTCTAAGAACTTACTTCTCTCTAATGTACTTGACGACGTCTAGGTAGTCATATCCCTTGGGCAGCACCACAGTTGTGGCTGTAGCCAGCCGATCCTCGACCTTCGGTATCAGCAACTTCACGGGCAGTTCCGAGAGGCGTTTGTGGAAGTACGTGTTGATCCTTGCGTGCCGTTCCCAGGATACTGGGAGGGTCTCCTTGGCTAACTCTTGGAGGCAACTCCGGAGGGCCCACAGCAAGGGAGAACTGAGGGTGTGGTGGTATCTGTTGATGGATTAATACGTTGAATATCGGATAGTTTATAATTATAAGCAGAAGAAGCTGAGCTCAAAATAATTTTTTTTACAACATGATAAAAGTTTCGGTAGACTAATGGATAGATAGATAAACACTTGATTGCTTACACTATTATAGACAATACAAAAACCAGAAAAATTAAAAATAAAAGTAAGCAAAGGCGGTCTTATCGCTTAAAGCGATCTCTTCTAGACAACCTTTGTGGCATAGGACAAATAAGGAGACAATAAGAGGTAGTGTACCGGCAAATATTAAATTTAAAAAATTAAATCTTTAGATAGATATATTTGTTGCATAGATGGCGGGTTGAATGCGAGATATCTCGGTTCAATTCCCACAGCTTCGTAATACTACTGAAATTACACTTTTTACACAGGCATATTAGCTTTCTAGGTGGGTCTAGGACTGTTTTTAATGTGTTAATGGTGCATTCATATTATAATTGTAAATACTGGAATACTGAATCAATTCCAGACATTTTTATAAAGGTTATTCTATTTCCTAATAAGTCTACATCTTGTAAAGTTTATTGTAAAAGTAAGTAAAAAGCTTATAACTGTCCCAAAGCTGGGCACTGACCCCTCCGTCACTGAAATCAAGTCGTCACTACAATTATTGGGTAATAATCTTAAAATACAATGACTCCATCGTTGAACATTCGAATCAAACTAATTTAAAATGTAAGCTAACGCAATAAGGCTTTTTTTTAATGACCATAGACACATACTCTTACCGTCGTTTAGTCACAAATTAAAATAGTTGTTTAGCTCTCACTCTCAACAATAACAACTTACTTCCTCGTGTTGCCATAGCAGTTCCATTGTAGAGCCAACAATTTGACATCGAAGTAAAACGATGGTTTGTGCTCAATCTTATTCATTTTCTCTCTGAGGAAAATAAAAATTGAAAACATACGAGTTTATTAAGATTTTTGTATAGCATCGTAAGTATACTTTGAAAATATTCCAGAGGATGGGCAGCAGCATCTCTCTGAGGTTACCTTCAACCTACTGCGATCGTCAACCCGCCTGCCAAGCGTGGCGATTATGGCAAATACCCCCCATGATATGTACACCAGCAAAAACCGGCCCCTAGTCCCCGGCGGCCCCGCTAGTCCTAGCTACGATAGCGGCCAAGGCAGCGACGGGGCAGGTGGTGCTCAGAATCTCCGGCAGAGAACTGGCTACCGCCAACAACGAACTCTGGCCCTGGCAACATTTAACACACGCACATTACGGACTGACGAAAAGATTTACGAAGGAGGGAGAATTGAGCAAGATACGGTGGGACATAGTTGGATTATCTGAAGTCCGAAGAGAGGGGGAGGACTCGATAATCCTCAAGTCCGGTAACTTGCTCTATTTCCGGGAAGGCGAACAACTGTCCTAAGATGGTGTCGGGTTCATCGTCCACAAGTCCCTTGTAAACAACGTTGTCGAGACCGGGAGTGTGTCGCCTAGGGTAGCAAACCTTATACTCAGAATAACCAAACGGTATTCGTTGAAGGTCATACAGGTTTTTGCTCCTACTACGACACACCCTGACGATGAGGTGGAAGCTACATATGAGGACATCTCTAGAGCCAAACAAGCCTCCAAAACTCATTACACCGTTGTCATGGGAGATTTTAACGCAAAACTGGGCAAACGAAGCGGCGATGAGATGAGAGTGGGACGATATGAGGTTGATAATCAGAACTCTCGGGGCCAACTGCTGGCGGACTTTCTTGAGAGGGAGGGCCTCTTTATGATGAACTCCTTTTTCAGGAAGGCTGAACACCGCAAGTGGACCTGGATGAGTCCCGATGGTGCAACAAAAAACGAGATTGATATTATCATGTCGACGAGGAAGCAAATATTCAATGATGTCACTGTGATCAATGCGTTTAAAACTGGCAGCGATCACCGGTTGGTAAGAGGCACATTGAATATCAACGTAAAGCTGGAAAGACGATCGATTGGTAAAGTCTACGCTCCGTCCTGCACCCATCCAAATCCAAAACCTTGGTTTGTGAAAACTGTCCAAACGGTTGGGTCCAAGTTGTTTAAAACCCACCGTGTAAAAGGAACCAAAAAGTTCTCAGACCATACCCTAAAACTAATGAAAGAGCGGCGTGCAATGTTTCTGCTTTTCTCAGGTGATGCGTCTCAGTTTCGGCGGCTAAATAGGCAGATCTCGAAGTCTATGACTCGCGACACGCGCCAATTTAATACTAACCGTATTAAAGAGGCCATTGAGCGGTACAAAGGTTCAAAAGTGTTCGCAAGAGATCTGGGTATTGGGCAGTGCCAACTGACGACGCTGAAAACCGATGACGGCAGACCTGTCAGGTCCGATGTTATGGGAGAGGTCGAGAAGTTCTATGGACAGCTTTACACATCCACACGGCCACTTGTACAAAGCTTAGCTAAAGACCCCAGAGCTAAGTTAACCCGGCACTATACCGAAGACATCCCGGACATCAGTCTATACGAAATTAGTATGGCTCTCAATCAGCTCAAAAACGGCAGGGCACCAGGTGCTGACGGAATTACGGCCGAGCTTCTGAAAGCAGGCGGAAGACCGGTACTCGTAGCTCTTCAGAAGCTATTTAATTCCGTCGTACTAGGGGGCAGAACGCCAGAGACGTGGCACGAAGGTATGGTGGTACGGTTCTTCAAAAAGGGCGACAATACCCTGCTCAAGAAATACAGGCCCATCTCACTTCTAAGCCACGTCTACAAGCTGTTTTCGAGAGTCATAACGAATCGTCTCGCACGCAGGTTCTTCAGGTTGCAGACTTCCAGCCTATCGAACAAGCCGGTTTCCGAAAAGGCTTCAGCACCATAGACCACATACATACGTTGCGCCAGGTTATACAGAAGAACGAAGAGTATAACCAGCCTCTTTGCTTAGCGTTTGTGGACTATGAAAAAGTTTTAGAACATAAACTGTCCTCATGTAACTGTTCTCATGTAAAAATGGGAGTTCCACAAGGGTCAATTCTTGGTCCTTTTCTATTCTTGATTTATATTAATGACTTGCCATTCTTTGTAGAGAACTTCAGTGAAATTGTATTATTTGCAGATAAAACTTCACAAATTTTTAATGTAACTAGGTGTAGGACTAATTATGAAAATATAAATAAAGCTCTTTCAGAGGTACTCCGTTGGTTTACTATTAATAATTTACAGCTTAACGCTAAGAAAACCAAATGTAAAATATTACCAAATGTCAGAAATGAACCAACCGATTAGGTAGATCCTACAGTCTTTTTAGGCATAACTCTTGACTCAAAACTTCAATGTAATCGGTAAACTCAGTTCTGGTGATTATGCCATTAGAAAAATTAGGCAGTTAACAGACGTTGAAACTGCTAGAACAGTTTATATTAGTTATTTTTATAGTGTCATGTCGTATGGCATCCTACTATGGGGAACAGCGAATCGAGCAATAAGAACAATCTATAAACTAGGATCACGAACTTCCTTAAGAATTTTTTTTAAGGAGATTGGTGTCCTGACAGTTGATCTCAATATGTTTATAATTAAATATTTATAAAATACAGTGAAAAAATTAAACGCCTACCCGACCCAGCCAGGAATCAAACCCGGGTCTTCCGCAATCCGGGCGGCTACACTGACCGCTATGCTAGCGGGAAGGCTGACGTGAGCGCTGAATTTTGTCACTGCTTTTTAAATTTTTGAGTGCTAATAGCGGCACAGTGCGCCATCTATCTAACCGTTATTGCAACCGATGGCTATGCAGATTCCTCTATGCAGACCAAATACCACAAATTAATAATACAGGGTGTCCCAAAATTAGCACGTCACACTGACACCGGAGAAAGGTGGACCTCAGATGCGTCGAACAAGCCTAACTTGTCCATAGAAAAGTTTCATGAGTTTTGAGATATGACCAACCAATTTTAGATAATTTTTCTATCAGAGTTTTTTTAGAGAGCGCTTTATTTAACTTTTTTTACGTCTACGTCTTTGAGAAAAGTTACTTAATGATGAAACAACATTATTTAGATGACTTTATTCACACAAAAACAATGGCTTCGATTTTGAGCAGCAACCGGGAAAAAAAATTACTTTAAACTTTTCTATGGACAAGTTAGGCTTATTTGACACAGAGGAGCCAACCTCTATAAAAATCCGAGTTTTATTCTTATTATATTCTCGCTTTGTAGATGAGGAGCACACCTCATTGACAAAAACTAGTGCTGTCGAGGAGGTCTCTCTGAGGTGCTAAGAGGAGGCAACCTCTTTAAACAACCCGAGTTTTATTTTCCATATTTCTCGTCAAGTAGATGAGGAGCCCACCTCATTGACAAAAACAAGTGCTGTTGAGGGGTTTCTGTTTTAGGAGTCCTTGTCCAGCTGAGCGCTGTTGACAAGACCCTAGGCGGTTGCGCTGAGGTACTAAGAGGAGGCAACCTCTTTAAAGAACCCAAGAGGAGCCAACCTCTATAAAAATCCGAGTTTTATTCTTATTATATTCTCGCTATGTAGATGAGGAGCTCACCTCATTGACAAAAACTAGTGCTGTCGAGGCTGGTTTGCTGAGGTGCTAAGAGGAGGCCACCTCTTTAAACAACCCGAGTTTTATTTTCCATATTTCTCGCCAAGTAGATGAGGAGCTCACCTCATTGACAAAAACAAGTGCTGTTGAGGGGTTTCTGTTTTAGGAGTCCTTGTCCAGCTGAGCGCTGTTGACAAGAGCCCTAGGCGGTTGCGCTGAGGTACTAAGAGGAGGCAACCTCTTTAAACAACCCAAGAGGAGCGAACCTCTATAAAAATCCGAGTTTTATTCTTATAATATTCTCGCTATGTAGATGAGGAGCACACCCCATTGACAAAAACTAGTGCTGTCGAGGCGGTCTCGCTGAGGTGCTAAGAGGAGGCAACCTCTTTAAACAACCCGAGTTTTATTTTCCATATTTCTCGCCAGGTAGATGAGGAGCTCACCTCAATGACAAAAACAAGTGCTGTAGAGGGGTTTCTGTTTTAGGAGTCCTTGTCCAGCTGAGCGCTGTTGACGAGACCCTAGGCGGTTGCGCTGAGGTACTAAGAGGAGGCAACCTCTTTAAACAACCCAAGAGGAGCCAACCTCTATAATAATCGGAGTCTTATTTTTCAAATATTCTCGCTATGTAGATGAGGAGCATACCTCATTGACAAAAACTAAGTGCTAGGCATCACTGTCGACAAAGGAAGTGCTTGTCGCGTTTTGCTTAGTATAAAGAAAATAGAGGGTAGTTTATACCTTTCTTCGGGGTTTAAGCCGCTGAAACCCCTTCCGGGTGAAAGCGTTTATCGAAGTTTTTCTCTAAGAGGGTGGTCCTAACGGATCAAGTTAGTTAAACATTCAAGAGGGTAGTCCTAACAGGCTTTGCAACGCCATAGTTGAGATTGGGGGTGTGACAACCACCGGCTAACGGGGGTGCCGAGGATCATTATCTTACGGACAGGAAACTCGCTCCCCTGGCGTCGGACAAGACGGCAGTCCCCAGTGTTTTTGGCAGGTAGGCCTGTGCGCTATAATCGCTTCCCCTCCCTCTGTCTTCTCGACGCTTTTGCGCCGGGTAAGGGAGACGGACGGGCCAGGAGAGTCCTGTACCTCACGCCAGCTCTATTGAGCGGCGTTGTTGTAATTTACATAAAGATTTTCACTGGGATAAAAAAAAAAAAAAGGCTTATTTGACACATCTGAGGCCTATAAAGAATATTGTTGACGCTGTAAGAGTGAAAAGAGCTGGACACTTGCTGAGTTTCTTGCCGGTTCTTCTCAGCACAAGATATCCCGCTCAAAGTAGACTTACGAACCGATGGCATAGTGACATCCACAAGAGCTACTTGTAGCCTAAACTGAATAAATGATAATGAATTTTGAATTTTGAATTTTGAATTTTTGATTGATTTCGTGTCGAGGTTTTTCGACTCCGACTTATAATCACTAACCGGAATATTGAGCAAGCAGGGAGATTAAGCCAGCAACCCATGGTAATGATTACATGAATCTAAATGGTAGTGACATAGGTACTTACTCAGCTCTAGCACTGAATGCTACAGGGGAAATGCCAGGTGGACCACTGAGAGCCTTTTGGGTCGAGGAGTAGACGCCATCGACCTCCCACTCATCCATGAAAAAGGGGACCCCTGCAATAGATACCACCACATCTACAAGTAATAAGGCTCCGTACCTGTAAATTGAAAAGGAACATTTAAAATAGTTTTTGTGTGATGCTACCCAACACGACCACGAATGATTACCTTAATTTCAATGTGGTACATATTCATGAAAAAAAGTGTACTTTTTGTACTAAAGAGTTTAAAAAATGTACTCTCATAGTTTTGCTGCTATAACGTATAGGCCGTGGTCGTGCTAGGTAGTACCTTTCTGGCACGACCACAAATAGATTTAAGGTATTTTTAGCAACTTTAAGTTGAAAAATTATATAAATTTATTTTACTTAAATGTACTGCATATTTGATATATTTTGATACTGATCAAAATATTTCAAATATGCAGTACATTTAAGTAAAATACTGATTTTACCCGTTTTAAAGCAGACTTTTTTCGTGAAACATCAATAACACAATGTTACTCCATTACTTTTCCCTAGGCTAGGAAGGTAAAACTAAATAAAATAAAATGTTGGATCTAATTAGGTACTTAATTTTATTTTATAATTAACAATCATTCAATCGAAAACACAAAATTCAAAAACTTAATTGTTAATTATAAAATAAAACTACCTGATTAGATCCAACATTTTATTTTATTTAGTTTTACCTTCCTAGGGAAAAGTAATGGAGTAACATTGTGTTATTGATGTTCCACGAAAAAAGCCTGCTTTGAAACGGGTAAAATACTGATCAAAATTATTTCAAATATGCAGTACATTTAAGTACAAATTCCGTTAATAATGACTCTCAAAGTTAGGTATACTGTTCTTTAGACAACTTATTTCTTTGTTTATTTTTTATATAACAAGAATTTATTGTATTACATGTGGAATAAATAAAATAAACTTAACTAAAACTATTACTAAACTAAAATATGGCGTCAAAAAATTCCTCCTCGTCGCTGTCGACTGGTAATGTACCCAAGAGACTGGCGGCATTGCCTCGTTGTATGGCAATGCTTAGCCTCTGGCCAAGGTAAAAGCCAGCCTTTGGGTCATGGGAAGAGTCAACCAGCCGTTTGGAGATGTCATTATACAAAGCATGAGCACTCGGACCCCACGGCCCGAGGGTTTCAACCCCAAACGGCTCGAAAATATAATTGCCGATAAGGTTATTATACTTTCGCCGCTTAAGGTTTTCTGCAGCCGCAGCAGCAGCACCAGCACAGCACGCTGTGCTAGGAAGATGGGATGGCGCAAGAGTATCGACACAAGTTGCATCCCACACTAGAGGCCTACCCACCTTCCATGGAAATAAAGACATGCCGTCCGGTCTCTTGCCATCGTCACGTGCCAAGCCATTGGGTTCTAATACAGCTGGAACGCCGACGGTGACAAGAGCACGTCGGATGATGTCATTAATATTCGCGTGCCGGGCTAAGCGGCCCGCACTACGGCTGCAAGACAGGCTGTGGTATCCGAGGCCGTTGACAACTTCGCCACAGTGACAGCGATGGGGAAAACAACAAGGAGCTCCTAGACGCAGGGAAGCAGCGAGGCGGAAAGTAGTGTCGTCGAACAAAGTACCTAAGTTCGACGACGGTAGTGCATGAAGCCAAAGACCCGACTCCCACTTGCCCACAGCCAGCAGGCGCGCACGCTCCGCAGTAGTAGCAGACGTGACAAGTAAATTATTCAATACTACTCTGCAAAGCGGCTCATCCCACCGACTCTGGGAAGATGGATTGTCGGGTGTATCTGAATTCGGGCAAGCGAGTCTCCAGGCATCCATAGCCTCGGTGAAGCACGGCACATAAAAATTAATCAGTGTGGGGGCTAGGATTTTCCTGATTAATTTTTCGGTGCCATGGACCGAGGATAAAAAAGCCGGTAAACTAATACTTGAAATTTTGCAGACGCCAAGGCCTCCCAAGCGAATGGGAAGAGTAGCTTGTGCCCAAGAACGATCGTCCATGGCCACATTTAAAATCGACGTTAATGTATGCCGCATAATTTGGTCCATTTTATCTAAAAGATGACTGTGCATCCATAAATGGGAAGAGCGAAGGAAATATATTAATTTAGGGCCGAAACAACAGTAACGAATTAAGGTGCTGAGGAGTCAGGCCATCGAGGCCACCGGCAGAGCCGCTCCGGAAGGAGCAAACGGCTGTGACCAACTCTCGACCTGTAATGGTGAGGGAGTGAATATCTGAATCAGGGGGGTCGGGAAAAGAAAGGCCATCCGCTGGGGCAGGGTGTTTGCTCTCCAGAACTGCGAGCGTTTCTGGAGAACACTGAGCCACTACATCACTACTAAAGAGAATCCTGGCTGCTCCGCTAATGTCACCCTCCCATAACTTAGATTCTACTAAATGAGATATACCTCTTGAAGAGGTATATGACTGGGTCTGTAAATTGGAATCTAGATTATGAGCCGAAATATTACAGTTATCTTTAATTTGTGCAGTTAAAGTCTTTTTGGTTGCCAAATCCTTTTGTACGTGTAGAATTCTGTAAGGGAAGGTGAGAAGCTGTTCCCAAGCACTTTGCGAGTTCTCCTGGGCGGCAAGACGTATGCAACCTGCTAGATGTTGTGCCACGAGCGGTCTAGCGCTACGGGGGACTCGCTTCAAAACAGAAACAGAGTTTTTGAATTTTGAAAGGGTTTTCCAAAACGGGTTTAAAGTTGATGTCGTCGGTGTTGTAGGTAAATATGTTGAGACAGGGTCTGAAGTGAGTGCATTTTGTGGTTTGTGTACCTTTCCAATATGCACATTCAGACCCCGCTTACCTTTAAAAAACCGAGCTTGGGTACACAGCGGACATCTCTCCAGGATGCTCAGTGATGTCGAAAGTTGACTAGCACTGACACTATTAACCACCACATCGCTGCTGCAATAAATTAAATACAATAAATTTATATAATTTTTCATCTTAAATTTGCTAAAAATACCTTAAATCTATTTGTGGTCGTGCCAGAAAGGTACTACCTAGCACAACCACGGCCTATACGTTATAACAGCAAAAATATGAGAGTACATTTTTCAAACTCTTTAGTACAAAAAAGTCCTTTTTTTATGAATATGTACCACATTGAAATTAAGGTAATTAGTCGTGGTCGTGTTGGGTAGCATCACACATAGTTTTTATTTCAATCTGTCAATAAGGAAGCGCTTGACCTTCATCTCATTTTGTTTTTTTATTTTTATCTAGACGAACAAACTTACCATAACAAACCTAGGTTTTTTATGGTAAGTGACGATAAGGCCGATGGTGGAAGGGCTCTTCATCTGGTATCTGGTATGGTTATTTAAAATAGATCTCAATGTAGGCTTACCAATGTGCGAGGTAAATATAGAGATTTAGTATTTTTTGGCCAGCGAAGCTGGTATCGAGGAAATGTAAAGCCATTGAAATGAATAGATGGTATACAATTGGGATGTAGTGGAACTCCACTTCAACTGAAGTGTCTTGACTTTTACTTCTTTGTTTATTTAAATTTAGACAATGATTGAAACTTAAATTGGCACTTCAGTGAAAGAAGACCCGCTTAGACAAGTCCCATCTGAAAGTGGGACTTAAAGTTTCGCAAACAACAGCTCTTCAAAGAAAGATATTATTATATAAGTTCCCTTAAAACATTTCACCTACTTATGGCAAAGCTTTCCTAGCCCCTCAATCTTCTGCAACGATCCAGTGCATCCATCGCCGTGGGTTATGAACAGAGCTGCTGGCCTCACTTCCTTCAGTTTCCTCTCCAGGTGCTCGAAGCTGAACGTGTCTGTCATGGGCACCGATGTCACCACAGTCTTTACACCTAAAAATACACTGAAAAGTGACTCTCAGTCCTGGCTTTACATCCCAAATGCATAGTCTGCCTGCATGTGAATCAGCAGATGGACAGTTGCAACAGCAAATGTCCACAGCAGCAGTGGTTAACTGTTTACTATATAGCCTACTAGTTCATGTAGCGAAGACTTCTTTGGGAGACTTCAGGTTAACAACATCTCCTATTAACTGTTGTAACACAACAATGCTACTGACATTGATTTTATGGCGACCTATGCTCGTGGCCAAATAATACGGGTAAGTACGAAAAATTAGAATATCTCTTAAAATAACAGAGCTAGCTGCTAGCTCATTGTCATGTCTTGCTTGTCTGCTAGCTCATTGTATTGTCATGCATAAATATGGAATTTTCACCCATGTTAATCAAGTATAGGCCGACATACTCATTAAGGATTTCTTTTACATATCTTGCACTAGTAAGCGTACCATTTTCTATCAACACCAACTCGTGCGACTCTTCCACGAACTCTGCGACGAAGATTCCAGCCCAAACCATAAGAGATCCAACGCCGAAAGGCACTTTTTCCTCAAAACAAGAAAATCTCGAAATTGATTTGTTACTTCAACTGCCGCGAGATGTCAATTTCGGAGCTTGATCGTAACAATAAATCGATCCTCTCGAGCCGTAGTACATCTTGGTCTGCCGGTTCCTTGTCTTCAAATGGTGAGCCCAGTTTCTCAGAAAGGTTGCACGACTCTTTGCACCTTAGAAAGGGACACGCCTGTTACTCTCGCTGTATATCTCTGGCTTCTGCCTGCTTCTAGCATAGTGACGATACGTGTAACATTCTTCTGGCCTTACATACATGATAGTAATTCATAATGACCATGAAAGACGATGATGACTGCCTTGTATCATTTTGATTTGACAGATTAAAACAAAAGTGAGAAAACAAGCAAAATTAAAACACGCGTGATTTGAAGGGCACTTTATCGATTCATACCACGACTGGTTCGCACCACGCCACGGTGTGAATCGCAGAAGTTTGTTTATTTTTAGATTAGGTTTAATGTCATACGATATTAAAATTCTCTTTAATATAAAGTTAGTTTCATGCATGTAACATTATTAATTAACAAGATACATAGGATTTTGTAGCTGACCCGTATTATTTGTCCACGAGTGTATTTGTATAAGATGGTGATAACTAACCAAGAGTAGTCTCAAAAGTAGTATAAACTATCACTGAATCGAATCCGGGACCACTGGGTCAGAGACGGGTCGTCTTTACCACTAGACCACATAGGTGAATACTACTATAAAATAAAGATAGATTATCGAAAAAATAAATTAAAATTTTAAATCCTATTTTCATTTATTTTCTTCATATATGAACTTATGGTATTGTGTGTATCTGATAAATTAGGAATCTGGTATGCTGGTCATCTGGTATTTTGGGAATCTGGTATAGAGGGAACAAAGCGAAATAAACGCTTTACCACGACGCTTCGCAATTTCTTGCGCCCTCTCGTCCCAAATCCCTCTGCTTGCTATCAGCAGGGTCTCATTGGGTTCCAGCAGGTTGGTGATAACAGCCTCCATGCCCACGTGCCCGGAGCCACTCATGGCGAACACCGTCTGGCTGCGGGTCTGGAACAAGTACTGGATCCCCGCGCGAATGTCGTCCAACACCTGAAATGGAACGGGAAGAAGTTATTTGGGATTAAAATATCGGTTTAATATTAATTTACGTTTGATATTCGAGGCTAAGACCTAGGCACACCTAGGCTCGAGTCACGGGGGTGTGAAAAAGCAATCAGGCATATGAATGTACCTGGTTTAGTCTCTACTCTTGATCTACGAGGACCTACAGTGCCATTACCAAGAAATTTGTTAATTAAGGGGAGCTCGATAGTGCAGTGGTAAACAAGCTCTGTCTGCGTTTGCTGAAGTTTCATATGGCCGGTCGGGTTATTGTAAACTCACCTTCAAATTAAATTCGCCACTCCCATAAAATGTATGTGTAAATTCGCCACTCCCATAAAATGTATATGCTAATTTGCCACAGGTAGATACGTGTTATTGTAAACTCGCCACTAATGTCGATTTCATATCAAATTTGCAAGAAGTACCGTTAGCAAGCAAGTTGGCTCATAATAAATATTTGAAAGTAATAATTTTGTCCACGCCTTAGAATAATAACGTCTAGAAACCGCGTAGGCGCAAAAAGTGAGGCAATTCAAACTAAGCCATTTTGGCTCAGTCCGCCCGAACGTTCGTCAGTTGACAAGGTCAGGCGCTAGTGTAAACGTATCCGACAAATAATCACATTATGACGGTTTGTGTAGTTAACGGGTGTCACAATGCATCGCATAAGGACAAAAAAGCTTCTAACATAACAATTCATGCGTAAGTATTACAAATTGACTTGTATTGTGCTAAATATTCACTACTTTTAAAAATAAAATTATAAGTCGCGATACTATGAAAGTGTTACTAGTAAGAAGAAATTAATTTCCCATTTTTCATTTTTCTATTTATAAAAATAAATCATATTGAAAATATTTTTTTGAAACCATATATTTTAAGTGTTGCCAGTAAGTAAGATGATAATATCTTTCCCTATTTAGTGTAATGGTATAATGATGAGCAGGGATCGGAATGAAGGTGGTTAATTTACCTAAAGTTGTCGACAAGACAACACTACAATAGCACCAAAATGTTGTTAATTTATTTTTATCGAATCCCAGATCTTGGAAATAGTTTTATTTCTAAGTAGTTTTTTTTCTTAGTACACATGAAATTACTCGTATTGTAGTATTTTAAAGCAATTCCAACGTCCGCATTTACAATTTTAGATGGCAAAATCGTAATACCCTATTAATCCTTTATTGTACAAATAAATTACATTTAAACACACGTTACACAAGACATATACAAAGGTGAGCTTATCTCTAGAAGAGATCTCTTCCAGCCAACCCTAGCTGTGGTGCAATAAACAAGTATGCGGGACTGATAAATTGTAAATAATACTATACTAACAAACATATACACTAATTACCAAGGATATAAATAATTGAAAATAAAATATTATATTATAAATATATACATATTAAAATAAAAACTAATTATGTTACTACAACGATATGTCACTTATAAGCCGTTCGACAGATAATGCTCTTTGAGCTTGTGTTTGAAAGATTCTACCGATGAACTCTCACGAATGCAACTTATTTTTCAAATTATATTTATTTTTATTTATTAGTCATACCTAAAGTGCCTTACAAATAAGCAAACAATGAGGTCTTAACTGTTATTCCGTGTTTTGTTTCTGTTATGTAAACGTCATTTCAAATTAGAGTAAAAGAGACAAAATACGGAACAATCACCTAAGGCCTACTCTTTGATTATTTGTAAGACGCAAAGTGTTTTTATTGCGTATAGGTGTATAAAATAATATAATAAAAAAGCACCTCATCATGACATATTATGATTGTTATTAGAAATCATCCTCCTAGCGGTTCGTTCCGTCCCCACGGAGTTTGAATCCACATTCAAACTCCCAACGACGGATATGAGGCGCGAGACTCCGATTACTAAGCTACCACCACTCCTGATTTTTATTACAAATTTTAGTAAAGAGAAAAGCTAAATTTTTGAGGTCGAGGTCCTTTTGATTTATTTTTGATTAATGTCATATAAAACATTCTCGTATTAAACTAAATTATGTTAACATTTATTTTCTTACTTTTCTTTTAACGCATAACGACATTAACATGAACTATTAAACTGTATTATTATTTTACGTAAGTACGTTTCCCCACTTTCGGGGAAATTGCTCCTTCACTGTACACACTCCACAACATCAAAGTTTTATTTGTGTGCGTGTCGGCGACCGTAAGCACGTAATGCTCACGCCTACATTAATCTGCTTTTTGCCTCACTTTAGACAATGTGTTTTATGAAGACTATCCATTTAGGCGTTATTAATCTAAGGTCCACGCCAAGATGGATTGATGCATCTTCTGGGAGGGGTCAAGGGGTGTGGAGTGCGGGGAGCAGTGGAAGATCATGCGCACGGTACAGCACGGCACAATCAGTTCGTAACACCCTCCCTGCCTCACCCAGCATTCTTACTTGCCCATAAACCTATCGTACACTTGCGCTCTATATCTATCTCTTTCAAATGCATTTGCGCACTATATCATTCTCTTTCAAATGCGTCTGCTGAGCACTATATCTACCTCTTTCAAAAAATTTGACATAAGTTGAATAGCTTATCAATATTTCTGTGATTATTAGATACAAAGATATTTCTTAGGAGTGGTATACCTCTACCAAATTTATTATAAAGACTGTTTTTTATTAGATGTAAGTTGAACAACTTTTAATGTTTCTGTGATTATGAGATACAAAGATATTTCTTAGGATGTAAGTCAATCAGCGCATTGTTATACTTCTATCAAATTTATTATAAAGACTGTTTTTTATTAGATGTCATTTGAATAACTTATAATTTACTTTTTTATTGTTTTATATCATAAAGATTTAAGATAATCAGAGCATTGTTATTTTTACCTCTGCCAACATTTATTTCAAAGACCTAACTATATATATATATTTTTAATTATAAATAAACCCAATAGTGTTTGCTGTAGAATTTTACATTAATTGTTTACAAAAATTAATCATACTAAATATTTATTTAAAAGTGTTTTTTTCTAATTTAAAAGAATGTCAAATGATTACAGAAAACAAAGTAATTCATTCATACATCCTCAATCATAAGTTCACACAATCCCCATTCATTCGTTTCATTCTCACGCTTCATTCAATTAAATCACTTCCGTCTTCTCTCCTCACCTTTTTGATTCTGCTGTGCTAGGAGTCAGTCGTACTAGCTTCCTAGTAAAAGTAAATTAATATAGTTCTTTTTGTTATAATTCTGTATTTTAATTCAGCCCCTCTGACCTATGAAACCTACAGGTTATGGGCCCAGTGCTCGCGTGTGAAAGTGTATAGTTTTTTTTTTCAGTTGTCAACTACCCTCGTAATATATTTTTTTATCAAAATGGAAAGTTTAAAAGGCAAACGCAATATCAAGCCGTTTGATGGTGAAAAATATAGCGTTTGGAAGTTCAGAGTGCGTGCATTGCTATGTGAGCTCGATGTTATAAAAGTTATTGACGAAGAACCAATTATTCGATGCAGTACGTGGGAGAAAAACAACAGGATTGCGAAAAGTGTGATTATTGAATATTTAGCGGATTCCTACCTTGGATTTGCTAAAGAAGATGCTACAGCGAGGGAAATATTAGCAAGTCTTGATTCAATTTATGAACGCAAAAGTATAGCTACTCAATTAGCTTTGAGAAAAAAGTTATTGTCGCTAAAACTTCAAGGTGATATTTCTTTGATAAAACATTTTACAACATTTGATGATTTAATTTCTGAGTTGCATGCTGCTGGTGCACGATTAGAGGAAACAGATAAGGTGGCACATTTATTGTTAACATTGCCTACAAATTATGACGGCGTTATTACTGCCATAGAAACTTTAACTGATGATAACTTGACATTGGCTTTTGTCAAGACGCGACTTTTAGATCACGAGGTAAAATTAAGAAATGAATGTGCTGATACAAGTTGAAAGGTTTTGCATGTTGAAAATAGAAGAGAATTGTTTCATAAAGATTGATGTCGTTCAAAACAAGGATATAATAACAACAACCAAAAGAATAATTACAATAATACAAATTATAATCAGAAGAATTACAAATCAAAGAAGAAGTCATTTGTGAAATGTTATCACTGTGGTCGAAAAGGACATTCCAAAAATGATTGTTATTATTTGAAAAGAATGAATAAGCAAAACAATAACTCTGAGAGGACAAGAACAGTACAAGCTGTGGAATTATCTAATCCTGCCAAGTCAAACGAATTTTCAGGATTTGCATTTATGATTGCTGACTATCAAGATCAAGAGATGGATAAAAATAAAATAACTTTTATTTTAGACTCAGGTGCTTCTGATCATATAATAAACAGGGAAGAGCTATTCTGTAATTCTGTAAATTTAAAAGTTCCTTTAAAAATATCAGTTGCTAAGCAAGGTGAATTTATTTCAGCAAACAAGAAAGGCAGCCTTAATGTCATCAGCAATACTGGCGTCGCTGGAATATTGGAAGGTGTTCTGTACTGCCCGGAGGTCCCATATAATCTTCTGTCGGTGTCGAGGATGCAACAAGCTGGATTAACCGTCATCTTCAACCAGGAAGGTGCACAAATTTGTAAAGATGGTAAAACCATCATGCGAGGTAGGTCGATTAATAATTTAATAGCTTTAGATTTTGTAGTACCTAATCATATAAGTAATGCTGTTTCCCAAGTGTACAGTGTTAGTGAAAATAAATATGAGCTTTGGCATAAACGTTTGGGTCACACTAGTAAAAATAAATTTATTCAGTTACAAAAGAATCAAATGTTAAGTGATGTCAACCAAATTGATTCTATTGTGCCAAATGATAATGTGTGTGAATCTTGTATATTTGGGAAGCAGACGCGACAGCCTTTTAACCATTGCAAAGATAAGTCTCATATAAAACGACCTTTGTATGTTGTCCACTCAGACGTTTGTTGACCTATTACTCCTCCAACGATTGACAATAAAAATTATTATGTGCTTTTTCTTGATCAGTACACTCATTACTGTGTTGTATATTTACTAACATATAAGTCGGAAGTGTTTAATGCTTTTAAAGATTATGTGGCTAAAAGTGAAACTAAATTTAGTTTAAAATTAGTAAACTTGTATTGTGATAACGGTGGCGAATATTTATCTACCGAAATGAAAAACTATTGTTCTGAAAAAGGAATTACTTACCATTTATCCACGCCACGAACGCCACAACAGAATGGTGTTTCAGAGAGAATGGTTAGAACTGTTACTGAAAAAGCTCGCTGCATGATTTATGGTGCAAAACTAGATAAAGTATTCTGGGGAGAGGCAGTTTTGACTGCAGTAAATTTACTTAACATTACTCCAACTAGGGCTTTAAAACAATCTATAACACCATTCGAGATGTGGCATAGCAAAAAACCTGAAATTAAGTATTTAAAGGTTTTTGGCTCGACTGTTTATGTTCATGATAAAACCAAAAAAGCAAAATACGACAAAAAAAATATGGAAAGGTATACTGGTAGGGTACGAACCAAACGGATACAAAGTTTGGAGTACTGATTGCGAAAGGTTCGTTACTGTCAGGGACGTAGTAGTTGATGAGACTAATTTTCTTAAATCCAGACCGCAACTCGAGTCTGAAGAGTATTATAATGAAAATACTCATGACAAAACTGATAAAAATTAATACAGGCCTAAATCAGTGTCTAAAAAGTCTCAAAATGCTGACAGTAATAAATCAGATGTATATAAATCTGATGATTCTGAGTGTCCAAATAAAATTCGCAAGCTTGATAATAATGTTATTGAGCCTATTTCTGACCATGATAGTTGTAATGAAAATAGTACTAATGAAAATGTTGACCTACGGAGGAGTGATAGGCTTAAAAATCGTCCCCTTGTGTCGTATAAGGAAACTGATAATGATTTTGATTATTTATTGTGTGCTCAATCAGTTTTATGTAAAGTACCAAGTTCTTACGATGAAATCATTAAACGACATGATAGGCATTTATGGGAAAGTGCTATAAAGGAAGAATTAAATTCCTTGTTAGCAAATGACACTTGGACTTTAGTACCCGCACCAAGTGACATAAACATTGTTGATTGCAAATGGGTTTATAATATAAAACATGATGAATTCGGAAATCCCCAAAGGTACAAGGCACGCCTCGTCGCTAGAGGTTTTAGCCAACAGTATTTGGTTGATTATAATGACACATTTGCACCAGTGGCCAGAATTGCAAGCTTTCGATTTATTATTAGTTTTGCAAATCAATTTAATCTTTTAGTCCATCATATGGACGTTAAAACTGCATTTTTAAATGGAATCCTAAAAGAAGAAATTTATATGAAAGCTCCTAATGGTTTGATTAATCCTAATAATTACGTTTGTAAATTAAACAAAGCTCTTAATGGGCTTAAGCAAGCGGCCAGGTGTTGGTTCGAGTTATTTGAACATTGTCTCATAGATAAGGGTTTTCAGAATTCATCTGTTGATAGATGTATCTATTGGTTAGATAAAGGAAATGTTCAGAAAAATATTTACTTGGTCCTTTACGTTGATGACTTGGTAATAACGTGTGGTAATAATGAAACATTGATTAATTTTAAAGGTTATTTAATGAGTAAATTTAAAATGACCGATTTGAAAGAAATTAAATTGTTTCTTGGTATAAGAGTTATGCGTTATGATAATAAAATAACGTTAGACCAAAGTGCATACATAAAAACTATTTTAAATAAATTTAATATGAATGATTGTAATCCAGTCAGTACTCCATTAGAGAGTAAATTAAATTATGATGCATTAAATTGTGATGAAAGTTATAATGCACCTTGTCGAAACGTTATCGGTTGTTTAATGTACATAATGATATGTACTCGTCCTGATTTAAGTACCAGTGTAAATATTTTGAGTAGATACACGACTAAAAATAACAAAGAATTATGGCAATGCCTTGGAAGGGTACTTAGGTATTTAAAAGGTACTATTGATTTAAAATTAGTGTATCATAAACGTGATTATAATCATGTATTGTGTGGATATGTCGATTCTGACTGGGGTAGTAACACTAATGATAGGAAAAGTACCACGGGTTATTTATTTAAGTTATTCGAATCGTGTACAATAACCTGGAACACAAAAAGACAGTTGTCAGTAGCAGCTTCGTCATCCGAAGCAGAATACATGGCACTGTATGAGGCTGTAAGAGAGGCTCTTTGGCTAAAATCACTGGCGACTACAATTGGTTTAAATATTGAACAGCCTATAATCATTTATGAAGATAATAACGGCTGCATTAGTATCGCAAATAATCCCACCAACCATAACAGGTCAAAACATATTGACATAAAATACCATTTTTCACGGGAACAGGTTGCGAAGCATGTTGTAAAATTAGTATATATTCCCACAGGTGAGCAAATTGCTGATGGATTAACGAAGCCGTTACCTGCAGTTTCATTTCATAAAATGAGACGAGAAATGGGCTTAGAATAATATTTATTAATACTTTGTACTTTTGCTTGCTGATTGAATTATTTTAAGACAAATTTATTATTTTTATTTACATAGTAATGTACAGTGGTCTGGTAAGGTTTTACTGGGTTTTCCTTGCCCCTGCAACAAATGTTGGACCATATATATTGTATTCCCCAGAACACTAGGAAGTTATATGTACTGTTTAGGAGATTATTTTGTTTATATAGTGTAAATAAGGTGATTAATTTTTGGGGGGGCGTGTAGAATTTTACATTAATTGTTTACTAAAATTAACCATACTAAATATTTATTTAAAAGTGTTTTTTTCTAATTTAAAAGAATGTCAAATGATTACATAAAACAAAGTAATTCATTCATACATCCTCAATCATAAGTTCACACAATCCCCATTCATTCGTTTCATTCTCACGCTTCATTCAATTAAAATCACTTCCGTCTTCTCTCCTCACCTTTTTGATTCTGCTGTGCTAGGAGTCAGTCGTACTAGCTTCCTAGTAAAAGTAAATTAATATAGTTCTTTTTGTTATAATTCTGTATTTTAATTCAGCCCCTCTGACCTATGAAACCTACATTTGCAACTAACACAGGTACTTTAGACTTTTTTGGGTCCCAATGAACAAGTTGGCACGTATCCCATGACTGTTGTAGGGTGGGGACGGGGTTCATACAAAATCCTTCATAGTCCTTTATTTTCAAAAAGCTACCGGTGGCGAATTTACACATGTTTTTTCAGCGTTTTTTCGATGGTGAGTTTACAATAACCCGGCCGGTCACAGGGTGGGTGACTTAATACGTTGGTCTCATTAGAAAACAGAAAAATTGCACTGGGCCTGTGTGGTAGTTTGCCCGTTTTTCTCGTGGTCTCCATTTCCATTGGGAAGGCTCGTGCCCCAGCAGTGGGGACATAAAATGAGCTGGTGATGATGAGGTCTGATGAGAGAATGTAGCATTAACCTTTAGTATGCCGGAACGTGGATCCTCGGCCCAAACAATTGAAATTCTATTGTGTCTGGTATTCAGGCAGAACAGAGGTTAAAGTGACTTACGTTGAAGAGCTCATCGCACATCGGAGTGATGGAGGGCCTGGTCATGGCCTCGATGACCGATGGGTGCAAGTCGCACGGCCCCGGCCCGCATAGCAGAGGCTTTACGTATTGCCGGTCGGCTATAATCGGTGCCGGCACTGTCAGATTTCGGTAACTCATTTCTTGTTCTGTAATGCAATTAATTAGAATACAGATAGATGCACTTAGTCTTGCTTACACGAGACGTAACAAAGCCACACGTCAGAAACGTAATCTTTACTCGTAATGGTAATGATATGGTTTTCTTATGTTCTGTTGGTAGGTTAGCACAGAAGACGTTACAACAAAATTTAATAAAAACTGCAAAAACATGTGATCTGTCACTTTGGTTCGCCCCCCTTTAACTCGAAGTCACAGTCGAAGTTTAAATTAAATTAATCAAATAAAAACTTTAAGTGAATAAGTACTTTAGAATTGTTCTGAAAAAAGTTTAACTATCACATTACTTGAACAGTGCACAGAGTTTTAACATCCCCCCCCACCCCCCCAATTGCAATTACCCAAATTCTCGGGAGAGCCATCATCATCCAATACTGGCAAGGATCGCGCGAACGCGCCCCAATGACCGACATTCGGAACGCCGCGAAGTTTGGTTCCCGAATCGGGTTAATGTTTAGATTTAGTGACATCGATTTAGAATTTTAGTGATAATATATTCGCAACAGTGTTCTGGCTATCAATGGGACATTTAGCAAGCGCGCCACACCAGAGGCGGAGTACGCTTGCCAGTTACAAGTCCCGTATTTGTTCCACGCCATAGTAATTATGTAACGTAGGTACGAATTAGTTAACCACTTTAATACCGTACCATAACAACCTCTTTAGAGGTGGACAATCGCCTGTTCGATTACTCTCTTTTACAAAGTATATAGCGACTTTTGCATCTGACGTACAAAAGAGACAAAGGGAGTACCTATAACTCATATTATTATTATAAATGTAATATATTTTTCATGTGTTAGTATAGGGTGCTTAATGCGAGTTTTATTTGCCAACTTCGTTAATTTTTGTCTCCCTGTTTGTCACAAGATGCGACTCCGAATTCATTCGATCCCGTTGAAAACGAATATTCTTAGTGGTGACAAACGTGGTGTCTTACAATTTAGCATACAAATAAAACTCGCACTAGACAAGGCACCCTGTACTGTACTACGTAATATTGCGGTTGTTTTAATATCGTGTTAAAGTAGCGCTTTGATTGATGTTGGGCTGTCCCAGTTTTCTTTCGTATTCCAAGCGTACTATTTGCAATAAAATCTTGTGTAGAATATATATGGAATTCAGCTGGTTTAAGAAACAAAGAAATGCTGACATAGTTACTAGTTTACCACACGTTATCACCATCTGCCTAAAACCGAACCATAACTGATCACGCTGGCCTAATTTTAATTGGTAGGTTTTAACGACCACAACTGGCTCCAAGACAGCTTTAGTCGTTGTCTGCCGTAAATCCAGACGCAATAGAATTTTAATTGTTAGGCTCTTATTAAAGTTTAACATATCTTCCGAACCACGTAGAATCTGATTTTATTAATTTTGATACCCATACGATGACCCGATATTGCAAGAAAGCTGCTTAGTTTGCACGATCGCAACGACATGTGCTAACCTCTACGCTAACGCGCTCCTCGAATGACGGAGTCCGTTACGACTATCAATGTAACAAACTCAAAATATGAGCACGCGCGATAAATCTCCGATAAGTAAGGACAATAGTGCATTTTAGTACATTAATGAGGTTCCTACTCGCGATAAGACTTGATATATCGCACAAGATTGAGTCGTGTGATGGGGGGACAAGCGCAATGTAGCCGCGACAAATTGATTTGGTTCCCGATGTCAGTGTCGACGTCGCAGTTCCCGGAGGAATGAGCTGAGTTGCATGGTTACCACTAAAATTACCCAGTGCGATGGGTGAATTTTCTTTGAGGTATATAGAATGGGTGAAGGTACATACTCATATGTTACTTCATCTAAAATACTAATTTTTTGGAAGTTATTCTTAAACATTGGCCAGCAAGCATAATTAGTATTTTTTTTTAAAAGTAATTACTATTGAGTTTATTGCCGGGCTCTTCTTCAGTCTACTGCTGGACCAGAACAGAATAGAAAATTAAATGTTCTTTATTGCAAAAAAAAATTATTGCATAACTGTTACAATGTATAATTACTGGGTGAAATTGTAATTGTTCGTCCAAACAGTTACCCTAGTCGGGCATTGACACTAACCAAATTGTTTAAAGCACTTCTTTGACCTTTATTGCTCTTTGACATTTAAGTCTGTATCTTAGCAACAGAAACTTTTACGTGGTCATTAAGGGTGCGCCGTCCATAAGTGACAAGTGTCATATGTTTTATTTGAAATGTCGTCGTCCATATTTATTTAATGCCGCGCGGCCATACTAATTTTGTATGGGGAATTTAAGGTGCTTAATAAAAAATAATTATTTAAATAACCACTTGATGAATCGAAAATGTAGTCTAGCAATTTGTAGTTTATCCATTGATGATTGTTTAGACAAAATCAGAGGTACAATAAATTAGATAAACTATAAGAAATCTACTAAACGCCGCCACTCGTTTTCACGATTTTTGCCCAACTTTAATTGATATTGTAGAAAAAACTATAGCGTGTTATGAATTTATGGTTCTGACAAATTGTAAACACGTTCCCTATGATACTAAATATATATTTTGTTCATTTAATACGATAGTATTTTCAATTATATCTACTTAACCGTAACTGCATTTTTGGCATTTTTTTTGTCGACGCACCCTTAAGGGTGGGCCTTAAATTCCCCATACAAAATTAGTATGGCCGCGCGGCATCAAATAAATATGGACGACGACATTTCAAATAAAACATATAACACTTGTCACTTACGGACGGCGCACCCTTAAGGTTTCGATCTTTTTTGTATAAAGCAACCTCCGGAGTACCACAAGGTTCTCATTTAGGCCCTGTATTGTTTAATGCCTTTGTTAATGACATTACCGACTGTTTTCAATTTTTAATTATTTATATGTATGCAGACGACTAGAAAGCTGTTTCAATACGATATAAATCGACATGTACAATGGTGTCATAATAACGTAATGGACCTTAACGTAGATAAGTGCTATCACATGAAGTTCACTCGGAAACTTTTTCCCTTGAGTAATGAGTACATGATTGATCCATCCTTATTCGGAGACTCAATGAAATTAAAGACCTGGGTTTCATTTTTGACAAAAAATTAACTTTTTTCCCTCACGTTGAGAACAGTGTGAAAAGGTCTAACCGCATGTTAGGTTTCGTTTTACGTAACACTTCAGTATTCAAGGACAGAATTGTCAAAGTCCAACTTCTTGCGTAGTATCATCAAATTTTGTAGCATAGTTTGGAGGCCGCATTACGCTACTCTCCCTCTCTAAAAATAGAACGGCTTCAAAAAAGATTTGTGTCTAGCCTGGCCTACTCTTGTGGAATTTACAAATTTACTTATTTCCTTCAAAGCTATCAAAGCAGTATTATTTTGTTGTAAATTATTTTCAATTAGAGTCTTCAAGTAATAATGTCTCAATTTCATTATGTGCTGCCTGTAATTCTTCCTGCAGTGCTTTGATTTGTTCCTTCATTTAAACTAAATGACTGTCCTCTATAGAAGCGTTGGGTAGACTTTTCATGGAGTAGTCAAGATCTATTGAGTTGTGACTACTTTTGTCAAGAGACCCTCTTGATATATCTTTAATTGAGCCTATAGATTTTAAGCGTGGCCGACCGACGTCAGGCCTCCTCCTTCACTCGCTCGAGCCACGCGTTTTATCTACCGCCGCCGCCGCCGGCGCCGGCTAGCGCACGTTCGAACTTGAGTGCACGGCAGTTGCGTTATGCTAAATAAAAATGTCGAAATCGTGGAATTCTTAGATAATTTTGATAATGTTTTGATAAATCGGCCGGGAAGTACAATTTACGTAATGTTAAAACTGATTGATTTTCCTCCACTTTCCTCTTGTTTTCCATTTGAATATTATATTATTATATTATTTTTTATTAGTTAACTTGAATATAGTAAAGAATTTGTTGTTAATGACGATAATATTATCTAAGTATAACCAAGAAAATGAAAACATTCCATAATGAGCCGTAATTTGCTAAGTATTGGTTTCCTGGTCACTTTAAAATTAGAATTTTTTATGGAGTAAGTTAAAAGTTGTTATGAACAATTGAAAGTTTCATCCGTTTGAAGTACCTATCTAATTGTACCTGATTTAAAAATATTGTACATCTTTTGTGGGAATTGAAGTTAGATATTCTATAAGAAAATTTGAATACTTACTAATATTTTGCGTAGATCGTTGTCAATAGTGAATCACATGACCAAACTATTATGTTTCTATATACCTAATTATTATAAGTAATAATATATTATGTTGTTGTCGTTAACAGTATTATAACAGACTTAGTAATGTCGTTTCACTTAATCAATTGAATTTTATAACCGAAGATACTCTCCACCATTAACAAGTATTCCTTTTTATTATATAGGGTCTAACAATATCAATAAGCGAACGTTTAAGGGGAGCATCTATACATCACACTGAGCATGTTCACCAAATTTGGTTCAAAACTACAGGCTCGTTACCGAGATAATCAACAAAACATTATCATAATTCACCAAAAAAGAACACCTTTTCCAAACCCGTACAGCTGTACTACACGCACACAAAGATGTGTTGTGTCGTGCGAGTATCCGTACACTGTCTTTTTATAGACGCCTGCGTGCGTGTTAGTGAAGATACAGCATGTTTCATGATGTGCATTATTTTAATTGATTTAGTTTGTTAGAAAACATAACTTTGAAAAATCACTATAAAACTGGAGCCCATTTTTTGTCATTGTATTCAGAATGATGTATAGATACCGCCCTTAAACGTTCGCTTATTGATTTTGTTAGACCCTGTATTTTTATTAACTTTGTTCACTATCAAAATGAAAATATATCTTTGCTCTTACCTACCGATTTATTTCGCGCACACTAGAAGATATCACTACAGACACTGCTAATTTTAATCAAACGCGCTCAGCTTATGCTGTCGTTATACGAACTGACATAACATTGTGTCAGATTCGATTATACTTATCTTAATTAACTCTATTATCGATAAGACGATGGCTATTTCTAGGGTTCAATAATGGAATGTATTTTTTTGCATATCTCACCTCTCTATACATCTTAATTGCATGTGGGACATAATATTATTTACCCTACTGAATTTGACTCAAAGACAAAAACTAGAAAACATTTAAGTTATGTCATTAAATGACCTAAGATAACTTAGAGAAAACGTCGTGACCGTATAGATTAACTATCATATGGCGCAATATACATTAATTATTATATAAACTCCAATAAGTCAAAATAAAAGTTTTGTGATAATTTGTAAGAAAATTATTGTTAATGTTAGTAATTTTACCTGAAATCGATAAAACATTGTTTTTAATTAGGTCGTACAAAGGCCACCGGTATTGTTGTTCGTGTTATTCATAGTCATCAAAACCGCGCGAACATGAGACGTAGCGCATATTGCATTATAACAATAACAGAATTAGTTACAGATAAGCAGTCATTCTAAACTTCATTTACCTTGGAAGCAGGCGCTTACACATAATCTAAAGTTACCGTTGTTATTTGTTTTACATTATTTTTTTTTTTAGGGACAGGCGTCTCCTTTTAATCTGTTAAGCCTGTATCAGGAGATACCGCTCTTCCATAGCAAAGGCTATCTTATTTAATAGTTATATTTATACATTTTATTTTATTAAAATTAGTAATTAAAATTAAATTTAAAATTAAAATTAGTAGTTATGTGTGTGGTTCTGTCTTTACGTGCGCGTGTGTATATGTGTGTGTATATGTGTGTGTGTGTGTGAGGGTGTGTGTGAGGGTGTGTGTGTGTGTGTGTGTGTGTGTGTACCGTTGCTATGTTGCATGTTGAAATAGAATGCAAAGAGTTAAAATAGTTAAAGATTGTATTTACATGTCAATAATTAATGTTTAGTTATTTTTTTTAGTTTAGTTTAGTTTCAAAAAGAAATTGTATTATTTTTTTTTTGCTTTTTAATAATTGAAAATTGAAAAATTAATTTTGGTTTAATACATAGATTAGAAACGGAATTCAAGTAAATTATAGAGATAAACATAGATATGACATAGTATTAGCTGTGTATTAAAAATCTTTTATTAACTTTTAAATTGAAGATTAGGTTGCAATAATAATTACTGGATATGACGAATTTATAAATGACTACATAATATAATGTTAAGTTATTGTATATTGTTGGAATAAAATCATTTAATTATTAATTTTACTTTTGGATTGATCACCCAAAAGCTGAATCTATTTGTCGAGTTTGCAGGATCGTAAGGTGCTGTAGGCATTGAAGAATTTTTAAATTTGATTATGATGAAGTAAAGTAGAAGGGTAGTAAGTTCAGGGTACGAATCCTCTATTCGATCATAGCAGAACGAAGGCACGCGAAGACGTAGCATCAGAGTATATAGTCTTAAAATTCTGTCCCTAGAATAAAAGTACATAATTAATATGTGTACCAAGGTGACACTAATGGTAATAAGTACCAATGAAAGATTGGTGTTCAGAGTCGACTTTACAAATATTGTAAAGAAGAGATATTGTAATAAAGAGATATAATGTGAAATATAAGAAATACATAAAGAGAGATGTTGTAATAAATATAAGTATATTTGTATCTTTTACTTTTATTTTCAAGTGCTAATTGCTGCACTAAAGCTAAATTTAGTATTTATAAAATTTATAGAATACAGTTAAAAAATTAAACGCCCACCCGACCCAGCCAGGAATCGAACCTGGGTCTTCCGCAATCCGGGCGGCTGCACTGATCGCTATGCTACCGGGAAGGCTGACGTAAGTACTGAATTTTGTCACTGCTTTTTAATTTTTGATTGCTAATAGCGGCACAGTGCGCCATCTATCCAACGGTCATTGCAACCGAAGGCCATGCAGATTCAGCTTTGCAGATGAAATACCACAAATTAATAACACAACGCTATAGTAAGAATGGGCAAGTTTGTCTACCTACTCAGCACCAACAAGCCATACATCAATGAAAAGGGCATCCATCCAAGAGCTCCATTACTTAAATTTTTTGCTCATGGGGTTCTTTGTGAAAATGTCAAAAATAATTGCAGAGTGTAGTTTCTCCTTGGTTATATTTTTGAAGCAGACTTTATATTTACTGTTCTATATTACGATAGGGTTTTGCGAAAGAGAGGGCAAGGACGCAGTGGTGTAAGATTCAAATTCCCAACAAGCGCAGCCCATATAACTGCTAGCTCCCCTCCCCACGCCGCGCTTGCTTTGTCTTCATTCGCACGTCTCGCTCGCTCCTTACAAGTTACAATTTTCGCTTGTTGTTGTCGTCGCTTCACACCGCCAGCTGCCCATCTGAATAATGTTATTGATTGTGGATACTAGCACCATGTGATACCGCAATTGTAATATTAGGTATGTAATATATAAACGAATTATTATTTTTTGTTTTCTCTTTTTCTAAATTCTGCCAGCCCACACACACATTTACGTTAATCGTTATTAGTTTATTAACATGTAATCTTTTTATTAGCATAGATGGCGTTAGTGCTGAGTAGGTAGACCAAAGTTCATAATTATAATTTGCCCATTCTCCTTTTACTTTATATTTTCAAGAATGTTCACTAATTTTTAATTTCAGCTTTCTGTATTCTCTGTTAAAAATAAAAAATTCACGTCAAAGAATTATTTTGAAATTTTAAATTATTTTCCAAGATATTGAATTTTAAATGAGCGGGTGGCGCCGGCGGCGGCTGCCGGGTGCCGGCCCGCGCTCCATGCACGTGACGTCACAACAACACAAAAGTACAACACTCGCGCTCAGTCCGGTCGCGCTCTTCCGTAGGTACCGTTGCGTTACGTTTCACTAGTATTATGAATATTTAAAAAAAAATGTCAAATCCAAATACTAGAAAATCATGTGTTGTGCCAAAATGTCAAATACAACCATCAGTGCGCAGGAAAAGTTGTTTTTTCGCGTTCCAGATGTCCAAATGCGAAAGAAATGGTTACAATCTATGAAGAGGTCAGATCCCTTTGGAGATAAAAGCAAAGTGTACTGTTGTGAAGATCATTTGGTCATAATTTGTTTTTAAAAAGTTTTTTTTCTTTTAACTTTATTTTTAACTTTTTAGTATTTTTTCTTTTCTATTGTGTACGTATTCTAACGTTATCTATCCTGAGAGCACGTTGTTTAGGTGATTCATTTTCCCTTCTCTCTTGTGTATGTATTCTATCGATATCTTGCCTATTAGTGCGTTGTTCTAACGAATCGTTTTCTATATGTTTAGCTACTGCTAAACTAATCAACATTACGATGTTTGTTTGCGAGATTTATTTTGAACAACCTGTCGGTAGAAGAAGATAAAGGACGGACTCAAAAGGCACTTTATTATTATATGCATCGTTTACTAAGCGGTATTTTTTCCAAGCGTTGTCGTTTGTGGACATCGCTTTCATTAGCAATCTTCTGCCGTTACTTCAATTTCGCCTTCTCTAAACGTCTCTTTCGTTGTGTAGTAGTTTCTCTTTTGTTCATGTTGTTCCCACGAGTATCGGACAAACACGGTCCATCCCCCAGAGGTCCATTGTAGGGGGATAAGGGCTTTAGTACTGATACCCTGAGGCACATCGTTATCGATATGACATGTTTATACATTCTCATACCATTCAGCCCTCGGCACTTGCTCACCTTGGCATTGGGTCATCCGTCTAATCCATCTAATCAAAGACAGAATCCACATTCATAACAAACGGAAAAAAATTCCAAGTAGTTATCTACTTGGTATTTTTGAATGAAATAAAAACAAGCGTATTTGTATACGCTTTACTATAATAAAGCTTTTAATTAAAATTTGAATTTGAATTTGCTTTCAAGCAATTTTGCACACCTATTAACATTCTTAATAATGCTGCACTGAAGATAAATTAAATATTTATAAAGTTTTTAAAATACAGTAAAAATAATTATTAAACGCCCACCTGACCCAGCCAGGAACCAACTATTTATATCGAAACTGTCCAGCGGTTTCAATATAAATAAAGCAAACGGACCATTAGAGACTGGTATAAGTAGTAAAAAAACTCGCCAGATGTAAAACTTCATCTCTGCAAAAGTGGAAAAACAAGGTAAGTGCAAAAGAGATGGGGAACATAATTAAATTGTTCGGTTTCTGGTGTCCCGTGAGTACTCTTGGGCAATCAAATAGTTTTCTCCCTGAAGTTTCTGCGTCCGCTTTTACTTTACCGTGAACAAGCCAGCTTTAACTCATAATCTGCTAGAAGAAAAAGGATTCCTTGAATTCAAATGAGGTGCCATTAGAAATGAGAGAGCATTAAGCTGTATAAATTCTTAGAAGGTAGTTACTTTAATTTAAGACTTGTGGTGGATAAGTACCGAGGAGTAACGGAACGTTATTTATTAAGCTATTCCGAGCAAAAAACACATAGGCCCTCACAAATAAATAAATAATAAGGTCGGAATAGTTATTACGCGTTTTGTTTCCGTCATGTAAACGTCATTTCAAATTAGAGTAAAAAAGACAAAACACGAAATACCTATTCGGAGCTTATTCTCTGTTTATTTGTTCACACACATACACACACACCCTCACCCTCACACACACATACATACACGCTACATATTCGTTGTTTAGTTTAAACAACGAATATGTTATAGAAATATATAAGAATATGTTGTTTTTAACAATGCAGGGGGCATTGTTAGTGGAACGCGTTACCCACCCCTGCTGCAATACGAGCAAATACTGTTAGTTGGAAGGAATGCGAGCTTCCTCTGTCGGATTAGCTGGAGGATTTAATCATTAGCTATCAAAACACCTACACACCTCCTAGCTGAAGACAGGAGGGGAAATGTAAACTGTTCAAAGGGACAAAGTAATTTCGTGGATGCGCCGTAGGTTTTTAATTTTTTATTAGCGGACCCGATAGATTGTCCTGTCTACTTTTTAATAAATATGTGCCACGAACGCCACTTATTAAGAGTAATCCAAAGTGGCGATACCCATAAAACATTACAATTTTTTTTATTTTTATTTTCCAGCTTTTTTTTTAGTTATTTAAATTAAAGTTAATAATTATGTCTTATTAACTCTGCATTCAAGATCTAGATCAAACACTCTTCGAATCTTTTCATTTTAACCACATCTTTCTGTTACACGTTGGGTACCCAAATATATTGGGTTACATGTGGAAAAGCCTGTGCCAGGATTGGGACAGTGATGATGACGGTCAAATAAAGGTAAATAAATCTACCAAAACGGTACACTTAATGATCTACCTCTTTTATCTTTATTCTGTTTTGTTCTTAATCAATAAAACTACTATGGTAGTGGCCAGATTTCGACAGCAACCAGTGATCGACATTATATTATATACAAAGTTATTTTTAGTTTATACGAAACCTGAAAACTGTTTGTTCAGAATCAGTAATATAACCGATTTCAATATTTTTTATACCATGTCACATTTTGACCAAATAATATTTACAAAATTTCATATAAAGTAAACCCTACTAAAAAACACAACGGGACAGCACAAAAAGCTTGTAACTTCGTGAGTTTTGAAGATAATATTTAATTTTTTTTGTACTGATTCTTTAAATGAAAATATTGGACCCGTGTTTCGATTTTCGTATAAACTAAAAATAAGGTTGTATATACAAAACTTACACATAAACTTAACAACATATCGTTAAGTTATAGGTTATAGTGTACAATCTTCTTGAAGTGAACACTGCATGCAAATTCAATGAAAATCTGTTGTTTTTTGGTTTCGAAAGCTCTATCGACACTGGGCTTTGCAAAACTTTTTGACTTTACTGACCCCGTCGTTGGCAGATTAATCGAGGGAATACAGTAATTACCAGATATAGCCCCCAGCGCTCACATGTCCTCTAACGTAGAATTATTTCAGCAAAAACCAAGTGTGCACAGAAATAAAAGTAATGTAACGTACATTTCTACGTTTCGTAAGAGCTAGAATGGGAAAAGTTACGTTTGAACTTTTAACTTTGAAGTTTGTGACTATGCAGTATGCAGTGCAGGCGGATGCAAGTTCTCGTGTTTTTGATGGAACTGCGGAGCTTCAAAGTAAGCTGTTTACTTTCAATGATTGTGTTTTATTTTTTTCATTTGAGGACCTCCTTGGTCAAGTGGTTTGTATACCACTTGTATATAAATAAGTAACTGTGTCTCCTCTTATTTACAGATTTTATAAATATATAGAAAATTCGTTATTGGCTGTATGTTTAAATATATAAGTTTGTTAATTTAGATTAAGGGCTGTGAATTTTGAAATATATTAAAAATAAAAATAAAATAAAAATACCGGTTTTCATGGTGTCGCCATCTCTGAGGTTCCGGGTTCGATCCCCGGTCGGGTCAATTTAGAAATTATTGTTTTTCTAAATTGTCTCGGGTCTGAGTGTTTTCTATGTATAATAAGTATGTATTTAAGTATTTTAAGTATGTTTATCCGTTGTCTAGTAACCATATAACGAGTTTCATAACGAAGATTCTCTTGGGCTAGATGATTGGTGTGAGTGTAGGAAATTTATTTATTTATTTATTTTTATTTATTTGTTTTCTAAATGTTCTAGAACGCAAATTTCTTTGGAATAAGCGTTTGCTTTCATCTTGTCTTACAATTAAAGCACCTTGTGTTTTAAGTGATATCTATCTGTCTATTACCTTTACACGAGCAATTCTTGTATATTATATAATCTGAATTTCGGAAACGGCTCTAACAATTTTCATGAAATTTAGTATTCAGCGGCGATAAATCGATCTAGCTAGGTTTAATTTTTAGAAAATAACAAAAAAAAATACTGAGCAAAGCTCGGTCATCCAGGTAATGTGACTGATGCACAGTAAGAAGTTACGTCTGATACTTTTGATTTGGAAAGGAAAAGACAATTTCTAACAATGTGACGCTGCAAAAGAAAGGGAGAAAAGAAATGCTCTTGCTGTGTTTCTTGCCGGTTTCCCGCCCATATATGTGACATGACATAGTGACTTTCATAAGAGCTATTTTTGTAGCACAAACTAAATAAATAATTTTGTTTTTCCTATTATTTTTAAAGACTACAAAACTTATTAAATTCTATACCTATGCGTGTTTTATTTGACACGTTATAAGGTACTGTAACAACGTTTCTGGTTGCCTGTTCGAAATTCAAAATTGCAATTAATAGTACAAAAACAAAACAATTTATAGTTTTTGTCACGTGACCGAAAGACAAATAAAACTCGCACTAGGCAGGCACCCAGTTCAGCGTGCGAAAGTTATTATGATGCATAATTATCCGTATAAATAACGGTGGCAGTTAGCGTATCCCCCGGAAAGTGTCAGCGCTTACTCATCGCCAAACAAATATGGCCGGCAAACAAATTTTAAATTAAATCCCCCTTTCTCTCGCGAGTTAATGTCCCGGGAGACTTTTCTCTGGTTTTAATTTCCGGGCTGTTTTCAGTGAGGAAATAGTTTGTTGGCCAACCACTCTATCCTTTCGGCACGTGATTCGAACTCTTTATACTATAAAAGAGTAGTCGTGTCTATAGATTTGTTGAAATGAAACAACTTTTACGGATCTACTCGCGTTTATTTTACACGTTACTTATTTAATGTTTATCCTGACGTTTCGAACCCTTTGCAGGGTCCGTGGTCACAGAGAGACTGAGGTGTTGGTCATCTCATAATTAGTTGGTAGCTTGTAATTATACCCTCATTTAAATTTAATCAGGTGCGTTCCGTTTTACGCAGAAAAAGCTTACAGTATCTTTTGGTCTGGCAGTATGGTGTCGTGGCTGGGATTTAATATTTTGTATGATGGGATCCCAGGCTGGTGGTAGATTCCAACCGTCTTCTCTATTAAAATTAGAATGTTTTTTTAATTTCAATAGCCTCGTGTATCATCCTAGGGATGAATCGTTGTTCTCTAGCGAGTATTTGTGGTTTATCAAATCTGATGTAATGCCCAACCATTACATCAGATTAGATAAACCACAAATACCCTCCCTCTAGGGAATGTTCGCATACTGCAGACTTATTTTCGCGCCTATGCTTGACGTCAGCTATATGTTCTTTAACACGGGTTCCTAAACTTCTCTTTGTTTGCCCGATGTAAGAGAGCCCACAGTCGCAGTCCAGTTTGTACACGCCTGCGTCTCTCTGTGACCACGGACCCTGCAAACGTCAGGATAAACATTAAATAAGTAATGTGTAAAATAAACGCGAGTAAGTAGATAACGCGAGTAGATCCGTAAAAGTTGTTTCATTTCAATGTGTAGTGTTCGCGTAAACTTTAGAAAACAATATAGATTTGTTATTCGGACTTATTTGATTTAATTGTATGTACGCGCCCAGTCTGCGAGTACTGAGGTTAAGCAACTTTCGCAAAGGCCGGTCATGGGATGGGTGACCAAAAATTTATCATCTCGAGCTCCTACGTGGTTCAGAAGACACGTAAAACCGTTGGTCACGGCTGCATAAACAGTCGTTAACGACCACCAATCTGCACTGTGCCCGCGTGGTGGTTTAAGGCCCGTTCTTCCTATCCCTAGGGAAGGCTCGTGCCCCAGCAATGGGGATATAAAATTAGCTGAGGACTTAAAATACTTCATCTTTTTAGAATATTTGTGCTTTATTATTAAAACACAATTTTGCAAAAGTAAGTAACCTGAGTATGGCGTACAGTTAAGACTATAAATACTCGTATAATACCAAGAGTGGTCAGTTATTATGTACAACAGGAAAGGAAAGTTCAACGATTTCTGTCTACACAAACACAGCAGAATTATTATATATTATACAACCTTATTTTTAGTTTATACGAAAACCAAAACACGGGTCAAATATTTTCATCTAAAGAATCCGTACAAAAAAAAATTAAAATAATATCTTGAAAACTCACGAAGTTACAATCTTTTTGTGCTGCCCTGTTGTATGTTTTTAGTAGGGAATAATTTATTTGATATTTTGTAAATATTATTTGGTCAAAATGTAACATGGTATAAAAAATATTGAAATCGATTCTATTACTGATTCTGAACAAACAGTTTTCAGGTTTCGTAATAACATTGTATATTCGTAAGATAAGTGATAAGATGAAATTTACTGTCATAAAATTTTGCAGATGTTATGCGTAGGCGGCTTATTTATTCATTCAACATTTTCAAAAGATCACACTGTTTGAAAACTATCGTATTTGTTAGAATTATAAGCCGCCCTTGAATACTTAATTTAACTGAAGTCGTGTAGTCAGCAATTATTGAATCAGTATATCTTGCATATTATTGCTGACTTGTGCACAGTTACATTTATGCTCGTGACTGTACTACGGCGAACTTTATATTCTTCCTTGTGATCCCGACGATAAAATTCGTCGAGTTCAAACCTGGATTCGACATCGGTGCTCCAGCGAGCGCGAACGGCGCGGCGGCGTGAGTTTCTCTGGCCACTCCAACGGAAAATGGGTTACAGTAAGTTGCACACCTAATAAGATCTGGTTATGTAAATGTAGTTGAATCATAATTGGTTCAACATTTTTAAAAATTTTTTACAAGTTTAGCGTCGGAGTATCGTTTTAATACATCAACGGATGTCTTCTAGTCAATCTTTGATATACCACCTGACGTGTATGATTCGTTAAAGACACTTTAGTATTTTTAATATTATTTAGTTTAGTTTATACACTTTAGTTTTCGAGGGCAATCAATTGGTTTATGACTACGATGAAAAATAAATTAAAAAAATATATATTTAAAAAGAAAAGTCGTTTTACATTTACTTTTTTTACCGTGAAATCTTGGCTCTTAACCACAGCTTAAATAAAAGTTTAATTAATTTAGCAATTTAAAAAAAGACAGTGTTGAAAAAAATCCACGAACGGGATTCAAACCCGCACCCTATGACATGCCGGGCCAGGTCCACTACCAACTATGCTATCGTGGCTCAATCCTATCAATCAATTATATATATACTTATATATTAGTTTTTTGGCCAGTTCAACACATGGTTGTCTGGAAGAAATTACTTTTTAACGATAAGCCCGCCATTGGTACTTCTTCTTGTATTGTCATCTTTAAGTCTTTTGTATGATGTACAATAAAGAGTATTTTCATTTCATTTAATTTTGATGTATTATCAACTATATCTATCAATTTTATACAACCATAATCATATTTTAGTAATATTAAGGTATACTATAATCTTCTTATGGTGTTGGAGCTCAATGGTGCTGTGGCTTATGCTTTTAAGATGAAGTGGCGTTAAGACTCCCAAAAGACGTCCACTGCTGGATATTCCGGTGGTCGATGGTAAATAACGACTGCGTCTCTATAAGTGATGCTGTATATTTACAGTGACTACATTGTGACTGACTTATTATCTAAACCTTACAACTATTTATACAATATAAACTATGTAGATATTGGAGGGAGGATGCCGTGTCTTATCTTAATCAGATCTACACGCGATTAGGAATGCGTTTACAAACTCTTTAACCATACGTGAGGATAAGAAATCAGTGGGCAAATTCCTCCCCCAAGGATCTCCACAACGAACGCTTTTGTGCTGCTCGCATCCAGCGGCTTTCCACAACCGATCATCGGTGCACCTTGTTGGAGGCCTCCCACACCGCGTTTTCCAGTACGTGGTCGCCACTTGAGAACTGTTTTGCCCCAGTACGGTCATCAGCCCTGCGAGCAATGTTCCCTGCCCACTGCCACTTGAGCTTAGCAACTCTTCGGGCTGTGTCTTCTTAATCTTTGCTTTCCTGCGGATCTTCTAATTTCTGATTCGATCACGCAGGTAAATAAACCCCGAGCAGAGCCCTCTCCTTTGCTCTTTGAGTGACCTTGAGCCTTTTTATGAGGTCAATAGTGAGCGACCACTTGCATCATCAGGAAATAACGGACCTTAACACTTTTTCGGAATTAATATTTGATCGTAGTTAAAAAAAATCCTTTTTTTTAAATGTACTTCAACCTTTCAATTATTATTTAGTAATTAGGTAACAAAACAACAAACCTCTTTTAATATTTCAACATAAAAAGCAGGTTAATGTTTGTTCTTTTAATAATTAGAATTAATTGTTGACGGCGCGTTATCTTCCCACTTACTAGCTCCACTTTATTAAATGAGAATTTCGCTTCTACGTGTAACGAAGTAACAAAGCTTCAAAAAGACTAATAATAAAGACACCTGACACCTTCCTATAAACAATTCACAAGGTAATTTGAAAACAATAGAGCTTCGTGCATACCTACGTTTAAGTGTTTTATTGAATCGGATCGGTGATTCTTAATTAATTTGTACTGACGTATATTAAATAAATGATTATAATCTAAACTTTTGTAGATTCTTTTTTTTCTGGTTATCCGGTTCGAAGGACCATATAAAAGTTTCAAAGATCTGCTATGAATGAAACACTATTATTGTAGCAAGGTTGGCTAATCGATGTGTCCGAAGACTTTAATATAGGTACCTACATATTAGTTAAAACTTTTTCGTGTAATTCAGAAAGTTAATAAGCAAACACATAATGTACAGTTAATAACAAAAGTACCAACTAAACATAATAATATATAAAACTTGACAGTAATATATTTTGTGTTTTTAATATTTTTTTCTAGTGTCAATGTCAATGTAATTTAATAAGCAGTTAAGCTTTCTAATGTATAAATGTCCTTATCAATGCAAGAAGATCTTGCATTTCGACAGATAGAGATAATAATATATTATCTAGTTCCTCAGTAGCTGAGTAGGATTCCTCGGGAGAGTCCTTCCACCTTCGGCTATAAAGGTTACTTACCCGTTGAGGACAAAAAAATAAATATAAATAAAACCTGTTTTTCAGATTTTTCTCGTATGCCAGTTTGAAAAAGGTATAATACTTTTTTCTTATGTCAGATGACGTTATCAGGAAGCGGGTTTGCGAGTGGACATCCACCGTGTGTAAGAAGCCTGAGAGGCTTTACATCGGACAATGACGGATGGTGGGAGCCGACGTGGCACAGGTCTTTCATTTCTGGTCCATTCGTCCAATTCATTGATGGGGGATTAATAAAATGATTTGTAGGTATTTAATAGCTGCAACGTATAGTGGTGGGTGCTGCCCAATTGATTTTAGTTTATTTTACTGAAAGAGTAACAATAAATGTTTATATAATTTTTAACGCAAATTTTTGTTGCGAACAAATTACAAAAACACAAATGTTGAAAAAATTTCCACGAGCAGGGTTTGAACCTGCACCCTTCTGACATACCGGGTCAGGTGCTCTTCCAATTGAGCTATCGTGGTTCTAACCAGCCCACCGAAATTATTCAACACTATTTACTTTTTACTTTGAAAGCCAAAGGCGCCCATTCAATGTTAACAACTACCGTCATTAACATCCGATCATAATATTTTTACAAATACTAAAGATCAGTTAAGAAGTAGGCAAGCTATTTATAAATGTTTATATAATTTTTAACGCAAATTTTTGTTGCGAACAAATTGATGAATGAATGAATGAAATGGTATGTCAGAAGGGTGCAGGTTCAAACCCTGCTCGTGGAAATTTTTTCAACATTTGTGTTTTTGTAATTTGTTCGCAACAAAAATTTGCGTTAAAAATTATATAAACATTTATAAATAGCTTGCCTACTTCTTAACTGATCTTTAGTATTTGTAAAAATATTATGATCGGATGTTAATGACGGTAGTTGTTAACATTGAATGGGCGCCTTTGGCTTTCAAAGTAAAAAGTAAATAGTGTTGAATAGTTTCGGTGGGCTGGTTAGAACCACGATAGCTCAATTGAAGAGCACCTGACCCGGTATGTCAGAAGGGTGCAGGTTCAAACCCTGCTCGTGGAAATTTTTTCAACATTTGTGTTAGAGTAACAATATGTAAAACAAATCAAAACTTAATGTAAAGACCATACTATAACAGGATTTAACTTACTTAAAAGTTGTAATTAAGGACAAGATTTTGATGAAACACGTTAAAAAGAGGCGTTTTAAGTAAACCATATAGGTTATTAGATAATCTTGTAATGTAAATGAAACTGAGAGAATATTTTTATGCGGTTTAATATTTCCACTTATAGATAACAAACTAAAATATTAGTTAAATAACTACATGATGAAGAAGTTTCTTCAAAAGGTTTTTCTTAAAACTGAAGACCTTGAAGAGAAAACTTTGTGCCCCATTTTTCATCGCGGAATGTACTTCAAAGCGCATTCCGCGCACGGAAGAGTATAAGATTTGGTATGTTGAAGTTAATATGGAAAAGCAGTCCCGAAAGGTAAAATCGGTCGTAATCTATTTTTCATACCCCTAAGAGATAAGGGTGGTCCACCCCAAAAATGTTTTTTCCAATACAAAATGTTCCACTATTTGTTTGTTTTGTTGTCATAGAAATGATTTGATTGTATTGTTGACGTAGAAACTGTCAAAGCGATACGAAGTCCGCTGGGTCAGCTAGTGTATGTATCATCATCATCATCATCATCATCTTAGCCAAAAAGACGTCCACTGCTGGACAAAGGCCTCCCTCAAGGATAAATCACTTTGAGGGGAATTTGCCATAATGTATGTATAATATTTGTTAACTGGTGGTCGCCCAGTGGTCGAAATTCGACCGTAATTTTATTATGGCTGCACGGATTGTATCTTATGCAATGAAAAATTAAAAAATATAGAATGTGAGTTTGGATTGGTATTGACAGATTTTGGCCGCTCCTCTTGCATTTTTGAAATTTTTGAAAATAGTATTATGTGCGTGAGTGTCAAATACATGGTAGTGTGTGTAATGTTTGTTTTATTGATTTAATGTATTTTTATACATAATTTAAAAAAATATATTAACATTCGGATAACCACTATATAAACTATAAGTGTGCGAAATTTCATACTCCTCCGTCCGCGAAATTTTCGTAAAAAAGGGGTACAAAGTTTTTGCTCCATGCATTAATATTTATATAATACATACATTGTATATTTTGTGAAACAATGTTGAATTTCAACCACTGGGCGACCACTAGTAATTATGAAAACACTTACATGTGTACAATATACTCAGACACTTCCAGCTGAAATTTGATAAATAAGACGCTATTGGTAAAATAATGGAAGAGCCCAGACATGAAAGAGTGTCGGCTCGCGTGGAGGCTGGCAGCATCCGTCACAGTCAGAGCAAAGCCTTCGAGTCCACTGTCGACCCCGTCGGCCATCGTGATCTATATCGGCATATAGTAAACGGAGAAAACAGTAAGATAATATGCTTAAACATTTAGGTACATACAATAAATGTGTAATTGTAAAAATGAAAAATGAAACTCAAAATATTGAAACAAATTGAACAAAAAACAAAAATTAAAACTGATTTTGATCATACTTTTAAATGTTCATAATTGTGTCTCAGTCTCCTGACTGAGACACAATTATGAACATTTAAAAGTAGCACATTCGAAACCCCGTACAGCTATACTCGAGTAATAAGCTCGAGCATCATAGAATGTTCAACAGACATTTCAATTTCAATTCTTACATTCATGAGTACACCTTACAGCTGTTATTAATGTTTCTTATTTTCAAACTGAAGAAGGTTGTGATGCCTGCCAAAGGGAGATAGGTGGTGTGTGCAAGAAATGAGCAAATAAATCAATTGCACACTGCGGGCGCGGCACCACAGGAAATAATTGGATTTGCACTGGAGCACCCCAGGGGGCGATCTTCGGTTCATGCTCTTTCTTCGGTTTTGAGAAAAAAATACTTAGCAACTTTCCGAGTAAGAGGACTGTTGATACCGTAACGAGAAATTATTTTCTTCTTTTGTTGTATAATTTGTATAAAAGAGGTTTGTTTAGCGTGGAAATGGAAATGCTTTTGTGTCGCACACAATAACAGCCGGTTGCACCAAAACTTTCATTTTACGAATTTGTAAAAAGTAACGTAAAAAGTAAACGTATAATGTAAAACGTTGTTGTACCACGCTTTGCGAAACGTTTTACGGTTACATTATACGGTTACTTTTTACGGAGCTCAAACCTTGCTCATAACGTAAAAGTATAATATTATGACAGTTCGTTCGTGTTTGCAATTCGTGTTGGAGGTTAGAAAACGCTCTATTTATTTAAAGATACGTGCTCTGAGAGAATAAATCACTATAATATCTTCTACAATTTCTGACCACCAACCACCCGACTTCAGTAGACATTTTTTTAAACTGATATTCGTATCTAGTAATTAATAATATGATTTCAATATTATTTCTTGCTTTTTAGAGCTGTTTTTACTTTTTTAAGTTTCCTGTTTTTGAAGTCGGTTTTTTTTTGTTAAAAATTATTTTATTTTACGATTTTTAGTGATGGGTAGACGTAGACCTAACAAGGATGCTTCTCGGATGAGGAAACGACCGCCTAGTAGGTAGTTGTATTCCTATGAAAAACTTTAATCTTAATTAGGTATTATTTTTGTACGAACTAAACATTTTGGCATATTGAACCGTATAAAGTAAGCCCAACAAAAGGTAACTGCTGTAAATCGTTGAGGAATTTCCTCGACAGTCTATGGTCTCCATCGTTAGACCTGTAATGGCACTTATAACCCATATGGGGGTGCAAAGTTCTTATCAATAGAAATGAATTAAGACCAAACACAAGGTAGCTACTGTAAAACGTTGAGGACTTCCCTTGACTGACCTTCGTCTTCATCATCAGACCCCTAATGACAGTCACAACCCATCTAGGTGTAAAGTTCTTATCAATACAAATTAATCAAGCCCAAACACCATGTAATTGCTGTAAATCGTTGAGGAGTTCCCTCAACTGTCTTTCGGCTCCATCATTAGATCGACTCCAGACCTTCATTAAATAGTAGTGCTTCAAAATACTTAACGAAAACATTAATAAGCGCACTAGTCGCTACTACGATTTTCGAAGGTTCCCCTCGATTTCTCTGGGATGCCATCATCAGATCCTTGTTTCCTCATTATGGTAACACCCTTGGAATATCTCCTTTCCAAAAAAAAAATCATCAAAATCGGTTCATAAACGTCGAAGTTATCCGCGAACACATAAAAAAAATATTGTATATGCGAGTCGTATTGAGAAACCTCCTCCTTTTTTGAAGTCGGTTAAAAACTACCATGGTAGTAAAAAACTACTGAGGTAAACTGGTAAAATTAACGCTCTATTTGTGTAGCAAGTAATTTTACTGATACTTTTACTCGTATTTTGTTGGTGCAACGTACATTTACGAATTCGTGAACGTAACGGAATAGTATAAGTAAAACGTAAAAATGAATTTGTAAATGTATATCAATTTTGGTGCAACCGGCTGTTAGTGTTTTGATTCTCTGTTGAATCCATCTTGATATTTTCTATATCTGAGAACTATTTGTTTTTTAGTTGATGGCTTTGTGCGATTAGCACATTTAGCCAATGTCAAAGTAATTTTTCTTGCAAGTAATACATAAATAGACAATATTTCCCGTATGATGATGATGAATGATAATAGAAATGAAAGTGAGAAATGATATACCCCCCAATAGGGAATGAAGAACCGGTGCTTTTATTGCGTCCCGGGATTTTCGGGATTAGTTGTTTAAGGAACCGGGAGAACCGGGACTTTCGGGACTTTTGGGTATTTTTTTAAACCCACTGCTGTTATTTTTATTTTTACAGGTATTTAGTATGTAGGTAATGAAAACTACATTGTATTAAAAACAAAAGAATTTTCTTAAATTTAAAATAAAACAAGCCAAATTTTATAAGTAGTTAGTTTTTAAAAATGTAATACATATACCTACCTATACATACATGCATTTATTTATTTATTTTATTTATTTAATATCTTGTTAATTAATGACAAAATTAGCACGCTGACGGTACAAAGCACATGAATTAAGACCCTTTTTTATGCAAGTCTAATTAATAATACATACATGATGAACCCTGAAAACATTACACTCCTTTGTTTGGGCAGTCGTGTATATAAATAGTTTATTACTTTTTCTTGTCCATCCAATCCAACCCAACGGAATAACTGATTCAGTTGCCGATAACGCCGGCGCCGTGAGTTGAAAACCAAGAAGATTATACGTAGGTAAATAAAGTTACTTAACCTAATTATAATGGAATTTTTAAATGATTAACCAGACAGTTAACATTCATAGACATTAATACGAACTGACAGGTAAATAAGGTAGGAATCTTATTTTATCATCAAGGTACTAGGATTTCGCCCCGCGCGCGGTAGGTATTAAATTAACTGCGTCTTAATGAGTAATCTCATGGGAATAAGATTTACTTTAGATTTAATAATAATAATCAAATGTACTTACTTACCTACTTGTTGATGCAAGTTGTTTATTTTCTTTCATTAACAGTCACAAAATCATTTACGCGACACGACAATTTGACGACAACGTCGACAACTAAGAAACATATTTTGATTTTATTTTAACTACGAAATGCCACTCATCGACTGAGCAGAGATCTCGCAAATGGCGGCGCGGGCGGGCATTCCCCTCTCCGCGTCGCGTGCGGCAAAACGCAGGCGAACGCTGGAGTTGAATCGCGCGCGCGTAATTTGAATTTTGATTTTATAACTTTACACTTTAATGGTTTATCTACACTATTATTATAAAGAGGAAACATTATATGTATGTATGTAATCAATTAACTCCGAAATTCAGTAGTTTCGTATTCGTATTTTAAAAATTCTTTCACCGTCATAAAGCTACAAGATCTCTGAGTATCAAAGGCTAGTTTTGATCTCATTCGCTCGAAAAAACGTGTTCGCAGCATAATTTAAGTATATACTTTTCAACTATGTCCCGAAGGTCCCGAAAGTCCCGGGACGAGGTTTATCGTCCCGGTTCTTAAGTCGACACAAAATCCCGGGATTTCCCGGGATTTTCGGGACCGGGATTTCCCGGGACCATTCCCTACCCCCAACCCCTGGAGTAGCTCAGTAAAGATGTGGGGCTTTACTAAGTCCTCATGCGGCGGACTTCTTGAGAGAATTGGAAGAGTGCCGTAGCACTGTTTTGTTTCATTTGCCAACACTCAAGCACACTCACGAACACTAAACGGTTAATAATCCACCATTATTTCACATTAATATTCGACTTAACACAAATTTTAGGAAATAAAACAAAACCGCAGACATGACTCTTCATTTTCCCGCCAAGAAGTCCTGAGAACTATGCTATGTTATTCTATGTTTGAAATTTGTTTAGAACGAATTGTAAATAAGAAACATTTGACTGGTCATAACATACAAATTTATTTTTTATTCTACAATTATTTTCGATTCGATATTTAAAATGTATTCAAAACCTCTTTTGTTTATTCGTTATTTATTCTTTCTCTAGAAACATCACGTGGATAATACACATGTATTTTTAATTTTGAAATGTGTGTAAGTGACAGGAGGGATAAGGACATGACATGAGGAAGTTGATAACACTTCAGGTGCAAGAGAACCCTATTTGGGTTCCTCTCTTAATCTGCAGACTTTATCGAAGGAAAACATTTTTTATTTCACTGAGTAAGCAAACAAGAAGCTATCACCCAACCCAATTGCCACAATGATACATGAACCTTACGTTGCTGTTCCGAAGTCTAGACAAAATCTAGAAGCCATATTTTTAAAACTAAATGATATAAATGTAGGGATATGTTGTTGGCGGCAAAAAAGTATGAATCACACGTTCTTGAATCGCTGTAAAAAAACCCTACAACCAATTTGCATTTTACAATAAAGAACATACATTTTGTTAGGGTTAGAACACAGAGTTTACAAAAACACAAATGTTGAAAAGTTTCCACGAGCAATTGGGAGAGCACCTGACCCGGTATGTCAGAAGGGTGCGGGTTCAAATCCTGCTCGTGGAATTTTTTTCAACATTTGTGTTTTTGTAATTTGTTCGCAACAAAATTTGCGTTAAAAATTATATAAACATTTTACACAGAGTTAAATAAATAGTAGATAGTAGCGATGAGGGTTAATATTATTGAATATGAATAAGATACATTTATTGACCTGCACAAAAACAAATACAAACAGATGAGAAAAAATAAAAATAAAATAAAAAAGAAGAACATCTTAAAACAATTAACACAATCACAAAAAATAGAAATAAAAATATAATTATTGGGGAGCTATTAAAAAAATGGTGTGGGTTAGCCACGTGTCACATGCAATCATTACGAAAGTAAACCACCACAAAGTGGATTTTTATGTAGTTTTTTGTTAAATGTTTTATTTTCGGTGTACTAATAGTTTGTTTATGTTATCTTATCAACCCACGGATAGAGAATTTGTAACCTTTATTATTACCATAGTTACTATCTACATCTTGCTTAACAACGAGTATTGCTATAAGTATAAAAGCTTTTGCTTGTCCTATACAAATGAGCTTATAGTAAAAACTAACGGGATTCTTTTTGGAGTACCTATTTTGGCACAGTTGCATGCGCCATAATCACGGATCAATAAAATTACTCTAATACAAGGTGCCACGATAGTTTAAAAAAATATATTATTAATGACATTTTCAAACTAACCCCTTTCAGCTTATAAAAGGAGCTTAGCTATCAATTGTTCTATTACAATAACCATAATTCAGAACAGATTAAAAGTTGAAGCAACTCGCGCGCAACTGAATCCCGAAATCTTCGCAACTCGCCGAACAACTTGCCCGCTCACCTGCACTTGTTTCAACAAGTTTTAACAGCTCCACTTTTCAGTGTAGCGGGCCTTTATTCGTGTGCCGTTCAAATTAATTACTTAATGCTATTAAATATTCAGGTTTTAAATGTTTTAAAAGAGTTCACATAACTATGCTATATAACAATGTTACAATACAATGAGTATAAGCTTGTTTTGTTGACATTTATCGTCCACACTAACAAAACATGCTACATAACTATGGACGCACCTTCGATCAAGAACAGTGGGAATAAAAATGACACACGTCAGTTGAAGGGTTAAACAGACGCCAGCACATCAACCTTTCTAAAAATGTCAAAGGAGAATGACCATTTTACTATGGGAGTTAGGCTAATTTTGCGTAACTATGCGCTTTAATGAAATTAGTAGTAAACAATAGTAAAATTGCCCTGGTTTATTAAAAAAAAATTGTTTAATTTTAAACGAGAATTGTATCAATTTCTATTTTTAGCAGGTATTTTGAGGTTATGACAACTGTATTAATTGGTCAAGAATAATTTATTTAAAATGTATGAAGGAAGTAAATACATCAGTTTTTTTATTATGAATTTATTTAAATACTTCTTTACTTAACTAATGCATCTTTAAGAAATAGATAAGTAAATACGAGAAGAATAGAATAACTTGATCGAAAATAGACACAGTAATAATATTCTAGGCAATCGATGTTATAGCATCGATGCTTTTTTATTTATCGATGCCACAGACCAATTAAAAAAAAGGTTCAGTGTTTCTTGCCTGGTTTTGGTCATTCTCCTTTCTTCAAATGTCAATCTTAGGTCATATTCATAAAGTTCAATGTCTATTGAGAAAATTTGATAGTTGGTGGAAGTCTGATGGGCAGGTGTGTGTACACTGAAGTCACACATACAGAGCTCAAAGACCAATATAGAAAGAGTTTAATTTATTTTATTTTATTTGGGAAGCTAACAGCATTATTTACAACTAGCGGCCGCTCGCGGTTTCACCCGCGTGGTCCCCGTTCCTGTAGGAATATCGGGATAAAAAGTATTCTATGTTTTAATCCAGGTTATAAACTTAACTGTATGCCGAATTTCATCCAAATCCATTCGGTAGTTTTTACGTGAAAGATTAACAAACACCCATCCATACTTACAAACACAACTTATAAGCTAATAACAAGCTACCATTTTAAAAGAAGAGCTCGATAGCGCCCGGAACGTGCCCGGTCTGCGAGGTTAAGCAACTTTCGCAAAGGCCGGTCATCGGATGGGTGACCAACAATTTGTCATTTCGAGCTCCTCCTTGCTTCGGAAGGCGCGTAAAGCCGTTGGTCCCGGCTGCATTAGCAGTCGTTACTTAACAACCACCAATCCGCACTGAGCCCGCGTGGTGGTTTATGGCCCGTTCTCCCTATCCATCCATAGGGAAGGCTCGTGCCCCAGCAGTGGGGACATAAAATGAGCTGATGATGATGATGATGATGACATTTAAAAAATATAGAGCCCAAAGGCCAAAGTAAAAAAGAACTTTATATACTTACCCCCTTACAAATAAACACTATTTAAGCATTTATTTAGTTAATCATTGTTTTGTCTCTTTTTCTCAAATTGAGAACGACGTTTGTGTGACGTTGACAAAACAATGATTAACTAAGTAAATGCTTAAATAGTGTTTATTTGTAAGGGGGTTAGATGACAAACTTAAAATGTTATGAATATTATTGGTGCTAAAAACGAATAATTTTCTAGATCTTGTGATCTCGTGAACATCAAAGTTGATACAAGATTATCTTTGTGTCAATGAAATCCGATCGTCAATTGGTTTTGTCGACAATTCCAATAATGATCAGCTCCATAAAATTCCTAAACGGTTTTATTTATTTATGTATTATAAAAAGCTTAGCGACTAAATACATACAGAACATTTATCTAAACTTATGAAATGATTAAAGACAAGTACAAACTATACCTATAGTTTGTACTTGTCTTTAATCATTTAATTTTACTATTTGGTATAATGTTTTGCGTACCTACGCAAAACATTATACCAAATAATAAAATTGCTAACCGAAAAAAGTCAGAAACAAAAAAAACAACAATATATATATTTTTTTTAAGTTCAATCTTAAGGGCTATTTCTTAGTAATGAAGTATAATTTAACACAATTCTTAAAAACACCCAGTTTGTCGCTTAATATATATATATTTCAAGTGAACATACATACTACACACTTCCACCAGATACAGACCACTTCCTGCCACTTGCTATGTTCTTTCATCTTCTTTTTATTATTAACTAGCTGACCCGGCAGACTTCGTACCGCTGTGACAGTTTCTATGACAACAAAACAAACAAATCGTTTTTCTATTTATTTATCAAATTCTTAAGCAAATTTTTTCTAGTAATAAATATAGCCTATGTTACTCAGCGCTAATGTAGCATTCTAATGGTGAAAGAATTTTTTTAATATAAATACAAAGATTTCCTCTTTATAATATTAGTATATATAACTTCACTCTTAAATATTAAAGTTAACTCTCCATTATATTTCGTAGACCATGGCAACAACCCGCTTAACAACGTTCAAACTTATTCATTCAATTAACAAACATCGACGTTATAAAGTTTCATTGTGTATGAAAACCTAAGCTTTGTTCAATGGAAATTTGCGTTACTTCCAAACACCCCGCCCGATCCTCTAATTGCCACTACACATTAACAGAATACACTAAACATGCACACTAGTTTAGGCCCAAGACACCGTACTCGTAGAACAAGGGTACGACGAGCAGGTTTACACACGCTCTATAACCAGGTACAGACAGACATGTACTTGGGCGCTTTTCCCCACCACCACGGCCCGGTCAACCCGAGCCGAGCTCCGAGCCTTTACAGGCGCCCTTGGGTTATTCCGCCCCGATCCGATCCTAACTCTTCGGAGAATCTAGTAAGGCAAAATAGCCCGGTGAAGCTTAAAATGCCGTTCGAAGCAATCAGCAATCTCTCTCCGAAAAAAAAAAACTTTCAAACAATTGTTTCATAATATTGTGATGTAAAAAGTTATACGGTTTATTTTACATGGAAACTTTTATGAATCCGACTTCAGTAATCCGCTGAGAGGTCACGTAAGTGCCCTTACTTGCAAGACGTCTTGCTTTTACTGCATTTTTATGCGAATTGCCCTCTTATTTCCAATGCACATTCATTTTGATGCAAACTATTTGTAAGTCAAATTGGATATTTTGAGAAAATTTACCAATATATTTGGTAGTTGTAGATTGATAGTTGGTGGTTTTCAGAAGTAAATGCTTAACAATAATGTTAGCACCATTGTTGTGATCTAGCAGTGATATCAGATTTTGAATTATTTATTATGTAATCAATGCTAATTTTACAAGTGCTTAAAATATATTTATCGTGTAAAATATTTTTTTTGTTGTAAAATGACTAGTTTGGCCTTGGTCGAATTTTAGGCTTTACCATCATCTTTATCTTTATCTTCTTTATCGTCTTTTGTTATATTGTATGTCCGATTCGGTATGACTTTGTGTAATTGTTTGTTTCCTAAATAAAAAATAAAATAAGATAACCAATAGTTAAGAGGAACGCCAAGCGCTTTCGAATGTTTGGTAAAATAAACCCAAAACCAACCATGTATAGTCATATTCATAATCTCTCTCTTACTCCTAAATGCATCTAAAAGGTTTTATTCGACATAAGTGTCACATAATACATACAACAAAAGGCTGTTGCTGCCCAGGGGAGCTCCTCTGGCTACAATGGTTTAGAATAGCCCATTAGGCGGTCTGAATCTGATAAAAACCATCGCGGAGCCAGTTAAGAACTCGTAACGGATATTATAAGTGTTATTTAGAGCAAGTTTCTATGATACTCGTGGGCTCTCACTATCTTTGCGCCAGTAATGCTGTTGGTTTCATTAGAACCCTAAGGATTCCAGGGTAACAGTGTCGTTTTTCTGAATTATGCTTATTATGAATGCGCAACTTCAGCATTTAATTAAGTTTAGTTTAACTGGTAGAGTAGTAAAGTTTTTATTAAAAACTGTTTTTCTTTCTCACATTGTCTGTTTTGATTAAAACAGGTTGAAGAAACAGGTTGGGATGATTGATAATTTTACGCCAATTTTGTAAAGAACAATTACGATTTAAAAAAGTATCGTAATGTAGTGTATAGTGCACCTGACCTGGTATGTCATGGGATGCGGGTTCGAATCCCGCTCTTGGATTTTTTTATTTAGACAAACAGTTGTTTTAGATTGTCCTTTAAGTCTATTTCTGCGTAAATCAAAGCTAATGATTGTTTTAGTCGTCAAAAACAAATCAGTAAGGTTTGTTTTTTAAGCGCTAAGTTATTTGACCGCCTATGTTGATTCGGTCGGTTAGTACAACCGGTCATTAGTAAACCGCGATCATGGATTCAATAAACAAAGCTCTTTCTCACCAAAAATTTCATGAAGATTTTTGTTCTTCTCATAATTTTTCCCATGCCGATGATTTATGTTTACAATATAAGTCCCTGGAGTGTTTGCGAAAAGCTCAATTAGTTCGCGCGTCGCAAAAACTGTGGAATTATTAGCGGGCGCACGATTTAGGAGTCAGTCGGGCGACTAACTGAAAATTGCGGCGACTGCGGACTCGGTCAGTCAAACGAACTGTGAAAATAATGGGCACACTGCAACGCTCGCCTTATATCGACTAATGTTGGTGACGCAGATTTGTGCCAGGGGAATTTTTGTCAGGGTATTTTTAGGGTTCCGTACTTCAATAGAAAAAAACGGAACCCTTAAAGCATCACTTTTTTGTCCGTCTGTCTGACTGTCAAGATCCTCTTTATCTCGGGAACGCGTGGAGGTATCGAGTTGAAATTAAAACCATATACTCAAGTCTGCGGTCCCTAGAAGCTGTGAAAAAATCAAACTTCTAAAAAAAGATACGGCTGTTTATGTCGCAAAAAAACGTATATTTCGACACTCTCAAGGGAATAAAATTTCATAGGGTACTTGCCGTTGCCCTAGAATTATGAAGTTTGGCAAGTAATATCGTCTTATACCACAAGGACAGGGAAAAGTCTGAAACTATACATATTTAATTAAATCACAAAAAAACAGGTTTTTATGCGAGGAACGGGGGTCCAAATTTTGAAGTAAGTTAACCGTGTGATTAGTTCTCGATTTATGACGAAGAATGAAAAAAGAAATACCCTTTCCCTCTTTTATAACTATAGGTACTAGGTACTATAACGTGCTACATTTAAATTCTTTTGTATAATTATTTTTTTATTACTTTACATATTCACAAAGAGCGTCATAAGCTAAATTCTTTACAATATAAAATATTTAAGCAATCTTTAATTAGAAGCAGCAAAATTAACATAAACTGCTATGTACACAGGCCTCATTAAATCTTGCGAGACATACAAACAAACTAGTAATAATATAAAACTTATTATTAACCACTTATTAATATTCATAAAAGTTTCATCGACACTCCAAGTGAAATAGAAAATAGCTTACAACATTGAACAACACTATAATCAAATAGTATAAAAGACTTGAATGTATAATATTTCAGTTCACGTAATTTGGCATCAGTATCTCTTTGGCAATGAAGTACTTTTGAACTAAATCAATTTAAACTTTTGGTTTTTACACACTATCAAGATGAAGAGAATAGCGAACGCTAGCTCTAGCCCGTGGAACATGAGCATCACTTCACTGCACACCAAATGTCTTTGTTTATAATCAAAGACCAAATGTATTCCAAGCGTAGAATATATGTTTGGTAAATGAGAAAATAGCACACTCCCACCGCTGAGGGTATGGTAAGGATGATGGAGAAGAAAATGGGAATTCGACCTTGCGAATCAAATAAAAACAATTCTTTAAAATCTTAATCTAATTCACCAAAAAACTCCAAGCAAAAAGTTAATCATAATCTGACAAATTCAAAAGACTAATCCTTAGACGAAAACGTCAGGTGAAAAAATGAAAAAGAACTCCAAAAAAAAGGTCGAATGTGGCGAACGCTACAGTACCTAATCACTTTGGTGTATGTAGTACCTAATAGTAATTTGCACTGTTATGCGTACCTACTTAGTAATGTTTTAATTTCGTAATTTTGTACGGAACCTCGGTGGGAGAGTCTGACTCGCACTTATCCAGTTTTTTTACCTTAAAAAGACTGTTATCCAATTTCATAGTTCAAACTATTTGGAATGTAGTCCTTCATACAATAATACAATACAAATGCATTTTTACCCTTTTTGACAGACTTTACTAACTTTCTATTCCCGGAAGATTTCTTGGGGCTGGCATTGCACAAGCATGTCCCCATACTAGATTCTCCGAGGTGTTTGAGTTTGAGGATGAGGTTTCGAAAGGCTACGTATATACGGTTAACAAGATTGGAGGCCCTTGACCTCAACTCTGCTATTTTAAAACGTCCATAATCGTGCCTTAATGGCCTGATTCTGACATTTGTTTCAGAATCAGGCCTTTGAGATATATCTCCTTGGAGTCTTTCTCTTTATGTATTTAGCACTTACACAAATGCTAATCAGTAAGCGTTCTCTGGCAAGGCACCTCCCGTTTAATTTACATTGTCTGCCTTGTTGTGTCATTTGTTTCCTATTAAATATTAATGACGATAATATCATATTGGTTCTATCCGTATGAATCAGTTGTTAGCTTGTTACTGCTATATTTTCTTGATTTAAAAACTTACATGATTGTAGCTTCGTTATTTTAAGAAGCAACTCTCGCAAGCCTTTCCGCTTAGCTTGGCATGGCTTGTTTGCTATCATTTTTTTTTTATGTTAAAAGGAGGCAAACGAGCAGGCGGGTCACCTGATGGAAAGCAATCACCGCCGCCCATGGACACCCGCAAAACCAAAGTAATCGCGGATGCGTTGCTGACCTTGAGGAAGGAGTTGGACCTTGAGGAGGGAGTAGGAATTGGGAGGGGGGAGGGGTGAGAGATGGGCCACCGGTACTTTCACTCACCGGACGAAACACAACAGCAACGAGTGCCGTTGTTTCACGCCGATATTCTGTGAGAGGGTGGTATTTTGCCGGGCGAGCCTGCCCATTTCGTGCTGCAACGCAGCGTGGCTCTACCACTTAAAATATCATGTAGCTAAGTTACTTTTGCAATGCCGTATCAACGGATGGGTGACCACATTAAAATGACTCGAGCTCCTTCGATATTCAAAAGGCACGTTTAGCCGTTGGTTCCCTTAATGTCGTAAGATGGTACTCGTTAACCTTCCCAAACCGCATTGGGCCAGCGCGGTCGGTAATAACCCGAAGTTTTCATGTATTACTTACGTGGAAAGGCTTGAGCCCAACAGTGGGACATTTACATGCGAAGATGATGTAACTTGAAGATAAGAGAGGCAATTTTCACCAGGCGTAGGCGATACGTTTTATTCATTAGTAAAAATAATAAAAGACAAGACAATAATGTTTATTTTCTATACGCTTATTAAAGTCATATTAACGTCATATTAACGTCCTTATAACTTTCAGATTTATTGCGAGCAGCACTGGAGGTTGGCAAGGAAGAATTAATAAATTATCCTTAGCTTGGTAAGATGCAATTTCCGTTAGTTGTACAGGAATAGTTGGCACAAAGGAAACTATACAGTTTTACTGGGCGCTCTCGCAGCTCGGACGGGTGATTAGAACTGGTGTTCTTCGGAAGGCCCGTTGAGCCGTTGGTCCCGGCGGCTGTTGACAGATTGTAATTGTAAGAACAAGCCATTTATGAACTTAACAAAACAATAACACATTTTTTTTAATACTTTACTTTATTGACCGTTTTGTTTTATGGTTATGTCAATATCAGTTGAAAAGACCCTGGTCTCACTATAACCATGTATACACGGCGGCAGATCAACCTACCCAAACCTGTCAAATTTTGTCCAATGAATATTGATCCCTATAACCAAAAACAAAAGTACAAAATTGATTGTAGAAATTTGTCAGTTTTGGGTAAGTTGATCTGCCGCAGTATGTACACACGCCTGCACCTCAACCTACCACAAACTGTCAAATTTCCTCAATAGACTTTGAACTTTATACTTAAGGCATATGGTTGAAAATGTATTGAAGAAACTTGACAGTTTTGGATAGCTTGATGTGCTGGCGTCTGTACTTTAATATCCTTTGTTCACCTACTGGTAGTAACTATTGTACTAATAAAATAAAACTGTCAGATGTACTGTTAAGCTTGTTTATTAAAAACATTGGGCTGCTTATATAGTACGCACCAAAACACTTCTATAGCGCGATTCAGAGAATAATACATCATTTTACGCATCGCGCCATCTGTTGGTAAGAATATCCGTAATGGAGAGGTACTGCAATAAGAAGAAGACCATTCGTTAAAAGGTATATTAATAAATAGATATCAATTGTTAATTACCAATTTTACTGATAGTATGATGTTGTATGACACATATACAAACTGTATACGATATCTAACGCTAATGGCATCAAAATTAGTATATCGACGGTTTTATCACATGAGTTTTATTACCGAGTAAATGCCCATAAAATAACTAATTAATTACAGTAATAGGTAATACGTTTTCGGTTGGAATTTGCAGTTTCGAACTGTAATTATTTAGAATTCCAGTCGTTTCGTTAATTAATTGCGTAATCGTCAAAAACCTATTACCACAAACCCACTGATTATGCCTTTCCATATGAACATTAGCACATTGGGAGGTCAGGCCGTAACCTACCACGATATCAGGACCAGGTGGTTCAGGAGCACTGTAGACAATGATATTATAAAGGTAAATAAGTAACCTTACAAATAAACCCCAAAAAATGCTTTCAAGTTTTTCGTTTGACTTTCACACACTATTAATTTCAACTTATCTCTTAATTTCATTGCATTGTCAAACTAACAATATAATTGTAATAGTGTTGGAATTAGAATTGACGACCTCCGTAGCCTTGGCTTGCACGCCGGACTTAGGGTGGCGTAACTCTGAGGTCCCGGGTTCGATTCCCGGTCGGGTCAATGTCGAAAACTAATTTTTCGATATTGTGTCGGATCTGGGTGGTTGTGGTACCGTCGTTGTTTCTGATTTTCATAAAACGACTGCTTTAGCTTCTTACCTTGGGATTAGAACAATGTATGTGATGTTCTCTAATACCTACCAGTTTTTTTTAAATACTAGTTTAAGAGTAATGAAATCAATAAGAACGTAAAAGACATTATAATGTTTGTTATATGGCATTTTTTAAAGAAAACTGAATCTAAATATGGGATTTTGTAACCAGCACTTTCAACTGACTCAGCTGTCTATCTCCTTCTTCAAGAGCGACTGATGCCAGAAGGATACGGCTACCTTCTTTTGCTCGAAGCGTTTTCTTGAACGTCGGTAACGTATCTACCTTCTTATTTTTATTAATAAACGGTTTTTAAGGATTTTATTTAGCTTGCCCTGTTTGTTTGGGTCAAATCTAGTAATTCAAATTTGACCCCTTTCCTGTTGACGGATTGAGCTGAAATTTTGCATGCATGTGTAAATCGGATGACAATGCAAAATTATTATAACATGGAGCTGATCTGATGATGGAAATTTTCTTAAGTTAAATGGTTTTATTGATAATTGTACTTAAAGCTAAAAAATAATTCGGTAGGTCCTAGGCACATGTACAGCTAAAAAATAAAATCGTTGGGCGTGTGAAATTTCTATAAAGTCAACCGCTATATCATAATAAAAAATGCTATTTACATATTTACGCAGGTTACGTACGCCCACCGTTTTATTTTTTTAGCTTTTAGTACAATTTTCTATAAAACCGTTACCTTAAAAAAATTACTCTTTTTTTATACAAGGTGGCCGGAAGATTGACGTCCAAAAGAAAAAATTAGGTCTCTCGTGTCGTGGGGTATCCGAATCACCCCCATGTATGTTCCGCGATTTTTCACGGTTTCGAGTTATGAATTTTTTTCTAAATTTTTGAGAATTTTCGAGCGATCAACTTAAAAAATTTCTAAAAAAAAAAGTAGAAGACTTTTTTGTATTTTTTTTTTTGCAACGAAATCTTTATAAGTTGTACTTTTATGCATAAAACAATTAGCTTCGTAACTTTGATGAAAATTTGGAAATGCAGGTCTCAAGAATAAAAAATACGATTATTGAATTATGACTAGAACATTAAAATTAAAAATCTAAACAGATGACTGCATGGTTTTTTAGTGATCCTAAAACATGCGACATACTCTCAGCTTTCATAATCATTAAAAAAAAGTAGTACTTAATGAGCTACTTTTCCTAGAATCGGCCTTCAAAGACAGCCACGTGGCATTTAAAAAAAGAATCCATGTGATTAAAACAAAAAGTCTTGCTATTTTATGGTTCCTAATGTTAAATTGGTTTGTTGACTAACCAAAAATTGCCGCAAAAAAGCTAAGATTAAATAACATTTTGAGTTTTTAATTTTAAGGTTGTCAATTTGCTGATAACTAAAAATTCTTAAGAGATTAGTTAACAAACGTTTTAAGTAAGAGGTGGTTTTGTCAATAAATCAGAGATGGTAATCAGAAAGAAAATTTATTTTTTAAATTCACAAAAGGTTTTCAAAGTGGCCACCTCCAGCAGCAATGCACATTCTACACCTTCGTAAAAAATTGCCTTTTAATCGTCTAAAAGCTTCCCTATTCTCTCTCACAACACGTTCGGCTTCTGTAATCTTTTCTCTAAGTTCTTGTTCACTCGAACATTCTCGGGCGTAAGCGATTTCCTTGTAATAGCCCCACACAAAGAAGTCGATTGGGTTAAGGTCAGGTGAGCGTGGAGGCCATCTGATTGGTCCGCTGCGTCCGATCCATCTGTTGGGGTAAGTTTCATTTAAGTGGTTTCGGACTTGCGTTGCGTTGTGACACGAGGCGCCATCATTTTGAAAAACCATGGTGCGTCGAAGCTGAAGATTCACATCTAGCAGCAGCAATGGTAGTTCATTTTCTAAAAAGTTTTTGTAAATTTCTCCATTAAGTCTGGATGGCAATTCAAACGGGCCAATAAGTTCGCCGTTAAGGATACCCGACCACATGTTAACACTAAACCGGTGTTGAAAAGATGAATCTCTCGTTTCGTGTGGATTCTCGATTGCCCACGAGTGGTAATTATGAATATTGAATATTCCAAATCGCTCAAATCGTGACTCATCGGTCCACAAAACTTTATCGAAATATCCAGGATCTTCTTGCTGTTTTCGTAACATGGTTTGGCAAAATTCAACGCGCAATGGGTAGTCTGCAGGTAGCAAAGCTTGAACTCGTCGGATATGGAAAGGGTGATATCCTTCATCGTGAAGTATGGCTTGAATAGACGTTCTTGGGATGCCCAGAGCACGAGCCATTCTTCTCCTACTCGTGGACGGATTTCGCGGAACTTCTTCGAGCACTCTTTCTCTGCGATCTGGATCGACTCGAGGGATTCCTTCACGACCACCGCGTTGACCAGGAATGTGGCCTGCCATCAACGTGTTGTGCGTGTTAATAAAAACACGATGGTCGGGATAATGTGCAGGTTGCGGCCCACCACGTCGTTGAAGTTGTTCGCGATACAATCGCGCTGCTTTACGGCCGTTGCCTTGTGCAACTCCATAAAAATAATGCATTTCTGCATATTCACTTAATGTGTAACTCATCTCTTTCACTTCCAAGTAAACAAAGTCCAAATCAGAAGGCAAAACAGTCCAGTAAACGAGCAAAGTAGTCAAAAAAGTAGGGCAAGCAAATTTGGGGTGAGCGATGGTGACACGAGTAGCAGTAAACACAAAGTGAGTACGACTGAGATAACATTTTGGCGTTGGCTTGGGTTGTCGCCCGCGCTACAGAGAGTGAGAGAGATGGCAATTATTCCGTCTCTATCCTCGCGGTCGACCTATTGTTATTGCAGGTAAAATAATCGCGTTCACTTTTACAACCCATGATTCGCAAAATGCAACGCGCAGAATTGATAAAATTTAAAACTAAAATTAAACAAAATGTCAATTTTTTAGGCATTTTTTGGTTAGTTAACAAACCAATTTAACATTAGGAACCATAAAATAGCAAGACTTTTTGTTTTAATCACATGGATTATTTAAAAAAAATACCACGTGGCTGTCTTTGAAGGCCGATTCTAGGAAAAGTAGCTCATTAAGTACTACTTTTTTTTAATGATTATGAAAGCTGAGAGTATGTCGCATGTTTTAGGATCACTAAAAAACCATGCAGTCATCTGTTTAGATTTTTAATTTTAATCTTAATGTTCTAGTCATAATTCAATAATCGTATTTTTTATTCTTGAGACCTGCATTTCCAAATTTTCATCAAAGTTACGAAGCTAATTGTTTTATGCATAAAAGTACAACTTATGAAGATTTCGTTGCAAAAAAAAAATACAAAAAAGTCTTCTACTTTTTTTTTTAGAATTTTTTTAAGTTGATCGCTCGAAAATTCTCAAAAATTTAGAAAAAAATTCATAACTCGAAAACCGTGAAAAATCGCGGAACATATATGGGGGTGATTCGGATACCCCACGACACGAGAGACCTAATTTTTTCTTTTGGACGTCAATCTTCCTGCCACCTGTATAATACTATGGTATTAAAAAAAATAGTAAAAAAAACCCGCCGATATACGCAATGATATGTCATTGCGTGTAGCGGCGTGTATAAACGCGTCTGTAACGTAAGATACGCCTGTAACCCGTTTGACCTAAACTTATGAATCGCCTAAGTCTTGACTTAACTTAGTAGTTAAGCCAAGACTTAGGCGATTCATAAGACCGGACGGGACCGGGTAATCCCGGTCAAGTTAACTCGACACCTGGCTCGAAAACGTCGCTTACACTCGGTGCCGAGTTAACTTGACCGGGTAGTAGTTAGGCAAAGATTTAGGCGATTTATAAGTTTAGTGCAAATGGGTGTTAGACACAAAGTTAGGTGACTGCAGAAGGTACTAACGCGGTATGTATGAAGCTCTCCTTCTGCAGTCTCATTTTGTTGTGACTAAGAGCTCATTGTAAGGTCCCCAGAAACGCTGCTTTATATACTCGTATATATATTCTTTATTGCACAAAAACACACGCATACAGAGAACAGTTTACAAACAATGGTGAGCAAAGGTGGACTTATCTCTAAAAGAGATCTCTTCCAGCCAACCTAAGGTGGAATGAGAGCATCATGTTTAAAAGGGAAAAAAAGTGCAAACCAAAATATCTCTAATAAAAATAACAATATTAGGTACAATACATATACAATACATGCACCTACAATATTATTAAAAACTACATAAACATACATAATAATACTACATAAATATGAACATACACATTAATAATAATAAAAATGGATATAATATAATGTAGTGCCTATCATTGCGATGACATAAGTGACAGAAAGTGATCCTTGACTTTCTTTTTAAAGGATATAATGGACGAACTATCCTGGATGTCCGTTGGAAGCCTGTTCCATAGCTGCGCTACTTTGACAGCAAATGAATTTAAGAGGAAGTTGGTACCTACCTATTGACTTTAGGAATCTCAACAAAGTGAACGAGAGTGCGGCAACTTCACACAAGCGCTCCGAAACGCACGCACGCGAGCTCGTAGTTTACCTACATTAGCACACGGAAAAAAGCATGGGAAAGGAGTACCCGATGACGCGGCTGTCATCGCAAACGCGGATCGGGCAGCGTATCGTTGCTGTAGTAACGGAGAATAACAAGTATGTCACTGAGCGCTGCCAATCTTATTTAAACCTTGTTTCTTTATTGGAAATAGAAAAATTTATTATATATTCAAACCTAGCCAAAACTATTTTTGATAATATGTCCGACCTTAAATATGTACCTCCATGTAAATGCTTTCCAATAATATATTTAAAAAAATTATACATTCGCATGCATAATAACGCAGCTTTCAAAATTGGCCGAGCGAGACGTAAATATTTTGCTGTGTCCAATTTGTAAATTAATATTTGATTACGATTGTACTTTATAATGATGTAAGTATTTTATAGTGTACACCTAAATTGTGTGTTTCATTTATAATATATAAGACACCCAAATTCACACAATAATAAATTAACTATGTGTGGCTCACTCAACCCTAGCCGGTAGCTACAGCTCGTACGTCAATTCAAGATCGCGGCACTGTTGCCGCACTCTCGTTCACACAGAGTGAACGAGAGTGCGGCAACAGTGCCGCAAGCGTCTTTAATTTATTTTTATTTTGTTTTTAGGGATGCTACAGAGCTAACTTAAAAGTAGATTTCAAAAAACAATGTGAAGTCGATTTGTAAATTATATTTTAAACATACACACCATCACATAGATTTGGTACATTAGAAAAATGTACCAATTCTCGTTTTCAACATAATCAAATAGCAGAGAAACTTACACTATTAGGCACTCGGCACACATACCAAAATCATCTACCAGCGTAAAGTAATCACAATGTCTGCCACATGCAATTACGTTTTATAGTAATCTGGGGCCTATGACGAGAATATAACGCTGGGACAATTTGTGACGTTGTGACCGAGAATATAACGTTATGAGACAATTTGTGACGTCATGTGCTCTATTAAGCCGCTTTGATTACGCCCGGTCTAATATCCTGCTTGTAATTACTTACGGCTCTTCGTGTAATTAGTATGAAGTTGGTTGAGTGGAACGTTGACCCAATTTTTGATTGTTTTGCGAATCGAGTTTTGCTGTTGAGAAATGTAAAAATTGTTTAAGATGCTTTGGTAAGATAGATAGATAGATAACATCTTTATTCGGACACTATAGACACACACAATATACAATTGTAATAAAACAATAATTACACTAAAAACAAACATAATCCATAACACAACTATTAAAAAATACAAAAATGTGTGTGTGCTGCATCATCAAAAGGGTCGTTGCTCAGCGTGGTATTCACTCGCATAGCAGAGTGAACCGCTGATTTTCAGTAACAACCAGGATGATCACGAAGACGGTGCCCGTAACAATTATCAGTAAAGTGCCCAAAAGCGTAGCCTTGACCGTGTAGTAAAAAAATATTAAAAATTTATAAATAAAGATTTATTAATATATAAGCTGTGCAGTGTATATTATGTTTATAATTGACATTAAATTAGATAAGGATATAATAATATATAAGTAAAAAGAGGAAACTCATTAACGATGAAAACGATGAAAAATGTCAAATACCAGTTTTATTCGCCATTCGTTCTCGGTTTGGTTGATATTAGGGCTTGTTTTAAGTCCGCCTGGCTAGTTTACCTTCTTATCTTAATATTTCGCCATATCATTAATGTTAGCAGGCTCATTGTGGTCCTACAGTCTGAGATATGCGATAGCCAGTTCCTTAGAAGTCGATGATTCGGGTGAAGTGCGCTTCCTTCGGCCTTAACATCAGGCAATATGAAGGACAAATCACAAGGACACTCGTAATAAATTAAAAAACGAGCGAGCCTTACAGTAGTCGCATATGATGTGTAACACACGGGTGGAAATGTTCCATAGAAAAAAAATTGCCGTAGAGAACGACAGCTCTAGAATGATGTATGACATTTGCACCTCCCTTGCCCCCGTCCAACCTGTCAGACAATGACGACAAGCGTCAAAATCTTCAAGACATTTGTTGTGTTGTTGTTTTGTTGTCAAGTGAGTGTGGTTGCGTTGATTAATTTCCGTACATATTTCTCCATAAAACTTCCAAGTGTTAATTTGAATAGACTTATTAAGTGGCTGGACTGCATTAACAGTGAGATTCTGCGGGAAATCTCGTCTTCTGGGTGGTGCTGGTGGTGGTGGTGAAACACAAATTAAAAAAATGGTTATTAGAAAATGTATCAACAGATACCTACATAAGAAAGTTATTGTTATCACCAAACTTGTACCACAGTTTCTAGCAATAAATGTTTCTGATTCTGATTCTGATTCTTTTTATTTCAAGGGGTAACTATTTGAACACTAACAAATTTTGCAAGATACACTATCTCACAAAATTTGCTAGTGTTCAAATAGTTACTCTGATATACCTTTTTATCAAATTAAAATAAATAGGTAAATATCCCCCCGGTGTGTATTGGGTTGTGGCTGAATAAAGTTTATTGTCTTTGCTTTGTAAAGCAATAAAGATTTAAAAAAAAACAACTGTCACACATCATTCTAGAGCAAGATGGCGACCAGCCTCTAAAGGTTCACCCAAATGTACGATAGATGTCCGTCTGATACGTTAGTATCTCTACCTAGTTTGTGGTGTAACATTTGACATCTCACCTTGTAATAAGCACAATGACGTATATTTTTTTACGAATCATAAAGAGGATGCAGTAAATACTCATTAGAAGACATTTGATATATCAAAATGACCTTTGATAGTCAAATGACACTATATGTCACATATTATACCTAATAATAATAATAATATGTCATGTTCTTAATATCGATCTTAAACTTACAAAATGGCGCGCGCCAGCGCGCTTCCCTGACTTCCTGTAACGCTGTTACACGTACTTCCGTCACATTTCACGAAATCACTCTTACAAATTGTATATGAAAGATGTTACACATTAAAAACAAAACAACGTCGTCGAACGCCCAAGTGGCAGTTACTCTAATAAGATCCTGTCTTCATTCAACCTCTTCCCTAACCAAATTACGAGAAACGACTTAAAGAAATGCAGTTCTCCAACAATAACTGGCATCGGAACGTGCATCTGCATCAGCCAGAATACCAGGATTGTTGAAACACGCCTCGTTTGCAACACCACAAGCTGAGGCGGGGTCCCGACTAACTGTTTAATATCTCTATCTCTCTCGCCTCCAGTCAACTCTCAGTCAAGTCTCTATGCAGTCAAGTCAAAAGTCAAATTACGAGAAATCACTTAAAGAAATGCAGTTCTCTAACAATCACTAGCATCGGAACGTGGTTAGCCCGCGGTCTGTGATCAGCGTCTGGCCATAACAAGCTGCAGAAACAATGTGCCCCCTTTGTATTCCTCTCCGCGGCCACTTCAAATAACAAGGGCTCTATTTTCAATTCCATCGCATACAGCGGTTTTATAAGCATAGGCAACCCTTGAAATGCATAACGAGACATACGGAAGCGGGTTTTCTTATACGCTTTTTCTGGTATGTTTGGAATGTGTTATTGAAGGAAGTTTTTCAAATATCAGATTGTACGCTAAACTACAATTCGCAAACGTCATGTTGTGTAAAAAGTTCAAAGGAGGTTCTGAGCAAAGGAGAATAAAAAAAAAACGTTCAGAAGGTTTTTGTGTTGTTGCAATAGAAGAATTATCTATCAATAATTTGATTTTGTGCAGCTTAAAGTACGCTATGAAATAATTCAAATAGGATAATTCAGTTGACAAAACTTTTTTGTTTTACTAACTAACTTAATCTCTGTATTTTCCATGATGTAGCAAATACAGTGCCATTAGAACTATCTCAATAATCTTAATTGGAACTTTAATTTAAAGGAAACCTTAATAAAGCTCATAACAAGCCTATAAAAAATCGCTGTTAAAGATTAAATACACCTCCATTCGAGTCGTTACACAACAGTTTCGGCAACAAACAGCCCACGGAGCCGGCCTCTGGTCAGCTAATACAGTTCGCGCACGTGCGCGGCCAAATCCCGGCACGTGTCCCATTAGTTACGCAAACGTATTTTTCCGATTTACATTTTAACTAACTTTTGTTCACGAAATCACCTTCCGTAGGTAGTTTTTGTTCCGACTTTTCTTTTACATCGACCTAATATTGCGCAATCAGAAAATACTCAATCACAAACTATTCAATTCCTATATTTATGGTAATTCCTTATTACTCCTAGGACTAGGGGAGCTCGATGGCGCAGTGGTTAACGCATCCGGTCTGCGAGTGCTGAGGTTAAGCAACTTTCGCAAAGGCCGGTCTTCGGATGGATGACCAAAAATTTATCATCTCGAGCTCTTTCGTGCTTCGGAAAGCACGTAAAGCCGTTGGTCCCGGTTGCATTAGCAGTCGTTGACAACCACCAATCCACACTCCGGCTCGTGCCCCAGTAGTGGGGACATAAAATGAGCTGATGATGATGATGATAACTAGGACTAGGTAGAGCGCCGATCCACGCAAGGCGGCAAGAGCAGGATGAGAGTAGGTAGCCACCGGATCAAACTCAGTGACGAGCACGCGGAGAGGCCTATATCATATAGCAGTAGACTAATAATATACTAATTATGATAATTTGATATCTAGGTATGATGAATGAGGTTGACGAAATGGTAATTATGCCATTTTGTCGTGCTTTGAAATGAAACAACTTTTACGGATCTACTCGCGTTTATTTTACACATTACTTATTTAATGTTTATCTTGACGTTTCGAACCCTTTGCAGGGTCCGTGGTCACAGGGAGACTGAGGTGTTGGTTGTCTCATAATTAGTTGATAGCTTAAATAAGTAATGTGTAAAATAAACGCGAGTAGATCCGTAAAAGTTGTTTCATTTCAATGTGTAGTGTTCGCGTAAACTTTAGAAAACAATATTTGTCGTGCTTTGTTATTTTCCACGAGTAAAAGAGGAGCTTTGAAAGGCATTTTATGTCGTATGGTGGGAATATGCATAAGAATTTAGTAAAATGTGACGTAGAATAGCATAGTGTTAGCTTATAAGTGCTGGGCAAAAGTCATCCATTATTGGAATCAAGCTAAGCTACAGTTGACGGGTAATAATCACCATTCTTGCCAATTGCGAGTTCACAAACTCAAGCTATAAAAATCCGAAACACTTTGACGACCTGGTCGAGTGGTTTGTACACCGGTTTTCATGGTGTCGCCATCTCTGAGATCCCGGGTTCGATCCCCGGTCGGGTCAATTTAGAAATTATTGTTTTTCTAAATTGTCTCGGGTCTGGGTGTTTTCTTTGTAAAATAAGTATGTATTTAAGTATTTTAAGTATGTTTATCCGTTTTCTAGTAACCATTTATGGAGTTTAATAACGAAGCTTCTCTAGGGCTAAATAATTGGTGTGAGTGTAGGAAAGTTTATTATTTATTATTATTATTATTAATTAAACCTAGGACCAGCTGATATCTTTGCCACTCGTCATCCGAGGCGTGACGTATTCCTATTCATAAATAGCTATCTGAGTATTCAAACGTAACGGATGGGCTGGTAGCGGAATCTTTTGACAAATATCAGCTTGTTGAACAAAGCACCGCGGAGTCGCGCTCGCAGCCCGAACATCGTGTAGCTAACGAGCGCGGCCATAACGCGTGTGACGACCACGAATTCATTAGACATTTGGCGCGTTAGGGATGCCACAATGTGGAAGGAGACTTTTTGGCGGGAAAGTATTGTAATATATTTGCAGTGTTGAATCAAACTCGTTAACACCGGGATGTGCTGTCATCAGCTAAATTACGGACCCAGGACAGAAACTTCAAAAACCCAGGACAATTGGGTGAAATAAAGAAATTACCCCGGACTCCCTCGAAAAAAAATTACAATTAAATAAAAACATAGTTATGTATCATATTTTTATTTATTTATAGAAAATCTATGAAATGCTGTAATTTATTGCTAATCATTCCATTCTATCAAGTTAATCGGATTTCCCTTGACATAAAAAGTCCCTTTCAATGGGTTTCACTCGGATACTTTTTAGAAACTCCGCCCTGACGCTCCCCGGACGCCCTCCAAACTAGGACAAATCCGGGGAAACCCGGACGGATGACAGCCCTGCCTTGTAGGTACTCTTTGTTTAATTTAAAAGATCATTAAATTCAAGCTTTTTTAAATGTTTACTATTCACTGGCATCATATTTATACATCCCTTTAATCAAGTTTCATTATTATTATTTTGACGACCTCCTTGGTAGAGTGGTTTGTACACCGGTTGTCATGGTGTCGCCATCTCTAAGGTCCCGAGTTCGATCCCCGGTCGGGTCAGTTTAGAAATTATTGTTTTTCTAAATTGTCTCGGGTCTGGGTGTTTTCGGTGTAATATATTAAGTATGTATTTAAGTATTTTAAGTATAAATGTTTATATAATTTTAACGCAAATTTTGTTGCGAACAAATTACAAAAACAACAAATGTTAAAAAAAATTCCACGAGCAGGGTTTGAACCTGCACCCTTCTGACATACCGGGTCAGGTGCTCTTCCAATTGAGCTATCGTGGTTCTAACCAGCCAGCCGAAATTATTCAACACTATTTACTTTTTACTTTGAAAGCCAAAGGCGCCCATTCAATGTTAACAACTACCGTCATTAGCATCCGATCATAATATTTTTACAAATACTAAAGATCAGTTAAGAAGTAGGCAAGCTAATTATAAATGTTTATATAATTTTAACGCAAATTTTGTTGATGACGGTAGTTGTTAACATTGAATGGACGCCTTTGGCTTTCAAAGTAAAAAGTAAATAGTGTTGAATAATTTCGGCGGGCTGGTTAGAAACACGATAGCTCAATTGGAAGAGCACCTGACCCGGTATGTCAGAAGGGTGCCGGTTCAAACCCTGCTCGTGGAAATTTTTTCAACATTTGTGTTTTTGTAATTTGATCGCAACAAGATTTGCGTTAAAATTATATAAACATTTATAATTAGCTTGCCTACTTCTTAACTGATCTTTAGTATTTGTAAAAATATTATGATCGGATGTTAATGACGGTAGTTGTTAACATTGAATGGGCGCCTTTGGCTTTCAAAGTAAAAAGTAAATAGTGTTGAATAACTTCGGCGGGCTGGTTAGAACCACGATAGCTCAATTGGAAGAGCACCTGACCCGGTATGTCAGAAGGGTGCAGGTTCAAACCCTGCTCGTGGAAATTTTTTCAACATTTGTGTTTTTGTAATTTGTTCGCAACAAAATTTGCGTTAAAATTATATAAACATTTATAATTAGCTTGCCTACTTCTTAACTGATCTTTAGTATTTGTAAAAATATTATGATCGGATGTTAATGACGGTAGTTGTTAACATTGAATGGGCGCCTTTGGCTTTCAAAGTAAAAAGTAAATAGTGTTGAATAATTTCGGCGGGCTGGTTAGAACCACGATAGCTCAATTGGAAGAGCACCTGACCCGGTATGTCAGAAGGGTGCAGGCACAGAATAAATAATAGTACCAGAAGGTGCACTCCGCAAAGTCATTTAAATAAATAGCGACTCTTGCTGAGACACAATAAAGTGCATTTCAGGTCGCACACTGCTCCCTTACCTACAGTTATATTCACCTAGAAGCTGCCTCTCTTTGTATCGCGTAGCTCTTATCTTTTCTAACGACTTCAGGGCTGTCTTCTTTTAAATAATAATTAATCTGAATACTTAATTTGTTACAAGTTATTTTGTTTATAATGTGTACTGTACTTAAATGTGAACAAATTACGTTTCAAATAAACCTAGGCTAGGTACCTATGTAAGTACAGTCAACGCCACATCAGACTACCTATATGTTGACTTTGATGCTGTCTTTATGCCGCCATACCGTTGCGTTGCCGTTAAAAAAGATATTTTTGTAGGTAGTTCAACTGTTGTTGTCAAGGTCAACATAAATAGTATAAATACATATCATGTGCCGTCGACTGTACAACTACCAAAAACAGAAATAGGTGCACCAACCAACCTGCCTATAAGTACTTATCAAAGCTAAACTTGATCTTGTAAACTGAACTTGTAAGTAAGTAGGTAGCTACATATCAAACTAGCTATAAGTACTATAATATTTAATTATCTAACTAGGTACGTAAATATGCGAGAGGCATAAAGATAACAAAAGTCAACTTTTGGTTTTGGTAGTTACGTAGGAACTAGCAGGAAGGTACCTATCCTAAAGTAAAGATACTAGATAGGTAGGTACCTACTTAGTTGTTTATCCTTAGGTACCAACTTGTCCTATTTAATAATTTAGTAAACAGTTTCGTGAGTAGGTAAGTAAGTAGGTAAGTAAGTAGGTACCTACCAAATTATTATTTTAATAAGTAAATAGCTGGGTGAAGATTATTTAGCAAATAAGACAAGTACCTAAGAATAATCGGACCACTAAATACATACGCACAGATATAAGCACAGAATAAATAACTTCGAATCTTTCTGTTTATTTCGACAGCCTTCCACACAACAATGACTACTGTTGCGTTTCACTATTATTACGGAGCTTGTAGATTTACTGATATCAAAGAGGTAGTTATTTTAAAACAAATCAAAATTGCGATTCGCTTCAAACTGTGCCTGTGCGTGTGCTCGAAAGCGCGCTGGGGCCCTGACTGATTTACAACTTCAAGTTGTCGCGCGCTGTAGGTGCTTATCGCGGTAGGTATGACGGAGTGCAAGATGCCTGGTGCAGGTTCAAACCCTGCTCGTGGAAATTTTTTCAACATTTGTGTTTTTGTATTTTAAGTATGTTTATCCGTTGTATAGTAAACATTTTAACGAGTTTTATAACTAAGCTTCTCTTGGGCTAGATAATTGGTGTGAGTGTAGGAAAGTTTATTTATTTAGTTTATTTATTATATTTATTTTCTTATAACTTAGCATAACAGTTGAATTGTTAGTTTTCCAATTTAATATAATGATTGGCATAATGATACAGTTGTTTGGTGTTTTGCAAGCTATTGTCGATGTACGTTCGCGGGAGCTCAAAATTTGTTATCTTCGTATTTTTTCTGAGTTTATAAAATCACTAAATTTGTTTTGTTTAATGAATTATATAATTGTAATGATGAATTCTATCTTGTTGCTTTATTTGTTTCTATTTTGTTATTTTTAAAGTTTTAAAATGATATAATATCATAATAATATAATTATAATATGTATTATTTTTTAATACATATATTTTTTTGGTAATTGTATAATACCTAATCCATTTTAATTAGAATTTAATGTTAAAAATGCATATTACTAAGGTGAGATGTCAAATGTTACACGTCATATGCGACTACTTGTAAGGCTCTCGCTCGTTTTTTTTTAAAGAATGTAATGTTACACATTATGTGCGTAAATTGTGTTTATCGGGATTCCTTCTAGATAAACTTTAAAAATACTAATTCTCCGCCGTAGGCGCAATGAGCTTAAAAAGGGGCACAAAGTTTTCTCTTTACGTATTAACCTTTTCACCGCCCAACTATCCTGCACGCGATGTCCCGCTGTACGCCAACGTATAAATGTATTTTAATAAACTAGGTACAAAGAAGAACTTCTATAGAAGTGCTGGCGTGGACGGCACGAAAATCTCGAACTTTTATAGAAGTTGTTGGCAGTAAAAAAGGTTATTATTTGTATAGATACTTACAAGGTAACATTTTACCAGAAAAAGTCAACCAGTCTCAGCTCGAGCCTCAGGCCAAGTCGACCGGTTCATTGCTTTGACCGCTGAGCGGCCGAGCTACTCAGCGGTCAGAGAATTGGGCCGGTTATCCAAAGGTCGTGGGTTCGATTTCCACTCAACAAAAAATCAACCAGCCACAGGAAGCTGGTTGATTTTTACAAAAAACTAGCTGACCGGCGGATTTCGTACTGCTTTGACAGTTTCCATGACAACCAAACAAACAAATCATTTGTCCGCTTAAGAACACCCATATTCCATGATGGACCCTTTAGCAGCGCCACCTACCGGGTCCAATTGTAAATCTAAACCATTCTCGAATCTTTTTTTTTTTTTTTTTTATACTTAGCTCGGCAAATGACTCCATCCCACCTGATGTTAAGTGGAAATTAAGTCCAGACGCGAAGACAACTGGTGCAGCGTGGAAACAAACGTAGCATCAGTTAACTTCACTCTGCCGGCCCACAAGGTGCTTCTTCACGCCTCTCTTGAAGGACCCCATATCAAAGGAAGGAGGGAAAACGTGTGCTGGTAGACTATTCCATCTTTTGGAGGTGCGACAAAGAAACGAGTCACCAAATTTCTTTGTGCGCGATGGGATATTTGAGACAGTGAATCGGTGACTCCGAAGAGCAGCACTTGTACTCCTATGAAGAAAGGGAGAAGGTGGGATGAGGTCAAAGAGCTCTTCAGAGCACTCGCCATGGTATAAGCGGTAAAACACGCTGAGTGACGCAACATCTCTACGCAATTGCAGAGATTCGAGAGTATTTACCACTTCTGCATTGCCGATAATGCGTTCAGCGCGACGCTGCAATCTGTCCAAGGCATCGAGAAGGTACTTAGCGGAACCATCCCAGATGTGCGAGCAATACTCCACGCAAGACCGTACCTGTGTCTTGTACAAAAGGCACAACTGGTCCGGCGTAAAGAATCGCCGCACTCTGTTCAGAATTCCGAGTTTTCGTGAGGCTGTTTTGATCACGGCTTCGATGTAGTCCCTTTGGCTCAGATCGCAGCGTATCGTCATACCGAGCATGTTGATACTGCTCTGCAGGCGTAGAGATGTACCCTGAAGAGTTGGAAGGGGAAGGAATGGTGACTTTTTTGCCTTGAACGCGCACACCTGTGTTTTCTTGGCATTGAACTCAACCAGATTATTGGTGCCCCAATTAGATATGAGGTCCAATACCCGATTGAGCTCAATGGCAAGATTAACTCGATTCACTTCGGTTTCGACCCGCCCTGCCGCTGGGTGACCGTTATATCCTCCATGGACCGTACTATCATCTGCATAGCAATGAATATTTCCAAGTGGAAGCATATCATTGATATGTAGAAGGAACAGCGTGGGGGATAGAACGGACCCCTGAGGGACACCAGCGTTCACTGACATGAGCCGCGAAGCGCATCCATCAGATATAACACGGATTCTGCGCTCATGCAGGAAGCCAGCGACCCAGTTGCAGAACTGAGCAGGCAGACCGTATGCCGGGAGCTTGGAGAGAAGAGCTTTGTGCCAGACCAGATCAAAAGCCTTGGCTATGTCAAGGCTAACAGCCACCGACTCACCACGCTTGTCAATAGCCTCACCCCAAAGATGTGCAACGTACGCTAGAAGATCACCCGTTGACCGTTTCGGCCGAAACCCGTATTGGCGATCGTGAATTATGGAGTGTTCTTCTAGATAGTGGACAAGTTGTTTATTTAAAATGCGCTCCATTACTTTGCACAAAACTGAAGTTACGGCTATGGGGCGGTAATTCGATGGATCTGACCGATCTCCTTTTTTGGGGACCGGTTGCACATTAGCTTCTCTCCAAGATTCCGGCACACAACCTGAAGAGAGCGAGAGACGGTAAAGGCGCGTTAACACGGGGGACAACTCCGCTGCACACATTTTTAGGACTATTGGAGGGATGCCATCAGGACCATTAGCTTTCCGGACATCGATTGACTGCAGCTCCGCACGGACGTCACGCTGCCTGATTTTAAAATCGGGCATTGTGTGGCCACAGTGAGAAATAGTAGGTGGCTGTGCATTGCAGTCATCGACTCGGGATTTAGCCGCAAAGAGTTTGGCCAGGAGATCGACTTTCTCCTGCGGCTTGTGAGCTAAAGTTCCGTCAGGACATCTCAATGGTGGCAGCGAGGGTTGGCAGAAGTTCGATTACACGGCTTTGGCCAGACGCCAGTAGCTACGGCTGCCCGTAGGATGCGTCAGTAGTTCTTGGCCGACTCGTACAACGCGCTGGGCATCCGCTCTAATGTAAGCTCTTTTGCAGGACTTGGTGGCATTATTATAGGCTGCTTTCAGCGAGCGGGTTTCGGGATCCCCAAGAGCTTTACCTCTGATCCAAGCGCGGTATGCCGCCTGCTTGTTATCAGCAGCGTTGGCACACTCGCGGTTGAACCATCGGTTGCGCCTGCCTTTGCTGATGAGATAGGAGTGCGGAATATAGTATTCCATCCCTAAAACTATCTCATCAGCAACTGCAATCGCACTAGCTGTCGGGTCCTTCCCACTGAAGCAGCGCTGCCCCCAAGGAACGGATGCGAAATAGTCCCGCATACCATCCCAATCTGCCGACGAGTAGTGCCAAATCTGGCGTTTCGATATCGCTGAAGGCGGTAGCGGGGCCAGAGGCACTTTACTGGATACCAAGCAGTGATCCGAAGATCCCAAAGGAGCTCGAACCTCCACTCGGTAGCCAGCTGGGCGACTCGTCAGCAGAAGGTCAAACAAAGAGGGCGCGTGACCTGTGTCTGGGATCCTGGTGGGCTGGTTCACCAGTTGAGTCAGGTCGTGCGTGAGAGCGAAAGCATGGGCAGTTCTACCAGCATGGTCAGTTTTGGAGGAACTTAACCACAACTCGTGGTGAGCATTGAAGTCCCCCAAAAACACCAATTCTGCCGATGGAAACCACTCCTACGCATCATCTGCTACCCGACTAAGATGGTCCATAAGTCGAGTTGTCTCCATGTCGCCATTATGGGATCGGTAGACGCAGACGTAGACACGGCTATGTGAGTCCAAGTCGACGTGTACCACAAGGAGGGAAAAGGAAGGGTCCTCCAGACAGCGCAGGCGGCGACAGCAAACATCCGTCCGAACGAACAAGCAAACTCCGGCTTTGGCTTTGAAGGATTCTTCAAGCACAAAGCCCGGATAGTGCAGGTAGCTGGTGTCGGCCGGACAGATTATTTGCGTCTCCGTCAAAAACAACATTGCTGGCCGTTCCGTCTCAAGATGGTGGTGGACGGCATTGAGGTTTGCATGGAGTCCGCGGATGTTAGCGAACTCGACCTCAAACGGTATAGTTGTGGTGGGGGTGTGCACCGTTGTAGGACCAGTTTTATTGTGAGGCGCTGTCATGGTGGAGAAAAGGAGGGAGGCGTGAATCGAGGAAATGCTACCGCGATGCAAATAGTCAAAGTGCAGCGGCCGGTTTCACCAGGGATCTGCCTACAGATGAGTATAATTAACCCGCCGAACGGAAGGGCCCCCGAACCCCCCCCCCCGGAATGGCCGCCGGGACCCCACCTTCCGGTCACCAACCGGCACGACGGACCACCCCGAGATTATGCGTGGCATGGTGAGGCAGCCTCACGAGCTGGTTAGGCTCGCTTGGGCCCCTGTACTGTGCCACGGGCGGCCAGCGGGACAGCCGTTTCTACGGGTCTCCCTGGTCGGTGGGTTAACGAAGTCCTCCTGGCACTGGTTTGACGGAAGCCTCCACAGACCAAGTGCATCGCAGTAACATCCACTCGAGCTCTGGTTATACGCTGGCTGATCCCGAAACGCGACCGACAAGCGGTCACTTGATGGGTTTTACACCATGCGTACGGTGGTCACTAACCAGACGGGCAAGCCCTACCACGCAGTGGAGCATATGGAAGCTCGAAAATCCGTTAGTCGCCTCTTACGACACCCACCGGAGGAGAGGGGCGGAGAATAGTATTCTTTCTCCGTCTCCGCACGGATAGATCTAACTTATAGATAGACGGATAATCTACTTGAACACACACATAAAATTTGATTCAAATCGATCCAGCCGTTTAGATGGAGTTCAATTTCATACACAAAGATTTATACAATATATAAAGATAATAGTTTTCTGGACCTAGTAGTTTTGTCTGCCAACCCTACCACATATAGAATAACGATGACGTGCACACAAGGGGACGTATATGCATTGTGGAAGCGATTATGATCTCGAGCTATGTTGCTATACTCCAACGGCACGATTGGCGTAATGAGACGCCATCATGTTTTACGGTACGGCAGAAATTGACAATTTGAGGAGCTCGATGGTGCAGTGGCTTACGCGTTTAGGTTGCTATCTTTTAAGTATAGCAAAGATGACATGCGTTTGCATGAAGACGTCGAGATTAAAAATATAGTGCCGATAAAAACCCATTTAAGTATGGCTTTCGTTTTGATTAAGCTATCACAGACTGGTAGCGATCACTTGATTTTAATGATAGAGGACTTTGCCCAGCAGTGGGACAGTTTATAGCCTTATTTATTACTACGTATATGCCTTACTTCACATAAAGACAATTCAGATCTTTAGATTAAACTAAAGATAGATAGAAACTTTTTGTAATAGATTTTTTTTGTAATTAAACTACAAGACACAAGTCAAGTTGAGACAAGTTTAATTACAAAAAAAAAACGTTAGGCTCCGGTTAAAATGATGTCATACCTAAGCTACTCCCTTATTCATAAAAACTATTTAAGCATTATTTAATTAATCATTGTTTTGTCTCTTTTTCTCAAATACAGAATGACGTTTGTGTGACGTTGACAAAACATTGTCTAAAAATGCTTAAATAGTTTTTTTATGAATAAGGGGGTTAATGTACGATTAACCGCTACAAAACCTTAGTCTACTGACGACTTATGCTTTTCTTCTCATAAAAATAAATTTCAGTTAGAAATGCAGAAAATAATTACAAAAATAAATGTATGCTCCGTTCAAAATGAGACGTCGACAGCTAAATGTACGAATAACCGTCGCCGAACGTCCGGAATGGCCGAATCTTTACGATTTGTGCGATTGGACCGATTGTGCTGCTTCTCCCCTCCGCGTCCACGGGCAACTTGAAAGTAATAAACTTGTTCTTTCGATGAATTGCCTTATTCCGAAGTTAATCACGGGAGTGAGACCCGTTTGAGCATTTGAGCAATGACCTAAGTTGCGCCTATTAATTTTCCTTCGATGCGCTGGGCTAGCGCGGGGGACTGTGTCCGTTGCGTGACGTCTAGTGGAAAAGCAATAATAAACCATGATTAATTTATAATGAGAAGAGGCACAAACAGTCTAAAAATAACAATGTGCTAGAAAATATAAAAAACAAGGTGCTAGCCAGGGTGTTACCGTAACTATTACTTAAGGCGCTAACAACTATGAAATGCGCTTTACTTATGCATGTTTACGACATACAACGCCAAGAAAAGTATATGTAACTAGCCATCACCGCCCGCTTCACTGTGCGAAAATTTGTGAATAAAATTTAATTTTTTTTATAGCCTATCATTTACACAATCTCATGTTCTTACTACATACAAATTTTCATCAAGATCGGTTAAGCCGTTCTTGAGTTATAAGAGGACATACATTTCAGAGCCTACAGATCTAAATACTTAGTAAGTAGTATAGATAAAAGACAAGGGGCCTTACAAATAAACAAAGAATAAGGTCCGAATAGTTATTCCATGTTTTATTCCTGTCACGTAAACGTCATTTCAAATAAGAGTGAAAGAGACAAAACACGGAATAACTATTCGGAGGTTATTCTTTAGTTTATATAGAGAAAGAGTACAGAATGTTAATATATTTTTTTAAATTATGCATAAAAAATACATTAAATCAATAAAACAAACATTACACACACTACCATGTATTTGACACACAAGCATATACTTTATTTGTTCGAGGCATATTTTCAACAATGTTATTATTTCCAAAGAACAGAGTTAAGAAATTATCTCGATACAAATCCAAACTCTGTCTATTCTATGAAAGGGTATACCTAAGTAAGGGTATACCTACATGATTATTGTTTGCATTTTCTAAAGTAAGTCAATGATAGTAAAGTATACATATTTGTCGGCGGCGAGGCTGGTTTGTAGTAGGACGGTCGAGCAAACTCGGATTCGTCGATAACACAGTTCATCTTGGATCTTCAAAATAAAGATGCAGTCGTATCCCTTACAGTCACTTTAATGTTATTTTAATATCACAATTACAATATTTAGAAACAGTTTCCTGATGCAAATGGATTTTAGAAACGAAGTGAGTTCTGCGCGTACTCTCCGACCGCTCCCGTTCGAATGTTTCCAGTCCCTTGTCGCGCCAAGCCAACTGACGTTGACGTTTCGCGCACCATAGAGCATAGGCTGCGCAGACTAAGTATAGACTATACTTGTCGTTTCTAAGCGATGCTAGCGCCACGTCTCCGACACGGCCATCCTGATGGAAACACGTCCTCGTGTTTTTCTCTGTAACAAAAGATAACCAAGCACAGTATTTCCCGTTCGGTCTATCCTGACCAAACAACAATTGACTCTTAACATTTGGCTCTACATTATGCACTACAATAGGCTCCACAGTAGGCTCTACATAAGGTTCTACAGTAGGCTCTCCATAAGACCCTACATAAGGCTTCACATAAGGCTTCACATAAGGCTTCACATAAGGCTTCACCTAAGGCTTCACCTAAGGCTTCACCTAAGGCTTCACCTAAGGCTTCACCTAAGGCTTCACCTAAGGCTTCACCTAAGGCTTCACCTAAGGCTTCACCTAAGGCTTCACCTAAGGCTTCACCTAAGGCTTCACCTAAGGCTTCACCTAAGGCTTCACCTAAGGCTTCACATAAAGACTCCACATAAGACTCCACATAAGTCCCCACATAAGACCCCACATAAGTCTCTACATAAGTCTCTACATAAGTCTCTACATAAGTCTCTACATAAGTCTCTACATAAGTCTCTACATAAGTCTCTACATAAGACTAAGTAACTACATAAGACTCTACATAAGGCTACATAAGACTCTACATAAAACTCTTACATAAACTCTTACATAAGACTCTTACATAAGACTCTACATAAGACTCTACATAAGACTCTACATAAGACTCTACATAAGACTCTACATAAGACTCTACATAAGACTCTACATAAGACTCTACATAAGACTCTACATAAGACTCTACATAAGCTCTACATAAGACTAAAAACTGAAAACTGAACCTTTTCGACTTAGAAAGATAACAAATCAAACGTAACAACAAAAAAAAAGGTAACCAGGAGACCAGGGTCATGAACCATTCGTCCCACAAATAAAACATCACTATTTACAAGCAATGTAAGCTTTAAAATCACCTCGAGTTACCCCTCCAATGCCACGTCTCTCACAGCCGAACAGCGAACCCAGTCGCTTTCGCGCGTCCATCTCAGTGAAACCCTGCGTACGTGTGCATCACCCTCTGAATACACACTACGCCACTACGGTTATTAGAGCACTAACTCGAGTTCACACAACAACTTTACTCATCAATCGAGGCACAATGTACCTTCACCTCAACCTCGATTGGTACATGACCTTCTGGCATCCCTCTTCTATCGTCGTGTGCGTATTTGTAAGTTCGCTTAGAATTTAATACTTTCAAACGTATCAAAATCATGAGCTACCTCGATCAGGTACCCCCGCACACAACTCATCATTTAATAAACTACTGGCTCTCTCTATCAAAGTAAAGTCAGTAGCACTCATGCTAACACAAAACCCGTTATTTAAAATCTCATGGCCTAGCAAAATGTTACTTTTTAAATAAGCATCTGGCAAAACTTGAAATAAAATCTCGGTCGCAAAATTATTAATTTCTACCTGACATAATGGTCAGAGTGTCGCCTTAAAGTACAGTTTACATTTTTATTGCAAATCTAATTATTAATCCGTTTGCCTCTAAATTCATTATCTAACTTGGTTTGGTTTCGTTCACTATTTTCATCATCATCTCAACCAAAAGACGTCCACTGCTGGACAAAGGCCTCCCCCAAGGATCTCCACAACGACCGGTTTTGTGCTGCTCGCATCCAGCGGCTTCCCGCGACCTTCACCAGATCGTCGGTCCACCTTGTTGGAGGCCTGCCCACACTGCGCTTTCCGGTACGCGGTCGCCACTCCAGGACTATCCCGCCCCAGCGGCCAACAGTCCTGCGAGCAACGTGCCCTGCCCACTGTCACTTAAGTTTTGCAACTCTTCGGGCTATGTCGGTTACCTTAGTTCTTCTGCGGATCTCCTCATTTCTGATTCTGATTTAAACCCCGAGCATAGCCCTCTCCATTGCTCTTTGAGTGACCTTGAGCTTTTTTATGAGGCCCATAGTGAGCGACCACGTCTCAGTCCCGTATGTCATCACTGGCAACACACACTGGTCAAAGACTTTCGTCTTGAGACACTGCGGTATATTGGACGTAAAGATATTTCGTAGCTTACCGAACGCTGCCCAGCCTAATTGGATTCGACGATTGACCTCTTTGCTGAAGTTGGACCTACCTAGCTGGACCGTTTGTCCCAGGTAAACATAATCGTCCACAACTTCAAGGGCAGAGTCCCCAACTTTCAGAGGAGTGGGTACTACACGTGAGTTCGACATAACTTTCGTCTTCTCCATGTTCATTTTAAGACCCACTTGTTGAGAGACTCTGTTGAGGTCACCGAGCATTGTGCCGAGGTCTTCCAGGGTCTCAGCCATGACCACTATATCGTCAGCAAATCGAAGGTGAGTGATGTATACGCCGTTGACGTTGATGCCGAGTCCTTTCCAGTCCAGAAGCTTGAAAACATCTTCCAGTGCAGCAGTGAACAGTTTCGGAGATATCACATCTCCCTGTCTCACTCCTCGCTGCAACTGGATAGGTTTCGAGTTCTGGTCCTGAAGACGGACTGACATAGTGGCGCTTTCATACAAACACTTCAACACTTCGATGTACCGATAGTCAATTTGGCACCGCTGGAGAGATTGTAGCACGGCCCATATTTCAATCGAATCGAAGGCTTTTTCATAGTCCACAAACGCTAAGCAAAGAGGCTGGTTATACTCCTCGGTCTTCTGTATAACCTGCCGCAGCGTATGTATGTGGTCTATGGTGCTGAAGCCTTTTCGGAAACCGGCTTGTTCGATAGGCTGGAAGTCATCAAACCTACGTGCGAGACGATTCGTTATGACTCTCGAAAACAGCTTGTAGACGTGGCTCAGAAGTGAGATGGGCCTGTAGTTCTTCAGCAGGGTTTTGTCGCCCTTTTTGAAGAACAGTACCACCATACCTTCGTGCCACGTCTCTGGCGTTCTGCCCCCTAGAACGACGGAATTAAATAGCTTCTGAAGAGCTACGAGTACCGGTCTTCCACCTGCTTTCAGAAGCTCGGCCGTAATTCCGTCAGCACCTGGTGCCCTGCCGTTTTTGAGCTGTTTGAGAGCCATACTAATCTCGTACAGGCTGATGTCCGGGATGTCTTCGGTATAGTGCCGGGTTAACTTAGCTCTAGGGTCTTTAGCTAAGCTTTGTACAGGTAGCCGCGTGGATGTGTAAAGCTGCCCATAGAACTTCTCGACCTCTCCCATAACATCTGACCTGGTCGTAACAGTTCTGCCGTCATCGGTTTTCAGCGTCGTCAGTTGGCACTGCCCAATACCCAGATCTCTTGCGAACACTTTTGAGCCTTTGTTCCGCTCAATGGCCTCTTTAATACGGTCAGTATTAAATCGGCGCGTGTCGCGAGTCATAGACTTCGAGATCTGCCTATTTAGCCGCCGAAACTGAGACGCATCACCTGAGAAAAGCAGAAACATTGCGCGCCGCTCTTCCATTAGTTTTAGGGTATGGTCTGAGAACTTTTTGGTTCCTTTTGTACGGTGGGTTTTAAAAAACTTGGACCCAACTGTTTGGACAGTTTCCACAAACCTGTTGCTGTATTCGTCCACATTTTTGCAATCGTTTAGGCACTCGAAGCGATTTTGCAATTCGAGTTGAAAGCTTTCGGGGTTTTGGATTTGGATGGGTGCAGGACGGAGCGTAGACCTTATCAATCGACGTCTTTCCAGCTTAACGTTGATATTCAATGTGCCTCTTACCAACCGGTGATCGCTGCCAGTTTTAAACGCATTGATCACAGTGACATCATTGAATATTTGCTTCCTCGTCGACATAATAAAGTCAATCTCGTTTTTTGTTGCACCATCGGGACTCATCCAGAGTTCACTATTTTTAACCAAGACAAAATCACTTGTAATAAACTTGTCTAGCTATAATAATGAACAGTACATTACTAATAACATTAAATTGTCCAGTAACTCTCATTGTTACTGCATTATGTTAACGTTTTCCTCTAGTAATTTCACTTTTTCATCATAGAACTTTCTAAGCATCATAAAATAATCATAATAAAACATGAAAACATCACCAGAAACATCCAGCTGTCCAGCAGGGTTGCCGATGCAGCACAGGTCTGTCTACCCGACGACGCTGGTTGTCGTTGCTCGCCACGCCGGTGTCGGTTTCGCTGCTGCCGGTTGCACCGCAGTTGCTAGTAGCGCCCTTCCCCGCGCCCCGCACTGATGGTATGAGCACGTGAGCACTTGTTTGCAAAGAGACCCGTGCCTCCATATCTGAAACATAATACCAGGAGCGTTTGGTCGATGTTTGACAAAATAATTAGCACTAAAAATAACGGAACGATTACATGACCTTTAATTATCGTTGGAGAGGCAATCGGTGCTGCGATGTCCCAGTTTCCCACACATGAAGCATCGCGTGGGACCAGAAGGTCCAGCAGGCATAGGCCCATGTAGAATGTAGCAATCCATACGTCGACTGTAGCTACGCACGCGTATAAACTCCAGTAAATGAATCTCCTCATATCGCGGTGCTTTATAAACTTCAAGTAACGCCATACAATTCTGATATTGCTGTTCCAACATCCGTTGTCATTTACGATAAAACTTGGCATCGTTTTCTTCTAGTGGTTCGCGTCGGTTACATCCCACTTCTGATGTCGGCGGCGAGGCTGGTTTGTAGTAGGACGGTCGAGCAAACTCGGATTCGTCGATAACACAGTTCATCTTGGATCTTCAAAATAAAGATGCAGTCGTATTCCTTACAGTCACTTTAATGTTATTTTAATATCACAATTACAATATTTAGAAACAGTTTCCTGATGCAAATGGATTTTAGAAACGAAGTGAGTTCTGCGCGTGCGTACTCTCCGACCGCTCCCGTTCGAATGTTTCCAGTCCCTTGTCGCGCCAAGCCAACTGACGTTGACGTTTCGCGCACCATAGAGCATAGGCTGCGCAGACCACACTAAGTATAGACTATACTTGTCGTTTCTAAGCGATGCTAGCGCCACGTCTCCGAAATATTCATAAAAAAATTTAATTTTAGTTTTTCTAGTTTCCTGACTTGAGTCTAGTGGATCACGCACTATTTGCACCCTTTTTGCTTATATGCAGGATGCCTAGTGTGTGTTTTGTATCCGTATTCATTCGATTACGTTAACGATAACGAAAATTAGTATGGCATTGGAGTAGCGCCTCCTGGCGTCATACGAGAAGGGTTAAATTTTTTCCATACAACACTCGTTTTCGTTAATGTGATCGAATGGCGAATAAACGCGCACTAGGTGCCCAGATCGTCTGTGAGCGCTGTTTCATAGTTGTCACTGCCCGTTTCCGGAACTGTTAACCCGTCACACAATGGATAACATCCAACCTGAGAGTTCCTGATAGACAACGCTACTTTGTTTTGAACTCGTGATAAATAGAAGCCAACTCCACTGTTGTTTATAAACCAAAATCGACCTAACTTCGATTATTCTCCTATTGTTTTCCTTGCTAAATTGGAAGGGGATCACCCTCTCCCGTAAACATCGGTCGCAGATAACACTGAATAACACTGCGGCCTACAAACAAGTGTTATAAGAGTTTATTTTGCGCATATGGTGCTGCAGAAAAGTTGCTCCTAAGGAGACCAAATGTTATTATCAATGTTTCCTTTTCGACAACGGGGAAACATGGTCTTTATCACAGACAGAATATATTTTTATTATTTTAAGGCGACACACTGAAAAAATGCACCAACTTTCGTCGAATAGTTTAAGACTATAATATGGCTTACGAATCTGAAATGTTGACATAGGTAAATTCATGTATTTATCTTGAATTTGCTAGCTCACATACACGATTGTATTATTTTTGACTCGATCATAATTATTTTCGAAAACACCACTAAACAATCACATTACTGCGGAGCAGGCTATCTTTTATAAAACAGTCTGGACAAAAAATACTGCTGCCTGGCTAGCTACCACCATCATATCTAAATATGTCGCCATAACATCAATGTCTTGTAGCATTGCTGTGTTCCGGCAGCTAGAGATAAGATAGCCAGTGCCTCACTAGTTGAGGTTCCCGAGTAAAGTACGCTTCCATCATTGGCCTTATCATCACTTTACATCAGGTGAGATCAAGGCACTGTGCTTACCTGTAAAATATTTAAAAAAAACTTAAAAATCGGCTGAAATAAAATGGTGATAGCTAGTCAGGCGGTCTTAAAACGAGCCCTATCGCCAACCAAGCTGAGTACAATATTGTATCTAGAAATCGAACCCGGGAATTTCGTCTGTCTGAAACAAATAGACGCTTTCGTACACGGCACCCTTTTTAGAATTCACTACTCACAATTCTCCTATTTTAAAATGTCTTTAATCTTATTGCATCAGCCATCATCACTCCTATAGTGCATTATGTCAAAATTAGACCACTGCGATACAATAAAGGACTTGATTAAAAAGCCGAATCAGAGCCCTGATGAAATGAGTCAGCTAAATCATTATAACATGCTCATTATTTTTATGCCACTACTGTTGGGGCACTAGTCTTCATTAATGGATAGGAAGAACGGGCCGTAAACCACCACGTGGGCCTGGTACGGATTGGTGGTTGTTAACGACCGTTAATGCTGCCGAGACAACGGCTTCACTTGCCTTTGGAAGCACGGAGAAGCTCGTGACGATATATATACATTTTTAAATTTATTTGTTAAAAAATTTACAAAAATATTTTAACCTACATTCTGTTAAACTGTAGTACAGTTTGTCGGCAACGTTCTCGTAGAAACACGTTACCAACATACTAACTTAGAATAAAGAGGTATGAGACGTAATATTAACTTAATAACAAACTAATTATAGGTACTTACCTATTGACACAGTATATACTACACGTATATAGAAATTCATTCATTCCCATCATTCATAGCAATCATTCATTCCCATCATTCATAGCAATCATTTATTCCCATCATTCATAGCAATCATTCATTCCCATCATTCATTACTATGTAAAATTTATTCTATGGACACATTGATATTGATAGATAATGTCTACGCAAAATGTTTTTAAAATAATTTTTAGCTGTATTGTCCTTTTCCGTTTGCGTTTGTATTTCTTTTGGAAGTCCATTATATAATGTGGGTGTAAGCAATCGCCTCGTTCGCATGCCGAGAGTAATTTGTTATTTGTGGTACTTCGTAGTTTTTTTCTTACTTGTTTTAGTCGCCTATCCGGGATACGATTGCGAAAATTGCATAACCTTGGCAATCGCAGCCTGGGACCATGTGCCATCGAGCTTCTGATATCATGACATCAGCCAAAAGACGTCCACTGCTGGACAAAGGCCACCCGTACCACCATAACGACCGGTTTTGTGCTGCTCGTATCCAGTAGCTTCCCGGGAGCTTCACTAGATCGTCGGTCCACGTTGTTGGAGGCCTGCCCATACCGAGTTTTCCGGTACGGGAATAAGCGAGTTCCTAAGCTTTACCCATTTTAAGAAAATGTTAAAAACACAATATACAGAATGATACAAAAGCCTTTAATGTACATTCATCACTCAATTCGTCTTCAAACTAAGTAGGTACATCTTGAGAACAAAAATGTTTTATAACGTCTCCTTTGTAGTTGTACACTGAACAAGAGCAACATAAATATGTGTAAATATTACCGCCTCGCCTCTTATCTTCGCTTGTTATCTTGATTTGTAGTCCACTCGGGGTCCCCGTATAAAAATAACAGCCAGTATCCCTCACTATATGTTATTCCCGGGACTCGAATGGCCGGTGCCGTGTTTTATAACGGCTCGTTAGTATTTGTCCTGGACTCCTGGCCGACGTAACGGCTTGTCCCGGGGACAAACGACAACCGCATTCAGCGATTTTACTAAAAACTATTTCTTTTTCTTTCGTTTCTTGCTGTATCTTAACGTATATGGTACCTTTGTGCAAGTTTTACTTGCGCAATACTCTAATTTTCTTAAAAACGTCATTCATATTGTATCTACTGGTAAGCACTTAACCTTCTTCTCACCAGATGTTAAGTGACGATAAGGCCGAAAGTGTCGCCACTCGGAATCCTCAACAGCTGAAGAACTGGCTATCTTAGGTTTAGGTTTAAAGAGTTTATTCTCAAAAAAGACAAATGCCACTTACAAAAAAACAAAAATATAATAAACAAAAAGAATTATCTTGATAATGATCACCGAGAACATTCATTTGACAACTTAGGAAATAATTAGTCATAAGTGGGTACGTTTGAACAAATAAATTAATAATAATAATTAATTAATTAATTTTTCCTACACTCACATCAATTTTCTAGCCCAAGAGAAGCTTCGTTATGAAACTCGTTATATGGTTACTAGACAACGGATAAACATACTTAAAATACTTAAATACATACTTATTATACATAGAAAACACCCAGACCCGAGACAATTTAGAAAAACAATAATTTCTAAATTGACCCGACTGGGGATCGAACCCGGGACCTCGGAGATGGCTACACCATGAAAACCGATGTACAAACCACTCGACCAAGGAGATCGTCTAATTAAAGTCTTATAGTGCATAGTTTTCAATAACATATTTAGATAGTTTTGACTTAAATCTGTTAAATGAGCTAACATCTTTTAAACAGGAAGGAAGGTTATTAAAGTTGTGCCCCCTCAAAAGTGATACTTTTTTTTGCATAGTTAGTACGTGCTTTAGGCAAAACAATAAGCTTGGCCGACGAAGACTGCGTTTACTTATTTGAGACTTTTTGGTAAAATATAAGTTGGTATGGATGGTTCTATCAATATTTTTTCTAATTAAAATACATGTGTTATAAACGTAGTTGCTTAATGTTCATTATTTTTGCTTCATTAAAATTTTTGTAAGTTGGTGTTCAATATGGAAAGCGAAAAAGGGTTTTTGTTACTATATTTTGCATTCTCTGAAGTCCCTGCACTTTGTCTTAGCAGCGCGGCCCCAAACCACAATAAGATAAATATGATATGACGAGAGAGTTATAAATATTGAAACGCATTTTTTTTGGTATACATTGAGTTATGTTGCGTAGTGAACCATATCTTATCTCTAACTGTCGAACACAATCATGCTACTAACATTGTTGCTGTGGTGATATAGTTACATAAGACAGTGGTAGCTAGCCAGGCGGTCTACCGCCAACCAAACCGGGTACATATATGTTAGGAATCGAATCTGAAGGGTTATCCGCATAAAAAGGAAACACCAGAGCGAGATTCGAGCAGATTTTAATTTTAAGATATTGAGACACCAGTAGCGATATATCGGCGGGATGACAAAAGATGTGTCAAAATCAAATAACACGATCTATATGTCATCTGTCAAATATGACAGATTGTGTTGCGTTTACAAACTCTAATAGAACCCTTTAGGGCTGATACCGGTGGTCCATTAGACCACAAAGGCAGACCAAATAATAAAAATAGATTAAGTAATTTAATACTAGTTAATTACTGCTTCTGTGGTACTAACTGGTACTAACCGGTGGAGTGGATTGAGTTACGTAAAAGTGCAATGAAGTAATTCCAAGAGCAGCTAAACCAACTAACGTAAATAGCAGTAACTGTAGTCCGCAGGTAGCTTAGCAATTTACTGCATCGCTTGAATATGTAGCTGGAGTTGGATCCGTAGAATATGCAAAGCCCCATCCTAGATGCGTGTCCGACGAACATCACTGGCGTTAAATGTGCCTGCAGAATTTACTGCTCCATTCTAACTGTAGTTGTTACACTGTGGTCTTGTAATACTAGATTCAAGAGGTGGATAGAATCTATGTTTGGTTGTGACAGAAGTTATTAGACGTCAGATATTTCTAGAAGTCACCGCTCATCACCGCTGCTATACTGTCTCGAACATTTCATCGCGTACAAAGAAATTTGACGACTTGTTTCTTTTTCGCACATCCAAAAGATGGTTAATCTACCAACACACGTTTTCCATCCTTCATAATTTATTTATTTATTTATAATTTACTAGCGGCCGCTCGCGGTTTCACCCGCGTGATTTCCGTTTCCGTAGGAAAATCGGGATAAAAAGTATCCTATGTTTTAATTCAGGTTATAAACTATCTGTATGCCGAATTTCATTCAAATCCATCTATCCGTAGCAGCGTGAAGAAGCAACAAATATACACACATACACACAAACTTTCGCATTTATAATATTAGTGTGATGTACTGAAACAAACAGAAGGGAGAACATAGCAAGAATAGATAAGTACAAGGGCGCTGCTTATTTCACAGTAAAATTTCTTGCTTCCTTCATCGAGACGTGAAGAAGCACATTGTGGGCCGGTAGAGTGAGGGTGACTGATGAAACGTTGTTTTCACCAGTAGTTTTCGCTTCAGGACTGGTGGAATATGCCGTGTAAACAAATAAAAATAATAACAATAATGCCTTCACAACTTAACGGAAAGGGGTGGGGAGAATATTCGAGATTTTCAGGTTTTACTTGAAATTTTTCTTAGGAACGGAAAAACTTGACTAGTTTTATAGGTAAGCCAACTCTTTAGGGAATAACATATTTTTGCGGTATAATAAGTTTTATATTATTATGAAATATGAGATAGTCTCTCTGTGCTCTACGAATGCTCTACGAATTTAACAAAGTTCTTTTTCCGACCAGAGAAAACAATACTTCATTTCCGAATAAGTTCGCCACAGATTAGAATGTGACGTTCATAAACTCGTTTATAATAAAAAAACAAATTTGATTTTCAAACAAATCCGTTCAACGAACTCGTACCTACATACAAACAAAAATGTTCAAACATTTCTAATATTAGTGGGATTACGCCACGATAAACCGTAGGCCGTAGCACCTGTTGCCCCAACAAAGAGGTTTGTTCGTTTTCCCCTAAAATTAATCCCATGCGTGTATGAAAGTGAACGCCTATATTCCACCTTTCATGTCTTCCTGTACAATTAGTTACCTTCGAGATCACCGTAGGGAATTCAATAAATGAACATCGCTGTAAGAATTGAATGCAGTGATTCAGTGGTAAGCTAATCTGTCTTTTTCTTATAAAGATATTTATTTCTCTTATATGACATTTTATGTGTAGGGAATGTGGAGAGAAAACGAAATCAATACAGCATTTACTGTGCGACTGTGAAATAATGCAATGAAAATAAAATTAAAATATTCTTTATTGTAAACCATTATATAAGACAATACAAACGCTGTATAAACGGCGGTCTTGTCGCTAAAAAGCAATTTCTTCTAAGCAACAGTTGTGTTGAGCTGGACAGACGTAATATGAAGTTCATTCCTCTTCTGCGACTGTGACTCTAGGAAAAGAAATGGGTCTCCTGGGATCAGCCTATCTGAAAACTAAAGACTTCAGGCTCTTCGCTTTCAAAGAGTAATAGTAAGTCTAGTCATTGTAAATGTAACTTAATACCTATCTTTAAATCTGTTACTTCAATGCTACACGGTACATGTTGTGTTCTCCTGTAGGTATGTGAACGAGACATTCACCTGTATATAATAATGAGCAATGACCATTTTTGTTAATAGGTATTATTTAAAACAAATGTTAGAAAGAAACTCTAATAAAGTAATCAATAAACTGAGATATTGCTAAAATTGGAAAGAGTTACGAGTTTTATTGACAAGATGTAAGCATAATTTGTGATTTGGGACTCTTAAAAGTTTGTTGTATGATTCGGTAACGACCTTAGAATAATTAAGTACATATAGAAACATAGTCTTCATACAAACGCTCTGTCAAAAGTGAAGCATTAAACCGATTCACACTTTCGTGACGATTACTTGCTTGCGCTCGGCGGCACGCACGCGTGTACTTGTAAGTCCGTAATGTACATTGAAAACTCGGCGATTGGAGCCATATCTGGCTCAAAAAGGTGCTTCAAAATGGGCGCGCGGACTTACTTTCTATACGTAATTATCAGTGATAGGAATAGGTAGTGCCTATTCATCTAAAGTTCCAAGAACAGAGACATGAATCGGGGACTTCCTTACGACAATTTTTTTTTCTGGTACACCTTTGCCCTAGCAGCAGTTTATTAAAAATAATGTTAATTGGAATAAGTAGGTACTAACCTGAACATTACAATTTATATTTTCGGAATATTACAGAAATTTAAATTCTAATAAAATATGCATTTCAAACAAATTGTCGGTTTTTAGTTTATACGAAAATCGAAACACGGGTCAAATATTTTCATTTAAAGAATCAGTAAAAAAAAATTAAAATAATATCTTGAAAACTCACGAAGTTACAAGTTTTTGTACTGTTCCGTTGTGTTTTTTAGTATGGTATACTTTATTTAAGATTTTGTAAATATTATTTGGTCAAAATGTAACATGGTATAAAAAATATTGAAATCGATTCTATTACTGTTTCTGATTGTGAACAAACAGTTTTCAGGTTTCGTATAAACTAAAAATAACATTGTATATAAGATAAAGTGAAGCATTCAGTGCTATGTGTAATTCTATATGTCATGAGCAGTAATAAGAATAGGTACCTAGTGCTTTTTCGGGGTACATAGACAAAAAAAGGAATTCCTTAAGACAATTTTTTTTCGGCGCATTGTCTTGAGAATGCGTCACTTGTACAGTTCATGTTACGTAAAAAGACGAAAAGGCGCAATTTGTTTGAAATGCATGTTTTATTAGAATTTTAATTTTTCTAATATTCCGAAAATATAAATTGTAAAGTTCGGGTTAGTACCTACTTATTCCAATTAACATTATTTTTAATAAACTGCTGCTGGAACAAAGTTGTCCCAGAAAAAAAAATAGTACTAAGGAAGTCTCCGATTTATGTCTCTGTTCTTCGAACTTTAGGTGAATAGGCACTACCTATTCCTATCACTGGTAATTATTCTAAGGTAACGACATATTTTTTTAAAAATGTTGTTATTTCTATTAAAGCTACAAGTGCAGTTTTTTTGCGTCCATTATTCTTCACAGCGAATAGTTTGACGTTAATTATTATAACAGGGCATTGAACGGTAATAGATTAAGTTAAAATGGAGTCTCTCAACACGTTTTATTGCGAAAAGAGCTCGGGTAAAGCTCCTATTTTTAAGCTTTTTACAAGCTGACTTTGACAATTCGACAATAAGTTAAAACTAGTAACTCGATCCAGTAAACACTCGTAAAGAATTTCAATAGGGAAGTTGGTGGTTCCACTTCGACAATAAAGAATGTAGGTAAGTAGTAAGGGTAAGTGCTTAAAAAGGGTAAGTGCTTACAAAGAATCCGGACATTACAGGCAAATGGTCGATAAAAGACACCATTAAAGTGTTAGCGGTCAGCCTGGCTTGCAGCGAGCGCCGCCGCAGTTTTACTTTTAGCAGTTTTACAACCAACGGATTTTGCTTTTTTATTAAAAACTTGAGCTTATAAAATCGGGCGGGTGGAATTTTAATATGGTTCTTTTTTATGAAAATGGCTTAACATCAAATATCTATATATTAATACGTGAAGCAAAAACTTTGTAATCCTTTTTATGAAAATTGCGCTGACGGAGGAGTATGAAATTTCGCACACTTATAGTTTATATAGAGAAGGAGTACAGAATGTTATTTTTTTTTTAATTTTGCATAAAAGATACATTAAATCAATAAAACAAACATTACACACACTACCATGTATTTGACACACACGCATGTATACTCTTTTCAAAAATTTCAAAAATGGAAGAGGAGCGGCCGAAATCTGTCACTGCCAATCCTGTCTCACATTCTATCTTTTTAAATTTTTCATTACTTAGGATACATTCCGTGCAGCCTTAATAAAATTATGGCCGAATTTGAACCCCTGGGCGACCACTAGTACTCAATAAATAAACATTAAATATAATAATGTTTTTTCTAAGCTACGGTTTGTTGTACAAAGTCAAAGTGCAATTCATGTGGTAAAAATAGTTGTAAATTTCATATTTCTCACGTACCAAAACATGAGCCCTGGTTGGGCACCGCAACTTTTTTTTTCTACTATACTTTTTTTTCCTTCAGTTGATGACTTCGTGCGATTAGCACATTTAGCCAGTGTCAAAGTAATTTTTCTTACAAGTAATACATAAATAAACAATATTTCCTTCTTGTATCTATAGATGATTTTCCCATCAGCCCTTAAATAGCCCTGACCTCAAAGTTCGTAAAGTTGGAAATATAAATATTGAGCTCATCTATTTCGAGAAACAGTGCAACGACGTATAGTTTCAATGAATTCAATGCAACGTAACTGAAGCCATTAGGCTTTTTGTGTTTTCAATTCTGTTTTCTGTAGATTCGGACGTCACTGTCGGGTGTATTTGGCAGTTATAAACTGTGGGTAGAATTGAACAATTCTGTCCGCAGTTGGGTTGGGCTATTTTGAAATGGATTTCTCAATTCAATACCGTACATCGGGTTATAGAGCAACGGTAAGTATAGTTAGTGGAATTAGTGAATTATCATGAAAGGTTGCTGGCTTTATGGTAGAAACTAGCTGACCCGGCGGACTTCGTACCGCTTTGACAGTTTCAATGACAACAAAACAAATGAATTGTTAAATAGTTTACGCGTGAAAGCGTATAAAACAAACAAAAAACTCACTTTTATTGATAACTAGCGACCCGCCCCGGCTTCGCACGGGTGCAATGCTGATACACGCAACCGCTGTCCCTGCATTTTAAATCTGTAACATCTTCGAAAATATTCTTTTAAATTACATGCTATACAGGGCCATATTGATCTATATTAAATGCACAATGTATTTAAGATACTTAATTGGATAAGGATTAATGCTGTATTGTTTAAAATCGCTTCGTAAATAAGCAATTATTTCTCCTAAAAAGTAAAGGATAAAAAATGATTATTGTGGGTTATCCCTAAGAGATAGACATATACCATCGCGGACTTTTTTGTAGACCTTTTTAAGGTCCGCATCAAAATCCGTTGCGTAGTTTTAAGATCGAAGCATACATACATACATACATACATACATACATACATACATATATACATACATACATACATACATATATACATACATACATACATACATACATACATACATACACACATACATACATACATACATACATACATACATACATACATACATACATACATACATACATACATACATACATACATACATACATACATACATACATACATACATACATACATACATACATACATACATACATACATACATACATACATACATACATACATACATACATACATACATACATACATACATACATACATACATACATACATACATACATACATACATACATACATACATACATACATACATACATACATACATACATACATACATACATACATACATACATACATACATACATACATACAAACATACATACATACATACATACATACATACATACATACATACATACATACATACATACATATATACATACATACATACATACTTACATAGAGACAGCAGGAAGCGTCTTTGTTTTATACTATGTAGTGATGTATCCTATGTCTTTGATTATACTCTTGAGAATATGTGTACAAACATTCATGACGATCGGTTGAATAGTTTTCACATAGAAGCGTATCAAACAACAAACAAACAAACTCACTTACGCATTTAGAGTATAAGTTAGGATGGATGGACCTTAAGGTGCGTCCAGACTATATGACACAACATGTTATAAAGCATAGATAAGTGGCATGTTTTATTAGTGTGGACGATAAGTGTCAACAAAACAACATTATATAGTCTAATCATTAATTCGCTGGAGTAAACTGACAGAAGCTAATGTCACATTGTAAAATTATGTTGCCACATTTATTGTACTAGTGATGCGTTTCGTTCATTGTCATTCAGATCACTCACACAAAGTCAGTACGAATGTTTATTATAAAAAGGTACTTAATTAATTATAATATAGGTAGGTATATGAATGTCTTTTTGAACCGAGAAATTTCACCTCACAGTTTAGTTGTCAGTGTTTATTTTGCTTTGGGAGCTGATATTATTGCAATTTTTACATCATCCATCTTTTTGAAAGAAAAATACAGATTTAAGCACTGTGTAGGAGTACCATACTGCATAACAATTAAGACAAAACAGGATACTAAATTAATATCGTTGAAATGGAGATAACCTCAACAATATAGTATACCATTTTACGTCAACAATCACTCGATCCCGTTCCAAAATGAAAAAAATCACTCTGACCCGTTCTAAAACCATTTTTTATTACTTTCTCACATAGCACTTTCTCTGTCTCCGAGTGAATTTTCCCATGGGTTACTTTTACGACAACTAAAACATCAACTAGGTATTTACAATTACTTTCAAATGCATCATCAAACAGCACAATTATTAAAACTAAACAATGTTATTGTCACATGCAGCACGGATCGCGCTCATACCTATTTTGACGTAGACTAGAATAATAGACAACAAAATCAAATTTCAAAACGTAAACAAATTACGCCGTCAACTAATAATCTAGTAAAAATAAGCCGTAAAAATAATAATGTTTCATACCGTAAGACGTCAAATTGAGTGCGGGCAGACTCCGACTCCGACCGGTGCAATAATCTATCTGTTCGCTTTACTCTCCTACAGTAAAGTGTGAACTAAATGATATACTTGCTAAGTGGACCAGTCCAATTGAAGAATTCATTCATGAACGACTCATCTCTATGTCTGACGACGACGGATAAAAATATATCCATTGTATTTTTGTTTAATTTTATATAATTCGAGTATGTAATTCGCCTTTTCAAAGTTATCATTTATTGGCCTATAAATGTACCAATGCTAATATTTTTATATCGACTAAACAAAAATGGCCTAGGAGATTTCTATTAAAGTAAATAAAATGAGTAATGTGATTTGATTCAGGATGTAATGAGAATGAATGAGTGAGTAATTGATGTCAATCTTCTTATCACAACACTATTTTCTGTTCATCAGAAACTGGGAACACCGTAAACGTCGGATTACTCCAGTGAATTAATGATTAGACTTTAGTTTTAGTTTTGTATCATGTCATATAGCATAAGTTATGTAACATGTTACTTAATGTGGACTCACCTTAAGACTTTTCTTTATCTATATATTTTTCTGCATTATCACCTTCATCACCGTCACCAGCCTCTATTAGTCCACTGCTGGATGCAAACCTCTCTAAACGAACGTCAATGATCACGATCCGCGGCTATTCTCGTACAGCTCATGCCAGCCACAATTAAAATCACACTAATATAATAAATGCGAAAGATTGTGTGTATGTCTGTATATTTGTTCCTTCTTTACGCTACAGATAGTTTATAACTTAACACATAGGATAGTTTTTATCTTGATATTCCCACGGGAATCACACTATAAATATAAAAAAAACGACAAATTAATTTTCCAATACAGAATGATTTTTGTTGTCATGGAAACCAAAGAGAATTTAATCACTTGATGGAAACTGTCAAGGCGGTACGAAGTCCGCCGGGTTCAAGTTAAATATAACTTTAAAAGCTAACTTAAGTCTAGCTCTTCTTTAGACCATGTCATTCTTACCATTTACATTTGGAATTATTTTAGATACGAAATTATGAGGCTACTCTCACGGCTCGTGCTTAGTAATGTGAACATGAAGAGGCCTATCCAGCAGTGGACTAATTTGGGCTGATGATGATTATGAGATTGAGGAGCTCGATGGCGCAGCGGTTAACGCGCCCGGTCTGCGAGTGCTGAGGTTAAGAAACTTTCGCAAAGGCCGGTCATCGGATGTGTGACCAAAAATTTATCATCTCGAGCTCCTCCGTGCTTCGGAAGGCACGTAAAGCCGTTGGTCCCGGCTGCATTAGCAGTCGTTAACACTAATCCGCACTGGGCCCGCGTGGGGGTTTATGGCCCGTTCTCCCTATCCATCCATAGGGAAGGCTCGTGCCCCAGCAGTGGGGACATAATAATGAGCTGATGAGGATGATGATGATGACAAAATTATTTTGTTGTATTTTCTATATTGTATTAATTTCAAAAACACCTTTTATTAGCGTAAAATCTTCTCTTCACTAATATCTTTTACTTAACTTTAGTCTCTCCAGGTTAGGCGAACAACACTTCAGCCTCTCTATGACTACGGACATAGAAGCCCCCCCCCCCCTCTCCCGCCCAATCCTCTAAATGCCACTGCACATTTACAGAATACACTAAACATGCACACTAGTTTATGCTCAAGACACCGTACTCGTAGAACATGGATACGAAGAGCCGGTTCACATGCGCTGTATACCAGGTACCTGGGCGCTTCTCTCCACCACCACGGCCCGGTCAACCCGAGCCGAGATCCGAGCCTTTAGAGGCGTCCTCGGGCTGTTCCGCTCCCGATCCGATCCGAACCCCTCGGAGAAACTAGTGTGACACGGGGATACGCACTAATGCGTGATGGCGTTCCCTCTAGAAAACTTCTGACAGTGCTTCGTTTCACACGGCTTGAGAAACCCTTTAAGTTTCTCACTGCCCCCAAAAAAGCCCGGTTAAGCTGTAAATGCCCAGTGGCAGTCACAATATCTCACCAAATAAAAAAACGGACATAAAAAGGGTTCCACAAGACAGAAAAAAAAACAAAATGTTAATTAAACGCGACAAAAATTATTTTTTTCAAAAATATCTAAAATCATTTGGCCGCCAACCTGCCTGTCGGTGAGCGGGATGTGGCCTAAGGTGGTACATGCTTAGACAGGAAATGCCTATTCACTTTTGTTTTGAAGATACCCAGGTCGTAGTGAACAGGGAACACGTGACCAGGTAGCGCATTCCACTCTTTGGCGGTTCGCAAAAGAAAAGAGTTAGCAAACCGCTTGGTACGGACAGGAGGTATGGCTACAACGTACGGATGGTAGGCTAACCCGCGTCTAGTACCCCGATAGTGGAAGGGGGCTCGGGGAACGAGATCGTGTAGTTCACTCGCACACTCTCCAAAGTGTATTCTCTAAAACACCGATAGACCAGCAACTCTGCGACGGTGACTGAGGCTCTGAAGTTCAGCTGTAGCCAATGAGTTATTTCAATGTAGGTATTAATTACAAGTAAAAAAAGTTTTAATTTTAAAGAACTTTTCCGAAAAGTCAGCCTTAATTCAGCCTTAATCAAATCACCCAAAAGCCATCGTCGCCATTAGTCCCAAATACTGGCTGACTGCAACCGGTTAATCCGTATAACGTAATGCGCTATGTCAGCTATGATGACTCTATTGGGTTGGCTGTAATTAAATATCTCGAATGCCTAAACAATTATCGGCCTAATTGATGGGCAGATACAGCTTGTTATTGTTTGCAGTAGCATGTATGATCGAGAGAGGTGGCGTGGCTAGAGCGTTCGGGGTGCAAACTTAAAAGTAAAAAAAAAATTACCAACTTTCGCCGAACAGTATAGGTCCACAAGAAGACTAACGAATCTGGAAGATTGATAAAGTTAAATTAATGGCTTTAACTTAAATTTGCGATTTGTTAGATTCATTCTCCGATATTTTTGTTTTCTTGCTTCCTCAAATATACACGATTGCATAGTTTTGTTGACTCGATCATCGATCAATTCCGATACACCTCTATAAACTTATATTTCTATTCTTGAAATAAGAACGAAATGACTTAACGAGTATATTATGCTTGAAAATCACAGAAATGTAACATCAATATTCGTAATTTAGTTTCTGCATATTTTGGATAGCTATAACCAATATTTTTTTAAGATCCTGAAACTTACTAATATTAATCATTGCGGGCACTACGTATTTTAGATATTTATTTTTACTAAATGTTCACGAAACAAGGTGATGACGTCTTTAGTAATTTCGTAAATTAGAATATCTTGAACATTCCGTGATAACAGTTATAGCTGGTATGTCGTAAAGTGGCAGTCGTCGAAGACCATATGGTTTGTGGCCCGTTCCTAATCATGTGTGCGAAAGCGTGAGCAAAATGTTCAACCTACCATACTACCATACCTACCTACCACGCATCACTCATCTAATCAGCGTAAACACATACACACGTTAACGTCAAAAAGAGCAATCATTTGCTCATTTCGAGTCGCATCTAAACAAATTACCGGCCTGAGGCGTCTGTAAATATTGGAAGCTAACAAATTCTGTTTCCGTCAAAATATGCGGGTACGAGAGCATTTTGTGATTGATTTCCGGAGCACGCGCGGAGCCAGGTGCCCGGGATACAAGTACCGTTCGGTGGAAATAGTGGCGGGGACGGTTTAATTCCGATTGTGCGGATATGTATAGTGTAAATCGAAACGCTGTTCATATGTGTATGGGATAACTATATCAGTAAAATCGATGGGAACTCACCTAATTTGAGCTCGCGAGTATGTAAGCCCCCAAAAGATGAAGATAAAAAAAAGCCTCTTAAGTTTCTTGCCAGCTCTTCTCGATCGAACGCTAGATTCAGTATCAAAATTTTAGTTTATTATTATTTGAATTGTATACTTAGTTTTGGCGTCAATAAATAAAATAATAAAAATTATTTTTTCCTACACTCACACCAATTATCTAGCCCAAGAGAAGCTTCGTTATGAAACTCGTTATATGGTTACTAGACAACGGATAAACATACTTAAAATACTTAAATACATATTTATTATACATAAAAACACCCAGACCCGAGAAAATTTAGAAAAACAATAATTTCCAAATTGACCTGACCGGGGATCGAACCCGGGAGCTCAGAGATGGCGACACCATGAAAACCGGTGTACAAACCACTCGACCAAGGAGGTCGTCAAATAAATGCATGTAAAGGCTTAAATAAACGATTTGACTTTTACTTTGACATTGTGTTGTTTTTATTATTTCCTTTACTGAATGCCTAAGCCAGTTTTGGTTAGTATTCGTATGTATTCGATCAATAAAAAAAAAATTTATTTCAATCACTTTGGATCATACAGGCAATTCATTATTAAAAAAATTAAACCCCAACAACACCCTAAAAGCTTATTATATTGGACACGTAAGGCGCTGTACTGTTTCTTTGTATATTAGTCCACCCACAGGCTGCTCATGTAGAAGGACGTACAAAATACCCTGAACAGGGTAAGTTTGACCTCCTCCGAAACTGTAAACGAAAACGAACTTAAACGTAAACGAATATATGTATCGAAAAAAACTTTTCTCGTTTGTCACCAAGAGGCGCTGCTTCAATACCGTACACATTCTCGTTTTCGTCACCATGATCGAATGGTGGAGAAATGACTGGGAGCCAGTACCATTGTCGTGTGGCCGTAAAGTAGCTCGCGGGCCGTAATGGCTGCTACGGCCACTTGAGAGCCTCCGCCCGTTTATGGGGCCGGGGCTCGTCCGCAGTTTAAGGCTTTAACCGTTGTATTAAGAAAAATAAATATATAATTTTCTGAGTGGTAGAGCCACGCTGCGTTACAGCACGAAATGGGCCGGCTCGCCCGGCGTAATACCACCCTCTCTCTCTCAACGGCACTCGTTGCTGTTGTGTTTCGTCTGGTGAGTGAAAGTACCGGAGGCCCATCTCTCACCCCTCCCCCCTCCCAATTCGTACTCCCTCCTCAAGATCCAACTCCTTCCTCAAGGTTGGCAACGCATCTGCGATTACTTTGGTTTTGCGGGTGTTCATGGGTGGCGGTGATTACTTTCCATCAGGTGACCCGCCTGCTCGTTTGCCTCCTTTTAACATAAAAAAAAATCCAAATCTCGCTTCTTACAAAATGTTAGTAAGTAAGTGCAAAGTTATGAGTGTAAGTGTCTTAGTGTAAGATTTATTAACCATTTTGTCACGTTTATAGAGAAGAAGAATTTGTATAGCATCGAAGCAGCGCTGCGCCTCCTATGTACCTAGTGCGAGTTATAGGTAATCATCGTTCGATCATGTTTTGTTAGAAACCCAGTAACATTGTCGTTGTCAATAATAAAAGAAGAAGATAATATTAGTCAAAAACTTGGCTGTATGGGCTTGATTCCTTGGCATTATAAGAAAAACAGCCATTTTTATGATTAATAGAGGAAGAGAGGCGTGCTGTGACACTGTCTGTTGTTATAAAAGTTGAGAAGTTTTTAACGAAGAGAATTAATTGTTTATTCTTATTTGTAACATGTTTTGAGTTATAATAAATAATCCTAGTGCGAGTTTGGTTCATCGTTCGATCATGTTTTGTTAGGAACCCAGTAACATTGTCGTGTGGCCGTAAAGTAGCTCGCGGGCCGTAATGGCTGCTACGGCCACTTGAGAGCCTCCGCCCGTTTATGGGGCTGGGGCTCGTCCGCAGTTTACGGCTTTTAAAATAATCACTTGAATATAACATTACCGATATTGGATGTACCATTTTGTAATAACATCGTTTATGGCGCCCTTGTTTTTAAAGGCTTCTGTGAGTTGTTATGAAAATTTATGTACAGACAGACGATTACACGTCAACCTATATCAAGAACTGTCAAATATCTTTTATACATTTTCAACCATACGAGTATACTTTAGGCATAGAGTTCAAAGTCTATTGAGTATTAGTTGTTTAAGCAATGTTTAATTTGTTTTAACAGTGGAGACTTTTTAATGACTTTTCTGTTTTACTTATAAGTTTGTAGCTATTTATTTATTGCATAAATCGATAGTCTTCCTAAGATAATAAATAAATAAATAAATTGCGTTTCATTGGGAATGGGGAATTGCGAATATCGATTGATATTTCATCATCATCATCATCATCATCTCAGCCAAAAGACGTCCATTGCTGGACAAAGGCCTCCCCCAACGATCTCCACAACGACCGGTTTTGTGCTGCTCGCATCCAGCGGCTTCCCGCGACCTTTACCAGATCGTCGGTCCACCTTGTTGGAGGCCTGCCTACACTGCGCTTTTCGGTACGGCTCAAAAACTACGTTTTTGAGTTTATTCATTACAAACATACAAAAATGCAAAACTTTCCTCTTTATAAAATTATTAGTATGTTATGATTAAGACTAATTGCAATTGCAACGAGTCCCAATCGGGAGGCTTACGAGTCGTTAGTTACATAATATACCTACCTAGGTATATTTGAACATTTATTTATTACTAGCGGCCGCTCGCGGTTTCACCCGCGTGGTTCCCGTTCCCGTGGGAATATCTGGATAAAAAGTATCCTATGTGTTATTCCAGGTTATAAACTATCTGTATGCCGAATTTCATCCAAATCCATCCATCCGTTGCAGCGTGAAGAAGTAACAAATATACAAACATACATACACACAAACTTTCGCATTTATAGTATTAGTAAGATTTCTGTCCCGGCTGCATAAGCAGTCGTTAACGACCACCAATCTGCACTGGACCCGCGTGGTGGTTTATGACTCGTTCTGCCTGTGGTGCTTCCATCCATAGTGAAGGCTCATGCCCCAGCAGTGGGACATAAAATGAGCTAGTGATGTATGGTGTGTGTATAAGTTAAACAGTTATGAATAAGTAATTTGTTTCAGGTCTTTAAAGTCATTCAAGTCAAGACAAGAAAATGTTACATCATCAACATCATCTTATGATGAATCACCAGCTCATAATGTCCCCACTGCTGGGGCACGAGCCATCGCTATGGATGGTTAGAGAGATCGGGCCATAAACCATCACGCGGGCCCAGTGCAGATTGATGGTTGTTAAAGACTGCTAATGCAGCCGGGACCAATGCTTTTCGTGCCCTCCGAAGAACAGAGAAGCTCGAGATAATAAATCTTTGGTCACCCATCCTATGACTGACCTTTGCGAAAGTTGCCTAACGACAGCAATCGCAGACCGGGCGCGTTAACCACTTCGCCACGAGCTCCATGTTACATATTGTTCCGTATTTTAATATGAGTAGACATGATAAGATGACGGATGTAGTTAGCCTAGATGTTATATGAGTATTATACCGTTTTATAAGCATTTCATTCCGACGAGTCGCGACCTAAGTGGTTGGAATGGATGCTTCTAAGGACAGCGATTATGTTCTTATATTTTTTCTTGTTGCTAATTGACGATGAATGTACAAAAGAAAATGCTTTCAACGGAATACGAGAAAGCTTGTAGGTATATCCTTTATTTAGATGTAACTTAAGAATATTCTAATCTTCCGAAGGAAATCTCCTGACTGAGTATAATGTGGTAAAGTTTACCACATCAGGGCTTTTGTCTTTTGAATTTGTTTCTGTGCATTTGGCATTACGTATCAATTGTAGTGATGAATTTTGTGACGCTCGCTGGTAAATAAAACGCCACATATATATTTGACGATGTAATAAACTGTTTTTCTAGGTTTATAAAAGGTAATAACAAAAGTAGGCCTACGTGTCACGGTGTCTGACGTACAACTAGTTTAGAGCTACTTTAGAGTCTACAATCGCCTGGCAACAACCTCATACTTATACTTAATGAGCCTTTTAGGAAAGAGCGTTTTTTGTATGGGTCCCAAGCTATATAATAAAATCCCAAACTCGATTAAGGAATGTAATGTCAATGTATTTAAAAATAGGTTGAAGTCTTTGTTAACGAGCAAATGTTATTATAATTTGAATGATTTTCTTATTGATAAAAGTTTATAATTTAATGATCATGTGTTTTTAATACTTTTGTTTTTGATGTTTATTTATTATTTTGACATTTCATTATTTAAGATCCTTTTTTATTATTTGTTTTTTTTTTATTTTATATTTTGACATTGGCTATGTAATAATTTATGGAATAATGAAATTTTATATCGATATACTCAATTTTACATTTTATAATCAAACACAATTGCAATGAATTTTAATTTTATAATAATGTTTTATTTTTATATATTTGTAATTTTAATTTTAATTTTATAATAATGTTTTATTTTTATATATTTGTACGCCTAACAAGTTATGGCAAGACACGTTGATACTTTATTTTATTCTATTTCCACCAAAGTGCCATGTATGTACAACCTACACATGTTTTTACAAATAAATTATCTTTTATCTTTTATCTTATCTTTATCTTTATGTGTGATTCATACAAATTGATTTCGAAGATGGAAGTCTTTGCCCCACAGTAGGACAGTTAGAAGCTTTTTACTTTACTTTACTTCTATGAATGAAGTCAATAATATATTTTTATTTATATATTATACACCTTTAATAAAGTTATTGAATAATGATGATTTTTTACTAGATTACTCGTATTTAATATAAATTTTTTTCTCTGTTAAAATTTATCTGTGTATCCTTGTTGTTGTTATATTTTGTCGTTGTGGAGCTCAATAAATATTTTCTCACTCTTATAATCTTGACACACGTAAAAGGGCCGGTCAGCTTAGGCAGCCCAAAAGCAAAATGGCAACGTTCGGCCATTTCCGAACACTCCAGCCAAATATAAAATACACACAACCCCTCCGCATGAAGTGGGTCAGGAGTTAAGAGGCTCCCATATGACGTTTATAAGGTCGGCGATTTCTTTCCGGCGTGTTATATTTGCGACGTTAATGCCGCTGGATATATTTCCGGCGGCGGCTTCGCCGGAAACTGACTGAGCGGCGCGTGTCCGGAGCGTCAGCCTGTTTGCTGCCTCCTTATCTTATCGTAAGGCTTTGTGCACAAGAATAACTTGAAAGTTTAAAGCTTAAGACTTTTAGATAAAAGATAAAGAATCGCTAGTTAAATATCAACTATAGCCTATTGTAATGTGGGTCTTCTACTCCTCCTGTGGGGAGGCTACAAGAAAATAAAAAAAACGCTCCACACTTAACAGAATTTGGTATATTATTGAAAATATTAAATATAACAATACAATGAGAGTGGATTTACAGTTTTAGTGAATAAACTATAAACTATAACTATAATAATAAAAAAAAACCGTCTCTATTCACCAGAGATAATCCGACAACCACTGAGGTGTCAGTGACAGGTGTCACTGTCACTTGTCACCATTTATTATTAATTAGGTACTGATATCTTGCAAAAACAACATTACACTATATACACTGTTGAGTTCTTGCCCTTTGCCGCCATCATTGGAATCAAGTCATCGCTATTTGTAGTACTGGCTTAATCACCACGCTTGCCAAATGCGGGTTTGTGATCAGGATCACAAACCCTGGCTATGCATCGAAAAATACGAAACACTTTAACCGACCTAGGAATCTGGCTGAACGCTTTGGCATTCCCACTCGACACGACCACGCCAGGCGTTATTATTATTTATATAATATATTTGTTGCCAGTGATGACATACGGGACTGAGACGTGGTCGCTCACTATGGGCCTTATCAGAAGGCTCAAAGTCACTCAAAGAGCAATGGAGAGGACTGTGCTCGGGGTTTCTCTGCGTGATCGAATCAGAAATGAGGAGATCCGCAGAAGAACAAAGGTAACCGACATAGCCCGAAGAGTTGCTAAGCTCAAGTGGCAGGGGGCAGGGCACATTGCTCGTAGGACTGATGGCCGCTGGGGCGGAATAGTCCTTGAGTGGCGACCGCGTACCGGAAAGCGCAGTGTGGGCAGCCCTCCAACAAGGTGGACCGACGATCTGGTTAAGGTCGCAGGAAGCCGCTGGATGCGAGCAGCACAAAACAGGTTGTGGTGGAGATCCTTGGGGGAGGCCTTTGTCTAGCAGCGGACGTCTTTTGGCTGAGATGATGATGATGATTATATTTTTTATTATTAATGCCCTTTATTATTAGTTAAAAATGCGTTTAAAAAAAGTTGGTACTACTATTTAATTCGTATAAGTATAAACATAAGTGGGCTTCGTACTTGTAAATAGATAAACCATGGAAACTGTTTGCGGGGTAATTTCCTTTAATTTGAAATAATAAAAAGAAACATAAAATATTTATATAATTTTTAACGCAAATTTTGTTGCGAACAAATTACAAAAACACCAATGTTGAAAAAAATTTCAAAATTTTCTGATCAGATGTTAATGACGGTAGTTGTTGACATTGAATGGGCGCCTTTGGCTTTCAAAGTAAAAAGTAAATAGTGTTGAATAATTTCGGCGGGCTGGTTAGAACCATGATAGCTCAATTGGAAGAGCACCTGACCCGGTATGTCAGAAGGGTGCGGGTTCAAATCCTGCTTGTGGTAATTTTCAATTGAACATTTGTGTTTTTGTAAAAAGAAACATGTTTTCTGACAAACAACATATTGTTACATAGTAAACGCATAATATGGCGAGCTTCGGTGGGCTAGTGGCAAATATCCTTCAAACGTAACAGAGCGCGTTGCAACGCGCTCTGTTTGAAGAAGAAGAAGTTTAAAGGATATGAGTTCGAGCACAATTGCTGGGCAAAGAGCAATCATAATTACCCTCATAATGTTACGAGTATTATACCATTTTAAGCTCTTTTGCCAATAGAATCTATAATTTTAAAAAAACTGTCTTAGCCAACTGTCTCGTATTAAACAATTAAGGATTATAACTTCTTCCAAACCTTTTTGTAATTGACTGTACATGACTACCTCAGATTTTAACTGTTGTGCGAGTTGATGACACAAATAATAAGTAAAACCAAGAGGTGCTATCTCGCACGCCTGTACGAGTTTAAAGTGTGCGAGTTGACGAATAAAATCAGATTTTGCTGTTACTATATTATTATTATTCGTGTGTATTTATGTTTTTTTATGTAAAATAAAGTACATTATTACTAATAAGTACAATAAAGGCACTACTGCCGTTAAAAAGCAGTCAAAATCAAAGCAGTGGAAAAAATTCAGTGTTTACGTCAGCCTTCCATAGTCAGTGCAGCCGTAGCCGTCCGGATTGTGGAAGACCCAGGTTCGATTCCTGGCTGGGTCGGGTAGGTATTTAATTTTTTCACTAAATTTTATAAATATTTGATTCAGCTTAAGTGCAATGAGCACTTAAAAATTAAAAAAAACAATAAAGTGGTATATTCTATCCTATTCTATTTCAAACTTTTGCTATAAAAACACACGTTGGTATTGGAAGCCATTGCTTTATTCAACTTAAGCAATAAAATAGTTAAGAGCTTCAAATTATAGAAAGCTATTAAGTTGCAAGGAGCTTTTAAATACTGTAAGTTCATCTAACTTCTGCACTCTTCCTAACTTTCACTTATTTATTTGCTTTTCTGATCTAACTTGTTTGCGTTAAAATTTCAGCGGATCAAGCCTTAGGTAAGCATTACCTACAACATAAGATTATGTGACGTGGGCGTTTACTATAACAACACACTCGCGGACAAATAATACGGGTCAGCGACAAAATCCTATGTATCTTGTAAATTAATAATGTTACATTCATGAAACTAACTTTATATTATAGAGAATTTTATTATCGTATGACATAAAACCTTAAATGTTATAGGTACAACGTATTTTGAAAAAAAAATAACAAAAGTTCGAATTTGGTATTAAATTCAAATAACGCGTGTTTAACTTTTGCTTGTTTTCTCACTTTTGTTTTCAATCTGTCAAATCAAAATGATAAAAGGCAGCCATCATCGTCTTTCACGGTCATTATTGAATTACTATCATGTCGCTAACGCCAGAAGAATGTACACGTATCGTCACTATGCTAGAAGAAGGCAGAATTCAGAGAAGTAAAGCGAGAGTAACAGGCGTGTCACTTTCTACGGTGCAAAGAGTCGTGCAACGTTTCCGAGAAACTGGGCTCAACATCAGAAGACCAGGAACCGTCAGACCGACATGTACTACGGCTCGAGAGGATCGATTTATTGTGACGACTAAGCTCCGAAACCGACACCTCACGGCAGTTGAAGTAACAAATCAATTTCGAGAGACCCGAAGAGACGAGGTAAGCGAGCGGACTGTTGGGCGGCAGCTTCGAGAAGTTAATTTGACCCCACATAGACCCGCAAATGGTCCAAAACTTGCAAGGGGACATCGAGTAGCAAGATAACGTTATGCCAGCGAACATGCGCAATGGGGAGACGAAGAATGGACAAGAGTAATGTTTTCTGATGAATCTAGAATTATGCTCTATGCACAAGATGGGGGGCGAAGAGTTTACCGACAGCCAGGGGAACGTTTTATTCCAACTTGTTTTGAGGAAAAGTACCTTTCGGCGGTGGATCTGTCATGGTTTGGGCTGGATCTTTTCAGAGAGTCGCACGGAGTTAGTGCTGATAGAAAATGGTACGCTAACTAGTGCAAGATATGTAGAATAGATCCTTAATGAGTATGTCGGCTTATACTTGATAAATATGGGTAAAAATTCCATGTTTATGCATGACAATGCTAGGCCACATACAGCTCAAATTGAAAAATGAGTATATTCAGGACGTTGGCATCAATTACATAGACTGTTCCTCGAGAAGTCCGGATCGTGTGAGAATCGGAACCCCGCCCCAGCTACACTTAGAGATCTAAAACATGTGTTAGTGGAAGAATGGAACAATATCCCGCAACATCGCATAACAAACTTAATAAACGACATGCCCAATCGTCTGGCAACTGCAAGAACGAGCCCGTGGAGGCCACCCTCTCACAGAATATCGGCGTGAAACAACGGCACTCGTTGCTGTTGTGTTTCGTCCGGTGAGTGAAAGTACCGGAGGCCCATCTCTCACCCCTCCCCCCTCCCAATTCCTACTCCCTCCTCAAGATCCAACTCCTTCCTCAAGGTCGGCAACGCATCCGCGATTACTTTGGTTTTGCGGGTGGGTGTCCATGGGCGGCGGTGATTGCTTTCCATCAGGTGACCCGCCTGCTAGTTTGCCTCCTTTTAACATAAAAAAAAATACGAAGTATTAATATGGCTTTAAAGTTCGTTTTTATGTGGTGTGTAAAGTAATGTCATTTAATTTTTCAACGCAAAAAATGTTGCTGTTTTGTTTCTTTCTTTCTTTTGTTTTCAAATAAACAAATAACGTTTCCACCATTTAGTGTCGTTAATATTAACTATGAAATTATCTACAACAAACAGTTTCATTCGTGCTGCTAGTTTTATATTTTAAGAGATATTCAAATTTTTCGTACGAACCCGTATTATTGGCCCTCCTGAGGCCACCGGTTATCATCTATGATTTTAGCAAGACTTTTTTTCTGCGCCATTTAGCGGCATATGCTTACGACAGTGTAAATTAAAAAGTAAATAGTAGCACTTGTCGTTTAAAAATGTCTGTGGCGTGATTGGACAGTTTTAGTGCTGATGACAGATATTTGAGTTTTTTTTTTCGTATACCGACGTGGCTGCTAACCAAAAAGGGTAATTTTTTATTTTCAGCATACCTATATATGGAGTTCCACACTTCAACAAATAATTCCGAATTAATCATAAAACAAGTCACGTTTTGGTTTCATTCAGACCCATAGTATCCCCCCTAACTTAGGGCTCTGGGGATCGTGGCTTTTTTTTACTAATTTTCTCATTAAAAATTTATAAAATTTACAAAATACAGTGAAAAAAACCGGGAAGCCTTCCCGGTAGCATAGCGGTCAGTGCAGCCGCTCGGATTGCGGAAGACCCAGGTTCGATTCCTGGCTGGGTCGGGTAGGCGTTTAATTTTTTCACTGTATTTTGTAAATTTTATAAATATTTAATTTTGCTTCAGTGCAGCAATTAGCACTTGAAAATAAAAAATAAAAATTAATTTTCTCATAATTTTAATGCTACAAATAACGCATATACCAAAAATCATCAAGACCCTACAAAATTTCATAACCCAGGGTATGAAATTTTGTAGGGTCTTGATGATTTTTGGAGGAGGATAATTTAATAATAATTATAATTCATTTGTGGTGAGAATACCGATCGACCATATGTCGACCTTCATAAAAGAGGACTATTGGCCGAAAGGTGTCATGTTCCGGCGGTTCCGAGGCCGGCTATATGGGACACCACGCTGCGTCGCACGTCCGTCGTCGTCTTTACGTGTAGCATAGTTTTTAGTTTATTCTTTAAAAAAAAAAAACACAAATTTTGAAAAAATTTCCACGAGCAAGGTTTGAACCTGCACCCTTCTGACATACATAATAGTGTTGAATAATTTCGGCGGGCTGGTTAAAACCACGATAGCTCAATTGGAAGAGCACCTGACCCGGTATGTCAGAAGGCTGCAGGTTCAAACCCTGCTCGTGGAAATTTGACCATCTTGTACATTGTTTTGTTGCCTGAAATAAATAAATCTATTCTATTCTATAAAAATAAATCATCTTCTATGTCACACAAATTACAAATTATTGGTTTTGTTATACATGATCCCGTGATCTATAAAACTCGCACTCTCCATTTCATAGAAATATAAGGGTAAGAAAATGGTTCTGGGCATTGCATCAAAAGCGCTAAAACAATTCTTACGAGTAAGTTGCTTATTACAGCCAAGTACCTGTACTTACAAAGTTAACCGATTTTTACTGCCAACGGTTACATAAAGCTACTTTAGCTGACTAAGCGAAAAGTTCTTTATGAAACCATTACTATTTAAGAGCTTAATAAAGTAAAAAACAAAACAATGCGTCCCAACGTCACACGCAACGGAAAACAGCTAAATAATAAAATGTTTGTGTCGCTACTCCACTGCGCGCCGGTTGTCACGTAGACTAGATAAATTGATTTCGGCAACAGATGTGCTCGCGACACGACCAAATGCTCAGATGGAATTATTCTTTGACATTATTATTATTTTTGTAGATATTGTAGGTACGTACGCTGCGGGGATTGGACGCCGTACGATACATAAATAAACATTTAATAACGGGACCCCTTATTTGTCTACCGATATCGGCAAATTAATATATACTCATTTCAGTATACTTAAACGTAGTCTATAAACGTCTCACGGTTGGGCTCAAGTCTTTGCCAGTTACTACAAGGGATTCAAGAAAGCATCTGTGATGACATTTGAAGGCACTGATGACCAATAGGTTAGAAAGCTTAAAATGCATTGGAATTATCCCAAGTGGCCTGGCAAGTGGAAAATAACCCTGTTCTGTTCAAGCTTTTGTTTCACATTCGATCACATTACCGAAAACGAGTATTTGTATTGCATTGAAGCATCGTCTCCTGGTTACAAACGAGGAGTGTAAAAATTTAGCAATAAACAATTTCGAACATTAAAAAAAACATTTACACTATACACATAATTGAACTGTGGAAATAAAGCAAGTAATAAGGAGGAAAAAAGAAAAGAGTATGTAAAAAAACGACGGGTTGCACTCCGGGAGTGCCGGCAGAAGTGAAAACTTGAATATTAACGTTGTACATTTTTGATATTTTGGAATGGTTAGGGAATAATTTTGCACGAATTGCTTCAATTATCAGTATAAAAGTACTATCATTTATGTGATAGAATACAATATTTATTTATTGCGCTATCGTACACAAACATGACAATTTATTCGCGCAAGCGCCCTGCGCCGCCTAAACGAAACAGCAGGCATACATTTTCGCCGCGCCGTAGAAAGAGAGGGGGATACTTCCTCTCCTACTACGCCGCGCCGGCTGTCTACTCTCCATCCGTCTTACGAGTTTTCGATCAGGTCACGTGTCCTGACGCGAATTTAACATTTTTTACCCATTACAAAAAAAGTGTACAACGCCGCTAAAGAAGTTTTCACTTCAAGAAAAAAGAAAACAGATAGAGCAGCATATATGCTGCGTTGCCTTGGATGTTCAAAATGACACAAAAGCGCTGCCATTTTAAAATAAAAAAAATCCTGTTTCGTTAACATGGTCAAATGGCAAGCGAAACTCTCGCTACGCACCCTGATCAGCAGAACTGATGTCCCAAAAATGCAAAGCAAGGGAGGCAGCCTCGACCGCTATTTCAATTAATCGTGTTTTTAAGCGGATAGTTCGGATGAGTCGACGGTACTGGCCACCCGTGATGGATCGTGGGACATCCCTCCAGGCGGCTTAGAACTCATTGAGGGGGGGATTATATCAGGACATTGACGAATTGCCGCTGCTCCTCACACACTGATAACTATGGGAATCGATTTAAAACTTCCGATGACCGGTCCGAGACGATTTGTTCGTGGATTAGGTACATTGGTATTTTGCTGTGGAGTATTTAGCTTTGTGTGAATCTCAGAATAATAACTAAAGCTATAGAAACCGGACTAAAATAGCAAAGGTGTCACCAGATTTGTGACGTCATATTTGAGGTAATGTTGTGAGTGACTTTTTAAAGGACTCAAGATTTTTTTTGATCACCGATTATCTGATGACCGTTTGACATAACAATACAAAAAATAAAAACTAAGTGTCAACCATTTGTTGCACTCCAACCTCCTTTTCTAGCCATAAGATAGAACGGAACTAAACATAGTTGCACGATTTTTATTTTAGCCATCCTTCTATAGCTTTAGTTATTGTTCTTAGGTGTGAATCGATTAGGGAGAAGAGATGACATTTACATTTTTTTTAAACAGTCACTTGTTGTTGGAGCTCGTCAAAAAGCGTCTTAATGTGTTATTTTCATTTCTACAATAAGATTCAGTTCATTAAGCCTACATTGCAAAATTAAATTAAAATTTTGCGTTAATAAATTTATGCGAATTGTTGTAGACGGGCAAATGTCGAAAGTTTCGAGAGACCTTGCTTGAGCTTTAAGTTCTGTGCAAAACAAATTTATGGGCAAATTGTTTATTTTTATGAGCGAGGCCCTGCGACACGCTGGGATAAGACGCAACAGGGGAAGAATTAAAGTTATGACCTTTTCTCAAATTGTGACGTCTGCAAAAGTTCGATTATAAATTATCTGGCTCGCGCTCGTTAGAAAAATCGATTCTAAATTATATCTTGTGGTTTCCATCCACAGGGAAAACAAACAATGTTCTGATGGTGTTAGGCCAACTACATCATCAATGTACATGGTTAGATAAAAAAAAAAAATTATCATGTTTTTTTTTTTTTGCTTATATTGTCCATTTCAACACATGGTGCCTAAGAAATTACTTTTTAGCGTTATGGCATTTGTACTGCTCCTTGTATTGTTCTCTTGTTTCATTAAGGTGTACAATAAAGAATATTTCCATTTAATTTCACTTATTGTTATCAAAGGTTACGAAGAAATTTTCCGCGTACGGGATTAAATGACAAAATTAAATGAAATGAAGTAATATAGCTAATATAGCTTACCCATTCATAGTTGATCTTTGATATTTGTTAAAGTATCAAGATCGGAGGTTGATGACGTACTTGTTGACATTGAATAAGGCTCCTTTGGTTATCAAAGTAAGAATAGGATAGTAGCCTAAGCGGGACCAACGGCTTTACGTGCCTTCTGAAGCACAGGGAAGCTTGAGATGATACATTTTTGGTTACCCATCCGATGACCCTTGCGAAAGTTGCACTCAGCACTCACAGACCGGGCGCGTTAACCTCTGCGTCAAGCTCCTTCCTCCTTATAGAGACTATTTTGTATTAGCGATTAAGCAACAATAGTTCTAGAACCGCAAGCAAATTAAGTCAGTACAGAGTTTGCAGTTCCTTGTTTCAGTGAGATTTTATATGTTAGGGCGAACTCATAACGCCTTATAGCCGGTACTTTACGATGCAATACGCACCGCCACAACACTTTGCTGGTAATTGAATCGCAGGCGCTTACTCTAAACGTTTATTGTAAATGCGGATTTTCTGTTTCCAACGTTCGTGTGAGCTGTTGGTGCCATTAACAAACAATATAACGTAAATTAAACAGTATTATATATTTCTTTATAAGTTTTTTACGCCTCGGAGAACGATCATAGGTGCAATTCTCAGACGAAAGTGTATTGCGATTTTTTTATGAATAGCCCGGGTTTGTGATTCATCATTATCATTCATTCATTATCATTATCTATTTTTTGTCCCCACTGCTGGGACAAGTGTCTTCCCTATGGATGGATAGGAAGAACGGACGTCAAACCACCACGCGGGCCCAGTACGGATTGGTGGGTATTAACGACTGCTAATACAGCCGGGACCAACGGCATTACGTGCCTTCCGAAGCACGGAGGAGCTTTGATAATTTGGTCACCCATCCAATGGCCGGTCTTTGCGCAAGTTGCTTAACCTCAGCACTTGCAGACCGGGCGTGTTAACCACTGCGCCATCGAGCCCCTCAAATTACCAAGTTTGTGATTACCAAGTCGCATTTGACAAGGGTGATTAAGGTTTTAAATTCTAGCGATGACTTGATGAACAGAAAGGGATGTATCACTTTGAATCTAATAATTTTAATAATAGGTTATTAGTTTCCCGGTCCCTAGCAGCAAAAGTAATAATAAAATCAATGTTTATTTCTACACGGTATGTTTGGCCAGGCATTTCGGAATAAAAAATATTTGGTTCAACAAACCATGTTTGCTTAGAAAGACAGGACGAGCCTTCCCTAAGATAATAAGCATTTGTGTTTGCCAGAATACTTCCATGTTTAACAAAAGGTAGGTAAAGTTACCAATATTAGGTAACTTTGTTGTGTCCGCAAATATTGGCTTAGTATAATATTTTGTATAAAGGCAAAGTTCAGTTTTTGCTGACTTATAAAAAAGAAGAACGTTTTATTCTCTTTTAGTTTATGTCTTTAGTATTCCTTCCGGCCTCCCTAGTTTTAGTATTATTATTTTTGCGAACGGGCATAAGAACATAAACCACCACGCGAGCCCACCAATCCGGTGGTTATTAACGACTGCTAATGCAGCGGAGAATAACGGGCTGGACCAGCAGCCGTTCTCAGAGGAGCACGAGATGAAACATTTTTGGTCACCCATCCAATGGCTGGCCTTTGCAAAAGCTGCTTAACTTCAGCAATTGCTGACGGGCGCCATTGAGAGCCAACCAAATCTCATTCACAGGAACATTGGCAACTTCTAAAAGGAGAAGAATTCCAAAAATTGCTTCGGTTATTTTCTAAGCTAGCTACTACCATTTTATCTAAGTCAATCACAACCATACTAAGAACATTGTTGTGTTCCGTCAGTCAGGCGTAATTAAGGTAGCCAGTTCCTTATCGGTTTGCCGGTGAAGTGCGCTTTCGAAGACGGCCTTACTTACTATCTCAAAAGGCCATATTTAGAAATTCTATTATACACAACTTTGGCTTTATATGCAAGCAGTTCCTCTGAAAATCACAATGTTATATGTGTTGACTTTTTGACATTATCACTATTTATCATGTCGGTGTTTTGGACGCATAATCTGTAAACTAGCATGGAAAATGAAATAAATAAATAAATAAATTTACAATATCGGTAACCAATCAATTTTTGGACCAAATTACGTACTAAGTAGTTATGTTTACAGTTCATCATCATCATCAGCCTATAAACGTCCCACTGCTGGGCACAGGCCTCCCACGTGAACAAAAGCACGTGGGGATATTGGGCCATAACCCACCACGCTGGCCCAATGCAGGTTGGTGGGTTTTAACGACTGCCATCTTCCGACAACAACCGGGACCAACGGCTTAACGTGCCTTCCGAAGCACGGGGGAGCTCGAGATGTTTTTTGTTTGGTCACCCATCAGTCGACCCGGCATTGCGAAAGTTGCTTAACGGGCAAGATCGCAAGCCGAACGCGCTAGCCGCTGCGCCATCGAGCTCCTCAGTTTCCATTTGTTTTGTTTGTCATGTTTACAGTTATGACTATCTAAAGTGATGTGTAGATTATAAGTAAGAAGAATTACTATATTGTACATAGGTACCTAATTCATTTATAATGTCGAGCGAAGCGCCGAATGGATGCTCTCGGGTTGAATGCGAGAATATTATAGCCAAAATATGCTAATGATAGCAAGAAGTTGAAGCACAGTGATGATGATGATCCTCGTCATCATCATCAGCTCATTTTTATGTCCCCACTGCTGGGGCACGAGCCTTCCCTATGGATGGATAGGGAGAACGGGCCATAAACCACCACGCGGGCCCAGTGCGGATTGGTGGTTGTTAACGACTGATAATGGAGCCGGGACCAACGGCTTTACGTGCCTTCCGAATCACGAAAGAGCTCGAGATGATTTATTTATTTAATTTATTTATTTATTTATTTCATTTTACATGCTAGTTTACAGATTATGCGTCCAAAACACCGACATGTCATACATCAAATAAAAATGTCAAATCTTAAGAACTAGAGTCACAGATAGGTTACAATAAAATTATGTCACAAAAATTGCACATTAAAATAACAGAATCAAAATAATTAAAAATGAAATAGCTTATTCTATAGTTTATTTAATAGTTGTGGTCAAGAAAGTAAAAGGCTGATGCCGCCACTAAACGCCCTAAGCCATCAGCAAACAAATCGACATCGTCGTATTGAGCGAGCATGTCCCCGATGAGGCGCAGGGCGCGCGCGGTAGGCGCCTGCGCGGCATGTACGGTGCGCGTGACGGGCCGCAGCAGCAGGCGCGGCCGCCGGCGCGGCGCGACCAGCCCCGAGGTGGTTTGCGGCACGCGCGCCGGCACCGAAAGGGACACCCGCCCGACTGCGTACGGACAGTCGATTTTATTGTAAAGCACTGAGAAGTAATGTATCATAAGAAGTAGCTTCCTTCTAAGAGCGAGCGTGTCGAGACCCATCATACCGTACACAAATGAGGACGGGTACAGAAAGGGATAGTATCCGTTACATTTCTTAAACAGCCAACGAGCATACCTTCTCTGCAACTTTTCTATCATGAGGCTATACTTTTCCTCATGGGGGTCCCAAACGACTGATCCATACTCAAGTTTACTGCGTACATAGGCGCCGTACAAAATATTGTACGGCTAGAATACTAGCAACAGAAAAACTACTAAACTCAGATGATGTCCTTATGATAAAACCAAGTAGTCTACTTGCCGATTTACATATGTTGGTCACGTGTTTGTGAAAGTTCAACTTATTATTTAATGTTATACCTAGGTCTTTAATTTCAGAAACTCTTTCTAAAGAAGAGTCAAATAGCTTGTAGTCAGTCTGTAATAAGTTACGCTTCCGTGAAAAAGTAATTGGTTTGCATTGCGCGGCATTAAAGGACAAACGATTTCTATGGCTCCATTCAGCTACAGAAACAATGTCACTCTGCAGAGCGTCTGCGTCCGCCTGACTACCTACACCCATATACAGTTTGAGGTCATCCGCGAACAGCAGGCACTCCGCAAATCTGACACTTTCAGGCAAGTCATTCACCATAATGAGAAACAGCGTTGGACCCAACGTACTTCCCTGACTTATCCCGGACCTCGTGTAGTAGTTATTAGACTCATACCCACCCAACCTCACAAACTGACATCGATCCCTGAGATAGCTTGCAAAAAACTGTAGTAATCTAGGATCGAACCCTATCACTGATAGTTTCTGCAACAACCTATCATTATCCACAAGGTCGAAAGCTTTCCGGAAGTCGAAGTAGGCGGCATCAACTTGTCTACTAGAGTCCATCTCCAAGGAAACGTAGTCAACTAGAGTTGTTAAATTTGTGATAGTCGAACGCGCCTTGCGAAAACCATGCTGACTGTTATGCAACTGGCTACTCAGCTGTAGGCTAATATGATTATTAAGTATAGCTTCAAATAGCTTCGCAAAAACAGGCAGCACGGCAATCGGTCTGTACGTCGTTACGTCGGGCCCAGGTTCTCCTTTAGGGATCGGCGTGACTAAATTTTTGGTCACCCATCCGATGACCGGCCTTTGCGAAAGTTGCACACACTCGCAGACCGGGCGTGTTATCGAGCTCCTCCGAGAGATGATGATGATGTGTGTGAACTCCTAAACTGCAGGACCGATTTAGTAGAAACCTTTGTGCGTCTTTGAGTGGGTCCCTCCCTGGATAGTTTAGATTCACAATTGAACCCGGTAGGTAGTGCGGTATGGTTCTAGGCTTATTGTTTTTTGGAACGATCATAGGATACGGGTGTTCTCTCAATCCGGCCGCTTGTTATAAATAATATTAAGTCCTTACCTACTTATGATATTGGCGTTTTGTATGAAGATTTTTATTAAAATTTTATTTTTCATACTAACGTTTTTTTAATTTTCTTAGCATCTATTTATTTTAACACTATAAAAAATTGTAGAGTAGTGTGTTTGTTTCACTAGCTAAATATAGCAGACATTAAAAAGAAAAAAAATCAAGTCCCTTCAAAGCTACAATGAAACAAAAGGACAATTCCGCGAACAAAAAAATTTGTCAATTTAAAAAATATATTGGGCGATAAAGACACAATATTAATAATCGTTGTTATTACTGAAGCCTAAATAACATAGTCCTTATTAAAGGTGTATAATAATATTAACAACCGTATTGACTTTTAGATGTAATACTTACACCCACAGAACACAAGAAAGAGGTCTTACACCTATTAATAAGTGAGAAAAAAAACGTCAATTTCATATGTAAGGACCCAATATGTTACTGTTAAGCGTGATTTTCCACCATTCTTCGGAAGCCTCGTTAGCCAGTGTTATCTGAGAAATAGTCTGTTAGTGTAAGTGAATTGCTCCAGACAATGCCTCTGTCGCAGTTACTCTGTACCACTAATGGCTAACGACCGTACTAGCACAATGCGCATCGTTTTCTATGATAGTTACATTGTTACCTGGCTTTTAATTAATTAATTATCTTAATTAATGGCTTCGCGTTTAGCATTAAGCCAATTTCAAGTATTTTTATTATAAGTTTATGGGTACAATTGTACGAAATTAAAATGGAGTCTCACAACAAAGTTATTATAGAAAGAACTCGGGTTAAACTCCTGGCTTTTAATTTAATTTTACCTTTTGTTGACATTGACAATAGCCTTTATACATAAATACATTGACCACATAGTCTATTTTAAAGAAATCGTTCTTGTAATCTTTCAAGACGAGTTGTAAGTAAAAGTTACTCAAAGAAGTATTTTTAAATATTGTAACACACTCATCTACTGAGAAAAGCCAGTCAGGTAGTTGTTCCTAAAAAAATATACAAAATTATATAAAAACATTTGGTACAGTCACAAGCAATTTCGACTCTTAATTCATTGTATTTAAAGTTACATTATTTACTGTGAATGAGCGTGACTGTATATTAAAATGATTCTAATATAAATTCTTTACAAATTATGTACTTAACAAATTATGCTCCAGGTACATAAAAATACCTACTTGGTAATTTGGAGTCCCATTTAGATGACAAAGACAACAGCTTCAAAGCTTCAAGCTTCAAAGCTTTTTCTTACTTCAAGTTTCGACGTTAAAAATAAAATAGCCTTGTAGATGTTTACTTTATAAGTACGAAGATGAATATCCTGTTACGTATTCGGGGGTTGCGTTGCATGGTGATAAGATTTCGTTTGTTTATGATGAACTAGCTGTAGCCCGCGGTTTCACCCGCGTTAATTTTCATTGCTGCTCCACTCTTATTAGCTATAGGTGATGTAATATAGCCTATAGCTTTCTTCAATAAATGGACTATTCAACACAAAAATATTTTTTCAATTCGAACCAGTAGTTCCTGAGATTAGCGCGTTCAACCAAATAAATAAACAAACTCTCAGCTTTATTATATTATTAGTATAGATGGAGGAGCTCCGTGCTTCGGAAGGCATGTAAAGCCGTTGGTCCCGACTGCACTAGCAGTCGTTATCAACCACCAATCCTATAGGGCCCGCGTGGTGGTTAATGGCCCGTTCTCCCTGTGATGGTGGTGGTGGTGGTGGTTCTAAAGTGAGCTGGTGATGAAGGTGAATGAAGGATTAATGTGATTGTAACAGACATTGTGCAAATGTATCAATTTCTTTACCTAACCGTAGAGCAGGAGAAATGTATCTCTGCTGGGAATAGAATACGGGACCCCCGGTTTTCAAACCGGTAATCTTTCCGGTAGAAGATCCAGTTAGAGACAAAAACGTTAAACATTCAACTGCTTTTAAGTAAGTATTATTTTAAGCTTTTGGAACCAGAGGAAAAACAGATAAAATAATATTTACTGCGTACCTATAACAACTGTTCGTTACTGACGTCAAAGCTTGCCGCGAAAAATTGCATGAGTATCACAAAACAAAGTTGTATTTCATATAGCAACGTTAACTTCACCAAAGACAACCACTTCCTTATCCAATAACTTCTAATTAACACCATTCATTCTGTATTCTTTTGTCAACAATTAAGTCTTCAGTTCACGAAAAAACATGGCGCACATAGTATCGCGTGCACACGTTTACAAACGCTAGTGTCTCTAAAATAAAGATGGGATTCACTTAGCAAGGAGGCTTCACGTAAACGAGCTGTATTAAAGTGGGGTGTCTAATTAAATTTGTTAGGTGTCAACATAAAGTTTCGTTTCGTCGCTGGCGTACATTTGAATCGGCCGGTTGTGCATTCGACCCACGTACGGCACTGAATCAATTTCGCGTCAGTCCCGGTTCTGTGCTCGACAGGGAAGGCGCACTCGCGTTGTTGCAACTGCGTTGCATGCTTTGTGAGATAAAATAAAGACCGCTTTACAAAAATTGTTTTCTTTTTTGAAATAGCAATTATTTTATACAGACCTATTTGTGTTTATTTAAAGTATCACTTTGTTTGTTGTGATATTATAAACTATTAAGAGGTTTTTTATTTGTACAGGTTGCTTGGTAGCAACAATGTGGTGAATTTTTGTGGCTTTTACACTGAACAACATAGAGTAAAAAAATACCATGTTCATAGTGGATAAAAGTTCAAATCGAGGTAGTTTATTTTATTTCTCTATACCACATTTACATTTTAGACTATTTCTAAATTAATAAACTTATTTACTTTTAGATATTTTCATAGTTGACGGGAGTCAATGCTATGTGATTGGCTACTATCGCGGGTACATCCCTACAGCTTGCCTGAAGCCTTCCCACAAGAAGATAAGGCCATAACCCACCACGTTGGCAAAGTGAGAGCCACCATCTGTTGCACACATATAGAAAGAAAGAAAGCAAGAATTACATTTATTGGCACACACTAAGTACAACAAAAATTAATTACATTTGAAAAATATTGAAAAAACAGAAGACAACGTGTGGCCAACTTGGCCCCAGTCTCAGCACATGCTACAGCGACATGAGACTGCAGCAACACTGCATGGTATTTACAACAAAAAATAAATATTTATGTATTATTTATATATAATATACTAGCGGCCGCTCACGGTTTCACCCTCGTGGTTCCCGTTCCCTTAGGAATATCGGGATAAAAAGTATTTTATGTGTTAATCCAGGTTATAAACTATCTGTATGCCGAATTTCATCCAAATCCATTTAGTAGTTTTTACGTGAAAGAGTAACAAACATCCATCCATACGTATAATTTTTCGCATTTATAATATTAGTAGGATTAACTAATAATATTACAAATGGAAGGGACGACATAGTAAGAATAGGCAAGTGCAAGGGCGCTACTAATTTCAGATTGAAATTTCTTCCAGCTGATTTTTTTTGCGTCTTATTCAGAAACCTTAACATAAATATAAACAAGCGATAGCTAGGATGCACTTACCACTATAACGGGGCAATAAATTCCCAATAGTGCTTCTATCTCGTGTAATGTAAACGTTCTCTGGTTAATCGGAAAATATTCGCAGTTATACCTTTCTTCGCGGTTCAAAGTAAGCTTTTCGAACTTTGTAATCAACTTTGCTCAACTTATTGTTAGTGTTTCGACGATGTAGGTATCACACTAATATTATAAATGCGAAAGTTTGTGTGTATGTCATCATCATCATCATCATCTCAGCCAAAAGACGTCCACTGCTGGACAAAGGCCTCCCCCAAATCATCATGGGGGGTATTTGCCATAATCGCCACGCTTGTGTGTATGTATGTGTGTATATTTGTTGCTTCTTCAACGGATGGATGGATTTGGATGAAATTCGGCATACAGATAGTTTACAACCTGGATTAAAACTTAAAATACTTTTTATCCCGAAATTCCCATGGGAACGGGAACCACGCGGGTAAAACCGCGAGCAGCCGCTAGTGTGGTAATATAACGGAGGATAAATGGAGGAGCTCGATGGCACAATGGTTAGCGTTAAGTACCTAACTTTTGCAAAGGCTGGTCATCGGATGGGTGACCAAAAATCATCATCTTGAGCTCCTCCGTGCTTCGGAAGGCACGTAAGGTCGTTGGTTGCGGCTGAATTAGCAGTCGTTAACCACCAATTCGCATTGGGCCCACGTGGACTACCACGTGGGCTCAATGCGAATACCATAAACTATTATGGCCCGTTCTCTAGATCCATCCATAGGGAAGGCTCGTGCCCCAGCAGTGGGGACCTAAAATGAGCAGGTGATGATGATGATGTGGTCATAAAAAATCTTAGGCTTTTTGGAATAGTTGACGATTAAATTTATTATTATTATTTATTAATAATAAATAAATAATAAATATTAAATTAAATTAACTTTTTATTAGAGTAAATAGCTTATAACTGTCCTCGACCTGGGAATTGAACCCGGGACCTTCGGGTATCGGGCTGAGCGATTTGCCACTCGGCCACCGATGCGTTACCTTTAATTTAAACTCAGACCAATTATCATTGATACTCTTAATTAAAGTCATTTGCTTATAGTTGCAAAACTGTATAACCGGAAAAAGAAACTCCATCTTGATCATTGTTATCGTTTCAGCCAAGAGACGTCCACTACTGGACAAATGTCTCCACCATGGCATTGTGGTGCTCGCAACCAGCTACTAACCGCGACCTTCACCGGTCGGTACAGCCTGTTGGAGTCCTGCCTACACTGAAAATAAATAATAACAATATAATAGGAACTCCGTAATTTTATTATAACATTTAAATATAAGGCAGACGGATTATTAACATAACAAACTGCGTCATTCAAGAAAATTCAAGTCAAGTACTTATCTACTAATTAGAGGAATATACAAGGGGTCTGCAAGTGGCTTTTAAGATACAAGTATCTACCCATCACGGGCTTTGTGAGGCTATACTAAACACGGAATTTTATAGGAAAGTATACAAAAAGGTTAACTCCCTAAAGATGTTACAGAGTTTATTTGCATTAAATATAAATTGTAAAATTGTACTCCCTATTGAACAAAGAAAAAGGGTGTATCTCAGAGGTTTTATTTCAATACTATGTATTTTTACTATATTTAATGCTAAGTTCTCATAAAACTGGAAAAACGTTAACAAATTATCTTCATCATCATCATCATCTCAGCCAAAAGACGTCCACTGCTGGACAAAGGCCTAAACAAATGAAAAAATGAAAAAAATGAAAAATGAAAAAAAAATATTATTAAAAAAATCATATTACGCCTAAATGTATTTATTATTAAAACCACAAATCAGGTTTAAGTATTTAAGTATGCTTTAGACATTTGAATTGGTGGTCGACGTGGTCGAAGAAATAGAGCGCGAAAAGTGGAGATGGGCAGGACACATTGCCAGAATGAACCACAGCTGGTGGGCGAGAAGATCGCTATGGCGACCCCGCGCTAACACCCGCAGCAGAGAACGACCGCCCAAGAGATGGACGGATGATATCCGGCAGCAAGCTGGCACCAACTGGATGCATGTGGCAGCAGACCGCCAAGAGTGGAGAAGCAGAGAGGAGGCCTATGTCCGAAGACCGGACGCTACAAGGGCTGCAAAAGAAAAGATAGACATTTAGTTACTTTAACAGTGTTTGGAGAAAAATATTCTGCATTTTTTATAATCTATGACGAGGAAGAGCTTTTTTCGTCTTACTTGTTGGTAAGTGATGATTATAAGGCTCGAGAAAGCGAGTGGAAATCGAACCCACGAACCTAGGATTCGAGGTCTCGGTAGCTCGACGGTCAGAGCTATTGACCGTAATCTAAGGGTCGTGAGTAGTGTTGCCAGGTCCTGTGTGTCAAATTTCGGGACGGAAAGCAAAATAATCGGCATAATAATCTACAATTGCTGCGAATCGTCATTTATTTACGAAACGAAAACAATGAAACTAAAACTAGATAAACTTCTACAACAACAGCATGAATTCTGTTTATTTTTGCTGTAAAATTATCGATTTGAGTACACACTAAAAAGGTTAGTGAAAAATCGGGAAATTTGGCGTCCTGATCAAGGGTAAATCGGGACCTGTCACCAGACCCCTCAAAATCGGGACACCTGGCAACGCTAGTCGTGAGGCCAATTCCCTCGAAATACTCGAGCTTCTTGAGACTTGTTGATTTTTCTAGTAAAACTGTATTTTGTAACTAAATTTTGCGTATTTATAATGCTATTTTCATTGGTTATTATGAGCATTGGTCGATGTACGTTGGCGTGTTGGTCTTTTGACGTATTGGACGCGATTGAGCACTTTGCGTATTCATGATGCTATTTTCATTAGTCATTATGAGTATTGGTCAATATACGTCTAAATCCAGATAGCATTGTGAGAATGCAAAAAATAAAATAATAAAAAATCATCTAACACCAACAAACCATCTAGTTTTGAAATTATTATTCGCTCACATTTATTTTCTATGAGCCTTCTACCTAGATGGCATAAAAAAGCTATTTCAGATCGCATCAGCTCCCATGTAGGTATTCGCGCGTGCAAGTACGCAATACGCGAAACCTATATAATAATTAAGCAGTTATCGCTCGAGTAGCACAATATAGCTTCCCCTAGGAAATTCACAAGTATTGCGCACGCGAACAAAGACTACATGCGTGCTTACTTATAAACAATGTACGTCATCACTAGCAGCTCAAGTGCTGGGGACGATAAAATGCTGCTGGAATGCTATATGATGGATATGTGATATGATATGGATGGATGGATTAATGAATGGATGGATGGATGGATGGATGGATGGATGGATGGATGGATGGATGGATGGATGGATGGATGGATGGATGGATGGACGGACGGACGGATGGATGGATGGATGGATGGATGGATGGATGAATGGATAGATGGATAGATGAATGTATGGATGGGGAAGTTCACGTCAAAAAATTTGTAGCTGATGTAATAAAAAAAGAAGATACGTAAGTACAACGTATTTGGGCATGTATTGGGAATTTATCAGAAGTATTGCCGGCTAAGTGGGTTCTCAGGAGCTGAAATAATTAAAATGATGATGATGATGATGATTCAAATTGTATATTAAAGACACCCGATGAAAGCCGCCAAAGAATAATGGCCACTAAAATAGCACACATTACTACTTACTATTTACGAAATTAAACGAATACTTCATTAAGGAAAACAAAACAATTCGTATAAACAAAACTCGATGTTGGCGAAATGTCTTTGTCATTAGTAGGTCTCCACTTGGCACGCGACGTGCTAAAATGCAAAGTTATGAGCGGACCGATAGGCCGTAAATGGTAATTCTAGTTTTAAATTATGAGCTAAGTTACCGCTTTGAGACGAAACTTTGGAGTAACGAGAATTTGACACGAACTAAGGACAGTCGAATAGTGCGAAACTTAATGTTTAATGTGTGAACTCATTTTTTTTTGGCCTTTTCAACTGATTCAGTTTATGGTAATATAGCAATTTGTCCCGTAATCGTTTTGTTTTCAGGCGTTTGTGATGCTACAGCTATTGTGCTTTTTAGGATTCCGTACCCAAAGGGTAAAACGGGACCCTATTACTAAGACTCCACTGTCCGTACGTCTGTCACCAGGCTGTATCTCATGAACCGTGATAGTTAGACAGTTGAAATGCTCATTAAAAGACATTTGACATATCAAAATGACTTTTGATAGTCAAATGACACAAATGTCACATATAATAATAATATGTCATGTTCATAATAGGCCTTTAGGCCTTTGTCCAGCAGTGGAAGTCTTTTGGCTAAGATGATGATGATGATGATGATGTTCATAATATCGATTTTAAATTTACAAAATGGCTTTGGATATGGAAATTGGATAACCGGTCCAATGCTCTGACCGCTGAGCTACCGAGGCCCCGCCACTAGCTTTCTGATGCTGGTTGATTATTTAAAGTAAAATTTTATCTTGTAATATAACATTGTGAATGCAAAATTCAAAATCACACTAATATTATAAATGCGAAAGTTTGTGTGTATGTATGTGTGTATATTTGTTGCTTCTTCACGCTGCAACGGAAGGACAACCTGGATTAAAACATAGGATACTTTTTATCCCGATATTCCCACGGGAACGGGAACCACACGAGTGAAACCACGAGCGGCCACTAGTTATCTATATACTAATACGTGGAGCAAAAACTTTGTACCCCTCTTTACGAAAATAGAAAAGGAGTACAGAATGTTAATATTTGTTTTAAATTATGCATAAACTTACAATAAATCAATAAAACAAACATTACACACACTACCATGTATTTGACACACACGCCTATATACTCTTTTAAAAAATTTCAAAAATGGAAGAGGAGCGGCCGAAATCTGTCAACGCCAATCCAAACTCACATTCTATCTTTTTTGATTTTTCATTGCTTAGGTTACAGTCCGTGCAGCCTTAATAAAATTACGGTCCAATTTCGACCACTGGGCGACTACTAGTATATAAAAATGCAATTAAAAGCGTCGTTTTAGTGTCACCTCGCAATCAAACATAGGACATAGGGAGGCACCCTCACACCGCGCAGCCAGTAGCCCACTTAGGCAATATTAGCTCCTTCTGTGAGCAAAGAACACTATCGGATGTTTTGTAGGCACCGTACGCCCCCGTTTGACGTGCTGATGAAAAGGAGGGTTACCCCCAGTTTCGCCGATGTGCCTGTGTTAATCATAGGTGATTTATGTATGCTCCCTCTTTGCTTCCGCGGTGGTACTGTCTTTGGTTCGGTTTATAAGTTTTGAAGTTAGCTTTGTCTCAAGATCAACAGCTGTCGAAGGGATTATTTATCAGATGCAAAAGCAGGCTAAGTTGAAAGCCTTGCAATTATTTACATACTATTAAAATAAACTCAGAAGCGATTATTAAGATGTATAGTAATCTAAAAATATAATTCACCAAAACAATAGTCACCGTAGTTTAATAGATTTATCTATCACACAAAAACGTATTAACTTTAGACCCTAAATATTCAGCGACTGAACAATGAACAACGGTCTTCGAAACAATACTAATCCGGGTAGTTACAATTGCAACCAGAATCAGCACTTAACGTAGACGGTGGAAATCAAGATAAAAAATTACCGCTCCCACAAAAGTTGCTTAACATTCACGATTGTCACCAAAATTCGCTAACTTAATACCATTTAATGACTGATAAATTATCTAAGTTAAATAAAGTCATCTAGTTAAAGAGTTAAGTGCTCGCCTTATCGAGGCCTCCGGTGACAAGAAGGCTGGCAGCTACCTCTGCCAGCGTATTAGTTTGGCAATCCAAAGAGGCAATGTTGCCAGCATTCTTGGGACCGTTCCCATGAGCCCACAGTTGGAGGACATCTTTTGTTTATAGGTCTTTAGTTTTTAATTTTCTAATTATTTTTCTGTTTTATTTTTTTTCAAGTTAAGTTATGTATTGTTTCTTTTTGTTGTGTAAATAGATTAGCAGATTAGAAGTCAGCAAATGTTAAATGTCACCGCAAATATCTCACGAGAAGAGCCTTGTCTCGTCTGCAAACTTGTATAAACATCATTATCGAGAAAATATTGGAACGAGATGCCATCGTCAGCTTTATATTGTTTTCTAAATCGGAGCCAGTTGTAGCTGTCGTTTCCGGCAATTCAGCTTGTTTTGCGAGAAAATCTACTTTTTGTTCTCCGATTCTTTTTGCTCTGTCATTGTTAGTAATACTGAAATGTTATTTACAGACAATACAATGTTAGAATTTCAGATACATTCTCATTTGTGTTTCATGTAGTTTATTGATAACATAATTGTTTACTATACATAGCATGCAATATAATCAAAGGCATGCAACATACAATAATGGTTGTATGGAACCTGGAATATGGTTTTAAGAATATTCTTAAATAAATTTTAATTTGAATTGTCAAATATCTACTTTACGAGTGTACAGGCTCAGCTGAAAATCAGCGTTGGGGCGTCTAGCTGCAACAACAGTTAATTTGGTCATTCTTTTCGGCCATTTTTCAGTCTTTTTGTTAATATATTTTTTTATTGTTATTTCTTTGTTTTGTGTCTTGTAGCCTAATAAATGATTTACTTACTTACTTACATTGTGTAATATTGGCTATATGGTGTAAGGTCGAGTCGACGGCTGCAGAGCACGTGGACGATCTTCTATGCGATGGACAGACCAAATCAAGGCTTTACCCGAAAAACCACTAAATGAATACTCAAGACAAGCTTCGGTAAGAGACGGATGGTGAGCGGTGTTGAGGGTGAGACGCTTCCGGGAGATACGAGTGACCATGACTACTCTGTCAAGAGTAAACGACTGAGAAGGAGAATGGTTTGACCGTACCTTTGATTTTAAAAGTAGATTATTAAGCACAATAATTTATGTCTTGTAGCACATTATTCTATTTATGTTATCTTGTTTTCAGCACCGCAACGGCACAAGCTGAGGCAGGCTTTCTTTCTTTCTATATGATGTAAATAAATCTTGTTAATTATTAATTTCCCTGTGTGGTGCTGGGGATAAAGAATTGCACCACCCCATCTCTTCCCGTGGGTGTCGTAAAATCCGACTAAGAGACCATTCCAGAGGATGATGGGCAGCAGCATCTCTCTGAGGTTACCCGCAACCTACTGCGATCGCCAACTCGCCTGCCAAGCGTGGCGATTACGCCAAATACCCCTTATACCCTTGGGGGAGGCCTTTGTCCAGCAGTGGACGTCTTTTGGCTGAGATTATGATGATGATTAATTTACTTTCTACTACTGCAGTACCTACCTTTCATTTTCCTCTTAGTTGTCCTGTACCTCAAAGGTTGTCTGGAAGAGATCGTTTTAAGCAATAAGACCACCTTTGCCCACCCCGGTATAAAAACTGTGTGTGAGGGTGATGGTGTGTGTGTGAGGGTGTGTGTGTATGTGCAATAAAAATGTTATCTATCCATCTACATCCAGATTATAAGTTCTTATTATCCTTCTGGTTGTCTCAAAGTCTCCCTATAAAGCGATAATACCGCCAAATTGTTTCTTTGTATTTAATTTTGTCAAAATAAATTTCTTCAATGTAAATTGACGGGTGCTGCAATCAAAGTTTGAACTTTATCTAATTAGATACTAGTGCTTCAAAATAGATAATAATACTTTAGCCCCCTCACAAATAAATAAATAATAAGGTCTGAATAGTTATTCCGTCTTTTGTTCCTGTCATGTAAACGTCATTTCAAGTTAGAGTAAAAGAGACAAAACACGGAGGAATAACTATTCAGAGCTTATTCTTTGTTTATTTGTTAACATGATCTTTTAACATTTATCGAAAGGATATTACTGTTATGGAACACAGTTAAGGATACGTACAGCGTCAGTCAGATGCGCGGTTTTAATGTTTTTAAAGGAGTAGCAAGGGAGCACACACTTGTGTGTTGATTGCCCTACGTCTGGGAGCCATGGCAAGTGCCCTACTTGTAGGAAATTACACTCTATGCACCACTATCGGGATGTTTTGTGAGCGTCGCGGACCGAATCTCTCTAGCGCAGACATCCACTTTATGCATTCACTCGATGTAACTCTTAACACGTGGGTACAAAGCCAAAAGTTCGCCAGGCTCAAACGTAGTGAAGTTGGGCCGCGATACAAGTGCAATCTAGACTTGCGTTGGGGCGAAAATAAACTGAAGGATACTACTAACCCTGTACAAATATCGGGGGGCTTTCGATGATTTTCAGAGACGACTTGTCTCGACTCGTTCCGGAGTACGGACGAATAGGGTTTTGCGTTGTGTAATATGTACCTGTAAAATTTTGTTTCAAGTAAGCTCGCTATCAGACATTATTTTAAATATTGATGAATCTACCACTGTTTCTGCAGTCTCCATCGAAAAGAGTCTAGAAAGAATGATAGTGATAGTCCCTTCCACGTGTAGCCTTATCGACACTCGCAGAGGGCTAGGATACAGGACAGGACACCTCATAGAGATACCTAATAGGCTGCACCAACGGTTGTACCATTTGGGAAGGGTGGCATATTCTCCTCCCCCTTGGGGCTAGGAACCCTGGTACACTTCTCTCCCACACCTACGCGGCTGGCGGGGAGTTCAAACGTTCCCGAGATACACGATATAGATGAAGAATACTGGCCTTTTCTATCCTCTTTCATTAATATAGACCTCATATTATAATCTTTACTCACAATCAGCGCTTCAAAATCTTATAAAAGCTTTAAATGTTTAAAAATAATAATACGAAACTTCTAAAATCAAAGTTTATCCATCCGATTCAATGTACGGTTCAATACAGTCAATAATAAAAAGATCTCGCCACTTCTTTTCTAGATGATAAAAATAAACGAAACATATAAATGGAATTCACTGCTACGGGCGGTGAAAGTGTTGAGAAAATCGCATGATCCGAGCCGTTTCACACCCACGGGCGATACAGAAATATTTTTCGATTAACTGGAGCCTGCCGCGTCACACCGGGGCACTAACACGATTTGAGAATGCTCGATCTCGCTACAGAAGATTTTGTGCAGCATATTGCACTCAGACGAAAAAGCAAGTAGGCTGATACCGAACCTATATTTTTAGATATTTAATCGTTAACAAGCATCCGCCCTCAGCTTTTTTCTTTGAAATACCTGTATCTCGATTATCTTGTGGAAATTTCGGTAAGTGCAATCTTATCTATTGTCTTTTATCAATATATAGGTATGGCACTGGCCCCATCTTCTCAGCATATGTCGTAGCATTTTAGTAATAATAATAATATAATTATAATTTAATAAATATAATTGTATAATTAATAATATAATTTTAGTAGATAAAATAAGAGATAGGCAGTAGGCACATCACTTTGGAGGTTTATCGTGAAACCGTATCACAATGGTTTGTAGGAATCCGTATCATACTGGTTTTGTAAGTATACTAAATCTGGGGGGAATTCGGTGCTTGCAGTTCAAGGTCCCAAGCCATCCCCAAAGCAGAGAAGTGACGGTTTTAGGTTTTTTAGTGGGTATGCCTCCCCACCCCAGAGCAAGCTTTTCGAGGCTGAACGTGGAAAGACGAGGAAAGTCCTATGATTCCTGGGGCCCTGGCCCCGGTGTATGTCTAAGACAGCATTTCAACTAGTCAAAAAACGCTAAACCTGAATCTACATTCACAGCAAATCAGGGCAGAATACAATATTCTCCAATCGACTGTAACTTTCCGGTCATCAGATCGATTCGAAATTTATTTCTCGCTGTGAGGCGAATGCACTGCACATTGCATCTTTGTTGGAGACGTGATCGTTCATAGTAATGCGATGGTCATTTTCTGACGTATTTTGGACTGTAGAAATCTATAAAGCTGCAAGAATAAGAGTGTATTATGAAATTTCTTGAAGGATATTGTCGCTTACATCAAACTTTTTTAATTTGAATATAAATGGAGTATCTTGGTTTCTGTCTTAACTACTAAATGGGTTAATCTAAATGGGCGATTTCAAGCCTTTTTTATTATGTTTAACGTCTTATTCAAATCATTGAATTGAATCTATAATTGAATCTATAAAGCTGCAAGAATAAGAGTGTATTATGAAATTTCTTGAAGGATATTGTCGCTTACATCAAACTTTTTTAATTTGAATATAAATGGAGTATCTTGGTTTCTGTCTTAACTACTAAATGGGTTAATCTAAATGGGCGATTTCAAGCCTTTTTTATTATGTTTAACGTCTTATTCAAATCATTGAATTAAATCAAAAATTGTTTATGGTCTGCAAGAAAGTCAAGAAATAACGATTTTCTGCAGGGTTTCTTGTAAGGTTGCCAGATATCCGGGATTTCCGGGATTGTTCCGGAATTTTACGTATTGTCCCGTGTCCAGTAATTCGATCTATTGTCCCGGATTCCGAAAAAAAATAATACCTACCTAATAAAAAAAATTAACAACAAAATATGACACGGCAGGCGGCAGGCAGCGTGCGGGTTTGTTGTTGAAAATGTATTTTCCTAATAATACAAATATAAAATTAAATATTTCGTAATTTATATTTTTTTTTTTTTTTTTACATATTCATAGCCATAGATAGTCACGGCCCGACATGGAATTATCCCGGACTCGGTAAGTTCCGATCTGGCAACCTTAGTTGCTTGACGTGGCTTATTTCGATCCATAGCACTATGGTTTCTCGTCATTTACAACTTATGAGCATGTGAAGTAACATTCGCAAAATAGTCGCAAAGCCGTATCTTCTGATAGGTGACCAAATTAAACTTCCTCCATACTTCGGACGGTAGGTAAGCCATCCGTTGGTCACCGGTTATTGTTGTAGTCGAAAAAATGTAACCCACCTTGCAATATATCACTAGCTCTCATATCCTTGGGGGAGGCCTTTGTCCAGCAGTGGACGTCTTTTGGCTGAGATGATGATGATGATGACTAGCTGTTTTATGTCCCCACTGCTGGGGCACGAGGCTTCCCTATAGATGAAACACCACAAGGGGAACGGGCCATAAACCACAACGCGGGCACAGTGCGGATCAGTGGTTGCTTAAGACTGTTAATGCAGCCGAACCAACAGCTTTACGTGCCTTCAGAAGCACGGAGGAGCTCGAGATGATACATTTTACCAATCCGACTGAACTTAATAGGTACATATAGTTGTGATTACGTTTGGCGATCTGGGTAATATAATATAATATAATCTAATACATTTTATTGCTTTATAATACAATTTAATTTATAATATAATTTAAGCTTTAATAGCAATGTAATATAAATATAAATATATATTTTTATAACTTGGATAATATAAAAAAAAAAAAAACACAAATGTTGAAAAAATTTCCACGAGCAGGGTTTGAAAACCCAAACCCTGCTCGTGGAAATTTTTTCAACATTTGTGTTTTTGTAATTTGTTCGCAACAAAATTTGCGTTAAAAATTATATAAACATTTATAAATAGCTTGCCTACTTCTTAACTGATCTTTAGTATTTGTAAAAATATTATGATCGGATGTTAATGACGGTAGTTGTTAACATTGAATGGGCGCCTTTGGCTTTCAAAGTAAAAAGTAAATAGTGTTGAATAATTTCGGCGGGCTGGTTAGAACCACGATAGCTCAATTGGAAGAGCACCTGACCCGGTATGTCAGAAGGGTGCAGGTTCAAACCCTGCTCGTGGAAATTTTTTCAACATTTGTGTTTTTGTAATTTGTTCGCAACAAAATTTGCGTTAAAAATTATATAAACATTTGGATTATATAGTTAATATAAGTATTATTTATTATACCTGTACAAGGTGACTAAGTAATAAGGACACTATAATATTGTAAACACCATCTATGTACCATTTAGTTTGCAAATAAAAGTTTGAGTTTGAGTTTGTTCATTATTTCTTAAATGTATTTTTTTCTAGTGTAGCTATAAAATTATTATCAATCCATACATTGTAACCAGGGTATATAAAGCCCGTTTGATGGGCAATTAAATACAGTAAGTTATGGCGGGCATATGTAGTGCATTACTGTGTTCGCGTGGCAATGGCGCTTCAAAAGCATATTGCACAAGTGTATTTTATCTGCCGGCCGATGAAAGCGTCCATTACCGGCCAAATGGGCTTGTACACTTAAGGTGGCCGGCTCGATATGCCATCCATTTCACTCTTTACTTTTCCGATAAGCGGTTACTTCACATAAATTGGAGGCGATTGTACCATAGACTAGGATACCGTACTCATTTCTATTAACAAGCAAACGATGTTGGGCTACTTACTACCAGAGTACCTACTTATAAAGTAAAGTAAATAGCCTATATACTGTCCCACAGCTGGGCAAAAACCTCCATCGTTGAAATCAAGTCATCACAACAATTGATGGGTATTGGCTTTAATCACCACGCTTGCCAAATGCGGGTGATCACAAACCCCGGGCTTTGTTTCGAAAAATCCAAAACCCATTGCCCGACCTGGGATTTGAACCCGGGATCTTCGGGTATCGGGCCGATCCCTCTGCCACTCGGCCACCGAGGCGTTACCTACTAATAGAGATAAATAAACTTTCCTACACTCACACCAATTATCTAGCCCAAGAGAAGCTTCGTATGAAACTCGTTAAATGGTTACTAGACAACGGATAAACATACCTAAAATACTTAAATACATACTTATTGTACATAGAAAGCCCCCAGACCAGAGACAATTTAGAAAAACAATAATTTCTAAATTGACCCGACCGGGGATCGAACCCGGGACCTCAGAGATGGCGACACCATGAAAACCGGTGTACAAACCACTCGACCAAGGAGTTTGTCAAAATGTTTATTATTTCTCTCTTCACAAACATGACCGTGTCTCAATTCTCAGGCGATTGACCATAATGTGGTTCATATGTTTTTAAGACTAGTGCCCGCGTGCGGTAGGTTTCAAAGAAAGACTTGTCATAAGATTATGGGATTATTTCTAATAAATGTAAAGTCAATAGCAAGAGTACTTACATAGCGATAACTTAAGCATGTTGTCAAACAAAGTACTAACAAGCTCTTGTCATCTTCAAGTAAAACTAATATTCCTTGGTACTAAAATTTTCTTCGTTGAAAAAACAAAAAATATACTTTATTACTTTTAAGATCTACTTCATACACATTTTTAAGAAACAAAAGTATATTATTTTTCCATGACCTTTTAAACAACGACATGAATAAGGCTCTTGTGGCTTACAAACTAACCCCCTTATTCATAAAAACTATTTATGCATTATTTAGTTAATCATTGTTTTGTCTCGTTTTCTCAAATTCAAAATGACGTTTGTGTGACGTTGACAAAACAATATTTATCTAAATAATGCTTAAATAGTTTTATGAATAAGGGGGTTAGAGTAGATAGTGTTGATTAATTTCGGCGGGTTAAACAGGACTACAATAGCATAGTTGGTAGTGCACCTGACCCGGTATGTCATAGAGTGCGGGTTCAAATCCCGCTCGTGGATTTTTTTTCAATTGTAATTTATTCGCAACAAAATTTGCATAAAATTATGTATTTATAACCATTACCTATTTATCTTGCCATAGTGCACAATATACTAGACTGAAAATAGCAGTTAAAACTACTAACGACGGCCCTACGTCCAGCGCTTTCTCGTAAGTCCAATAAGAACCCGTTACTCACTAAACCTTATTCAATTCCGTTAATCACACCACAAGAGTTTAACTAGAGTAGACGTTGCTTAGGCTGCTCTTCCACCAGAGCTGTGCGAAGTAGCTAATTGCGCAACTAAAAATCCACCAATAAGATTACTCCATTAAATACCGCAAGGAAATATTGGGTCCTTACCTATGAAATTGACGTTTTTTCTCACTTATTAACACCTATTAATATTATAAGGCCAGCCGTGTAACCGTGGCTCTCCAACGTCCGACGGAGTTGATTTTGACAATTAAATTAAAAATAAAAGGTTCAGGAAAATAATAATAATATGTTAATTGAGTTGACAAGTTAAATTCAACGGAAATATAGTTTTATTAACTTACTACGTAAAATGGGGTGAATAACAACATTATTTATAATTGACTAGTTCATATTCTTGTCAATTTGTATTGAATTTTAAAGATAATACATAGACTATATGAGTTACGATCGCCTCTATCGTATTTATTCACCCCAGAAGATTAGAGGTAAACCTATTTGCTGAAAACCTACGTCAAAACCGTAGCCTAGATTTTTGTACACCAATCATATGTAAATAATTAAAAAAAAAACAAAACAAAAGTAAAAAAAGTAAAAAAAAAAAGTTATTTACTAACATGTATACTTTGCCCTCCTTGCGGCTTAGTACCCCCGTTCCGACTGACGTTGTATACCCCTTTTTGCAAATATTTTTTTCACCAGGAACAGATGTATTGGCAGCGAACTAAAATAACTATGGAAGCGTAACTACACTTTAAAAAATTACCTAACGAAAATCGTGTCCAAGAATCGTGTCTGCAGCATAGATCTATCTACTGAGAAGGAAAGTTCTTAATGGATCCACAACTTCAAAACTTATTTAATGAGAAATACATACCTTATTAGATCCATCGTGGGTCTGGTAGTGGGCCAAGAGATCAACTCACAAAAAAATCTCAGTAGATCCACACCTTGAAATCAGGATCCAATGAGAAAAAAAAACTCACTAGATCTGTTATGGATCTGGCCAATGGATCTTCTGAGATTGAACGGTATTAATTATCTTACCTCCTTGTCCTCAGCTCCGCTCATCTCCGCTCTGCCTCAATGAAGTCTGATCCTTATATACTTACTTGTACTCGTATGTAGGCGCTCGGCGCTGGATTCCGGCGATGCAGATTCAACTTAATTTTCTAGTTTGTCGACTCGATTTACTCTGTCAATCAGGGTTTCCCAAGTTTATCAGACACTATACGCCTGAATAGGTATTTTGTATGGCTGCCTTTGAAACCATTTAGTGTGAGCCTTTTGAGAAATTAAACTGCTGATACTCAAACTTCATAAATGAACAGGTTTCAAAATATTTTATTATGTGGATAGGCTTCGGAACGTCAGTATAAAATTATATGCAAAAAAAGTTAACGCGCATAAATTCTTCGCTCAAGGGTTCTATGTGTAAGGGCCAAAGTGCAAAATCATAACTTATCAAAGCTCTCAAAGTTTCAATAATGTGTAGTTATTTTGAACATTTATTATTTAAAAAAAAGTTATAATGTTAAAAATATAGAGCACAGGCACTTTGAGCGCCTCTCTTGATAAGTTATGAATAACTTAAAACTTAACTTACTTATTAACTTGTATTCGTGTGTTTATGTAGTGATGAATGTCCTTTTTATCACAATAAATAAATAAATGATTCAGTACTTTAGCCCTTACACAAAGGACCAGGTTATATACCTGATTGCCAGCTTAGTGTTATAAAGAATCTTTCACTACATAATTCAACTTTGAGATCGATAAAACAATCAGCTTTTCCATATACTTCGACGGCGCTGTTTGGTCCTCTAATAAAACAGGAAACAATCTCCCTTATTCGCTAGTACACAAGAAACGTTTTTCTAAAACGCGAACCACCAAAGGAAATTAAGGGAATCGAAAAGATTCATAACTGTGCAATACCAATTTCAATCAGAACGAAACCCTGTTACAGTTGGTGCCTACGCAAGTAATCAAATTTTTAATCTACAATAACCCAATTACCAGAAATGGATTGTTACTTTAATGGATGCAGGGAAAACGGCCAGCCGTGTAACCGTGGCTCTCCAACGTCCGACGGAGTTGATTTTGACAATTAAATTAAAAATAAAAGGTTCAGGATTAATTGAGTTGACAAGTTGAATTCAACGGAAATATAGTTTTATTAACTTACTACGTAAAATGGGGTGAATAACAACATTATTTGTAATTGACTAGTTCATATTCTTGTCAATTTGTAATGAATTTTAAAAATAATACATAGACTACATGAGTTACGATCGCTTCTATCGTATTTATTCACCCCAGAAGGAGTTAGGTATATTGAAATAAAGCAACCCTTTGACTAAAATATTCCTTGTTGTGAATTACACCTCATACGGGGTCACTAGAAACGGTATATGGGTTATAAAATAACACCTTTGAAATCAAAAGAGAATAATAATTTTAGTTTAAACATTGAAAAAATAATACCTTGATAAAGTTTACATGCTAACCTAAGCTATAAAGCAATTTGTGACACTTTTTGTATAGCTTTTAATAACATTAATACCGTTATAAATAACCCCATCAGCTGTTGCAAATAACCCCATCAGTAGTATAATTGCAAAGTTAATCACCACCAAATCTAGTTGCAACTGGTCGACTGACTTTGTCTGAAATACCGCGAAAATGGCAACTGTCAAAGGAAAGCATTGCAAACTTTAAAAAAGTGAAGTTCGTTCAAAAACATTAAAGCACGTTTCATGATTAAGCGTGATAAAAAAAGTCGTTCTAAATGTTTTTTTTTCTTAAAAATGTTGTAATACGCGCCACGCAGTTGCTTTTTACCCCATTTTACAGTACTTACTTACCTACTTATCCTACTAATATTATAAACGCGAAAGTTTGTAAGTATGGATGGATGTTTGTTACTCTTTCACGTAAAAACTACTAAATGGATTTGGATTAAATTCGGCATACAGATAGTTTATAACCTGCAATAACACATAGGATACTTTTTATCCCGATATTCCCACGGGAACGGGAACCACGCGGGTGAAACCGCGAGCGGCCACTAGTTTCTTAATAAACGCCTCGGTGGCCGAGCGGCAAGCACTCGGACCGACACCCGAAGAGCGTGGGTTACTCCTAGATCGGGCAAAGTGTTTCGGATTTTTCGATGCAAATTCAGCCTGGATATGTGATCACCAAGGGTGCCCCTTTTTTCGCATAAAATTTTCTGTCCTAATATCGAATAGCATAAAATGTTTATCATAATAGTCACTTCGCATAATGGTTTTTTGGCATAATGGTCTTTACGCTTAATGTATTCTTTGGCATAATTATCAATTGCCCTAATTGTGTTAACCATAACTTTGTTATCTATAAATTTTAAAGTCGTAATATCTTAACGCATAAACTACAGAAGTAGTAGGTAATTATTATACCGAGATGAGAAATGAAACTAATACGATAAATCAAAGTATGTAATGTCCGATAAATCAAAATGTGTAATGTCATTGTCATATGCATTTCGAAATTATGAATTTTAATTTTATGCGACCTAATATGGACCCGATCACCAACTCGTGTTTGGCAAGGCCATATGCGCATCAGTTGTAGTGATGACTATTAATTTCAATGATGGAGACTTTTGCCTAGCAGTAAGACAATCAGGCTATTTAGTGTACTTCTTAATACTCACACACCGCCTTTTTAACCAACTCTGTGGTCTAGTGGCTTAGGCCACCGGTTTAGGTCCCGGGCTCGATTCCCAGCGGAGGTACATGTTTGTGTACTCGGTTTGGTTGGTGGTAGGGCTTGTTTGTCCGCCTGGCTAGCTACCACCATCTTATCTAAATATGTCGCCATAACATCAATGTTTGTAGCATTGTTGTGTTCCGGCAGCTAGAGATATTGCATGTCAGTTTTAAAAATGTCTACTGAAGTCGGGTGGGGCTTTTACAATAAATAAGTGGAGATAATGGAACAACTATAAAAGTTTAAATGAAACAAAATTGTCCCCCAGCCGACCACCTACCACGCGACTTCAATAGACATTTTTTTTAAACTGACATGCGTATCTAGGTAATTAATAATATGATTTCAATATTATTTCTTGCCTTTTAGAGCTGTTTTTATTTTTTAAGTTACCTGTTTTTTTAAGTCGGTTTTCATTTGTTAAAAAAATATTTTCTATTCTATATTTTCTAGCACATAGCTACTTTACCCTGTATTCATATTCAAGGAGATCCGAACGGTTGTTTTTACATATTGTTTGTTGTGGAAATATTTCAATATTACCTTATAGTCCGGTCAATTTAGACACAAAAATGTGAGCGAAGGTACATAAATTCGCATCAAGCTGAAAATTGGTAGAATTGTTAAAAATGTGATTATAAATAAAACTTAAAAGTTCCCCATCATTCCCGTGTATGGAAAAAGTTTTACTCGAGGTCAAAGGTCAAAAAAATGAGTTTTTCGCGATTTTCAGCGAAACGGTAAGTCTTATCATAAAAACATATAAGACGAGATTGTAGGTCATCATATTATCTATCAAAAATGTATCAGTACTTTTTTTTCTACGAGCCACCCTTTCTGGGATATAACGATTCAAAAAGTTGTTCAAGTTGTTATGGGCATAATATGCACACGTTTTCACGCCACCTATGAAGTAGTGTACTTAGCGCGTTTTTTTTAACGTGGTTTCTCTAGTAGGCCTACTCCACGGGTCAGTTGTGATCCTGTTTAATTTAAAACTATTGCAAAATTACGGAAATTTGTAAATATTGTAAAAGATAAAAAGCGATGTAAATTAAAAAAAGTGGTGAATTTTATTCGTCTGAATTGTAACCTTCAAACTCTTCTTGTTCTTCTTGTTCTTGTTCTCGTTCTTCTTCTTCTTCTTGTTCTTATTCTTCTTCATCTTCATTCTGCGTGCAAGTAAATTGCGTCAATAGTGATGTATCCTCGTTGGAATCAAACGAATCCTCTTCTGTTAGTGATTCAACATTGGAGCACGACCGGCCTTGACAGTTTGTACATGCCAAAGAGCAGAACAGTCCGATTTTTTTGCAACCACATTTAGCACTGCATCCCTTTTTGCAGTTGCAAAAAATGGTGTTTAGCAGTTTTTCCGGTGCAGGTGGGAGTAAAGTTTGAACTGGCTCCAATGTATTGTCGACCAACTTCCAACCCCAGTCTGTAGGGGCTAGCTGATAAACAAGCCACACTTGAACTTGGTAATATACCCGAAGAAGATGTTGATGAGCAGCAACTGAGGTTGGAGGAAGCTAATTGAACTTGTTTCTTATTCTTAGTGTTTTTAACGAAACATACATATCGATGCTTATCTAAGCAGGTAGTTTTTTTAGGAGCTCCGTACATAGAAAGAAGAAAGCGGATGCCGTTGGTGATAACTTCTTCTTGAGTTGAATTACTGTTTTTAAAAACTTCAGCACATTGAACAAAATCTAGTTTTTCAAACATTTTGAAAACTGTTGTTTTACCCCTCCTGTAAAATGCAGATTCAAAATTCAAAATTCAAAAATCATTTATTCAGTTTAGGCTACAAGTAGCTCTTATGAATGTCGCTATGCCATCGGTTCGTAAGTCTACTCTGGGCGGGAGATCTTGCACTGAGAAGAACCGGCAAGAAACTCAGCAAGTGTCCAGCTCTTTTCTCCCTTACAGCGTCAAAAAAAATAAAAATTGAAAAATGCCCTATCATAGCAGGACACTTTCCATTACAAATAAACACAAAAAAATATAGAAGACCACAACATGTAAAAAAAAAAAAACAAAAAAAATAAACAAATCTAATATATCAAATTTACATCTGGTATAAGTTTCAATTTCCACAATGTCATACAGTACCACTACAGTACTCTAATAAAAGTCAAAAATTGTTTAAGAAAAACAAAGTCAAACTATAGTAATTAATACTAACAATAAGATAAGTATGCAAGAGCAGACCAGCCTCCACAGGCGGCACCCGTTCACGAGTATGACATATGAATCAGCCATCGCTTCGCTCAACCATATTTTAGGGAACGTAACGACCCGACGCACACGCCACCACCGCAGAGACAATAAAGAGAGCATGACACACTCAAGATACGATACGATACAAGATACGAGATGTCGTATCACAGCCAGTTATTGCGTGTAAAAATAGTACGTGATTTTGACACTTTGCAAAAGTAGATAAACTTTTAGATGAATATATTTCCGATTGATGTTGAGCTTTTCCTGGTTTCAAGAAGAAAATAGTATTTTCAGTTGGAGTTCGAGCAGAGAGTAATACGAATAAGTCTATATCTTCACCAACAACAATAGTTGTATTTGTCAAATTGAATTGCTCTATTGCTGTTTCAATAATCAATACATCATTATTAGCTTGTTTTACCAATATATTTTCAGCAGTAAATTTTTCTTTCAACATGGAAATGAACCGAGACTTGTTGTGAGTGTTGGTAAGAAATTTTTGTTTACTGGTTGGAACTGTCATATGTTCATCAAATAAAACTTATAGTTATGTATATTTTATATTTTAAGTATAAGTTACAATCACCGATAGAAAAATATTTCAACATATATAACAACTCTAGATAAGAGATGTATATACGTGGCGCACTCATGCATATTATGCCCATAACAACTTGAACAACTTTTTGAATCGTTATATCCCAGAAAGGGTGGCTCGTAGAAAAAAAAGCACTGATACATTTTTGATAGATAATATGATGACCTACAATCTCGTCTAATATATTTTTATGATAAGACCTACCGTTTCGCTGAAAATCGCGAAAAACTAATTTTTTTGACCTTTGACCTCGAGTAAATTTTTTTCCATACACGGGAATGATGGGGAACTTTTAAGTTTTATTTATAATCACATTTTTAACGATTCTACCAATTTTCAGCTTGATGCGAATTTATGTACCTTCGAATGTCTAAATTGACCGGACTATTATATGACGTAAGGTTACCTTATTTCTCGATCTTAATCTTATCCTTTGTGAAAAACATCTTATCCGACAAACAAGTAATGACAAGCAGCTGTGTATTAATGACAAACACGCTAGGTAGCAGTACTTTTGGACTTACAAGTTTGATACATACAGTCATGAATGTTCGGAAAACTGCACAACATTTAACACCATTTTTAAGGGCACATCTATACAAATAACTTAAGCTATATATATTAGTAGCTGACCCGACAAACGTTGTCCTGTCTGAACCAAATATAGAGAAAATGTGTATGGGTAATGGCATGAGCTTCATTCCCGTGGGAATATCGGGATAAAAACTCCTATATGTTAATCCAGGTTATAAACTATCTGTATGCCGAATTTCATCCAAATCCATCCATCCGTTGCAGCGTGAAGAAGCAACAAATATACACACATACATACACACAAACTTTCGTATTTATAATATTAGTGAGATTTTAATATGGGAATCAGAGTATTGAATTTTGTATGGAAAATATGAAATCCACTTGGACGGAAGTCACGGGAAATGGCACTTTCCCGTGGCTTCATGCATGCAGGCTGCATGTTTTAAACAGTGAATAAAGGCCAATAAAATTTACGAGAGAAAGATAAATGGCTTACAGGCCTCATATGACGTAGTAGAGTATAAGTGACACCTCGCAGTACGGATGCGGAATATTTTAAACTTTAAATGGCCTGGAAACGCCAGGAAATGGGGTCAGGGCAATTAAACTATAGCAGATATTGCGAAAGCCGTCTCTAAGGGTTATTGCACGCGAGCTTCTATAGATGCCGCACTTGAGTGATATTTAATGCTGTTCTGAAAATAAATCAAGCGTTTTCACATTTGGATACGTGTGATTTAAGAGTTAAATACACAATGTAATTGTAACAAATGGAGGCGTAGGAAGAATAGTAGTGGATAAATGCAAAGAAAAATGTAATTTTTAAATTGAAGCGGTAATTTATTTATTTATTTATTGATACACAAAACAGAATAGTCATTTACAAACTTGATTAAATAAGGTTACAGTTGCGATCCAGACTACATCCCTAAACATGTGTACACAGCATGATCAAATTAAAAGGAGTACAAAAAGTAAAGTTTCAGTACAAAATAAGATAAAATTAGATAAAATTTTGCTACATAAATACGAACTATCAACTAAAATCTACGAATGTGATCCTCTTTACATCTCTCTTGAATTTCGGCAAAAATGTCAATGGAATCATGATGTACTCTTGAAATTTCATTGTTTTGGCGACACATCCTAACCACAAAAATAATATGTTTATAATCCCGAAACATAGCGATGCAACTAAGTATATAGAACACTGTGATAACATGCAAAGACTGATTTGGTAGATTTACTTTTCCATACAAAATCTCAAATTTATTTAATTACAATTACTTATTTGTATTCAACCCTGACATGTTTTGACTTCTGTTTTTGTTGGACAATAAGGTTAACGACCATGAACAATGTTTCCTAGACCTAGAGTTGTCACTTTAATCATCATCATCAGCTCATTTTATGTCCCCACTGCTGGCGCACGAGCCTTCCCTATGGATGAATGGGCCATAAACCACCACGCGGGCCCAGTGTGAAGCACGGAGCAATTTGCAATTTTTCTTAGTAACAAACCAACTCAATATTTCGGCCATAGGGTGCTTTTCCGGTATGTTCGCAATTTTCCGGGGTTTTATTCACGGTACTATACAGGTATTAACAAACACCCTGTGTATCTTAACGCCTCGGTGGCCGAGTGGCAGAGCGCTCGGCCCGATACCCGAAGGTCCCGGGTTCAATTCCCAGCTCGGGCAAAATGTATTTCGGATTTTTCGATGCATAGCCCCCGGGTTTTTGATTACCCGCACATGGCAAGCGTGGTGATTAAGCGATTCACCCATCAATTGTAGCGATGACTTGATTTCAATGATGGAGATCTTTGCCCAGCAGTGGGACAATTATAGGCTACGAACATACTCTTGAAGCACACAGTTCAACATAAGTTTCGAATTTATAAATAATTATGTAAAAAAAACGTGAGTATATCCGTTTATAGTTTTTCATTTAAATAAAGATAAGAATGAGAATCTGACTGGGGATCTCATATTTGAGCCGTTTGGGGTAGAGACTTTAGGTCCACGGGGCCCGGGTGCTCATAAACTCTTTAAAGATATTTCTATTAAATTAGTAGAAACCACCCGGGACCCCAAAGCTAGCAGCTACTTGGGCCAGCGTACAAGCATAGCTATCCAACGTGGCAATGCTGCTAGCTTACTGGGCACTCTGCCTGATGGGGATGATTTGGGGCAATTTTTTATTTTATTTATAGTTAATAGTAGATATAGTTTATGGTTTTTTGTAAGTTTAATTTTAAGTAGTTTTATTATTATCTTGTTTTTGTCTTTGTTTGTAAATAAATTTAATGTATTAAAAAAAGATAACGATAAAAATAAATATTAGACAACATCATAAACATCTCATAAATTGTTCTGATCCCAGGGTAAGTTGCTAAAGCACTCGTTTTATGGAAATCAAAAACAACGACGGCGACGGTACCACAACCACCCAGATTCGACACAATACCGAAAAGTTCGTTCTCGTTATTAACCCGACCGGGACCTCGGAGTTAGTATCGCTCGAAGTCCGGCATGCAAGCCTCTCGGTTAAGGAGGTCGAGGATATATATGTGTAATGTTCACCTAAACTTTAAAAAAAATACGTGTAAACAAGCAAAGCACTTTCCATAATTAACAACGACCAAATTCACTCTCGCTTATTCTTGTTAACGAGTATGAAGACGACTGCGTGTTTACAATCAACATCAACGGCTTTCAGTGGAACTGTCAGTTTGTTAGAGCATAACACATTTCGGTAGCTCGCAAAAACAATATTGACCGCATGGCTTTCATCGTGATTCATAATTAGAATTCATGTAAATTTGCTGGGTTTAGGTATTTCTCTTTGAATATGGTATAGACAGTTGGTTAGCTCGGTTAGTTTCGTTCAGTACACGAATAAATAGTTAAATATTGTTCTTAGTGAATGTTAAGTAAAATAATATGTTGGTTGCAGAGGCATAGGAGTCTTATTTTACAGACCGATCCGATCCGAACCCTTCGGAGAATCAAGTAAGTGCGTGATGCCGTTCCCTCTAGAAAACCTCCGAAGGCCGCCCTCAAAAAAGCCCGGTGAAGCTGAAAATGCCGTTAGAGGCAATCAGCCTTCTCTCTAAAAAAATATTTAGCAGATTCAGTACTTTCTTTTTATTTATTTATTTATTGAAACGATCGAAATCGAAACGATGATGTGACTGATATAGTTTGCATACATTGAGCGCAATACCTATTTATCAACCGCAACTAGAGTAGTCGCATTGCAATAATTGTACAATTAACTGGTTGCTTTTTCGGTAATAAGCCAACAACAATTTTCTTAGTATTTTAAAATTAATAAAAAAGTTATATGTTAAAACAACATTATTACAAAAAGGCACAATATTACACCTTAAGATATCTATAGTTTCTTAAAAAGTAGGAAGCAGTATTTAAAAAAAAATCATAAGTACTATATTTTATAGTAAAGTCTAAGTTTTAGTTTACATATGAAAAAAAAAATCCCCTTTCTATAACCGAATGGTCTCTACGTCGCTAATTACTACGTGAGATGAAAGCTAAGCGCTGTTTTGTTAATATTTACTGTACAAAAGATGTCACAGACACTTTTATATTTTTACTACTCGTATTGTATTTTGTGAAAAGTGAGGAGTGTTCAAATCTATCTATTAAAAATTTTGACGGGATCCGTTTTTTTCTTGGAATTGTGTTTGGAAAATGAACGAAGATAGAATATATATAATTTTTTTTAAATTAATTAGGTCAACAAACAGTGAGACATTAAAACTATTTACATTCGTTAAATTATTCTTTAAATAAGAACATCAGACACATACTCTCTATTGCTACACGTTGATAGAAACAGAAATTTACAAAACTATGTTATAACCAGTGAACTTAGGCTATTACGAGTATCTGTCTCGTTAAAATTGTTAATGAATGAATGTTAAAAATGTTGTACAACGAAGTACCACATTTTTAACATTTTTAAGTAAAACTGTTTGCTGTTTTCTGTTAAAATCGTTCTAAATGTAAATAGCTACATCATTTCAATCGGACTCTCTTATACAGGGTGGAATTTTGTAATGCCACCTGAAGGGAAACCTTACTCTTAATACTGAAGATAGAAAATTTTACTCAAAGAAAACATTTCTTTATTTTTGAAAAGAAAGAAAACTGCATTCAAAGACTTTCAAGAATTCGCTTGCCACACCCGGGAATCGAACCGACTAAAATCTGTCAAAATTACACCCTGTACTTTTATTGCTTCAATCGTTAGGGTCAATTATTAGGATGAAATCTCTTTAACAAACTTGATAAATTAAATGTATTAATACAGTGTTAAGAGTACTTTCCCTTCAGGTGACATTACAAAATTCCACCCTGTATACTCGTACTACATTTATTTATGAGATAAGTGTACAAGACCGCTCACAAAGAGAAAAAGTAAGAGTTCGGCTCGAACTTGACCACTATTTTTTCATTTAACTTGGAATTCTTACAGATATAAATCTTCAATTGATTAATCAAGTCCATACTGAACATTATACCGTTGAGATTTATAGGTCTTCTTTGTTGAATAACTTTGAGAGCTACTGATAAATTCGTATTGGTTAAGTTGCAAATGCAGAAAAATAAAAGAAAGATTGTTATTTATATAAAGGTACATCTGGCACATTATTGGGTGTTGAAACACGAGGGTGGGATTCATATAAAACAGACACAATTGTTTGAATACCTACCTAATAATAATAATGTAATGTAATGTATTTGAATTAGTCGTTCTATATTTCATCACTTTTTCTCCATAAAAAATATTTTGGATTAAATTGATAATACTGATGTTTCTAAAACATGAAGCTTCCTGCCTTATTCAACGGGATGTCCCCACGCTGACTTGCATAGTAATTTGAGAGTAATTATTGATCAATAAAAAATAAATATAATATGAAATATTTATTTTAGAACATTAACACTTAATAATAATAATAATAAAAACATTTATTTTTCTCTCCAATTGTTTGTTACATTGTTTAATTAGTGTATCTTATGTCTACAAAACTAAAGTTGGCCGAGCTAGGTAGGATTAGATTCCCCTGTTTAACGGGTCACCAGGCTCACCCCGCCCGTGTTTTCTTACAAGCTAAAAGAACAATGTTTTTGAACTGGTGTTCAAATTCGGATGAATTGGGAGATTCAACTTAAGCTAAAACAATCGCATGCAAAAGTATTTTAAGTGTGTATACTAAATGTAAAAGAGGAGACAAAGTATGTTGTTGAAATTTGCGCATCATCATTATAGCATATATATGCTAGGCTATATATATATATATATATATACATATATTCAAATATTATATACTTACATAAGTTATATAAATATATTTATTTTCATATGTGTGAGATTTGTTGTCGAATAAATATAGTATTAGAAATAAAATTGGTAACTATGATATTTCATACTTCATACTGATGATGATATTTCATACTTACATTTTAAACAGATTCAAGTTTGTACTTAATATTAGGTACCTATAAAAAGGTGTCTTAACATTTCACCGATAAACGCAAATATGCCATAATGCTGAGCTGGAACCAATTTGGTATATGCATAAGAGGTGTTCCTGTATTTTAAATTTTTATGTGTGATGTATAAAAAAAAGGAAAAAAAATATTTTTTTATTTTTATTTCTATTCATAAAAATAAATACATAGTCGTTTCTTACCCTAGCTTAGCGTAAGACCATTGTTAATTGCACTTTTTACGTTCATAAAAATAAATAAAAATAGGTATTATAATTTTTTTATCTTTAATAGTTATTGTAAAAAAAATATATATAAAGGTTCTTGATGACGTAGTTATTGACATTAAATAAAAGCCTTTATTTTTAATCTAAAATCTAAATGAGATCCTTCACCTATACGTTAATATAAGTAAATTTAAAAAGCGACGTAGTTGTAAACATATCATTTTATAAAATCTGACCCATATTTTTTATTAATGGATCGATTATACTCACGATTCTGAACAAACTAATTTCAGGTTTTGCGCAATGTCATTAACACGTTGTATTTAAAACTCTGTTATAAAACATGATGCACGCCAGCCGTCTGCATGAAACAACAAATGTGCGCCAACGTCCTCATTCATCAGCTCGCATAAAAGGCGGGACGGAGCGATCCGGTCCCCACGGTGCAACTTTTAATTAAATGGAGCGTTCTAACACTCGGAAATTTGTAAAATACTCACAAGATAACGGCTGGCAACTCGCCGTTTGAACTGAACCGGTGCTGGGTACAGTTAACGAAGTTTTGTATAGAGACGGATCGCGAGATTGGAGTTGGAACTGACTTTTAGTTACAATTTAATTGATAAAAATGTTATATTTATAATGAGGGGCTCCATGGCGCTGTGTTTAACGATTGCAAAGGCCGGTCATCGGATGGGCGACCAAAATTGTATCATTTCTAGCTTCTCTGTGCTTCGGAAGGCACGTAAAGCCGTTAGTGCCGGCTGCAAAAGTCGTTGACAACCACCAATCCGCACTGGACCCTCGTGGTGGTTTGTGGCCCGTTCTCCCTATCTATCTATAGAGAAGGCTCGTGCCCCAACTGTGGGGACATTATCGGTAATGATGATGATGATTAAATTTATATAGCTTATACGATCTGGTGAAGGTCGCGAGTAGCCGCTGGATGCAGCACAGCACTGGTCGTTACGGAGGTCCTTGGAGGAGCCCTTTGTCCAGCAGTGGACTTCTATCGGCTGAGAAGATGATGATGAAATATAGGTATAGACGACTTCTGGGTTAAAGTCTTGTCACATGAACAAAAACACATGGGGAGTTCAGGCAATATCCAAACATGTTGTTAGAGGCTGCATGCAGTGCTGTGCTGTGATGGCCATTGAAGCATCAGTTTGTATTTCACATTAAAAAATATTAAAAACATAATATTGGTACATGATAAAAAAATGTATAAATGGTACTACATTATTAGACGGAAAAGCTAAAAAGGCACTATAAAATTAACAAACGCATAAATATATTTTTTTTTATAGTTAGCTCGGCAAATGACTCCATCCCGCCTGATGTTAAGTGGAAATGGAGTCCAGACGCGAAGATAACTGGTGCAGCGTGGAAACAAACGTAGCATCAGTTAACTTCACTCTGCCGGCCCACAAAGTGCTTCTTCACGCCTCTCTTGAAGGACCTCATATCATAGGAAGGAGGGAAAACGTATGCTGGTAGACTATTCCATCTTTTGGAGGTGCGACAAATAAACGAGTCACCAAGTTTCTTTGTACGCGATGGGATATTTGAGACAGTGAAGCGGTGACTCCGAAGAGCAGCACGTGTACTCCTATAAAAAAAGGGAGAAGGTGGGATGAGGTCAAAGAGCTCTTCAGAGCACTCGCCGTGGTATAAGCGGTAAAACACGCTGAGTGGCGCAACATCTCTACGCAATTGCAGAGATTCAAGAGTATTTGCCACTTCTGCATTGCCGATAATGCGTTCAGCGCGACGCTGCAATCTGTCCAAGGCATCGAGAAGGTACTGTAGCGACACATTGTAACATTGTATGGGTATTGCGTCATACCCCAGAGCTGGAATTACGGCTCCTGCGCGAGCCGCCTCAGTCCTCCTATACTCGCGTTCCTGTACGCTTGTGTACAGTCACACCAATAAATACTTTACTGAAATAAATATTTTCAATTCTTTCCCGTAACCCGAATACGCAGTAACTTACCTTCTGATATTACCATCACACAGACAGTAGTGACAACGGTAAAGTACTTTGCGGAACCGTCCCAGATGTGCGAGCAATACTCCACGCAAGACCGTACCTGTGTCTTGTACAAAAGGGACAACTGGTCCGGCGTAAAAAATCGCCGCACTCTGTTCAGAATTTCGAATATATTAAAACATAGAAATAAAGAGGTTTATTAGGCAAATATAATAATAACTTTCTTTTATCATCATCAGCTCATTGTATGTCCCCACTGCTGGGGCACGAGCCTTCCCTATGGACGGATAGAGACAACGGGCCATACACCACCACGCGGGCCCAGTGCGGATTGGTGGTAGTTAACGACTGCTAATGCAGCCGGGACCAACGGCTTTACCTGCCTTCCGAAGCACGGAGGAGCTCAAGGTGATACATTTTTGGTCACCCATCCGATGACCGGCCTTTGCGAAAGTTGCTTAACCTCAGCACTCGCAGACCGGGCGCGTTAAGAGCGTTTACGCCGCACACTAGCGCCGCCAATGAAAAAAAAAACATATCTAGCAATTAGACATTCAAATAGTTTGTTGAGCATAATTTGATTTTCTATCTCTAATTACTAGATATGTTTTCTTTTTCATTGGCGGCGCTAGTGTGCGGCGTAAACGCTCTTAAGGCGACGTATTGGAAATTTACGTGGCGGGGATCTTGATTTTTTCCAACAATTACAAAACATATATGAAAGTGATATTTTATGACATGATTCTCGTTTAATTGACTTCATTTTGCTAGTTGCAGAAACAAGATTTGTCAACTTTAATAACAGAGAAAAAAATATCAAAGTAACCTCTTTTAAAACATAGATTAGCATTTTACAGGCAAACCAGACCGATTTATGCATCTAAATATTCTTAGTAAATTAGTCTTAACACACACTTTAATATGCTAGTTCATTTTTTTTAAATAATTTGTAGTTTTAATTTGAAGGAAAAAAAAACAGTTTTTCTTATGGTACGGGGCGCAAACGCTCCGTATTAGATTCATTGTTTAGCGGTGCGTCGCCTTAACCACTGCGCCATCGAGCTCCTCAAATACAATAACTAACTTTCTATATGTGAATTTAAAGTTCATGTTCTTGTTGATACACCCTTGAGCACCTACTCATGTCAAGAAAATACACTTTATAAATCTTATATAAATACATAAAATATAATAAATACTTTACAGTCCGGATAAAACCGCTAATTATTCTCCAAAAACAATAATTCAAAACAAAATCAAAAAGAAAACTCACCCTTACCCCCTCCTATTAAGTTGCACACTCGTTTGTTTCCACAATATTAAAGTAAGAGATTACGACATTGTAGTAACGAGCGTAACATTAAAACGGCTTTTGTATTGTGGCCGGACCATAAAGTGCCGTGCAGTGGAAGCTACGACCATCGTCACCCGCCCGGCGCCATGGCGACTGCCTTCAATGTAAACGGTTAAAGATAATAGTGCCGACACATTGTAAAGTCCCACTGAAATGGTTGTGTTATGTGACGGACGAGCTTTAATGAACACGGAACTTAGATTTATACGGCTTGAGCGACACGCGCGTGTTTTGTTTTCTATAACGCCTCGGGGAAGTGCTTGGTTTTACCGGAACACGAGGCATCACCGACCCGATCCGAACCCTTCAGAGAATCTAGTAGGGCACGGGGACACGCACTAGTGGATGATGCCGTTCCCTCTAGAAAACCTCCGAAGGTGATCCGTTTCACACGGCTTGAGGAACGTGCTTTAAGTTTCTCGCCGCCTTCAAACAAGCCCGGTGAAGCTGAAAATGACGTCTGAGGCAATCAGCAATCATTCTCCAAAAAACGAGGCACTATTCACAAAGCAAGATTGCAATAGGTAAGCTTCGAACTCGCTTACGGACGTGGAATCTCGGAACAGCTCGGAACAGTCTGAGCGCAGCTGTTGGGAAATTCTATGTCCGTGAGAGGGTCTATGTGTGCGTTGCTTGAGCGAGCGGGCTTACTACCCCGTTGCCGGCGGCACCCTAGGCTAGGTTTTTTATAATATTTTTATGTTTTGTATGTGCTTTTGTATTTTACTTTTATATCAATATTATAACAAACCTAGGCTAAGAAAAAAGAGAAATAAAGAGACAATAATAATAATAAACACTTTATTTGCACACTAAGAATTAAACAGTTACAAAACAGGACAATAGACAGAGAAGAGAGTACAAGTAGGCGGCCTTATTGCTTTATAGCAATCTCTTCCAGGCAACCTTGGGTGAAGAGAAAAACAATAGGGGAGTAATAGGGGAGTCGGTGCATATAAAGAAAGAAAGAATTGAGAATAAATAAATATTTACAGGTAGAAATAGAATAGAATAAAAGAAAATTACAAAAAAGGACTGAAATATATACTTATAGTTAGCTAGATGGGAGCCGAAGAAAGAAAATAGCTTCTAACTCGATCGCCGAAAGACCTTAGAGTTTGAGTTTTTCTGATGCTCTCAGGAAGTGAGTTCCACAAGCGGACAGCATGGACAGTGAAGGAATAGGAGAAGAAGTCGGTGGAGTGTTGAAGCTTACCGTCTGGGTGTCCTAATTTTGTGCACTATTAAAGCTTCTCGCGCGTCTTTTCTTAACCGACTATAGATTTCAAATTTGCAGATTTATTTTTTGCAAGTCACAAGTTAAAAAGATGTTACTATATAATATAGTGCAAGTGACGACCCGCAAGGGCACAGCATCCATTATGGGCAACTATTGCTTTTTTACTTCCTAAATTAAATTTTAAATAACATTCTAATTATAATATAAATAAAAATATGTACATTTTTTGGGGAACGCTTGGACTTATAGGTACACTAGCCGTCACCCGCCCGCTTCGCTGTGCGAAAATTTGTAATTTTTTTATAGCCTATTATTTGCACAATCTCATGTTCTTACTCAGGGCCGGCCTTAACCATCTAGGCGCCCCGGGCGAATCATTCATTTGGCGCCCTTTTATATTAAAATAAAAAAAAAATATTTTGAATTTGATATAGGTAATATTTTATTCAATATTTTTAAAATACAGTGACAAAATTAAACGAATGAATCGAACCGCAATCCTGGTAGCATAATGGTTAGTGCAGCCGCCTGGATTGCGGCTGAGCACGAGCCTTCCCTATGAATGAATAGGGAGAACGGGCCATGAACCACCACGCGGGCCCAGTGCAGATTGGTGGTTGTTAACGACTGCTAATGCAGCCGGAACCAACGACTTTTTGTCGAGCATTTTTTATTAGGTAATTTGAATATAATAGAAAACAAGAAACATGTATTTATTATTATTTTAACGATTCATTCTCTAAACAATATTCAATTATATGTCATTAAATTATGTTGTGTTGTATTGTTCACTCACGAAACATTTAATGAAAAACAAAAAATTAAACAAATACTTAACTAAAACCTTATTTTTCTAGCTTTTCTGTCAGCAAACTCTTTGATAAGACTGGCAAAATCTAAGTTTTTTGAAATTTAATTTTCAATGGACAGCGAGGCCAAACTAGTTAGTCTTGTTTGAGACATTGTAGACCGCAAGTACGTTTTTATCAATTTTAGTTTGGAAAAACTGCGTTCGCCACTTGCAACAGTCACGGGTATTGTTAATAGAATACGTAGCGATATCCAGGTGTTGGGATATAACTATTGAAGATTGTGCTTTTTGATAAAGTTTAATGTTTGATAGCTATTAGGTACCAGCTGTTACCTGACTGTCTTCGAGATAGTGTTGCAGACCTAAAATTTCATCGCACAACAAATCTTCATCAATATCTGGTTTAAAGTTGAAATAAACAACGTTAACGCCGCAAACAGTCAACACACGGAAACGTAAAGCGACAGCGCGCGATCTCGCGGCAACAATCGCTCGGCGACTCTTCCGATATAAAACGTTTGTTAAAAGAAAACTATACAAGCTAGATCAAAATAAAAAAGATCATTGTGTGTGACGACGGCAGCCATTTTTTCAAAGTGCCAAAGTTTATATGCTGAATATAGAAGTGGTGAAGTTAGGACCACGCGTGCGGCGCCCTCTGGACCCCGGCGCCCCGGGCGCCCCCCCCCCCCCCTAAAGCCGGCGCTGTTCTTTCTTACTACATACAAATTTTCATCAAGATCGGTCAAGCCGTTCTTGAGGTATAAGAGGACAGACAGACAGACAAAAATTTCAAAAATCATAGAATTGGTGTCAGTGAGTCATAAAACGAATATTTATCCCAAAATTTGTCAGAAAAATTGCATGTACAGACAGAGCCTACAGATTTATATAGAAATAAGTATAAGTATAGATATAAATGAGGTACTAGCTTCTCTTGCGTCTTTTGTTTTTACAAGTGACGAAAAGGCTAACGAAGGTGGAAAAAAAAGAAAAAGGGAAGCAAAAACAAATTCACGTCATTCATACTCTCGAAACTAGATCAACTATAATGCTAGAAACTACGGCTCGCCGGCATACATAATACAGCATCCACACAGCCGGCAGGTCAACGTAGATATCCTACCACAAACATAGCTTAACATTTCTAAAAAAAGTAAACCACATAAATAACTATGTGTACGAGGTATTTCCAAAATGGCTGGCGAGACTTTACTGAGAGTAACTTACTAATAATAAAACATCGAGGGTTTATTGCATTTGTTTGGAGTCGTCGGCAAGGTCGAGAACATTACAGTGGCGTGTCGTGAAAATATAAGATTGCTCAATCATCTGGGCTACTGATCTTTGTAAAAGTTACATAATTAATTTAACTTGCGTCTACGAGAAATGTTCTGTCATTGAAGTAAAGCCTCTACCACAGTAGTGGAAAAGAAGCGGGGCGGCGCGGATTGTAATGTAATGAACTATTGCTATAAAATAAATAAATAAATAAATGTTTCCCACACTCACACCAATTATCTAGCCCCAAGAAAAGCTTCCTGAAGAAACTCGAGAAATGGTTAACTAGACAACAAAATAAACATACTTAATATACTTAAATACATACTTATTATACATAGGAAACACCCGGACCCGAAACAATTTAGTAAATTAAAAACTTTTAATTTTAAAATATTTTAAAATTTTAATTTAAAAACAGGTATTTCTAGATTAATCCGACCGGGGATCGAATCCGGGACTCAGAGATGGCGAGGAGAGGAAGTGCGAAAACGAAGGATTTTTGTCTGCAGCCTATTGTCCGCTTGCTTTGTTACTGTCCCTCGTGTGCGTTAGTCGATGCGATTGTAAGCGATCTATTTTGACGGACAAGGAAGTCCGCGGATAAAAGTTCATCGTCTGCGCAATCCTTAGGGTGTATTCCACTGACGCGACACGCAGAAGCATTTGCGATTCGGATCCGAATGCCTCAAAGAATCTAGCAGGGGATTGGGACACGCTTGTTGCGTAATAACATCTCCTCCCATCCGAAGGTTTTCCTTCTGAGGATATTTGTTTGATCATCATGGCTTTAGGAAACTATACTTTTCTTTCACCCACAAAAATCAGGTTACGCTTTAAAGGCCATCGGAGACAACATCAATCTCTTTAAAGAAAAGAAGAGGCAATGCGGCGGTAAAATATCTACTATATGATACACACTTTTTTACAAGGTAAAATGCTGTTCTAGTCACTCACCGTGGCCTGGGCAACCCCAGCTTATGTGAGACTCTCCTCTTCCCTCGTCCAAGCACGAAAAGCTCAACGACTACTATCTTACGACAACATGATGCACCAACAGCTTAACATCCGAAGAACGAAGGAATGGAGATTAATGGTTGTCCTTTCCGGTGACTTAGCAAAAATTATTTAATGCGTAAGATCCCAACCCTAATACGCTAATAGCCATTGCGCCATCAAGCTCAATTTCAATTTAAATTTAAATTTATTTGCATCTCAAAATGTTACATAGTTGTTAATGTATTAAAATTATTGACACAATTTTGGACCCTGACTTTGCTGTGCTCAAGCAATTTAGAAGAGAGGATGACGCCATTTGTACATAAAATACAAGAAATAGCTTAATAGATTTAATATTATCATTTAATGTTTTCACTATTGTACAGTATTGTACAACTCTTTCTAAGTAAAGACACTAAAATTCAGCTTCAAAGTACGTCTCTCTCTCTTGTCAAACGTCATCATCATCATCTCGATCATCAAGATCTCCCGCCCAGAGTAGACTTACGAACCGATAGCATAGTCACATTCACAAGAGCTACTTGTAGCCTAAACTGAATAAATGATTTTGAATTTTGAATTTGGAATCATCTCAGCCAATAGACGTCCACTGCTAACTACATTTTTGGGTGGGTTAGCTCACATTTTGAGGATCCACACAACGACCGGTTTGTGCTGCTCGCATCCAGTCAATCATCATGACATTCACATAATGTCATTGTAGCCCTGCTTTCCACAACATAGGAGTCCAACAAATGAGATTTGAAGAAGCAACCTGCGGGTCAGCAAGCTGAGGACAGCTGCTGGTGAGGCACAATCTTGCTCCACTATCTGTGGAAGTATCAGGAATCTGCTTCTGTTCATCAACAGCATGTGAAGCGTAGTGATACGCTTACTCCTTTAAATATATTCATGTTTTTTTCGTCTTTAAAAAACGAGACACGCTTGCAAAATCGTATCGCTTATGCACCGCTTTATTTGATGTACATACTCCAAAAAGTTTAAGATTACATATGTAACCGGACTTCTTGGCGGGAAAGTGAAGAGTCGTGTCTGCGGTTTTGTTTTATTTTCTAAAATTTGTGTTATCTCGAATATTAATGAAATAATGGTGGATTATTAACTGTTAAGTGTTCGTGAGTGTGCATGAGTGTTGGCAAATGAAACAAAACATTGCAACTTAACTTTTCAAATTCTTTCAAGATGTCTGCCCGAGGACTTAGTATAGCCCCACATTTTTACTGAGATACTCCCCTCGAGTAAAGTTGTAAGTTGTAGTCGTAAGTTGGGGGGTATATCATTTCTCACTTCTCATTTCTATTATCATTCATCATCATTATGTTCTGGAAGAAATTGTATATTTATGTATTACTTGTAAGAAAAATTACTTTGACACTGGCTAAAATGTGCTAATAAGAATAAGAATAAGAATAAGAAACATTTATTGACCTGCACAAAAAACAAATACAAACAGATGAGAAAAATAAAAATAAAATAAAACAGAAGAACATCTTAAAACAATTAACACAATCACAAAAAAATAGAAATAAAATAAAAGAGAAAGAACACTATAAATAACTACGATATGTGCAAGGCCAACGGGTAGCTGTCTCAGCAATGCTTTTGTGGCAATACACATAGTGCCACAGAAGCGCTGGTTTTCAGACAGCTCCCTGAAAGTGAAGTGGCGACGACTTGTGGTGTGACAAAAATAATATACTACATAAATACTAATAGGAAAATTATATACTTAAAAACACTTACACATACATTAAGAAAAAAATAAAATATATATATATATACATATATATATACATATATATATATAGAGTGGCTGCATGTTCACTATGCCCTTGCCTTTGCCTTCACCGAACAAAAGAAACAAGAAAAGAGAAAGAAAAAATATATAAACCCACTTTAAAATCAACCAACAAAGAGAAGAAGAATATAACTCTACTCTTTGAAGAAGAAGAAAAATTAAAATTAATAATTTAACCATGCATGTCAAAGTCAAATCAAAAAGAAAGTTATCTATTGGTTTAATTAACCCTATGTCTTTGCCACGTGTGTTGGTCGTCGACGTGGCAATGGGAAAATAACTTATATTATGAAGTGCACAATGTTCACTCATGCGCAAATTCCACAACATGGCGAGAGACAAAAGAAATAAACCTTCCCTACAGCCGCATCAACCCTTGCCGTGAAGAAACCGTAAGTAAGTGTCCAGTCAACGAAGTTCTTTTTCTTTTTGTAATTTAAGAAAATGCATTTTAGTTTTAAGTTTGAATGTGTACTTTGTTTTTAGGTCACGTATCGGTGGTGGAAGGTCATTCCAACACTGAGAGGCGGCATATCTAAAGGACCCTCTAAAAGCCATTGTTCGGTGTTTGGCAGTCACAAAGACGTGAGTACATGCTCTTTTCTGATATCTGATGCGATCTTGAACCCATACCAGTTTGTTGTAAAGATACTGTGGCCTCCCCGTGCTGATGACACCAAACAATAAGGTTGAAAGGTGGAGCCTTCTGCGTGCTTCCATTTTAAGGGAGTCGGCTGCATTAAGAAAGGGCGTGATGTGCGACCGAGGTGGGATGTGGTAGCAAAACCGAGCACAAGCATTTTGCACACGTTGGACAAGCCCAGCAGACCTAGACAGACTGAAGGACAAATACAACTGCAGATCATCTGCATATAAGTGGTGATGGCAATGGGTAATGCTCTGTATTATGTCTGCGCTGTAAAGTATGTACAGGATTGGACCAAGAATGGAACCTTGCGGGACACCCCGTGTGACCATTTGGGGGGGAGACCTCAGCCTTGATCCATCAGCCAATGTTAGCTCCACATACTGCTGTCTGCACGAGAGATAACTATCAAACCACCTTACCGCCCTGGCATCAGCTCCATAATAAGCTAACTTAGATAATAATAAATTTATATTTATAGAATCGAATGCGCGTGAAAAATCAAGTAGCAGCATTGCCGTCACCTTGCCCTGGTCCTGGGCAGCGAGGAGATTATCAACAACATCAGCAAGAGCAGTAGCAGTACTGCAGCCCTTGCGAAACCCAGACTGGTAGTTAGGAAGGATGTTGTGACATTCAAGGTATTTAGTGAACTGATTGCAAACTATCTTCTCCAAAACCTTGGAGATACATGGAAGTAAGCTAATAGGTCGAAGGTCCATCTCAGAAGAAGGCTGGCTATTCTTTGGAAGCGGCTTAACGACAGCAGTCTTCCAAATCCGTGGAAAAGTGCATTCCTCCATAGACCGGTTGATCATGCTAGTGATGATGCCCAGCGACTGAGGCAAAGTAAGCAGCAACATATCCAAAGACACACCGTCATCACCCTGTGCATTGGATCTGAGCCCTCTAATAGTTTTCAAGACCAAATCTTCACCCACTGGCTGAAGTGTGAAAGTAGCTGAGCAGCCCCTATGGTATTCCAAGTAGGTCAGCTGAGATATGGACACTTTATTTTCACCAGGGACGTTCAAGAAATGCTCGTTTATTACCCTGGGCTCGTCGAAGCAAGGTGGCAGTTCAGAAACAGCCTTTGTGTCGGATAGCACACCGTTTTTGAGATTCCGCCATAGTTGCTTAGAATTTTTTAACTGCGCGTTTATATGTTTATCAAAGTAACATGCCTTTTCCCTTTCAATAGCTGCAACCACAAGGTGCTTCATTGTTTTATAACTTTCTTTATGAGCTATGGTACTACTTAACTTGGATTTTTTATGGTAATCATCTCTGATACGCATCATATATCTGACGGTATCTGTAATCCATGGGTGAGGAGGGTGTCTAAAAATACGCTTTCTAACTGGAGCATGTAAGTCAAATAATGTGCATACACAGATGGTAAAAGCCTCAGCCAGGGAGTCGACATTATCGATTTTGCAGAGATTACTTCTAATCGCACGAAGCCATCAACTAATGGAAAAAAAAATGTAATCTGACATTGTGTTATAAAAACTAAAGAAACTAAAAAAAAATGGTTTTTACGAGTGCAGTTTTACCACAGACTAAATAAATGGCTGTGTTGTAAACCTTTTATCGGCCACATAAAGGCGGTTCGTCGGATTGAGTTCCTTTATAGCGCTATAGCGGATCAAATGCTCTGGAAATGATACACTCTGTGATGCTTCGGTTATTTATTACTGTTTTTACGCAGATAGACAGTTTTGTATTGGCAGTGTCTGTGTGATAAATGCCTTAATAACCTGTCGTGCATTATTACATTTAAGCATCACGTTGCAGTATCTGTAACGTTTCTTAAGTAGCATTGTAAATTATCAATGCTTTTGTCGACATCCGTAGCCAAGTGGCTTGCACGCCGGACTTTACGTGTCGCTAACTCTGAGGTCCCGGGTTCGATTCCCGGTCGGGTCAATGTCGAAAACGAACTTTTCGATGTGTCGAGTCTGAGTGGTTGTGGTACCGTCGCGTCGTCGTTGTTTCTGATTTCCACAAAACGAGTGCTTTAGCTACTTACTTTGGGATCAGAACAAATGTATGTGATATTACCTCATCTCATCATCATCATCTCATCCAAAAGACGACCACTGCTGGACAAAGGCCTCCCCCAAGAATATGAGGGGTTTTGCCGTAATCGCCACGCTTGGCAGGCGGGTTGGCCATCGCAGTAGGTTGAGGGTAACCTCAGAGAGATGCTGCTGCCCGTCCTCTGGAATGGTCCCTTAGTCGGCTTTTAAGACACCCACGGGAAGAGATGGGGTGGTGCAATTCTTTATCCCCGGCACCACACCGGGGGTATTGCCTAATACTTACTAATACTTTTTTTTCAGAGAGATGGCTGATTGCCTCAAACTTTTTTGGCGTCGTCGTCGATGGGAAACTTAAAAGGTTTCTCAAGCCGCGTGAAACGGAGCACCGTCAGTTTTCTAGAGGGAACATCATCACGCACTAGTTTGTGTCTCCGTTCTCTACTAGATTCTCCGAGGGGTCCCAAGGGCGCCTCTAAAGGTTAGGACCTCGGCTCGGGTTGACTGGGTCGTGGGGGTGGAGATAACAATGCTTACATATATATAGTAATATTGATTTACCGATTATCAATTATTATCAATTATAAAGAGGAAAGCTTTGTATTTTTGTATGTATGTTTGTAACGAATAAACTCAAAAACTACTGGACCGATTTAAAAAATTCTTTCATCATTAGAATGCTATACATTAGCGCTGAGTAATATAAGCTATAAAAAAGTGTCCACCCGTGCGAAGCAGGGACGGGCCGGGCCGCAAGTAATTAATAATTGTTTAAAGCAAGAAGGTTCTTTAGAAGGTATTCTTACAATTTTTACATACATAATTTTAACACAAATATTTAACTTATTAACATACATAACTTATTATTATTTATTTTAATATTTTATTATTTTTATACATAAATTTTATCCATCGGGACTCCTTGTCCATATAAACTTTATCTATACCAAATCTAACACGGAGCCCAGGAGCGCGAAGTATTTTCTTCACGTATAGGAAATAAAAGTTTTATACCAATGAGGTTTAGTAAGTATATACGTTAAAACAAGAATGTTAATGTTTTTATTTATAACTGGTGAACCCGGCGGACTTCGTACCGCTTTGACAGTTTCCATCAAGTGATTAAATTCTCTTTGGTTTCCATGACAACAAAACAAACAAATCATTTTGTATTGGAAAATTAAATTGTCGTTTTTAGTATATTTATAGTGTGATTCCCGTGGAAATATCGGGATAAAAAGTATCCTATGTGTTAATCCAGGTTATAAACTATCTGTATGCCGAATTTCATCCAAATCCATCCATCCGTTGCAGCGTGAAGAAGGAACAAATATACAGACATACATACACACTAACTTTCGCATTTATAATATTAGTGTGATATTATTATTACCTATTTAGTATTAATCACTATCATAATCGGTTGAAGTCGACTTTCAGTAAATATCTCTATTATGTGTCAATACTAATGACCCAAGTCAAAAGGTTTTATTTTTTTCCCATAAAGAGACTCGCAAATTTTTTGTAGGTACAGTTTTAAACTGAAACTACCTGGCTAAAGCCGCATGAGCCGTTAAGGTAATAAATGGTGGTCTAAATATTGTGTCCAACTCAATGTACAGTGCGATTTAATTGAATTGAATGTGGTCAATCGAGTAAAACAGCTTTCAGGGAATACGGCTTTTATACGTTATTTAATACTAGTGGTCGCCCAGTGGTCGAACTTCGACCGTAATTTTATTAAGGCTCCACGGATTGTATCCTAAGCAATGAAAAATTAAAAAAGATAGAATGTGAGTTTGGATTAGCATTGAAAGATTTCAGCCACTCCTCTTCCATTTTTAAAATTTTTGAAAAGAATATTCATGCGTGTGTGTCAAATACATGGTAGTGTGTGTAATGTTTGTTTTATTGATTTAATGTATTTTGTATGCATAATTTAAAAAAGATGTTAACATTCTGTACTTCTTCTCTATATAAACTATAAGTGTGCAAAATTTCATAATACTCCGTCCGCGCAATTTTCGTAAAAAGGGGAACAAAGTTTTTGCTAATACGTTACAGTCCTCATATATAGGTAAATAATTTTATTTTGCTACAAACGCCTCGATGGCCGAGTAGCAAAGAGCTTTGGGTTCAATTCCCAGGTCCGGCAAAGTGTGTTTAGAATTTTTCGTTGCATAGCCCGGTTTGTGATCACCAACCCGCATTTGGCAAGCGTGGTGATATCAATAAATTGTAGTGATGACTTCATTTCAATGATGGAGGCCTTTGCCCAACAGTGGGACAGTACATTTACTTATTTACTTACAGAACATTGTAATCAACGCCTCGGTGGCAGAGTGGGATAGCGCTTGGCAAAATATCCGGAGGATCTAAGTTCAATTCCCGGGGCGGGTATATAGTGTGTTTGGGGTTTGGATGCAAAACCCGGGTTTATGATCACCACCCCCATTTGCAAGCGTGGTGATTAATCCTAATACCATGAATTAAGAAAGTTAAAGGTATTTAAGCTTTTAGGTATTATAGCTTATGCACGATGATATTACATTGATTGATATGTATTACTTCAATTATCCATTCTCTTCATAAAATAACAAACATATTATTCCCTTCACCATCATCAGTTCAAAAAAGTTCAGTTCAAAGTTTTATGTCCCCACTGCTGGGCCACGAGCCTTCCCTATGGACGGATAGGGAGAATAGGCCATAAACCACCACGCGGGCCCAGTGCGGATTGGTGGTTGTTAACGACTGCTAGTGCAGCCGGGATCAACGGCTTTACGTGCCTTCCGAAGCACGGAGAAGCTCGAGATGATAAATTTTTGGTCACCCATCCAATGACTGGCCTTTGCGAAAGCTGCTTAACCTCAGTACTCGCTTATTCCCTTAAGATGTCACAAAGACCAATTGACAATCGCAATGAATTTGTCAGAGACACACAAATAGAAAGTATGATGCAATCATTGCAAAAGGTAAAAAAGTTCTAATTACAAAAAAAGGTTTTCTAAGTAAATTGTATGTAATCAAAAGCCATAATAAGCACAGTAGTAACTGTAGCACTTAAACACAGTAAATATTTGTTGCTCCATATATATTCAGTATAATTTGCCACAGAATTACCACTAAAGAGGGTTGTAGCGGAAATTCAACGCGTACAAATACGAGTACGGAGCCGTCGGTAATGCGATAAAATTAAATTGTCTCTATAACGCGGCTAAAATATGTCATTGTACCAAAAATTGGCGCTTCGCCCTCAACGCAAAGCCAAAGCAATTCCGAGCGTAATTCCTTTACAATTACAATATTTTCCTTGTTGCCACTTGTAATGGGGACTTCACTAATTTATCGTTGGTGAAATTGTATGATGCCGGTAAAGAGAAAGGGGTGCGCGATTTTTTAAAAATTATATTGACTCTGTCTTCGTTGTATTACTTCCCACTTTTAGGCGTATCCCATGCCATCCCACCCCATGCTGGTATGGGACGTGAAAATTATGAATCAGCTGCTTAAGACAATACCTCGATTTGTGAACATTCAAAAAGGCTGATCCTTACTGACGCTGGCATAAGGTCGATAATACGTAGCGCCTGCGACAATGTAGACCGCAAATTAACTGTTAATCTAAAAAATATTTTAATAAAAATATTGGTTTTAGTTATCAAAATATGCAGCTACTAAATTACAAAAAAATATGTTATTAATATATTTGAGTGGTTTCCAAGCATATAGATTAGGTAATTTTGTTGTAATTTCAACAATAGTGATTTTTTAGTGGTGTATTCGAAAATAATTACGATCGAGTCAAAATTATACAATCGTGTATTTGAGCTAGCAAATTCAAGATAAAGACATGAATTTACCTATTTCAGATTCGTAAGTCATATTATAGTCTTAAAACTAAGTATTCGACGAAAGTTGGTGCATTTTTTCCGTGTGTCGCCTTAACTCTAACTCAAACTCAAAGACAAATCGTTTATTAAATAGAAACCTTTAAAGTCACTTGTTGACTTCAAAACGAAGTATAAAATACAAATAATTATAATAAAAAATTTAGTTTACTGAATCTACCATCAGCTCGGCTTTTGGGAGAGCCTTGACCGATAAGAGCTGGCAAGAAACTCAGGAGGCTTTTTTATCTTTGTCTTTTAACTTCCCGTGCATGTCGCAAAAACCGACTAAGAGACAAGGGTTCCAAGATGCTCGCACATCAGGTGATCGGCTGCAACCCATCACTGGTGTTATCTATTCCAGTTCGGAACCCTAATTTGTTTATGCTAAATATGGTGCCGGTAATGGCGAGTATACTGAAAATAGGGGTCTTTCGTCGATTCATACCATGAGTGGTTCATACCACGGTATGAATCGCACAAGGACGCTTTTTGAATTGGCTGTTTCATACCATGGTAAGAAACGGCCAATATCTTTTTTGTACTTCTTCGATTCATACCATGGTAACACGGAAGCGTTTTTTTTGACTTCGTCGATTAGAACCAGTTAAACTTTATTATAACTTAACAGGCGTGCACAAATGTGTTAACACGAATTTATTTATTTATCCAATGTAGGATTATCGCTAGTGGGTTTAGTTTTACGAATTCAGTCTTTTACAATAGTTTTTAAAATGCCAAAATGTTATTTAAGATTTCAATGCTCTTTCTACCCTTTTTGGAAGTAGGACGTGAGAGTATGTGTATGTATGTATGCTTAGGCGTAGTTTCCTGCATAAGTATTTATTTGTTTCTCCTTCTGTGTTAAATGTTAATTTATTACGAGATGTTAATAAAAGGTTCACTATTATTTGATCTGGTTAGCAACACTTTGTTGTTAAATCATTTGGAAAGATTTCGCAGGTTGCAACTGCAACCCTTAATTTATCGTTATTATTATTCTAAGTTTTTTTTATTGTTATCATACTTTCTAAGAAATTGGAAAGAAATACTTTGTATAGATATTAGATAAATATTCTCATAATACATCATACTACCAGGCTACTGAAGTAGCGCTACGAACGTCCTGAATGGGTAGTAGGTAAAATAAATATAGACGATTCAAAAGCACTTTTCTAAAGTTTATTTGAATAAAGAATATTTGACTTTGAAATTGACTTTGAACGACAGTGGTAGGTCAGCAACGAAATCCATTAGCCACTTCACTACCATATCACATTATCTTTACTCGAAGTTGGCCAGAACATGTTAGGTTATTTAGTTACTTTGACAAAGCAGTAAGTTTTCACTTCAGCGGCTTGCTGAAAACTAGTGCGGGTGTCAGTCGCCATTCGATCACGTTAACGAAAACGAAAATTTGTAAGTCTTTAAAACTTTGCCTTACAAATTCTTGTTTTCCAATGGTTAACGAGAACGAAAGGCAAATGCCTTGCCGGTTCTTCTCAGTACAAGATCGGGAGCCCAGAGTAGATAGACTTACGAACCGATGACATAAAGTGACGTTCATAAGAGCTATTTGTAGCCTAAACTGAATAATAAATTATTTTGAATTTTGAATGAAACTCTCACTAGGCGTTTAGTTCATATTTAATTCCCATAGTTTCAAACCCCAATAAAAATACCTATTCATAACTCCATGTTCAACACCTAAATGTTGTTGGTTGCCCATGGATTTCAGTACAATGGCCATCTTTTATTTGTCCACGTATAACCCTTGGAATTTGTTTTTTTTTGTAGAAAGTTTGCTGTATGCCTCAGTCGGCATTTTCAGCTTCACCGGGCTTTTCTGGGGGCGGCGAGAAACTTAAAGGGTTCCATCAAGCCGTGTGAAACGTAGTACCTCCTGAGGTTTTCTAGAGGGAACGGCATCACGCACTAGTGCCTGTCCCCGTGCCCTACTAGATTCTCCGAGGGGTTCAGATCGGAGGGTACCTTGAACTTGGGAATTGAATGTGGACTAAACAGCACTAAAGTATAGGTGCTCAAGGATCTAGTTAAATATAACTAAGCATTTACACGAACGCGCAAATATACAATGTTATTTTTAGTTTATACGAAACCTGAAAAGTGTTTGTTCAGAATCAGTAATAGAATCTATTTCAATATTTTTTATACCATGTTACATTTTGACCAAATAATATTTACAAAATCTCAAATAAAGTATACCCTACTAAAAACACACAACGGGACAGCACAAAAAGCTTGTAACTTCGTGAGTTTTCAAGATATTATGTTAATTTTTTTTGTACTGATTCTTTATACCTAAAATATTTGACTCGTGTTTCGATTTTCGTATAAACTAAAAATAAGGTTGTATATGGGACAAAATAATGTAGGTATATGATTGTAAAGGACAATTACTATCATACTCTCTTGTGTCCGTCCGTAGATAACTTGACTCGAGAATATATTTAAAAAAAAATCAATCTCTGACGCCCGCCGTCTGCCGACCACAATTTATTCCGCTCACAAACGCAAACTGCGCAGATTCAATATTGACATTGGATGACTGTACCTAGGCTATTCCCCTGTGCTTCGTAGAGACTAACTTCAGAGATAGCCTCGGCTTTGCGGTAGATTTTTAGTTTGCAAACATGATTTACCCCTTTCTGAACAGTTACCACAATGACCTATATATGTCGCTAAGCAACAAGTATTTAAAATATTTATAAAATTTATAAAACACAGTGAAAAAATTAAACGCCTACCCGACCCAGCCAGGAATCGTACCTGGGTCTTCCGTAATCCGTGCCGCTATTAGCACTCAATAAGCATTATAAAAGCAGTGACAAAATTCAGCGCTTACGTTAGCCTTCCCGGTAGCATAGCGGTCAGTGCAGCCGCCCGGATTGCGGAAGACCCAGGTTCGATTCCTGGCTGGGTCGGGTAGGTGTTTAATTTTTTCACTGTGTTTTATAAATTTTATAAATATTTTATTGAGCTTCAGTGCAGCAATTAGCACTTGAAAATAAAAATAAAAAGTAAAATTAACAAGTATTTAATTGAATCCGTACGGGTAAGCACCTGCCTTCATCGCACCTGACGGTGATAATAAGGTGGGAGATGGAAGGCGGAAGCGAACCTCACCCTTCCACATGGATAAGTTGAAGAATTGTAATGAAAGATTCATTTCATTTCTTCAACTTATCCTCAAGTGTGCTTTTTGCATCTGAGGAGACGCAGATTGTTATGTTGGACTCCTCCCGACTTCCCACGCTATACCTTGTCCCGAAGAGCTGCGAGAGAGCTTATTGTCTTGTCACCAGGGTGGTAGGTACGAGGCTGCAATAGGCTACTAGAGTTAAGCAGACAGCTGTTTCCTACATTACTGTGTTGTGGTTAAATCCTGGTGGTAGGCTTTTGCCCTAATCCGAATGGAAAGCGACCACCCTAGTGCAGACAAGGTGGACTTATCTTTAAAATAGATCTCGTTTAGCCAACCTAAGGTGGAAGGGAGCTTTATTATTAAAATTTTATTTTATATTTACAAGCGAAAAAAGTGCTCAAGAATCAATTTCTAATAATAATAATAGTACTCATACAATAGGTACACGATATTATATACATTACGTATTTATTTAAAACTACTCGGAGTGATCAAAGGCCAATATCAAGATCTAAGTCGATATATCTATTGTTTTATCTAAAAGTAGAATTATAAATTAATAAATTAATAAATAGTGGAGTTTTAGACCGGTTATACAAAGGTCGTGGGTTCGATTCCCGCTCAAACTTCTTGAGACTGGTTGATTTTTCTAAAAATATTTTAAAAAAGATATCTTGAAATTTAAACTATATATATTTACTATAGACTAATAAGTGTAACGAGTATTATAACGGATACCAGGCAATGTTTAAACTAAAACACGCACCTTCAGTTCATTAACCGATTCATTTAAAAGTAAAAGTGCACGGTGAGAGCGATTCTAATTAATGGCAATAGAAGTAAATTTACTTAAAACAATAATTTATCAAGTCCACCAGTTAGTAAAAGCTTCTATCGAGCCGCTTTATTAATTACAAACAGTTAAAACGCAGATAAGAGTACGAATCGATCGCTGAGCGTTATCTGATCGGTGTCGCTCTCAAATGAACGCAATCGCTCAAAGTCAACGTTAATCCTAACTTAATGAGTTCAAAAGCAGCAATTGTTGAGGCTTACGTGGACCTAAACCCTCGTGTCCCCTACCACGAATATACTAGCACCTTCTCGTTAGGGGTTATTGTAAACTCGTCACAAGTTAAATTCGCATTTTTAATATAACCTTAGGTTTTGATATATGAAAATTTAAAATGTTTCATTATGTTAAGTTGTCATTGATGCTCCGATTTTTAATTTTATTTCAAAAAAGCATTGTGTAACCTATTTGTAACGCCTCGGTGTCCGAGTGGCAGAGAGCTCGGCCCGATACCCGAAGGTCCCGGGTTCAATTCCCAGGTCGGGCAAAGTGTGTTTTCAGATTTTTCGATGCATAGCCCGGGTTTGTGATCACCAACCCGCACTTGGCAAGCGTGGTGATTAAGCCATTACCCATCAATTGTAGCGATGACTTGATTTCAATGATGGAGGCCTTTGCCCAGCAGTGGGACAAGTATAGGCTGTTTACTTTTACTAACCTCTTTTATTTTACAGTTTTTTTTTTATAAATTATTTTGGTGTCTGTGGCAAAATATGATTATAGTTTTGGATACTTGTGGCGCGTTTACTATCAATGTAGGTATGGTAGTTACAGAAATGTGACGGATTCTCTTTGTGACGAGTTTACAATAACCGAGCAATGGAGTTGTACGTTCGGGTTGCGATGTTGCAAGAAAAGATTTTGATAATGAATATTAACCATTGTATTGTTTTTAAATTAAATTAATTTTGCATGTCTGAAAAGACTAAAAGTGAGATACAAGAACGTGTATGAGCATCAACTAAATGTGTAACTAACCACTTTTATGCTAATGAACTAAAAAAAAGCGACTTTCGCAATACCACCGGATGGATGACAAAATATCAAACTCACACAATCCTAGCTCACTCAAGTGACAGAACTACTTTCGAAAGCAAACTAGCTTTTCTTCGCACTACCGAGTACATAAAGTAGTTCTAGAATCTAGAATCTAGACGAAATTAGATTCAATTGATTCCGCTGTTCGTATTTCGGATTACAAAAAAGTAGCACTTAACTGAATTTATGTGCTACAATAACCGCACTATCAAAAGCGAGAAAAGTGTGGGTAAGTTTAAACTTGTAATAAGGGCACAGGGGTGTCAATGGCTAACTTTCCGAGGGTTGTCGCTTTCCAAACACATTCCTATGGGACTTCGTATAGGAATGGTGTGATGTCATGGAATTTCAAATTAATTTCACTCGTGTTAGATGTCGTGTATGTATGATTTATTATACCGCAATATACCCTAGGATTTCACACTAACTACATAAAGCAGTAGTAGCCTACAACATTAAAAAAACCCTTTTAAATAATACAATGTAGCCCGGAAGTTTTTAAAGTCTTCATTTCTTTTTCCTGTTACCCGTTTCCGTTTCCGCTTCTGTTTTCCGGTACCTTAAAATAATCTCAAGACAACATCAAGTTGAGGCTTAAAGGGAAACCCCCTAAGTTTATGTTGTTTGCTAAATAAGACCATAAAGTAGCCGGGCCAATGGCGAATACCTTACCTCTGTGACAGTTAAAAGCACATTCCGTCTTGGGTAGGAGTTAATTTGCCTTATCTCACCTATTCAAACTTAAGGTGACCCTTAGGAATATCAGATATAGCATGCTGCATACTGAATATAGTTACTGAGTAAAAATGCCATGTTGGGTTATCGTAGTAAAATGAGCTTTGTTGTGCCAAGAAGTTAAGAACTTATTCATAAAACTATTTAAGCATTATTTAGTAAATTAATGTTTTGTCAACGTCACACAAACGTCATTTTGAATTTGAGAAAAGAAACAAAACAATGATTAACTTAATAATGCATAAATAGTTTTTATGATTAAGGGGGTTAGTACAATAAAATATAAACAAATTGTTATACTTTCTCTTAAAAATATATACTATTTCATTATTTATTACGAGTACATAAACTGGCAATGACTTACTTCAATGATGAAGGCCTTTGCCCAGCTATGGGATTGTAGAAACATAGGCTAATAAGATACTATTTTTTTTATTGAATAATAATGTTTACTACTGTGGGTTAATGTATAATAAAAAATGCTAATCACCTTTGTTACAATTAAGAATAGAAAATATTAAATTGAATATTAACTGTCATGTCTTGTGTTATAAGTATACCAGTAATAAATAAATAATTCACATTGAGTGATCGTGCTCGGTGGCGTGCACTTGGAGAGGCCTATGTGCAGCAGTGGACTAGTATAGGCTGATGATGATGATGATGAACGATTTCAAACAAAAATCCGCCAACACCTAGGTTTTTTATAAAAAAGCTTCGCTTATATGTTTCATGCTACGGATATCACGTTAAGCCTTTCCTCCCAACTGTTACAATTTTGTAGGTATTAATAATAGCGGTAATTTTTCATTTTCTAATATTTTTTTAAGTCCAGCAGTGGGGCATTTACTCTAAAAAGCTGTAAAAAAACCCCTCAAAGCGATGTCGCCATTAAAATTCTGTACAAGACAGAATTGCCAACACAACACATCACCAACAGAAATCATGAAACAAAATGTGACAAATTTGTAGAGGAGTAATGTGGGTACCCGCGGGACCGGTTTTCCGATAAAAACCTCCTTTGTCCTCCCTCCTATGATTAATGCACTCTCGGCGTGTCGCAGACGCAAAGAAATTTGCCACGCTCCGAGTCGCGCGTCCCGACCAACACACGCGTCTAAAAAATTACTGTACAACGGAAAATTTGGAATATATTATGATGGTTGCTGGTATTGTGATTAATTGTTGTCTTGTTTCAGGGAAGGCTCTGGTTTTTCGGCAATTGATGGCTGCTTCAATCCTTGTCGAGGTGATATTTAATCTGCTTTTTAAAGCTTGCCTTTGGAAAATGCTGTAGTTCTGAAAATTTTACAGGAAAACCGAGATGACAACCGGTAGCTTTGCTGAAAGATCTGTCGACCGGTTTGACGACGTTGGTTTGAGAATCCCTTTAGGTAAGTAATTTTTCAAGTGCATCTCAGTTCCTGTACTTCGGAGTGCAAGATAAGTCATTCAAGATCAGTCAAATGACAACGTAGCTCCAAATAGCTGCCGATTCTGGACAAAGTGCGCCTCGCGCTTTTCACTTTCGGCCACTTTCGGCTTCGTCATAGCATCAGCATCAGAAATAAAGACTATGTGTCAATTATTAGTGTTCCCTCAAAAGAAATAAGAAAGTAAATATAAATTGAAAGCGATAGCAATTTTGGTCGAAATACTAAGTTTAATCTCACACTTTACGTTGATATGAAATCATCAAAATATTCTAACATAAAAGCAGTTGGCTTCCAAAGTCCCGTGTAAAGATAATGTTTGCATTACGGATTTGTTCCAGAAACGTCATCTGCCATGACTCAATGGAAAGCTCGGTTCATCCATCACCGAGCCGATTTTCATTAAGCCCGCCTCACGAAGATTTGATGGTCCGGGATTAATTATTATTTCTGGAACTGAGAATAACCTCCGTCGGCATTAAAATTAGCTGGGATGTTTACGTATATGGCTAATACCATTTAAAGACTGCCTTACCTTTTTACATCAATCACAATTAGTTCTGGTTTTCATAGTCGACGCGAATATTGTCCGCTATTCAGAATTCGTTATATTATGAAGCTTGATTTGTATGCTCGTCTCGGGAAAACTTCTGATGCAATAATAGATTAAACCTTAAAATAATTTTTCAATTTTGGTATTTATGTTACTCATATTAAGCAGCATTATTAAGCATTGCTGTGTTTCCTTTAAAATTCCTCAAAATGTTTAACTAATGTCTTCTTATTAAGTAACGCCTCATCAGTAGCCTGATTTTACGAGTAGGACTATGAGAAAATTGTCAAAATCAGTCCGCCGAAACACAATCGTATTTCCGTGGCCTTACTCAAAGTTTTTGATGATGAAAGATTTCACCGAAGCTTCAGCAACGCGCGAATGATCAAAACAACTGGAAAAGCATCGTACGAAAATGGTGTTAACAAAAATAAATATCAAAAACAACAACCTCACACGCCCCGGTGTGCACTTATCAAAAGCATGCGCACATTAACGTCGTTATAAACGACAATATAAGTCACTATAAAGCAAAGTTGGTTTTGGGATGGATTTGGGAACATTGTTTATCTTAACTCCCAAAGGGACGGCCGGGAGGAGAAGGGAATCTCCGAACAAAGCCTCCCAGATTTAACAAGCTTCGCCGACAGGGGAATGTGGACGTTCACTCAATTTTTTTCATAGCAATTGTAAGTTAACATAGCAGAAAATGTGGGGTTTATCCCGGATCGAGCTACGTCTAAATAATAGTTTTGAGTCGATTGTTCGTAAACATTCAGATTAATGATCTGTTGTCCGGGCCAGGTGCCATCATTAAGCTATCGTGGTTGTATACTACTTCTGCAAATTCAGTCAACAGTTCAACACTACTCAGTTGCGAGCCAGAGTGTTCTTCAATGTCAACATTAGTAACATCCGTTCTTACTTTTTGAACTAACACCAAGGGTCAGTTAAATATCAGCATCATCAGTTTATAAATGCAGCACGGATAGACTTAGGTCAACACACATGAACAATACCAGTTGGGGATATTGGGACATAGCCCACTAAGCTGGCCAATTGGAGGTTGGTGGGTTTTAACGCCACCTTACGCTGAAAAGAACTTAGAAACAAATCTAAACCCCTATTGAACCACAGAGAATACGTCAAGAATAAAAAGGATGATACATAATTGCCTAACTCCCCGAGCATGTTGTAGGAGCCGACTAAGGGAAATGGATTCCAAGATGCTCGCACACCAGGCTAGCAACCTATCAATGTGTTATTTATTCCACCGCAGCGCTACGAGGATTTGGGTTATTGTGACTTAAGGTCACTAACGGAAAATTAACTTTAAATTTGAGGTTTTGATGCTCTGTCTACACATTTTTGGGAGAAGGACGTGAGAGTATGTATGTATGTATGTATGTATATATGTATATATGTATATATGTTTATATGTATGTATGTATGTATGTATGTATGCATGTATGTATGTATGTATGTATGTATGTATGTATGTATGTATGTATGTATGTATGTATGTATGTATATTATAAGTGGGGCCAAGAAGATCCTTGTCTCTTAGCCTTGTCTTACAGAATCGGCCATGCAAACAAGCATACGGCGAGACTGATGGATACAGCAGCTCATGGCCGCTTACAAAATTATTAGACAACAAGCGCGCGTTGTTATTTTTTCTGATATTAAATAGATAAATTGTTTGATTTTCAGGTTTTTCCAACGACCCAACAATAAACTAAGTCGAGTAACATAAAATCACACCCAAGAGAGCCACACTAAGAGCTCTTTTTAATTTAACTGTCGCAATCAAATTCCCATCTCTTTCCTTATTCTTAATTTATTTGGATTAAAGTTCCTCGACATTTTTGCGTTGGAAAGCCATCTTGATTCGTTCGCCAAAGATCTGTTTGTAAAACGGATGATATAGGCCTGAAGCCATGCTTTACCTTGTGAAGTTCAAAAATACTTTATGTATTACCTAGTTGTTTTTATTATCTACTAGCTGACCCGGCGGACTTCGTATCGCTTTGACAATTTCCATGACAACAACACAAACAAATCGTTTTGTATTGGAAAATTAAATTGTCGTTTTTAGTATTTTAAGTTACTTATTATTTATATTTCTCACCGTTTAGACCTTCCATGAACTTCCACAAATATTACAAAATCAAAATTAGCCAAATCGGTCCAGCCATTCTCGAGTCTTCTCGACTTGCATTACGCGTACGCCGACCGATATTTTGACGCCTCACAGATGGCATTTTTTTTAAATCAATGAAATTAAATAACACTACGATAAACCTTCAAACACACGAAACACCGATATTACTTTTGCAAAAGAAGCGGTAATGACGTATTGTCCGTTTGAAATTGTCAAATGCTGGCTGAAGAACTGTACGTCATTCTGTCACATTCACTCACTCACTTTTCATAACCATGATATTTAAAATAAAACATATTTCTTTTTTCCTTTAATTTTCTTCTGTACAAACCTTGTCCTGACAATAACAAACTCAAAAAAAAAAAGAATTATCCAATTTTGTGCAGCCGATCGGAAGTTATGCGCGTACATACATTTCAGTGATTCATTTTTATTTATATAGATATATTAATACGTGAAGCAAAAACTTTGTACCCTTGTTTTTTGTAACTTTGTTTTTACAAAAATTGCGCGGACGGAGGAGTATGAATTTTTGCACACTTATCACACTAATATTATAAATGCGAAAGTTTGTGTGTATGTATGTGTGTATATTTGTTGCTTTTTCACGCTGCAACGGATGGATGGATTTGGATGAAATTCAGCATACAGATAGTTTATAACCTGGATTAAAACATAGGATACTTTTATCCCGATATTCCTACGGGAACGGGAACCACGCGGGTGAAGCCGCGGGCGGCTTAATATTTTTATAAAATTATGCATAAAAATATATTAAATTAATAAAACAAACATTACACACACTACCATGTATTTGACACACACGCTTAAATACTCTCTTCAAAAATTTCAAAAATGCAAGAGAAGCGGCCAAAATCTGTCAATGCCAACCCAAACTCACATTCTATCTTTTTAATTTTTCTTTGCTTAGGATACAATCCGTGCAGCCTTAATAAAATTACGGTCGAATTTCGACCACTGGGCGACCAATAGTTTTACTAAATGTGCTTTGAGAGTTCACTGACCCTTATTCGTGATAACCGTCGACCTTTTATGCCAGTTGTAAGTACACACGCTTGCACACCATACTACCACAAACTGTCAAATTTTCTCAATAGACTTTGAGCATTATGTCACTTCCATAGGGTTGAACATTTATTGAAGAAATTTGACAGTTTGGGTATTCTGATATGCAGGCTTCTGTACTTAGTTTGGTCGTTAAACTCCTGTTAATCAAAGTTTTGTTTAAAAGATATAAACAAGAGATTAAAAGACGAGCAGATCTGGGTTTTCTTTTCTCCTCTGGATGTTTTCAAAGAGTGAGTTCTAAAGAGAGCACCGTATACGATTTCAAAGAAAAAAACACAAAGAAAATTACAGCACTTAACAAAAAAACGTATTTTATTATGCCCAACATACTTTCGGCGTTTATTACATTCAAGTATAGTCTAAACTTGAGTGTGGTCTGTGCAGCCTATGTGTGAATGCTACGAGTATTAAAGTTACAAGATATATTTTTTTTAAAAAAAAGCTTGTAAAAATCAACCAGTCCCAGAACCCGACCCTTTGATTACCGATCTAATGCTTGACCGCTGAGCTACTGAGTACCCAGGAAACTCGTTGAATTTTTCCAGTACCTATTTTGTGGTTTACGCTGCAAGCCAGCCAGGCGGTATTACGTCACTGTGAAGCTACCCTCACAGTCGAAATACCACTTTTGCAAATTGTTTCTACGAGTACATGACGTTTTTTTTTTAAATTTACAATTGAATTTCTTGTTACACAACCTTTTGTCAATCACGTCAAAATAGTAGTTGACGCGAACTTCCAATTGTGAGGCGGTTTAATAGTGTCCAACAAGTTTGACTCGACACTTTAATACAAATGCAATCAGTAACAATCAGTCCCAAATTCCTAGTACTACATTTCATGGAATGTGAAGGAACATAATTTAACATTTATCAGAGCACACGTCTATTAGAACGTTAGCTTAATATTCTCTCGAAGTGGTACATTAATCACTCATGTACATCTTTTATCACCGTCTGGAGACAATGTGTTAAATTATGCACATTTTGTTGTGATACGACACACCGCCTCTAGATGTGACCGCCAAAGTATATGTACTACACACATTGTTGTTCTATTTGTACTATACACCTGCCCTGTGATGTTGTGTCACCTCATACGCATTTTAGCATATTAAAGACTACTGTAGAATATGAAGTCGCTTCTTTTTTCTTTTCATTTTAAGTTCTTTTTAATTGCCCGACAGGGTCTATAATTTGGTCTATATTTAATACATTTATTTAGAATTTATGTACACACATTATGTTACCATCGTTAAGTATATTATTTATTATTATATTACGGTTTTGTAATAAATCTGTTGAGTAGGTACATGTTGAGACTTGTAAAAGTGATAACTTAGGTTAGTGAATTTCGTATGAGAATAAAGATCATTAAACCTAAATCTAAAACTTTGCGATGTTGCAGTAGATGGTTGAAATAAATCGCCATAAATTTGTCACGTTTATAAAATTTGCATTCACGCCATCATCGCTTCTTGATGTAGCGGCTTTAAATTGCAAAACAAATTGCACCTACCATGTCATTTCTGCACCACCCTATGATTGACTGGTAGGAAATGCCTCAGGCATCAAGTCCGCCATGTAATATTTTTATGCAAAAGTTTAAAATAAATAAATAAATGAGTTTTAAAGCTATCGTTGTCAGGTGTTGTATTTCTATGCCAGTTTAACGATGTTAAGCTCCAAAATATGTTAAAATTGCTTGTTCCGATTGGGGACCTGCTACAATTGTCATCATTAATTAGCCTAGTTATAAACGTGCTAGGATCTGGTATTCCCTCATGGATGGGCACAGGCCAGATCAGGCCATTATCCATTACGCTGACTCAATGTGCGTAAGTCGGTTTTAGATACTGCGACCACGATTAACGTCTTGACACGCTATCCAAAGCGCAGAGGAGTTCAGCAATTTGTTCATCCATCATGCGTCGCGATATTACGAAAGTCGCTTCACTTGCACGTTCGCAAACCTAATGCGATAGGCGCTGTGCAGACGAGCTCCTTTGGAGTCATACATACCTTCACTAAAATAAAAATAAAAAAAATTGCCTAAAATATTTTTATTCTTAATTTTAGAACAGCTAAGGAATACCTTCTAATCGTATTTATTATTCATAGAAATTGTTAAAGCTTATATACTTGCTATAGATTTCTTTAAACACATTTATTCACTGAGTAAGCCGTATCCAAAAAAAATGTTTGCATAATAATAAGCAAATTTCTTGAGCCCTCGGACAGAACGCCGCTCCAATATAAATCCGAAAGGATCTACAAATAAAAGAGAAAGGTCTTGTCTATCGTGCCAATTCTGAAGTATTTCGGGTTAACGATACTCAAACCAATTGGAGACATAGGCCAGCAGTTTGTATGGAAAACAGTTTAATAGAATAAACTTGAAATCCTCAAATTTCTTCTTTAACATTCAGATAGTAGGTTTTTTTTCGTTTATTTTTAAATTTAAAATAACAACAATGATAACAAATGTTTCTAGTATGTGCTGGTTAGTGTGTGTTGGTATGTGCATTAATGTCGACCTTAGAAACTACATAGATAATTCATGGGTCGAGGTATTGTAATTATTAGTCCATGCACATACTATAATAAAATCCCGAAAAAAATAGTGTTTTATAAACGGTAAGCTAAGGAAAAGCTATACTGCCTTATAAATAATTAAAGAATAAGGTCCAAATAGTTATTCCGTGTTTTGTCTCCTTTACTCTAATTTGAAATGACGTTTACATGACAGGAACAAAACACGAAATAACTATTCGGACCTTATTCTTCGTTTATATGTAAAGCCCTAATTGTGCATAGATGATTGCGTAAATAATAAAAACACGTGTTTATTTATTACCTACAACACATAACAGATTACAGTCAGTAAGTACAATAATATTGGGGAAACTTAAAATAATTGGATCAGACTATAACCCAATAAAACGTGTGTTGCGGAAACCCACAACAGACACTAAAATTACACATCAAAATTACCTTAAAATTAACAAAGTCCACTCACAGTTCCATGCCGCTCCCGCCGTCCTGAACGGGATCCATATGATCCGACGGGGCCCGAATCCGGCTCCGGGTCTTCTAGGGTCCCCTAAACACACCCAAACTACCCCAAAGTGCACTTCCCCCTGAAAAATACCTTTTATTCCCGTAGCGGTGTGGCCGACATCCCGGCTAATTGTTTTCCCGAAACAATTAGTTTACGACGCACACACAATTTGCACAATCCACTTAAGTAGAATAATACGGCTCCAAATGCCCTTATTACTACACAAAACTATTTAATTATCAACACACGATAACCTATGATCCAGCCATATTTGCTTTCCAGAGACAAGAGTATAAAAAAAGAACAACTAGTGATGGGGCCATTATGCCACCAAACAAAATTGAATCTCGATAATCGATTCGTCCATAATACAAATCAAAGTTTTATTTCTAACAAAAATAAATGCCTGTTTATTTGCAACATCCCGCCACCCAAAGCGGACGTACCGCTTTCTAGCCTGAAATCTTAAACTAGTCAACCGGTAATCGAGCTAAGGTCGCAACTGCGCGATTTAGCACCGATCCATCAACCAACACTTGCGCCACACGCGGAGTCCCGTCCGCGCCCCAGATTAACTTTAAAATGCGACCTCGTCTCCAAAATAACGATGGCAAATTAGCCTCTTTTAATAAAACCAGATCCCCCTCCGAAGGGGGCGACGTCCGGTCTGTCCACTTTACACGCTGCTGCAATAAATGCAGATACTCCAGTGACCAACGACGCCACAAGTCCTGACTCATTTGTTGTATCATTTGAAAACGAGACATCCGGTGTCTGCGTTCATCCTTCCAGGGATACTCAGGCAGGGCAGTGAGTGGCTGACCGACCAAAAAATGACCAGGGGTCAGGACTTCCATGTCATTTGCGTCAGAGGAGAGTGGACAAAGCGGACGCGAGTTGAGAACCGCCTCAACCTTACAAAACACAGTTGTAAGTTCCTCATACGTGAGGGTAGTTTCCCCGACTACCCGGCGCAAGTGGGTTTTTGCCGATTTTACCGCGGCTTCAAATATCCCGCCCCAGTGGGGACAGGCTGGCACACTAAATCGCCATGTGATTCCCCGCTGTGCGAGAGCTTGACTTATGCCATTACAATTTTTATCCAGAAAATCGTTCACATCTTTTAAGTAGTTGGCAGTGCCTCTGTAGTTGGTACCGTTGTCGGACCGAATGAGAGAAGGTAAACCCCGTCGCGAAACAAAACGATCCAGCGTGGCGACAAAGGCTTCCGTAGACAGAGCCGAAACCACTTCCAGGTGGACGGCCTTAGTAACCAGGCAGACAAAAACGCACAGGTATGCTTTCGTGACCCTAGTGTTACGATAGGCTGTGGTTTTCACCAGAAACGGTCCAGCAAAATCCGTACCGACCCCGTCGAACGGCCTAGTAGTCTGACAAACCCGGTCAGAAGGGAGATCCCCCATCTGTGGCTGCATAGTGGAGGCCTTCACCCGATAACAAGCCACACACTTAAATAACACGCTGCGAACCACTCTCCGAGAGGACAAAATCCAGAACTCCCTCTGTAATATCGCCAGTAACGCATTACACCCCGCGTGAGCGTTTTTCAGGTGTCTATCCGAGACCACCAGTTCTACCAAAGGTCCTCCTTTGGGGAGTAGCAGAGGATGACGGCTACCGAAGGGCAGGTCGGCATTTTTGAGGCGACCTCCAACGCGTAACAGTCCATCCGTCAAAAACAGTCCGTAGTTTTCCAGATGATGCCTTCAACACCGCGTGGTGAGGCAAGAAAAAATGATCTGTCGTTGTCCAGTCGACAGTCGCCCGCGACATATGCCCCAAGGCCTCGTATTCTCGCATGAACTCGATATACTTTTCCCGAAGTACCGGATCGCGAGACATACGACGCTCCATGGACAAGAGTCGTTTCTCTGCCAACGCCCTCGATTTTCCCAAGAGAGGGGGACAGTCGATAAAAGGCAGTCGAGTTTCGATCCTACCCGACGCCATCCGGCGTGTGTGATCCTTATAAAAGGTTTCGCACTCCACATGCTCCGGATCCAGATGGGAGACCATGGGAGGCTCTTCCAGTTCCCAGAATTTTTGCATCGTCCTAGCGATGGAGGTAGTAGCGACGACAGGTGAGACATCCCGCGTCTCCTGGTCGAAAACCGGTCCCATTAAAACGTGTCCAAAGATGGTAGGTATAGCTACCAACGAAGAGCGGCCCAGACTCCGCTGAGGCCCTAAAAGGATCCAGCCCAGTACATCCGCTCCCAATATGAGGTCCACCGGAGCCGGCTCCTCGAAATGAGGGTCTGCCAGCATGAGACCTGATGTGTCAGGCATTGCGTCCCGCGGAATGTCTGTCGGTGGATGCCAACCCAGCAGATTGTCGAGTACGATCGCGGCCGCCGCAATCCGTATCGAAGCGGAATGCACAGGAGAGAAGGAAATGTGGGTCTGACCGGACAGACCCCCCACTTCTGTATCTCCGACTCACCGAATCGGAACTGAGGGAGGCACGCACTCCAGACGTAGGCGCCTCGCTACCCTCGTAGTAATTAAGCAGCCCTGTGCCCCAGTGTCTAGGAGGGCTTGTATCCGGACGAAGTCCCCCCTAGGTCCCCAAACGCGTACCTGCGCGATGGGCAAAAGAACCGTCCTCGGTTCCGACGTAGCCCGACCACAGGCTAGTCACGCGTCAGAGCCAGCAGCCGACCCTGTCGAACCGTGATGACTCGGCCAGTAAGTTGGACGCGTGCAGGCCACCATCCGGGGTGGTGCGTATCCAGGTGCCCTACCATACCGGTGATAGGGTGGGTGGTATTCCAACCTCGGGTACTCGTGCAGTACCGGTGAGAACTGTTGACGGTTCTCATGTCGCTGTTGTTCCGGTAACGGCGGCGGAGGATACGCGTACGAGTATCCGGGTGTTGGGTCCGGAGGTGGGGCTCCCTGTACCCAGTGGCCCTTAGAGGCACCAACTCCAGGTGTTGGTCGCGCCGGGTGCCGGGTTGTAGCCAGAACCTGGCTCCGTTCCGGCGGTCCCCAACTCACCTGAGCCGGGGTGTACGAGGGGTTGTAGTGTGGCGGCCGTGGCGGACTCCGTCTTTCCGGAGGCGGAGTTGACCCCGGCCCCAAACCGCCACCCGTGGGAGATCCCCTCTCCCGAACCGGTGCTGAGCCCTCAGCACTACGGGTGCACAGTAAGCGATGGTGCGGTCCGCCGCACACATCGCAAGGCCTCGCCTGGGGACACTCATTGTACCTATGTCCTCCCAGGCAGGCATAACACAATCCTCGTGTCCGAACGAGGTTTCGGCGCTCTTTTGTGGGCAGCCCGAGAATTGCTGGACATAGCTGTTCCAAGTGCTGCTGTCCGCAAACCCGGCATCCAGAACCGGGGTTGATGGCGGCCGCAGCCACCAGCCTGCCGCGACCCTTCCCTGGGTTGCGTGGCGGCTGGGCTCCGTAGACTCCGGAAGTGCGGGCCGGCGCACTTGTCGGAGCCTCCTGGGAGGCTAGCTGGTTTTCCAGCAGGCCAGCCTCCTCTTCCAGGAACTCCAGAAGTTCCCCTATGGTGGGCAGAACGCTGCCGAGATCCTTGTGGACCAGTCGATTCCGCTCGAACTTGTCCCTCATCTCCTGCGACAACTTGGCCAGAACGATGTGCAGAAGAAGGAAGGACCACTGGTCGACGGGCAGTCCGAGCGTCCTTAACCCGTTTAAGGACACGGTGAGCGGGGTGATCAGCTGCGTCCTCAGCTGAGCCCTATGGTTGACCCTCGGCAATCCCAGCAGATGGGTCACGTGCGCGTCCGCCTGAAGACGCGGCTTCTCGTACCGCTTCTCCAGCAGCTGCATGGCGGTGTCGTAGCTCGCATCCTGCAGCTCCAGATGCTGTACGAGCTGTCTGGGTTCTCCGTCTAGGAAGGAACGGAGATATGCCAGCTTTTCGGCCTTGGTGAAATCCTTCCGAGTATCCACCAAGGCCAAAAACATGTTCCGGAATCCAGCCCAGTCCCGCATACATCCGGTGAAATGCGGGACCTCCAGGGCACCCAATCTTCCCATGGCGCTGGGTCCAGGGGTGTGGAGCGAAGCGGGGCGCGCAACAGGCTTCCCCTCCCGCAGTCGCTCGATGTCCTTCACCCGCTGAAGGACCTCGTCGTAAATGTCTTGGATGTGCTCCAGATCCTTGACATATTGGGCGTGGAGGGCCAGCTCCTTCTCCCCGACCGGGTCGGTTGACAATAGAGCGGTTACCGACCGCTCGGCCAACAAGAAACGAGCCTGCATTTCTTTCGAACGCGTCTCCAAGGCGTCCTCCCGGTTAGGCCGATCTACTAATGCAAGCAGCCCGGTGAACCACCGGAGCTGCTGAGCCAACTCCTGCCGTGACGCTGTCATTATAAATAATTTAAACTAAATAAACCTAAACACAAGATTAAAACGAGTCAATGAAAACACGGAATCGATTATCCGAATCGACTCGATGCTTTCAATTGAACGAAATTAAATTAAATTAACGTTCTGAGAAATGTCCCAGCCCAAATGAATGAACGAACAAAACAACGGTACTACCAACCTTACAATTTAACCGCACCTGTCCCGGAAGTGCGATTTTACACAAAATGAGCTTAACCTATTACGAACTAACAAAAAATACACAAAATTACACCGATTAACCTAGAGGTCCGGTATTAACTACGCTCTGCTACCAAAATGGTGCGGAAACCCACAACAGACACTAAAATTACACATCAAAATTACCTTAAAATTAACAAAGTCCACTCACAGTTCCATGCCGCTCCCGCCGTCCTGAACGGGATCCATATGATCCGACGGGGCCCGAATCCGGCTCCGGGTCTTCTAGGGTCCCCTAAACACACCCAAACTACCCCAAAGTGCACTTCCCCCTGAAAAATACCTTTTATTCCCGTAGCGGTGTGGTCGACATCCCGGCTAATTGTTTTCCCGAAACAATTAGTTTACGACGCACACACAATTTGCACAATCCACTTAAGTAGAATAATACGGCTCCAAATGCCCTTATTACTACACAAAACTATTTAATTATCAACACACGATAACCTATGATCCAGCCATATTTGCTTTCCAGAGACAAGAGTATAAAAAAAGAACAACTAGTGATGGGGCCATTATGCCACCAAACAAAATTGAATCTCGATAATCGATTCTTCCATAATACAAATCAAAGTTTTATTTCTAACAAAAATAAATGCCTGTTTATTTGCAACAACGTGTATTGACATTCCTCTAATTCTCTTTCTTATATTTACTCGAAAGACGACAAGTTGTCAGTTCCTTTAAGAAATGTAACACCTTTAATACACTTCATTATCATCATCATCATCATCATCAGCCTACACACGTCCACTGCTGGACATAGGCCTCTCCAAGTGCACGCCACCGAGCACGTTCCGCGGATACTATCATCCAGCTCTTGCCAGCCACTTTTATGTACACTTTATCATCAGCTCATTTTATGTCCCCACTGTTGGGGCACGAGCCTTCCCTATGGATGGATAGGGAGAACGAGCCTACGAGAGCCTACGAGAACTACGCGGGCCCAGCGGATTGGTGGTTGTTAACGACTGCTAGTGCAGCCGGGGCCAACGGCTTTACGTGCCTTCCGAAGCACAGAGGAGCTCGAAAATTTAGGTCACCCATCCGATGACCGGCCTTTGCGAAAATTGCTTAACCTTAGCAATCGCAGACCGGGTGCGTTAACCACTGCGCCAACGAGCATCGAGCCATCATCGCTCCTCCTCGATGGCGTGTACATGTACACTTAGTTAGCAATTAAGATTTTGATTTGATTTGATTAGGTATTCAAAGCATAGTGAAGCGTACTTCCTTATATAAATGTTTTTTTTTTAAATAGCGACTATTAGAGTAGCTATTCTTCTAGCAACTTAACTGAAAAGGTAACTTTTTTACAGAAGAAATCAAGTAAATTAATTTTTATTCTTCTGTCATTGCGGCTTATTTCCTTTCAGCTGTTCGCAGACGCCAGTTAGACTTGCAATCTGTACAGTCACTAGTATTAAGACGACAGCTCTATTTGTGAACATTCAAAACGGCTGATCCTTACTGCCGCTGTCATAAGGTCGAATATACGTAGCGCCCGCGATCATTGAGACCGATTAGAAATAAACAGAATCACATTTTAAAAAAATGGTTTTAAGATATGCAGCTACTGAATTACGAACATTGATGTTATCAACGTATTTAAGAGGTTTCCAACCATACAAATTAAGTTATTTCGTTGTAATTTCAACTATAGTAATTTTTAGAGGTGTTTTCGAAATTAATTTTATGATCGAGTCAAGATTATACAATCGTGTATGTGAGCTAGCAAATTCAAGATATAGACATGAATTTACCTCTATCAATATTTCTGATTCGTTAGTCATATTATATAGTCAGACTATTTGACGAACGTTGCAGTGCTTTTTTTCAGTGTTGCCTTAACATGTATATGTCGTGACCGTATCTTAAAATTGATCACTTTATGATGTAGTCGACCATTTCATGAAATGGTTGTATTTCATGGTATGCCCAGCTTAAACTGATCATATCGTTAAAGCGTCAACGTTTGATGATATGCCCTTCCACGTTTGGCCATATCATTAATGAAGGAAATTGTTACTGTTTGGTTAGAATAGAATAGAATATAGAATAGAATATTAATTTTCAAGTAATAATTACAACTCATTTTTGTTAGTAACAATGGTACTTAGAACTATGTTAGTATCGATACATTTCATTATATTTATATAATTGTAATTTATGTTAGGTTAAGTAAATTTTTTTTTTCGAGCGAAGCTAGAGCCAGTCACGGAAGGGGGGAGCGGCATAAGATTGTACAAATCGTTTGTATCGACAAAAAAGTAAACGATATCAGCGCCTCTAACGGTGGGTAATGTCAATTTTTTTACGATATGATCGCTTAAGTTCGACCATTTCTTGAAGTAGCCGCGCGTTTAGTTGCCCATATCCAAAAACGATTTCTTATCATTGATCTGCCCAAACCAGATCATGATGTGGCCAATAGACAGTGAAACATTTCATGAAATGCGACCATTTCATGAAATTCTCGAGCAGAGCAAATCTACGATATGGCTCTTGAAGTCACTTGACTTTTGAATCTTATCCATGGTATTAAGAGTAACATTGTTTACATGTTAATGCTCGTGTACATGTTCTGGGTATCGAACCTTTTGGTAGAAGGCAGGGTCACTAACACTACGCCAGACGGTCGTCTAGCTTCATGATCGAATCGCAATGTGAGACTTAACATAAACATGCTATATGGTAGGTAATACATCGTGTAATACATACATCGCTATCGAATACTTTTAAAAATATTGGACATTTAAAGACAACAGAAAAACAGAATCTACAATACCTATGTAATTACTGTAATGTTAATGAAAACGATATAATAAGCCCGATATTAATAATAGATTAAAATAAAAGTCATAATTTTAATTAAAACGCAAATGTGGTACAAAATGCGAATTGATTACGAGACATTGCTGATATAGCTAGTACGCTAGACCGCTCGCGCTCCTAGATGAAGATGTATATGTTTACTCGTTTTATAATTCGCTATTTAGAATTTTACTTTAATTTAAATATGAAAAGACTTTTAATAGGTTATATATTTCCATTTGATCAATTTAATTTAGTACTACTACTCTGTTTATGCTAAATGTGGCTTCGGGTCACTAATGGCGAGTATGATTTGATATTTTAATGATAAGAATGTGTGGTCATCTTAGTCTGCTCGCCTGCACATGGTATTGCACATTGTAAGTAGTTACACTTTTGTATACAACTCTTCTGCTAAGTTTCTTGCTGGATGCTTCTTAGCAAAATCAACCTTCCGAACCAGCAGCAGCAGTTCCGAATCGCATTATTGTACACACAATAATACTTAAAATATTTAATAAACTTATATTATTTTTTAATATATTTTTGTTTTTTTTTATGTAACTACTTGACGTTTGAATAAAGGATTTTCATTCATTCATTTTATTCATATACTCAAAATTTGTAATTTCGTTGCTTTGTCTGTCCCTATTTGGGATAAGGACGCGAAAGTATAAATGTTTCTATATAATTTAGTACAACACTCGTATTACAAAACTAAATAGTTTCTACTAAGTAATGCATACGATATTACTTTTAAAAGTTATATAGTTACATGACTGTAGAAAACCCAAGTTGCGAGAGTTTTTAAAATCTTTCGCTAGTATTTCACGAGAAAATATCGAATTCCAGCACAATACGACGTTTGTTGTGGCCGTAAATTCATATTTTCCAACATCGAATACCATTTTCTCTGTCCACACATAGAGCTACACAGAAAATAATTTCCAGTACCACAAAGTAAACTGCGTAGCCACAATACACGACGGACATCCAATAAATATTTAATGTGAAATGAGGAATATGTATTCTTTCTAAGTTTAAAAATATAGTTGTGGAAAGCAATCGTTTGTCAAGCTTGAAAATTTTGAAAATAAATCAGACAAGTTACCTAAAAGCGTCGGGCACACCAGTTTGTTATTGGTTCTCGATTCCTAGGGATGTGCTGCCATAAAAACATTTCAATTCGAAATATGTAAATGAAGCCCTAGTTCTGAAGTCCAACTTAAATAAAATGTATGCGAAATTGGAATTTGTGAAGTCCAACTATTGGATCAGTCTGCTTTGAAATTGAAACTGTTCTTAGATATGTATAATACTCGTACAAGAAATTAGTTTTATCATAGTTTAGAAAATCATACACGATGTACCTAGATAAGATTGAGACAAATAATGAGTTTTAATCTGCACTGGGTTCTTCCTATCCATTCATCGGGAGGGCTCGTGCCCCAGCTGTGGGCACATAAAAATAAGCTTGTGATGATGATGAATATAAATTGTACAGTTCATTATACTTTTTAACATAGAGCTAATTCTAGAGTTAGCTTCCATGTTTATGTAAAATTTAGGACTCTACTGAAAAATGGGAAAATATAAAAAAAAAGTTCGCTCTACCACTATGGAAAGGTTTATACTTAGGAAGGTTAAAATTGAGTAAAACTAATTCGCTGATGATTCTTTAAAAAAAATTAAGATTCCTATTTTCTTTTTCAAAAATGAGTTGTACTTATAACTTATTTTGAAAAAGGTAGACTCACTGTATTAACACTAATTATAAAATATTCTCAATTCTATTTCATATCACAAAGACCTTCTTAAGTAAGTAAAGTATCTATAACAACTTCCTTTCCAACCAAAAAAGTCTAAGGTAATAATAACCAAATAAGGTCTTTGCATGAGGAATGTTTTCGGGGAAGTATTTATAAGAAGATTAAGCTTTCAGGCGAATCCCTAAGTTCTTAAATCTAGATAAAAACCTAATCTAACATCGTTACCTCATTGTAATCTCTCAGTACCCAGCCTACAACTTTTAACTTGATAGGGAGAGAATTATGTTTTAAGTAGGATTACAATATAGATTTCCGATTCCAAGGCAATTCGCTCAAAGAACGAACACTAAACAGATGCCTCGTACACTACCTTATAGGTGGCGTGGAAACGTGTGCATTTTATGGAGAATACAGCTCCAGCTAACTTTCGAATGGCTTTTTCTCAGAAATGGTAAATCTTAGAGAAAAATGTATAAGGACATTTTTTGTAGATAAACCTGATCTACAATTTTAGTCTTATCTATTTTATCGTAAAACTAACCGTTTCGCCAAAAAACTCAAAAAACTCATTTTTGCGACCTTTGACCTTGAATAAATATTTTTGCACCCACGGCCACGGGATCAATGGAGACTTTCAGGATTTCATTAGAGTGGTATTATCCCTTACGTGCTTGTAAATTTTTAGCTTGTTGTGAATTAATGCAAAGGTCATGCTATTTTGACCGGGCTAACATAATTGATTTTATTGCATTATTGTTTGTCATGGATTAACTCACGCCTACTTCTATTAGCATTAAAAGCACGATTTTTCTGGAGCATAACTAAAGTCAGTACCTTGTTTAAAAAATGTAATGCTCCTCCCCTCACTAATGCAGACTAGTGTGACAGTATTCAGTAGTAAATCTAGTAGCGCGTCGTGCTATCTGTTGCGACATGTTTGGCAAGCGCACCGAGCTACCAGCCAACTGTGACAATGCCTCCGTATGCTGCTGACGATAGCTTTGGCTCAGATTAGGAGTTGCTTGCCGATGCGGATAATGTCCGCGACCTACTTATTGCTAGCTGAAGAGTATTTATTGCAGCTTGGGACTAAACTGTTTCGAGGCAGTGGCGGTAGCCAAAGTAACATTAAGAAAACGATAACGAAGTTCGAAAAGACTAAAATGTATGGGATTGACATAAGATTGACCACGTGATTTAGCGCGGTTTATGTCAATCCCATACATTTTATTCTTTTCAAACTTCGCTATCGCGTTTTCTTAATGTTACTTTGGCTAAGCCTACTGGTTAGGAAGAATAATGTTAGTGTCGATGTCACTAACACGAAACGTAGGAGAAGGACAAATGTTTGTGGGCTTTGAGGAAAATAAAAATCTTGAGAAACTAATAAGTGTAAGCGGACTTCACCCCGAATCCTTATCAATTGAACAACTGGCTATCGTTTCTACAACTGACGGATCACAAAAATCTTACTAACATTGCGACAAAACATCCCGATGGATCAAAGTGTTACTGGGAGAGGGTAACCTCAGCAGGCCCAACTAAGATAAGATAACATTGCGACAGATTTATAGAATACTAGCTGACCGGCGGACTTCATCGCTTTGACAGTTTCCATGACAACAAAAACAAATCATTCGTCCGCTGAAGAACACCCGTATCCCATGATGGACCTATAGCAGCGCCACCTACTGGGTCCAATTATAAATCTAAATCATTCTCAAATCCGCTTGAACACACACAATTTTTTTTATGTAAATCGTTCCAGCCGTTTAGAAGGAGTTCAATAACATACACACACACAGAAGATTTATATATATAAAGATATGAATTAATGCGGTCACTACTAGGCGGTCTTAAAACAAGTCGTTCCCCCACTAACCAAGCAGAACACAAACATATATACTTACCCCACTGGGAATCGAAGCCAGGAACTCTAGATCTAAAACCGTCAGTCTAATCACTCGAACATAAAGGCGGTAAGACGAAACCTCAGTCACTAGGCATCACTCAACATTTGAATACCTTTGAAGTTAATCGGACATCACAGAGCTATCGCCATTGCATTTCCATTCATTTAACGACAATAGCTTACGATGCATCTTTTGTTACGACATGCCTTTGTCTAATTCGAAAGGTCCTCATACATCTTGAGCTCTACTCCAAAACAAGTCACGAATAGTATTATTAATATTGTAAGCATTAGTTACATCGTCGGCCATAATTTATTGTGGCGATCGTTCATTTCGTATAGCCAGCTAGATAGGTAACTGGAGCAGTTTTTACAGAGCACAAAACTATCATGGGCTCCTCAGCCCTCACGCGAACTGGCAATCACGCCTTTCATGTACTTTTGCTTCTGACTGAATGCACCAAATCGTAATGGTTCGCTCGCAAAACACACCCCTTAATGTGAACAAAACTACGTAGTGTTGTGTTGGGTGTCTTTAGAATACAGATTACATAAGAAATAAAATATAGACAACATTATGCAACCAATTTGATCGTCAAGATTTTTTTTAGTTAAATAATAAAGTAACGCCTCGATGGTCGAGTGGTAAAACGCTTGGCCCGATACCCGAAGGTCCCGGGTTCAATTCCCAGGTCGGGCAAAATGTGTTTCGGATTTTTCGATGCATACCCCGGGTTTGTGATCACCAACCCGCATTTGGGAAGCGTAGTGATTAAGTCAATACCGATCAATTGTAGCGATGCCTTGATTTCAATGATGGAGGCCCAGCCCAGCAGTGGGACAGTATATAAGTAGGTTATTAACTACTACCATAATAAAGTAAGCTCTTGGCTTTCGATTCAACGATTTCCGGAATGCCCGACTATTATTTGCTGACTTTATAACAGATGCGGCTTTCAAGGTTTCTGTCCAATCCTGCTATTTTAAAATATCCACAATGGTGTCTCAATGGCCTGAATGTGACAATTTTCATTAAATTTACATTACCATGATCTCTTAAAGCAGTTTCAAACAAGATGGGTTTCCCTACGCCGCTACACGCGTCTCGTTTTCACAACTGCAATGAAGGCAGCTGGCCAGTTGCCACTGAGACACTATTGTAGACATTGGCCGCTGAAAGGCGATTGTAGTTAAATGTTTTTGTTTTATTTTTATATAATTTTTAACGCAAATTTTGTTGCGAACAAATTACTAAAACACATAAATGGTGTTCTCCCAATTGAACTATCGTGGTTCTAACCAGCCTGCCGAAATTATTCAACACTATTTACTTTTTTACTTTGAAAGCCAAAGGCGCCCATTCAATGTCAACAACTACCGTTATTAACATCCGATCATAATATTTTTACAAATACTAAAGATCAGTAATTTAGAAGTAGGCAAGCTATTTATAAAATGTTTTTGTTTTGTTTATATATTTTTTATATGTATCTATGTATATGTTTTGTGAGTATGTCAGAAAGGTGCAGGTTCAAATCCTGCTCGTGGAAATTTTTTTTCAACATTTGTGTTTTAGCGATTATAGTGTTTAAAAATAGATGCAAAAACTTACATAAATAATTTGTGCACTAATTAAAACGACAAACTTAGTAACCAAGGACTATAGAAGGATATTTGCGTTACTGTATCTACTACTTAACTACTACTAATATTTGCGTTACTGTTACCTTTATAATCTAACTAGCTGACCCGGCTAATTTCGTATCGCTTTGACAGTGTCTATCGTAGACTAATAAAAATGGAAAAAAAAACAATAATGGCATAAACCTCGTATAATCCCTCCTTACGGATTATACGAGGTTTATGCCATTATTGTTTTTTCCTATTCGCGATTCTGCACAAAATGAATTCCACACAGCTGAATTTGATCACATGCGTAATGATTCACAGTCATTATTTCTACGCAATTTTGTTTCTTCCTATTCGCGATTCTGCACAATATGAATTCCACACAACTGAATTTAATCACATGCGTTATTAGGTGTTCCGTTCACATAACTTAAAGCTCGCGACCAAGATCATTTTTACCGCGGGAAAAGCGACTCACGCAGTCTGTTTTTTTTTTAAATTTCTAAACGCGACTATGAAGGAAAGAGATAGTATAGAAGATAGATAGAATAAAAGATTAAGATAGTATCGTGAAGTATAACGCATGTGATTAAATTCAGTTGTGTGGAATTCATATTGTGCAGAATCACGAATAGGAAGAAACAAGATTGCGTAGAAATAATGACTGTGAAGCATTACGCATGTGATCAAATTCAGCTGTGTGGAATTTATTTTGTGCAGAATCGCGAATAGGAAGAAACAATAATGGCATAAACCTCGTATAATCCATCCTTACTTTCTATATATAACATTAACGTGTCACAGTGTTAGTTGCCATATTCCTCCGAAACGGCTCGATCGATTTTCATGAAATCTATATCTACATTCTAATCTTCTATAAATATATATAAAATTCTCGTGTCACATGTGAGTTGCCATACTTCTTCGAAACGGCTCGATAGATTTTTATGAAATTTTCTATGTATATTCGGTAGGTCTGACAATCGGTCGTAATTTTATAATCTTATCTTAAACCCCTAAGTGATAAGGGTGGTCTACTCCAAACATTTTTTTAGTTATTGAATTTTTTTTCAATACAAAATGATTTGATTATTTTGTTGTCGTGGAAACTGTCAAAACGGTACGAAGTCCGCCGGGTCAGCGGGTCAACTAGTAATATTATAAATGTGTCATGTGAGTTTGTTTTTTACGCTTTCACGCAGAAACTACTCAACCCATCACCATGAAACTTTGTACACATATCCTCGAAGGTATTGGGAAGGATATAGGATACCTTTAGTGTTAATAAATATGTTGTTTGGTAAGTGTCATGTGTACCTACTTATAATAAAAGAATAAAAGTTTTTATTAAAAAAAATATAAATATATAATTTTCTTATACAAAATTATATGGTGTTGTTATGTCCCCACTGCTGGGGCACGAGCCTTCCCTATGGATGGATAGGGAGAACAAGCCATAAACCACCACGCGGGCCCAGTGCGGATTGGTGGTTGTTAACGACTGCTAATGCAGCCGGGACCAACGGCTTTACGTGCCTTCTGAAGCACGGAGGAGCTCGAGATAGTACATTTTTGGTCACTCATCCGATGGCCGGCCTTTGCCAAAAATTGCTTAACCTCAGCACTCACAGACCGGGCGCGTTAACCATTACGCCATCGAGCTCTTCGAAAATATTGAGAATATGTGTACAAAAGTTCATGATGATCGGATGAATAATTTACGCTTGAAAGCAAACAAACAAACTTACTTTTACATTTATAATATTAAAGTTAGGATTATAACACCTTCTTTGTACCTATTGGTTATTCAAACGAATGAGTTTTTTTATGATATTAATTTTTAGGACTTTAAATTTTCCATAATTGTTTTGTAAAGTTTTCACCTAAAAATTTTCTGTAGCCCAACAAGTTCTTGTTAGCACTTTTAATATTTTAAGACCATTCGTACACAGGAAATGCAAATCAATTATTGAGTATTGAGTCGCAATTCGCGATTCGCAGTAAGCGCTTCCCCTTTCGCTCGTTGAGGAAAAGATTAATTACAACAGCTGCAATAAATTTGTTTTGGGTCAGATTTTCTTATTCCAATTTCTTGATTCGAGGTCAAGCGAGCTGAGCGTTCGAACTTTTCTTATTTCATTTGTTTGCTTATTAAAACAGTAGGGAGGGTACTAAAGCACTAAAGTTTTTTTGTGACGTTTCTGTTTATTTGCAATCTCGTTTCGCGGTTTCTTTACGGGCTGTTTACATTTTGTCTGTGGTTTGATTAGTTTTGGTTAATAATTCATTGTATATTACCGTTGTCTCTTGACGCCAGCACGAAATGTCATTCACAAGTCTGGTTCTATATCACCGTTCCTTGAGTAATCCTTATGAAATTTTGCAAAGCGCGGGCACTAGTTAGGCACTAAATATGTGTGTAAATTTCATTGCTGTAATATAAGTAGTTTTCGAGAACAGTCATGGGTACGCCAGCTTGATCGTGATGCCAGCGTACACACTAAAAAGGTCTTTATTTCTTAAACTAAAGAGGCAATAATTATTTTGTGTTTGCTGTAATTACGCACTAAAAGAGGGCATAGCAACAAACGTGAGATCGACCATGTGTACGCCACCTTAACGGACACCACTTACGAACCAATAACGTCATATGAGCGCAAATTGTGCTCAAAAGTTAATTAAAGATTTTAATTTTTTAGTGCAAGTTTGTACTTCGGTACATCATTTAACTATATCTAGTTATTTATATACCAAAGCTTCCTCTTAACACGCGAAAAAAGTCTCACTTTAAATTTTATCAGAACACAAACGTTGAACGGTGAGTAGAATCCAACAGAAGCTATCAATTTACAACCTCGAAAAAAAAACACGATCTAATCTTGACAATGACATGTACCACACTTTAGAACTCAACCCTTCACTGATACACAATTGTATCAAAGAGCGGGGGAGACAAATTATGGCTGTTCAGAAACATTGTAAAAACGTACGTCACGACACAAAATAGGGACACTGCAGAAAGCAAGGTTCATACAAACGCGAGCAACGCCTCTCACAGACACGGAATCTCGTTACGATTGCGCTCGGACTGGTTTGAGTTGTCAATTCTGTTGGCTCGAGCGCGGTATGTATTAAGCTTACCCTTTTTTATATTTTTTTTTGAGAGAGATTGCTGATTGCCTCAAACGGGATTTTCAGCATCAGCGGACTTTTTTGGGGGCGGCGAGGTACAGAGTACTCCGACTCGAAGGACCAAAAACTTTGTATAGTTCATACAAGATAAATTGATAAGATGATGATACTGATAAGTTCGGGGATGATAAATTCAACTGCGCAAGTCGAATGCTGTGATTGCACTGAATTTATTACACATATAATTTACATGAATGAACGCGGTACATTCGCAGCGTAAGCATTACGCCAATTGACCTAATAATCAAAATAATAATAATGTGCGGTTCCATTCAGAGTATCTCAAGCCGTGTGAAACGAATCAGCTTCGGAGGTTTTCTAGAGGGAACGGCATCACACACCTAAAAGTGCGTGTCCCCGTTCCCTACTAGATTCTCCGAAGGGTTCAGATCGGATTGGGGTTAGAAGAAGGCAAACGAGGTCACCTGATGGGAAGCAATCACCGCCGCCCATGGACAGCCGCAAAACCAGAGGAATTGCAGATGCGTTGCTGGCCTTTAAGGAAGGAATAGGCTTGTTTCTTGAAGATCCCTAAGTCGTAATGGTCCGGAAATACCGCCGCTGAGAGCTGGTTCCACAGCAGTGTAGTTCGTGGTAATAAATTACGTGAAAAACGCACAGTAGTAGACCGTCCGTCCGTCAAGATGGTGTGGATGGGAAGACAGTCGATTGCGTGTAGTGCGGTGAAGAAAATCAGCGGCAGGGATCAAACCGAACAATTCCTCAGAGCACTCCCCATGATAAAGGCGATCATATATACAGAGAGACGCAACGTCTCTACAAAGGGCCAGTGGATCGAGCCGACCAAAGGTTACCACGTAGTCGACAACTCGAGCATCTCGTTCTACCTACCTTCTGGGGCTCTCCTTATTTTGTGTGCTACGACAACTTCGCGGAGGCCAAATAATGGCGTATGGGAACGTATGTGACGTAATTTATGTGTAAAAGTTTCTCTTAAAAACTTTGTACCGTGCTTTCCCTAACATCGGGCGTTTCAAGTGGCCCCGCCTGATACCGCTGTATCATTACCGGCCGGGGTTTTAAAACGATCGGCACTTACCTTTTTTGTTTTGCATTTTATTTCTTGAGTGCTCCCTGAAGATTCTTTGAAGGTCTCAACGTTTGTGACTTTTAGCAGCGCTGCGGAGTAATAAGGTATAGTGTTTAGGCGAAGCACTGTACAGATGTATGTATGAGTGGTTTTTTTGGTAAGTATGTTACAACGGGAGCGCGTTTCCTTCATCTCGTCTAACGGTATGTGGCGTATTTCGCACTTCAACAGGAGTTTTTAACCTTTGAAGATCTTATTGTTACAACAATGCCATTGACATTGTTGTTTGGGTGAGAGACTTAGATGATATGGATCACCATATTATCTACGTTTTGCTAGCTACAATAATAAATAATTAATAAATAAACTTTCATACACTCACACCAATTATCTAGCCCAAGAGAAGCTTCGTTATGAAAAGCGTTAAATGGTTACTAGACAACGGATAAACATACTTAAAATACTTAAATACATACTTATTATACATAGAAAGCACCCAGACCCGAGACAATTTAGAAAAACAATAATTTCTAAATTGACCCGACCAGGGATCGAACCAGTGGCGGTAGGCAAAGTAACATTAAAAGAAAACTATAGCGAAGTTCGAAAAGAATTAAATGTATGGGATTGACATAAGATTGACCACGTGGTTTAGCGCGGCTTATGTAAATCCCGTACATTTTATTCTTTTCGAACTTCGCTATCGTTTTCTTACCGCCACTGGTTCGATCCCTGGTCGGGTCAATTTAGAATTTATTGTTTTTCTAAATTGTCTCGGGTCTGGATCTACAGGGACCTCAGAGATGGCGACACCATGAAAACCGGTGTACAAACCACTCGACCATGTAGGTCGTCAGACAATGCTTGCCAAGTAGACTTAGAACAATCCCTAACGCGGACCACACCAAGTGCAAGGGCAAGGGCTACCCTTCTGGACACACAGCTTCTGTGTCTATGAAAACTTGTGTTCTGTTGTGGTAATGGCAATGGTGACTAATTAAGCGTTAAGTGTTTTTGAATGTGAACAAAACGGTGCGACGTCACCTTGCATATCCTCTTATGAAGTCTATGTAAGAGCTCAGTAATGTTGCACATGTTTACTGGAACTCAACATTGCTATCATATACTATCATCTTTCATAAAACCATGAAATGCTTTAAAAATATCTCCCTACCTTTGACAGTGGCTAAACGTGGGACCACACGATGCCATTAACAAAAAAGAAGAGAAAAAGAACAAGTAACTAATGACAATGTCAAAGTAAATGAAGTGCGTTAACGCCGAACAATTACAAAGTACCTAACCGTCGTCGCTCGGAGTCTGTCAAAAGTTTTTAATGAGCCGAACGAAACATTGAACGGTTTCGCCCCTTACACGCCGCACTAACTCCAAGTTCTCGTCCATCATAAGATATAGATTGGGCAAACAAAGGTTTCTGCGGTGCGAATTCGTCCCAAACTCTTACTAAGACTTTTGCTTTGTAATCAATTATAAATTTTACTTGGCTTTTGGTTCTGGCACAAATGTTCATCTGTCTGTTCATCCACGCAATACCTACGCGATTTAAAAAAAACATCATTTTATGGAATGTTAAAAAACCCAAATGTTGAAAAAATATCCACGAGTAGGATTTGAACCTGCATCCTTCTGACAAATTATATAAACAAAACAAAAACAATTTATTGAATGTGCTACTTTAGACTAGTTAGTAAATAAGGACTTTTAAATCATATAAAAACAAAAATGTAACAGGAACACCTATATTATATAACACTCGTATTTTTTTTATTCCTTTCCGACTAGGAGTCGAAGTGGTCGCCATGCCCGAAATCGGTCAGATCAATCGATCATCATTACAATATAGTTACAAGATAAAATTTTACTAGAAAAAATCAACCAGCATCTTTTGGATCATCAACCTTTGGATTACCGGTCCAATGCTCTGACCGCTGAGCTACCGAGACCCCAGAAGCCTCGTTGAATTTTTCTAGTACTTTGTGTTTTATGCTGCAAGCCAGCGAACGGTATTACGTCACTGTAAACTTACTACCCTCACAGTTGAAAGAAATACTTTTGCAAGTTTTACAATCGATAAAGACGTCGTTCTTTTTATGAATGTATAAATATGTAAAAAAACCCTGTCCGATCGCTAAGGGGTACATAAGTATACAAATAAGAATTAAAAAAAAATTAAAAAAAACAATATTATTCATGAAAATAAAAGAGTTATCGTAATTTAAACCGCAAGGTTTTTGTACCGAAATTGCTCAAATTACCCCAAAATCTAGCTAATTTTATTAATTGTGACCACACCATCATCAATGGCGGCGGCGCGCCAAAGGTGTGACCTACCGAAGTGCCGACAAAAGTATTGCCATGTAAGTTTTGTCATATAACAAAATTTTTATCGGGGTAATTTTTTTTCACAATTTAAAATAATTACCTAAATAGAACTGAATCTCGATACACCTTGACGGATCGAACAGGGTTTTTTTTACATATTGTAATAGTTACAAGAAAAAAATTTTACTAAAATAAAATCAAACAGTCTCAGGGAGCCAATTTTTTTTACCTTTCAACATTCATTTATTTTTATTTATAATACTCGTGTAGTTATGTTTGACTGATTGATTAAATACAAAATATCATGAATCCTATACCTATAAACTATAAATTTAATTTAAATATTGTAAATGTAAATTAATTAATTTAAAATATGTTGTTACACACAATCGTTCATTTTGCGTAGGATGTGAAATTGGCTTCTTACAGAGATGCTTTTGATGTGCTACAACATGAGGTTCTTCAAGAATTATGTAATTAAGGTTGCAGAAGTCCATGCGAAGACCTCTTTCCATCACGCGGCTCGCCTGCTCGTATTTCATCTTAATGAATTACATATATAAAAAAACACACCACGAACACAACAGACACTACTGTATGTATGTACTTAAGTTTTACATACAAAGTAACAAAGCCTATAACATGCCAGATAACCTCAATCAGGTTTCACTAGCTCTTTTTTCTAAGAAAACATTTTTAATATACCCCTTTCCTACAGTTTGTGCAGCAAAGTTGCAATTTTCATGCCGGCAAGATTTCCTCACGCGAAGGCTACACTCTGTAGGTGATGGAATCATAACGTTTCCACTCCACTCCCGTTTTGTACGGTCGAGCGAATACAAAGGGCGGGCGCTAGCGTGCGCGGTACTCGCGTTACTCGCGACCTGTGATATTTTATACTACGTCCTAATGATCTCGTGAACTGGTTGTCACTGTAAGTCTAGAACTACAGATATTCGAAGCACATAGGAAACCAAACATTGATTTTATTTTGTGCATTAAAGTATTATACTTACTGGTTGACTGATGACTAATTGAATGGAAGGATCAAAGATCATCATCATCTCCATCATCTATGCCTATAAACGAACAGCCGGGATTAACGGCGGCTCCTTTTGATGCACGAAAGCGCATGAGATATTTTATTCGGTGACTCAGTGTCGCGAAAGTTGATTATCTTTGAGTACTGCAGCCCCGTTCTTTTGAACCGCCATCGAGCTTCTATCTATGCATTTTCTTAGTGAACTAGAGACCTTAATATATAATTAATAAGATATTATTATGATTAGACAATGTATTGATAAAAAAATAATTTAAAAATTTTTGCTACCACATATAAATCACTTGATATTTGTAACTCGTTCCTAAGCTCCACGGGAAGCATCCGTCACTGGTTCGCATACATTTGAGCCTCATTATTTCAGCCCAAGTCCGCTTCCTTCCACCGAATAAATGTTATTAAAAAGTTAAAGTAATATTTTTAAAAGGTTAAGCGTCGCTGCGCGTGTGCAATTAAGATTTACACTATGTTTATGAAATGCATTTCCCCTCTTTGACTGTTTAACTTCTTGCGTAGTGGGTTTTAATCACTCTGCGTGCTATTTAAAATATTACTTTTTGAAACTATGTTCGTATTTTTAATGTTACTTTTAGGTAACATTAAAAATACAAGGTATAATAATGTTTATTTATAATTTTTCCGCTAAGAAGCAAGAGTACATGCATACATTGTCAGTAGATGAAATAATCTGTAGTATACAAATTCTTTAATTGATTGACGGCATTAGATATAGATAGATAGCTAAAAAACTTTATTCGGACACTATAGACCACACACGCACGCACAACAGCACATACAATATACAATCGTAAAATAACAGCAATTACACTAAAAACAAACATAATTTCATAACACAGTAAAAAAAACTTTTATCTACACTAATGTTGTAACATTCTACTTATGTTTCCAATACTTGACTTATAATTACTACTGTTATAGCGCAGACAACAAAACACTCAATTTAAGCAATTTCACATGATGGTATAATATCCACATCGATATCGTAAAATCTCATTATAACATCAATAAAACGCGACCAATTAACCTGGCGAGCCTTATGTCAAAATCCTCATACAAGTTGTATAAAATTTTGATATTAGGCTGGCTTTTGAAAACAGTTGGGTTATACGTGAAAACTTCGTCGAAACTACTAAACTTACATACACAAAACTCTTTGGTAAGATCTTGTGCCAATTAAATAAAAAAAGAACAGCGCGCGCTCGCTCCTGATTGGCCCTGCGCGCGCAGCTGCGCTCTCATTGGTTAGATTTTAATGGCGGCAAGTTCACTGTGACAATACACGTACGCGTGAATTTAATGTTTCGCAATGTGTTTTGTTTTTAAAATACAAATTAAAAGTTAAAAATGGACAGCGACGATGATATTTGTACGCCTCCGGATATTCTAGAATTGGCAACAAAAGTAACTCACAATCTTTTACCAGAAAAATCTAGAAAATTATATGAAAATCTTGTTGTTTGACTAATTGCATTAGTGAAGATAAAGTAGTGTATGCAACTGCATATAACACGGGTATTAAAACACTCGTTACTATTATGAAACTCGCTGCGCTCGTTTCATAAACTCACACTCGTATTTTAATACCCTTCATTATATGACAGTTGCATAAACTACTATAATGTGGCCATGAGCATTGGCCTTGACCGTATAGTAACAGATAATAGAAAATTAATAAATAAAGACTTTTTAATATAAAATCTGTTTACAGTGGCGTATTTTAAGGTTCTGCGCCCTGGGGCTGTAAGGTTTGCCGCCCCATAAATTAACGGAAAAAGCAAAAACTTTTAATTATAAGATAAATCCAGAGTATGTTGATGTGGACTGAGAATGATGATAATAAATGAAAAACTAAAAAGGCCATACAAAGAAATAAACACCATTTTTTTTTTCGATGGACAGATTGATTTACAAATTCTTCAATGATACTGTCATACATAATGAACGGATTTTGTCAAGTCAGCTTCTATATAAGAATAGATAAACTGTTTGAATGTTCTTCGCTTAAATTATCTACGTTCCCGTTGAACGTAGATAATTTTAAGGGTTCCGTACCCAAAGGGTAAAAGGAACCCTATTACTTAGACTCCGCTGTCCGTCCGTCCGTCTGTCCGTCTGTCACCAGTCTGTATCACATTAAAATAGATAAGGATATAATAATATGTAGGTAAAATGCAAAGTAAAATAATTAAAAAAATATAACAAGTGTGCTGCCTACATATATGATTTAAGAAGATATTCTGCCTAATTTTTCTAACACACGTCTGCACATCAAAATTCAAAAAAAAAAATTCAAAATTCAAAATCATTTATTCAGTTTAGGCTACAAATAGCTCTTATGAACGTCATTTTAAGCCATCGGTTCGTAAGTCTATCTACTCTGGGCGGGAGATCTTGTACTGAGAAGAACCGGCAAGAAACTCAGCAAGTGTCCAGCTCTTTTCTCCCTTACAGCGTCATAAATATTGGAAAAAGCCCTATCATAAAGGACACTTTCCATCACAAATAAAAACACAAAATGTAAAGGACAATCACAACATGTAAAAAAACACAAAAAATAAAAAATAACTAAATAAAATATTTAAGTCAGCAAAAACATAATTTACCAGTTTAATTTTTTACAATATCATACAGTACTAGTAAAAGTCAAAAAAAACTATAGTTAATAATAATAAAAATAAAACTAATTGTAATGTTCAATGCAACGCTATTTTGTTATCTGCAGGACACTATTTATAAGTAGTATTATGTATATGTTTTTTATTATAGCCAGGCTGTTTTATCTTCTAAATATTCTTTGACTGTATAATAACCTTTTTTTAATAAAGAAGACTTTACATGTTTTTTAAACTTATCTAAAGGTAAATCTAGTACAGTATTTGGTATTTTATTGTAATAGTGTATACCTTGCCCCAAGAAAGAACCAAGCACCTTCTGTAACCTGAACAGTGGCATTGCAAGTTTTGACTTATTTCTAGTATTAAAATTGTGTACATCACTGTGTTTAGCAAATGAATTGATATTATAACGTACAAGAACTATACAATTATAAATAAATTGAGACGCCACTGTCAAGACATCAATTTCTTTAAAAAGATTTCTTAAAGAAGTTCGTGAACCTAGTCTATAGATTGCTCTTACTGCTCGTTTCTGTAAAATGAATATAGTTTCAATATCAGCCGCTGTTCCCCACAGTAAGAGGCCATACGACATGACACTATGAAAATAACTAAAGTAAACTGTTCTAGCAGTTTCAACGTCTGTTAACTGCCTTATTTTTCTAATGGCATAAGCAGCAGAACTGAGTTTGCCGGCCAATTTCGAAATGTGAGGATTCCATTGAAGTTTTGAGTCAAGGGTTATACCTAAGAAAACTGTTGAGTCTACCAAATCTAATCGATCACCGTTTATTCTTATATCAGTTGGTTCATTTTTGACATTTGGTAATTTAAAATTAATACATTTTGTTTTTTTAGCATTAAGCTGCAAATTATTAATAGTAAACCAACTGAGTACATCAGAGAGTGCTTTGTTTACATCGTCGTAATTATTCTTACACCTACTTACATTAAAAATGAGTGAAGTATCATCTGCAAATAATACGATTTCACAGAAGTTCTCTACAAAGAATGGCAAGTCATTAATATAAATCAAAAACAGAAAAGGACCAAGAATGGACCCTTGTGGAACTCCCATTTTTACATGAGAACCAGATGATTTAGTTCCATTAATATCGACAGTTTGTGTTCGAGAGCTAAGATACGACTGAATTAAATTTAGTGCAAAATCTTTGAGACCGTAGAAATTTAGCTTCATCACCAGAGTTTTGTGCTCAACGCAATCGAAAGCTTTGGACAAGTCGCAAAACACTCCAAGGGCGTTTTGAGACTTCTCCCAGGCATCAAATATATGTTTTAATAGAGCAACACCTGCATCAGTAGTAGAACGACCCTTTGTAAATCCATATTGTTTATTATGTAAAAGGTTGTTTATGTTAAAATACGACATCAACTGTTCCAATATAACTTTTTCATAAATTTTGCTTAGAGTTGGTAGTATTGAAATGGGTCGATAGTTACTGGGGTCTTCTTTGTTTCCCGATTTGAACAAAGGTATGACCTTACTAAACTTCATAAGATCGGGAAAGATACCTTTATTCACACAGTTATTAAAAATTTCAGCAAGATATGGTGCAATAGAATGAATAATATTCTTAATTACTTTTATAGAGATGCCCATCAACCAACCACAAACTGTCAACTGTCATCAACCAACCACAAACTGTCCTCCAACAACAGCCTCAACAAACCCCAACAGACTTTGAACTTTATATCTATGACATACTAGTTGTCGCCCGAGAGAGACTACACTATCCCACAGGAATCTGTTACCGAAATAAAAAGTATCCTATGCCCTAGTCATAGTCATGGTCTATCTATTTGCAAAGTTTCATCCAAATCCGTTCGGCCGTTCTCGAGTTTTGCGCTTAGCAACATTCATTTTTATTTTTATATAGAGAAGACTATACTATCCCACAGGAACCTGTTACCGGGATTAAAAGTATCTTATGCCCTAGTCCTGGTCATGGTCTATCTATGTGCAAAGTTTCATCCAAATCCGTTAGGCCGTTCTCGAGTTCTGCGCTTAGCAACATTCATTTTTATTTATATAGATGGTTGAACATTTATTAAAAAAAATCTGATAGTTTTGAATAGTCTGATGTCCAGGCGTCTGTACGTTATCTTGATAGTTATAGGAATTAGTGACTTCACACAAAAAGGTATTGCAGTTGGGTTCAGTAGCTCTACATTTTCCATAAACAACGTCCACCGTTTGTCCAGAAACGAGAAATTAAAAAAAAACAACTTGGTTATCTCAAAAGTGTGAATTGAAACATAATTCCTTCGAACGAAACGGAAAGGAGGTTCGATCTCGGGTCAATACCATAAACTTTTCGAGTTATCGCCTGCGTAACCTAACAAACTCGGCGCGTTCAGTTCAAATCAGATATTTTTGTGCAACACCAATAAGGGTGCGGTGCCAGTAAGAGCTGTTAACTAGTATTAGGTCCATTCAACGAGTTGTGAAGAACCAACTTACGTCGGCAAGGTAAGGTATAATTTTGCTCCTATAACTGTCCTCACAACATCTGGAGCTGGACTCTGCTTCTGCTTAACATCTGGTGTAGCGGAGTCATTTAACAACCTTATTTACTGGAGAAAACGCCTTGCGCGTATTTCTGCATTTCTACGGGGAGACGCAGTTGTTTATGTGGGACTCTCTCGAACCTCTATCGCTCCTAGCTACTAGTTTATCGCTATCAATGGGACCGCGCACTAATTCCGGGTGCCGAATTCACGGCGGGAAAGGAGGGGACTTCCAAAAAGAGCCTGATTGGGGTAACGAACTTTCTAGAATAGTAATTAGGACCCCCTCCCTCTCATCCCTCCCCATCTTGAAACTGTAAGATTTTCATAACTGGGTAACTTTGAATTTGTTCCTCCGAAGCGTTATACAGTTTGTGAGTCTACTGGCGGGTCGGCTTTGTTATCCTAAGATAACAGGTAACGTAGATAATTAAGTGAAGAAATAAAAAAGTGGGTAATTTAAAAATAGGGAAGATAGAAGCTGGAGCGGGCGAGATCGAGTCGAGTCGAGGATTCCATGACTATACAAACTCCTTTTCTTTATACAACAAATACCAATCGCTAAGTGACGACTGGCTTTCTTGGAATTCCTTACCCTTTCCACTGATAAGGTAATATATAGATATATATAATATCAGGTCCTTACCTATGAAATTTACGTTTTTTTCTCACATATTAAAAGGTCTAAAAATTCTCAAAGTCAATACCGGTTGTTAATATTATTATACACCTTAATTAAGGATTAGGTTACTTAGGCTTCAGTAATAACAATGATTATTAATTTTGTGTCTATATCGCCCAATATTTTTTTTTAATTGACTTCTTTTTATGTTCGCGGAATTGTTTTTTTGTTTCATTGTAGCTTTGAAGGGACTTGGGTTTTTTTGGGTTGGGTAACATAGTGATATCTTGGGTTACATAGTGATATCCTGGAGGATTTAGAACATTCAGGCTCCGCCAGAATACCAGCCAGGCTCCGCCAGAATACCAGCCAAACTCCGCCAGAATACCAGCGTTGTTGCGATACGCTTCGTTCGCAACAACAAAATCTGAGGCGGGGTCCTGATCGACCTTTTGTTTGTTTTTATTCTTATTTTTTATGTATATTAGTGTGTGTGGTCAATTAATGTTTCTCTCTCTCACTCTCTCTCTCTCTCATTTAGAAATTTAGAAACATTTAGAACATTTATTAGCCTTTCCATCAACCAAACCGATTGCAATAACATGTATGCCACGCGGTAAATCGAATACGGGACCACTGAGTCTGATACCGGTAGTTCAACCGCTAGATCTTAGATACGGTCATTGATTATAATTATATTTGTTAATTCAATTTCTTAAACGCCTCGGTGGCCAAGTGGCAGAACGCTTGGCTCGATACCCGATCCCGGGTTCAATTCCCATTTTTTTTTTGAGAGAGATTGCTGATTTCTTTAAACGGCATTTTCAGCGTCACCGGGCTTTTTTGGGAGCGGCAAGGTACGTAACGGGTACCTCAAGGCGTGTTGAAACGAATCACCTTCGGAGGTTTTCTATAGGGAGCGGCATCACACACTTAAAAGCGCGTGTCTCCGTGCCCTACTAGATTCTCCGAAGGGTTCGGATCGGATCGGGTTCAATTCCCAGGTCGGGCAAAGGTGTTTCGGATTTTTCTTTTATAGCCCGGGTTTGTGATCGCCAACTCGCACTTGACAAGCGTGGTGATTAAGCCATTACACACCAATGGTAGTCTTAATCACCAGGTAGTGATGACTTGATTTCAATGAGCCCTTTAGTAGGACAGATATAGGCTATTTACTTTTTACTATTACTACTAGATTTCTAAATTAGGAAGATTAGAAAGCTAAAGATCAAATGAAAAACTATACATACCTTTTTCTTTTTTGACGACCTCCATGGTCGAGTGGTTTGTATACCGGTTTTCATGGTGTCGCCATCTCTGAGGTCCCGGGTTCGATCCTCGGTCGGGTCAATTTAGAAATTTATTGTTTTTCCAAATTGTCTTGGGTCTGGGTGTTTTCTATGATAATAAGTATGTATTTAAGTATTTTAATTATTTTTATCCGTTGTCTAGTAACCATTTAACGAGTTTCATAACGAAGCTTCTCTTGGGCTAGATAATCGGTGTGACTATAGGAAAGTTTTTTTTTTTCTTCAATAAATTACACGCCGACTCGTGCTAGGAACTAGACTATTCTGAAACTCAATGCATAATTGAACTTTTTAATAAGACCTCTATTGTCTGGTGTATAAGGTTTAGAGTAGAAATGTTATTAAGATTATTAAATCTTAATATTTGTAAAGAAAGAAAGTTTCTTAATGAAAATAGCTGTGTTAATTAAAGCTAATGTAAGTCATGGTAAACTAAAACGTAAAAGACTTTCTCTCGGAGTAAAGTTTCAAAAATTTAAGCGAACATGTAAAAGTGAAATGTACTCCTCCTGCTACCTGAACTTCCAGCTAGATTTCAGCAAAAAGTCTGAAAGAAACTCTATGTACGTGATCAGGGTGCTTTTAAATAGGTAGAGACTTTTGCCTACTCTCAATTACTTTTTAAACTATTTTGTTTAACAAAATTTTGTCTTGAAACTAAAATTTAAAAACCACCGTCAAATTTTTCGAAGCGTGTCGTTAGCCGAATAAACGGGTTGAATACGAGAAACTCATGGTTAAGTAAGTAACTATTTTAAATATGGAAACATTTTTTTCACTCCTTACGGTTAAGGCCTAGCCTTAACATCAGGTAAGGTAAAGTTCCTGATGTTAAGTGATGATAAGGACGAAGAAGGAAGCGCATTTTACCCAAAATCCTGAACTACTGAGGCATTGGCTATCTTATCTATGTCTTCCGACAATGCTACCAATATTAATAATGCTGCCAAGATGAGCAAACATGTATTAATTAACACTAAAGCCATACATAAAAAAGAATGGCTGATTAATAGATTACAAAATCGTATATCAAGCAACATGTAGCCGAAAGCAGGGCAAAAACTTAACATGTCTCAAGGCGTCCATTCCGAACAAAAAGGCTTCCTTTCGCCGTCTGAGGGAAATTCAATAAGAGCGAATTTCCCCTGATTTACGACCACTATTTCCTCGTTAAGAGTTCAGTCGCTCGAGGTGAGGCGCTATTGTAAAGACAATTCAACGTGTAGAAAAATATGCTTTAAGATACTCTATTGTTGCTGCGTTTGTTTTGATGTACCTACTCCTTTTCCTTATACGCTTTGTTACACGATTCAGAGTACAATTGAACTGGTATTAGTGTCACTAGTATTACGATTATCTAAAGACTTATAGTTTGTTTGGACAATATATTGTTTGCAGATGTTAGCTGTGCTCTTGATTGGAACACGGAATATCGCTGCAGATGATAATCACTGAGATACGCCGTGTACTGGACTAGACAGGCTATGGCAGAAGTTGTCAAAATATTTAATTACGTTTGTTATTCTGCTCAATATCATTTAAGGACACAAAAGCGAACAAACTACAACCAGTAACCAGTAAGTACATCAAGTTTGAAACATCGTAACTTAACAAAATATAATTAAAAAAGCTAAATAAATAAAATAATAAAATAAAATAATATAATAAAAGCTGCCAGTATTTTCGGAACCTCGGGACTCCTTTTAATATTAGGTCCTTACCTATGAAATTGACGTTTTGTATGAAGATTTTTCATTATATTATATTTTTCATACTAACGTTTTTTTAATTTTCTTAGCATCTATTTATGTTATCACTATAAAAATTGTAGAATAGTGTGTTTGTTTCACTAGCTAAATATAGCAGACATTAAAAAGAAAAAAAAATCAAGACTCTTTAAAGCTACAATGTAACAAAAGGTCAATTCCGCGAACAAAAAAAGAAGTCAATTTAAAAAAAAAATTGGGCGATAAAGACACAAAATGAATAATCATTGTTATTACTGAAGCCTAAGTAACATAGTCCTAATTAAATTTGTATAATAATATTAACCACCGGTATTAACTTTTTGAAGTAATACACCTATTAATAAGTGAGAAAAAAACCTCAATTTCATAGGTAAGGACCTATTAATATATTTTAATTATTATATTATATATTTTTTTAAGGTTTTTAGTTATAGGTACTATCAAAGGTAATTTTGATATGTCAAATGTCTTCTAATGAGTATTTACTGCATTAAAAAATAACAAAATGTCCTTTTTGTAAAGTTTTTTTTAGTTATGAAAAATAATGTTATAAGAAAATTTGCTTTTATTTTTTTATCTGTTGATAAATTAATGGACTGGCATAAAACCACACTCAAAAATGATGATTGATGATGATTCATGACTTTTTCATTGTCTTTTATTCTATAATAGTGGCCGCTCGCGATTTCGCGTGGTTCCCGTTCCCGTAGGAATATCTGGGTAAAAAGTATCCTATGTGTTATTCCCGGTTATAAACTATCTGTATGCCGAATTTCATCCAAATCCATTCAGTAGTTTTTACGTGAAAGAGTAACCAACATCCATACTTACAAACTTTCGCGTTTATAATATTAATAAGATAACAATAAAGAAGAAAGTAAACCTGTTAATTAAACCTATTCGCTAACAGAATCTGAATACAACACTACAGAAAACACAACCGCGACAAATTACCAGGTTCGAACAATATCATCCCCTTCCAGAATCTCCAAGTACTGTACTAAAACTTGAAATGAAACGTTGTTGATATTTACCTATAGTTTGCGGCAATAAAGTAATTTACGAGTAGCTGACGTCGCGGCGGCGAGGCGTCGTCCCTGCCAAGGCGGACCGTCATGAATATCAACAAGGAAGGGCGCCGTCATGGGGCCTTTATGAAGCGAAACTTGGGCGCGATAGCCGCTCGATGGCGTGTGGTACAAGCCACTAGAGAGAGTGAACGCTACATCATGTGTGTTTGCCAATAGGAAAAATAGAATTGCGTATAGTGAGTAATACGTCATATTCTTTGGTAGTGCATACTCTTTGGTAGCTTTACACTACGTATAATAGGTGAATATGACGCTCGGTCTGTGGAAACTTTCGTCGGTCATCGGATGAGTGAAAAATATATCATCTCAAGCTCTTCCTTGATTTGGAAGGCACGTAAAGCCGTTGGTGCCGGCTGTATTAGCAGTAGTTAACAACTACCAATCTGCCTATTGATCGCGTGGTTGTGTATGATCTGAAAACAAAAATCTACGGTTGGTACCACAGTTGGTATCATCACCATATCATTTTAGTTGTCCCCACTGCAGGGGCACAGTCCTTTTCTATGGATGAAAACAACAAAAGAAGAATGAGCCATAAACCACTATCCAGGCCCAGTACAGATTGGTTGGTGGTTGAAAAGTAAATACATAAAATCTATAAACACACTCTTAATTCATCATCTCATCATTATCAGAGTATTGATTTGAGTTTTGTACACAATAGAGTTTTAATTTTTAGAGCACTGATTAGTGCTCGCTGCTTATGAGTGGTTAACATATAAGATATGTTAGTATATACTGTATAAACATACTTGTTCCTAATATGCTTATCTATGTAACTAATTCGCTACGTTAATAAAACAAAAAAAAAACTACGTTAATAATTACTATATATCTTGTTACTTGTACCAAACACAGATCTGGCCTAACGTAATCTATTAAAAATTCCAGAAAGTCACCAATTTTTTGTCCATTATTACAATGAAATCTATTGGCAGGCGTTCAGAAATCATGAGTATTGAAAATAGATTCATAATCTTTCTTTAATAAAATCTTGTAATGAATTCACGTTCAATATCCTGCAGAAAAACTTAGGTGACTATTATTAAATCGTCTCTACAAATAGGATTTATAAATTATCAATGACTGAGTGACTGAGTGAATGACTGAGTGAATTCGCCAGAACAAGAACACACGCCTACACATCAGACTGCCACAAACAGTCATATTCCCTCAATAAACTTTGAACATTATGTATGTGGCATATGGTTGAACATTTATTGAAGATATTTGACAGTTCTGGATACTAGGTTGATGTGCAGACGTCTCTGTACATTATTTCTTACTAGCGGCCGCTCGCGGTTTCACCCGCGTGGTTCCCGTTCCCGTGGGAATATCTGGGTAAAAAGTATCCTATGTGTTATTCATAAACTATCTGTATGCCGAATTTCATCCAAATCCATCCATCCGTTGCAGCGTGAAGAAGCAACAAATATACGAACATTCGCATTTATAATATTAGTAGGATTATAGTCCTGTGTCGTGTATTTCATATTTGTCATTAAAGGTCTTTAAACTTCTTTTATTAGCGACTATTATTTGTGGTATATTACCGGCACTTACGCTACAAGATCTACTAGAATATTAATGAAGTAATAAGGGCTAGTGCCTTCGAGCCAATTAACCGGCAACATTACTGATGCAGCGCCTTTAAATTATGAACCACTTATTGGCACGTCTGGATAGCTTGATTAATAAAATTGTATGAAATACAACACCTGTTCAGATTACATTAAGTCTTTATTAGCTGGTTATGCAGTGGCTATCAAGATGAGTCATAGGTACTGTAAGGAGTTTAGATGTAGCTCATAGCAAAAGTAGGTTTTATTTATTTGTATGTAAACCTTTTTAGTCTAGATGATTATTTGAATCATCGATAAGTAATTAAAAAGGTTTGCAACGGTTTCACACAGTCGCGGACAGTAAGAGTCAGAAGCTAGACAGCCCGGCTAAGAGCCAAGGTGCTCGGAGATCGTGTTATAACATTATGTAATTTATCAGTTTGAAGAATACACGCAGTTAAAACGAAAAGCGTGTTATCATTAAATCCCCATTCCCCACAGTACCTACTAGGGTCGTGTGTAAGGTGATCAATACTGTAGTGTTTATGTGTGTGTTATTCGTTATCTGTAATGGATTTTTAAATAAGAAGTCCTATCTTTGCAAGTTAAACAACTTTCGCGTGTTACAGAATGGGCAATCGAAACTAAAAAATAATATTAGGTAATTAATAAATATTAGACAACATCACATACATTGTTCTGATTCCAAGGTAAGTAGCTAAGCACTCATTTTATGGAAATAAGAAACAACAACGGCGACGGTACCACAACCACCCAGACCCTAATATCGAAAAGTTCGTTTTCGACGTTGACCCGACCGGGAATCGAACCCGAGACCTCAGAGTTAGCGCCTCCCAAAGTCAGCCAGTGTAAGCCACTCGGCTACGGAGGGCGTCAAAACTAACTAACGATCTTTTTATTAATTTCTTAATAAAAGGTTATTGTTAATACGCTAATTATAAACATATAAACACATACTTATGAACATACTCCTTCAAGAGTTTGTCGCTTGTATTTTTCTATGACAACAGAAATTAAAGTTTTGAAAATTACATTTGAACATTTAACAAGTTCAAAAGCATAGATTACGAACAAGTCACAAGAGACACATTCCTTCGCACTTCCATTTTCCCACCCTTTCATATTTCATTTCCTTTCAATAGCAAAGCAATATACAATAAAAAAGCAGTCTGATTTCATACCGAGCCTGCCGAGAAGCCTTAAGTTTTATAAAAAGAAAGCTTTTCATAGTATTGTTGCCCCGTGTAGCATTAAGCATAGAAATAAAAGAGAATAAGTAATTCAACAATGAAAGCTCCATTCAGGTGTTAATGGCATTTTGTGTTTACGTGCAACGGGGCCCGCTGACGAATTAAAATCCTTGGGTAATTCCGCGAAAGAATATCGTGGATCAGCATTAAAAATATTTGATTAGGCACTTACAGACATTTTGTCAGTACTTTGAGGAGTACTTTGCAATCAGCAGTGTAGTTACCTGAAGCTGCAAAATGTGCTGAATGGGTTTCTATCTAATAACGATAACATCCTACTAATATTATAAATGCAAAAGTTTGTGTGTATGTTCGTATATTTGTTGCTTCTTCACGCTGCAACGGATGGATGGATTTGGATGAAATTCGGCATACAGATAATTTGAAACCTGGAATAACACATAGGATACTTTTTATCCAGATATTCCCACGGTAACGGGAACCACGCGGGTGAAACCGCGAGCGGCCGCTAGTTTATTATAAATAACACTTATACTAACTTACTATCCTGGCGCTGTTAGTCCCAAGTGAGTTTTGGCCTCTGATACAAAACGGTGCCACTGATCCCGGTTCTGAACTGCTTCCAGCCAGTTGTCTACGTGAAGCTTTTCTAGGTCCTTAAGAACTTCGTGACTTTTTACGAATCTATATAAATAAAAATGAATCGCTAAATGTGTTGTTAATCGCAAAACTCGAGAACGGGTGAACTGATTTGGCTGACTTCTTTTTTATTGTGTTTCATGAAGTCTGAGGAAGGTTCTTAAGCAGAAAAAAAACGTAAAAAAGTACGAGGAAAATAGTAAAAACAACAATTTTCTTTTTCCATACAAACCACTCCGTCCCCAGCTGTCAAACATAAGACGTCAATCAAAACAAAACAAAGGCGCGTTAGGATTATCTTTGGTATGCCTTCAAGTTGATTAGAGGTCAGATTTATTTATTTACGCGCCAAGAAATTAAAAAAAAATATCGTGTACCATAAGGCATTAAAGTCTAATCATTAATTCACTGGAGTAAACTGACAGAGGCTAATGTCACATTGTAAAATTATGTTGCTATATTTATTGTACTAGTGATGCGTTTCGTTCATTGTCATTCAGATATAGGAACGATTATTGTAAAAAGATACTTAATTAATTTTAATATAGGATAGGATAGGATTATGAATGTCTTTTTGTACCGAGAAATTTTACGGACTTCTTGCCGGGAAAGTGAAGAGTCATGTCTGAGGTTTTGTTTATTTTCTAAAATTTGTGTTATGTCGAATATTAATGTGAAATAATGGTGTCTGTGACCTAAGCCAGTTCCTCAGGGAACAAACTACACTTAAAAATAAAAAATAAAAAGAGATATTTCACCTGACAGTTTAGTTGTCAGTGTTTGTTTTGCTTTGGGAGCTGATATTATTCGAAAATTTTGGAAGTATATTGTAATTGGACTAGAGGAAGTATATCACTCATCTAGTTCATTTAGTTCATATAGTTCACTAGGCTCAGTACTTCAGTAGTCCCTTTGAGTCACCCTGTCATTAAGTTCAATCGCGTCATTTCATTCGTTTAGTTCAATCTGTTTCGTAGTTCTAATGATTAGATAGGAGTAATAAAATTACCGTCAGAGCGACATGTGACAAGTTGCTTTTTTCTAGTATATTTTCTTGTATAAAAATTATCACATACAAATAGCATTGTAAGATGCAAAATTAAAAAGTTATAATTAAATTACTCTCCTTCAGTGAAGTGTGAACTAAATGAAGTACTGAAGTTGTTGCGGAAACCCACAACACACACTATGCTACCGTTTAAAATTAGGTTACACCTTAAAATCTACAAAATCCACTCACAGTTCCATGCCGCTCCCGTCGTCCAGAACGGGATCCATATGGTCCGATGGGGCCCGAATCCGGGTCCGGGTCTTCTCGGGTTCCCTAATCACACCCAACGGCTATCCCAAGTGCACTTTTCCCCCGAGGAAATACCTGTTTTCTCCAGCAGCAAAGACGCCGACATCCAGGCGAATTGTACTCCCGATGCGATTCGCTTACGACGTACACACACACAAAACACAGGTTGCACAATACACTTGATTAGAGTAATACGGCTCCAAATGCCCTTATTACTGCTTAAAATCTATTTAATTATCAACACACGATAACCTATCAACCAGCCATTGTTTTCCAGAAACAAGTGTACCAACAAAAAAAAAGAACAACTAGTGAGGGGGCCATTATGCCACTAAATAAATTGAACATCGACAATCGACTCCCAAATCGATCCGTCCATAATACAAATCAAAGTTTTATTTCCAACAAAAATAAATGCCTGTTTATTTGCAACAGAAGTAATTGGGAGCCGAATTAACAAGTGAATGAGATATACTTGCTAAGTGGACTAGTCCAATTGAAGGATTCATTCATGAACGACTCATCTCTATGTCTGACGACGACGAATAAAAATATATCCATTGCATTTTTGTTTAATTTTATATAATTCGAGTAATTCGCCTTTTTAAAGTTATCATTTATTGGCCTATAAAGGTACCAATGCTAATATTTTTATATCGATTAAACAAAACTGGCCTAGGAGAATTCTTAATAAAGTAAATAAAATGAGTAGTGTGATTTGATTCAGGACGTAATGAGAATGAATGGGTAAGTGATTGATCAGTGATTGATGAGTCGATCTTCATGTCACAACACTATTTTCTGTTCATCAAAAACTGGTAACACCGTAAACGTCAGATTACTCCAGTGAATTAATGATTAGACTATACAATAAAAATATCATCACATTAGATATTACTAAAGTCTTTCAATGTTATTTTATTCTGCGACAGGCCAATAACTTTGGCAGAACCAAATCTGTCGGGGCAGCTAGGTATTAACATAAAAAATCAATGCAACTTTGTTTTAGAGAAATAGGGCAGAACAAGGTCTGCCGGGACAGCTAGTTATAAATAAATAAATAAGACGATTATAAGTTTAGAACCTTAGCCCAACTGTGCTACTGTAAAAAAATGTTTTGAAATTGACAGTAAACAAGAGTCTCAACTTTATAATAACTCGGATTTTCGGAATCATAAGCATCATTATATCAGCCCTTGGTATTTCTTCAAATATCAAACTGCTGCCAGCCACTGCGTATATCGTCGTTTCACCTCGCCGGAGAGAGGCCTACTCTTTGTTTACCAAGTCGCGTGTCGTTATCACAATTTGTGACTTTCATGCTCTGTGTACCTACCTCTTTTTAGTATAAGGACGTGAGAGTACATACTTTCATATATATATATAGGGTCTAACAATATCAATAAGCGAACGTTTAAGGGGAGCATCTATACATCACACTGAGCATGCTCATCAAATTTGGTCCAAAACTACAGGCTCGTTACCGAGATAATCAACAAAACATTATCATAATTTACCAAAAAAATACACCCTTTCCAAACTCGTACAGCTGTACAACACTCACACAAAGATAGCCGTTGTGTTGTGTATCTGTACACTATCTTTTTATCGACACCTGCGTGCGTGTTAGTAAAGATACAGCATGTTTCATGATGTGCATTATTTTAAAACATAACTTTGAAAAATCACTATAAAACTGGAGTCGATTTTTTTCATTGTATTTAGAATGATGTATAGATACCGCCCTTAAACGTTCGCTTATTGATTTTGTTAGACCCTGTATATATATATATATATATGTATGTATTCGTATTAATAGCAAAGCAGCCTTCTCCAATGGAATATCCACACTTCCATGTGATTGCGCTTTCAGCCCCGCTTCGTTATCAAGTTGGCACACGCAATGCCACAATCACCGCGAGCACTGAATGCACATCAAAACTAAGTATTAACACCTCGATGATACGCTAATTCCGCTCTTACCAACGTTTTACGTGACTTTTTAACTCTACTGCCTAAGTCGATTTGTTTTTTGAATATCGCTTCGTGGTGGAACGGAAATTAACTCTATTCTGTACGGTATACAGTGCTTAATAGTTATAAAGTGTTAATTCAGTATTATACATATTGTCATATCTTTCTAGGAAGTACTTACTCTTTGATATTTTTGATACCAGTGTAGTAGGTAGGTATCAATCAGTATGCTATAGATCAGGGATGCACAGACTACGGCCCGCGGGCCGCATGCGGCCCGCCGGTCGAATACTGGTGGCCCGCCGACAGCAAAAATAATACTCTCGTACATTCGAAAATATTGAGTTCTATTCCAGAATAAAACCAATAACAAATGTTCGAAAAGTAATTTGAATCTCGCGCGCGCGCTCTATCAATCTTATCGGTGCGCCGTGCATGCGTCGGTAACAGCGGTCGGTAATGTTCGTGCTGATCTCGGTTAAATTCGTTTTCTTGAGGAAGCGCGCCGCGTTATACTGTTCGAGCGAGCGAGATAGCAATAGTCCCAAATTCCCGATAGCTCGCGTAGGTAGATACACGAAGCTTCCAGAGTCGGTTTCGAGATTTCTCCAGACAGTTTTCGACTCTATGCGCGTGGTATAAAAGCCACGCTAACCGCAGCGACCGACAGTTCGGTTTTAATTTGAGTAAAGTGTCGTTAGTTCTAGTGTAGATTTTAACTCGACTAGCCGGTGTCATAATTATAATATATTTTGATCCACATTCAACGTAGATTTCCCGTCAAGTGCCGTGTATAATTGTGTTGTGAAATCGTAAGTAAAACTGTTATTAATTTTATCTACATATTTTATCAATTATTTTTGGTAATTAATTAGGAACTGTAATTGGTTTTAGGTGCTGTGGTAATCCTAGTCAGGATTAAAACGCAACATGGACATGCCAGGAACTAGTAAAAAACGTAAGGTTAAAGATGAAAATCGGCAGTTTCAAGAAATTTGGACTGAGAAATACTTTTTTGTATGGTCGCATAACAAAGTCGTTTGTTTAATTTGCAAGAATTCTGTTGCGATTGCAAAGGAATATAATGTAAAAAGGCACTATGAAACGCAGCATCCTACTTTTACGAAGTTTACAGGCGAATTAAGAAAGCAAAAAGTTTTGTCTTTAAAACGGGAGCTTATTGGTCAACAAGCTATGTTTACAAAACCCATTCAAGATACAGAAACAGCTACAGAAGTTAGTTATGAAATTTCTCGAATGATAGCAAAGCGGAGTCGCCCCTTCAATGATGGGGATTTTGTAAAAGAATGCATAGAAATTGCCGCTAAGAAAATGTGTCCAGAAGCAGCAAAAAAGTTTGAGAAAATTCAACTGAATCGTATGACCATCCAAAGACGAATTATGTCTTTGTCAGATAATATTGCGGAACAATTAAATGAAAAAACTAAGATAATTGATTTTTTTTCATTAGCACTCGACGAATCCACTGATATTAGTTCCACAGCTCAACTTCTTATATTCATACGAGGTGTTACTCAAGATTTTGAAGTCTTCGAAGAGTTATTAGGAATGTGTTCATTGAAAGGTCAAACCAGAGGAGTTGATATACTCAATGTACTTTTGGACGAGTGTTCAAAAACTGATTTGGACTTATCGAAATTATCGGGAGTTTCGACTGACGGTGCTCCTTCGATGATTGGTGTCAATTCTGGGCTAGTTACTTTGTTGAAAAAGCATTTGCAAGAAAAAAACTTAAACGCTGAAGATCTCATGCAGTTTCACTGCATTATACACCAAGAAGCCCTCTGTTCTAAAAAAATTGAATTTGAAAATGTCATGAAAGTGGTAGTTTCGACTGTGAATTTCATAAAATCACGAGGACTCAATCACAGGCAATTCAAACAAGTCCTTGATGACATTGAATGCGAACATGGAGATTTACTGTATTATACAGAAGTAAGGTGGCTAAGTCGTGGATTGACACTGGAACGATTTTTAAATTTAATAGAAGAAATTGATATTTTTCTGGCGGAAAAGCAAAGGGACGTCCCGGAACTTAAAAGTCCTGATTGGTTGTGTGATTTGGCTTTTTTAGTTGACATTACAAATCATTTGAATGTCTTGAACACACGGCTTCAAGGCAAAAATCAACTGATATCCCAGCTCTACGCACATGTATCATCCTTTCAATGCAAGCTGACACTTTTCAGATCGCAATTGAATTCTGGAAATTACAATCATTTTCCGAATTATAAGAAAATGGCTGAAAAATTCAAAAAAACTGCTATTAATTTCAGTTATGTAAAAAAGCTAGATATTTTGATTCAATCTTTTCAAGACAGATTTTCGGAGTTTAAAACAGTGAAACCTCTGTTGGACATATTTAGCAATCCTTTCACGATTTCAGTTGAAAATGCGCCAGAGTTAATGCAGTTAGAAATTATCGACATTCAGAACGACCAAGATTTACGCAACAAATTCAACGAAGGAGACTTGCTGAACTTTTACCGCTGCATTGATAAAAATACGTACAAAGAGTTGCGCATAAACGCTCTGAAATGTGCAAGCTTATTTGGTTCTACCTATATATGTGAACAAACCTTTTCAATCCTAAATAATAATAAAACAAAAAATCGAAACCGCCTTGCAAATGAAAGTTTGGAAGCAGTTTTACGTGTTGCTACAAGTAAATTTGAGCCAAATATAAAAAAGATTGTAAGCACTATGCAGTGCCACGCTTCAAATTAATAAATTCTTTTTCAATTTGAATACATTATTATCAATTTTTCATTGTCTTTAATTACCTATACTTCTGGTGGCCCACCATCAGTTCATAATTTGCCCGAGTGGCCCCTAGTCTTAATAAGTCTGTGCATCCATGCTATAGATCTTTATTATTGGTCAGTACCTTATTAGTACTGAAGATCTTTACATCTAATAGAGCCTATAGAGCTCTTAATAGTCAGTACTATTAAGAGCTCTTTAGACTGTATTGGAGGTTTACGATACTTATTTTAATACCGATAGTATCTAAATAAGGTTGACAGTACAAAGGTTGTATGCTTTTTGAACTTGAGGAACTCGATGGCGCAGCGGTTAACGTGTCCGGTGTGCGTTCACAAAGGCATGTCATCGGATGGGTGACGACAAATGTAGTATGTAGTTAGTATTTGACAAATTTGTAGAGTTGTCACTACAAGTCCTTTATTAAAAACGCGACAAATTTGTAAAAACAACAGTCATTTTATTGTTTTCTAAAGTTTACGCGAACACTACACATTGAAATGAAACAACTTTTACGGATTTACTAATGATGTGGTAACAGAGAGACCTGTCCGTGGTCACAGGGGGTCTTCCTGTGACCACGGACCCTGCAAAGGGTTCGAAACGTCAGGATAAACATTAAATAAGTAATGTGTAAAATAAACGCGAGTAGATCCGTAAAAGTTGTTTCATTTCAACAGTCATTTTGTCCACCTGTCAACTCCGTCCTATAAAACTTTACAAAATGTAAAGACACCTGTCGGATTTCGCTGACAAATACTACAAGTTACAAAGATATAAATAACCATGAAAAATATGTCATTTGTCATGTTTGATAAGTTTAAATAAAAATTATAGAGAAATAATTATCGTTGTGAGTTGGTGATCACAAACCTGGGCTACGCATCGAAAAATCCGAAACTTTTCTGACATGGGACATTAACCCAGGACCATCGATCGGGTGTCGGGCTGAGCTGAACTGAAATGCGTTTGTGTGTGTTCTCTAATAAATATTTAGTTTAATCTCAGAAAAGTTGTTATACAGCCTCCAATCTGATGCGAAGTGATCGTGATAGCCACGCTAATGGCATCCAAGTGGCAAGTTATAAATAATGTATCCCATCCACAGTCACACATTTATTTAGGCATTAAAACCTGACACGGAATAGGCTTATAAAATTCAACGGAGTGAACTTTTTTGTTAATTGCGGCACTGTTAAACTTCTTGAAACATTTTTAATTAGATCGAATTGTCAATCGTCTGAATATTTGGCCGATGATGAAGCTGGTTTTCGACTAGCTACCACCATCATATCTACGTTTGTTGCCATAATAATAATGTAAATTAAATTGTAATGTTGAAACAGTTAGACTTTCAGACTCACATTGAACTTTCCGTAAAACTGTTCTACTCGTAATTAATGTACCGTAAATTTTAACTCATGAGTAGGTACAACTTGTTGTACTAGACTAACGTAATCTTTAAAAAAACTCTGTTCTGTAACGCTGTTCCATACAATCTGGGTAAGTAGTAAGTATTATTTGAATGTAAAAATTCCCTGTGTGGTGCCGGGGATAAAGAATTGCACCACCCCATCTCAACCCGTGGGTGTCGTAAAAGGCGACTAAGGGCCCATTCCAGAGGATGGGCAGCAGCATCTCTCTGAGGTTACTTTCAACCTACTGCGATCGCCAACCCGCCTGCCAAGCGTGGCAATTATGGCAAATACCCATCTTGGGGGAGGCCTTTGTCCAGCAGTGGACGTCTTTTGGCTGAGATGATGATGATGATGATAAATATAAAAAGTTGCACCTATTCATATATACGTTGTAACTAGCACCTGCTTAAAGCTGACTTTTGTTGACTGCCAGAATGCCTCAGACATCAAGTCCGTCTTGTAAGGTATGTTACAAAAGTATAATTAAATGAATAAATAAGGCGAAACAACGTCTTATAAGTAACAGTGTATATTTTTTATTTGTAAGCTGTTTTTGTACCATAAAGAACAAACATTAATAAATAGCCAGCTCCTAAGTAATTAAGGAATCCGAGAGAAGAAAGATAGCACTTGCACCTTTGGCCTAATCTTCACATATATTACATAAAGGCCATGCGATTTCCTATTGACGTGGAATAAAAATATTTTATTTGTATATCAAAATCATATTACACGAACATTTTTTATCGGTGATCAGGACCTACTGATTCCGAGTTTCCAACTAAGTAAATGATGGCCATTGCAATAATAATAGTAATTACATGTTTTCTTTTTATAGATTTTACTTTGTATTTTTAATTAGGTAACCAAAACTAATTAGAATGTATGGTCTTCCTACATTTTTGTAAAGTGAAGAATAAAGTGATTTTTTTACGTTGTCTGCCATTTGACAGTTTAATACTAATAACATAAAGTGCCTGTCATTTAAACGTCATTTCAAATTAGAGTAAAAGAGACAAAACACAGAATAACTATTCGGAGCTTATTCTTTGTTTATTTGTAAGGCACTAAATCTTCAATGAGGTTTGTTATCATTGTTGTACCTGTACTTATGAAGAGGTTTTATTTGTAACAAGGAGGAGTAGGATGACCATGCTTTTAATATTCATAGTTATTAACTTTACTTCCCAGACAAAAAAAAATGGAACGCTGACATGTAAGTTTTATTATTGTTGCAATGGCCATCATTCCATGTACAAATTTATGGCTATGGTAAAATAACAGGGTTTGTGGGTCTCCTGCAAACACTGAGCCATAGAACTTTTAGTCTAAGTTTTTTTTGGCAAATAAATGTACTTATTATTATTATTATTTACTTAGTCGGAATCAGCAGGTATAGTAATGGCACCAGTGTTCGACACAAAGCCAGAATTTCGACAGAATTTTCGTTGCCAATTCGTTTCGTTAACGTAGATTTTCATACAAACGTTTCGGGATGACAGCAAGGAGGTGGGCTGTATACAATTGTCGCTAAACACTGAAATCAGTCGTTGACCCCTTTGTTTAATGATTAAAGGACAAACAGTACCAGTACCAACAACCAAACAGTACAAACTCCTCCCATTTGACCGCATTCAACGCAGAGCCGCTCGAGTTGTCGGCGACGTGGTAACCTCTGGTCAACTCGATCCACTGGCCCTTTGCGAGACATTGCGTCTCTCTGTATATTTTATCGCCTTTATCATGGGGAGTGCTCTGAGGATAGGTTTGGTTTGATCCCTGCCGCTGATTTCCTTCACCGCACTACACGCAATCGACTGTCTTTCCATCCACACCATCTTGATGAATGGCGGTCTACTACTGTGCGTTTCTCACGTTATTTTTTATCACGTACTACAGTGCTGTGGAACCAGCTCTCAGTGGCGGTGTTTCCGGACCATAAGACTTAGGGATCTTCAAGAAACGAGCCTATTCCTTCCTTATTGGCCGGCAACGCATCTGCGATTCCTCTGGTTTTGCGGGTGTCTATGGGCGGCGGTGATTGCTTCCCATCAGGTGACTCGTCTGCTCGTTTGCCTCCTTCTAATATAAAAAAAAACAAACATGTCAATCACTGGTTCCTTTCGATTACTGATGCCACTACCCAACATTGGTAAGGTCTAGCTAACAAAAATTTATCTGTACATATTCGATACCGGAAGTATCAATTAATGTAAGGGACAAACCACGATTTTACAGGAGAGCCAAAAAACTTTTATTTTTCGATATCTGCCTGTAACTTTTTAGCGTTTTATCCGATTTTATTGACGTGCAGGACAAAGTTTCTTAGTTTTATCTTCTCTTTCTTAACCTTGTTGTTAAGTTTCATAAAACTTAGTAGTGTCAAAGATGGTATACTTTACCTTACATTAAAAATAAATGTTAACATGCTTCTTACGTTACTGAAATTTAAGGTGTAAATAAAAAATAAATGATGAAAAAAAGCTTTCGAAAAATATACGTTAGTTTACTGTAAAGGATAATTTTAGTGGGGAAATTTAATGTAAGTGAATAATAATCAAATATTTTTGGGAAAATCGTTCTAGATTGCCTGAACATGGTTAACCATAATTACCATTACGTTAACGTAAGGGAATTTTTTTGAACGATAGAGCAATTCTAAGTATACCAATCGATAGAGCAGAAAATTCTGAATCCTAATATATATACTGGCCAAAATGTCCCTTACGTTAATTGATATTTCTGGTATCGTATACCTAACTATGTAGAGAAATATTTTTGTCCATTAAATCCTATATGGCAATAGAAACAGAATATTAGACCATTTCTGTTCCTCATTCCTCACAATGACGCCTACGTGAACGTATAAACTTCTAAAATAAATGATGACATGTATGATGGATTACTATCGAGTAATTCCTAATGGTCAAGAAGGATTTCTCTCACAGACTTGTAGCACAACACTAGTCTATCAATTTAATGTTGTTACTTTATTTTTACTTTGTAAATAAAATCAACATAATACGAAAAAAATAATGAATTTACTCGTATCAATGTAGACAACACTACATTGACAAAAAAAAGAAAACTAAAAGTATCAAAAGTAATACTTTAAGTATCAGTTTTGTCAACATAGATAATATGTGCTGAGTCAACCAAAGGCCACTAAATATTATCAAAGTTCACAGTTTATTGTCGCATAATCGAGGTTAATTGAAGTTTCGGTTATAAACTGCCTGAATGGGGTTTTAATTTGAATTTGCGCTTTAGGAAGCAACACAAAGCCTGCATGGAAAGGGTATTAATAGTGGCTTCGATAAACGGCCCAATAAGTTATGTAAAGTGCGGATGCATAGGGTTACATTACAACCCCTACATGAGGTCGGACGCATGCGTGCAGTCCACCGCGCACGGCATATGCGGAATATTAAAGGAGGAAAGAGAAAAAAATTAACTTGTGAAGCCATTTTCGTCTATCGGCCCCCTCGGTACGGGGCTTCGTCGACAGAGAGCGGCGCGCGACCGCACCGAACGTACGCCCCTCCGCGCTCGAAGCGTCTCCGTGCGATCGACAACCGGTCCGGCCGGTCCATGTGATCATTCCTTGTGTGACCATAATAATTGTGCAGTGCTATACGACCATAGACAACTCCAACCAAACTTAACGAACTCACGAAGTTAGTGCGAACCTCTCAGTGAAGTGAAACAATTGCCAAAGTTGTTTTCTTATGACGTGTGGATCAGTTTTTGAAGTGATGAACATTGGAATTTGAAATTTTTTGGATTTCTGAAAGTGACGTATTTTTTTTTTGTTGTTCAGTCTTGTTTACCAGTTGGAGATTGTTGAGCGTTCCGCTTTTGTAAAGTTTAAACTTTGTTGGTTACTTTGCAAAGGCTGATCTCGGCAAGGCATCAACGCATGACAACAAATAAACAGGTAACTTTTTACACTTTTACTTCTTAGTTTTAGGATAAGTTTTAAAAACCATTATAATAATTTTTATTTAACTGCTTTCTTTTTTATTTACAATGACGAAGTTTTTATTAAAGTGTTTTAAATTCAACCAAAAAACAAAAATAGATTCGATAACAAGCGAAGCATTTAATCTTAAGCCTGATTACTAAGAAATAAAGACATCTGCCTAGAATGTTAACATTAAAATGTCACCTGTTATGTAGTAATGTCACTTATTTTAAGAATTTTATTTTATCATACAAAATATTCGAGTCATTTCACCTGCACCTAGCTGAGCTGTCTTACAACCGGCTCAAATATCAAATTCTAAATGACACGTCCAAAGTGCATCCATTTAGATAGCCCTTATCTTTTCAAAAGTAATCTAAAGGACAGACCATGAATTGTAGGGGACTTAGAAGGAATTCTCACTGAACTTATAATGCAAGGATATTGTAAATCAAACTTTTTTATTTACGATCTAATAACGCCCGGTGAGAGTGCTCTCTAAAATAGACAAGCATAATAAAAAGAGCTATAGCACATCAATAAATTATTGGAAGACGTTCTTTTTATTGGAGTAACGAATGGTGGGATGAGTAATGGGCCAACTTTGCCCTTTAAATCATACTTTTCTGGAGGAACTCTTGCTTTGAGAGAAGCGCGATCCCCCAGCTACTCTTTCTGGAGTCTCACTTATCAGGAGTCTGCGATCGCAGCCGAAAAATAGCAAACCGCGGAAGTTATTAGGTTGCTCTTTCGTTAACTTTCCTCAAACAACTGCGTTGTGGCTATGAAATATTATTTGCAGGGTAGAGAATGATTGGATTGCAACTGTTGAATCAGATATGTTTGTTCGGCAAAACATCATGAATTCACAACAGAAACTGTCTTCATTATACCATTATATTAACTAGTTATGTTACATGTAACTAGAAATATTTTGACAGTAACATAATAAGTTTTTATAATAATTTTACATTATAAATAGATATGTGCTGCCAAAATTTTTCATATTTAAGCTAGTTTATTTGAAATTGACTATACTATTACTACGAGTACATATTTCGTAATACTACTCATAAATTCATACGACTACTGTTGCCTACTGCTTAAGAACCACAAGACCCAACTAGTGGTGACGTCATTGACTCAAATTAAAATTCTATGGTTCTTCACTTTTGTTTTTATTTCATTGGGTTAAAACTGTTCTCGTGTTCCAATCTTCCGAATGAGAACAATTTTAATTTTTAATCGTTTCTAAGAAGTTTCACCAACGGCGCATTAAAGTTTTGCTATAGTCTAAATAAAGGTGTCGTATTTCGTCATGCGACTAAGGAATGTAACTGTATAATGTTACCGATTAGTCTCTTTGAATTATTAATATTAAGTACTATATATTTATAGATGTTTGCGTTTATTTTACAAATAGTAATCCAAGACTTAACTACTTAAGAATACTTATTTGAAAAATTTGCTAGATAATATAAAAATCAAATATTAATATTTAAAGATGAAACTTTTTTAATGAACAAATTCAAAGATAACGCTAACGATGTTCAAGGTTTTAAGCAGTTCTTGTCTAACTAATTAGACTAAAAACTAATCAACATTGTTTATTATTTTCTTAATAACTTAGCATTTACTCAAAAGCTTCTTCTTTTCCAAAACTTTAAGTAGGTATTACTAACCCAACTGTATTAGTAATGGCTACGGCTGTCTTTGTAAGTTTACCACCTAAATTAGGTACCACATTGTTAGATCGACCGGTCGACTGGCCTGCCGATGACCGTGTCCATAATCGAGTTCACGCAACCTTACCTAAAGTAGGTACAAAAATTGGAGTAAAACGGGAAGTGGCAATTACACAGCTAAAACAACTGCTACACGGCGATTAATTTGAGTAAAGGGTGTGTGGGGTGAACCGATCGGCCAGCGGTATGTGCTAGCCAAGAAAATAGACGTGCTAAATAGGCGAGAAGCCGATGGTCCGTGAAATGACGTGTCTGTGAGCCGATCGCATTTGATGAACTATTGTTTACGACCATAACGTCGGGTGGGTGGATTCGATCCGCACTTCGACTTTCTATACACCAAGCCGAACGGGGCTATACGAAATCCATTCGGGAATCCTTTAATAAATGTTACGCGGTCCGTATCAACCGATATTCTGTGAGTATCAATGCCTTTCTACATAGAAATACGTTGCTAAGCCTAACCTGTCGACGTCGAGTTATTAATAGACCTATATTCAATTTGCGTGCTCATAATTTTAACCCGTTTGTAGACTACTCGAATTGTTTTAACGCTATCTAATAATTTACCATTGGATAAGATCTAAATCCTTTATCGATACGTCGAATTATAATAAAACGTAGGCACTTAACACACAAACATACTGAATTATGAACGAGAATGGCTGCTCTTTCTCCATTATTACTATTTGAGTTACTCTTATTATCGGCCAATGGCAAAACATCGTCATGCGAATATAAATAACTGCCAATGTCAATGGCTAATTTATTTTAATAGCGATTGTCAGTTATTTTTATTACACAACGAGCTATCGGTAGTGTAGTGTGCTCCTCGAGTAGGTATCGAGTGTCGGATTATCGATTCAATAGACATTCCCACGTTGCCGGAAGCAAGTACTGGACGGACACGCTTCGGTACTTTGGCCTTTTACTGTTGTCCCTTTGTCCTTAGTGTTCCAAAAAAGCGGCTCTCTACTCCGCGGGCCTAGTTTACCCCGCTTAATTCGTATTGCATCATTCGTTCCACACCATATTCCTTTTTTTTGCGTTGGATCGATCGCTTCGGTGGTCCCCTCGGAGCGCACGCTTTTGACAACGTGATGGAAAAAATGTGATAGATAAGTAGACACATTTTATAATCGTCATCGTTCATTTTATTAATACGTAGGTATATACATTTTACGGATGGTGAATGAATTATGTCTTATTAGGAGAAAGTGTTGGAAGACAAGTGTGGAGATTAGTGTTGATAAATTTGCACGGATCGGATATAGTCACGATAGCCTAATTAGTAGTAGTTATGTCTGACCCGGATTATTAGAAGGCAAGTAAATACTATTAGATTATCAGAAGTCATACATCTCAATGAATGTTCAACTATCTGCGCTAGTGCGAATGTTTTAATTAGATAGATAATATTTTTCATTAACAATAGTCTGAGTCTTCTGAAGTAATTACATATCATATCAATTCATTGCACTCTACTAATAGGCCCTTCGATTAATATCCTCAGGCACATACAGTTAATAGCCTCAATCTAGCCGCTACAGGGTTCAAGAGCACGGAGACCAGAAACACAAGTGAAATTTGCATTCCCGCTTCACTTCAACACAGTCAACATAGAGCGGACCACCCGCGACGCCTCGGGCAATCAAGTAAATATGAACTTTATTGCATCGACACGAAACACCAAATCAGTATCTTCAGCAACTCCCGTTGCACCTATCGCTTGCAATAAGGCGGTCCGCAATCTAGCCTCTCATACTCGTATCTCAATACGTGCGCAAGGAATATTATTGGACTCCTTCGACTTACAAAAACAAAGAAAGGTTTTCAATTTGCGGCGTGCTATCTGTTCACCGTAAGCGAACACTTTTTTTAATCACAACCCAAGATCTCAAAATACAGCTGCAGCATTCGAATCTCATTAGCAAGTGAAACAAGAGAAAAAACGCTGAGTGTAATAAATTTTAGCAAACCCAAGCCGAAACGTTTTGTAGTTGCTTTTAATTTGGTTGCCATTGTCGGGGCGTCCCGCTGGGCGAGTTTGTTGGATTTCTTGCTGGAATTCCAGCTGTTTCAAACATTAGTTACTTCTTATTAGTCGATTATGAATAGAAATTAAACGTCCCGAATGGAAAATATTTATTTAATTATAACAGTATAAATCAAGGAGTCCATTGTTCGATCGCCTCACTAGAAGTATCGAATTTCAAGCTGTAAACCCGAGTTTCGTAAAATTCCTTTTACTTAAGTTACTTTTTTTATGGGCACTTAAAACGAAATAAACTATAATAAATCCTGAAGATAAAAATAAATACTATTATTTAAAATGTTGCCCTACGCTAGGTAATAAAAGGTCTAGAAAATATATATTCTTATTTGATTGACCGTGTATTTACAATTTTAATACCCCTTGACATAATTAGATGATTTATAATGAAGATAATCTATTTAAGACGAAGAAAAATAAACTGTTGTTAATCTAAGTAGATCTGTAAAAACAAGCTAGGTACCCAAAAAATAAGAAAGCACGTAATGTGTTATGAAAGGTGCAACAGACGAACGAAACGCGGCAGATGCAAAGGCACCCGAACGATATCATAAATCAAGTGGATTTTGTGCCGGCGTTAAGTCCAATAGCTACCTCTGGATGTGACTTCGAGGAAGCCATGTTTGTTTTAAATGATTGAAGCGATTCCAAGGGATCGGCTCAAGAACCCGGCGAATGTGAGATGGATGACTTGCATCTCTGTGTCTGTACCCTCGCCGCGGATCGTTGAATCTACGCCGATAAAATTAATAGTAGCCCAGCTATATCGATCGCGCCCAGCGATAAACTCGTTACGAGTGTGGAAAGAAACTGTTGAACACATCAATCATGTGGCAGTAATTGAAAACATGCAGCTGTAAGTTCGCCAGTTTTACGAAACAATAAATTATGAGAAACAAAAGCCGAAATAAACGTTTCATTTTAATGGCCATATAAAATGTAAACCCCATCCTAAGCTTAGAAAGCACAACTAAATTTTTATGGCGAACGCGACACGTGTTTCGCAAAGTATCGACAGTCGACACCAAATGCGAGCCATCTGTGGAGCGGAGAACGTGCCATTTTAGGCCCACATTAAAATTCCCACACATAAAATTGAATGTAAAAAAAGGTTCTATGCCCGACGGCCTCTTTCCTACACAACAAACAAGCAGGTAAGCGAATCTTTACGATCCCTACTAAATGAAATATGCGCAATCCGACAAGGGATTTTACATCTTATTACAGTTGAGTAAAGAGTAAGTTATAAGAATGAAATTGTACGGCGGCCCTCTCACAATATTTTGGAAGTATAAAAACTTTGTTTTTTTTCTAAGGTCGGACAAATATAGGTGCTATTCCCGAGAGAAAAAAGTTAGATTTAATTTCTGTGCGACATTTTCGTCCTTAGTTTATTGGCTGGCAACTTTGTACTGCGTTTCGTTATTATGATATACTCTCCGCATACGTCGGACGCGTTTCGTATTTTGATTACGTTTAATGATCCATGTGTTTAAGAGATTCTCCTCAGCATATGTTATTATTTTAAGCTTAAACATCAACGTTACCGTAATTAAATATTCACTTCTTATACATCTTTCTTCGTAGAGCTTTTAAATCATCTTCAAAGTATTCTATTTACTTCTTAAAATACACTGTAATAATACGGTCTGTTATATTTATGGTTGGAAAAGATACAACGTGAACCTGTTTTAAATTGAAAGATTGCTCAGGTGATTTTCGCTCGGCAGCTTTGAAATATTATTAGAACGCACACTCTCGCAATTTCTCACAAACGCGTTTACTACAAAAATAAAAGTCTCTAAAGTGAACGAAAATTTAAACAAACTTTCTTTTGCCAACATCGAAGATAAACATTATGGAAATGAAAATACTGTAAAGTGTGTCTAACTTAAATCATGCATATGACCAGTTGTCGAATTTAAATGCACATACTTCGAATTCGACGTTATAGGTACCTATTGCATCGAATTCGAAGTATTGAGTGCTCTTCGCATTCCAAAGAGTCGCCGCTTGCTCAAACAGACGGCGGCGTTAGAGTGGATATGGTCGCTTGCCGTGGAAGTGTCATATTGCCGTGCATGGCAAACACAAAGGTTAATGTTACCTTTAAGGCACGGCGCAGACGTTGACAAATTCGCAGAACACTTTTATGAATTTGAATCATTTGAAACCGTGCGGGGCGAGGCTCGAGTTCCTTTAGATCTAATCGCGAGGCAGATGATCCTTTTAATTCTACTCTCATCAAAATTCGATTTGGTTAAATTGTAGCAATATTTGCAATTCAAGAAGTTAGTAAACTATTTATATTTTTAACAAAGCTAAATAAAGATAGATAGTTTCATTTCTATTAAGGCGTCATCGCCTTGTATAAACGTTTTACTGTCTGCCCTTCCAACTTTGAAATTAGCACATAAGCAGGGTGTGGCATTATCTGTTCCCCAATAGATACATTTCAACTCAATGAGATATTTGTTGCATAAGTTTGCTATAGCGTTATTGTACTCTAAAAATCTAGTAGAAAATTGGTTATATTTCAAATTTGGTAACTCATGATTATTATTGTATATAATTTTATGCACATTTTGATGCGATTTTATTTTTAAACGATGGTAACCCATCTTGAAAAATTAGCTTGACTTCCATGAGACCGCAGCTCAATGCTATAGTTCCTGAGAGTACCGGTAGATTTAGCTACTAAGAATACCACTTTTCGAGTTGCAGGGCCAAAGGTCTTGTGAGTTGAAACGCTCAAAACTTGTTATGACTATGACATATAACAGCGGTCGAGATAAAATCAGTGATTTAACTTACCGGATGGGAATTTCACGGGTTGTCTCAGAGTTGTATCAAGTTTGTTTAACTAAGTTTGAACACCTCTTCCTCGTTGGTTTCAAAGTCATTTACTGGATTAATATAATTTTGTACATTCATTATGTACGCAATATAATAAATGTTGTTGCAATTATGTTATGGTTATGTTTTAAATTACATAGTTCATCATCATCAGGCTATTAACTGGTTAATTAGCCAAATGCGGGTTCATTGGTTTTATTTACTACGATCTAACGACAAAACTGGGATTAAAAGCTTAACGTTTCTTTCGAAGCAAAAACGGTCTTGAGCAAGTTTTTACTAAAGACCTAAGTTTCAAGTACCCATAAGTAATTTCAGGTGACACTTGCTGAAGTGATACCGTCATCTAGCATGGCTTAAATTTACAGATTGTCGGGACAGCTGCTGTGCTAACGAGCTCTTCGTAAATAGCTATTAAACAAGCAGCTCGTTTAATAGCTTGCAGCAGCTATTGTAGAAAAGTACTCAACTCAATACATACAACATTATTATATGAAATTTTTCATACATTTTTAAAATATTGGTCTTCAGTGATTCAGTGAAGCGTGCAGTAATGTGAATATAATGAGGTTTCAGCTGTTACAGCTATCCCTTATAATATCTTAATCCATTTGCGCTGAAAGAGGTCCATCATCGCTCGATCTAAACAATTTAAAATTAAATCGGACTCTCAATTTATTCCTGCTATAAATATATAGATAATGGCCGCTTCGATGATTACGTTGGCGTCCGGAGGATGGACAATGAAAACAATAATGTTATGATAGGAAGCAGCTACGGCTCTGTTTATTTTAAACATTCGCCGACATGGAGATTATCTTCCTTGTAATGGTGTGGCCGCGAGCTGTGTGTTTTACTTCAAACTGTTGGACCGTACCTTAAGCGATTGTTTACTGAAATTTGTGTAAACAGGTAGGTGAGGCTATACCATTGTTTGGTATCAATCTTTTGTTGGCCTTAGCTATGATAACAGTTGGTCAAAGTTAATTAATGTCATTCAAAAAATTTACTGCATAATTTGGGTTATTAAAATTTATTTTTTGGGTTATTTAATTTTATGTTTTCTTTTTTAATTCACTAAGGTTTTAAGCACTCTGTAACCGCTATATTTAATCACAAAATCATTGGTAATTAAATCACTTATCGCATACCTAAAAGGCATTGTGTCGATTTTCAACGGTCGTACCTAATTGTTATTGTATTCGGTTTGGTTTGGTATAGTTCCGTCTTAACTTTATCTTTTTCGATAACAATAAAGTAATAATAATTTTGTTGAGTTTGAGAGTTATAAAAAAGCTAGTTCCCAGTGGTTGAGGATTCCGGGTGAAGAAATTCTGTGATTTATCTCAAAACCTTACATGTAATTTAAATTAAAAGAAATATTTATTATCAGATTTATAATAACCAATGCTTGTCATTAAATAAGTAAGTGCTTCGCGATGACTGTAAGTAATCATCTTGTTAACCAAATGGTTCTATAACGGGTTCCAATTCATTCTCCGCGTTAGAAAACGGTGTAGTGAGCAAAAGGTTTGGTAATTTACATTTAAAAATGGGGAAACATTAAGATGAGAATTTTATGTGTACGGCGTTAAGATCGACGCAAGATTATAGATAGCGTCCGAGAGGTCTATAATTACATTCATATTTACAGAGAATTGTCTCATTTAACGTGTTTAGTTTCGATATCGACTCAATATTGACTTTAAAACGAGATATGGGTTAGAAGGTAAACGTCAGATTGAATGAAATCTGTATCGGTACATCAAAAAGCCATTATGGTACGAAGGTGCGATTTCACGAGGTGTGTACATGGAGTTATAATTCGGCATCGTACAGTTGACTACGGAGCCCGACGTGCGAGTGGATCGAAGTTTACTGCCTATAAAGTCTTTATTGCCCATTGTCGACGATTATTACTTAACCCTCATGACTTATGAAGTAATAAATTCGATCTTCGCGTACCGATCGTGCCACAGTTTTGGCCGTACGAGTTTCGGGGGGAGTAAATAATAAACTTGCTTTTAACTTTCTGGTAACCTCAAATAAACCTTGCCTTGAGATAATATTTAGGAGTTAAACTCCAACGGTGTTCGATATCAAAACCAACAAACTATCGACTGTGAACTATCTCGAACTTGTGATCATTAAGATGATTGTTTCCAATTAGACAGTAAACACTAATATTTACATAATTTAAGAAATCAGCTTTAAGATCAATAGGATCTTGTTGAAATTGAACTTGCTTGCAAAGAAAGCGACCCACCATTACATTTTCATACAAACGAGCTTACTTTGAGGCCTTTGTTGTTCGCCAGAGCTCGTTGGGGAATTATAATAATCTAGAGAGTAAATAGAAGAGGACTACATTGCCCCAGACACCCAACTGATCAGCTCAGCCATTTAGACCTTTAAGATATTAGTTTTATAACCTATCCCTAATACTGTAGGTTTTTAATAAACGATTCTGGTTACAAATGATTGAACAACATGTAGTTCTAAATATCTTTCGTTCACCCTGTAGACAGCTATCATCATATTATAACGTCCCGATTAATCCCCTACGGTGAACCACGGCCTCAAAGTAAGCACGATTGTATAAAAATGTTACAGTGGATCGATTTCTTTGCACGCAAGTGTATTTATGCCAGTAATAAATCAGTCAATCTACTTGACAAATTACATTACTCTACAGTTTCTATTATGAAAATAAAAAAAACGTATGATACGAAGACCAGTTATACTACTGCTTGACCAAATACAGCATGAAGACATATTGGAATCGCAAATGTAAGTGGAGTTGCGTGCTTGAATCAACAGATGGAGAAGCGAAATAAGCTTAAAATATCACCTAATGGAGTGGCTGTAAATATCCTATTTGTAATTACGTTGCCGCGATTGTCTGGTGGTATAAGGGCGGCCGGCGGCGTGCAGATCCTGATACTATCTGATTTGTGTCTAGACTCGCTACGCAAATGCTATTTCTAAAGACTTGCGTGTATACTGTGTAGATTCCTTCTGCAATAGCGCAACTCACAATCCCTCCAATGCAAAGTATATGGATTCATTTGAATATGGACTTGTCAATTCCCAAAATTGAACAACAAACGTGGATTTCATTGGACATGACCTTATTGCACAAAGGATGGGAGCCACAAAAGTATATATTATAGAAGGGCTATTGGCTTTATTGAAAGCCGTTCTTGCTGTCTGTCCCCGCCTTCTGAGGCATAAAGTTATTTTCACAACAAAGCACGCAAAGCCTCTGAGCTCCTTATATTGGACCTCTCTAGAGCCGGCCCATTGTAATCTTAATGCCGTATTATATTAATGCGATAAACATCTTGGAGAAGTGCTCCTTTTTTTCGTGAATTATCTGAGTTTAATATTGGCATAAACACAGTCGTAACAGGGTACCGTTTCTCTGGTTACAGAGACGCCTATCTCTTCTGTCGATCGGAGGGGAAGTATCTAATCTATCTTGATTAAAACTGTTACGGGTCGTGTCTGTACATAAAATATTTTTCGAAAATTTTCCTTTCAGTGTAACATTTTTATGATTGTCGATGCTGTAAAATTATTTTTTTGAATTTTCGTTGAGCACTCCGTTTATTTCATTGTTCAATAATTCGGCGAAAACTTCTGCGTGGTATTTAATTCTGAGATTATGCATTAGAATAACTATTTGCCTGGAAAATTAAAGGATACTTACAATTTGTGTAGGAGATTGAAGTTACTATAAAATTTGGTTATTTTCACAATATATTATTACAAGGGTAAATGAGTTTTTATTAACTCATTTGTAATAAGTTTAATGTTAAACTAAATAATGAATTTGTTAAAATCCATGTAAACGAAATCAGAGGCACACCAAGACTTATAAAATCTTTCAAATTTCCCCTTCTGATATTGCTCCTCTGCTTTACAAAAGATGAGTAACCGTAATGCGATCTATAATTTCAGATAAAAGGGATTATGTCTTTCCCGTTTTAATTTAATTTTACGTTCACATACAAAAAAGATTATATTCAAGAACAAAGAAAGCATACCATGACCTTTCAAAAACTTGAAAGTCGATCAGATATTAATTAAGCTGATTTTGAACGATTAATTTACAATTCTATAATTTTTACAACATGCTAGAAACTGATTTAATTTGAACCTGAACTTGATTATTGAAATATGTCTGTCATTAAATTATGACATGTTATTAAAAATAAATAATGGTGGTCGTATTAAGCCGCTGTTGCTGGATGACAAGGCATGAAAATCCAAATTTAGTGCGCATTATGTCAAGACTGCTGGCACCATGCACAATGAGCCTCTCTGCTTCTCTGAATAATTGCCGTGTTTAACTCCACAGATTTAGTATCCCGAGTTGCATCACAATAGAGTATTTAGCCCGTGAAAGAAACTATGAAACCATTGTTCGCTACGTCGGAGACAAGAAATGGGCATGTGGATAAGAAACTTGGAAGATTGCAGTTTTTGTTACAAAATTGTTTTTTTTTTGGTTCAGTGTGTTTGATACAAGCGGTGTGATAAAAGCAATATTCCATTTTTGTTACGACTTTATATAAATGCACTTATGTTAACATAACATAATAATCCTTTAAGACAGTTTAAGTTGTTAGATAACTATAAAAATTACTATGAATCCTTGTTCAGAAGACATCTATTTTTTTCTAGTTTTTAAATTAGTTTTCATTCCATTAGTTTTCATTATCTTTTGACTGTTGTTTTTATTTTAGTAATTCTAGCACCATAAAGTGGCTTACATACTAAAAGTTTTATTATGTGTGTAAAACATAATAACAGAGGCGTATGAAAAACAAAAGTGGACTTTATAAGACAAGAGAAGAAAGAGGAAAATAATGTAAACTGTATCTATTTAATACGTGAAGCAAAAACTTTGTACCCCGTTTTACGAAAATTGCGCTGACGGAGGAGTATGAAATTTCGCACACTTATAGTTTATATAGAGAAGGAGTACAGAATGTTAATATATTTTTTTAAATTATGCATAAAAAAATCAATAAAACAAACATGACACACACGCATATATATATACTCTTTTCAAAAATTTCATAAATGGAATAAGAGCGGCCGAAATCTGTCAATGCCAATCCAAACTCACATTCTATCTTTTTTATATTTCATTGCTTAGGATACAATCCGTGCATCATCATCATCATCTCAGCCAAAAGACGTCCACTGCTGGACAAAGGCCTCCCCCAAGGATATGAGGGGTATTTGCCGTAATCGCCACGCTTGGCAGGCGGGTTGGCGATCGCAGTAGGTTGAGGGTAACCTCAGAGAGATGCTGCTGCCCATCCTCTGGAATGGTCCCTTAGTCGGCTTTTACGACACCCACGGGAAGAGATGGGTTGGTGCAATTCTTTATCCCCGGCACCACACAATCCGTGCAGCCTTAATAATATTACGGTCGAATTTCGACCACTGGGCGACCACTAGTATTCATTAAAAGGTTAAACAACCAAGAAAACATAACAAACATAGTAACTCAACAGCAACCAAAAACAAAGAAACAAAAGAGCGTTGCCATTGATAGAAATAAAGTATTTTTTCCGTTACTCTACTTACTTTATTAGTGACATAAGTTTGACATTTCAGAAGAACAACGAATTGTTACATTTCGGTACATTGGTAGTGGCACAATGTGTCGTTATATCCCGTTGAGTAATCACAGCGACTTAGCTCCAAAGATTTATAAGCCGCCAAGTACGGTCGGCCAAGAAGCTTGTCTACCAGACAATACTTTCTCTAAAAAAAAAATCGCTATGTCAATATAAACAAAGTATGGAGTTTCAAGCGAAGGTGTCTGGTAGAATAATTATATGCTTTGCACATACACCAGAGTCGAGGGTGACCCAAGGTTATGTGGGACTCTCCTCCTTTTCCCTTGTCCATCTACTAAAAGCTCGACAAGAGTAAAGAAGACATACCCACTAAAACACCTAGAACCATCGCTTCTCTGCCACGCGGATAGCTCGGGATCACGAATGGAAAGCACCTCAGGTCTCCTTGACCAGATTGACTTTATATGAAGTTGCCATTAATTACCTTTACAATGATTTCTGCCGCTAAACAGCATCGTTTAACGTGATGACATACGGGACTGAGACGTGGTCGCTCACTATGGGCAGAGTGAACGAGAGTGCGGCAACAGTGCCGTGATCTTGAATTGACGTACGAGCTGTAGCTACCGGCTAGGGTTGAGTGAGCCACACATAGTTAATTTATTATTGTGTGAATTTGGGTGTCTTATATATTATAAATGAAACACACAATTTAGGTGTACACTATAAAATACTTACATCATTATAAAGTACAATCGTAATCAAATATTAATTTACAAATTGGACACAGCAAAATATTTACGCCTCGCTCGGCCAGTTTAAAAAGCTGCGTTATTAAATTTAATAACGTAATATATCCGCATGCGAATGTATATTTTTTTTAAATATATTGTTGGAAAGCATTTACATGGAGGTACATATTTAAGGTCGGACATATTATCAAAAATAGTTTTGACTAGTTTTGAATATGTAATATTTTTTTCTATTTCCAATAAAGACACAAGGTTTAAATAAGATCGGCAGCGCTCAGTGACATACTTGTTATTCTCCATTACTACAGCAACATACGCTGCCCGATCCGCGTTTGCAATGACAGCCGCGTCATCGGGTACTCCTTTCCCATGCTTTTTTCCGTGTGCTAATGTAGGTGAACTACGAGCTTGTGTGCGTGCGTTTCGGAGCGCTTGTGTGAAGTTGCCGCACTCTCGTTCACTCTGCTATGGGCCTTACCAGAAGGCACTTATGGGCCTTATCAGGTCACTCAAAGAGCAATGGAGAGGGCTATGGTCGGGGTTTCTCTGCGTGATCGAATCAGAAATGAGGATATCCGCAGAAGAACAAAGGTAACCGACATAGCCCGAAAAGTTGCTAAGCTCAAGTGGGCACATTGTTCGCAGGACTGATGGCCGCGGGGGCAGAAATAGTCCTTGAGTGGCGACCGCGTACCGGAAAGCGAAGTGACGGCATGCCTCCAACAAGGTTGACCGACGATCTGGTAAAGGTCGCAGGAAGCCGATGGATGCGAGCAGCACAAAACCAGTCGTGGTGGATATCCTTGGGGGAGGCCTTTGTCCAGCAGTCGACGTCTTTTAGCTGAGATGATGAAGCAGCATCGTTTAACACTGCTGAGTTTCAATTTTATTACTAGATCGAGTTACAGGGTGCCTAGTGTGAGTTTTGTTTACCATCCGTATTCTTTCGATTATGTTTACGAAAACGAAAATTTTTTTTTTTTATGTTAAAAGGAGGCAAATGAGCAGGCGGGTCACCTGATGGAAAGCAATCACCGCCGCCCGTGGACACCGCAAAACCAAAGTAATCGGAGATGCGTTGCCGACCTTGAGGAAGGAGTTGGATTTTGAGGAGGGAGTAGGAATAGGGATGGGGGAGGGGTTAAAGATGAGCTTCCGGTACTTTCACTCACCGGACGAAACACAACAGCAACGAGTGCCGTTGTTTCATTCCGGCCCATTTCGTGCTGCAACGCAGCGTGGCTCTACCACTCGTATGGCATTGAAGCAGAGCCTCCTGGCGGACATACGAGATGAGTCAAAATTTCGCCATACAAATTCTCGTTTTCGTTAACGTGATCGAATGGCGAATGAACTCGCAATAGACACCCAGGTCATTTTTTTATTCTTGTACTAGGCCTTAGTCTCACCTGATAAGTGTATACAGCGTGTAACAGAAAGGTGTGGTCAAAATGAAAAGATCTAAAGTGTATCCGTTCTAGATCTTGTATGCAGAGTTACTAAGGCATAATTATTAACTTTAACTTTTTATGCAATTTTTAATTAAACAGTTCTATTGTGACGTAACATTAATATAAACAAGTTACAGCCCTAGTGGTTTAGTAACCTCTGTGTTCTTACATTTATGATTACTGCTGCTTGCTTATGCGGTCCTGACGTGCATGACTTCACTAATATAATTATTTTATTTAAAATTGCATGACAAATTAAAGTTAATAATGATGTCTCAGTAACAACACATACAAGATCTGGATCGGACACACTATGTATCTTTTCATATTGACCACACGTTTCTGTTACACGTTATATAGCCCATAGGTGGAATCGCACTTCACTCAGAATCCATAACTACTAAAGAACTGGCTACTTATCTCTTATTGTCGGAACACAACAATGCTAGTAACTTCGTTGTTATAGCGACATCCAATGGTAGTAGGTATGCGGTGGTCGCTTACCATCAGGTGGGGCCGTATGCCGGCTCAGAATCATAAAGTGTCCTTTTATGATAGGGCATTTTCCAATATTTTTGACGCTGTAAGAGAAAATAGTTGGACACTTGCTGAGTTTTTTTGCCGGTTCTTCTGAGTACATGATCTCCCGCCCAGAGTAGACTTACAAACCGATGGCATAATGAGACGTTCATAAGAGCTATTTGTAGCCTAAACTGAATAAATGATTTTGAATTATTATTGAATATTGTCCCTGTGTGGTGCCGGGGATAAAGAATTGCACCACCCCATCTCTTCCCGTGGGTGTCGTAAAAGCCGACTAAGGGACCATTCCAGAGGATGGGCAGCAGCATCTCTCTGAGGTTACCCTCAACCTACTGCGATCGCCAACCCGCCTGCCAAGCGTGGCGATTACGGCAAATACCCTCCATAATTATTTGGGGGAGGCCTTTGTCCAGCAGTGGACGTCTTTTGGCTGAGATGATGATGATGATGATGATGATTGAATAAAAAACAGTCCGTCCTTTCATAAAGGGTAACTAAACTTAAGTGCTAAAAGGTGGTATACGATTTTTTTGCACACTGTACCATCCACAATGGAATATTTAGAGCGGGAACGAAACTTTTGCGCCGTGCGCCCATATTTTATTTCTTTAGTGACATGTGAATGTGCGTTTAAGGTTTTGTAACGCAAAAGGCGGGTTGAGAGTGCAGTTTGTCATAACCGATTGTGTTGGCAACACAATCAATTGTAGTTACCAGAAATGCTATAAAATAAATAAAAAATCAACTAAGGCAAAATCAATTATTGGTATTGTTTAATTGTTGTACATTTATAGCATACTAGCGGCCGCTCGCGGTTTCACCCGCGTGGTTCCCGTTCCCGTGGGAATATTGGGATAAAAAGTGTCCTATGTTTTAATCCAGGTTATAAACTATCTGTATGCCGAATTTCATCCAAATCCATCCATCCGTTGCAGCGTGAAGAAGCAACAAATATACACACAAACTTTCGTATTTATAATATTAGTGTGATTCGTACTCATACAAGAGGTAGGTACAATATACAAGATGTTAGTGTTAATAGATGTTTTGTTATTCCACAATATCACCTTTTCAAGTCATTGTGATATTGGGCATTATTATTATTAGCCTATAAACACCCCAATGCTGGGCTTTAGCCTTCCCACATGAATAATAGAACATGGAGAGATCAGTCGCCAAAGATGTGCACCGTTTTTCCATCATCATCATCATCTTAGTCGAAAGATGACCACAATTGACTACCCCAAGGATCTTCATAATGACCGGTTTTGTGCTGCTCGCATACAGCCGCTTGACTTCTTTATTTCTTTGTTTTTCATTTCATTCATTTGTTTTATAACCTCCTGGCCAAATAAAAAATTAAAAAAAAAACTGTACACTGTAAAATCGAGATGTACCAATTGTTTTTAACCCACTGGTTAAAAAAAATGGAATATATTAATTTTACAGTGTGCAGTGCAAACTTTATGTTGCGGCTGGCATATTTACGCACAGTGGGTACAACTAAAGTTAGGCTATGGCCTTCCCACACAAATAATAGAACACGTAGAGATCATTCGTAAGAAATGTGCACCGTTTTCCCATAGATAATCTGTTTTATAACCTCCCGGGTATAAAACACTCGACCATTCATGGCGGGTTGAAACGAGTGTGTCTAAATGTAACAGTGTGCAGTGCAAACTTTATGTTGCGGCTGGCTTATTTACGCTCAGTGGGTACAACGTTGTTGCGACGCAAACTTTGGGGACCCACTGCGGTTTAATGTTTGGTTTGGACTCATTAAGGTGTTTTGCGACGCAATCATTGATGATTTCGAATTGATCTGTTAGGTTTTGTAAATAAGTAGATCAGATTCGGATTTGAAATACAATAAAATTGAATTTAAATTTGAAGCAACTGTTGCAATGACGTGGTAACACATAGGTGATCCCGGGTTCGATTCCCAGCGGGGAGTACATGTTTGTGTACTCGGTTTGGTTGGTGGTAGGACTTGTTTGTCCGCCTGGCTAGCTACCACCATCTTATCTAAACATGTCGCCATAACATCAATGTTTTGTAGTATTGTTGTGTTCTGGCAGCTAGAGATAAGATAGCCAGTGCCTCATTAGTAAAGGATTCCGGGTGAACTCTTAACATCAGGTGAGATCAAGGCACTGAGCTTACCCGTAAATATAAAAATTTATATACACTTATCGGTAAGCTTATTTTAAAAGTATATACAGGGTGAGGCAAAAGTAATCATCCGATGTTCTTTGGCTGTATTTCTTTTTACAAATAAAAACTTTGGTTTGTTTGTGGATTATTTATGTTTAATTCATTTAAATTTTTCCTATCAAGTCGAGAAGATGATATCGCACAAGTGGCCGCCGGCGCCGCCAGCATTGATCACCATACGGGCCTTTTTTATGGCATTTTCCACCACTTTTGCCAGAACTTCTAGTGATAGGTTCGCGTATTCGTGTCAGATGTTGTCCTTAAGAGCTTCCAGAGTCTGAGGCTTGTTCACGTAAACACGAGACTTCAAAAACCCCCACAAAAAGAAGTCTGGTACGGTCAAATCGGGTGATCTTGGCGGCCAATGCAAATCGCCAAAATAAGAGATAGGCGACCCGGAAATGCCTGCTTCAAAATATCGGTTACAATAAATTATTCCGCGTTCTTGAGGAGTATAGCGATTCATGGCTTGTCGACATGTATTTTACATCTGTTTACTTCAAATGTAGCAAACCGATTTGACATTTGACGCCATTTGCAAAAGTTATAGCGTCTTCCAATAGGGTAATTACTTTTGCCTCACCGTGTAGATACCTATACCATTGATTTTCAAAACGTACAAACGAATAATGATTCACATTTCACAAGCTCACCCGCGCTTGTTCTGTTATACGCACACCCACTCTAAATTAATTTATGTAACAGAATTCAAATTCATTCTCGTAATTTAAGCTTAAGATCGACGATAAAACTTTTAATAACCCTTGATCACAGACCGTAAAGGGTTCCAAGTACTTCGTTATTATTTAGCTTTGTTGTGAGCAAACAATGAACAATATTCCAATTAAAATCCGTAACATTCAATACTTAACTCTGTCATTGATACCATAAATTATGGACTTTATTTAATTTAATATTATTATTGTGGACAGGCCTCCAACAAGGTGGACCGACGATCTAGTGAAGGTCGCGGGAAGCCGCTGGATGCGAGCAGCACAAAACCGGTCGTTGTGGAGATCCTTGAGGGAGGCCTTTGTCCAGCAGTGGACGTCTTTTGGCTGAAATGATGATGATGATAATGATGATTGTTGTGGGTAATCATCATCATCACCATTTTATGTCCCCACTGCTGGGACACGAATCTTCCCTATAGTAATATAGATTATGGGTCATTAACCACCACGCGGGCCCAGTGCGGTTTGGTGTGGATTACGTGTGCCTTCCGGAGCACGGAAAATAAGATGATAAATTTTTGGTCACCCATCCGATGACCGGTCGCTGAAAAAGTTGCTTAACATTAACTATCGCAGACCGGGCGCGTTAACCACTGTGCCATCGAGCTCCACCATATTATAGTACTTGAATATGCTTTAACTTAATGCCCACTTTCAATCTTTAAATCATAGTGTACCTACAGTTTACTGAAGCCGCAACCACAGAACTAAGAGGAATACTAAAGAGAAATAGATCTGTGACCGCAACATGGTTAAAAGCTACGTATAAAATGTCTTTGTTTTGTTATAAATATACTAATGACTAATATTTATGTAGTACCTTCCTACATTTATCATATTGTATGCCTATCCCAATAAAGCAGGCAAGCAGCATCTATTTTACAAAATTGACTTACGAATATTGAAACTTCTCACTGAAAACCTCAGGTCAGCACTCAGGGTTATTGTAGCTTTTTAATTATGTTGTTCCAGATTTTACTTTCAACATAATATAAGGGAAATATCAATTTAGATATTTTAACTAAAATCCTATTTTTATCACAAAATACTTTCACATTGTACTCAGAGATAAAATAGCTATCAATTAGCGAAATACTTTTCAGAATCGGTTGAATCGTTCTAAAATGTACAATAACGAAACAGACAAACTTACAGTACCTATACGTCTATACAATTATTGTATTATAAAACGCTTTGGCTAAGCGTTCAATGCGCTCTCTCAATTATTGAATCATAGTGTGAAGTTTCCTTAAGGCGTGAAGCCACAACACAATGGGGCTTGCTCGTGAATAAGTAACGAAGCCAGTCATAGGCCCATCGTCCACTAGTCGACACTTGATGTACAGTCAACAGCAAAAGTGAATAAGAATAAGAATAAGAAACATTTATTGACCTGCACAAAAACAAATACAAACAGATGAGAAAAAATAAAAATAAAATAAAAAAGAAGAACATCTTAAAACAATTAACACAATCACAAAAAATAGAAATAAAAATAAAAGAGAAAGAACACTATAAATAACTACGATATGTGCAAGGCCAACGGCCAAAGGCCATGATGTTTTCTAGTTTTAAAAGTGTTAGTATTTTGCAATGTAACTGCAGTCAGAGTCTTGTTAGAATTTGAAGGTGTATTGATTTTAATTTAAAAAAGTTTTGACATTTTTATACTCATTTTATATTTTATATTTACCAGTTATTTTTGCTGTTGACTGTATACATGACTATAATTTAACTTACCTACAACTGTAAAATTTCCGCAATCGATATTGAGCCTTATAACAAAAGCAAATAGTTCAAATTTAATTGAGGAAATATGACATTTCGTGGTAGGTGACCTGATGTCATCTGTAATTCATGCTCCGTTTTTGCCATAAACTTAATATACCAATGGTATATTAATTTTATGGTTTTTGCTGTTAATTCTTGAAGAGTCAATAGTTGCTTCCATGAAAATACATGAATTTAAAAAAAATGTCCGGGAAATTCTCGGGTCGGCATCTCCCACTTATTGAGAAAGCTTCATAAATATGTCAACATTAACCTAGAATAAGTTTTCAATTTGTTATATTTTTTATTTTTTACCAATATATGTATATACTTAATTAGTTTTTAATTGGATATAGTTTTAGATTAGGTAAACTTTAACATGGACGCTTATTATTAATCGTGTTGTGTACACATGTTTTAGATAGGAATTTAGCTCTATATAATTTATCATGCTTTTTTGTTATTTTTTAATTTCTATCTATTTTGGGTACCTAATAAATCAATAAATAAATAAGTTACCAATACAAAAGGTAGGGAGGTGTCTAAGATTTTGTTGGAACGAGAAGTTTTAATAACGAACGCTTTGGTGGCCGAGTAAATCTCGTTGCCCGTCAACCGGAAATCCTGGGTTCGTTTCCTAGGTCAAGCAGAGTATGTTTCGAGTTGACTTTCATTATGTTTCGCTTTGTTAACTTGTTTTGAAGTCTCAAATTTAAACCGTGTCAAGTGTCAGTGATTTGTGTCCGAAGTGTCAGCGAATTATTAAAAAGACCGTTGGCTTAATTAATTGTAATTAATTCAGGTTCACACAAACCGTGACTTTTCTTTGAAGCGTGCGGAATAGGCTAAAGTTGTTTTGTTAATAGCTCTTATATTTATATTTATGTCACAATTCCACAACAGTTGAGCGTTTGTATTGTGACTGGTTCAAAAGGTGATTTACTTTTTTTTTTTTTAAGTTCAATTCCTGGCTGGGTCGGCTGGGCGTTTAATTTTTTAACTGAATTTTATAAAATTTATAAGTGGTATATCCCACAAATCAGTAACAACACTTGGGTGTTGTTAGTGATTTGTGGAATATACCTAATACCTATGTCTGACGTGTGAGCCATGACGATGCGACGAATAAATAGAAGTTATGATACCTTTTACTAATTAGTAAGTTTAAAAGTGTATTAAATATACTAAGAAGTGACTATTTTTTATCAATAATGCAGTTTATGCAAAAAAAATTTTGTCCATAACTCTTATATTTTTGTCACAATTCCACAACAGTTGAGCGATGGTGACTGGTCAAGTGTTAGTGATTTGTGGCATTTGTGTCGTGTCTGCGACGGGACATAATTAATTAAATTATTTGTATTCGGTAATTTATTCAGGTTGATACCAGGTTGTATTTCAATCTACTGAAACGTTTATCTGTTTTTCTCTAATAGTTTTGTATTATGTTACCGTGAATAACATGAATAACTTAAATGGACCTATTGCAAAATAAACTGAATTATTTTAAATGTTAGTTTATTTAAAAAAATAGTGTCAATGTTTTTTTTACAGGATGGCCCAACAATATTTTTTATAACCTAAGTGATGTGACTTGATGAAGCCTTATGTCACTATGTTTTTAACTTTGAAGAACCGCTATAATTTCTAACTGATCACTTTTCCACGTCAAATATATAAACAAACTAACAAGAACATCTAGAAACAAGAAGATCTATTAACAAGAAGTTTAATTGAAATTCTAAATGTGAGCTGAGCGCTCCGCCCGATGCAACTCACCGTGAGTGTGTTAGGTTTCACAAACTTCAAGATACCCCTTTGACGTTATACAACATGTAAGATACTCGTAGTGTACAGCGGCCTTAACTACCGCATTTGTTTATTTTCTTCCTAATATATTAGTAGGTACTTTAATGTATGCAAATTGTAAATTCAATAGATTTATAGTTCTATAATAGTTTTTTTATATATTTGTTTACTATAAGGTTACAAAGTTACGAAATATTAAACACAATTGTTTTTTGTGTACAGTAGTCGTAAATTATAGTACCTACTCGACTGCTAATAAATTACTAGAAGGTAGATTGACATGAAGAAAGCAAAGGTAGAGAGTGAGAAAATTTGCGATTATTTAGTATAGGTATGTGAAAGTAACACATTGTGTTGATGATGATGGTACAGTAGATCAGGCCCGACCCAGCACACGGACCCAATAAAGATTAGTAGAGGTTTTAATAACTGAGTACCAATTTATGACAACAACCTTTGACTTAACGTATTTTCGTAAGCTCGGAGAAGCTATTACTACTTATTGGACATACTTCATTTTGGTCACTTTTTGCTTTACTTGTAAAAGCTATTACACCAACGACGTCGTATTGCGTGTATTTTCAAGAATATTCAAATTCTTCTTCAGCATTAACGGCATCCTTACCCCGAACCCCCAGAGCCTTGACAAAGTTATCACCGTTCCACGCGAAGTTCATTATGTGCACCTAATAAAGTAGGTGCACCTCCTTCCATTTATACCGAGTGTAGCAGTTACTTTGGCGTTATCTCCCGCCAGCCGACGGCATAGCGTGACTTGCCAATTAAACGTACTTGCCTCGGGAAAGTAGTATTTAGTACGTTTAGCTTTGTTACACCGGTCTCACACCGCGATACTAATCTGTTGTACGGTGTACTTGAACAATGTTGACTTCGCAAAATTATCAACCAGCTCTTTCGAGTGAGCAAGACTTACCCAGGTCCCTGACCCTGCTAGCCAAATCGACGACCTAGATTCAGTGGCCTAATTCTGACACTTTTGACACATAGCCTCAATAACTAAATCCGGACCTGTGGATCTGACTTTAAAATTGATGGTGTCTTCAAACTATGTTTTGCTCTATCTAAGAGACAACATTAGTTTGAAGCCAAGTTTAACTTTAGTTTTCTTTTTGTAAAAACAGGGATTTAGTTCTATTAGAGCTTTTCATGAACAGGCTTCATTAATTTAACTTTTATCTAAATGATAAAATATTGTCGAAACAAGATTGTTGAAACCAACTTCTAAAATAAAATTAGACTATCCAGTAAAAGTCTGCAACTCACTTACACAGTAACATTTAACAATGATAATGCAAAATTCAATTTCGAAACGAACCCCACTTCAGAAATTCAAGCAAGCATTCTCACTCAGACACGAAAGCAAAAAGACAGTAACAGAAATTTAGGAAGACAATTTGCGAGAAAATAGTATAGTTGGCGGAGACTGAATAATTGCCATTTGCATAAGTTCCAATGAAACTATGGAGCTCTATACAAACAGCGAGGAGACAGTTGATGAGATCGGGTCTATATTTGCGGCTTGTTTAACTTTTACAATGGTTTTACATTTCAGACTGCGCAGTAAGTTAGACTTGCAAGCGACTATTCCACCTTCTCATTCAATATTCACTGGCGCAGCTGCTGTCTGCTGAGTAAGTAATTTTGCATTACTCGAAGATAAACAACATAAATCAATATAACCCTTGAGTTTGGGGACGGAACGCTCCCAGTAGGGTATAAAGTTTGCCACCTGCTTACCTTACATTTGAGTAATAATGACACCGCAGTATGACATAAAATTCGTGTGGAATAAATAACATCTATTCCAAAAAGTTTTAAACTGTTTGTAGTCCGATCACAAGACTACCAGTACCAAGTTATACTTAGTTAACACACACATCTCTCCAATTTTATAACTTGACAATATCATGTTATAGTTATTTTTATACCTAGTAATTTTTCATTAAGACGATTTTGAGCAGAGATGTACGAATTGTGCTCGATTTGGTTAGTCGTAAACGCTTATTCTTAGGCGGTCTGATGACCTACACTATCTTGTCTAAGCCCTGTCACAATAAAACATTGATAATAACTTTAGTTAGAGAGAAAGATAGCTACTTCTTCAGCGGTTGAGACATCCGGGTAAGGTTCACTTCTACCCTTTACCTTGTCGCCATATTATTAAAACATCACGTGGTATAAAAAGCAAGCGCTTCTGGATATGTAATAAAAACATCGCATACAATTATGTTATTGAAACCGCTATAAATAACTTCGAATTGTGTTTACTGGCTTTAAGCCACAATTTATTACACCAAAAGAAAATTGTATTTAGATGGAGCTAACATCGTCGTCGTTTCACGTTAAATTATTGACCACACCAACAAGACATGCATTCGAAAAAATAATCACCATCGCTGATAAACTGCATACTACTCATGAAATGTCTGTCCGTTCGCGTGCTGCTCGGAGATCCATTAATGTATCCAGTGCTGCCACCAACAAACAAATTATGGATGCAAACACGAGGCAACACGCGACCCGGTCTTGAAAGCCTTTTGCTTGCTTTGTCAATTTCGCTGTTCGGTATCGTGGCTGCTCGGCCGAGTAATTTGATAAATGTTATTGTTATTGGTAGCACCAACAGAGGTAATTGTTTGGAGTTTGCTCACGCCAAGCAAATATAAGTACCTAAGCAATTTCATGGGAATCAATTTGTTTTGTATCAAATGGCACGGTGGCAATGTCAGCTTTCGCCAGTCTGTTCAAACTCTTGACAAAAGCTCTTTGGATGTCTCAATAAGCAGTGGAGTCGTTGATGTCAAAGTTGAATTTATTAATGTATTTTGGTTGCTTGTGCGGTCTTGTCTTTGTCCTTTTATTAACGTCATAAGAAGTTTCCCGAAGTGTCACTTAAACTTCTTTGTTACTTGCCTAACTCAATTTTATGCCAGTAGAATTTGGAACATCAACAGCTCTCCCACTCTTGAATCGCGCCACAAGTATACAGCTGAAGTCCCTGTGCAAGTTGCATGTACAATTCCAGTTTCGTTGTTGGAACCATTTGAGATATCGTTGTGCTCGAACTTTGTTTGCATTAGAAACGTATTTGTTTTGGCTGTAAACCTATTTTAAATTGAATGAAGAAGGGTTTGTTTTTATACGTATGCACAGTTTTTAATGTGAATGCATTGCCTCTAGTTCTATATTTGTAGTTACAACAGGTTGGCTGGTTGGAGTTTTGATAAGATTACGGAATTGTGTTTTGTTACTTTACCATTTCAGAATACGCAATTTTAGGTTTAACCAAAACATACGGGTCAAATGAGAGTTAGAAGTAAATCTGACTATATATAACTTAAGTTCGTACCTTTTAACACAATGACTCGGGCGTAGCGTAGACTTTACAGAGAAATTCCAAGGATATCACTCACGACGCATATTTGCATACGTAACAATGCTTCGTCGAGTTCTAAATTTCACATACATACAACATAGTCAGTTTCTTCGCCTGCCACTTGTAACAGGGCGAGGCGCACATTCGGGGGTGTTACAAAGGGGGGATTTGGAAAGGGGGGTTAACACGGTTCTACTAATTTCGCAGTCTCATGGGCTCAGGAACCGTGCATTTGCCGCCTGTTGCCACAATCCCGTCTTACTGAATGGATTAAGCTTTTGTGAGAATAATAAAATTGATGCTGAAATTTGTATTGTGTAGAATCTCGACAGGCTTTTCATGTTGCGAAGTTTCAAAGTTAAACAGAAATAAGGTAATTACTCTTGGCATACTTTTGTTGTTGTTACTAGTGTTATTTACCTTGAATTCAAATTGTAATGAATGATGAATACGAAAAGACTTTTCTCGTGTGCCACATATCGCAAAGTTGTATACAGCGTGTGGTTTGTGACTTTGCGTATATTCTTTCTACTGACGTAAATTTTGCACAATTCTACATTTGCGCAAAATTCTCGCAAGGTGTAGTCAACATAACTATTGTAAGACGTATTCTAACAAGTATTCAGTTCTGTACAAGAACTGAATACTTGTTAGAACTCATAACTTTTCTGGATAAATAAAATAATATTTTTTTAGAGAGCAACATCTTTTTATTCAATCGTCTAACAGGTGATAATGTTTATCATATGCTTTTGAACTGATGGACGAATCACAAAATATCAGAAACTTAAGGTCAACAAACTTGAAAGTGCAGTAAAGTAAGAACATCATTTAAGAGTGGATTTTAAAATCACTCGAAGTCGTAAAGTTTAAATTACCACTCAAACGAAGTCGTGAGCCTTGTTGTATTTGTTAACATTATAATGCTTCCTTTTACACACTAAAGGATAATAAATTGGATAATGCGATGCAGCAGCAGCTAAGCTAATTTGTACTGTATCCAAACTAGAAAATGGATACCAAGCTCTATACGCAATGTCAATTGAATAAAGAACGCGATCTTTGGTAACGTGTAAATAGAATAAAGCCTTGAATTTTAAGTTGGATATTATTCCCCCCCATTCTTGGCCTAGTGGATTATTTGGGATACTTAACTTACAAAAAAATTCAAGTACTTAGTGAAAAAATCACACATTTAACAGATACAAAAAATATTCCACAAAAAAAACTTAATAAGGGTTAATAAAGACTTAATGGTGTTCCTCTGCTATATGTTTGCCAACAAACATCAGATATTACAAAAAAAAGAATCACCGAAATATACCAAATACGAAAAATATGGTTGGGCAAAAAATAATTACGCCGATTGAATTCGAGACTACATCTCGTACCTAGAATTCGTGCTAACCTATTGTGCCGGTCAGATTATAATCAGACAGCTGTGGCTGTGATTGATAGAGCAACAGCTATTGTTGTTTTTAATTAACACTCGTAACTGCAAACAATAAGTGCGAATGAAACAATTTCAATCATGAAAATGCATGTCAGCATTCAAATGTAGGTGTAGTGAGCGGACAAGTTTTTGCACATAGCCTAACTAGTAGTATAATCTAAGATTAGCTAAATACCTATCATGGAATCTAATATTAAAGTTAGTTTTTAACGGGATTTATCATGTTTGTCTTAGGCTCAGTTTCATGCGTCATTATCATGCACTGCACACATGCACACATAATGACACCATGGTCAAAATCAAAATCATTTATTCAGTTTAGGCTACAAATGGTTCTTAAGAATGTCACTAACGTCAGAAATACAACAAGGCAACAAACGTTGTTGTTCTGGCGACAGATTTGTCAGTGTTAACTAGCTAGGTACTGTAACAAAGGTAAAAAACAGCTGAGAGTACGCCTGCCTTTCAGGGGAGGACGAATATGGATGCAGCTCATGTCTGCTAGCTAACATCACATTCTGCCAGAGGAGTACCTGGAAGAGGTACTTGAAGTTGACACGTGATGTGAGCTAGAGTCGACAAAACCTCCCCACCGAAAGGTCGACTCATCCAACTAAACATAAGTTACAAATATAAGAGACAAAGCAAATAAATAATATGATTTATTTATCACCCCCTTTCTACCTGCCTAACATCTAGATATACATTAGATTATAAATATAGTTTTTACACCATATAACAATCAAATGAAACCTACGTCTAACGTTCCCTGGATACTTCAATCGAAAACATAACCGTAAACAACTATTAACATTTAGCTGCCTCCTGAGTGTGTTCGACTCGAACACCTCACCGGATTATATAAGTCCGTTGGTGAGTTTCAGTAAACGAACCAAAGTTCATAATTTCGACGGATATTTTAGCGACAAGTAGCTATACTACGGGCTTCGTTTTCTGGAACTCAAATCGTTAGTGCACACATCTAAACTACGTAAACATGACAATAATAAATTATTAGTAATAGAGTGTCAACCATCACTTAGACACTTGTCATGACAACCTTTTCAAAACTTCATTAGGTTTATTTATCATTAAAACTCTTTCATAATGACATCGACTTAAATGACATTGTGCACCTTACACGCGTCATCGAGCAAAAATCAACAATACTCTTTGCTCTCATCCCCCTCTATAGAAGGCATTTGACATCTGCTCAAATGACAACTCGATGTCAATCCTACAATAACAACAACAAATTAAAACGAACAAATTATTATAACTACGATACAATTATAAACTACTAAAAAAAAGATAATAGAAAATGCTAAGAAACACGAAAAGCTTTATCAAAAGACCCGGCTGCGGACTCGTATCTTCGACCAATGAATCGCCATGACGAGAAGATCCTCTCCAATCGACCTGGACTAAATACCTGACCTGCAGCCTTTTTTGAATTGCGGATTTTCCGCTCGTGCTGCGTCCTCCTAGACTCCTTAACCTTATCTAAATAAACCTTAAACTTACTATTCCTAACTCTATACCTATACCCTTTCTTATTTATAAAAGAATTACATATCACCGACTGTAGTGCAGCTCGTAACCAAATTTTCTTTTTCTCCCGACTCCTACTACGAACTCTACTATAATACGTGGCCTTCCTTTCAGCTTTCCTTTCAGCTTTCCGTTCACCTTTCCTTTCACCTTTCCTTTCAGTTTCCGGCAAATGGCGCTTCTCTCGAACCTTGGATAAGATTCTAGACCAACCTACATGAACAGCTGGCGATGCGTCATCGTGCGGCTCCAACAACATGTCTGAAGACCTATCTCCTGGCAACATTACTACCTTACTAACATCTGAGCTGCCCACCTTATCTTCTATTACACTTTCAACTAATAAAGCGCTTCCACATCTGCTCGCACTATCTTCCTGTAGACTAGTGACCTCTAAATTATTAACAACATCAGAACCTTTATTTTGTAAGTTCTGCAACCCGTCGTCGCAGGATGCAGGAGGAGCGATCTCGCTTCCTAACTCCTCTCCTAGGTTACAATCCTGACTAACTTCTACAACGTTCTCTACTTCTGAACAAGACACATTAAAAGAGTTAGACACATTACTAGAATCACATAAATTGGTATAAGCTTGATTTGGGATTGGAGCAATAGACATCTGATTCTCATTCTTACCATCGTCTTTTAAAACAAGTTTTACAGTTACAATATCGGGAATCGGGGATATTGGGGAATTAACACAATTAGATAACGTAACTTCTACTTTGGAGCATGCGCGTTCTGGTGACCGTGCTCGGGGCTCGGAGCGTATCTCAGCACTCGAAGCTCGTGGCGGTGACTGCGTTCGAGACATCACGTGTGTCTCTACGCTCGGCGCGCGCTGGACCGGTGACTGCGCTTGGATCACAGTGCTTGTGTCCACGCTGGGTGCGCGCACTGGAGACGGTGTTCGCAACTCGTACTCGGTGCGTAAGTCAGCGTCTCCTCTTCTATTGGAGCGCCAATTCAATGCGGCTCCTCGCTGTCGGTGTCGTCCATCAAGACGGCTGTAATAGCTTCCACTTGCGCTAGTGAAAATTGAAGCATTATTTTCACGTACATTGCGTGGCGAAAAATCTTTATCTCTCCGAGTAAACGCTACGGGAGATGGCTGACAATAAGTCGGAGGGAACTCTTTGTCCAGCAGTGACAGAATGTCATCTAAGGGTATCTCAGGCTCATATATCGTATCATAGAAATATCGAGCTGCTCCTTTGAGATAAACGCGAAGAATTAAAGATAAATCTTTTTCGCGCCATTCGCTTATAGCGGCGATGCGCTTGAATTCGCGTGCGAAATCAGCGATGGATCCACCATCAAATCCACTAAAATATTCCACGCTCGGCATGGTTGCATATTTAGAATATTATAAAATTATAAATTATATATCGCCTGTTTTCCAGTCAACAGCTTTTTCTGTGTGTGCGAGCGTCTCAGCACACAACTTCTTGAATGGATTTTTCCGTGTGTGCGAAAATCTCAACACAACACTCTTGCAAAAATACAATGGCACGTTGATCCCTGCAACGCGTTTTTATCGCCTTTCTTTCTTGAAGCCTAGTCTACACGGCTACTATCCGTGACTGGCCCTAGCTAAAATTATGGAATGTAAGTATCCGGAATCTACCCGGCGCCTCCACCAATTATAGCAATCCGAATGATCGCTACTTATGTGGGGGCGTGAATTAAAAGGAATCAGAGAATATACTTTTATATATTAAATCTTTTTCAAGAAATTACAATAATGATAATTATATTAAAACGTCGAAGCCGCATCAGCCGTCGATGCTCAACTCGATTCTCTTTTTTTCCGCCGCGTCTCGTTTTAACTTCATTCAAACTTCAGAACGCGACGGCTGCCAGTAGGTCCGCGCCTCCAAGCAGTCCCGATCACTACAGTACACTGTACCCTAGAACAAGTTTTAGACCGAGAGAATACTGATAAAGCAGAACAGTTTGTAACATCCTCAAAAGATTCAAATCCTTTACTCCTATTGGACGCCAATTAAACTAATCACTCAATCGAATAGCACACATGACGAAACCAATGACTAACGAACACTTGTCACGCTGCGAAAGCACCCGTGCACTATCGCATAAAGGAACCTCCTTACGTAACAGACGGACGGCCAGTGCAACTCTCGTTGGTCGCAACTCCAATTTAGATAAAATTAGTGACTATTACGGGCGTGATCAAACTCCTCTTCTTTGCAGATACCACTAGACCACTCAAGCGATAGCTCACTAGACCGATAAAAAATATAAAAATAAACGGAAACAAAACAAAAGCAGTTTTTTATACTCCCTCATATCAAACAAACCGCACAATCGAATAGCGCACATGATGAAGCCAATGTTCGTTAGTACGAACACTTGTCACGCTGCGAAAGCACCCGTGCACTATCGCATAAAGGAACCTTCTCACGTAACAGACGGACGGACAGTGCGCCTCTCGTTGGTCGCAACTCCAATTTAGATAAAATTAGTGACTATTACGGGCGTAATCAAACTCCTCTTCTTTGCAGATACCACCAGACCACACAGGCGATAGCTCACTAGATCGATAAAAAATATAAAAATAAACGGAAACAAAACAAAAGCAGTTTTTTATACTCCCTCATATCAAACAAACCGCACAATCGAATAGCGCACATGATGAAGCCAATGTTCGTTAGTACGAACACTTGTCACGCTGCGAAAGCACCCGTGCACTGTCGCATAAAGGAACCTCCTCACGTAACAGACGGACGGACAGTGCGCCTCTCGTTGGTCGCAACTCCAATTTAGTTAAAATGAGTGACTATTACGGGCGTGTTCAAACTCCACTGCTTTGCAGATACCACTAGACCACAGAGGCGATAAGCTCACTAGACCGATAAAAAATAAAAAAATAAACGGAAACAAAACAAAGGCAGTTTTTACTCCCTCATATTAAACAAACCGCACAATCGAATAGCGCACATGATGAAGCCAATGACTAACGAACACTTGTCACGCTGCGAAAGCACTCAGTGCACTATCGTATAAAGGAATCTCCTCACGTAACAGACGGACGGCCAGTGCACCTCTCGTTGGTCGCAACTCCAATTTAGATAAAATTAGTGACTATTACGGGCGTATTCAAACTCCTCTTCTTTGCAGATACCACTAGACCGATAAAAAATATAAAAATAAACGGAAACAAAACAAAACAAAGGCAGTTTTTACTCCCTCATATTAAACAAACCGCACAATCGAATAGCGCACATGACGAAGCCAATGACTAACGAACACTTGTCACGCTGCGAAAGCTCTCAGTGCACTATCGTATAAAGGAATCTCCTCACGTAACAGACGGACGGCCAGTGCACCTCTCGTTGGTCGCAACTCCAATTTAGATAAAATTAGTGACTATTACGGGCGTAATCAAACTCCTCTTCTTTGCAGATACCACCAGACCACACAGGCGATAGCTCACTAGATCGATAAAAAATATAAAAATAAACGGAAACAAAACAAAAGCAGTTTTTTATACTCCCTCATATCAAACAAACCGCACAATCGAATAGCGCACATGATGAAGCCAATGTTCGTTAGTACGAACACTTGTCACGCTGCGAAAGCACCCTTGCACTGTCGCATAAAGGAACCTCCTCACGTAACAGACGGACGGACAGTGCGCCTCTCGTTGGTCGCAACTCCAATTTAGTTAAAATGAGTGATTATTACGGGCGTGTTCAAACTCCACTGCTTTGCAGATACCACTAGACCACAGAGGCGATAAGCTCACTAGACCGAAAAAAAATTAAAAAATAAACGGAAACAAAACAAAGGCAGTTTTTACTCCCTCATATTAAACAAACCGCACAATCGAATAGCGCACATGACGAAGCCAATGACTAACGAACACTTGTCACGCTGCGAAAGCACTCAGTGCACTATCGTATAAAGGAATCTCCTCACGTAACAGACGGACGGCCAGTGCACCTCTCGTTGGTCGCAACTCCAATTTAGATAAAATTAGTGACTATTACGGGCGTAATCAAACTACTCTTCTTTGCAGATACCACCAGACCGCGATAGCTCACTAGATCGATAAAAAATATAAAAATAAACGGAAACAAAACAAAGGCAGTTTTTACTCCCTCATATCAAACAAACCACACAATCGAATAGCGCACATGATGAAGCCAATGTTTGTTAGTACGAACACTTGTCACGCTGCGAAAGCACCCGTGCACTATCGCATAAAGGAACCTCCTCACGTAACAGACGGACGGACAGTGCGCCTCTCGTTGGTCGCAACTCCAATTTAGTTAAAATGAGTGACTATTACGGGCGTGTTCAAACTCCACTTCTTTGCAGATACCACTAGACCACAGAGGCGATAAGCTCACTAGACCGATAAAAAATATAAAAATAAACGGAAACAAAACAAAGGCAGTTTGTACTTCCTCATATCAAACAAACCGCACAATCGAATAGCGCACATGATGAAGCCAATGTTCGTTAGTACGAACACTTGTCACGCTGCGAAAGCACCCGTGCACTATCGCATAAAGGAACCTCCTCACGTAACAGACGGACGGACAGTGCGCCTCTCGTTGGTCGCAACTCTAATTTAGTTAAAATGAGTGACTATTACGGGCGTGTTCAAACTCCACTTCTTTGCAGATACCACTAGACCACAGAGGCGATAAGCTCACTAGACCGATAAAAAATAAAAAAATAAATGGAAACAAAACAAAACAAAGGCAGTTTTTACTCCCTCATATTAAACAAACCGCACAATCGAATAGCGCACATGACGAAGCCAATGACTAACTAACACTTGTCACGCTGCGAAAGCACTCAGTGCACTATCGTATAAAGGAATCTCCTCATGTAACAGACGGACGGCCAGTGCACCTCTCGTTGGTCGCAACTCCAATTTAGATAAAATTAGTGACTATTACGGGCGTAATCAAACTCCTCTTCTTTGCAGATACCACCAGACCACACAGGCGATAGCTCACTAGATCGATAAAAAATATAAAAATAAACGGAAACAAAACAAAAGCAGTTTTTACTCCCTCATATCAAACAAACCGCACAATCGAATAGCGCACATGACGAAGCCAATGACTAACGAACACTTGTGCACTCAGTGCACTATCGTATAAAGGAACCTTCTCACGTAACAGACGGACGGACTGTGCGTCACGTGCATCGCGCCTCTCGTTGGCCGCAACTTCAATTTAGTTAAAAGTAGTGGCTGAGTGCGGGCGTGATCTAACTCCTCTTCTTTGCAGAGACAAGTTTCCGAAGCGACTGGGATGGGATGGGAGTGACCCGAATGGGACCTATTCTATTGAAAGGTTTTCAGCACTATCTGTAATTGTTTGGTATGGGTTGGAATCTTACGTTGTAGGTTAGGGAAATTATGATTAAACGTCTTCTTTAACTATTTATACGGATTCAAAATTCAAAAGTTGTAAGTTAAAATTATTTTTTCACAAATAATTTTTTGAACGTCAAATCTAAGCCACGACTTTGTAAACCCTACGATAGAGACTTTGTATCGAGAAGAAGCCGCAAGAGACTCGGCAAGGGCTGTTTCTTAATCATGTACTTTGTGTAACAAACAATACAAGTTTATTGAAAGCATAAAGAAGACAAAATTATCACATACATAACAGTAACTTGACGCGCACTATTATGTATGTGTACAACGACATCCATATATTTTTTAACATAATTAATGGAATCTCCACTTTGTATAATAACCTTAAACTAATAATATACCTACCTACAAAGGATCTGCTAGAGTTTATTTTTATATATTCACGTATGCTGTGATTACCCTGCATAGCGTTGGAAATTTCAAAACAAAATAATATGTAAAATAAACACAAATAGGTACCTACATAATGTTTCATTTCAATGTGTGTACTCGAAAACTTTAGAAATATATTTTTTTTAATCGTTTGATGAGTCGGTCGGTTGGTTGGGGAGGATATTCCAATTATTTTTAATGGATTTTATTATCCGGGATATTATAGAATTTTACAAAACGATACGCTCTGCTAACAAATTCGTTTAATATGAGTGCACAGAATAAACACATAAGCAAAACGACTAGGTATTAAGGGTTGTGGCTATTTGTTACAAAATTTTATTATTTGCAATGTTAATTTGGATTTTTATTTTGCATTCACATACAGATGAGTAATCTAAATAGGTAAAATCACAAAATTGAAAGGTATATGGAAATTGGTTCTTTTGTAATGCCATATTTAATTTAATATAACTTTTTACTTTTTATTTTTAAGTGCTAATTGCTGCACTGAAGCTGAATTAAATATTTATAAAATTTATAAAATACAGTGAAAAAAAAAGCTATTAGCACTCAAAAAAATAAAAAAAATGCAGTGACAAAATTCAGCGCTTACGTCAGCCTTCCCGGTAGCATAGCGGTCAGTGCAGCCGCCCGGATTGCGGAAGACCCAGGTACGATTCCTGGCTGGGTCAGGTAGGCGTTTAACTTTTTCACTGTATTTTATAAATTTTATAAATGTTTAATAGAACTTCATTGAATAATTTCCAAAATGCCACCAGTTTGCGTTTGCTTCTATTTTTTTATGTATTAATAAACTGATCTGACAAAACAAAAATACAGACCGTCTGATAGAAAGAATGGTTCGCCCTTGTTCCGCCAATGGACATGGCTACCGTCCAGACGGAATGTCGGCAGAATCCTACTTCCAGGCTACGTTGTAGGCCGCGCTTGAATATTATAGCTGCCCGCGGTTTAACCCGCGTTCTATTAGTCATAGCGTGATGTAATATAGCCTATAATGCCTTCCCCAATAATTGGACTATTCAACACAAAAATATTTTTTTAATTCGAACCAGTACTTCCTGAGATTAGCGCGTTCAACCAAACAAACGAACAAACAAACTCTTCAAATTTATAATATTAGTATACATTAATTACATTGATATATTACATGAATCTTACAGTGAATTTAACTGAAAAACAACCTCAGGTCAGTAATTGTAAAGCCTGGCGTAGGCTTTGACCTCTGATACTAGTTGGCGCCATGATCATCACCATAGGCAGTCCACTAGTCTACTACTGGACACAGGCCTCTCCTGAGCATGACACTGAGCCCGATTCAGTTATCTCCTACTAAATAAATCCTATGTCACAAGTTAGGTTAGATATTTGTTAATAATAATTTATATAAAAGGGATTGATTGCTGTTTAAAATGTAGGAACAGCTGCTATGGACAACAGTAACAAAAGGTCTCCAACCGACCCGGGCAATCTTAAATGTTTTGGCTCCCAATTAATTTCGACTTAAAAGTTTTCGCCACAAGAATCCTTGCTATTCCGTTCAGTTCGAAGAATTTCCATTCATTATAAGATTTTTATCTATACGGTCTATACAAATAGTGATGGCCATTCTATTCAATGCCTTTTGTTATATCGCTTTTATATGCAAATGATATTGATAATGCCCGTGTTGAAATATCAAGTTGTATACGTACGTTTTCGACGGTGGTGGTGTGGACTGTGGAGTGTATAAATCTTATGCCGTGCCGTAGGTATGCTGATTTCGTTTTGTTAGTTCAAATATGTCATAAATGAGTAACGTATTGGTTGTGAACTTTGCCTTTCTTTGTATATAAGCTTAGCTTGAGGATAGAACGCATAAATGATTTATGAAAAGGATGAACTGTTATAGAGAACTAGTGTGACTCTGTGCTTTGATATATCTGTCTTTTTTTTTAAAACAATTGAATTATCAAGAATGCTAATTATTGGCATTCTTAATTATTAATACTTATTAAATGAAGCATTTTTTAATGTTTGGTATTTTACGCTTTTAAAAAAAGTATTTATTTTATTTATTTATTTATTTAACTATATTTACATTGTACCTACAAGGATGAAAGTGTATTAACAAGTTGAGCATGCTTTTGTGTCAGCAGTAAGTACTAAGAATTTCTAATACCTAATTCATTATCTTAATTAATAGCTTCACGTTTAGCATTTAGCCAATTTCAAGTATTTCTTATTATTACTAGTAAGGGTTTAACTGTACGGTAGAAAGAAATTAAAATGGAGTCTCACAACACGTGTTATTACGGGAAGAACTCGGGTGAAAATCCTTCTAATACCTACATCGTTGTACACACGCTTGCACATCTTTCATTCAACTTCTTTTATTTTTATTTTTGAAATATATTAAAATAAAATAAAAATAAATACATCGTTGTACACACGCTTGCACATCTTTCATTCAACTTTTTTTTTTTCTTCTTTCAACGATATGTCTATGGCATATGAACATTTAATAAAGGAATTTGACAGTTTCGAATAGTCTAATGTGCAGGTGTCTGAACATTACATAGTCTGTGGAAAACCACAGACTTTCAGAGTTCATAGACTACTATCATAGACTCTGTCCTATCAGGTCCTATCAGTTCCCTAACACAACAAGATAGAGCTAACAACAACAACGACAACAACAACAAACAAAACAGTATGGTGTTTCTGTTTGGCTGTAGTATGACGTCATCCATCTCCGTAACGTTGTTGATTTGAAATGTAGGTCAACATTCAATAATTTATTGGCGGCAATAATAATTTATTGGTTGTCAACATCGCATTTTTACATTTTCGTTAAAAAATATGTAAATATGATAAACCAGGGTTGCTTTTGAATTTTTACAATATTGTAATTAATTATACCTACTTTGACTTTTATTTTCATATATTTTTTTAATTTTATTACATAGGGCAATACCTATCAATTGTATAATACGATAACTTGATTTCAATGACGAAGGCCTTTGCCCAGCAGTGGGACTGTGGGCATATAGGCTAATTACTATTTTTTATTTAACATTTTGATGTGTGACTTAGCGTGACTACGCTAGACGCCAAGGACCATTTCTCTTGAAACTGGGTACCGAGTGCAAGTGTTATTCGATCACGTTTACATTAGCAAGAAATTTTAAGTAAGTAAGGCAAAAATTTTACTGTCCTCATTTGTCTCCAGAAGGCGCTGCTAAAATATCATACAATCAATCTCGACGACGACACCCTTAAGTAAAAATTCATCTGTATTTATTTTTTCCCAATAACTCCAAAGCATCAGGTTTCACGTGGCAGTCAACCCTAAACACGCCACGTTAACAAATCGTATTCTGATAGCACCGAACCGGCTAACGCGATGTTCAATCCAAAATATTCATGTAGCTTGTCGCTTTTGGGTTTTTTACAATGGCCACGCCGACAACATGTGTTCCGTCGTCCGGAACCGCCCTGCGATATTAACATACAGTTACCGGTCGTCTAAAAAAACCTTTTTAAAACTGTGACATGACAATGATGCGTTAACATTCTGACAATAGCCTGTTAAAGGCGAAATGGGAACTCCATATTTTATGTGTTCGATGTATTTAAATTTTTGGTGTTCCGACCTCTTTTTTGAATAAGATCGAATAGGCTGAGTGGTAAAATGCTTAGCTCAAGATCCAGAGGTCGTAGGTTCAATTCCCAAGTGGGTCAAATGGAGCGTTACCGATTTTTGGATGAACACCCCGGGTATGTGATCAGCAACCCGCAAATCAAATCATAGTTTCATATTTTTGTCATGTATTGCAGTTTTTTTTAACTATAATTTAAAGCTTATAGGAAACTAGAGAATCTTCGAATGTTATATTAAAGGAATAAAAGTATTCAAAGTTAGTTTTATTTTTAAAGATTTCATTTTACTTTATATATTAGTTAACATTACTTTATTCGTAATGTATGTTAGGTAACGTACTTGGATAACGATTTGTTTAATTATGACTACTAATTAATTTTTTTGTCATTTACAAGATACCGAAGTACACAGGTACGTTACATCTGTAGCGACAAAACTTACATTTTTAAATTACATAAATGATCGCCTTTCTGCTTGTAAAATACACCCCCTTTAGAGTGTAAATGAGATAACTTCGCTTCTACAAAACTTAGAGCTCGCTTCGTGTCGGTTGTATTTTTGAATAAATTATTTTGTGCAACCTGTTTTGAGCGCAATGCACACTTGCTCTGCTGCTTAGGCACCTATAATAAAACTAATTAAGCTCATGCTTTCATGAATTTTAAACATTCTCAAAAAGCTCCTCGGTTTATGCAATTTTTAGCTTCAGTGGCAGTTTGTGGAATACACGTAGGTTTACGTGTTAACGTGTTTTCAGAATAAGATGTGAATTTAATTAGTTGCATTGTTCCTTAGAATAATGGGGGAGCAAAGCACGAAGGTATAGAGAAAAGGAACGAAGCCATGGTTGAATCCTTTCATGCTGGTAAACGGGTGTCGCCTGTGGAGGCGGGCCTACTGTTTTACTTTTATTTATTACTAGCTGTGTCCGCGGTTTCACCCGCTTTAATTGGCGAACTATCTATTAGCGTGATGTAATATAGCCTATAGCCTTCCTCAATAAATGGACTATTCAACACAAAAATATTTTTTCAATTCGAACCAGTAGTTTCTGAGATTAGCGCGTTCAACCAAACAAACAAACAAACTCTTCAGCTTTATAACAATTAATGGACAATTTTACTCTATTTCTCATTTATTGTTGTTTTCAAAATGTTTCTTTTAAACTTTGGTTTTTTTTTAATCTTTAAAAAAATGTCATGGTATCTGTTGGCAATTAGGTATAATGACCTGTGGTTCGACTTTTTGGTCTTGTAGTCTAAAGCTGGTAGGTTTATTAGACCCGATTTTGTTGTATTAAATTATTTTTACCCGTGTTAAAACTAACACGGACATCATCAGCCCTTATTCAGTCCGCTTTCGATAAGGCCTCTTACAAACGCATCGTTTTATCCTTTTAATTTAAATTTAAATTTCTAACAACTGTTTTTATAAGACTTTAAATATATTTGTCTATAATATAAACAGTAGGCCCACGTCACGTGTCAAACAATAAATAAACAAAATAATAAAATAAACAGCAATATCAGTGTGTCTATAAAACTTAAGCTTGAAAATTAATTTTATATTTTTTTACGAGCGCCGCCGCCCACACTCCGCCTCAGGAGTAAGTTATAATAATTTAATGCGAAGTCGGCCCATTAAATGGCATTCAACCGCTCCTATATCGAGTGGAGTGCATTAAGGAACTGAAAATATCACTACAAACAAAATTAATGGGTTTTATAGAGTCGTGTTATGAAAGGATAATAAAATATGGCGCTATTGTCAATCCCTCAGCCGCTGAGTTGAGAGTGTTTATAGAAATGTTGTGCAGCACATTTATGTTCTGGTCGTTGTAGGGTGTCGTTATTTTCAGTAGATTTATTTACACACTTAACGACAAGAAATATTAATTTGAATTATACCGCTACTCTGAATATAGGGACATTCATAAACTTAGCCAGGACAAATGACTGCGGAGGAGTTTTAAATACGGAAAAATTGTAAGCACTTATAAAAGTGACTTAAAAACAACAAACTTTTATACAACATTTAAACATATCCGGAAGAAATGATTCTAAGATAAAAATAATTTAAGAACTTTGAAGTTTACAAAATTAAATGTATGTTTAAAGGGATTTGGATAGAACAACTTTGTATTAAGTACTATCCACTTTGAGATTATGTTTTCTATTTACTTTTTAAATAGTTAAAGTTAGTTAATGAACTTAAGTAGTTTTCGTCAATATCTTTAAAAAATTATCAGCAATATTTAATTGCGAATTTATTTAAATACGTTCTAATAAATCTATTAAAGTGTTAACATTTCGTATGTTTATAATTTATTTATTCACTAAAATTTTATCATCATCATCATCATCATCAGCTCATTTTTATGTTTATTTTATTTTTATCAGATGGATAGGGAGAAGTGGCCATAAACCACCACGCGGCGGGCCCAGTGCGGATTGGAGGTTGTTAACGATTGCTAATGCAGCCGGGACCAACGGCTTTACGTGCCTTCCGAAGCACGGAGGAGCTCGAGATGATACATTTTTGGTCACCCATCCGATGACCGGCCTTCGCGAAAGTTGCTTAACCTCAGCATCCGCAGACCGGACGCGTTATCCACTGCGCCAACGAGCCCCTCATAAAATTTTATATTGCACATGTAATTGTGCGGAAATATAATCATACAAAACACATGATAACCCTCCAATAATTATACTAAATCATATTTTCTAATAAGTAAATATTAGAACGTTTACGTATACATAACATGTTGATTTATGTATCTAATTAGCATTGGAAACCGTTAAACAGATCGGTGGTATCTAGCGCAAATAGACTCAAGCCAAACATAGTTTTATGATCCAATGAATTCTATTTTATACAGCTAATAGAACTTCACGCGGCGAACAGACCAGGAAATTAAATACCACCTGTAGCTTAGCAGTGTACGTCCGATAATTACGTTACTTTCCCAATATAATGGCCCTAAATAGTAACGAAAGAACGTCACAATTTAAATTTCTAAAAGGCCCCAATTTGAATAACGTCAGTATTGAATACCTATGTTTGCTTAAGTAATGATGTGAAATATGTTAAGCACTTTTATTGGGGCTTCAAACTTTTTATACATACGGATGTGGTGGCCTTTAAAATTTCATGTATGCCCTTTTTTATTTATTCATAAAATTTGAAAATAACTGGTATATATATTAATACGTGAAGCAAAAACTTTGTACCCCTTTTTACGAAAATTGCGCGGACGGAGGAGTATGAAATTTCGCGCATTTATAGTTTAAATGGAGAAGGAGTACCGAATGTTAATATTTTTTTTTAATAATTATGTATAAAATATACATTAAATCAATAAAACAAACATTACACACACTACCATGTATTTGACACAAACGCATATGGATTTGATACACACGCTTGATACTCTTTTCAAAAATTTCAAAAATGGAAGAGGAGCGGCCGATATCTGTCAATGCCAACCCAAACGTACATTCTATCTTTTTTTAATTTTTCATTGCTTAGGATACAATCCGTGCAGCCTTAATAAAATTTCGACCACTGGGCGACCACTAGTACAAAATAATTTTGTAATGGTTTTGTTTTTGAAGAAAGCTACGTAGAACGTTAAGTTTATAAACTTTGTCTTAGGTAATAGTCAAACTATTTCATTAGGAATTGTTTAACTGTTTTAATATAATTTGCATTCTTTAAATAATTAATTAATTATTCGCAAATATATTTAGTTCTAAATAGAATTTACTTCTCTTTTGTCATATCAACTAAAATATAGTTTCTTTAGAAATTAGTTAGTTAAAAAAGCCTTTAAATATTATTTATCATTTTCATTGTCAACAATATTTTTTAATCTCATATCACAATTCAAATTGATTACATAATTATTAAGGGTGCGCCGTCCATAAGTGACAAGTGTCATATGTTTTATTTGAAATGTCGTCGTCCATATTTATATGATGCCGCGCGGCCATACTAATTTTGTATGGGGAATCTAAGGTGCTTAATAAAAAATAATTATTTAAATAACCACTTGATGAATCGAAAATGTGGTCTAGCAATTTGTAGTTTATCCATTGATGATTGTTTAGACAAAATCAGAGGTACAATAACTTAGATAAACTATAAGAAATCTACTTAACGCCGCCACTCGTTTTCATGATTTTTGCCCAACTTTAAATGATATTGTAGAAAAAACTATAGCGTGTTATGAATTTATGGTTCTGACAAATTGTAAACACGTTCCCTATGATACTAAATATATATTTTGTTCATTTAATACGATAGTATTTTCAATTATATCTACTTAACCGTAACTGCATTTTTGGCATTTTTTTGTCGGCGCACCCTTAACAACAGGATACGTTAACTATATTGCATTTAATTGTACTGATGATGTAAAAGATGTTTTGATAATAAACGCTATAAAGTAAAAGGTCTAGGTCCATTAAAATATCGTATCAACGAGAAATATCAAAAATAAAAGGCGGTTGTCCGTCGGTTCACTGCTCTTGAAAATTAATTTAAAGTGCATGGGAGTGGTAATTACATAGCAAAGTAGTTATTATGGAGCAGACAGCTCATGCGGCGATCTGTATGTTAATATGTGCGATATGTATATGTAAAAGCGGATGCCTATGATCAGTTGTGATAAGAAATTTGAAATTTGACATTTCTATTTAGTTATTCTGACAGTCAACACTATACAATAATATGCTCAATATACTGACATTTTCATTTAGTTATTCTGACAGTCACAACTATACAATATGCTCAATATACTGACATTTTTATTTAGTTATTTTGACAGTCACAACTATACAATATGCTCAATGTACAGGATGTTTTATTATAATATGTGTATAAGTCCGAAACATAGCCATGCAACCAATTATTATAAAGCCAAAAAATATACGGCTACGATTTTTATGAACTATGTTACTAGAGGTATTTGCCAAAGCAGTTTCGTTTCCAAACTTTAGTCGCTCAATATTAAAGCTTTATCTACAGGCATATTTTTGCATCGCTGTTTTGGCTTACCATATCTGTGTCTTGATGTAATTGCGATTTCCATTTACCAATACATAAGATAAGATAAGATAAGATAGACTTTACGTTTTTATTCGTCTCAGTGAATAAAAGTAACAGTAAATTAATAGGCACACATTAATGAACTTTATAATCCATGTTTTTAATGATTAATAATGAAAGTTGTCACCGCACTACATTATCTTGATAAAGTAATCTTATTAATATTGGTCCCTGACTACAAACTCCCATGTATATTTATGAGAAAATTATGATATACTGTGTTGTGTTACTGTCAATGCTTATCAAATATTTAATTATAATATTTATATATTATAATTTGTGGACATGAGATACAGCATAAATGTTGGATGCCAAACGGGAATAGGCCTGATTTATGTTTTGTTTGTTTCAGCCGTATATGTCCCATTTCTAGGCAAAGATTTTTTTCTTTTGTTGATGGTTTCGGGCGGTTTACACTTTTAGCCAGTGTCAAAGTAATGCTCTTACAAGTTATAAATGTAATTATTTTCTTCTTCCATTCATCATAATTGTACGTTTTACTTTTACTTTTACTCTCCTCCTTCCGTTGCAGATGTAAGAAAACGCGGATAAATTGGCGTAATTGCTTAGACTACCGATGTGATCCCATTCCCAGCACCAAATTTCAACCTTCCTTTTTAATTAATAAAAAATATAATACATACACACACATATACACACTACACTGCGCTCAAAAACCAAAATCATAGATGTTGGAGTTGCAACCGCTAGACTTAAGTGGAACGGCACCAACCCGCATTTGGCAAGTGTGGTCATTAAACCTAAAGGTTTAGTCATCACAACATTTGATGGGTAAACCCATCAAATGTTGTGATGACTTGATTTCAATAATAAGGCCTTTGCCCAGCAGTGGGACAGTTGTAGGCTAGGTTTTTACTTTACTTACATATATCACAAAAGATAATGAAAAAATATTCGAAGTACATCGAAGCTAATTATTAAAATAATCCTCAAATGAAAAATACACCTTTTACGGGTACGCGAAATAGGCTTTAACAAAGAGCTAGCAAGAACTAATTACAAATGTATGTAATTCAAACTCTTTTGCATGTAGCCTTTGGCCTAATCGCGAGTGTAATTACAGTCTTACATTGAAAGGGTTAATTTAGAGATCCGCGCGTCAAAAGTGGAAGAAAAAAAATGGTAATTTTTTAAAGCAACTTTTATTAAACTACTACTAGCGGCCGCTCGCGGTTTTACCCGCGTGGTTCCCGTTCCTGTGGGAATATCGAGATAAAAATTATCCTATGTGTTAATCTAAGTTTTTTTTTTTTTAATCTTTATTATAAAGGACTTTGGTCTCTAATGTAACCATGTCAGTCCTGGTAAATCTTAGAAACTAAGATAACAACAAATATAAAACTAAAATAAAATACTTAAACACAACTTTCTCTTAAATGTAGACAATGACACACATAATTTAATACAGCCCATAATCCAAGTTATAAACTATCTGTATGCCGAATTTCATCCAAATCCATTCAGTAGTTTTTACTTGAAAGAGTAACAAACATCCATCCATACTTACAAACTTTCGCGTTTATAATATTAGTAGGATGTATGGCACAGATTCAGAACTAATTTGGCAGCGTGTGAACCTTTTAAGGTATCATACATCTTTAAAGGTATACTCTTTTATTATACTATGTACTAAAATAAATGCACATGTTAAAAGTAGTTTAGTATAAATTGGCTACGGAATTTAGCATTTTTTATGCCATTTTTCCAAAACCAACCAACCAATAGTCGAAAAATAGAGTCAAAATAAACATAAAACAAACGTGTTTATATTCATTTAAAACAGTGTCATTGCCTTGATTTGATTAACTGACTTGCCTTATTGACTGTTCAAAGAAGAAGGCTATAATTTAGGTACTTCATTTTTATTTTCTTGGGAAAAAGATACCATTTTGATTCATTAGCCGATTCTTAACCAACCAGTTTCATGGTATGTGTTGATTATTTCTCACATTTCTTTTGGATAACAAAGATGTGATACCATTAAAAATAAAAAAAAATATATAAAACGAGCGAGCTTTACACAGTAGTCTCTTTTGATGTGTAACATTTGACATCTCACCTTAGTAATATAACTAATAAGCAATTTTAACATTATATTCTGAAAAAAATGGGTCAGGTATAACATCATTTTATAACTATAAAATAAATGCAATAAATACTCACTAGAAGACATTTGACATATGAAAATGACCTTTGATAGTCAAATGACACAATATGTCACAAATAATAATAAAATGTCATGTTCTTAATATCAATTTTAAAATTTACTCACGAATTTGCGCGCGCTTGCGCGCTTCCCCGACTTCCTGTCACACTGTGACTTCCGTCACATTTCACGAAATCACTCCCAATAATTTTATATATAGAAGGCGAGCGGAAAAATGTTACTTACACATCAAAAATATTGATACAACGCTAGCAATCTCAATTAAATGAAAACTATAGAACCTTTTACGTGATTCAAGCTCTCGCTTAACCGTTTTTTGAGGTGCGTTGGCGCTTTGTTCGCGGCGCGCTAAGTCGAGGCACGAGATTGGCCCCGCCCGTCACTAATGCTTGTTCCTGATTGGTCCGACGGCTTCTTTGTTTCAATAACTTGATTTATACGCACATTCAAATTAGCGAACACGCATTTTTTGCTTATGAAAGAACTGTTCGCTCCATGTATAGTTTAACTTTCCGAGCTTAACCCTCAATTCACTAGGTGTAAAACATTTAAGTAAACACCTTTGAAGGGACTAGCATATTTTTTTCATTCGGTATTATAACATTTTTCAAAGCTAGCTTTCTTCTCATCTGGAATCTGCTTCTGCTTAATCTAAGGTAGAGCGAAGTCATTTGGTTACTTAATTTTAAACCAAAATTTGATTAGAAAGAGATATAGATAAATAAACGGCTTTTTATGCGTATCTACTTGTGTTTATTTTACATATTATTTAACTCCGACGTTCCAAATCCTTTGCAGAGACCGTGGTCACACAAAGTCAACAGTATCCTATAGATGATATTATATTATTTTAAATAAACGAGAGTAAAACGTTCGAAAGTCTGTCATTTTAATGTGTTAGTACTGTTTGCGTTAACAATTATTTTTGTTAACAATATAATAATTAATTATACTTTTTCTAACGGACAAACACAATCAAACAGTACAAAGGTGAGGAATTTTTCCCATACAATTTGAGCAGAAGCGGTTTGTTCTTTGTAATTGAGAACAGTTAACGTTTCGTGGGTGTTCGTGTGACGTGTAGCACGCATGTGAATGGGACCTCGTAATTGAAAGTTCAATTACTAAAAGTACCACAGTAGGGCTACCATAAGACAGCGCTTCTAAATACTACATCTTCTCTCTTCTTAGTCGTTGACTCACTGCTGAGTATCGTGACTCCTGACTCTGTCAACTAGCTGCCTTCATCGGTTGCGCTCCGTTGCTTGGTGTAATGCGTCGCTGATAGGTATTTCTAGTTCACTAGATGTCTGGTCAGACCAGCGTTTTAGACTTCGACCTCTAAGTCTTTTCCTTTAAATTTTTCCTGTCACCATAAGACGTTCCAGATTGTCACTGCCTCTTTGTGCGATGTGACCAAAATACCGCACTATTCGCTGCAAGCAAGCTGAATGCAGCTTGATGCTTCTACTACATTAAATATTTATTTAAACGCATGACCATTGCTCTACTTCACCATACTACATGACATTTACACATAGGCAGAACATGCATATGACGTCAACTATATCTACACTCTGATCTACACCACCATTGAATTTGTGGATACTCACAAGTCCTACATACTCAGAACAGGACCTACCAACAAAATGGACAGCAATCATGTACCCCCCGCTGCTGGGACAAGCTGATCTGGAACCGTTGGTTTCACCATTAGACCGTAGAGACAAAAATGCGAGTTAATTATTCAAATAACATGTCTCATGACGTCGGCCGTCACAGCACGAAGGTTTATTTACGAACGACTGCTACAATATAGTTGATTAAATTTAATCCACCAGCTCTCTACGTAAGCTGTCATGGCCCATTTCCCGTGTTACCGTAATAGTTTTCACCAGTCATTACTGTCTTTAGCTGATTGTCAAATGACAAACGGATGGTGTGCTGTAATTTTTGGTAGTTAGCTTCACGGCTTCAAATTTTTTTGTAATGGTGGGTAATGGGAGTTGCCGACACGCATCGCCACTTGCGTTTCCCGGGTCGGTGATGATAGGGTTGACAATTTAAAAAGTTTTAACTATGTTTTTTTTTATTGGGGCTTAACGCAAACTACTTAGAGTATCATAGGCATCATAGTCATTTTCATCCGACGTTTCGACCGAGTGGCACCGGTCGTGGTTACGGGTTAAAAGACTCTATTTAAAATGGAGGGCGAATGTTTAATGAAAACATATTTATTAATGAATGAGATGCGTGAAAACAAACCCCTAAACCAGCAGACTTGAAATGCCGGTATCTCATTCAAAACATCATAGAAGAGTGATAGATGGCGTCATCACTCAAAAAGCGTTAAAAATAATAATAAAATAATACTAGTAATTAAAGTAATATTTATTACAAAGAGATAATTTGATAAACAATTTATACCCTTATTTTAATGTCATTCTTCCGCTGCGTTGTCTGGTTCGGGTTGATTCTACTCTACTAAAAGCTATCATAAAATCATTACATAAAAAAAAATTGTAAGTTATTAATACGAAATTATTTTCTGATATATATATATATTTACAATATAGTTGACTTGGCAACCCTCACACATAAAACAGTAAGAAGCTAATGCCATAAAAACATATATTTTATTCACATTCACATTTTTTGTAGTGGCGACATAATTTAAGCCACTGTTATACTTCTTTCTTTGTTCGAAGTTTTCATCATATTTCGACAAAAACAAAGTTCGTGTGTTCCTGACTTTGTTTTCTTTTTTTCCTCAGAATAATAATATACAGACAAATTCTTATTTTTTGAGTCGATTACTAAAACATATTTTGTATTTAATTATGTATTAATGTTGCAAAACAATATTTTTAACGATAGCACAATCGTATTAAGAAGTAATAGTCTAGATTGAATTCCGAAATAATTCTAATATTATATCTATACTTGTTAACAATTAGTATGTATTAAAGGTACGTCTTGTTAGATAAATTTAAGTTTTAAAAACTTCTTCGATACTTTCCTTGTAAGTGACACTATTAAATTGTTGTTATTATTATTATCAGCCCTTATTTTCCCACAAATAAATAAATAAATTGAGAAATTAATATTGTTGCAATAAAATGTTTTTATTTTTATCTACATCTTTATTGAAGTAGGTAGTCGATACAAAACGTTTGATTACATCAATTACAACGAACATGGTATTAAATCGTTCCCTAATGCCCACGAGTCAGACGACACCGCCCGGCGCAACCGGGAATCGACCTAATACATATTTTATAAACCTCCATGGAACAATATTAGAGACAATGAAACGCTGTCGCGTCACAACAAAATAAATTCTGTCTCCTCGAAGGAATCATTGCAATTACTCGACTCAATGAGCACAAATCGATTCAATTGATGCTTTACGATCCGGCCGATTGTCGTTTTAAAACGACATGGCTTTACAATATTTTTGTAATGCACGCTCGCTCGTGAGCGCTCCAAAAAAGGACCCGTTTGTCGTCGGATAATAAGATCAGGCATCATGAGAATAATGGGTAATTTGTTTCGAATAAAAAAACCTGTAAATGGGCCTTAACGCTATAATAAAAACAGAGATATGGCCTCGGTGGGTCGGATCGAGAAATGAATTTAGATTACAGGTTAACGCCGACTAAGTATGGGGCCGCGATTCACCTGTGCTTCAAAAAAGGCAAGCAAAAAACTGACCTCCGCAAGGAGGGAAGGCTCAGCTCGATCTTTTTGATATTATGAGTAATTGAATCCCACGCCGCCATCTGTCAAAACATCGTTTTGAATAGCCTGTTTATTGTTTTAGATTAACAACTATGTTCTATTGTGTTAGAAACTTTTTTTAACAATAAAGTTTGTGTTAACACTATAAAAATTGTAGAGTAGTGTGTTTGTTTCACTAGCTAAATATAGCAGACATTAAAAAGAAAAAAAATCAAGGCCCTTCAATGCTACAATGAAACAAAAGGTCAATTCCGCGAACATAATAATATTGGGAAATAAATACACAAAATGAATAATCATTGTTATTACTGAAGCCTAAGTAACATAGTCCTAACGGTACGGTTCTAAGGTGTATAATAATATTAACAACCGGTATTGACTTTTAGAACTTTTAGACCTTTTAATAAGTGAGAAAAAACGTCAATTTCATAGTAAGGACCTAATATTATAAGGCGACTTACTTACATCTTTCTACCCCGTCTGCAACAACTCAAAAAGTTTTAGACTTAAAGATGCTAAAAGTCGCTCAGTCTACTGTTTCGCCCGGTAACGCATGTCTATGTAGAACAAAGCCGAGGTTTAACTTATGAGAAGTTGTTTTGCTAAACACGAGACTACGGCCAATATTGTCTTGTTACAGGCAAAGTTAGAATACATTTACGGCAATTATGTTTAGTAGAACTCCCGTGAAGATAATACAAAGTTCTTTATACACGATGTTTGGGAGTTATTGACTATTCATGATTCTAGAAGCAAAGATATGTTTATCGAACATGCATAAGCTAGGGAGACTCGAGCCCATGACCTTGAATAATCCTGACGACTGGCTCTCTCATCTACTGAGACTTTGGTTACTCTACCGAATTTTTCAAGATAAGATAAGAAAATTATGTATTTGGTCACTTTTTTCAAATAATAAAAGAATAATATTTTAAAAATAAGTATTTTACTGTCATGTAAAACGAACACCTTTTTTAAGTGCAACGTTTAACTTTCGATTTTTTATTAGAAAATTATTAAAAATGAGAAACAAAGTCGGTAGTTTAAAAAGTCTGATTAGTATGTTAGACATAGCTATTTCTAGATTATTATTTTTTGTTAAAAAATTATAGTGACAAATGTTTTAGATATGCTGTCTCGGATTAAAAACAACCTGACTACCTACTTTGAGAACATCAATCGTTTTCACCGTTTTTTTTGTTTAAAGTGCCTTGATATGTATTACATTACAGCATGTCTTTAGCTTACATTCACGCTTCATTAAACAGCAATGCCTTCGTACTTGTGAAATTAAAAATATAAAAACATTTAATGTTGACAAAACCAATTGAAAACCGATATCATTAACGCAAACACTAATTAAAAAGTTGTGCTCGTAATCAGATTTTTAAATCGAGTGATCGCACGATGAATAGGGGTGTTGTTATTCGAACGTAAACAGTATGGTCTGGTAAACACAAGTGAGCTTTAAGCGAGTCCTGAATAATTAATCGATTAGCGGTGTAGTAAATAATCCCTTAATGGCCTGAAAGTAATTGACAAATTCTTTTGGAGTTGCTGTTTTAAAACGTTTTACTAACAAACATAAGAATTTACTGTTACATCGACTAATATCATCAATGAGATGATTATACGTATTATTAGCCTATAAACGTGTCACATTTGGGCTAAGATCTTCTCATAAAAAAAATAAAATCTTAAGCCAGTTTAAGAAGAATAAATCTCTGCTAAATAAAAGTTGGTAAGTATACCAATAATGACTGCCATTTTTCAACTTGTTCATTAACTCTGTGGCATACCTTAATATTGCAAATGTCGCTTAATATCAATATAAATATTCTTGACAAAAGTGCTTCCGTAGACTAACCTATTTTTTGTTATATTATTATAAAATATTATGACATAAAATCAAATGATAATTAATTAATTCGACTAAAACAGTTAACCACGAAGGCGTATGACATTATTTTAAGCTTCAAATATGAAAAGCAATACAAAAATGTTCAAAAATTAAGTTTTTGTTAAAACTATTACAACATCATAGTATATAAAAAACAGAATTCTATGTAACAATGCCTATAAAGTGCACTTTGTGTATACTGTATAAACTGTATTGTAGAAAAGTTTCATAGTTCAGTGCACACAAAAGAGCAGTTCAAGAATTTCGGTCTTAGGATTACGCGCAAACAATAACATATGGAACGGCGCGCAATAATCTTCCTTTAAAACGGGAACCTCTTTATCTAAACGAATACTGTGCTTTAACAAAGAAAAGGTGTATCCCTACTAAATGACCGGCACTTAAGTGGCCTCGCTCGGTGCATCAGAACCGGTTCCAAGAGCAATAGTTTCGAGCGCGTACTCGATACTTGATAGTGATGGGGGTAGTCGATTGAATTTGGGGTGGAGTAACGTGAGACTGTGCCTAAAAACTTTTTTGAGACACTGCTTCGTGTCAGCCATAGTAGTGCCGGCTGATGATGAGCGTACTAACTTTTTTTTAATTAAAACCTCTTTTTCTGTAACTGTTTTTTACTTCAAGCTTGTTGTTCCAAAATATGTAGGTACTAAAGTTTAACCTGGTTTAAAAGCTGTCTCTATTAACAAAAAGCAAAAGTGTCAATAGCACATTCGGAACAACAATCGTCTTGATTGCGATAGGTCGTTCGTTCATGTCCCTTCAGTGAGTAGTCTTTTTGAAGAGTTATTGTGATATCAAAATAAAAAAATAATACTAAATTACATTAAATACAGTAAATTTTAGCAAATAAACGTTAGACAAAATTGAGTTATAGCAAGTGTTATTAAATTAAATGTAAATAATGTGAATTAAATGACATTAGTGTTGTTAATTAAATATTGGCAATAGTTATTACATTAATGTATACATTCACATCAATACCATTTGTTGAGATAACAAAAAATATTCACCTGAATTATACTTGTTATTTTACAGTATCACAGGTAGGAGTCGTTACGTAACTCTTGTTATTGATTTGTTTGTAGAGGAATTGTTTTTATTGCCGATACGACTGTCGTATTATTCTGAAAAAGCTCTGCTGGCAACAATCAATTGATTTATGTGAAACTAGCTTCCGCGTACGGTTTTTCTACGCCTGTGTTAAATTCGATCTATCGTTAATACCAAAAGAAGTGGGATGTTTTTTCCGGAATATGTAAAGCTTGAAAAGGTTGACCGAATGACCTGGTGGAGGTCGCGGGTAATCGTTGATATTCTCGAATCCACTTGAACGCATACAAAAAATTTCATCCAAATCGGTCCAGCCATTTAGAAGAAGTTAAATTTCATATACACGATAAGCGCTACTTCCGTAGCGCACTACACAGTTACAAATTTAAAAATAATCTCAGGCCGCTATTCACCCGATAAAATATTACTAGAAAAAATCAACCAATCTGTAAATGCATTAATTAAAATAATAAAAATTGTTAATAAACGATCAAATTTGATTATCGCTATATCGACTATATCGTAAACAAAATAAGTTAACATTTCTTCAAAACTAACATTTTACTATCGTTCCAAAAAGGTCGTATCTCATTAACGGGTCGTTATAAAAACAATCGATATGGAATAGTCGACATTAACGCATCGATAACATCAATGCTCGATACATCGCACCCACTATACACGTATTAAGTATAGTCGCGGTGGGACGAGCCCGCGCCGTGACTAAATATATGCCCACGCGCATTATAACTTATGATGCCTCCAGTAATTCCTTGTCGTGTCCGAGAACTCACCAATTTCCATTCGGTAGCGTAGATTTAATTAAATTTAACGCACGTTCTCTGAAAAATACGCCATATAATGTGATTATAATTGAGTTTTGATCAATTTCAACATTTTTGTGTTTGACCCGGAGCGTTAAACGGGACGTGGCGTGGGTGCCATTGTTTCCATTAACAATTCCCGGATAAGATTTATTATTAATTAATATTTTTATATTATAAATCTTTCACGGAGGTTTATTAACAACACAATAAGTTAGTTTTAGTATATGTTGAGATGACCGCGCTGTGGAGATTTATAGACACCATGGCTTTCATTTTTGGGGAAAGGTCTTGGAGCTAAAGCAACTTTTGCATATTGGGTCATCATAAGAGTGACCGAGTTATATCTCCTGCTTCTCCGTGCTTCGAAATGCATGTAAAGCTATTGGTACCGAGTGCTGTCGTTAGATGATAGTCGTTAGAACCCCAACTCGCGTTGGTTAAGTGCGAGGAGTTATGGCCCGATCTTCCTTCGTGTTGTTGTTCATGTGGGAAGACCTAAGTCCAGCTGTGGGACGTTTAGAGCCTTATGATGATGGTGAAGTTTTAGCGTTAATTTTTGAAAACTATATCTTAAAAAAAATGCTGTTTAAGCTAATTATTTATTTTATCTTTTCAGGTAATTTACACGTTGTACAGAAAATGTCCAGGAGATATCAATTTGGTATGTATGTACACCCTACATTCAAGCTGTGAGTTCTTCATTACCTAAAGCCATTTTCTGAAAACTGTGAAAATGTATTTTTTTTTATTTTATTTCACTTTTCCTCGTTGGTCGTTAGCAATTTAATTTCCATTGCAGACCAGGTTTTCCTTAACACAGCTTATCGCTCAGAGGCGATTCAAAACACAAACGGACATCAATCGTAACATAAATCAAACATCACTTTGACACTCATTAGTTTCATACAAATCCCTATGTAAAAAATACACATTCAGCGAATAAAGCTCGTTAAAATCACTCGGTGCTCGACCCCCAATGAAAGTTTCCAACGATTTTTTTACCTACGCGGAAAAAAGAACACAGGAAGTGAAGCGTATTTAATCATCGCAAGCAAGCGGGGCGGCCATTTTTTATTTTCAAATAAACATTCGCCAAATTAATTTTGAATTTTATTCCATTAACTTAATGAAGTAAATCGACGAGCGCTAGAGCTTGAGGTGTAATGAGATCGGTCGGGTCGCAGGTCGCCGTTTATTTGTACTGCGATGATCCGATGTTGATACTTGATAGTTGGAACATTTCGAATTGTACATCTCGGCTTTTTGTCGGTGCTAAGACAAAAACTAATAGTGCGGCAGGCAACCGAACAAAGGGTATTATAACGAAGACGATGGGAATATCGGCTCCGTGTCAAGGAGTGTTATTAGAAAAAATGTTTTGGGTGTACTTCTCTTGGTTGTAACAAAGTTAATTACAGAGGGGAGCCGCTCACACTTGTGTTGTATATTGTTATAATAATAATAAGCCAGCTGATGAAATTGGTACCAGTATTAGCGTGCACCTGGTTTGTTTGTTTTCATTAAAGCACTAGCTGTGCTCGCGACTTCGTCCGCGTGGAATAAAGACTTTCGGCAGCATTTTTAATTTTTTAGGCTCTTTTCCCGTTTTTGCAACATTTTTCACTGATGCTTCGCTCCTATTGGTCGCAGCATGATGTTATATAGCCTAAAGCCTTCCTCGATAAATGGACTATCCAACACAAAAAGAATTATTCAATTCGAACCAGTAGTTCCTGAGATTAGCGCGTTCAAACAAACAAACAAACAAACTCTTCAGCTTTATAATATTAGTATAGATAATAATAATAAGCCAGCTGATGAAATTGGTACCAGTATTAGCGTGCACCTGGTTTGTTTGTTTTCATTAAAGCATTAGACACTACAAACTTAATTGTTATTTCTTGTTTCTTTTATCCTAAGTCTGTTTTGTAAACCTTCCACACGAAACAAGCGTTTCGTAAATTTTTTATAATTGTTCCTTTGTTCATGCAGAGCACTTTTCACTAAGCTCATCGTCAATTTAATCCGACTACTTTAGTACCATGTCATAATAGGTTTACTAAAAGTTGACAAGCGCCTGTTAGATTATTTAGTTGTTTTGACAAAGTACTAAATTAATTAGTGACTTTTCAGCTGGCCTTACCTGACCTCACCATTTATTTAGATAGAGCTCTAATAATACACAGAGAGTAAGCTTGGAATAGACAAATTCCGTGTTTTATTCCCATCATGTAAACTACATTTTTAAAAAGAGTAAAAAGGACCAACACACGGAATAACTATTCAAACCTATTATACTGTTTATTAGTAAAAGTAAAATTTACTTTTTTTTAAGTGCTACTTAATTGCTGCACTGGAGCTAAATTAAATATTTATAAAATTTATAAAATACAGTGAAAAAATGAAACGCCTACCCGACACAGCCAGGAATCGAACCTCGGCTGTAATAGCCATCGGTTGCAATAACCGTTGGATAGATGGCGCACTGTGCCGCTATTAGCACTCAAAAATTAAAAAAGCAGTGACAAAAATTCAGCGTTTACGTCAGCCTTCCCGATAGCAAAGCGGTCAGTGCAGCCGCCCGGATTGCGGAAGACCCAGGTTCGATTGCTGGCTGGGTCGGGTAGGCGTTTCATTTTTTCACTGTATTTTATAAATTTTATTAACATTTAGTAAAAGTAGTTAATATTTCGTAATGCAATAACTGAGACGAACAACCACATACAAGTCAGTAATTATGAATGTAGTGCTCAAAATAGACATGCTCTAATAATACGGATCAGGTTTCATCTAGCTGGCTGTGAGATCTGAATGCGTGGAGTGACCTAAATGGTATAATGCTGTTGAATGCAGAGCAACTTGTTCAAGCACTGTGCTGTCTGCGTTTCGGTGTAAATCATCACTGACCAAGATCTCTGAATAGTAGATTGTGCCTGGCTCGGATATAATGGATTCAGTACTGTGAAGTATGGTTGCGCAAAGATAGGTACCTAAGAAATATCAAGATTTGTTGTGAACGTTGCAATGTAAGATGCTAAATATATTTTAATTATTTTAAACTAGCGGCCGCTCGCGGTTTCACCCGCGTGGTTCCCGTTCTCGTAGGGATAACTGGATAAAAAGTATCCTATGTGTTATTCCAGGTTATAAACTATCTGTATGCCGGATTTCATCCAAATCCATCCATCCGTTGCAGCGTGAAGAAGAAACAAATATACGAACATACATACACACAAACTTTCGCATTTATAATATTAGTAGGATTATCTGTCATCCTTTAAAATTACTGCTAGTACGACTCTACATTAATGTCATGACATGTAATGTCTATAACTGTACTGTAAATCGTGTGTGTCAATAAATGATTTTTCTGCTTCTTCTTCTTATTCTTCTAATGTGGCCATTTTGTATTTTAGTGTGGACACTCCACGTATTATGTATTTTCTAATTGACGACCTCCTTGATCGAGTGGTTTGTACACCGGTTTTCATGATGTCGCAATCTCTGAGGTCCCGGGTTCGATCCCCGGTCGGGTCAATTTAGAAATTATTGTTTTTTTAAATTGTCTCAGGTCTGGGTGTTTTGTATGTATAATAAGTATTTTAAGTATGTTTATCCGTTGTCTAGTAGCCATTTAACGAGTTTCTTAACGAAGCTTCTCTTGGGCTAGATAATTGGTGTGGGTGTAGGAAAGTTTATCTGTTTATTTATTTTATTTATTTAACTGTTTGCTTTTCAAATTTTTTTTTTTAAACTATTGTGTTCTAGACATATGCGTTATTAATAACGGTATTATTCGCTTCCTTGCAATTTGAAAGAGCAGAAAACAGTAAGTAAGCCACAGTTATTTCGCCACTCAATTCTGGCTAAACTAAATAAAGTTCATTAACCTTTGATACAGCAATTTATTAGATTTCAATTTATCGGTCGCCATAATCAAACGTGAACTACGATGCTTGCCGCCGCTGACGAAAATTTAATGATATCGTGAAATAGGAGATTACAACGTTACAAAATGAATCGTGGCAATATAAATTATGACAGACTTCCCCTGAAGAGGAGCTGTAGGTTTTGGGGTTTCATAAAATTACGCTTAAGAGCCGTTTTATAGCTTCTGGTAAGTGAGATACACAATATCTTGCGAGTAATTATTATTATTTTAATCGTTGTGAGTAAATATACAGAGGAAGGATGTTTTTTAGTAATCCGTTTCATTGTTCCTATTTTTGTTACGTAAAGCTCTCACCATACTTTTGTTACTTAGATACTGCTGCCACAACATAAGAAGACTGCAGAAGGAAATGCGCTCGAGCAAACGCACGCATAGACAAACTCTCCATTTTTAGCTTTTATCCATTGTACACACGCCTGCACATCAACCTACCACAAACTGTCAAATTTTCTCAATAGACTTTGATCTTTATGACTGAACTTTAAGGTTGAAAATGTATTGAAGAAATTTGACAGATTTGGATAGGTTGATGTGCTGGCGTCTGTACTATTGTTTTCTAAAGTTTACGCGAACACTACACATTGAAATGAAACAACTTTTACGGATCTTATTTAATGTTTATCCTGACGTTTCGAACCCTTTGCAGGGTCCGTGGTCACAGGGAGACTGAGGTGTTGGTCGTCTCGTAATTAGTTGGTAGCTTGTATACCCTTATTTAAATTTAATCAGGTGCGTTCCGTTTTACGCAGAAAGAACTTACAGTATCTTTTGGTCTGGCAGTATGGTGTCGGGGCTGGGATTTAATATTTTGTATGATGGGATCCCAGGCTGGTGGTAGATTCCAACCATTTTCTCTATTAAAATTAGGATGTTTTTTAATTTCAATAGCCTCGCGTATCATCCTAGGGATGAATCGTTGTTCTCTAGCGAGTATTTGTGGTTTATCAAATCTGATGTAATGATTGGGCCCCTCTAGAGAATGTTCGCATACTGCAGACTTATTTTCGCGCCTATGCTTGACGTCGGCTATATGTTCTTTAACTATTTTTTTATGTTTGTCTGCGGTGTTTGATATCAATGTTTTATATATCTATCTATCTCTCACGGTTCCGTGTCCGTGAGAGATAGCGATAGATCCCTGTCTCGTAACAGCTGCGCTCAGACTGTTCCGAGCAGTTCTGAGATTCCGTGTCCGTGTTCGATGCTCGAGTGCGGTATGTATGAAGGTTACCTTCTGCTGTCTTTATATTTTGTGCTGCTGGGTTCAAAGCCTTGAAATAAAAATAACTATTCAGTAATCAAAATCACTTATTCAGTAGGCTACAAATAGCTCTTATGAACGTCATTATGCCATCGGTTCTTAAGTCTACTCTGGGCGGGAGATCTTGTACTGAGAAGAACCGGCAAGAAATTCAGCAAGTGTCCAGCTCTTTTCTCCCTTACAGCGTCAAAAATATTAGAAAGTGCCCCATCATAAAAGGACACTTTCCATCACAAATAAACACACAAAAAATAAAATAAAGGACATTCACAACGTACAAAAAAAAACAACATAATAAAAAATGTTTAAGCTTGCAAAAATTACATCCGGTACCAATTTCAATTTTCACAGTGTCATACAGTACTAATCTAAGTCCGAAATTGTCTAAGAAAAACAAAGTTAAAGTATACGAGTATAATAATAATAAAAATAAGATAAGCAAGCAAGATACTTATAATAAGAATTAATAATAAGAAGCTTAGGCAGAAGACACACCACTGGGCTATAAATATGTTGTATGGGTTCAGTATTTTTTTACCTGATTATCTATCCGTTCGGTTACAGACGATAGCTAGCTTCGCTAACTTCTTCTTTATGCTATGGGTTGTCATGATCATTGGAAAGCTGCTGACCTCAAAACTACCCTATACTGCAACGCGCAACAATATTATTCAGAATAAGAATTATTTATATTGACCACTGTTTCTAACAGAAAGCTAGAAATGGCAAGGTATTCCACGAAGCACACCTAAAGTATTCCACGAAGCACACCCATAGATGGAAGCAACCTTTCCTAAATTTTAAACTTTTTGTTTAGTGTTCTGTTTTGTAAACGATTAAAGGTAAATGTAAGCCTATCTACGTCGTTTTTCTTTATTCAATAAACCAACTTTTTAATTGCAAAGAAAATTACAAAGTAATTTAAAATCACCTAAAGTGCCAAATCTAATTTGTCCTAAATAAAAGACAGAAATGAGCTGAAGGAATAAAGAATGGAATAATTTATGTAAAAGTGGCAAAGTTGCTGGCAGATAAAAAGTTCGCCTGGTATTCTCAATTCAGTTTTGAAATAAACCAGTGAGCCATTAGATTATTGGTCTAGACAAGCATTCGATAAAGTAAGCTCTATAAAAAAGTATTTTTAATAAAATAAGGGGCGATAGGACGATTGGCAATCATCAAACTAAGGAATAAACTTTTAAGCACAAGTTTGTTTAGCTAATCAAAGAATGAACTTCGTTAATACTTCGTTTTAATATTTCGAATAGGTAACTATTTGTTCATTTAGTTCCGAATTTTCTTCATATTTATAATTGGCCAGACTAGACAAGGATAAAGACAAGACTATCCATCCCCATCTTTTTTTGTTAATTCTGGTAACAAACAGAACACTAGTCTTAGTGTCACTGTCTAGTGAGCGAGTTGATTTACAATAAAATATACTGTTTACCGGGCGGCAGACTTAGTACCGCTTTGACAGTTTCCATAGCAACAAAACAAACAAATCATTCGTCCGCTTAAGAACACCCGTATCTCATGATGGACCCCTATTGCAGCGCCACCTACCGGGTCCAATTTTAAATCTTAACCATTCTTAACCATTTGACCTGGTGTTACTTTTTATGTGTTTTTTTTTAATTGTAATATCTTGAGGCAATAAATTATTTCATTATTCATTATTCATTATTCATTATTCATTATTCTCGAATCCACTTGAACACGCACAACAAATTTCCTCCAAATCGGTCCAGCCGTTTAGAAGGAGTTATATTTCATACACACGCGCAGAAGATTTGTATATATAAAGAATTACGTTCATTTAATAACTCGACAAAAAGAAGAATTACCGTCAGCCTGAATCGTACAATAAGAGCTTAAAAAATACCTAATTACACATAATAAATACATAAACATCAAATTCATAAAGAGACAAACTACAGTTTTAAATTAAAATAAAGGTAAACTATTAATCTACAAAACTTTAGATAGTTAACCAGGACTTAAATCCCAGCACAGCAATCAATGTTGGTGAAACATATATCTATGCGTTCCCAATTCATTGAATTCGGTCAAACCATTAACGGTACAACGAAATAGATCAATGCTAAATCATATCTACAAAACGTACGGACAGAGCTCGCTTTGTTTATTCTAAAGCGTACAAAACAACATTGAAACGTTCCATTAATAATTTCAACGCCGTACCAAACCGTGTACAGCTCATAAATAATCCTTAATGGCATACCGTGCAATATTTCCTACCTCATCTACATTACTTCTGCAAAAATAACAAAATAGTGTTCGCATTAGATCGGTATGTCGCGATAAGCCGTTGACTGCATAGAACGAGCAACATGCTCTACGTGACCAGACGATTTAATTTTTAAATCGGGATAAATGATTAATAATTGTGTTATATCAGAAATGTGAAGGTTTCAAAATCTTGCGGCAGGTGGCTCAAAGTTTCATTGTCGACACCGCGCAGCGATTGAACGCCAAGCGTTAGTTGCAAAAGCTTCCGAGATTAGAAATTTGAAGATTTTAAATCTACGTGTTGCAGATTACGCTTGGACCAAGTGTACAATGACTGTGGTAGCCGCTTGCGATCAGCGGGCCATATGCTCGTTTCAAGACTCATAAAAAGCTTAGGTCCGCGACCCTTGTAACAGCGTAGGTGTAAATGCGCGTTATTGACCCTGAGGCCATACTGTGAACTTCAATTAATCTTCAAAATGGAACACAAATAATGAAGAAAACTGATAGCGGCTGACTCGGGTTGAAACTTTACCACTGGAAAGACATCAAATATATTGTAATTCTTTAGCATGGTTTGGAAAATTTAATAAAAAAAATTAACAATGTATTTAGAACAGTTTGCAAAAACACAAAAGCCTGATTTTGGACTCTTTTGTTTCATTATTAATTAATTCTATTATTTTTCTTAAATATTAAGTTTTATATATTAAATTCAGTATAAGTTTATTAAGTTTAACGTCTATAGTTATTTGATATTGTTTGCTCTTTTACAGTTTTATTATTATTGTTTTTTTTCTGATACGTCCCACCAGTGCATGTCATGGCGACCTATAATTGAGACAGCATTTTGTTTTAAGATAAAAATATAGCTTCTTTCTTGTTTTAATGTATGTTTTGTTGGTTATCCTATTTAAATAAATAAATAACTAATATTGCTTTACTCGAACACATTTTAATAGCCATAAATTGAAGTTTCATAATACGAGTAACTAGTTCACTGTATCTACAAAATTAAATAGTCTTCGAATTGACAAATGACTGTTAGACAAGGCAAACAAAAATGTGCAAAACACGGAACAAAAGATCGTATCCCAAATCTTAATGAAGGTTCAAAGTTGAATTCTCTTTGACATCAAGAATTTTGGTCACCATAGCACTGCTGTACCTTTGTTATCTGTATTCAACGAAAACCGGTCGTAAGCGAGCGGTTTAAGTTTGCTTTTAAATTTTTTCCCCATTTTATCTGGGAGCGCAGGTTCTGATTTGTGGCGGAGATAGCGCGCGAATGACGCTCTCGGTTGGCGCATGGACAAAACTCAAAATAAAACTACATTATTTGGTGAGATAAGGGGCGTCCGGCTAATAGCTGCTGATTTGATAACTCGGATAGTTGATAGGTACTGTACTATCTGTGAATGTCACTATCAGAACGTAGCGTTTGTTTTAGTACACATTTACATTTTAACATAATGAATGACACAGATTAACGCTGTGTAAAAGCACACTATGTCGAAGATACGCGACTGAAGTTCGGCATAATTACGCCTGCAATGCTATTTGAATTACTGACGACACATAATACCGAAATTACGTTGCATTATAGCGTACAGCCTTTAACCCCTGAGGCCGAAAACGCCGAACTACGGTCGCGTAATTTCGACATAGTATGTTCCTACACTAAGTATTGATATTCGTAATCATCACCAAGAAATTTTTTTTTTATAAGTTTTTATGTATCTACTGCTGGGGCACGAGCCTACCCTATACCTAGACCGGGAGAGAACGGTCCATAAACCACCACGCGGGCCAAGTGCGGATTGGTGGTTGTTAACGGCAGCTGGGACCAACAGCCTTAAGTGCCTTCCGAAGCGCGGAGCAGCTCAAGATGATAAATATTGGTAACCCAACCGATAACCGGCCTTTGCAAAAGCTGCTTAACCCCAACAATCGCAGACCAGAAACGTTAACCACTGCGCCATCTGCGTAAATATACGAAATGATTAGAGGTATTGTGAAGACCAAAGTTACAAACAGTTTTTGTATGGTAAATAAATAAGATAATTTTACTTGAATGGTATACATATACATTTTTTAAAAATACAAAGATCTTTTATCTGGCAACTCTCACTTGCCCTTTTTGTTTTTACAGCTGCATAATGTGTTCGTGGAAGCGATAATATGCCAGTTAATGCGCTTTTAAAGCGTGGGTGATGTTTTATCGACAACCGTAACGATCTCATACTAGAGACGAATTCGACGCGAACAAGTGTAAGCAAAATGGTAGTAAAATTTTAATGGCCGACAAATAAATACCAAGATGGTAATTAATTTCGTGTTGAAATTTGTCTTAATTTTAAAGTCGCCGAAGGTTTTGAAACGTTTTCTTTTTAGAAGATTAGTCATTGTAGTTTATTGTATGAATAAGAAATTCTTATTTTTGTTTATTTTGTTTAAAAGAAAAGGACAAATGAAATTTGTTTTGGCTCGGGTATAATCTGAAGGGCATAGGACATGTAACTTGAATTGTAATGAATTTCGATGAACACAAGGGAAGATAAACACCAAAGACAAGATGCAATGGTTTGAAACGTCAGGATTTAAACATTAATTAAAAGTATTGTGTACAAATAAACGCGAGTAGATCCGTAAAAGTTGTTTCATTTCAAGATGTAATGGTTTTATGTAAGAAATTATTTGATGACTAGAAATGTACGACTATGGCTTATTGTCAGGAGTGGATGAGGAAAACACTGCACTGATACCAAAGCGACAGAAATATGATAATAGTGATAAATTTTATTTTTTAACATAATAAAGATACAATTTATCTTTCGCCTGCTGCAGTAGTATAAAAATATTTGCGTCTAATTCAACAGACAGAAGACTCAATAAGTTTAATTATAATGTCTAGTCTGTTTTTCTTTCTCGTAAAAACACATCACTGGCTAGAATCGTACTCCTATTACATATTTATAAGTTAAATCGATGTAAGATTTTCGTATTCCGTCCAAAGGACGATATCGCTGTAACCGTATCACGTCGCCATATTAGACAAGACTCCAATGAATTTTAATGCGGTTTGTCTGACACTAAGATTGTGGTCATTGAATGTGGAAGCAGCCAATGACCGGGCAGCTGATTCTGCTGGATTTAGACGCGACAATCGTGTTTCAGTAATCTAATTTTACAGCTTTTGGTAGACTAAATGGCAACATCAGGTTCCTGTGTAACTTAGAGTGGTACCTAAACATATCCTAGTGTCATTACAAAGCGCATAGAATAGAACTTAGAAAATAATTTATTGATTGGATCTATCTTTTATACTTGGGTACTTCTTTGTTGTTTTTTTAATTGTATAAACACTTCATCAATTATAAAAAGACAAAAGACGGCATAACTTTTCGGAGCTTATTCGCTGTTTTTTTACATTATCATCACTCACCATAAGCGACGTACAGTGGTTACATTTGGTGGGGCTGCTGAACGTGCGAAGGATTCAGTTGTGAAATCCTAACACTATCTCTTTTTCAGTAGATCTTCTTTATCTGCTGCTCGCTGATGAAGTCGAAGTTCGAAAAATATTTTATATGTAGCTAACTTAATATGAAATATTTATAACAGAAGCGGAAACAGAAACTTAAACTGCTTATTAACGTCAATCAATCCTTAATTTGCCTTTAGGTTTTGAAATTCAAGCTTTTTAATTGTAGCAAAATAATTCGTTAGTTAAATTTGTCTTAAGTCTTTATGTTAGTGAAATTCGTGAATATCATCTTTCCAAGAATTATCATAAAGATAATAGACTTGATGGTTTCTATGAATAAGAAGAGCACTAAAAACTATTAGTAATAACTATCATGACTCATTAACATGACATGACATTTTAAATCGTTGTGAGCTAAGTAGTATATGAGCTTTTAACAACGATTTTGCATAAATCGTTTCACAACTAAGTTATTTGCTTAGTCAAGCGCTCTATGGTCACTCGCAGATCTCATTGACTAGAAAACAAAGCCAGAAACCAGGAGTGGCAGCCTTCCCTCTGAGTTATGGAGATTGGAAAGTACAATCGGCATTATCTACTAAAGTAGCAATTCTAATTTAGAACCTTTCGTTTTCCTTTGTTTTAGGGATCACTTTCGCAGTGACAAGGGGTATGCTTCTTCTGTGTTTAGTGTACAAGTTAGAATCAGTTTTCTGGTTCATTTGGTGCCGTATGCATGCTAAGCATGTTTGCCCATTACGTCGCTAGTCAAATTTCACTGACTCCACTATAGCGTATATCGTTTAAGTGCTGTAGTATATCTTGTTCAACGTAGTTTCGATCAGATTAAGCAATTTTATTTTTTACAATTATTTAATAAAAAATATATATTTTTTTTATTAGATTAATACAATATTAACAATTAACCCTAAAATGCATAGCTCATCAAAAACGAAACGGTAACTTTAAGCCTTTTTAAATTTAAATTTTCATTATATTTTATATGCTATTATATTTAATTTAAAATTAAATATTTAGAATATACTCTGTAATTAAAATATGTTTTTTTAAAATATTATAATATTAAATTTTTCTTAAATTTAACATCATAGACAAGGAAGTTTTGACGGAAACCTCTTTGGATACGAGAATGCAACCTTTTTTTGAAAAAATAAACAAAAATACTTCTTTAAGTTCTATTGAATGTAAATTGAAATAGATTCGTAATTATTAAAACAATTATAAAGTGAAAAAAAAATGAAATAAACAAAACGAAAATAAATTATTAAGGAGAGCATTTTTTCAAGATTTTTCGTATTTTTTTTTAAAAGTGCAGTGCCAAACAAATATTTTTTTATTTTTTTCGAAGTGTCTACAAGCTACAACTGTGCTACAAGCTTCGGATCTCCCAAGCAACAGGGTAGATCTACTAGGTCTATTTAACATTTTTTTCATTTTATTATGTAGTTTAGAGAACAAAGGAGTAGGAGGACCTGTCCCCTAGATTTCAAAATGTCATTAATGCACCTGAGGTCTGTTTTAACATAAATTCAACATTGTGATTGCAGAATAATAATTTAAACATAATAGTTATCGAGCTTTACTTGTTACAACACTTTTGGTTTATCCACTCGCTTTTATTCTACAAATATATTTTAGTTCTAACTTCCAGAATAATTTGCAAGGTTCGTGTTCAAAAAAGGATTGAGGTGTAGGAAGACTCAAAACTAATTTGAAACATGCAACCGTTAAATTGTTTTTGAACGGTATCATTCTATTTTTTTGCTAAAATAAGCTCACGATATCTTTTGCAGTGTCGTGTTATGGTTAGGATTTGGGATCACTGGCATTTAATGTTCATTAAACGCAACAGTCTCGCATATGACCATAAGAAAAACAAATATTTCCTTTTTATTTTAACATTATGTATTATTAATCTTGTTACGAAGATTTAGAGTCATATTGAATATACGTTAATTTAACTACCTACAATTGAGCTGTTTATTTCTCTTACAACCCATACGTTCAAATAACACGTTTCAGTAAGCTTAGCCAAATAGTATATTTGCTTAGTGGTAGAGACTTACGTAATTATCGCCAAATCACGTTTGTTGTTCTTTGAGATAAGTATTAAGGACATAATGAGGTTTCTGGCTAGGTTGTCTGAAACTTGTTTCTTCATTATACGGTCATTATCATCAAGGGCATCTGCTAATTTACTTATTGTGCCTGTTACCAAATGAAAGTTGCAGAACCGATAACTGTTGCGGTAAACGAGTTATCGAGTGGAGACCGCGTATCGGCAAATGTAGTGTAGGACATCCTTAGACTAGGTGGAGTGACAATCTCCGCAATGTGGCTGGCAAGAGCTGGATAAAAGTAGGCGCGGATCGTGCTCAGTGGTGAGCACGCGGAGACGCCTATGTTCAACAATGGAATGTGATAATGTGAAATGAAAGTTAGAAATTAAATTACCCTTGGAATAGGATTTTGAATGAATGAAAATGTTACTACATCGAAGATTTTAATTAAGGAATTATATATAAGGTCACATTTTATCAACTTGAAATGTTTTGACAAAACATCTAATATCAGAGAAATAAGGCATATAAAAAAAATTCAGGCTAGTTTTTTTTTTCTTTTCCTAACACAAAATTGTAATATTTTTAAGAGCGGCCTCTCTGTTTCGGCTCGGGCTCCTTTAAATTGAAACTACCGAAAGTGTTTTATTTAACTTTTTAATACAAATGTCTTTTGGCGTTTTTTAGAAACGTTTTTTCTTGAAAACTAGCGTATTAAAATTTAAGGTTTTTTCATAAAAATATGTTGTTGAATTTATCCTCAACATATTTGCAGTTGATAAAATGTGACCTTATATATTGAGAAAAAGCAACCCTGTCATTATAAGTTGAAATAGGATACAATAGAAGTTTTGGATTGGCTATCTGACAATTAAGCCTGCTGTGTATCTAAAGAGATCAAATCTTAACCTTATAATGAGGTAATGGTCGGCGCGAACATCATCCTCCAAAAATTTTGAAATACTCCCTTTGCGCAAAATGGAACGCGCTCTATCAAAATAATCGATGCATGTAACAAATAAACAAACTAAGAACCAGCATTTATACCCGGATCATGCAAAGAAACATCAAACTGAAATGTAGGTTATCACAAAAATACAAATCTGATATCACCTATATTCTTCTGCACATGAATCCGACCAGCGTTATTACACAATGCGCTAAACCCAACCCGTTTCAAATGCAGACTTATCATTCCGACAATCTATTTTGTAGCATGTTATTATATATATTGTACACTTTCGCAGAATTGGTATTCAAGTCATCGCATTGTGTGTCAGGTTTAGAAGGAACTTCCAGGAATGTTAGAATTAACTTTAAATTATGTGACTTCTTATGTTTTAAGTTTGTGGTAATAGGTACTAAATTTTCTGCTAGTGATGTTGCTGCGAAGATCGACGATCCACCTAGTCTGAGGTCATTCTACGTACACTATGGAATTCCTAACGAATTTAAGAAAAGACACCGTTATTGCTAAGTTTTATAACCTAAATTTTATTTAAAGCATTTCTGCATATAACTTGCAGCCGAACGGATAGAATATTAACTTTATAAATGGGTTAACAGGAATATAATTTATGTGTTAATAGCGAAATCAATATTTTCCTTTTAGAGTATCATTAGAGAATCATCATTATCATCGGCCTATATTAGTCCACTGCTGGACATAGGCCTCCCCTAATGAGCGCCAAAAAAAAGAATGAAAAAGTATCATTCTCATATTGTTTTCTAAAGTTTACGCGAACACTACACATTGAAATGAAACAACTTTTACGGATCTACTCGCGTTTATTTTGCACATTACTTATTTAATGTTTATCCTGACGTTTCGAACCCTTTGCAGGGTCATTCATCATCATCATCATTCTCATTAGAGAATATTGATTTGATAAGCTCGATGGCACAGTGGTTAACGCGCCCGGTCTTTTTTTATATACCTAGCACGGCAAATGACTCCATACCACCTGATGTTAAGTGGAAGTGGAGTCCAAACGCAAAAACAACTGGTGCAGCGTGAAAACAACGCAGCATCAGTCAACTTCACTCTGCCGGCCCACAAGGTGCTTCTTCACGCCTCGTTTGAAGGACCCCATATCATAGGAAGGAGGGAAAACGTGTGCTGGTAGACTATTCCATCTTCTGTCGGTCTGCGATTGTTAAGGTTAAGCAACTTTCGCAAAGGCCGGTCATCAGATGAATACCCAAAATAAATGTATTATCTCGAGCTCCGCTGTGCTTCGGAAGACAAGTAAAGCCGTTGGTCCCGGCTGCATTAGCAGCCGATTGGGAGAACGGACCATAGTCCACCACGCGGGCCCAGTGCGGTGGGGTGGTTAACGACTGCCAATGCAGCCAAGACTAATGGCTTTACGTGCCGCCCGAAGCACGGTGGAGCTCAAGATGATACTTTTGGATCGTTTGCGAAAGTTGCATAAATTCAGCAATCGCAGTCATCGGCGCCATCGAAGTCATCATGCTCATTTGCCAGCTTTGTAAAATTAAAAAAGAAACATCTTTTGCGTCTGTGGTAAAAGCTGTGACATCAAAATGTTATCCAGAAAAAAAATTAAAGTCTATTCAAAAACATAGCACGCATATAAAAATAACAAAACCAAGGTAATAAAAAGTTCCGGCTTACTCTGGGGTCATATTTTATGTTTTAGTGACATATTCTTCAGAATACAGCCCATTGTTTTGACACACAAACAGAAGTGAAGTGCTCGCATGTGGCGACTTAGGGTTAGCTTGTTCATGAATAACGAGTTTGGTTAAGCAATTTTCAACCTAAACGGTGAGATGGTAAAGTTTAAATTACAACGATATGGAAATGCAAAAAAGGTTAATGTAACAATCGGCAAGGGCTTTCAAAATATAATTAACTATTATTGAAAGTTTATTAGTTATTTGCTTACTTCTGGCGAAAATATTGATTAATAGTGAGCTTTGAAACAAAGGAAACAAAGATTCTTAACGTGTCGGACTTGTAAGGGAATTTATTTATTTACTTTAAGATTTCGTTCATTTTGAAGTAGAAAAATTAGTTTGAAAAAGCATTTTGCTGAAGAATTTCTCGTTAGGATTCATTATCAAAACAAGTGGCACCCACACATTTTAATTTGACTTCTAAGTTTACAGACCTAATTTAATCGTTGCGTCGTCAGATAAATCAATTAACTGTCTCTGAAGTCAAGTGGTTAATCCATCGGTCTCTAACAGGGAGGTTCCATGTTCGTTCATATCTCTGTGGGAATATTCTGTCAATACCTTCGGTTTGGTTAGTTTGGTTTATTATAAGTCTTAGCTAGTTAAATACCACATACGTATCTAAGCCTTTCGCCATAATAATAATAATAGAAGCATAGTTTTGTTCCATAGTGAATCGCTTCCTCATTGATAAAATAAACTTATAAATATCTTATCTTACAATCCCGTTTTTTGGGGCAACCCTGTCATTATATGCACATGTGTGCGTGAAACAGTATGCGAAAACATACTTAAGGCTCCACTACATCGCATGACGGGCGAGAAAGGATTGGCGCTTTGCTGTGACGCTTTGCGATAAGCTTGGTGCAGCTATAGACAGCTGTTGCTGTCATAATAGTGAGTTTGCTACGTAATATTTACGTGTTGTCTTTACTCGGAAAAATCAACAGTAGTAAAAGCGTAGCACTTGTATTAAAACTGGGTAGCAACAGAAAAAACGCTAACAGAAATTTCGTGGCGTGTATTGATTAGATAGATTTACTGCCTCTGTAGTCTAGTAGTTGGACCTGTGGGTTCCACCCTAGAGCTGTAAGGTTTGACTCCTAGTGTTATTTATTGTATTAGATTTTTTTGATTTGTTTTTTTTCATTATTCTGATTGAAGTAGCGTGTCAAGATTACTATTTTGGTTGTAGTAACGTTTGTCACTATGTCGCCTTACTACGACACCATACAAACTGAAGGAACCTTTAACTACACCGCTGACCCCGCCAGAATACCAGCGGTGTGCGACGCGCCTCGTTCGCAACAACACAAATATAAATATAAATTGCCAATACTGTATACAAATTAAATATGCAGATGGGATTATTAGCAAGCTGAGGTGGGATCCTGAATGACAATTTGTCTTGAGTTATGTTTGTTATTTTGTTTATTTGTGTGTCAATAAATGTTTCTCTATCCCTAATAACAAAAATTTTAAAAAAATCATCATCATCATCAGCCTATAGTCTACTGCTGGGCATAGGCTTCTCCAAGTGCACGCAATAATCGCAACCAGCATATTTATTTATATGAAAATGTTAATGTTAAAAGTACTTTATTATACATATGTCAGGAGTGTTCTAGAATATAGCGGTAGTATCTGTAACTCACGGTATCTCATACATACCCAAAATATAGAGAAAATACAGATCAACATTTGTGCTATCGCGATCATAGTATATAGAAAATTCGTTATTTGATGTATGTGTAAGTATGTAAGTTTGTTAATTTAGTATAAGAGCTGTGAATTTTGAAATAAAATAAAATAAAAATAAATACTCTCATCTGACATCGATGATGTCGGCCCTGCGTCGCGCCCGCGTTCTGTGTGTCAACGCCCTAAGGACGCGCACGCAGACACATACTAATTTCGCTCGAGGTGACGCCGCTTAACATTTCGGACGCGCGGCGAGTTTTAATTTGTGATCAATTATGCGAGAGCAGTTATTTATCGTTGTTTTATTTTGTTTGGCTTCTCAGCGCCGGTGGGTGGTCCGATCACGATTTTTCGGAGCCGATGTTCACCAATAAGTTCCACTGATTCTGCCATAGAGCTACGAATTCGTGTTTCACCTTTTTTAAGGATCGGTTTCGATTTGTGACTCTGTGGTTTTGAACCGGGATTTGTGGTGTAACATCGGGGGAGGTTAAACGTCCGGAAAGTTGATTGTATTGAGGAATTTTTGTAATTGTGTTTTTCGTAGATAATTTTAATTAAATTGGAAATTACTTGTAATGTAAAAAATAAGAGATTTAAGTATATTAAACAATGAGACTCTGTTTGTTTACTAGCTACTCGTAACTTAGTTATCCTTTTCTGTAGTAAAATAAATAAGAAAGGGATTTTTCTGACATACTGGGTCAGGTGCTCTCGCAATTGAGCTATCGTGGTTCTAACCAACCTGCTGAAATTATACAACACTATTTAATTTTTACTTTGAAAGCCAAAGGCGCCCATTCAATGTCAACAACTACCGTCATTAACATTTTTTTATACTACTAAATAATACTAAGAAGGTTCCTAGTAGGTAGCTTGTTTAAAACAAGCCTTACTACTAAACCAATTAGGTTCAATGCTATTCCATCTTATAACCGAATCCGGGACCTCTGCATCAGACCCCAGAGGCGGTAAAAACAATTAACAATTTAACCGTCCTATCAGTCACTTGAGAGGTTTGATCTTAACCAATGTCTGAACTATCCTCACCATTTAACTTGTAATTTCCATCCTCTCTCCCAATGCTTTGTTCTGGCCTGTCAAGGCGTACCCTCATTCGGGTCTCCTCATTTAGGTACGGTTCCAAACATTTACTCAAGTCAAATATTAACTAAAACGTAATTACGGCACAATGATGATTTTACATCGCCGCCGTTGGCTTAAAATACTTACTTACTTGTGTGTGATAATTGAAATTTTCTAACAACGTAGAATATTTAGTGATGCTCGAAGTAAAACAGTACGTTTGAGTTTTAGAAACGTTGGTAGATGATCGGGTAGATGCCTTGTGGTTTAGTGGATAAGACTACCGGTATCAGACCCTTAGGACCAGGTTCAATTTCCAGCGGTATGTAGGTATGTGTTGGGTTGATTGGTTGGTGGTAGGGCTTGTATGTCCGCCTGGCTAGCCACCACCTTCTTATCTTAATATGTCGCCATACATCAATGTTAGTAACATTGTTGTGTAATGTGGGGTGTGGGGGTTTAATGATAACACGCTTTTCGTTTTACCTGCGTGTTTTCTTCAAACTGCTAAATTACATAATGTTATAACGCGATCTCCGAGCACCTCGGCTCTTAGCCGGGCCGTCTAGCTTCTGACTCTCCCTGTCTCCGACTGTGTCAAACCATTGCAAACCTTTTTAATTACTTATCGATGATTCAAATAACCATCTAGACTAAAAAGGTTTACATACAAAAAACCTACTTTTGCTATGAGCTACATATAAACTCCTTACAGTACCTACCGGCAGCTGGATGTTAGATACCCAGCGCCTCAGATGTTGAGAGTACTGTAAGGAGGTCATATGCAGCTCATAGTAAAAGTTAGTTTATTGTATTTGTATGTAAGCCTCTTCACAATATTCCCTCAAACTAACGAGGCTAAAAGACTAAAGAGGATTACATACAAATACAATAAATTAACTTTTAGTATGAGCTGCATATAACCGCCTTGCAGTACCGTAGAAGTGCACTTCCACCTTCAGTCTTATCATTACTTTACTTCAATTGAGTTGAAAGCCAAGTGCTGTACAACGTCACCGGACATTTTTGGGGGTGGCGAGAAACCTAAAGGGTTCCACAAGCTGTGTGATAGAAACACCGTCAGACGGGATCTTAGAGAGAATAGCGTCATGAAGCGTGCCCCCGTTTCATACCAGATCCTACGAGAAGTTTGAATTAGAGTTGGAGGGGATAGATTCTTTAACGCCTCAGTGGCCGAGTGGCAGAGTGCTCGGTCCGATACCCGAAGGTCCCGGGTTCAATTCCCAGGTCGGGCAAAATGTATTTCGGATTTTTCGATGCATAGTCCGGGTTTGTGATCACCAACCCGCACTTGGCAAGCGTGGTGATTAACCCATTACCCATCAATTGTAGCGATGACTTGATTTCAATGATGGAGGCCTTTGCCCAGCAACAGTTATAGGCTGTTTACTTAGATTCTCTGAAATGTTCGGATCTGCCCCCCGACCGCCTAACCGTTCGCTTTGAATACGCGTATAGTTTGTGACGTCATCTTGCCACCTCGCACCGCTATGAAAGCAATATCAAAAGCTAAAGGCTATTGCTTTCAATATTGCTTTCATAGGCGGCACGAAACGACAAGATGACGTCATAAACCACACACGAAGTCGAAGCGATCGGTTAGGCGGTCGGGCCCCTGATCGGAAGCGGAACAACCGAGGGCGTCTCTAACGATACACTCACTCGTGTGCCGGCTTACATCAAAAATATAGTCAAAAAGTCACCTAATTTTATTTTCCACACGTCCCTTCTAACCGACCACTGTCCATACAAAGTGGGACCGTCCATTTTGTTGTTCGTATCGCGTTGGGCGCCCCTTGGACGGTTAGCGGTAAATTGCTCAGTGTAATGTGATTCTAATTGAGCAGCTAATGCCGATCAGCATAGGCTGAGCGCATGGCTGCGTTCAATTTAGCGTTTTTAGTGAGCAATACTTAATGGGGCGTTGATTAAATATGTAAATTTTTTTTTCGTCTTAAAAGGTGCATTATTATGGACTCCTTTTTTTTCCATGTTTTTTTGAGGTTCCCGCTGGGGAATTGACTGTACTTGTCAAAACACATTTAACGCATCTGCTCATAGCCTTTGTCTCTTTTACTCTAATTTGAAATGACGTTTAGATGACAGGAACATAACACGGAATAACTATTCGGACCTTATTCTTTGTTTATTTGTAAGGGGCTAAGGCTTAGATGAATGATTAGTGTCGCTGCGTTCAGCGAGACTAATCATTCATCTAAGGGGCTTAGGGGTGATCGGCAAGATAATAGTTTTAATAAATAGAGTGTTTTTCGCATGTTTTTAAAGTTCTGTGGCATGATCTTCGTCTTACTGATAAATGCATTGTTATAGGCACGCAAGCATTCACTGAATCTCATTGTAATGTACACTCATGGTCATGCATAACACCCAAAAATATATACCTACTTACACATCAAAAGTGATAATAATTTTAATCAGTACCAGAACAGTATAGCTATTACTTAATCTATGCCGGAACATCTCTAGCTGTCGGAACACACAACAGCTCTCAGAACAATAACTAAAGCTATAGAAGGATGGCTAAAATAAAAATCGTGCAACTATGTTTAGTTCCGTTCTATCTTATGGCTAGAAAAGGAGGTTGGAGTGCGACAAATGGTTGACACTTAGTTTTTATTTTTTGTATTGTTATGTCAAACGGTCATCAGATAATCGGTGATCAAAAATAATCTTGAGTCCTTTATAAAGTCACTCACTACATTACCTCAAATATGACGTCACAAATCTGGTGACAACTTTGCTATTTTAGTCCGGTTTCTATAGCTTTAGTTATTATTCTGAGCAACAGCTACTCTCTCTCTCTGTAATAACAATGTAAGTTTGTTAGTATGGCGACAGACTTGAAGATCGTAGCTCGTCTAGAATGACACAAAACAGGTGCCACATAACTCACCACTTCTCTATTTACTACGCTGGGCTGTGGGCATTGACATCAAAAACAAAAAACATTTTCTTCTTTTATTTATAAAATTCAAAATCATTTAAGTACCTATTCAGTTTAGGCTACAAATAGCTCTTATGAACGTCATGCCATCGGTTCCTAAGTCTACTTGGGCGGGAGATCTTGTACTGAGAAGAACCGGCAAGAAACTCAGCAAGTGTCCAACTCTTTTCTCCCTTACAGCGTCAAAAGTATTGGAGAAGAAGAATAGATTGGAGAATAGAATCTTTTGTGTCTATTGTCGACCACAATTCCGCCAGTATCACGTATGAAGCAAATACACGGAATGATGCATAGAAAAAAAATGCGTTGTTATGTCGGTTCTAAGCAGACTAACCGATTACTAAAACAACACAAATATGCCTATTAATATTCCCGTTAATTATTACTCTGATGTCGGTGACCATGACAGTTCAAAAACTTGTTTAATTTCCATTAACAGAATTCGGGTATAATGTTGGTTACTATGCTAAACTAAGTTTAAACTACCGTGGTTGAGCCCCATGGCCCGACCCTCACTACATAAACCTCTATATCTTCATTTGAGCAATTTAACAGTACAAGTATTGAAACATAACATTGAAATGTAACTAACCAGATTATTAATATTAGGTCCTTACCTATGAAAATGACGTTTGGTATGAAGATTTTTTATAAAATTATATTTTTCATACTAACGTTTTTTTTTAATTTTCTTAACATCTACTTATGTTAACACTATAAAAATTGTAGAGTAGTGTGTTTGTTGTTGTTTTACTTGTAAGCACTTGTCCTGCATCTCCCCTGATGTTTTGTGATGATAAGGCCAATGGTGGAAGCGCACTTCACCCAGGATCCTAAACTATCCAGGCACTCTTATACAAATAAGTGACTGTTATAGCATAGATGAGGTATGAAGAGGGCTGGCAGACTGTTTTTTTTAACATTATTTAATGTTTCAGTAAATTATGAAAAAAGCTACTATTTTAAAAAAACAACAAAGTAGTTCCTTAATAGCTTACACATTCCCTACTTCCTTACCTCATACCTCAGCTTTATCGTACTTTAGTTGTAAATTAAGTTAGTTATTATGTAATTTTGTATTATGCATGTAGTGTTCGCCTCGAGAAGGTCTTGCACTTACTGTTTGTATAAGTATGCATTATATATGTGTTTTGCTCTATGTACAGACCAGTTTGAGAACTAATTAAAAAAAATCTCAATAACATATTTACTTACCTAAATCTTTGTGAAGACGATGAGATAATGCGAAACACTGAAGATCAAGTGTGTGGAACGCTCCTGTGTAAGCGCTTGGGCTTTGCCCAGCCGTGGGATGTTTAGTTAAAACAAATAACGCTCGAGATAAAGTGGAAATAAGGAAAATAGTCTATTTAATTAATTGCCCTGTTCCGGGTTAAATGGGTGCATATAAAGCGAGTCGAGTTGGGCATGTAGTTAAGCAGTTAATAAGCAATTATGGCTATACAACTGGCCATTTCTTGTTCCCCGGAACCTTTTTACCGCCATAGTTACGTTCTCGTAAGCAACGTCATAAGTTTGGGCTTAAAAACCTTTACACTTTTCGGTAACTACAAAGATCTAGTGAGTTAGTAGAGTTGGCAGAGTGGGAGTAGACTAAGAAATAATCTTATTTTGCCACAACAACTTACATCATCATCATCATCATCATCAGCTCATTGTATGTACCCACTGCTGGGGATCGAGCCGTTACTATGGATGGTTAGGGAGAACGGGCTATAAACCACCACGCGGACCCAGTTGTTAGTGATCGTTAACCACCATATATGACCAACGGCTTTACATGCATTCCGGAGCACGGAGGAGCTCGAGATGATATATTTTGGTCACCCATCCGATGACCGGACTTTGCGAAAGTTGCTTAACCTCAGCACTAGCAGACCGGGCGCGTAAACTACTGCGTCATCGAGCTCCTCAAAACTTACATACTATTTGACAACAGTTTAAATAAATCACAACCACGTAGGTTTCAAAAAAATAAGAGTATACATGCCAAAAACTAAAGTTGCCAGCGGTTTCCACTTTAGAACGAGCCTGACTTGGGGCAACGTAGACATGATGCGAAGTTAAAGCCGATTTAAGAATTAAATTTAAAATTTAAAATAGAATAATAATAAAAAATTATACTCTTCCGTTTGAAGTCATAAAAAGAATTATTACTTTCGACACTAATCTTAATTTAAATAAAAATTGTTGATAAATGACTTTTCACCATTATTATAATACTTACTAGTGGACCCGGCAGACTTCGTACCGCTTTGACAGTTTCCGTCAAGTGATGAAATTCTCTTTGGTTTCCATGACAACAAAACAAACAAATCATTTTTTGGGAAAATGAAATTGTCATTTTTAGTATATTTATAGCGCGATTCCCGTGGGAATATCAGGATAAAAACTATCCTTTGTGTTAATCCAGGTTATAAACTATCTGTATGCCGAATTTCACCCAAATCCATCCATCCGTTACAGCGTGAAGAAGCAACAAATATACGAACATACATACACACAAACTTTCGCATTATAATGTTAGTAGGATATGCTTGCTTAATTTTATTAAGTTTATTCTTATTTCAGGCATAGCCCATTAATTGTGTTAGTAACAATTAAAACTTACTATCTATATTATGATTAAAGTTTGCGTTTTTTTATCTTATGAAGGTAATTGTGGACAGTATCCCAATGCCTCCAAATATGGCAAACCGGTTTATCTGTCAATACTATCTGGATGCTATTGGGGCTGCACCTTTATCTGTGCATCAGAAAAAGGGGAAAGGTATAAAAAATGAGTCTTAAGAGCGTTTACGCCGCATACTAGCGCCACTAATGAAAAAAAAAACATATCTAGTAATTAGAGATAGAAAATCAAATTATGCTCAACAAACTATTTGAATGAAGCAATTTAGTATATTAGTCTTAATTAACTAAACCATAATATGTGAGGTGTTCATTAGGTGACGTAAAAATGCTAAATTGCTTCATTCAAATAGTTTGTTGAGCATAATTTGATTTTCTATCTCTAATTACTAGATATGTTTTTTTTTTCATTTGTGGCGCTAGTGTGCGGCGTAAACGCTCTTAATTATCGAAATATTTACCAACAAAATAGGGTAAATCAAAAACTTTAAGGTATCACATTGCAATCCCATTTTAAACTGAACCGCTCCACAATTATTTGGACGAGATAATTACCTGCGTGGTTTCTTTAATTACCATTTTAATGGCTGTCTAATAAGCACCTTGTTACGGCAAGAGCTGAGTTACAGCGTACAACAGACGCGTATCGCAACATAATCCTTCGCAATTATTTGTTCCTTAAGTTAGATAGCTCGCGGGTCGTGGCAAATAACCCTGCTAATAATATTAAATGTGAAACATTGTTACCCACCGGTCTTTTAGCCAGAGTTTGATTCCTAGCGTAAATATTAGGGTATTAAAATAATTATAAAATGCTGTATTAACTAGACACTTTTTAAGCAGGTAAGTGACCAAGGTGTTCAATTCAATTTAATTCAATTCAAAATCATTTATTCAGTTTAGGCTACAAATAGCTCTTATGAACGTCATTATGCCATCGGTTCGTAAGTCTACTCTGGGCGGGAAATCTTGTACTGAGAAGAACCGGCAAGAAACTCAGCAAGTGTCCAGCTCTTTTCTCCCTTACAGCGTCAAAAATATTGGAAAATGCCCTATCTTAAAAGGACACTTTCCATCACAAATAACGTCATCAAAAAAACATCAAAAAAACACAAAATGTAAAGGACAATCACACATATTAAAAAAAAACAAAAGAGAAAATATATATATATTTATATGTTCTCCTAGAACATCTAAATATTTTGAAATGTTTTATTCCTAATTCGGAATAAATACAATTTGGATTACTTACTTAAAACTTTGTTTTATCTTTTTTTATTTTGAAATTCGTAATAATAATATTATGATTATTATATTGTTATATTAGCCTGTTTTGTGTCCTGCTGCTGGACAAAAGGCTCCCCTCTGCGGTTCCACTCTTCTCTATCATCGGCCACCTCACTCCGGCAAAAAAGTGGTCAAGTCGTCTTAACATCTCCGCTTTGGCCTGGCACGTCTCCGATGTCCATCACATGGAACTCAGTGACGATCTTCGACCTCCAATAATATATAAATTAGATTTTTTGTAGTTATTTAGTTCTCCCAGGGGCTTGGTTTTCATCTCATCTAATGTTGATTAGCGATAACTAAGCCGAAAGCGCACTGAACCAGTTCATAAATAATAATGTCTTTATTTAAGTTCTTAATTTTAATCATAGTAAGTACAAATATTATAATTAAAAGAAGTTAAATATATATATATATATATATATATATATATATATATATAGAAAATAATAAATAAATAAAAAAAAATATATAATTTTTTTTTCATATATTTCATAAATTAATTATTAAAAAATATATGAACCTTTAAAAACTTTAAAAATTGGCTAGATTTTCGCTGTGTTCAGACATCCAGCAAACAAATTTGAGGAGATTATATAAAAAAAGCAAAACGTAGGGACACAGCCAAAGCCTTTCTTTAATTTTTAATGAAAAAAGTAATAATCAAATTATTTTTATTAATTAAATCGGTCCAGTTTTGAAGAAGGAATCAGGGGATTACGAAACGTTGATTTTGTCTACTTTCATATAATCAGTCGACCTTAGTATTTCCTCATAATATGAATTCAGAAACCATGTTATCCGTAGCTTATTTTGTGATGATGTATGCTTTTAATAAACAAACCATGAATGTCGATGATTGAAAATTAACGATTTCCGTTTAATCAGCTTCATGATTTTATTAGCTTCTTGGCTGTCCACAGTCTCTGAAGCACCTGCCAATAAAAGTTATTCAGATACAGGTATAAATGAAATGTCATTAATTTATATTAAACTAGCTATTGCTCGCGGCATTGCTGACGTTCAATAGTGATTGTTTTTAGTATACTTAAGTCTCTTCATAATTTATTTAAAAATTACATTTTTCCGTACAAACTTTCCTCCCCTATTACACCTCTCCAGGGAATGTTTTTCGAAAAATGCTAAAACACGTCATTTATTATTTTTATTGAAAAATCTAATTATCGATTAAAATTATTCATTTTGTAGTTCTTACTTAAAAAATTACGATTTCTCCAAAAAACCTTCTTCCCTTTTTTACTCATTTAAAGAAAAAAAATCCAGAGACACATCATTCTTAATTTCTATTCAAAAAGGCAAATACCATTTTTCATGTTTTTTACTTCAAAACTGACGGACTTTCAAACAAACTTTCCCCCCCTATTTGACTCCCTTAGGGGATGATTTTCGTAAAATCCTTTCTTAGTGACTAGTTACGTCACTATTAACCTACAGGGCATATTTCATCTTATTTGCTTCAGCGGTTTCGGCTCGGCGATGATGAATCAGTCAGTTACGACAAGTCATTAAATGTATATAGAAGAAGATGTAATACGTAAATTGTTTAACTTACCGTTTACTTTTCCTACATTACAAATAACATGCGGTGAACTATTGGCGTTGTCAGCAAATATAATTTTATATACTTTCACAAAAGTACAGTCGTTAAAAAACCATATTTATAGACAGATAAAACTTTATAATATTTACACGGGTGGGATATAGCAACAATAGCTTAATTGGTAGGGCAAGTAATCCAGTGATTTTAATTCCGCTCGGAGAAGGTTTTCACAACTTTATTTATTAATTTAATACATTATACAGAAATAGTAAAAAAAGAAGAAATACCGAGCAATAAATTAAAGATATTCTACAACTGTTGGCTATTGTAGGAATATTTATTAATTTTATTATCGCTTTAAAAAAAATATTGGTAACGTTTAAAAAGTAGAATTAGCTACATGTACCAGACTCTTTTTTTACGTAAATAATAGCAGGCATTAAAAAAGTTGGAATATAGTATTGGTCTTCATTTTACATAACGACATTATGTATTCACCAGGCGTAAATTTAAACTCAGCTGTCGCATACTTTTTTTAAAATACAGTTATCTATAGTTATTTAGTTTTTAATTTGCTATTCTTTTTTTAGTTTTTTTTAAGTTCCGTTGAGTTTTGTTTTTTTGTTGCTTCATCATCATCATCATCATCATCGCCATAGGGCCTATGTCCAGCAGTGGACTAGTATAGACTACTACTACACTTACACTACAAAAATTTAATTAAATCAGTACAATACAGTTATATAACGACAAATAAATTCTATCCTGTCACAAAGTTTTGCTGAATATATTAGTCGATTCAAGCATTCACTAATTTACTACTAAAGTGATATCTTGTTTCTAGACTTTTGGAATTCACTATTGCCAGAGGTAGACATTATATTATTGTTTATTTTAGTTTTTTTTTTTAGTTTTGAAGTGTCGGTATTTTTGTTTTTTATTTGTGTATACAACAAAGTATTTTATTATATTATTTATACTGTAATATGATCTTTGCTCGTTTGGAAGCTCAATATAAAAAAAAGAAAGATAAAGATGATTAAAAAACAAACAAGCTGCAGAAAGATATAAAATAGTAAAGTTATTAGGAAAATTGGTAGTTCCTCTTGCTAATAGTCGTGTAGATGTTGTTATGGAAACATCAAAGTTAATATGACGAGGCAGTAAAATGTTCAAAGGCTTTTGTCGTCAGCCGTACAAAGTTATTAGCTTTGGTTTTACTGCTGCGACATTGTGGTTCCCGAGAATGTTGTTACACGCTGCAAATGCGAAATTTCAAATAACGTTAACCAATCACGTGAAAGGATGCTGTTAGAAACTGTCACGAAAAGAAAGGAATACATCTTTATACAATTATTAACGGAAATAAAGTCTACATATTAAGTCCAGTTGTCTTTGGGTCTAGACTCCATTTCCACTTAATATCAGGTGGAGTGGAGTAATTTACCGTAAATTTAGAAATAAAAACTTGATTACTTTCATTGTCATTAATCGAAAACAAAGGATATTAATTAACGATAAGACTGCATATAGGTACTGTAGATAATTTGATAAATTAAAACATGATAAATGCTGCTTTCACAAAATGAACTAGCCAAAAACTTAGTAGCACTTCAGTGAGATTATTTGGAATAAAAAATCGTAGAAGAAATTAAATAAAAAAGAAAACAATTTGACAATGTGAAATCATAAACAGTTCTTGATAAAGTATACGTTAACACTTATAATAACTTTAACTTATTGTGATTTACTTAATGAGCTAGATAAAATCAAAAGCATACAAAAACAAAGGACGTTATAGGAATATATTCACAACGGAAATACTGATGAAAAGGCCGCTAGTAATGATGAACGAAGACACGATAGCGCTGTTGACCTAGCTGTGCTCAGACGTTATTGGCTCTGATAATAATTTGAGTTAACGGACACGTTAAGATTGTATGAGAGACAAAGGTAACCTACTTTGATAGCAAAACAAAACTTGTTTCATTTGTCCTAGCACCTTGCCCGCGACTTTCTCCGCGTTGATTTCATATTTTCCGTACAATAAATTAATACTATTTTTTTTGATAAAAATAAAATATATTCTATGTATCAGTGAAATAACTTTTGGAATTTGACCAGTAGTTTCTTCGTTGGTCCTCAAACAAACAAACCTGTGTGGTGCCGGGGATAAAGAATTGCAACACCCCATCTCAACCCGTGGGTGTCGTAAAAGGCGACTAAGGGACCATTCCAGAGGATGGGCAGCAGCATCTCTCGGAGGTTACCTTCAACCTACTGCGATCGCCAACCCGCCTGCCAAGCGTGGCGATTATGGCAAATACCCCCCCATTCTTGGGGGAGGCCTTTGTCCAGCAGTGGACGTCTTTTGGCTGAGATGATTATGATGATGCCGAATTTCATTCAAATCCATCCATCCGTTGCAGAGTGAAGAAGCAACAAATATACACACATACATACACACAAACTTTCGCATTTATAATATTAGTGTGATTCGTAATCATTTATTCAACTTAAATTTCCAACAAGAGGTAAGTACAATGTACAAAATGTTGGTGTTATTAGATGTTTTGTTATTTCACAATTTCACCTTTTCAAGTCATTGTGATATAATTAATAAACTTTCGCATTTATTATATAAGTGTGATTATCACTCTTGTTATCTTGTTTGTTCTGTGCAAAGGTTGTGGAATTAAAATTAACTATATGTTGTGTGTTTAAAGTATAGTTCAGTAGATAAATATCTAATAAACAATATACACAAAAATTAAAAAAACTATATATTAAATTTCCAGTTCAGTGAACACTTATCAAAGATTAGAATTCATTAAATCCAAACAAACATTGTTAAATACAATAAAGAAAAGAATAAACATAGTAATGTTATTTTATACCGTGAGTTTTAATCCTGTCTGTGCCTTTAGACAAAACTGGTTTACAATTGATTCTATAATAAAAGGGATGATAACGCTTCAGAACCACCCGTCTGCTTCCAGAGACACAATGTTCACATTAGAATCACACACCAATCAACACAAATTGTTTTCTAAAGCTTACGCGAAATAGTGTTCACGTTTACATAATAACATGTTGAAATATTGGGTCCTTACCTATGAATTTGACGTTTTTTTCTCACTTATTAAAAGGTCTAAAAGTTCTAAAAGACAATACCGGTTGTTAATATTATTATATACCTTTACTTAGGACTATGATACTTAGACTTTAGTAATAACAATGATTATTAATTTTGTGTCTTTATCGCCCAATTTTTTTTTTAAATTGACTACTTTTTATGTTAGCGGAATTGTCTTTTTGTTTCATTGTAGCTTTGAAGGGACTTGATTTTTTTTCTTTTTAATGTCTGCTATATTTAGCTAGTGAAAAAAACACACTACTCTACAATTTCTATAGTGTTAACATAAATAGATGCTAAGAAAATTAAAAAAACGTTATGAAAAATAAAATTTTATAAAAAATCTTCATACAAAACGTCAATTTCTTAGGTAAGGACCTAATATTAATACGAGCCTACTCTTGTTTATTTTATATATTAATTTTATACAATATTTACAGTCAAGATGGGACTGGTATGTAAAAAAAATTTAAAAGTCCCTTTAATTTATAAAAAGAAGAAAAAATGTAAAATCAGTGTCATAGTCTTCATGTGACAGGGCTCCAAAGGTCAAGATAAAACAGTATCATCATTTTTGTTAACCGTTTTAAAAAGCAAATTTTAAAATAGAAGATTTTACAATTTAAAAAAAAACTAAAATGTTAGAACAGTCAACCCTACGACCGTAATATTATAATTGTAAATGTTTTTCCCAAAAAGATTTTTCTAAGTGTAACTTATCTTACACCCATGATGAAATGAAATGAAATGAAATGAAATGAAATGAAATGAAAATAAATTTATTTAGGACATAACAGTTTAAACATAAAGATAAAAGTGGAAATTTAAAAAAAAAACAGGAGTCCCAAAACGGTTCCGACTCAGCAAGATGCTAGCCTTGAGGTTAGCGCTGATCTTCCGTCGGAACCGGTTTCAGTGATGCTGCGATAGCAACATAAGCGTAACACACAAAAGTGATCAAATTTTCTTCATCCGCAAAATCAATTTTGCCGTGATATTCTCATTAATGTGGTCCCTTTCATAACCAGAGCTGGAGTAATTGGCTCCAAAAGTCCTTTGAACACGACGAAACATAAAGGGATTTGCCTTTCATTGAATTTTTTACGAGTGACCGTTGTAGCTATTACAAACCAAATCAATTTGGCAACCCAAATAGGTCCTGATACTACAGCAAAATCATAGGTACTGGTAGATAATAAAAGTTTTTTCGTTCCGACTCTAACCAAAATGATAGCATTTCATTATGCAACAAGCGCTGTAAATACTAATGTTTTGTTTTTGTTTTTATTTAAGGACTATTTTACTTTTAAATCAATTTAAAAAGCTTTTGTGTAACATAATTACGTTTTGGTTTCAGGTTGGCCCCCATCGTTTAACATCACTACACAATAAGCAGGAGTAAGTGAAATTAATGAACGTCATTCCATTACGTTATTGTTTTCACAAAACACGATAGGCATTTGTTTCTTGTTACTTAATTTTTTATCACAGCACGATATCCGATACAAATGATGGGGCGCTATCGAGGCGGAGTTCTTTTCTTTTTTTATTAACCGCTTAGTGATGTTAAGATCGTCAACAAATGAATTTATCTCAGGTCGCGAGACGTGTCTCTTACGTTTGTCACTCGAATGACACGCCAGCCAGCCAACGCCCACCGTCTAATTAGTACAGAAATAACGTTCGGATATTTGTCAACTTCCAAGCTTCTACGGCATTCCTTTGAGAATTCACCGTCAGATATATCCCCACAATCTCTTGTAAATAGATCGTTAACCGACTATGAAATATCTTTTTGAACTTTCGGGTGGTCCTCAGCATCGGAATATTCGCGAAATATATTTTTAATTTTTTGTCTGCGAAGTTTGCGAATCCTCAATGTGATTGAATAAGTTCTAGCTAAGTTTGTGAACGGAGATTTTGATTTAGACGAAGTTTGTAGCAAAGAAATTGTTTGTGTTGGCTTTTCTCCTGTTGATAAGTTTAAGCTTGAACGACTTTCATTAAACTAAAGTGTCTCTTGAGATAACGAATAATTTGGTGCTTCTCAATTATAAAGTTTTGTCTTTGATTTATTGATTAAGTGCTTGACAAATGTTTAAAGTTATTGAACTTTGATAGAAGATTACGATACCCTATAGTCAGATCACAGATCTTTTCTAGACTAGTTTCTCGAATGTAGTCCCTGTTTAGTTCAAATTTTCCATCCATCCATAGCACATATTTAAGACTATTCAATGATACATAAATCGGCTAAGAAAGAATTTTAACGTCAAATAAAATTTTCCACATCCTACATTTTCAGCGTAAAATTAATCACGGCCGAGAAGAGGCCCTCCAAACTTATCTGGTGGAGCATGACCTCACAATCAAATGTCAAAGAAAGTTTTATCACGGCGAAGTTGACAAATAAATCCCCAGTTGCCCGCAACTTTTCTCATAGTGTACGCGGGACGTGATTCGGCCCGGGCTATTCGCTTCTTATTGTGTTTCAGCTACTGCTGAAGAGATAAGAATTTGGCAAAGCTCACGAAATACTACTTTAGAAATTATTTCAATGTTTAATACTTCGTCTGTTTATTTAACAAACGCAACATCTAACCTATTCATGTTTGATCACTTTTAAAAGATTGTCATGGGATTATGACCAGCCATTGTTATTACATAAATATGTTTTTATGAAAATACGAGTATGTCGTCATTACTAGAGCTATTTCTTTCATTAATCACCATTAAACCAGCTACTAATGAAAATCGATAAGCAACAACGCAATAAAATATTTACATTGTTTTTAATAAAGGGTACGAAACGTAGTTTTTATTTATACTAACATAATAGAATGGCCCGTAAATTGTTCATAAACATTAACGGCAGCAACAAAAGAGCCCGTATCAACCACGCAGTAACCTTTACTTAATTGGGTTAATTCAAAAATTAATGAAACCCTTTTACGGTGGATTCCGGCATTCTGTAGTTAGTGCTGATATACTTTGAATAACGAATGACGAACACGGTGATAAAAGAAGGTCTTCAAACAAAGATTTACATGATTTAACGGTTGCGTTACTCGTAGTAAGGTTTTAACTGCCTCAAGAGCAGTATCTGTAGTCGGTATCGCTGGTTGTTTTGAGTTCGCCTAGCTTGCCATCTTTTGAAAGTCTATCGCCATAATAGTGGCATGTTAGTTGACTTGTTGTGGTTTAACAGATAGCCAGATCTTTACTAGATGAGGTTGCCGGGTCTGGGTGAAATGGCTTTCCAGCTTCGATGTTATCGTTACCATAATGGTGAGATGAAGACTTTTGGAAAACTGATATAGCAATGACGTCAATAGCACAAATTTCATCTGTTTCATAGTGTCCTTTCCTGCAAGTAAAAAGTAAAACTTATAATTACAAAATATTAAGTAAAAAACAAACGCGAGAATTTTAAAAAGTATATCATTTAATATATTGGTAGGGATTCAGAAGTATTCGCATTATAAATACTTACTATAATAAAATGATGGTATTTGCAAAGGACAACCATTTTTAAGAGTTCTTAAAAATGGTTCGTCTGAATATTTTCAAGTGAGTACGTTTTTATTACTTAAATGAATTATTTTACTCGAAAAGCTTTTGAAAAAAAAAACGTTTTATTAACAACCTTGAATTACTTGAAAAACCTTTCTCGACAGCGCAGAGGCGTAGGGTTGCGATCAAGGTCAAAGTCAAATATTTTTATTTAAATAAACTTTAGAAAAGTGCTTTTGAATCGTCCAAACATTTTTTTACTTACTACCCATTCAGGACGTCTATTTTTTAGCTGTGGAGAAGAATGGGCGCAAGAAACTCCACAGCTTTAATATAAGTAACGACATTTACAAAATTATATGCCGTTACCAAGTTATACAAGTTTAAAATAACTTAACAATCATCATCATTATCATCTCAGCCAAATGACGTCCACTGCTGGTCAAAGGCTTCCCTCAAGAATGAGGGGAATTTGCCATAATTACCACGCTTGGCAGGCGGGTTGGCGATCGCAGTAGGTGAAAGTAATCACAGAGAGATGCTGCTGCCCATTCTCTGGAATGGTCCCTTAGTCGCCTTCTACGACACCCACGGGAAGAGAGGGGGTGGTGCAATTTTTTATGCCTGACACCACACGGACAACTTATGTGCTAATGTTTATATGTTTGGTCATGTGCCCAACAGTGGAACGGTTTTACACGAAGAAAACTTGTTAAACAGAAAACAAAGAAAAAATATTAAGCCATTACAAACCCTGTCAGAACAGCTTTCGGAAATAGGAGACTTTGCTTTTACAATTTTTCATTGCGTCCTATACTCCCTATGACAGTGTGTGACACGGTATGAAATCTGTTGGGCGCACTCCCGTAGGGGAAGGCGTGCCTATAAGGAAAATGTAGGCTTCGTTTCATGGGCGTATTGAGACATTGCTTGATGAAAACGTTTGCTGTCAGAAAATTAAAATATATAATTGGTGGAGATGGTTGAGAATGCACTATGGTAACCTGAGACAAATAACATGAGCACCATAACGACTTTTCAAAGATTTAAAAATAATTTACAGCTTTAGTGTTAGTGTAAGACTGTAGCGATATATGAAAGGGACTGAAAACCATTTATAAATCTTTACTACCTAAATTCTTAAGTTCTGCTTGGGCATTTCATTTACAATCCCACAATCTATGATTATCAGACTTAATTTTTAGAAGTTTTTTCCAGTTTACTGCCTTTTTATTGATATACTAAAATTAAATAAAGAATTAACATCTGTTGTTATTGACCCACCAATTGCCAGGTCGTAAACGCAAAGCGTCACGTCTTTAATTATAATAATTGACCAATATAATTTTATGAGATGCAAAACTACGTGTCTATTTGGTTTTACTACGAGTATTAAACAACGCCTTGGTGGCCGAGAGGCAAATCGCTCGGATCGATAGCCGAAGGTCCCGGGTTCATTTCCAGGTCAAGCAGTTTTTTTTTTAAAGTGATTGCTGATTGCCTCAAAAGGCATTTTCAGCGTCACCGGGCTTTTTTGGGGGCGGCAAGGTACGTAAAGGGTACCCCAAGCCGTGAGAAACGAATCACTTTCGGAGGTTTTCTAGAGGGAACGGCATCACACGCTTAAAAGTGCGTGTCTCCGTGCCCTACTAGATTCTCCGATGGGTTCGGATCGGATCGGAGGTCAGGCAGTACGTTATGAATTTCTCGACGCATAGCCCGGGTTTGTGATCAACCCGCATTTGGCAAGCATGGTGATTAAGCCATTTACCCATCAATTGTGGTGATGACTTGATTTCAATGATGGAGGACTTTGCCCAAGCAGTGGGCAGATATAGGCTATTTAATTACTTAAATTACTTATTACTAAACAAATATTAGAAAGCCGTTATGAACAACGTTTTAATTTATCTTGGATCATAAATCTGAAGGTGGAAGCGTAGGTACTCAGAATTCTTAACTTCTCAGGAACTGGCTATCTTCACTACCTACTATACACTTTTGCAGCTTTTTATAGCGTTGTTTAACGTATTAAACACAGATTATTCAAATTTTGACAAACATATTTAAAATATTTACAGCAGTTTTCTACCGGAAAATAATAACTATTTTAACGAGCTTCCCGCTAATGAAATAACTCGGAAGGCCAAGTGTGGACCAGCTGCTATCCGTCAAGCTGGTCCAAAGAGAATGCAGATCACAAACAATACTCCAATCAAAGCAATTAAGACCTTAAGCCTTTGGGGTAAGGACCAAATTTGCAAGACCAGTGAAATTTTTGAACCAACAACCGTATAGTCATCCTCAAAATTAAATGACGTCTTAAACCAGACGAATTCATTCATGTAGCATGGCTTATGTTAAAATCAGAAACAGATAAAACACAAGTGTTTTTGTTCGTGCAATATTCAAAAGCAGTCATATTACATAGAGATCAACTTACAACAAAACTAATTATTTGTTGTTGGTCTCCGTATTACAATCACTTACTTTTAATGATGACTATACATCCGGGCAAGTTTTAAAACTCTCTGCATTGTTATTTCAGTCGTAACGAATGGGGATGTTCAAAGTGACATCGTACGTATATTTTATACAGGACCATTTGTCTCGAGTCACATGTGCGTCCGCGCTGAAATATTTACGAGCTATTAGTAAAACAAGAACAAATATCACTCCACCCTCTTACTCGGATCGGGGGGGCCATTCTGGAAAATAAAGTTACAACACTCATCGACATCGGTATCGATTCGCAATTACGAAGTTACTTCGGTCCGACGATCAAACGTTAGAATTTGGACATTTGATTTTCCGTACATAGAGCAGACCTTTTTTCGGCCATCCAATAATTCTGCTTACTATGATTTTTTCTATGGGCTTTTATTTAACTTTATCTACTCGAAAGAACGTGACATAAGATATTGAAACAGTCTTTTGTTTGCGACAAAACGAAAATGCAATTTTCAGAATTGCCCCCGCTCTGTGTAAGGTAATGACTGATTTAATACCACTGCAGGATTAAACTCTCGTAATTAACGTCGCATCGATATTTTTGTCCTTTGATCTGAAGACGCTTGTCTCGTTATTCACAATGTATAAGCTACTGGGCATACATAAATCGGTTATAATAAGAATGTCAAATGTAGATTGTAACGGTAAAGAAGAAGTAATATTTCATGTCTTAATAGGTATCAATTGTTATTTTTAAAGTAATTTTGTGATAAATTTGTAGAATTCTTTTAGAGTATGTGAAAGATACTCCACCATGTATCGTAATCTGTAGCCTAATCCTACAATGTCTTATAATCCCGATCCAAAATACATACATGAACAATACTGCCGTCATAAGGAAAAAGGGCACAACTAACATTTTTTTTAAATTTGAGTTAGATACATATTTGGAATCAGGAGAAAAAGGCCTATCTTTTCAAACCCGTTTTTCTCCTGATTTGAAAAATGTTAGATGTGCCTTTTTTAATTATGACGGCAGAATAGAACCAGGGACCCCTCTGAAGACACCTAACACATTTCTTTTGTATGAAGATACTTTCTTTGGTCTTGTTATTATTTGCGTTGGAATCTTTAATCTTAATTTCCATAATCTTATTTTAACATCTATTTGCCTTTATCAACTTTAAACTATTAAAGTTGCCAAAAAATTATAATGCGTAAAATGCAATGATTTCTAATTTCTAAGCAGAATTTGCACCAACAACTTATTTGTATAAGTACTCTCTAAATATTTTTTATCTTAGCACATACATTGTGTTTTTTATACTAATAAATTGATGTTGTAATTTAAAGTCAATACTATTATTTAATTTTTTTATAGCTTACACAATAAACAAAACAGTTTTAGACATAAATCGGTCTACGTAAAGTGTGAATACAAATACAAACACATTCAATTATTGATATTCCCCAGTCGCAAGCTTCCTTTACTACCGTCCACTACAATATTAATGTGCAAATAAACATACCGCAATTCAATTCCATTACAAAAATCTGTTTAATGATAGCCTTTAACGACTTCCCACCCTGAGCAAGTATAGGCGCAGCGCACTTGACAAATTCCTTAATTTCATTAAGTGCATTCATTGGTCACCATGTTTGTTTATGACGCCACCACCCGTCATTCCTACGACCCTTTCTTTCCACTGGACATTCATATTAGGCAGCGTCAAAGAAACGGTAACAGCCCTAATATATATGCAAATAAACCGACCGAATGCGTTCAAAATTAAAATAATCCCAAATTTATATGTAAATTTGTTACCGCATTCGTCCTTCGCGGCTCCTCTTTCCGTAATCGATTACACTACACGAATCCAGGCTTAGATCCGACTCAGATAAGTTTAATGAAGGGTTTCGGCGAGATTGAGATCCTTTTAGTGGAATCAACTTGATTGGTGATTCTATTAAAATTCGGTGGCTGGCTCAAGAAGTTTGTTTTGAAGTTCACGTAATTGAAATCCGTACGGAATGTGCTTCCGAGCATTTCCTTTTTGTCATGGTTAGGTAGGTACAAGTGCGCTTAAAAAGCAGTTGGGTGGAATGCAAACAAAAAAGCCTTCGATCGAGTAGCTCGGCAAATTAAAAAGTCGGCTACCTTCCAAGAACTATTATTATGATTAAAAAATGTTATCTTCATTTTTACGATACTCAGCTTAATGTGAAGTTTTGATAAAACTTACTGGCTTTTTATTCTCGTTCAGAATTCCGTCCGGTATCTCTATTTTTATGCTGTTAAGCTTTTAGTTTCCTATCTACTTGAGAGCTGGCCTATGTTTATGGGACCACCCGAGTTATTCGGTGGTTTGAGAACTGTAACAGTTTATGTCACTCCAATTAGTCATGATTAAGTTTAATTTATAGGTCTGTAATGGGCCATTAACCGACTACCGAGTGTTTAAGGACTCCTTACTGTGAGCCATACCGTTCCATAAAACAGTTTTGGCCAATTAAACCCCGCATTGATATTTGATGCTGCGGTTGTTCATGTCAGAATTTATTGGCGTCACCCATGTTATGTTTGATAACTTAAAAATAAATAAATTTTTACTTTTATTTCTATTTTAAGTAATAATTGCTGCACTAAAGCTAAATTAAATATTTATAATACAAAGATGAATCTGCATAGCCATCGGTTGCATTGACCGTTGGATAGATGGCGCACTGTGCTGCTATTAGCACTCAAAACAATTAAAAGGCAGTGACAAAATTAGGCGCTTACGTCAGTTAGCCTTCCCAGTTGCATAGCGGTCAGTGCAGCCGCCCGGATTGCGGAAGACCCAAGTTCGATTCCTGGCTGGGTCGGGTAGGCGTTTAATTTTTTCACTGTATTTTATAAATTTTATAGATATTTAAAAATATATGGCTTTTTTTTACTTGATTTACAATACATATTTGTACTTTTAAATGTTAGTCTTTAGGAGTTATCATTATTTAATGGAAGTTTACATTTCTATTAATAAGCAAATTATGAAACTCTTCCTTAAATATTGCTTTATAATTTTAATAATAACTACAAACTATGCTTAAGATAATTTCTATATAAAATATTTTTTTATCAAGAATTATATCACACTTAAAATAAAGTGTTCGACGTGTAGGTTCTTCCTGTCACCATAAATATAAATAATAGGAAAAAGCAATTTGGTCTGCCATCAAATGTACTGAAAGTGGCTTAACTTTCAAGATCACTGCACGAACGCGCAAACCTGCACCATAAAGCTCCACTTGAAAAATAAAGCCTTACTTATTTCCTCAACTTCATTAAAAGCAATGAATATTTTTGTATAAGTAGTCAGCCAGTTACCTAACGATATCTTAATTAAAATAAAAAGTTCTAGCATCTAACAAGTTAACACTGCAAAAAGAACACGAGAAACCCCCAACTAAACTCTTGAAGCTTGTTAAGATTTAATTTGTTTTAAGGCTAAATGCATTTCTCTGGTGGAAGCGTACCAGCTTAATTTTGCTCAGACATTCTGTAAAGTTCCATTTTGTAGACACCGTAAAGTACAATCGTTCCGTTTGAGATATTACCCGCTTTACAACACACTGGGTTGGGGCCTCCGCTGATGATGCTGTGCTGCTGCCGGCTCGCTTACAAATGAAAGAGTTTTAGCGCAACTCAGACATTAGAGGAATGACGAAGCTTGTTCTTAATTTGAAGTTATGGTTCTTTTACGATTTTCAACTGTCGCGTTCCATTAAAAATAAATTTGAAAGTGAAGTGTCGTAATCACTATCAATCAATAACTTCTTGTTATTTATTGATAGTGATTACGGCCGGTGTCACTTGGTTCAAACTTAATACGTACCTACAGGTACTAAGAAGTTTGAGTTCTTATTTAAAATAATGAAAATAATGGTTCTTATCGAAGTAAGCGAAATTGAAATTGAATCCGGACGTTTCCGTGTATTGACAGTTCGCGGCGTTGATGTTTGAGTGGTTAAAATAAACAACAGCTAGCTTTATGTTTCTACTGACACCCATATTAACTAAGAACAATTAGGGCAATAGTTTTTATAATCCACTTTTTTGCAAAATATTGAAATGAAACAGCTTTAACGGATCTATTCGCTTTTATATTACACATAGATTTAGTTTTATTTTAACCTGACCTATTTGCGTAAATTTTAGAAAACAATATATCGCACCTCCGATAAAGTAGGGTTACAACTCGAAAAATTCGAATTTTGTGTTAATTACACAGAAATACTTCAAATGTTATTATTTACCTTCTCGAAAATAGTTACATCTGTAACTCTAAAACTCACTCCTAGGTGGCGTTGTAACGGTACACCATTAAAGCATTGTTGCATCATAGTGATTTCGGTTAGTGCTACATTTCGTGTTGTGAAAGGTGGACGCGCGTTTGTTGTTACAAATAGTGTTATAAACTAAAATATTACCGTGTTCTTGACAGGTAAATTTTATTTTGGTAAGTATATTTTTCTAATAAACGGTCACAAGTCGTATTGTTACAGTTTATTGTAAAATGATGGAAAAAAATTGTTGAAAGGTGATATTAATACAGTGATACATTTTGTATTGTATCGGTGTTTTAGATACGGTTAATTGTAATATCCTTGAGTACCTAATAATACTGTGTTACTTTTCTCTTTATAACACTATTTGACGAAAAAACTATACATTTTATAGCGTAATATTTCGACTTGTTACCATATTTTATAGCAAAGTATCATATAAAAGTATTTGGTTTATTTTGTGGTTTTAGGGTCAAAATAAAACGAAACGACGCAATTCTGCGCTTAGCACTAAAGGGAAATAAAAATCTTCCCGCAAATGATCATCCAAAGATTTTGGAATCACACTTGCAAGGTAAGACACGTACCTAAGTATTCTTATTGCCATCATTTTCAAAATGTAGGTAGCTTAAACATGTGGTAAACTTAGCTTTGTTTTGTGCAATGATCTAATATTATTGAAAATGAATTGTTGTATTTTAATTTTATTATTGAAGTTAATGTTTTGTTATTGTTTCAGAATCAAAAGAAAAATCGGACTTTGATGTTGTTGTAAATCAATCAGGAATCGAGAAAAGAGTTCTTGACCTGGCTGAAAATGACAAAGGTTTTATTCAATTTTAACGTGCAACTAAGGCAATTTTCTATCATTATGTGCATTTTTGCCAATTTCATATTTTGTATTTCAGAAAATAAGACTCGACTCTAGCGAAAACACTTTGGAAGTCCAAGTAATGCCATCTTCAAATGAGCACATCAAAAGCCTTCCAATCGAGAAAGCTAATTCCGATATCCCAAATGATCATCAGACTCAATCTAAAAAAGTCGAAGATTATTATTTTTATTTTTATCAATGGAGCCTGGAGTATATCTAATGGTCTTTGTAAGTGTTAAAAACTGGACCCCCATACAGTGTAAATGAGCTTTCATTTAATGACTTTATATCCCTAAAGAAGTTACATGCAGAGCTACGATTCAGCGCGGGTAACCTAAAAATAAAAGACGTCAAAGTCGTCAAATTTATGAAAGAAACTTACTATAAAAATTCATACGAACAACAAGATTTTTCGGAAGCTAAACCAACCAATTGTGATTGAAAATTTGCTATGTGTGTTACTGAGTGTTACTGAAATCTAAGATCTGTGATTTTATTTTTGTAGTGATGATTATGGTTCCTACTTAATGATTAAACATTATGAATTAAGAGAAGATTAAAACAAATATTATTTAAGTGTTACTTAATTTGAGACTATCTAAACTTGAACTGATTATTAAAAAATACTCTGACTAGAGAGATAATTATGTTTTTAGGTTTGATTCAATTGAAGTTTTTGTTAAAGTTGATTTTATTTTGGAGTCTACAACGATACAAAAAATATTTAGCTAAGATAAGCGTAAGTAACTGCCTGTTTTTAATTTAAATAAACATTGTTACATCTTTCATATTGTATTTTTATTTATAAAAGTTCAAATAGCTATCTAAAATACCGTTACAATTGGAAGTTTTCATGCAATTTTCCAGGAAAATTGAAAAACAGCATATGCCATTCGAAGGAATATTTTTCAATCTTTTTAAATATATACACTTTGTAGCATATTTATACAATATTAAAGAAATAAAAACTACATAACAAATCCGTGTGTTTGTTATCGCTCTCCTGAAAATCAAGGTTCTTCCAGTTGTAACCCTACTTTATCGGAGGTATTATAACAAAATGTTTTTGACCTTGCATGAAATATTATACGCACCAATAAAAAAAATAACAAGGGGTTGAATTAATTCATACTTTGATAGGTTAAACTGGTCCCTAAAAATGTATAAAAACAAATTTACTATGCAACCTTTGATTATCATATACCTACCTACAAGTATAATCAAAGTATGCAATACAGTGTTAGGTAAATGTTTTGTCGTTAGCATTCACGTAGAAGTAGTAGAAATTCGTTATGATATTATTTAACTGTTTCTTTTATATTTAACTTTAAGCTTATTCCACGAAACTATGACACCGGTGTGCGATTAAAACAACAACTGTTTTCATGATAGCTTTAGAAAATTACAAAAGAAGCAAAACTTCTCTGTTGGCACTCGCACGCTTTCAAAGTTTGTTAACTTTAGATACTTACTCAAAGCTTAGAAATAACTACTTAAAATATAATTAAATTTACCTCTGTTGTGTGTATAATAATATAACATAATTTTAGTTTACTTGACCACCTAAGTCCGCTATTAAGTGGAGAAATTTTATGTGAAAACTAAGTTACAAAACTTTATTTTTTTGTGTATAACTTTAATAATTCTTAACATAATTCGAAATAAAATGATCATTTGGATCAAGTGAATTACTGATTTGATGATTGACATTAATTTGTAATATAGATTAATATATAAAGATAATTATTTCGAGGTGACTAATTAATTTAGAGATGACCCTGTCAGTCTCCCAGTGACCAAGGACTCTACAAACTAAACTAAACTACTCTACTAACTAAACTAAACTATATTTCAAGATAAACAATGCAGTCAATCTGTATCAAGTGTTTTATTGGAGGTTATAATAATAATAATATTTTTTATTGACCATAGAACTTGAAATCATGTTAATACACACTGACATCAAATCTAGTCTGAGTCTGAGTTCTAGATGTTTTCCTAAATATGGATAATATGTATGAAATATGGATACTCTTTAAAGTGTTTGTATTGTATGTCCTTATTAAATAGACAAACATAAAAAGCAAAGCTGCGAACACAAGTATGTTATCTACTTTATGTAGATACCTATATGTAACGTAAGCCAATGATAAATTGTCGTACCTATTTCTCTTGTCCCAACACAGTACTTTCATATTTTATTCTTATTACGCAATGAATCTTTGTTCTTTATTATTCACCGAAAATAGGACCTTATAATATCTGTTTACTACTAATAATAGAAGAATAAAATGTAATAAAGAAAAATAAAATAAATTATTGTATGGGATTGACATAAACGTCATTTATACGTATCGTGCTATAATCATTCTATTGGGTCCTTTCCTATGAAATTGACGTTTTTTTCTCACTTACTAATAGGTGTATTACTTCTAAAAGTCAATACCGGTTGTTATTATTATTATACACCTTTAATTAGGAGTTACTTAGGTTTCAGTAATACCAATGATTATTAATTTTGTGTCTTTATCGCCCTTTTTTTAAATTGACTACTTTTTTGTTTGCAGAATGGTCCTTTTGTTTTATTGTAGCTTTGAAGGGACTTGATTTTTTTTCTTTTTAATGTCTGCTATATTTAACTAGTGGAACAAACACACTACTCTATAATTTTTATAGTGTTAACGTAAATAGATGCTAAGAAAATTTAAAAAAAACGTTAGTATGAAAAATAAAATTGTATAAAAAATCTTCATAGAAAACGTCAATTTCATAGGTAAGGACCTAATATTTGATTTCTATTCTTTAACCGTTTTGACACTTGTATAAGGGGGCTGGTGTCTATCAAGTCTGGTAAAGCTATTACAAAATATTACCAAAGTGGCCAGCGACTTCCATGGCTGTTGTACAGTCGGCGGCAGATCAACCTACCCAAATCTGTCAAATTTCTCCAATCAATATTAATCCTTATAACCAAACATTAAAGTTCAAAATTGATTGTAGAAATTTGACAGTTTTGGGTAGGTTGATCTGCCGCCGTGTGTACCTATAATATACATAAAAATACGAAAATGTTTATTTTTTCTAATATTTTGACATTAATTAAATTTAACAGTACTCCATAGACTACTAACGGCGTTCGATCCATTCAAGCACAGCACCGGCGCGGCGGGTGGGCCGTCTTAACCAAAAAGTTTTGGATTGCGGTCTACCGACCTGCACCGCGGTCCCCATAACAAAAACCGTAACGACGTCGTAGCGGTTTTCATTGCGGAAATTGGGGCATTATAGTTGTATAGTTTCATAGGTAACCCATGATATAGGACGAAATTTTAAGGATTCCCCCGCTGCGCTGAGCCCGCGTAATCCGTTTGACCGCCTTCTTGTGCACTCGTCGACTTGAATTAGGCTATATGCCCCTGTTTTACTTCAGTGGGGAGAATTAACTTCGCATAACACAGGCTTTTTTTTAGGAGAGCTTGCTTATTGCTTCAGACGGCAATGGCGGTTGTAATGGAAAGTGTCCTGCTATGATAGTGCATTTTCCAATATTTTTGACGCTGTAAGGGAGAAAAGAGCTGGACACTTGCTGAGTTTCTTGCCGGTTCTTCTCAGTACAAGATCTCCCGCCCAGAGTATACTTACGAACCGATGGCGTAGTGACATTTACAAGAGCTACTTGTAGCCTAAACAGAGTAAATGATTTTGAATTTTGGCATTATCAGCTTCACCGGGCTTTTTGAAACTTAAAGGGTTCCTCAAGTCGCGTGAAACAAAATCGTCAGAAGTTTTTTAGAGGCCCTAGGTCTACGAAGGGTTCGGATCGGATCGGGGAGCAGAACAACCCGAGCGCGCCTCTAATGGCTAGGACCTCGGCTCAAGTTGACCGGGTCGTACCATTAAACAAAGACATTAACGTGTAGGATAAGTAACTGCAGCTAAAAAATATCTAAACAAGGTAGCTACCGTAAAACGTTGAGGAGTTTCCTTGACTGTCCTTCGACTTCATCATCAGACCCCTAATGACAGTCACAACCCATTTACGTGTAAAGTTCTCATCAATACAAATTAATCAAGCCTAAAAACCAGGTAATTGCTGTAAATCGTTGAGGAGTTCCCTCGACTGTCTTTCGGCTCCATCATCAGATCCACTCCAGACCTTAAGGGTGCGCCGTCCATAAGTGACAAGTGTCATATGTTTTATTTGAAATGTCGTCGTCCATATTTATTTGATGCCGCGCGGCCATACTAATTTTGTATGGGGAATTTAAGGTGCTTAATAAAAAATTATTATTTAAATAACCACTTGATGAATCAAAAATGTAGTCTAGCAATTTGTAGTTTATCCATTGATGATTGTTTAGACAAAATCAGAGGTACAATAATTTAGATAAACTATAAGAAATCTACTAAACGCCGCCACTCGTTTTCATGATTTTTGCTAAACTTTAAATGATATTGTAGAAAAAACTATAGCGTGTTATGAATTTATGGTTCTGACAAATTGTAAACACGTTCCCTATGATACTAATTATATATTTTGTTCATTTAATACGATAGTATTTTCAATTATATCTACTTAACCGTAACTGCATTTTTGGCATTTTTTTGTCGGCGCACCCTTAATTAAATAGTAGTACTTTAAAATATTTAATGAAAAAAATAACAAACGCACTAGTCGCCACTACGTTTTTTGAAGATTCCCCTCGATATCTTCGAGATGCCATCATCAGATCCTGGTTTCCTTATCATGGCACCACCCTTAGAATATCTACTTTCCAACAAAAAATAATCATCAAAATCGGTTCATAAACGACGAAGTCATCCTCGAACACACATTAAAAAAAATATACGAGCCGAATTGAGAAACCTTCTTTTTGAAGTCTGTTAAAAATCGACATGAAAAGTATTGAAATCTTTTTTTTTACAAAAGTGGGTTTATCAATGTAAATTTTTACAATATTAATAATATATAGAGAGAGGAGCTCGATGGCGCAGTGGTTAATGAGCCCGGTCTGCGATTTGCTGAGGTTAAGCAGCTTTCGTAAAGGCCGGTTATCGGATGGGTGATCAAAAATTTATCATCGCGAGCTCCTCCGTGCTTCAGTAGGCACGTAAAGCCGTAAGTCCCGGTTGCATTAGCAGTCGTTAACAACCTCCAATCCACACTGGGCCGCGTGGTTCATGGCCTGTTCTCCCTATCCATCCATAAGGAAGGCTCGTGCCCCAGCAGTGGGGACATAAAATGAGCTGGTTATGATGAATATATAGGAAATGATTATTTCCCTTACAGTATTATTGCATAATTTGCTACCGTGTACCTTATCAATTACATATAAATAAGAAGGTCAAATTGCGAATTAAAGACTGAACCTGCGTCGCATGATGAATCGTATTCAATTTGCCATCTGACAGCCGGAAAAGAGGAGTATTCGGTAATGCTCATACCTCGGGCTTATGCTCAAACCACACGCTATGTGCAGAGGATAAATCGCTGGCTGAAAGCTGTCCAAGAGGACATTTGTCATAGCGCTCCGATGCACGCAGCTAGGTTGTAAAATGTATAAGTTAAGTATACTTTAATTTGGATCGCCAAAATTAGATGCATACTCTCACGTCTCTCACAGTTTCAAATCGCATAAATTGCGTTGAATAAACATTGTTTTTGAAGTGAAAACTTCTTTAGCGGCGTTGTACACTTTTTTTGTAATGGGTAAAAAAATGTTAAATTCGCGTCAGGACACGTGACCTGCCGTGCGATTCTGTAACAAAATCACCGCCGAACTCGATACTGAATTCACTCAAGATGTGCCAATAACAATCGACTTTGACAGTGTGTAATAAAGGCGAATTCATTTGCAAGCTACGAGTGAGTTGAGTGTCGAAGTGATCGCGGTTTTTGTTACAGAATCGCACGGCTGATCGAAAATTCGTAAGACGGATGGAGAGTAGACAGCCGGCGCGGCGTAGGAGAGGAAGTATCCCCCTCTCTTTCTACGGCGCGGCGAAAATGTATGCCTGCTGTTTCGTTTAGGCGGCGCAGGGCGCTTGCGCGAATAAATTGTCATGTTTGTGTACGATAGCGCAATAAATAAATATTGTATTCTACCACATAAATGATAGTACTTTTATACTGATAATTGAAGCAATTCGTGCAAAATTATTCTCTAACTATTCCAAAATATCAAAAATGCACAACGTTAATATTCAAGTTTTCACTTCTGCCGGCACTCCCGGAGTGCAAACCGTCGTTTTTTTTTTTGTATTATCTAAGTCGCTATTAAAATTGGGTTATTTACCGGGCCAGATAAAATTTTACTAGAAAATCAACCAGCTTCAGAATTTTTAAAATTTCATCCTGTAACTATACAACGTGTAACAGAAAGGAGTGGTCAAAATGAAAAGATCCAAAGTGTATCCGATCTAGATCTTGTATGCAGAGTTACTAAGACATGATTATTAACTTTAATGCGTTAATACAATTTTAAATTTAATATTTCTATTGTGACGTCACATCAAAATATACAAGTCTCAGCCCTAGCGGATTAGTAACCTCTGTGTACTAACATTTATGATCACTGCTGCTTGCTTATGCGCGCCTGACGCGCTCACTTCACAAATATAAATATTTTATTAACAACTGCACAAATTAAAGTTAATAATTTATGTCTTAATAACAACACATACAAGTTCTAGATGGGATAGACTTTGGATCTTTTCATTTTGACCACACCTTTTTGTAACACGTTGTATATAGATAGCATTGTGAATGCCCAATTCAACGATACTAAAAATATTGTTAAAATATTTCGAACTTTAACCCTTTCGGTTCGGCGTGGGGATGCAGTGCTAGGACTGAAACTAATTTTTCAAATTATCTTCATAATTTAAGTAAATTCGGATTAAAATTAATTTTAGAATGATAATGGGAATTATAGTAGGTAATTAATTTTACAGCTCAGAACCGTTTGGGACGATGGGTCCCAATTGCTAAGTAAAAACTAAGCTTCAGTCTTGAATTAAAGTGTTACGGGATGTATATTCCCATCGGTCTTACGTGGTACGGGACATATACATACCATCAGGCCTGAAAGGGTTAAAGTTCGTACGAGACACTGAAATGTATTATTTATACAAAATTATTATTATTATAAAAGCTCTTAATAATCAACACCGTACAGTACAAAATACCTAAGTTAATTAATTACACAAAACAAAATGGCCTCGAGTTAAATTTAGAGCATACCGAACGGTATTGATCGGTGTTAATTACGTCATTAGAATGATAAAATTATGATTCCAGCTGTAACCTTAGCTGTTTATTTATGCACTCAAAAAAGGGGGTGGCGTAGTACAGGGGAATGCTTCATTAATCATCGCCTTAATGTCGAGGGGCAGGGTAATGTGTAAAGGCGAGTTTAGAAGTCGTATAAAAACGGGCTTTTGTTTCAACTGCTCTACTAAGCTAAATTTGGTTGGAGTTAATAAATTATAGAGCCTAGTATGTACAGAATAGTTTGCCTTTGTTTTTGTTTATTGGTTACCGGTCTAATCTTTTCGTAGGAAACGTCTCGGTGGCGGAGTGGCTCGATAATCGGAAGTCCTGGGTTCAATTCCCAGGTCGGTCAAAGCGTGCTCCGGATCATTTGATACATAACCCGGGTTTGTAATCACTAACGCGCATTTGGCAAGCGTGGTAAATAAGTTAATGCTCATCAATTGTCGTGATGACTTCATTTCAATGATGGAAAACTTTGCCATCTAGTTGGACAATTTATAAACTATTTATTTTGCTCCTTTATTTTTAGTATAAATATATAAATTATATGAAGCTGCATTCAAATATCTATGCGTTTCAACTGTAGCGTTGTATCGGGGTTGATCGGTCCACACCCACCCTAATATTTTGAGCTGGGAGGGCAACTGACATTACCCAGTAATCCTGATTCAGTGCATGTGACACCATGACGATGTAAATCGCACGTAGGCCCTACCACGAACTCACTCACTCGCTACTCGCTTTCAAGTGCCTATCGAGATATACTCACCATTCGATCTTGTTATCGAAAATGAGACGATGCGAATTCAAAACTCCGTTCGTGAACATTTTTTCAATAATTTCCAAATCCAATCCAACAATTTTAGCGAGTCCCAGCAGTGGGATAGCATATAGGCTTACTTTACTAACTCTTCCTTCCGAATCGGAAGAAAAATAAAATATTTTATCAAATTCAGGTTATTTTTAAAATTTTAGGTTATGAAAGTCACTACGCCGCTGGTTGGTTTGTAAGTCTATATGGCTGAAGACCTTGAACTGAGGAAAACCGGCAAAAGTTTAGCAAGGACGTTTTCTCCTTTTCTTTTGCATCGTCCGAATATTGAAAGAAAATATAGAAAGAAGAAAAATAATTTATTGACACACACACACGCACACAAAATACAATACATAAACAAAGCAAGAACTAATAAGAATAAAAGGAAAACAAACAAAAAAAAAACGATTAAAAGAAAAAAAAAATTGGAAAAGTTCAAATAATATAAGGACACTTTCCAACGCAAAACAACATACAAATTGATCAATGGTAAGTTACAAAGTTTTTAAATTTACATCAAGTAATAAAACTTTAATAATTTAAAAAGATTTTTTTTCTAATACTCACTTTTTTCAAACAGAAATTAACCTGGCGTCATGGGAGTGGAAAATTGACTGAAAATTAACTTCTAAAATAATTCAGTATCGTATTAAATGATAGCGTTATACTTGGTTATTATTGTTATTTTTATTGTAATCTTATTTTCCATTAGTTTACTAACTCAAAAGAAAATAAAAGTACTTATAGAGCCTCAAAAACAAATCAAGAAATTTGGCAAACGTCGCAAACATTGTTTTCAAACTGTAGGCAAACTTAAAATGGCGGATCATAATGGCCCGATAATATAGGTTAATTTAAATTTAACGGAAATATAAACCTTATGATCTAGTGACTTAGTAGTGGAGGGTGTTGTTCACTTCGGTATAAGATCAACATTGACGCCGCTTGCAAGTACTGTCAGCGTAAACACATAGTAGGGCTTCCGAACACGCTAAGGTAAACTTTCTTGCTTAAACCCAGCAATAAATATGGGGCGTTGCAATGGATTAGTGTAAGTTAAATACTGCTTCCTGTGAGCCGTCTGATTTACTGAGTGCAGTAACAAATTGATTTAATACGTCATTGGTAGTAATTCTTAATGAACAAGGATGGATAACAACCCTTACTTAATATCTAATAATAAATTATACAGTCTCACTTCTGTACAAAGACTTTCATCGTTAAAATCGATCCATTGTTAAAGTTAATGGCAATTGGGTAAATCACCACTTTTTGGAGTTTGGCATTTTCAGCTTCACCGGGCTTTTTTGGGGGCGGCGAGAAACTTAAAAGGTTCCTCAATCCGTGTGAAACGAAGCACCTTCGGAGGTTTTCTAGAGGGACCGGCATCACGCACTTGTGCGGGGCCCCGCGCCCTACTAGATTCTCTGACGGGTTCGGACCGGATTAATTCACCACGCTTGCCGAATGCGGTTCGGTGATCACGATCTCCAGTTGCGTGTCGTAGGGACACCAGTATTCGACTCAGTATTCGTCGTCAAAGAGTAACATAAAATTTATTTCGAGGCTTTTTACCACATAGATGTTAGTAACAATTTCCTTATTCATCCAGCCCGCTAGTCATGTCCATAAAAAATTTCAATGAGTTACCAGATTCAATAAAAAACAGTAGCAATGGTAAACCTTTTACAAACAAGTTAAAAGAATTACTTATAAGAAGGTGCTATTATAATAATTATCAGAATATTTAGAAGACAAACATTTATATAAAAAAAAACAAATATAAAACTCAAATATCAAATAATAAATTCTTAGATAAACAACTTAAAAAATATAATATAATAAATAAAAATATAAGCTTATTTACTTCAAAATTTAATTGGAAAAGGTCTTCCCTCTTCAAATTGCTGTGCCCGACAGGGCCCATAATGAGCCTGTACCTATATTATAATAACATCTTTGTAACATTATGGTGTGCAATAAAAATATTGAGTATTAACCTATTGTTGTAATTACATTTTTTTAGCATAGGTAAGTATCTCTTAGTTTAAATTTATTGAAAACCTATGTTTTTGAGTAAGTACTCAAAAACATAGGTTTTCAATAAATTTTACGAGACAACTAGAGAGTAGATGGTCTGTATTCAATTGATGCTAAAGACTATTATCAGATGCTGACCAATTTCGTTAACGAAAAAATAACGATCACTGATAACTGTCGAGCACTGGTGCCTCTACCCTACGCATCGACAAAAAAAATTAAATTCAAAGTTCAAAATCATTTATTCAGTTTAGGCTACAAATAGCTCTTATCTAATAAAGATCAATCTCTATACTTTTCAATAGTTTTATTACAATATAAAAGTTTACATTAAACAAATCAAGTTAACATCTCCAAACTCGCCGGTATAGTATCTCATCTGTCAAACGTCCCCGCTAGTGTTGGGGTACCGAACATGACGACAGTAGTGATGCGGTAAATCGATTATTTCTTCCGTCTAACAGTTCGGCCAATGAACGTCATTATGCCATCGGTTCGTAAGTCTACTCTGGGCAAAAAAAATTGAAATTGAAATTGAAATCATTTATTCAGTTTAAGCTACAAATAGCTCTTGTGAACGTCATTATGCCATCAGTTCGTAAGTCTACTCTGTACCTTGTACCGAAAAGAACCGGCAAGAAACTCAGCAAAGTGAAGCTCTTTTCTCCCTTACAGCGTCATAAAAGGAACCTTTCCATCACAAATAAACACACAATAAAATAAATAAGTAAATAAAATAAATAGAAAAATATTAAAAACGCTTTTTGCTTCTTCTATTGATTCGTTCTTTGAAAGTCATGCGTTATATACGACTGGAGTATTAAAGCATTGGTACGAATTGTTGTTTCAACATCGTCTATCAGAACAAAATCTTAATATTTCCCTGTCAACGAAGCTTAATGAAGAAGAATGAAAACATCTATGATCTGACCGGTAACAAATGGTGGTGTTTTGTAGGTACAGACCAACGAGGAAGGCGGTTAATCATAACTAATCTTCGATCTTACATCAGTAGGAGATCATAATTACGGAGTGCAGGAAGCGTTTTGTTGTTATCGCTACATCGATCACTTCCACCGTGCTGTGTGAGCACCCTAAAACACGTTACACCTCGTTAGGAACAAAATATATATTAAAATAAAACTTTTTTACTATATGATCACGCTTGTTCAAAATAAAAGAACGCAGCATTTTGAATCTGGATTCAAATATTTTTTTCATAATATTGTGTATACTTACGCAATTTTGGTAACCCATTAGTAAATAGTCAGTTATTAAGCCAATCAAATCCAACATTGGGACAGTAACAAACATACTGCCCCACTGCTGGACATGAGACCTACATCATTGAATCAAGTCATCGCTACAATTGATAACTTTTGGCCTAATCCAAGACAACGCCTAACAATGCTATACACGACTTTGAAGCTTATACTGACACCCCCACCAACCGTCAGGTCATAAATTAGGTAGGTGTTAGACAACCTTGCGCAAGGGATCTGCGTCAGGTCATAACGCCAGATCATGACGCGCCGAAGCGCATTCTTCATCCGTAACTCTTAAGACTAGTGTCTCAAGCAAGTTGCCCCGTGGACACGTATAGTCAACGCTTAACAGTATTGGTAATCACAAACTCGGGCTATGCACCGAAAATTCCGAAATACACTTTACCCGCAGGGAGTTGAATCCAGGATATCAGGCTGACCAGCGTTTAATGCTACTTCGGCCACCAACATGATAATTGGTTAGTAGAATGGTGTTACTTTTGAATCAAGCGTAACATTGATAGAAGCTATAGATCCTTAAGTAGCTGCTAAAAAGGGGTTTAATAGCGTTTAGAATCATACCTATATTCTTACCGTAGAAATACACATGGAAACCACTTTAAAGAACAGAAGCAGCTGTGGTCTAGCGGATAGGATCACCGGTTGAGACCAAGAGGTCGCAGGCTCGATTCCCAGCGGGAATACACATACGGAGTAAAAAGTATTCTCGTTCTACCGTATGCATATGAATTATTTTCGTATTAACTCGCACAATCTTCAAGCAGTAAATAACAACTGTGTCTGTAGGTGACTTAAATTAAATTATACTGAGCCATGTTCATTTTAGACCTTTTCTTCATTCGAGTTTGCGCTGAGTTTTTGCAAGACCCCCCGTCCCCTAACAAAGTAAGTAGGCTGACCCTTCTTGTCTGATTTAGGCACAAGCCTGGCATTCCCCTGCGACAGTCGAGAATATAAATTATAATTATTCAGAGATACTGCAAAAAAACTCCCTTAAAATAAACTCTTAATATAAAACAATTACTCCCCAAGACGATAGCATTATAATGGTGTAACTCAACAACTTTAACTTTCTTACATTTAAAAAAAAGATAAATGAAATTTGCTCCTTTGTTTCTTTGGCTTTTTTTTGTCATAACCTTGTTTTCTCGTAAATGTCTGAGTTATCTAGGTTGCCTGAAAGTTATCGCTACTTACGAATATGACAAAGCCCATTGAATAAGTATATCTTTTTTATTATTAATCTGTTGTTTAACCTTTTTACCGCCAACAACTTCTTTATAAGTTCGAGATTTTCGTGCCGTCCACGCCAGCACTTCTATAGAAGTTCTTCTTTGTACCTACTTTATTAAAATACATTTATTCGTTGGCGTACAGCGGGACATCGCGTGCAGGATAGTTGGGCGGTGAAAAGGTTAAAATACAAAATATATTAAAACCTATCATCCTCATCACATCATAGCTCATTTGTATGTCCCCACTACTGGGGCACGAGCCTTCCCAATAGATGGTAACACCCCAGGGAGAACGAGCTATAAACCACCACGCAGCCGCGGGCTCAGTGCAGATTGGCAGTTTTAAACGACTGCTAATGCTGCCGGGTCCAACGGCTTTTAATGCCTTCCGAAGCACGGACGGATTTTATTGCCTATATTCAAAATCAAAGGCATTGTCTAAATTTCTTTATTCTTTATTAAATATAAATAAATCATTTCTCAAGGCTAAAATAAAACTAAAACTATGGTAATGGATGTTCTTATTTCATTCGCGGAAGACAGCGTGACCAAATCAAATAATGTACAAGAATTGCATTTCTACTTTATCCACTTACAAATAAACAGAGAATTAACTCCGAATAGTTATTCCGTGTTCTGTTCCCGTCATGTAAACTTCATTTCAGATTAGAGTAAAAGAGACAAAACACGGATTAACTATTGCAAGGTTATTCTGTGTTTATTTGTAAGGCCCTATCTGATTACGACCACCGTTAGCACATCAACGTTCACAGATGCAATTCGCTAAATTGAATTCCGTATGTCAAAAACAAAAGCCGGCTAGCGAGTTCACCAAAACGCACTTAGAAGACATCATTTTTCTCTGTCGCGGATTTATTTTCGGGAGCGGTAGGTATGTAGATATCGAGGTATGAGCGAAGCCGCCGCATTACGTGTCCCCAACATTCCTCAAATTGTAAGACACGTGAGTTGGTAACAAATTGGATACACATTTCTCCTTGGGAACCGATAGCTTACACGGAATATTTTAAATCCACCGCTTCTGATCTCGCCGGGACTGCCGCGCTTTGTAGCGTTTCGTCAATTCGCTTACGTTTTTGCATAATTTTATTTCTACCATATTAGATTTGATGAGGAATAAATTATTGTGATCCGACCGACGATGGCGAAGTAGCGCTACCATGCGGTTCTGTTGAAAAATAAAATGGTAATTTTGTTTTTGTTCACTGTATTGGGTATAAGGTTAAAATTCTAAACGATTTCACTGAATTAATATCGAATCTGTTTACAAATTACATTGGTAAAAGGTTTTTTAAACACCTCAAAATTATGGAGAGATTTGACTATTCATAATCAGACTTGTAACATTAGAAATTTAATAACCATCACCCAATCGGCATATCATTATTTCAAATAGCATCACCGCAAATCGTTGACCCAATCCTCGATTTGTCCGAACGTACTACGTACCTAAGTACGTACAAAGGCTCATTGCTACTTACGATTCCAGTTTGTGTGAAGAATGTCAACGGAATAATAACGACCAACTTTTGTTTGAACTCGACCGTGGTGTTTAGCGTCGGCCGCAGGCTTAAAATGAATTTAACAACAGGCAATGATGAAAACAAAACAGAAATGAAATAATAAGATATCGGAGCGACCGCCATTGCCATTGTCGCTATTGTCGCGATTATTCGTGTTCCCCATAAAAAAGAACTTGCCAGCGAAATCTTCAAAGGTGTATAAACAAAAGTGATTTCTGCAAATTGTTTATTTTCATTCCGTCTACAAAAAGCTTGGGTTGTACCTGGGGCGTTTTTGAGATCTCTCAATGTGAGGCCGCGTATTGAAATAACAATAATTCGTTCTCCATTTTTGTTTCGTCATCAGCGTGGCGGGGTCGCTCAAAGACCGGAGTGGAGGGCTATCGAATGTTGGAGTGGTTCGGAGTAGCTCAGACTTTATTATTGGCTCGTTCTGAGTTCACATTGAAAATGGGGGGATGTAAAATGAGGTCACCTTGTATTGGCTCGCCGTGTCTACGGGCCGGGTATGCACACTCGATACGGTACCGGAAACCCGAGTGGCGGTACTATTTCATTAGATAGATAAAGATAAGATAAGATAAATAAACTTTATTGTACACCAAACATAAAATATTTGACAAAAAACTACATAAAAAATACACGTACAAAGGGCGGTCTTATCATTAAGAGTGATCTCTTCCAGACAACCTTTGGATGGACAAAAAATATTTGAGTTTGAAGTAGGCTTGTTGTCGCGTCGGTGCACCATAAATAATTATAGTATAACTAACACAGCAATAAATAATAATAGATAAAACATACTCTGACCTTTGTCCAGCAGTAAGCGTCTTTTGGCTGCGATGATGATGATGATGATGATGATGATGATGATGATGATGATGATGACTCACACATCCTTCTCCCAAAAAAAGGGATATAAGTACAGAGCATCGTTATCAACTATTTTGAGTGTACTCGTTATTACGCGCCGCCTTTGCACGCGAATAGCACAGGATTCGGAGTGGACTGGAGAGAGAGAAGCAAAGAAAGAAGACCCTGAGGGAAGAGAGAAGACGCTGTGAGAAGTAGCCAGTAACGGTACCACTGCTAGGTGGGCACGGAGCGGTTAGGTGGACGTTTGTTTCGTGTTACGTCCGCCCCTGAAAGGGGAGATAGACCATAGTGACAAGGACAAAGATTAACATAATTTGTAGGGAGTGAAGAAGTGCGCGCGGTGGAGTCCATTCCGCGCGCATCTCCCGCGCTTCGGCCTGCATAATCTGATGTTTGAGTCAGGCCATGGGTGGTTGGTGGGTTTGTACTCGCCATTAGTGACGACACCACATTTAGCATAAACAAATAAGGGTTTGGACTTCTTGGCGGGAAAATGAAGAGTCATGTCTGCGGTTTTGTTTTATTTTCTAAAATTTGTGTTATGTCGAATATTAATGTGAAATAATGGTGGATTATTAACCGTTAAGTGTTCGTGAGTGTGCATGAGTGTTGGCAAATGAAACAAAACAGTGCAACGTCACTTTTCAAATTTTCTCAAGAAGTAACCCTAGTAGCCCGAGGACTTAGTAAAGCCCCACATCTTTACTGAGATTTTCTAGGTAGGGGTTGGGGAGTATATCATTTCTCACTTCTCATTTCTATTATCATTCATCATCATCATACAGGAAGGAAATATTGTTTATTTATGTATTACTTGTAAAAAAAAATTACTTTGACACTGGCTAAATGTGCTAATTGCACGAAGCCATCAACTAAAAGATAAAAAATAAGGGTTTCGAGTTGGAATAGATAACATCAGTGATCGGTGGCTCGCCGATCGCCTGATGTGAGCATCTTGGAACCCTTGACCCTTAGTCAGCTCCTACGACATGCACGGGAAGTCAACCAGCTGATACATTATTTTCACGTCCCAGGCCGGCGTGGGATATTGCTCAGTAAAATTGCCACATTTTGCTGGAAATCGGAAAGCGGGGAGCGGAGGCGAGATTAAAGGATGAGCAGACGACGTGGGTCTGGCTCCAATTTGAAAAAGTAATTAATGAAATTCACATTAGTCCACGACATAAATTTGCATCGTATAAAGAAATGGGAGGGGCACAAATTTCAGAGCTCGCGAAGTATTAAGTGTTTTTTAAAAGGCTGCTTTTTAATAAATATTTGTACCTAAAAATAAAATAATTTTGTTGGCTGAAACGTAGGCACAAAATTGTTTACAAGTAAAAGCCTTTTTTTGTCCCACTGCTGGGTACAGGCCTCTATTACTGGTATTGGCTTAATCATCACGCTTACTACGAGTATATGGGGGCTTAACAAACCTGGGCTATGCATCGGATAATCTGAAACCAGTGCCGGTAGCCAAAGTAACATTAAGAAAACGATAGCGAAGTTCAAAAATAATAAAATATGGGATTGACATAAGAATTGACCACGTGATTTAGCGCGGCTTATATCAATCCCATACATTTTATTATTTTCGAACTTCACTATCGATTTCTTAATGTTACTTTAACTAAGCCTACAACTTATTTTAACCTAGGCATTGAACTCAGTACCTAACTCGGTACCTAATTGAGCTCATTATTTCATTATTTCGCCTACCGATGCGTTTCAATATACTAATTGTTACAAAAAAGATTTTCAATTACACTATGAATAAATGTCTTTGTCTACACCGCTGAGGTTTCATTATAATTTCAAAAGACATTTCTTTCTTTAAAAAATTCAAATTTATTTGCCAACCTTTTGTGAATTTTTCCATAGAAAAAAAACATAACAGTACCCATATTTTCGGCGTGGAATAATTGAAATAAAAGAGGGACATTCACTTTCCTGTCACGCGAGCCTTCAGGATTAAAGTGCCCTAATGATAACATTTCGTCCTACACAAGAAAGATGTTTGGATACAACATATAAACGTGTGAATATTGTGTTCTTTAAGCCAAGCTCCGCGTTGATGATATCGAGGTGATCAATTATATAAATTACATAGGAAAAAGGTGCTTTGTACTGGTTATTATTTTACGTGTGTAATAATGCGGCAAAATGGAGCCTTTACGTATAACGACGTATGTATTTTATATTTACAAAAAAGAATTGTAATACAGAAAGAATTGAAAACTCTACGTCCTGTGAACTCCTGAGTTTCGTGCCAGCTCTTCTCGGTCGAAGGCTCTTCCGAAATCCGAACTGGTGGTAGACCCAGTTGTTTAGTTGAACTAATTTTTAGTTTGTTATTATTTGAATTTTATACTTAGTTTTGACGTCATCATGACGAAGGTTAAGTACAGTACGCCCACTATAAAAGTACAAATCGTGAACTTCTTTATCCATCAATCAATAACGGGTTCACATATTTATGGATAGACAGTTAACAAATGCAAAGTCTAAAATTAATATGAAGTTGAACTTCAAAAGCTTGCTTAGAGCTTCAAAAGCTCAGAGCAGAAACTATTGCTAAGTAACAGACCGCCATATTGGTGGTTTCAACAAAAATTTACAAAACGAACAAGCTTAATTATTTCTCGTAGTAACCACGCTTCCACTAACCCCTTGCATCATAATTCCCTTTTTGTAGCAATAAAAATTTGCTGCTGGCACTTTCACAATTCCCGACTATTAAATGTATTTATTGCGCTATTATCCGGGTCCATTTACATGGTTGCAATGACATTAGTCACCTGAGTTCTATTTTCGGAAATGGCACAGGAAACGCTTCGCCTCGGTCACGTGACGGTGCAGGCTCTTGCCTCGGCTAAGGCTGTAATTGAAATAAAGCAGCCGACATTAGTGGGGCCCGTCACGCACTTAGCTTGCGCTGACACATTTTTACGTTGCTGTATTAACTGCCGGTCGTTTTTCATTTGTTTAACGCGGCTTTCATTTATTTGTTGTTGTTTATGTTTTAAGCGTGGAGCAGTGAGTGTAGATTGTTGAACTGGGGAGAATTATCGACACGGTATGGTATCATTTGCGAGTGCGAATGCAAATATTATAGTTGCCAGTGACTATTTTAACAAAGAAAATTATGCAAAAGTATGAACCTAAATTAAACATTTATAAATAATGCAAAATAGGCTAACTTATAGTGCATTTTTGTTAATTTTAGTTTTAAAGTCATCTGTGGATTGCAAATTGCATCCCTTACCGTATTGTGACACCATTTGCAATGTTACTTAGTTTTTAATGTCTTGGCGAATATTTGGTATATAGGTACTTATCACCAATGAGATGCAAAACCACCTCATTCAACTCACCAATTTCTGATCACTTTTATTTTAAAACGGAGTATCGCTTTCTTAAGGCTAAAAGTCAGCCTGAATATATATTCAGCCTGAATATATTTAATATGAAATCGAATGTAGAAGAAAAACAATTTGATTTATCTAGTATTATATTTTCTTTACCGAATAAGATTTAAATAAGTAAGAATTGCAAATAAAATCTTTTAGCATTATATTGGATTACACATATAATTTGGAAATATCTCAAAGCAATATGAATGTTAACAACCTTTGAAGCTTTCTGATCTACTTATGATAATAAACTAACATTATTGAACGAAATGTCAATGCGCAGACGTGTTTTCAGCGCAATATCTTTGTGATTTCAAAGGAGATATTTTCAATCCAATAAGATTGCCATTGGATATTACAGTAGGTACTAAAGTAAATCGAATCTGAGATAAAATAGTGAATGCAGAATTATTGTAGGAGCTTGAATTTACATCACAAGAGATGGTAGTGAACGGCTGCAGTAGGTACTCGCGGCACGTATAAGTAAGAATTACTAATAACTGGTTATGGTTTTAAAGAATAGAATAAAGAAAAATAAAAGACATTTATTGGAATCACATAACAAAACACACGAACATACAACATGTAACAAAAATAATAATAAATAATAACAATTGACATTGTGCCCTGTTATGTGATGCCAACACTGTGCACAGCTCAGTATACGCAGCAAGCGGGGCCTGCTGCACTGGTATTCTGCTGTACACATTAGTGACATCATGGCACGAAACAGAAAAAAAAACAAAATCATACACACAATAACTTATTTACACTCAACTTACACAGCAATAAATTTATCTTATCTTATCTTATCTTACACAATACTTACTTTTTAAATAATTAGACGCAAATTTTGGTGCGTATAAACAACAATTTGAAAAAGTGAATCCACGAAATAGATTCAAACTAAACCCCATGGCCTACCGGGTCAAGTGCATACCAACAATGCTATCATGACCCTGTCCAACCCTCCGAAACTTATCAACACTATCCACTCTTAATTTTTAAGCCAAATTGAGCCTTATTCAATGTCAACAACAACGTCATCAACATCCAATCTTAATATTTTTTACAAATAAAGACCAAACATTAATAAAATACAGTAAAAAAAATTAAACGCCTACCCGACCCAGCCAGGAATCGAACCTAGGTCTTCCGCAATCCGGGCGGCTGCACTGACCGCTATGCTACCGGGAAGGCTGACTTAAGCGCTGAATTTTGTCACTGCTTTTTTTAATTTTTTATGTGCTAATAGCGGCACAGTGCGCCATCTATCTAACGGTAATTGCAACCGATGGCTATGCAGATTCATATTTGCAGATGAAATACCATAAATTTGATAACATATCGCTATAGCAAATTTTTTCTTTTTATTTCCAAGTGCTAATTGCTGCACTGAAGCTAAATTAAATATTTATAAAATTTATAAAATACAGTGAAAAAAATATTAAATAATAATAATTAATTAGTAATATAATAGTGTATATATATGTTATTATTAATTAATTAATTAATGTAAGACTCATAGCAAGTGGCAAGAAGTGATCTCTGCCTACCCCTATGGAAGACAGGCGTAGAAGTATGTGTGTATGTCTATGTAAGTCAAAGTCTTTGGAAATCTCGTCTGAATAGTTTCTAATGTTCGCGTAATACCATAAACAGCTTTACGATTCGCCCGACAATGTAACTGTCAGCCAATTCAAAATGGCGTTCTATAACTCTAATTAATGTAACAATGCAAGCAAAGTCGTCTGATAGCAATTAAGCCATTAATAGTAACAAATTTGGGAGTATCATTGTGGGTTCGCCATTATCAATTGTAGGCAAATTCGCTTATAACTAGCCTTTTGTTGATGAGATCTGCCGGTGACAACGGTTTGTTGTGACAAATGGATGGCGATTCAATTCCAGTTGAGCTTGTCTTATTATTTAGTGTATTGGGGTCTTACAATAGATACGTATAGTGTACTGTATTATATTGAATAGGTACTTAAGTGCTTGGAGATTCTAACTGAATATCAAACCAAAACCCGAAGCTTTATTTGCAGACGAAGGGGTGGATTGCACCATCCAACGTTATCGTCAAATCAATAGTTTTGCGAAAAATGAGGTGCACCATGTAACAATCGTTAAAATGACGATGATAGACGTCATATTTTAACATTATCCTACTTATATTATAAATGCGAAAGTTTGATATGTTCGTATATTAGTTACTTCTTCACGCTGCAACGGATGGATGGATTTGGATGAAATTCGGCATACAGATCGTTTGTAACCTGGATTAACACATAGTATACTTTTTATGCAGATATTCCCACGGGAACGGGAACCACGCGGGTGAAACCGCGAGCGGCCGCTAGTTAACCATAGATGATCAATTTTGAGTCTACAGCTTCATGAAGTTGTAGATACTTACAGCTTCAGAGTTGAAAGTAATGCTAATGTCAAAATAGCAGTCAAATGTCAGTAATTTTTATTTATAACTAGCGACCCGCCCCGGCATCGCACGGGTGGAATGCTGATACACGCAACCCCATGTCCCTGCATTTTAAATCTGTAATATCTTGGAAAATATTCATTTAAAATACATGCTGTAAAGGGCCATATTGATCTATATTAAATGTAACATGTATTTAAGGTACTTAATTGGATAAGGATTAATGCTGTATTACTTAAAATCGTTTCGTAAATAAGCCATTATTTCCCGTAAAAAGTAAAGGATAAAAAATTGTTATTGTGGGTTATCCCTAAGAGATGGACATATACCGTCACAGACTTTTTTGTAGATCTTTATAAGGTTTAAAATAGTGTAGTACATTATTTTGATCTATCTCGTAGGGTTCAGCCAGCGTTTGCAATGTAAGCGCACAAAAATGTGAAAACTCAAAAATTATTAGTGTTTCTCTACTATAATAAGCATATATTTATACATATAAACTTTTCTCTTGAATCACTCTATCTATTAAAAAAAACCGCGTCGAAATCCGTTGCGTAGTTTTAAAGATCTAAGCATACATACATATACATACATACGTACATACATACATACATACATACATACATACATACATACATACATACATACATACATACATACATACATACATACATACATACATACATACATACATACATACATGCATACATACATACATATATACATATATACATACATACATATATACATACATACATACATACATACATACATACATACATACATTGGGACAGCGGGAAGCGACTTTGTGTTATACCACAGTCTGTAACACTGTGGTTATACTATGTAGTGATGATTGCGTAGCTATTAAAAAAACTTACGAAGAAAGAACACATGAAAAAACCTTTCCCGCCTTTGCTTTGGGGTGAAGTATTGTATGGTGCAACGCCTTGTACTAGATGCCTCTATTAGTGAGGATCGTCAATGTTAAAGTTATCTTTAACAGTAACATTAAACGGAGTTTTGGTGCAATCCACCATAAGTGTTACATTTAGTTCTTATCGTGAAACAATATTAGCGTCTCTAGACTTTGTGAATTTGTGCAAGTCTATGAAATGATTAAATAAGAATAAAGAAATGATTGAACTTTCAGTTATGTTGTGTGCTAAAATTATCTAATTATACTTACCGTTATGGTTACACCTTAAATAGGTATTCGATTTTAATGATAGTGGCTTTTGCCTAGTAGTGGGACAGCATACATGCTGATTACTTTACTATACTTTACGTACCTCCATCTACAAAAATCTAAAAACTGTCTCAAAACTAAGAAATATTTTTTTTTATTTTTTTTTATGTTAATATTAAAAGGTCGTAATATTTGTGGAAGTGATTTCGTAGAAATGTGATCGTAACAGTGTAACAGGATAATAGTGTGACATGTCTTCTAATGAGTATTTTCTGCATTTTCTTTATGATTTGTAAATCTATGTTCTATTTTCTATTGTAATATTGATTTAAACCATTTCGTGTGTAATAGACTTTTAAACAATATTTAAAAAAAAGAAAAGGAAAAAAATTAAGAAATAAAATACGTCTTTGTTATTCTATTTTCTATTGTAATATTGATTTCAAAAGGTGAGATGTCAAATGTACACATCATATGCGACTACTGTAAGGCTCGTTCGTTTTTTTTATCTACTTCTTTTTACTCTTTACTCTATATCTATAGAGATATAGGTAAAACTTCAAAATCTACAATAAAATAACCGAGTGACCATCTTACTATCGGCGATCAGAATCGTCCGCTTCATTTTCATAATCCAATCTTATAATACTCTTTACGAGACGTTCGAGTTTACGAACTATAGCGACAGTTTAGTCGCATCGGAAACTCGACTAATGGAGAACCGCATAGTTTCTTTCGACAGTTAATCCTATTCGGAGCCAATGGAGCGATAACGGCTCATGCATATTCGTCTACATAATCTTAAGCCAAATGAGTGATTAGAGTCTCGCACGGTGCGTGGGCGAGGATTAACTTTTGCCTCAAATTCGTTAGAGCGCACACTGTAGACCAATTCAATTGGGGTTTTTGTTTATTCTTTTGCGTCCCATTTCAAAAGATTCAGAAGTGCTTAGCAAATGTGTTTATTTAACTTTGGTTTTATGCAGCGTCTTTAGAGATTTAATGTTTGGTACTTAGTATAAGTGTCATATACATATATTTTTATATTCAACATTTTTATCAGTCAGTCCGTGACCACGATCGGTGCAACTCTGTCAAAACGTGGAGAGCATAAAATTTAAAAAAGACAGTTTAACTATTAAAATGGTACTTACTTACTTTAAAAAATATTGTCGGATTAAAAACTTATAACAATTAATTTACGGAATACGAAAGAATATTATGTTTTTTTAAACTGTACAGCAAAAAACATCAATTTGTGTAGCATTATTAGAGCTAAATTAGACCAAGCAACTTATAACAAGCTAACTTAAAATACCAACATGATTCAAATAAGAAAACAAAATATGAAGACTATAAAAATGTGTATAAGACTCAGAGTGTAAGTAATTCCTGTGTTTTTTTATGGAACTTAAAAAATTACTTAAATTGACATTCGTTAAAAAACAAAATAGTTCAAGAACTTTGGTTTTAAATTCCTTTTGCGACTTCGTCTATAGTGTGCGCACCACCGAAAAAGCCGCGCTCAAACGTCCGACGAGAGTTTAAAAAAAGCTTATCTGGCCGACTATAATAATTGTGGTGCCGTCACTCGGCAACGGGCTCTCGGATGCGAATTAGGTCGCTAAGCAAACACTTCGTAGATTGTTATCTGCCACTTTTTGTCGGCCCGTACATTACCCCCTACTTATATTCGAGAATCACGCTTCATTTGTTTGCAGTAGGAACAAAAACCTCACCTCGAAACTGGCTTTCAGCCAAGTACCTGCGTTTATCTTTCGATAGGTATAACATGGAATATGGATTTACGAAGTTACGCTGGCGTATGAGTGGTTATGAGTTATTTGTCGTACTACCGAAAAATTGGAGTGCTTTCCTAGCACACACATTTCCCTCCTTTGTACAATAAGGAGCTCCTTTAAAGGATGTGGTTTTTTTTTTGAGAGAGATTGCTGATTGCCTCAAACGGCATTTTCAGCGTCACCGGGCTTTTTTGGGGGCGGCGAGGTACGTAAAGGGTACCTCAAGCCGTGTTGAAACGAATCACCTTCGGAGGTTTTCTAGAGGGAACGGCATCGCACACTTAAAAGTGCGCGTCCTCGTGCCCTACTAGATTCTCCGAAGAGTTCGGATCGGATCGGGGGATATGTTAAGAAGCAACTTGCGGCGGTGACTGGTGAGGCACAGTCCTGCTCCAATCCGATCCGAACCCCTCGGAGAATCTAGTAGGGAACGAAGACACGCACAATTGCGTGATGACGTCCCCTCTTGAAAACCTCTGACGGAGCTTTGTTTCACACGGATTGATGAACCCTTTATGTTTTTTGCCGCTCTCAAAAAAACAGTCCTTCTCAACTAGCCATAAATCTTCTGGACTCCGCTTCTACCTAACATCAAGTAGAGCAGAGACATTATGTCGGTGCGGTAATGCTCTATGCTCATACGCGTATATGCTCTTACACAACTTTAAAGGAAGACGAAAAAGTGAATATCTCGTCCATTTAAATATTTTTTTCCGACTTAACTTGTTTGCTAATTCTTCAAGTCAAATCGGACGCCCACCGACGTTTCACCTTGATTTTTTTAAAAGTCACAAGAAACCGCTGTTCTGCTGAAACGAGCTGTTCTGTAGACAGCAGTCAGCACGCGATCAGCTCTTATGGAAACTGTTTGGGAAGGTTTACATCGAACAGCGAACGGCTAATAGAATAAACTGAACGAACTACAAACTAATTAGAATGGCGTGCAGCGACTCAAAACTAAATATTGACTTAATTAATAATATGAGCTGAGTGCTGAGTGAGAGTTTATATCACTTCAAGTGATCAAGTTAAAGCTAACTATGATTGGTTTTGAACGAAACAGTGTAAAACCAACTTGTCACAGGGTGGGACAGCTTAAATTTAGTTAAAATTATAGTTTACTTTAATAATAAGGTTGACTATTCTCCTGTCATTCCCAGAAGCTCCCGAAGTATTTCCTATCCTCAAATTTAATATTTATATATTATTTATTTATTATTTATCTATTTGTCTAATCTAGCTCAAAACATTTCTAAGTTGGTACCTGTTATTAAAAGTCGTTACCAAGAGTTTTTGTCTTTTACCGTCAGTGTCTTGGTCACACTTCCGCTAATTATAGAATTCAGTGTCTTTGGTTTGGTTTTAATTATAGAATTTGTAGAACTTTGCAAATAGGGATTTTGCGTTCTTTGGAATGTCTGGTTAGCAATGTTGAAACGGAGTTGAACGCAAACTCTATATAGTGTGTATACTCGTAGGTACCCTAGGCATACCAGTTTCAGACGAGCTGCGCCAGCAGTGGTCACTGGCTGATGCATTCTGTGGGTATTTTAAAAAGCAAGCTTGGTAGTAAGGTAGTAATGAGTTTTAGTTAATCTTGTCTAGAACGAAAAGGTCGAAAGGTATTAAATGTATTTACTTCTTTAATCTATGCTGTTTCTAGCGACCATTCTTCTACATAGCTTAATGACGCTCTGAATCTTTTAATGCAGTTAATTGAAATAAATAAATTTTAACTTTAAGCAACAGGAAAAAGAAATATTGAACCAAAACCTATTTATTTTAGTTTATTTTTAATTCAAGGAAGTTTTCTAGATTTCTATAAAGATTGTATTGTACTTCTATTGTTATTATTATTAATACTATTAAGTATATTGTTTTAATATACGCTAATCGCACTGGTTTTATATTATGTTATTACTTGGAATTGTAAAATAATTGGCCCTCTTATTTGCTGTGTCCTAGGGGCAGGGTCTCACATGAATACCTTGTTTATATTTAACACATACTTGTATGTAAAGTGATACGCAATAAAAATATTAAATTTGAATTTGAATATAGACACAAAACATTGCAGCATAAATCATAATCTTAGAACAAGCGTACACGACTTCTACGTATCCAAATCGTGTAATGAACATTTTTACCGCGCGCTCAGCTTAGGCCTGGAGCCTATAGCCCTCCTTGAAAATTCATTATGTAATTTAAAATGCTAATGGCGCGTCTGGGAGGTACGGGGCGACGATGAATAATGAAACGACCGATACCGATCTGGCATTCAGCTGTGATTGAAGTGTGTGCGTCCACCCCACCACCGGATATTGACATTGGCTCTTGTTACTTACTGTTTACGGATTGTTTTGGTTTAAATGATTAAGGTATGATACGCTTCTATGTTTTTTTAATTTGGTGTAGCGGTAAAATGTGTAGTGGGTACATGCGTCGCTTTTTTCTAATTGATTTTTTTTTAGGATATGGTTTGCTGATGTCCACCTGACTTATCGCGCCACGACCACTGATATCTTCCAAGCAATTTTTAAGTTTACCGCGTTTTTTCTTTAAAGTTAAAAATAAAACTAAAAATGAATAAATTTTCTATATTAAACTATAATAATGTAATCAAATATAAATGTTTTCATTATGCAGATATTAGGGAGCTTAAACATTAACGTTTCTCATATCGTGTCTAGATCGCATCAAACAATCAAGTCAGGTAAAGTTAAACACTGGTACTCGCATCCCTATTCCACAGTCGTAAACCTCTAAATACCACACAAATTTGCCGCCGCCGCCGCCGGCGCCGTTGTCAGTTGACAATTATACTCCAACTCGTAAAAGCTTACAGCGGTTTCCAAGACACGTTTACTGCCTAGTGTCATTACATAATTGACATGTCGCACGTCCGCCGCGTTCAAACACTGGTCTATTAAGAAATATGTGACGTTTATTGTGAGTCAATACACCCGCATGTGGGCGTCCCATTATCGTTCAATACCACACTGACCAATGGTCAACCTCACGTAGGCCTGGAGATAGTGTACCAAAACAAAACAAACAGTCGAACAAAACACTATCGCGCGTGAAATGATTGCTTTCTAAAACTGTTGACGAGTATCGCGTTGAGCTCTCGATTTGGTTGGGTATCTATAATGAAATTTATATCGAAAAATGTGAAATAATTGTATAAAGGTACTATTAATTTTGAAATACTTTGACTTACATAATAGAAGAGGTTTTTCGAATGAACCTTGAACGAATGAACGAAACTTTATAATTGGAGTTTGATGGCGCAGAGTCTTGCTCTTTTATGACTTTGCAAGTTTGTGCCAAATTACCGGATGGGTGACAAAAACCAAATATCTCAAACTTCTCTCATCGTTGTTGGTCCTAACTGTTGTCGTAAGACGGTAACTGCGTATGCCCATTAAGCCACGTTCGGACAGCTTATCATTCTAAAATTACACAAAAAAAATATAAATAAAAATAAAAATATTAAAGTAAGGTCACTTACATTCTCTCATAGTATCAACGACCCTCATAGTCTATAATATTCATGAATCACTACACTACATCTTTTCATGTATTTCAAATAGTTTAAATATTTTCTTTATCAAATAAAATTGACAACTAAAATCAGTTTAAGGTTTGAATTTCGATGCATCGCTACAACACTGATCGTTAATTTTCACACCATGTCCCTTGAACAAAGTTGGCCGGTGACTCACCGATAATGACTTGACACATGCCTTCCCCGTCACATTGACGGAATGCACTCGTTACTTTTATCTCTTTTTTATTGGCATCCATTCATGTTTTATAAGCGAGTTCAATTTGTCTTAACAAGATGAAATTTAACTTTTGTGTTTCCTTTTTACAGAATCGGGAACCGTCTGGAGCCTAACATGTCATAAGGTAAACTTTATATTTAATAATATTAAAATTATATACTGACATATTTGCACTTGTGTGCAAAGGTTGAAAAAGCCTTTGCCAATCATTAAAACAAAAGTAACTAAACAAATATGTACACTAAAAAATACGCAATTCGATACCGATTATCAAAGGACTGCTTGATTAAAAAGCATAACAGCGCCAGACGTTTCGTTCTTCCTATCTCCATATAACTGGAGTCAAATAACAGCGTTTGGATACCTAATGAAAATGCGCGGTATTGCAGAATTCCATAGAGTAAATATAGTACAGTTAGTATTCAAACGTGAGTCAACAACTTTACTGATATTGCACGCACGCGTCAAACACACTACTTCATTGATGTTTACTTAAATCTCTTTAAAGTTTCCGATCTATATCAGTTTTGTCTGCTCATAAAAAACCCACTCGCATTAACTTCAGTAATTCCGTGATCATGGCGCATGCGGCTGTGCCGAAATATAGGGTACTTACATATGTATATAAGGTCACATTTTATCAACTGCAAATATTTTAGCAAAACATCTAATTATATCAGAGAAATAAGCCCCTAGCATTTATTTAGTTTTTTTTTACTTTTCCTGACACAAAAATTGTAATATTTTTAAGAGCGGCCTCTCTGTCGGCACCTTTGAATGAAACTACGGGCACGTGTAAGCGGTGAAGGCATTGTGGCCTCTCTGTTTCGGCTCCTTTGAATTGAAACTACCGAAAGTGCTTTATTTCGCTTTTTAATCGAAATGTCTTTGGCGTTTTTCTTGAAAACTAGCGTATAAAAATTTAAGGTTTTTTCTTAAAGATAGTTTATATATGTTGTTGAATTTATCCTCAAAATATTTAATAATTACTTTAATATAGTTTAAGTAGTTATATCGATCTATATCAGTTTTGTTGTGTTTTGCTGTGATAATTAAGAGTTCCGTTCATTCATTCTGTAACTGAAACAGAACTGAACTAGAAATTTAGTTACCATAAGTTTTTATCGACACTGTAATGTTACCTATCGTAGAGGCACCAGTATTCGACACAGTATTTAAGGGTAAGCAGTTCTAAGGGAATGACAGCTAGGAAGCATTCAATTGTATTCAATTGTTGCTAAAACGTCGAACACTGGAACCCTATATCATAAACTAGCTGAGCCCCGCGGTTTCACCCGCGTTAATTAGCTCTCAATAAAAATATTTTCCCGTTTTTGCAACATTTTTCATTGCTGCTCCACTCCTATCAGTCATAGCGTGATGTAATAAAGCCTATAGCCTTCCTCAATAAATGGACTATTCAACACAAATAATTTTTTTTCAACTCGAACCAATAGTTCCTGAGATTAGCAAAGGATCTTACAGGGAGAAGTTTAAGATATCCTAATAAAATAAAAAAGGATATACTCCCGAAAACTAAACGTTTTCAATCTAATGCACCAGATATGGCTATTAAAATTTACAATAAACTACCGGATCGTAAGTTTTTAATGGAAAACACTTTTTATAGCATAGATGAATTTTTTAAATATGGAAAATGAAGTATTAATAAATAGTTACATTTTTTTTTGCATGCTATTCATATATGGCTAAATAGGTTAAGGACTTTTAAAATAAGTTTGTTACATCATTTATAAACCCCTATTTAATGCAAATAAATATTTTGAATTTGAATTTTGAATTTAGCGCGTTCAACCAAACAAACAAACAAACAAACAAACTCTTCAGCTTTATAATATTAAGTATAGATAATATAGTAACAAAGGAAACCGTGTTAATTAACAGTTCCGTTCATTCGTTCCGTAACTGGAGCTGAATGGTAACAGTATTTACCGAGCAAAATGAGCGGCCACTGCCTCGGGCGTATGTCAACCGCTCCACTGCAGATTATGCTTTAATCCCCTTTCTGTGGACTAAGCCGCTTTCGTAGCTTTGTGCTGAGCCAGGTTCGATGCCCGTCAAGTGCGCCGTAGATCTATTTTCATAGGACACGGCACGTGTCATGACGCTACACAATATTAAATTGATATGGCTATTCGGTTATTTTAATTGAAGTTTTTTTTATCTGTATTATAATAATTGTATTTACTACAGTGTATTTTTTAAACTACAATGATCACTTGCATTAGAGTAATTATAAACGTGATTACTAGTGTATTATTTTATACTAGCTGTGCCCCGCGGTTTCACCCGCTTTAATTGTCTCTCAAAAAAATATTTTCCCGTTTTTGCAACATTTTTCATTGCTGCTCCACTCCTATTAGTCATAGCGTGATGTAATATAGCCTTCCTCAATAAATGGACTATTCAACACAAAAATGATTTTAATTTTTTCAATTCGAACCAGTAGTTCTTGAGATTAGTGCGTTCAACCAAACAAAAAAACAAATTTTTCAGCTTTATAATATTAGTTTAGATTATGCCTGCCAGTTTACGCTACGATAATGTAAAAAGATAAGACTCATCAATTATTAAGAAATGTTTGTTTATGTGTAATTAGATTTGTTAATATCTCACGTTACATTTTTAATGATTTACTTTTCTCTTTATTCTTTCGGATTTTCCGATAGATGGTCCGGGTTTTGATGACCAACCCGCATTATTGGCTGGCGTAGTAATACAATAAACATGATATCCGATGGGAATAGATCATTTCAATGGGACAGTAATAGCTATATAGCTATTAAGCCATTATAAGCATATGCAGAAGCATAAAGCATAATAAATAGTAGCAGAAGCTACTATTTATTTATGTATGAAAATAAACGTATAGAAAATAATAATAATAATGTAACAAAAAGCCACTCAGACGCAAAGAACACGCAAAAGTATATTTCAACATTTTTATTGTTCATCCGCCGCAGCTGAAAAAAACAAATCGACTTTTGCCCGGATACCTCGGAGGCTCTCAAAATGTTTACCCAACGAACCTTTTCGACAAGATAACGTTAATACAGCCAACGAAATGTCATAAGTGGTCTCGATGGCAGTTAATGTGAGCTTAATGTAGCTATATACGTGACACGTCAGCATAATCTGCGTGATTACTGATTTATCCCTTTTTTTCAATATAAAAACAGGGTTGTAACGTAGTGTTGGCGTCAGTATTTATTCTATAATATTTATTTTAGAATAAACGCGAAAAGAAATTTCGCAGGCTTTAGGCTATACTAAATAAAATCTTTCTTTTAGAGTTTCATAATCATCATTATTAATATGTGTATCCCTTTGATTATATAATGTATATCTAATCAAAGGTGTATCCAAAGTAAAAGCGAACTGGCATCTTCTGCGCAAGCTCGCTACATCAAAGAAGTCATCTTGTCCTGTTGGCCCCGATTAAGGCCATGAGCCATTTTACAAGCTTTTTTTGAATTATTTTTTATAGAAGAAAGTAGGCAAACGACTATGTTTTTTTTTGTTTTTACAAGCTTATTACAAGCTTTTATTTATATAGCTTGCCCTGTAACATGGGTCAAATCTAGTAATTGAAAATTGACCCCCTTCCTGTTGACGGATTGAGCTGAAATTTTGCATACATGTGTGACAATGCAAAATTATTATGACATGGAGCTGATCTAGTCATGGAACCGGAAGGTGGCCATAGGAACTCGGTAGTTAACAACACAACCCCATCGAGTTTGGATTCGTTTGATCCGTCTTGACGAGTACTTTGATGCTAGATGGTGACCAGGGTCTGATGATGGAGCTGGAAGATGGCCATAGGAACTCGGGAAAATAAGTTCGTTCTTTCGTTCGTTCCGTTTGTTATGAATATGGATTCTGTCTTTGATTAGATGGATTAGATGAATGACACAATGCCGAGGTGAGCACGTGCCAAGGGCTGCATGGTATGAGGGTGTATAAACATGTAATTAAAAAATACTAAAGAGTAAAAATTAAATTAAAAGAAACAAAAACTTTTTAAAAACTAGCTTCATTACTTGTTAATAAAAAAAGAACTAAAAAGTTAAAAATAATTTAATTTCAAAATTTTTGCGTTTTTATCACAGACCCAATTTTTTTATAAATAAAAGCGTGTTACATTGTGATTGCAAAAGAAAAATAATGAAGGTGTATTATGCTAATGTTCTTTAATATTCCATCAAAATTTAACACGCTTTTATTTATTTAAAAATTGGGTCTTTGATAAGAACGCATTTTTTTTAAATTACATAATTTTTTTTCATTTCAGTGTCATTTATTAATTTGTTATCAAGCAACTCAGGTCCAAATATTAATAACTCAAGACTATCCTTAATGTACGAATATGAAACACTGTTTTTTAGTATACAACGCTTAACACCTAAGTAAACAGCCTATAACTGTCCCACTGCTGGGCAAAGGACTCCATCATTGAAATCAAGTCATCGCTACAATTGATAGGTAAGCTTAATCACCACGCTTGCCAAACGCGGGTTGGTGATCACAAACCCGGGCTATGCATCGAAAAATACGAAACACATTTTGCCCGACCTGGGAATTGAACCCGGGACCTTCGGGTATCGGACCGAGCACTCTGCCACTCGGCCACCGAGGCGTTAACACCTGTGGTAGTAAGATACCTTCACCTGGTGCTAAGCAAAAGCGGAATCCACAGGCGAAGACAGATAGCTTTTCTATCAAAAACAAAAAAAAAAAAAACAACAGCACCGCTGCTTTTAGAGGTGCCGCCAAGCCCCCAGTTGTAAATATTCGAGACAAGATAAACTTAACAGGTCACCAAAAATGTCAGGAGCGGTAATCGATGGAGAGCTAATGTGGGTTTAATGTGGCCCGGCTAGACGCGTGTCTCCGCATCTCTCCGGGAGATTAGAGTAATCCTCTTTCTTTGTGCCTAAGTCACTCGGTTCTCGACCTAAGCCGGGGACGCCCGTTTGGCGAATCAATTGCGATTTATGTCAGTGTGCGGTGTAAATTTATTAAATCCCAACGCTGTTGGCTTACATAATATTATTTTACGTTGTTTTGTAAAATTTTGGTTGGCTTTCAATAAATTGGTTTTATAAAATCAACATTTAAGTTGGCTTACATAATATTATTTTACGTTGTTTTGTAAAATTTTGGTTGGCTTTCAATAAATTGGTTTTATAAAATCAACATTTAAGTTGGCTTACATAATATTATTTTACGTTGTTTTGTAAAATTTTGGTTGGCTTTCAATAAATTGGTTTTATAAAATCAACATTTAAGTTGGCTTACATAATATTATTTTACGTTGTTTTGTAAAATTTTGGTTGGCTTTCAATAAATTGGTTTTATAAAATCAACATTTAAGATGGCTTACATAATGTTATTTTACGTTGTTTTGTAAAATTTTGGTTGGCTTTCAATAAATTGGTTTTATAAAATCAACATTTAAGTTGGCTTACATAATGTTATTTTACGTTGTTTTGTAAAATTTTGGTTGGCTTTCAATAAATTGGTTTTATAAAATCAACATTTAAAGGGCTTCATTTCCTAAATGAAAAGATTCGATTCTATAAAGTTAAACGTTTTTGAAGTGTTGGTAACGCGTAAGTCATTATCAGCAGCTTAATAACATCCCACTAATGGGCTTGATTTTTTCTACGTGACCAATAGCAATAGAGGAGATTGGACCAACACCCATTAACGAGTGCCTTAACTTGGTAACAATCAAATGTTTAGTGCCTTCCGAATATATCATTGTGAGCCACTTTAGGAACTTATCGTAGAAACATCATCATCCATTATCGTCATGAGCTTCTACTAGTCGACTGCTGGACATAGTCCTCTCCAAGTGCACGCCACTGAGCCATACATGTACAATAATAGAAAAACAAGTTGGATTGTGCATTGTCCAAAGTTTTTAGATGTGCAGTTTCTTTCACAAACATTTTTGCATCCACGCTTGTGATGCGACGTAGTAAAGCCATAACGGTTTGTTTCTTTTAAACAACTCTGGTGCTATAACGGTCCCCATTAAGTTTTAGAGTCACACGTGTTGTCGTGTTCTAGGAAAGTTTGCTTTGCTTTGTTATAACAACACAACACCACATGCAGCCACCGCCTAACCTTTAAAATTTCACATTTGTTTACCTAACTCACTGTGATAACAACGGCCCCTAGCCCTGGGCCTAGGACTGTGAGAAAACAATTTTATTTGGAACAATGAAACTAGTTATGTGTTACGTCGAAACGGTCCTTTATGGTTTACGTAATTATTGTTTTGTGTACACAACCGTTTTGGGGTTAAAATTTAAAACAGACAGCTCAAATTTTATACACATAAATATCTATTAACCTTGTTTTATAGGCACACGTTAATTGACAAATGTTGATAGAAATAAAATTGGCAGATAAATTAATTCATTTTACAAACCTTTTGCAATAACTAATCAAAATGTTCGTTTTATAATTTAACCAATTCAATAACGACTGATTAAACAATTCAATAATCGACTGAAATTTCAAACCTTACTAATAAAAGTGATTTGAATGATTAAACACTAAAGCCTTTGCATTCGTACAGATAATTGAATTGACAAACTTTGAAAACCGCAGTTTTGACAAAACCCCGCGCAGGCCTTTCTTAGGGCAGTGTAGTTTCTGTAACATTGAGCGATTTAAATACGGATACAAAACTACGCCGCGTCGCCAACACAGACCAAATATCTAAATAAATCTGAAGCCTCGGTCACTATCACGCCGCGCATATTGGAAAGCTGGTAAAAAAGGAATGCACTATGAAAAATACTTCATAATTAAGTTTATTTGATTAAAAGATATTTTTACTGTTTTACTTGTTCTGAGATTGTGCTAACTGGGAGACAGCTCATGCTCAGCAAACCTTAGCAGGGGGAACTCGGTTCTCGCCGAATGTGGTCTCGAGCCATCACCGTGGCAGAGAAAAGATGGTACTAAGTTTTTAATGAGTATACCCCCCGCCCAACCCTCGACGAGCTTTCCATGGCTGGACAAAAAAGGCGACAACCGTTTACTGTTTTTTTTTCTCTTTTCAATAATAGTCAGTTTTGGTTTTATACTGTCTGTGTTGGCGGTTACTTGCACCACACGCTTTAAAGCTATAGCATAGTCATAGTCATAGGTATTTATTGCATCATGCTGTACAAAGATTTTATAAAAACAGTATTAGTTCCCAAACATGGCCCTGCAAGGGCATTGCAACAATAAAACATAATTAATTATTTAATAAATTTAAACTTAATCTTAATTAACACGAATTCTTGAGATCGTAATATACTTAAATAACTTAACAATTAAAAAACTCTAGTCAACTATAAAAACAATTGTCTGCTAAATATTTTTTTAACTTGACATAAAACTCTATCTTTAAAAATATTTTTAAATGCAGTAGGTATTTTATTAAATAATTTAATTGACATGTGATGAGTGGATGAGCTAACCATATGGATTTTAGTAAAGGGAAGAGCTTTCACTGCTTAAGAGCGTTTACGCCGCACACTAGCGCCACCAATGAAAAAAAAACATATCTAGTAATTAGAGATAGAAAATCAAATTATGCTCAACAAACTATCTGAATGAAGTAATTTAGCATTTTTACGTCACCTAATGAACACCTTACATGTTATGGTTTATTTAAATATGGCGTTATAGTTAAAAGTGGCCGTAACGTCTTATTTAACTAAACCATAACATGTGAGGTACTTCATTCAAAAAGTTTGTTGAGCATAATTTGATTTTCTATCTCTAATTACTAGATATGTTTTTTTTTTCATTAGTGGCGCTAGTGTGCGGCGTAAACGCTCTTAAGCGTTTTTAGCGCATGCAATTCTACAATACAACAAAAAGCAACGTTGTGAAGAGACTAGTTCCGGAAAAAGGTTCTGAAAGAATATAAAGATACCACAGGTTACCGCATTTAATTTGACTTCAGTGAAAAATAAAAACTGCTAAGTATCAAAAACGAAAAAGAGATAAGAGATAGAATATAATAAAAACCAAAAGAACTGGAAACTGTTCTGTGAAGTCTGAGGCTACGGCCCTTGGACTCCATCCGAACCAGGACGAATACTGGGAAACCGGGACCCTATGCGAGAAGGAATGTTTGACCACTTTTTTGGCTGATATGAGTTCGTGTTAATTGTGTTTCCAACAAGATAATATTTATTTTGCGGTCGATAATTTTAACAACTTTTTTGTGCCCCAAATGTTTGAGATAAATATCCCGCACAGATATGTGACTCATTATCAGTTAGTTGACTAAAGATTTTTTCTTTCAAAGAACAAATACAGCTTTGAAATTCATTCTTTATCGAAAATTTACTAGACCTTTTGGGAGACTAATATCACAAGGAAGGAAGCGGCATCTGATCTAAACATAGGATTTCACAACTAGATACTGGTCTGAGTTGAGTAATCTTCCGCTTTAACATAGGAAGCCCTTGTAATGATTTCTTAAATACACGTGAATACACGCATGGAATATATTTACAAGGATCTACTAACGTTTATTTTACATATTTTGACATTATCAGACTTTTTGCAGTTAATAATGAAATATTGGTCTCTTGGAAAATGCTAGTCAAACTCAGCTTGCAACGCATCTGTGATTCCTTTGGTTTTGCGGGTGTTCATGGGCGGCGGTGATTGCTTCCCATCAGGTGACCCGCCTGCTCGTTTGCCTCCTTCTAATATAAAAAAAATTCAATTTCTTTAAATTGAGTGAGTTTTTATAAATTCAACTTTTTATTTTTAAGTGCTAATTGCTATACTTAAGCTGAATTAAATATTTATAAAATACAGTGAAAAAATTAAATGCCTACACGACCCAGCCAGGAATCCAACCTGGGTCTTCCGCAATCCGGGCGGCTGCACTGACCATTGTACTACCGAGAAGGCTGACGTAAATAATTCGTTTTCAATATCACCACTCCGTCAGATATCTACTTAGCGTAACAGTGTAACAGTGTAACCGTTGGGAGTGGACTAAACGGCGGCGCGTCCGGTGTGCGCGCGCCCCCGGCCGCGGAACTTCAATTTCCGGGCCAAAGCTGATTTTTCCCTTTATAACGGAACGGACGCTGTATTTTTACTTTGAAATAAGGATGTCTATTGATTAAGTATACGTTGAGAGCTTTGAAATTTATTAAAAGTGAGCAGGTACAATTTTGTTTTAAGTGACATCAGATTTTGTTAGTGACTTGGTTGAGTATTATCATTACAAGGTAAGTGTGAACACTTTGCACTTTGACTGTAATGTTAATAAAGCAAATGCGTTAATAAAAGTAAAAAAGGTAGTTTAATAAACTAAGACAAAAATACAAAGATAAACGGTGTGGATTGCTGGTCGTTAACGACTGCCAATGCGACGACATGCCTTCCGAAGCGCGGAGGAGCTCGAGATGATACATTGATGACTGACTTTTGCCTTGCTTATCTTCAGCAATCGCAGACCAAAATCGTTAACCACTGCGCCATCGAGCTCCTCCGGATAAACATTACTTTTTTTTGTTTTTCCTTTTGTTGATGGCTTCGTGCGATTAGCACATTTAGCCAGTGTCAAAGTAATTTTTCTTACAAGTAATATATAAATAAACAATATTTCCTTCCTGTATGATGATGATGAATGATAAAGAGAAATCAAAAGTGAGAAATTATATACCTCCCAACCCCTCGAGTATCTCAGTAAAAACGTGGGGCTTTACTAAGTCCTCACGCGGACTTCTTGATATAATTTGAAAACTGACGTTGCACTGTTTTGTTTCATTTGCCAACACTCATGCACATTCACGAACATTTAACGGTTAATAATCCACCATTACCTAATAATAATAATATTAATACGTGAAGCAAAAACTTTGTACCCTTTTTTACGAAAATTGCGCGGACGGAGGAGTATGACGCACGCTTATAGTTTATATAGAGAAGTAGTACAGAATGTTAATATTCTTTTAAAATTATGCATAAAAAATACATTAAATCAATAAAACAATCATTACACACACTACCATGTATTTGACATACACGCATATATACTCTTTTCAAAAACTTCAAGAATGAAAGAGGAGCGGCCGAAATCTGTCAATGCCAATCCAATAAAACTCACATTCTATCTTTTTTAATTTTTTATTGCTTAGGATACAATCCGTGCAGCCTTAATAAAATTACGATCGAATTGGGCGACTACTAGTTTTATATTAATATTTAAAGCAAAAAGCAGTGACAAAATTCAGCGCTGACGTCAGCCTTCCCCGGTAGCATAGTGATCAGTGCAGCCGCCCGGATTGCGGAAGACCCAGGTTCGATTCCTGGGTGTGTCGGGTAGGCGTTTAATTTTTTCACTGTATTTTATAAATATTTAATATTCGACATAATACAATTTTAGAAAATAAAACAGAACCGCAGACATGACTCTTCACTTTCCCGCCAAGAAGTCCCTAAATATTACCTTTATATACGAAATAGTAAACCGTATGCGGACATAAAATAAAGAGAATGCAGAAGGTAAACTCCATACAAACGCGCTCGAGCTACACACACATAGCCAACCTCTCACGGACACGGACTATAAAGAGGCTAATAAAAGGATTCGGCTGGATTGGGCAGCATTTCGTAAACGCCATCGGGTCTTTTCGTTTCGAATACAACAAAGCCTGAAGACGAAAGTCTATAGTGCGTCCTACCTGTTATGATATACGAAGTCGAGACGTGGACATTCACGGTACGGTCCACAAGTAAAGTGACTTAACAACATATGGAGAGAGTTATGCTAGGTGTTACTCTGAGAGATTAAATCCTGAACGCAGTCGTTCGCCAGAGAACCAGAATAACTGACATACCTAAAAGAATTAGCAAGCTGAAGTGGCTGTAGGCTGGTCATATAAGCCGCAGGACCAATAACCGTTGGGGTAGACGTGTTCTAGAGTGGAGACCGCGATTCGGAAAATGTAGGGTAGGATGCCCTGGGGCGACGATATACGCAAAACAGCTAGCAGCGGTTGGATGAAATATCTGAAGATCGGGCTCAGTTGCATGCATTGGGAGAAGCCTATGTCAAGCAGTGGACTGATGTGGGCTGATGATGATGAGAGGATCTATGTATGCGTTGCTCAAACATGTCATGTATAAAGTACGGTGACGCTGAAATACTATAAGGTCGACTGAATTAAAAAATATGTATGAAAAGTAGACAAAATCAACGTTTCGCAGTCCCCTGATTCTTCCTCCAAAACTGGACCAATTTAATTACTTTTTTCATTAAAAATTAAAGAAAGGCTGTGGCTGTGTCCCTATGTTTTATTTTTTTTCATAAATTAATTATTAAAAATGATATGAACCTTTAAAAACCTTAATAATGGCCAAATGTTCCGTATTTTTTTCGAAATTCGACGAAATTATATAAAAAAGCAAAACGTAGGCCTTTCTTTAATTTTGAATGAAAAAAATAATTAAATCGTTCCAGTTTTGGAAGAGGAGTCAGAAGACTACGAAACGTAGATTTTGTCTACTTTTCATACATATTTTTCAGTTCAGTCATTCTTAGTATTTCCTCTTAAGTTTATCTTCTGTGGGTCTCCTTATTTTGCCGGTGGTGGTGTGACTGACCAACGGCGTGCGGTTGTTTAATTATGTAAAGTCCTAACCAAGCCCGCTGCAGACTCGTTGCACTGACTCTGTATTCATTGTACGTCCTGTAATTTGTTTTTTTATGTTTATTTAAAGCTACTGTAATGATATGAGAGGAGTTTAGTCCGTAAATAATTCAGCAGCTGACTAACAGTGACTGGGTGGTGGTAAGAATTTGCTGTTTATTTTGTCTTAGATTGTATTTGTCTGTGGTTAGTAATTTTATGAGATGGAACGATTTAACAATTTTAAATTATTGTGAAATGAAATTAAAAATAATAAAACATACACAGCTACGCCTCGGTGGCCGAGTGGCAGAGCGCTCGGCCTGATACCCGAAGGTCCCGGGTTCAATTCCCAGGTCGGGCAAAATGTATTTCGGATTTTTCGATGCATAACCCGGGTTTGTGATCACCAACCCGCATTTGGCAAGCGTGGTGATTAAGCCATTACCCATCAATTGTAGGGATAACTTGATTTCAATGATGGAGGTCTTGTCCCAGCAGTGGGACAGTTATAGGCTGTTTACTACTACACAGCTACATTGTTTATTTATGTGGAAAAAAACAAAAATGTGTCCTAAAAGGACTAACACTCTAAAGTGTAATATAGTTATATACTTAATAGTAGTTTATACGCTATATTGTATAGACTAAGTTATAAACATAAACTAACTTTAACTAAGTTTAATAAACCATGCATATTATTTTTGAATCGCCTCATTCTTTCAGTTCTTGTTGCTCTAAACTTAAAAATATGACGCTGTAGTCATGAAAGTCATAAAAACTTGCATGCTAAGCAGTATACCAGCTGGAATTGTAAAACTAGTGTATATTATGCTGTTTTGATGGAACCTTTTGGAACGTTATTGTACAAACGACACTATACAAAAGCAAGAAACTTTTTAATAGAACAGGGTATCTTCAACCACCTCAGTGGACTTAGCATGGAGTTCTATCTCTTTTTACCCAACTGCTTCAGAAGGAGGGTTATGTTTTTCGAGTGTATGTGTATTTAGGTATTTAATAGGTCTTTACCTATGAAATTGGAGTTTTTTTCTCACTTATTAATTGGTGTATTACTTCTAAAGGTCAATACCGGTTGTAAATATATTATACACCTTTAATTAGGACTATGTTACTTTGGCTTCAGGACTAACAATGATTATTCATTTTGTGTCTTTATCGCCCTACTTTTTTTTTAAATTGACTTCTTTTTTTGTTTGCGGAATTGATTTTTTGTTTCATTGTAGCTTTGAAGGATCTTGGTTTTTTTGCTTTTTAATGTCTGCTATATTTAGCTAGTGAAACAAACACACTACTCTACAATTTTTATAGTGTTAACATAAATAGATGCTAAGAAAATTAAAAAAACGTTAGTATGAAAAATTTTTTTTTTTAAAACTCTTCATACAAAACGGCAATTTCATAGGTATACACCTATTTTGTATGTATGTCTATTTCTTTGGCACGCCTTACAGCCAAAACGGCATAAGAGGTGTCGTTAGATTTGTTTGACTGTGGGAGTGACATAGGCTATAAAAAATCCGGAATATACTTAATAAAAAAAGTAAAAAGCTTGAAATAAACCAAATTATTAAAATAAAACCAAAAACCCGACTGCTGTGTCATATGTCAATCGTCAACCAAACAGCCGCCACCGTGGCTGTATAGCTCAATTAAATCCGCACTCTCTTTGGTTGGTTGGTGACTGTACATTGAATATTGACTGATATAGACTGTACATTGTTCATTGAATATTGATAGTTGTCGCAGGCCCCGCCTGCGACAACAATCTAAACCGGTAGTCTTAGCCACTAGACCACAGAGGCGGTTAAAAGGCTCAATTAACGAATATTGTTGCGCTGTACCAATTTGAATATAATATTCCGTTTTTATACTATCGTATTCTACTACTCAAAGTCAATTGTCCGTGCAAAGCCCACAGAATTTATCGTTAAACTTCCTAAGTACGCATTGCATGTTGTTTGTTAGAACGTTAATAGCATATACATATAAAATACGCGATGCGTGGCAAAAATATAGCGAGTCGCAAACTTTGGGATTACCGAACGCAAATCAAACCTTAACGTTTAGATAAATAAGGGCGCAACTACAAAAGTGTCGTTCCAGCACAATATTCGGCGGGCAAATATAAATCTGTCGTGAGATCGTGTATTAATCGTCGTATTTGGTGAATAAATTTACTTTTGTTTGAGTTTGCTTTGCTACGGCGTTATTTATTCAGTAGGACGACCCAGGGCCAGGCTGGAGATACTTCTGTTTACATAACATTTCCGTGCCACTGTCTCGCGACTTGCCGATATTTCCACGGCCCAAACTGAATTTATTAACTGTATTTATTCTGTGCGAGCATGTTTTTTTTTACGTATCGCATGTTGACTTTGTCCATTATGACAGCTGCTTAAACGATTTCTAATCATCATCATATCAGCCAAAAGACGTCCACTGCTGGACAAAGGCCTCCCCCAAGGATATGAGGGGTATTTGCCGTAATCGCCACGCTTGGCAGGCGGGTTGGCGATCGCAGTAGGTTGAGGGTAATCTCAGAGAGATGCTGCTGCCCATCCTCTGGAATGGTCCCTTAGTCGGCTTTTATGACACCCACGGGAAGAGATGGGGTGGTGCAATTCTTTATCCCTGGCACCACACAGGGACGATTTCTAATAATCAGTTGTAATTAGGTTGTTTTTTAGGGTTCCGTACCCAAAGGGCAAAACGGAAACCCTATTACTAAGACTCCGCTGACCGCCCGTCCCTCCGTCTGTCCGTCTGCCACCAGGCTGTATCTCATGTACCGTGATAGTTAGACAGTTGAAATTTTCACAGACGGTGTGTTTCTGTTGCCGCTATAACAATAAATACCTACTAAAAAACAGAATAAAACAATTATTTAAGGGGGCTCCCATACAACAAACGTGATTTTATTGCCGTTTTTATAGATACGGAACCCTTCGTGCGCGAATCCGACTCGCACTTGGCCGGTTTTTTTAATTTCTATTTTTATGGACCTTATTGCTGCACGACAATTGTTCAGTCTAAAATGTGCTTATAACGCCACTGATAAAGACTATTTACAATAGACAAATAGGTACTAAGAATTGACGTCTATGAGTGCGGCAGTTAATGTTAACAAATAAGTAAGTTACCTTAAAGCAAGTAATATGATGATAAGTATTCCAACTCTTTAGTATCATGAAAACAAAATATATTTTTGTCCCTTCTAGGACACAATTTTGTTTATTTGTAGGTACAATTCTATACATTCAACAATTTTCATTAATTCATTCAAAATACAACGCCATTGTTCGACGCATCACACGAGCTTCATCGCAGACACACAGGGATCAGTACACACGGAGCCCGGAAAGCGGATTTGTTACACATTTCCATGCAACAATGACATTATGTAAACAGAACGCAACCTACCTACTCGTATCCATGAAGCTGTAGATATAAGTTCGTATCCACCTCAGAACAATAACTAAAGCTATAGAAGGATGGTTAAAATAAAAATCGTGCAACTATGTTTAGTTCCGTTCTATCTTATGGCTAGAAAAGGAGGTTGGAGTGCGACAAATGGTTGACGCTTAGTTTTTATTTTTTGTATTGTTATGTCAAACGGTCATCAGATAATCGGTGATCAAAAAAAATCTTTGAGTCCTTTATAAAGTCACTCACTACATTCGGTTTAAAGAAACTTTATTACTCATAAAGAACAGAGTTCACTTATAATGAGCTTAAATAACATAAAATGTTTGAAATTTCAAACATACTTAAGAAATTATAATACTGTCCAGCACATTAGACTGTATTTACATAACACTAAGAAACTTTTTCGTAGATGTACTTTTCCAATTTTGATTTAAAAAGGCCAAATGAGTTGCACTCCTTAATGTCGTTTCTGTCGTTCGTTCCTTAATTGTACATTTGTGCTCCTTCAAACATTATGTTATATTTACCGTGGTTAATTCTTGGAGTTATTAAACCATTACCTCAAATATGACGTCACAAATCTGGTGACACCTTCGAAATAACGAAAGAAAAGGGACAATCGATCTCTTTCCAATACATCACTTAGGTTCATTAGTTAAATAGTACGAACTGATGAATGAGTGTTGCTATTTTAGTCCGGTTTCTATAGCTTTAGTTATTATTCTGAGGTATCCACAGACCAAATATAGGTCTGTGTTCGTATCGCTAAAATGACGTTTCAAAAACATCCCGTTCGGCTCGCTCGCAGACAGCGCAAACAGCGCTGCACGTAATCTATTTTATTGCATTAACGCCCGGACAATGTGTGACTATCGAGAGATGTTTATGAGGAGTGGCAGCCCGACTTTACGATAATATCGACAAGCAACGTCAGATTCAGAGTAAGGGCACTTACGAGGACGCGAAACTCGATCCTGTTGCTTATGCCTTAGAATACTACTTAGACTTCGTGCAAGAATCGGATGCGTTCAGCATATTTGACATACAGACGCTTGCTCGCCAGCCTTTCCAAAATTGACAAATTTCTTCAATAAATGTTCAACCATAATTATATATATACAAAGCTCAAAGTCTATTGAAGAAATTTGACAGTTTGTTTGATGTGCAGGCGTGTATATGTACTAGAAAGCTCGTTTGCCAAGCTGTACGATGGGCAGAGCCGCAGGCAGAGAACGTAGGCGATTGATTTACAGACCCAGTGCAGCTACAAACCTACGCAAGGGTTTCGAGAAATTCAACTGTGAGCTTATATTCTTATTATTCTGGATTCAATAAAAGAGTTATGCGTTCTCCGATAGGGAGCGGATCATGAGTTCGAGCTTTATGGGTTGCGAACATGTCGTTCGCTATCGGCTTGGCTTAAAATGTAACTGTTCGTATTGAAATGAATCACTCTTGCATCTCTTTATATATTATAGTGGAATAGTGACTTTCGGCAGCATTTTTAATTTTTTAGAATCTTGTTCCCGTTTTTGCAACATTTTTCACTGATGCTTCGCTTCTATTGGTCGCAGCGTGATGTTATATAGCCTAAAGTTTTTGTCAATGAATGACTATCCAACTCAAAAAGATTTTTTCAATTCGAACTAGTAGTTCCTGAGATTAGCGCGTTCAAACAAACAAACTCTTCAGCTTTATAATATTATAATATAGATTACATAAAAAAGTTAAGTTCCCAAGTAGTACACTCAACGTTACTACTATAAATTTACTACTGTCGGAGAACTATGCTAAGTTACTGTTTTAGTGGAAACTTTGTAATTATTTTTCTTTGAAGTCTATTTATTTTTTGTTATAACCTTAAATAGGTTCATATCCTCTTTGAGAGTAAACAAAACGTAATTTAACGGTCATGCTCTCACGAAAAACTTAAATCCACATAAACAACGCGTAATTGTCAAAATTAAACATACAGTACGGTTACAAAATGCAGTCGTGGAACGAAATAAATCATATTTAAATGTTCACGGTTAACGCATTTCGCAATAATGGGAGTTAGAGTTTGCATTCGAAATTAAGAAACACTCTTGCTGTAATGAACGAAGTGGGACGCCCATTAAAATAGCGGATCATAAATAATTCAGGCGGGGTTTGGCGGCGCTTCAAGACATTTCCACATTAAATTTCATGAGAAGTTCATTTTTCCTTCGTCTCGGACGGCGGACGCGTGATCGTATGCGCTCTCCGTTACGAACGTGACGTGTTTTGTTTTGTGACAGCTTTGCGATTATATTTATTTAGTAAGTAAATAGCCTATATACGGTCCCATAATTCTATCATTCCCCTCTATTATTGAAAACAAGCTATGGCTACAATTGATGGGCTTATTAAGAGCGTTTACGCCGCACACTAGCGCCAATAATGAAAAAAAAACATATCTAGTAATTAGAGATAGAAAATCAAATTATGCTCAACAAACTATTTGAATGAAGTAATTTAGCATTATTACTTCACCTAATGAACACCTCACATTTTATGGTTTAGTTAAATAAGATGTTACGGCCACTTTTAACTATATCGCCATATTTAACTACTCATTGGCGGCGCTAGTGTGCGGCGTAAACGCTCTTAACATTATTTAATTTTTAAAAAAAGTAAATTTAACTTTTACTGATTAAACTAACTATAATGATTTCACATTTATTTTATAAATATTGCAAACCTTATCACCTTGAATCTTATTGGTTTGAAGTTTACCTATGTGCCTATCTTTTTTTATCCTAACTTTTCGACAGTGAGACAAGACACTGAGACAGACAAAAAGGAAGATTGCACATGCAGACGCCTACCTTGACCTGTATTAGGAACATGTAGTTAATTTTCAAACAGCATTCATGTTAATGATAGGCCAATAGTAGCATCACCTATCACACATAAACTAATGTTGACAAAAAATACTTCTAAGTTTTATTTTTTATCCATATTAACTATTTAATTTCAACGATTGGGCAGTTGACTGCGGTTGGACAATAGATAACCTTTTTAGAAAAAAAGCTCGAAACTATTTTTTTAAATAGAAATTGTACGAGAATTGCTAATATGACGTCGCTAGTGTATTCCCTCAATTGAGTGATGATTAAAAAGTTTTTAGGTTACAGAAATTCATGCTTACTTCTTGGCGGGAAAGTGAAGAGTCATGTCTGCGGTTTTGATTTATTTTCTAAAATTTGTGTTATGTCGAATGTTAATGTGAAATAATGGTGGATTATTAACCGTTAAGTGTTCGTAAGTGCGCATGAGTGTTGGCAAATGAAACAAAACAGTACAACTTCACTTTTCAAATTCTCTCAAGAATTCCGCCCGAGGACTTAGTAAAGCCCCACATCTTTACTAAGATACTCGAGGGGTTGGAGGGTATATCATTTCTCACTTCTCATTTCTATTATCATTCATCATCATCTATACAAGAAGGAAATATTGTTTATTTATATATTACTTGTAATAAAAATTACTTTGACACTGGCTAAATGTGCTAATTGCACGAAGCCATCAACTAAAGAAAAAAAAATAGATTGATGTTTGTACCATAAAGTTATTATACCAACTATTAACTTTATGGTTTGTACTTACTGGACTGGTGTTACATGTTTTGCATTGAGGCGGCCTTGTTGCAGTTTTTTGTTCATCATGAATTGCTCGCTACTTGCCACCTCCCATTTGCAAAAAGTAACACGTTCAGTATTGTGAAACGTTTTGATCCACCTTTAGAACCGCATCGAAAGCATATAAAACAACGATTGCTTTTGTTATAATCAATTATCTTTTTTTTACTGCTGCTGTCACTGTCAGTCCGTTTTGCGCCTCGGCGTTTTGTTATTGATGTTTCGTTTCGTTGTTAATATTATTCGTGTTATTTTATGTTAGTGTTTTTATTTAAGTAAGTTACTACTTAATATATCGATTTGTTTTTTTCTCCTGTTTCGTACCATGATGTCACTACTGTGTACAGCAGAATAGCAGTGCAGCAGACCCCGCTTGTTGCGTATACTGAGCTGTGCATAGTTTTGGCATCACATAACATGACGCAATGTTAATTGTTATTGTTTTTTTATTCTTTTTGTTACATGGTTTAATTGTGATTAATTGTGTGTTGTGTTATGTGATTCCAATAAATGTCTTTTCTTCTTTCTTCTTCTCTTTATAGAACTGTTACGTTACGTTACAATTATGTTGCTTAACGTTTAATGTTCTGGAATAAATTATTGTAGTTGTCGGCTTTTCTTTGTGATTGTGTTAACAATCATCATCATCATCATCACCTCAGCCAAAAGACGTCCACTGCTGAACAAACGCCTCCTCCAAGGATCTCCACAACGACCGGTTTTGTGCTGCTCGCATCCAGCGGCTTCCCGCGACCTTCACCAGATCGTCGGTCCACCTTGTTGGAGGCTTGCCCAACCGTAGCTGTTAGCGAGCGGGGCCGCCGGGGACTAGGGGCTGTTTCGTGGTGTGCATCATGAGGGGATTTGCCATAACCGCCACGCTTGGCAGGCGGGCTGGCGATCCTTGGCAGAGCACCAACCCGGGTGTTAACAATAACGTATCAATATAAATATTTTTACTCCTTTTCTATGCCAGACACGGAACATTCAGTTCCTACACTCTGCTAACAGCCATAATTGCAGTGAACTTTAATGTCAGCCACAATTTATTTAAAGAGGTACAGGCAACAATGCAATCCCCAACAATTCCTTAAGTATTTCCAGTTGTGGCGCAGAAATCTTGTTTAGTCGTTTTTTGTCGTCGCCCCGAGAGTCCGCTCGCGACATTCCTTTTATACTTTTAAATCATAAACCGAAGAGTACGACTTCCATCTAAACCACCATAAGGGCCATTTTACACTTCTGCATTCCATACAAATGTCAAGGATAAACTTTTCATTTAAACTATTTTTTACGGATTTTGATTATTTTATCCTGACGTTTCGAACCAATTGCAGGGTCAGGGAGGCTAATCGAAACATCATTATAAAAAAGTAACCTATTTGAAAAATAAACGCGAGTAGATCCGTAAAAGTTGATTTATTTTAATGTGTAAACTTTAGAAAAAAGAATCTTTGAAAATTTTTATGGTATACAGAAATGTGAAATGGCTCGATATGTTATACCGGAACGGACAGCGCTCATTTGTTTTCCCTCCAAATATCGTAACGTGTAACTACTAGGCGCGCACAAAAACGTACAACACTACGCCACAAAGTAAGGAGGTTGCAGAAGATAAGCTTCATACAAATGCGCTTGAGCAACGCACACATAGACAACCTTCCCTGCCCGATCCTCTAAATGCCACTACACATTTACAGAATACTAAACATGTACACTAGTTTAGGCCCAAGACACCGCACTCGTAGAACAAGGGTACGACGAACCCGTTCACACGCGCTCTGTACCAGCTACAGACATGTACCTGGGCGCTTCTCTCCACCACCACAGCCCGGTCAACCCGAGCCGAGGTCCGAGCCTAGAGGCGCCCTCGGGTTGTACCGCTTCTTGATCCGATCCGAACCCTTCGGAGAAACTAGTAGGACACGGGGACACGCACTTTTAAGTGTGTGATCCCTCTAGAAAACCTCCGAAGATAATTCGTTTCACACGGCCTGAGGAACCTTTTAAGTTTCTCTCCGCTCCCAAACAAGTCCGGTGAAGCTGAAAATGCAGTCTGAGGCAATCAGCAAACTCTCAAAAAAAGACAACCTATTACGGACACGGAGTCTCGCAACAGTTGCGCTCGGACTGTCCGAGCTGCAGCGCTATTCTCTAAACAAAACAGCGTCGAACTCGACGTTGAACTTGCTCATAACTTGCAAACGAATTACAACCTACTTTTAAATAGTAATAAAGTCTACATTCGTTTGCAAGTTATGAGCGAGTTCAACGTCGAGTTCGACGCTGTTTTGCTTAGAGAATTGCACTGCTGCTCCGAGAGCCGTGTCCGTGATAGAGTCTATCTGTGCGTTGCTCGAGCGCGTTACGTATAAAGGTTACCTTCTGCTCTCTTTATTTTGTGAGTACGCGCAGAGCGGCCATCGATCAACTCTATCAAAATTCGAAGTTGACATAAAGTGGATGAGAAAATGATTGATGCCCCCGTCCACTTCCAAAAGCTAACCGCAGCTAAAGCAGTAATTGAATAAGTCTGATAAATAATTAGATGAGGGCAGCGTCAGAGAATAAGGATGACCCAGAAGGTAATACCGCGCTCAAGCAGCTCACACATAGTAAAAAAAAAATAAAATATAATTTTAATTAGACAATAATTATAATTAATATTGTATTGTTGCGAGCAATTTGAAAAAAGACAATGTTGAAAATACTCCGTGAGCGGGATTCGAAACCGCACCCCATGACATGCCGGGTCAGGTGCACTGCCAACTATGCTATCCCGCTCGTGGATTTTTTTCAACACTTCGTCTTTTTTAAATAATAATAAATAAATAAATAGATAGACCCCTTTCACTGAGGTGTTGGTCGTCTCTCAGTTGGTAGCTTGTAATTAGTTGGTAGATAATGAGACGACTAACACCTCAGTCTCCCTGTGACCACGGACCCTGCAAAGGGTTCGAAACGTCAGGATAAACATTAAATGAGTAATGTGTAAAATAAACGCGAATAGTATTCGCGTAAACTTTAGAAAACAGAGACCCCTTTCACGCTAACGGATCTCGGAACAGTCGGAGTGCTGCTGTTGCGAAATGTCCGTGAGAGGTTGCTTAAGTGTGCGTTGCATGAGCGCGTTTGGTTGAAGCTTGCCTTCTGCAATGTTCTTATATAGGGTCAGCATTTCGCCTTCTAAAATGAACAAACTTTTCAATTAAATGTGCGTGGTTAATGTATGGCTTCTGCTTGGTAGTTGGTTGAGATAAGTTCCCACGGTACATTGGATATCGGTTAATTTGCCGCGTGTGCTAATAGGATGAATCGGCTTCGAGAAACTTTATTAGATAATAAAATCTTCAAGCAGCAATTGTGAACAGTTTGCTTAAACAATATAATGGGGTTAGTAATCCGAAGAGGTTAGTATAGGGTTATATCGAATCTTCTTATAGATTCGGAATTTCCTTGAGGGAAACTGGTTTTAAAGAACCACATCGTCGATTTTGAAATTTGAAGAAGAAGAAAGAGATAACTCAAATGTTATTTTTCAACTTTATTAGTTCATACAGACAATGAATGATTTTAAAATTTTACTCAACCTATGAGCCGTTTTTGTAACCTTTATTAATTGAAACAAAATATTTAAAGACACGAATCTATTCCGATCAAAGCTTTGAATAAAGAGATTTATGTACGGACTTCAAACGGGCTCCCGTTCTCAATTCATTTGTACTTTTAAAGAGATGGGATCTTTTTCTTTCTCGTTGTGTGAAAAGAAGCGAGATGGCAAACATTAAAAAAAAAACCCTTACGAAATGAAATGAAATGAAAATCCTTTATTCATATAGATTGCAGTTTTGAACATCAATTAGTTACATAAAAAAATATATAAGTACACACAATATTACTTAAAATATATAATTTAATAAACAATACATTCGAGTACCTATTTGTAATGCGATTATACTGCTGGTTCGGAAAGTTGATTCTGCTAAGAAGACTCCAGCATGAAACTTAGCAGCTACTCTTTTAAACTAAAAGTTGTATACAAAAGTGTAACTACTTATAATGTGAAATAACATGAGCAGGCGATCAGACTAAGATGACCATTAAAATAATCTTCAATTTTATAGTAACCTTTTTTCATTAGACCTTGTTTTATTTTTGTCTTAAACTTGTGTAGTGGCAATTCCGTTAGAGTGATCCAAGGTAATACCCAGGAAAACTGTCGAGTTAACTATTTCAACTATTTCATCGTTCATAGTGATACTAGTATTAACCTGCTTCCCATTGGGCATCGTGAATTTCTCACATTTAGTTTTTTTGCATTAAGCAGCAGGTTATTAGTGGTAAACCAATGTAATATTTGAGAGGGAGAGTATTAATTCCGTCGTCAAGTATTGCTCTATATCTCTCAATTTTAAAAATCAATGAGGTGTCATTAGCAAATAATACTAACTCACAATACAATACAATAGATTTATTGTCAATCATAGTGAATAAGGTGTTACAGGTGGGTCTAGTACATATGAACCCTGTTGGGTATGACAATTTGAAATGACATGCAGATTTTAATAGGTAATTAATTATAGTTTATTGTTCTGAATGTAAACAGAATAATTAAATTAATATTAAAAATTAATTAATTGGAATTTGATTTTTGTGGTCGTTCGAAAAAAAGAACTTCGGTGTAGTAAAGTAGATCATTTACATACATGAGAAATAAAAGAGGTCCTAATATTGATCCCTGGGGTACCCCCGTAAGTAATGGAGCGCCAGAAGAATTGGTATCGTTAAGATTAACATTTTGAAATCTGCCTGTGCCTACTGTACTTATTTAAATCTGGAAATAAACCTTCATCAACGCATTTATTCAATATTATTGCTTAATTAGATAGATAGATAGATTTTAATGTATCAGTGGAGATACCCCAAAGATCCTCAGCCTTTTTAATATTAAGATCTCTAAAAGCTTTTATTAAGTGTAAATTAAATGGAATATTACATATTTTTACACTCGACACAAGAAGAGACTGGGCAAGATGTTTACAAGAATTTAATTTATTTGATGTAATGAGTGGAATTTTTGAGAAAAAAAATTCGAACGCGCCTGCTACTTCTTTATCACCATTGATATAAGCATTATCGACTTTGAGTTCAAGTATACGATCACGAGACCTTACTTTACAAGTTTCTTTATTAATGACGTTCCAAGTGGCTTTTATTTCATTTTTAGAATTCACAATCTTTGCCCGAATGTAGTTAGCCTTTGCAATGGAACAAACTTTTGGGAACGTTTTTGAATAATTTTTAACATATTCAATTACACTTGGATCCTTAGAATTGGCCTTTATATTATATAATTGATACAACCTATTAGATACGAATATTGTTATCAAACAAGGTGTAGATAAGCAAATCTCACGCTAACCGAATACAAGTTAAAAGCATTTCGCCTTTAAATCTCAAGTATTCCAGCGTCTATTTCAGTAACAATCGTTTGTCTGTCCGTCCACCCGTCCAGCGTCTATCTGGCTGTCTGTCACCAGTCCGTAACTCTGTTACCGTTTGACGTAGTCACATAAAAGGACCAACTAACCGGCTTTGTCTTATTAACTGGCAGAACTAAAATAGAAACTGGAAAACTATAACTGGTTTTTGAAGTAAAATATTTTCTATCGGTTAAGTAGACTTAATTGCTTACTTGTATCTTGTTAATGATTACTGCTAGGTGCAACTTAAGAGTATGACTTAACCAGATAGCAGCTATCACGAAATGAACAAAACTATTGAAATATATAAGTTAGATCTAGCTAGACGGACGGATATTTAAAACGTATTTTTGAAGGTTCAATTGCAAGCGGTTGGATTGTGGTTCAGTTTGGTTGATACAGCTAGCCGTGCCTCCTATTTAAGTCTATCACTCTACCACTACATGTTGATAGCATTGTTGTGTTCCGACAGTTATTAATCACGATCTCTGGTAGAAGTTTTATTCACCATTGTATCACGTTAACGAAAACGAGAATTTGTATGCCAAAATTGAAATTGTCTTCGTAATCCACGAGGAAGCGCTGCTTCAATGCCATACAAATTTTCGGACAACATTTTAAGCAGATACGTACTAAAACGAAACGAAGCTAAATGCATAGAATACACGAGCAAAAAACTTCGAAAACCAATAAGCACGTACGTACGGACATAAAAAGTCTCGGTCATTACAAGAACATATTCGCGTTTGAAAATTTCACAGAAACCATTTGTTGGTATTCGTTCGTATATGCGAAATGGTCTACGCTAAACGAGTTTCAGTATAAAGCCATCAACTCTTCAGTCGGTAGTTAATGACTTTTCCATATAAGTAACGCCCAATTCTAGCTACAGAATTTATACATTGATTGCTACTAAGATATTTCGATTTCATTATTGATGGACAGATTTCATACAACGATCAGTTATATTTAAATAAATTACACGTCATACCGAATTTTTAAACTAATCATTTATTCTAAAAACATGGTACATGAGGTCGTAATTCAATTTCAGTTCAACATAATTATTCGGCCGCCAATGGTAGCGTGGATACGAGTGTATAAAATGTTCAAAATAATTTCTTATTAAGTGACGTGTAGTATTTCAAACTTGTTTCAAATATCATTTTTTCTCAAAATCAACTCTTAAAAATATCATCATCATCAGCTCTTGACGAGGACCTCATCATCACCCATTCCTGAGTTCAAGCCTCCTTTGGCTTTTCCCCCTGCTTCTGTAATTGAGTATCTCGAGTCGAAGTTGCAGGTTCCTCCTTATATAATCTACCTAAAGGGTTGACGGGCAAACAGGGTATCCTTGACCGGTTCTTAAGAACCACTCGGACAAGGCTTGCTCTCTCCTGTCACCGCGTTGAGCAAGAAGTCAAGTCAGTCTGGTGATCTCCAAAAAAATCTTTTATGAAATTTTTTATTTCATTAACAATCATATTTTTATTTAATGTTGTGATGAACTATTCTTAAGACCTGTATTAAAAAAATACCACAAACAAAAAATATTACTAAAATGTTAGGTACACGTCTACGAATCCAAAAATTCTTACGACACCGACGTCATCATCATCATCATCATCATCAGCCTATACTAGTCCACAGCTGGACATAGGCCTCTCCAAGTGCACGCCACCGAGCACGATCCGCGGCTACTCCCATCCAGCTTGACGACGACATGTCTTCATTAAATTAACAAATTTTGTTTGTAAACAATATAGGTAATAAAAAAATATTGTGCAACGCAAAGGTCTTCTCAAATCTCTCACTTTCTCTCTTGTCTCGCACCTTGGCAGTCTTCCACCAACCTCTTTGCTCCCAACAATTCTTCATCAATAATCCTAACTTAATTGGTTTATAATTCACTGAGCATTTAACCAAATGCATTGCAATGCATTAAACCAAATAGTCATTTAATAAAGATAACCGCCGAAAGTGTCTATGGATCGTTACATTGTGTGCGAGCCCCCAAAAACTACCATTCATTAGTTTGGTGACTTGCAGCCTTTCCGGATGACAGTATACACTCGGTTAATGGATGTTACATGAGCTGAGCCAGACCTCGAGTGACTTTGCTGATGCTTACTCTATTACGGAAGTAAACGAATTGAAAGCCTCCATCGAGCAAACACTTACTGCATATTAAGATATTGAATGTTTCGTTTGTTTTTATATCTAATGGTTAAATTAGTGGTCAAATAGCAAAGCGCTCGCCTAGTCCTCGACCTCCGAAAATCTTGTGTTGAATTGGAGGTCAGCCAAAGTGTGTTTCGGATTTTTGGATGCCTAATACGTGTTTGTTATCATCAACCCACATTTGGTATTGCTGATTAAGCAAATATCTAACCATCAATGGAAGTGATGACATTATTTAAATTACGGACGCCTTTAATGTTTTGTAATGTTTTTAAAAGGCAAATCCTTTAACTGGCTTGGTTCTTACGTGACCGGGTTTATCGACGAAAAACTTGTTGGTGACCATTGGTGACCGATTGAAGCCCGACATGTTCAAAGGGTCTGCATCATGACAGCGTGCACCCATCGATAGAGTAGTCATCTGATTAGGGAGTAGATAAATTTTATAGAATTTGGCAAAACAATATCTGCTCTTAGAAGTTTTACAAAAACTTTAGAAAACCATTAGAAAATCTGGTCATGTACGATGGTACTGGTTTGTAGTGTCGACTAAATCGTCTAGAGAATACCTCACTCAGAAATGCAAGTGCACTCAGGTAAATCTCGTCGTGCGACAAACTTGAGGAAGTTCAACATTTGTTGATTGTATATACATGGAACAGAGATTCTTGCACCGAAGGGAATTCAGTGGAACGTACTGGATGTTGAATTTGATCTAAAATACTTTTGAAAGGTAAGGTAACATTTAACCGTCTATGTGGTCTAGTGGTTAAGACCACCGGCACCGGTCGCAAACCTAGATGTCCCGGGTTCGATTCCCAGCGGGGGTACATGTTTGTGTGCTCGGTTTGGTTGGTGGGAGGGCTTGTTTGTCCGCCTGGATAGCTACCACCATCTTATCTAATTAAGTCGCCATAACATTAAGGTTTGTAGCATTGTTCTGTTCCGGCAGCTAGAGATAAGATAGCCAGCGCCTCAGTAGATGATTCCGGGTAAACTGCGCTTCCACCTTCGGCCTTATCATCATTTAACATCAGCTGAGATGAAGGTCAACGGCTTAACCGTTAGCAATAAAAAAAAACATTGATCACAGTTCCTGTTTTTTGAAGTTATCCTGGACTGCCGGCCAAGAAACTGGTCTACAGAACTTTCTGTAATTCACATGTCACTCAATTAATTTCAATTTTAAAAGATCTTTATTATCATATTATTACATACCTACGTGATAAAGGTACATAATGTACATTAATAATCCTAGAAGTACCTATGCAAGAACACTGGGAAGATATTCTTTAAGCACTTACACTTGTTAAGAACTTGTAGCCAGTTATTAATATCATTATGGAAGTACACTTAAACGTTTGACGTTACAGCAAGGTTAGGTTTAGTAATGACAGTTTAGGCATTCACCACATTTTTATATTGATATTTTAAGAGAATAATGATGAACCTAATACGGTACAATTTACAACTTAAACGCACTGGTGCATCGGAGTGTTACCAGAAAGCAGCAAGAACGTAGCATGATACCTAATTCACAAGTCACTAAGACCGAAGTTAGCATTTGCAAACAATAGGGTTGTCATTTTCAAATGGATAAAAAACCCATAAACAAGACAATGTTAAGTATAAATTCAATATTCTATCGGTTTTACTAAATCTGATAAAACATAAATACAGAGTCGTAAAACTGTAACACAATCTGATATGTTTTGTATGTCCAAAGTGACATTCTGACCCTTTCTAATGGAGCAAAAGGTTAAAGATAAATAGGTCAGCTTATCCGCTATTATCTTTTATGTGATTTGATTATGTCGACTTTAAGAATGTGAGCTTCGTACAAACAACATCACAATTTCCGCAACACCAAAATCGACGCATTCGGAAATAAAAAAGTAAAGAAAACAGCCTCTAACTGTCCCACTGCTGGGCAAAGGCCTCTATAATCGAAATCAAGACATCATTACAATTGATGGGTTATGGCTTAATCACCACGCTTGCCAAATACGGGTTGGTGATCACAAACCCGGGCTATGCATCGAGAAATCCGAAACACACTTTGTCCAACCTGGGAATTGAACCCTGGACCTGTGGGTGTCGAGCCAAGCACTTCGCCACTCGGTCACAGAAAACCTTATAAAAATTTTAAAAAAAATGTTCCTACACACACACCAATTATCTAGCCCAAGAGAAGTTTCGTTATGAAACTCGTTATATGGTTACTAGACAACGGATTACATACTTATTATACATAGAAAACACCCAGACTCGAGACAATTTAGAAAAACAATAATTTCTAAATTGACCCGACCGGGGATCGAACCCGGGACCTCAAAGATGGCGTCACGATGAAAACCGGTGTACAAACCACTCGACCAAGGAGATCGTCAATCGTTATTTTCTTGTGATGATAGTATGTCTTTGATAAACACTGGCATACTTTTTGATTCAAGCAAAACTAGGCTTAAATATAGAAGGTAATAAGACTTATGTTACCTTAATGCTGTTATTTCTGACCGCCATGATGTTTCGGTTGTTTTTGATGACGACCGTATTCTTCTCTCCTAAGCTTTATTTGATTGTTTTCGTGACTTGCTAACTGTTTGGGTTATGTTTTGACGTATAAAGCTCTTTTAATCTTTCTTTTAGTAAGTTAGTAGTTTTTCTATTCGACTGAGTCGGCAAATAAACATACGGTTATGTGTTTTTGTAAGGAAGAAGTCAGCTGTCGGTCTTTTATGACCTTTTTGAAGTTACCGAGTTTAGAGGACAGACTTCAGCAGTTCCTCAAGTCGCAGTGACGGAACAGTCCTTTTTGATCTCAACAGACTTTGTTGTTCTGTCTTTCATTTTATAATGTACTAGCTGTGCTCGCGACTTCGTCCGCGTGGAATAATGACATTCGGCAGCATTTTTAATTTTTTAGGCTCTTGTTCCCGTTTTTGCAACATTTTTCACTGATGCTTCGCTCCTATTGGTCGCAACGTGATGTTATATAGCCTATAGCCTTTCTCGATAAATGGACTATCCAACACAAAAATATTTTTTCAATACGAACCAGTAGTTCCTGAGATTAGCGCGTTCAAACAAACAAACTCTTCAGCTTTATAATATTATATAGATCTACCGGCTCTGTGGTTTAGTGGTTTAGTGCACCGGTCTCAGGCCCAGGGGTTTTAGGTTCGATTCCCAGACGTGGATACTTATGTGCACTCGATTTGGTACCAACCGAACCAAGTACAAATACGTACCTTCCTAAAATTGTATATAGTTCGTAGGTATGTATGTAAGCCTGTTAGGTATCTATAGCATGGGCCTCTTTGTAATTTACCATCTGTAGGTACGTTGTTTATTGCCAAAGTTAAATTATTGTTATTATTTATTTATTGGATTACCGACATAAGAAAAACAGTATTAAGGCAGGCTTATTTTAAAGTCCGTCTTTTTTTTTGAGAGAGATTGCTGATTGCCTCAAACCGCATTTTCAGCGTCACCGGGCTTTTTGGGGGCGGCGAGGTACGTAAAGGGTACTTCAAACCGTGTTGAAACGAATCACCTTCAGCGGTTTTCTAGAGGGAACGGCATCGCACACTTAAAAGTGCGCGTCCCCGTGCCCTACTAGTTTCTCCAAAGGGTTTGGATCGGATCGGGGAGCGGAACCATCCGAGGGCGCCTCTAAAGGCACGGACCTCGGCTCGGGTACATGTCTGTACCTGGTATAGAACGCGTGTGAACCGGTTCTACGTACCCTTGTTCTACGAGTACGGTGTCTTGGGCCTAAACTAGTTGTGCATGTTTAGTGTATTCTGTAAATGTTTAGTGGCATTTAGAGGATCGGGCGGGGTTAAGTCCGCCTGGCTAGCTACCACTTTCTAACTAATTATGTCGCTATAGCATCAATGTCAGTAGCAGTGTTGCATTACATTCCGACAGATAGAGATAAGATAGCTAGTTCCTCAGAACTGTCGTGTCAAGCTAAAACGCTGTAATTTGAGTTACAGTGTTTTTGTTTGCTTTCGCTTTTATAGTGCTTGCAATAAAGTTTGCAAACACAGTGAAACCCAAATTACAGCGTTTGGGTATACTCGAGTAGTTAAGGACTTTACATCATCAGGCGAGAATAACAAAAATAAATAAAAAGTATTATCGCTTATGCGACACTGGCGGGTTCCATAGAGCGTTTTGTATGTCAAGTGTCAAAATGAACGGATTGATTAAATTATTAACAGAGGCCTGCTCAGCAGAGTTGAGTGGATTCATTAGCACAGGTGACTTGCACTGTGAAGTCGGACGTCACTCCCTAGTTGCGGTAGGGTTGTACAAAATAAAATTACATACTTTTTCTTTTATCAAAAATAACTATTGGCCTTTAAATGCCCCACTCAATGCTCAATCATTCCCACATATTGATGGTCCAAAACGTTTAAAATTCTGGCCCAATGCAAACTGGTGAGTTTAAACGATTACCATCTTACATCGACAGACGTTACGTACCTTCTAAAGCCAGAAAAAACTCAAAAGTATTTCTTTTCACTCAACAGCAGTTAAAAAGCAGCAAAAAAATTCGAAATGCCATTTAAAAACGCGCTTTAACAAAACTCTTTGTATATTTAATAAATGCAGATTTTTTTCAATTAAGTATATATTATATTCAGATCAATGTCGCTCTTGATTCAAAGCAAACCGTTCTGTACAGTTTAACGACCGTACAATAGCAGACAGTCAGCAGTTTATTCAAAAATGTATTTTTTATGTAACTACCTAATTAAAACCAGTTCACCAAACGCAATCGAGGCATCAACTTAGAAACTATCATCATCATCATCATCATCATCTCAGCCAAAAGACGTCCACTGCAGGACAAAGGCCTCCCCCAAGGATATGAGGGGTATTTGCCGTAATCGCAATATTTAATATTAATCGTAATCGTATGTTTTCTAATTCGTAATTAGAAACTATATTAATCTGTAATTAACATTCAACTGTGAACTCAAATGGAGTTTTAGTGATTTTTTTTATATTTACGGGTAAGCAAAATGCCTTGATCTCACCTGATGTTAAGTGATGATAAGGCCATTGGTGGAAGCGCACTTCACCCGGGATCCTCAACTAGTGAGGCACTGGCTATCTTAACTATACCTGCCGGAACACAACAATGCTACATACATTGATTTTATAGCGACATATTTTAGATAAGATGGTGGTAGCTAGCCAGGCGGACAAACAAGTCCTACCAACCAAAACGAGTACACAAACATGTACCCCCCGCTGGGAATCGAACCCGGGACCTCTGGGTCTAAACCGGTGGTCTTAACCACTAGAACACAGAGGCGGTTAATAAGTGATCTTATTGAACTAAAACCAACAAATATTCAAAAACTGTTGGGTAAACACTCCCAAATGGTTCCTAAAAAAGGGATAAAACAGCTTTGACAGCCCTGAATGCGAATGACCAAGCCCCGTAACACCGCCCCTTGACCAACGACCAACGAGATCCAATGCATTAGTCTAATTACATTTTAAAATTAGAACGCCCGTTTGTTTACTTTTGTTTTTGTTGAAGTCCAAATTAAATCAATGTCTTTAAGTGACATAGGTGTAATACTCGTTTAAAAATTAACAAAAAAAAAAAACCGACTCCAAAAAATTTGACTGATAAAATTGCACTAAAAAGTAAAAAATAAGCGTTAGACTTATACAGACAATAACTTTATTAAGAAAAAATATAGGTACAATTATTGTTACTTTTGGGGCCGGTGCCAGCCAACGAAGTTTTTGAAGCCGGTGCCAGTCCGCGTTTGTAGTTAAAATTTCATACATAAGATTTAATGTACTGATTATAATATAGTATGTCGTTAAATGTTTATGTTAAAGTTACCTTGGCTGGCACCGACTCCAAAAGTAACAATAATTGTACCTATATTTTTTCTTAATAAAGTTATTGTCTGTATAAGTCTAACGCTTATTTTTTACTTTTTAGTGCAATTTTATCAGTAAAATTTTTTTGGTGTCGGTTTTTTTTTTGTTAAAATTTTTGTTTATTTTTCGCTTTTTAGTGATTCGTTTCGATCTATTTATCAAAAGCGAATATGGGTAGACCTACTAAACACGCTGCTCGTATGAGACAGCGCCGTTTAAATGAGACAAGCGAAGAAAACGAGAAACACCTATCTCAAAGTAGGAAATCAAAAACTGAGTTCCGGTGCCTGTCTTCTTTTGCTTCGTCATAGTCGCTTAACTATCTTAATCGAGATATTTTATCGCCACCCGTGAAATACTTATCATTGAGGAGTTCCGATGGCAATCTATGGTCTTTTTCATCAGTTACACTTCATCAAATGATACTTTCTGAATGCAAATGCTTGACTTATTTCTGAAAATACCAAAATCGCGATAGGTATGCCTACAATATTCGAGGAGTTCCCTCAATTCCTCAAGGATCCCATCATCAGAACTGGACTAAATTAAAATGGGACCACACGGAAAGCACCAGCTTTCAAATAAAGAAAGACTCATCAAAATCGGTTCACTCAGTCGAAAGTTCTGAGGTAACAAACATAAAAAAAAAAAAAAAATACAGTCGAATTGATAACCTCTTTTTTTGAAGTCGGTTAAAAATGTAGGTACTCATGCCTAGCTGGACTATGGCTTGCAAAAATAGTACAATTAGTCCCAGTGCTGGGTTAAAGTCTTCTTCAGTGAAATAAAGTCATTGCTACGACTGATGGCTTAGCATTAGATCGATGGTAATTGGCTTCATCACCAGCTTGCCAAAGGAGGGTTCATCGTCACTACCACCATCCTTTATTAGTCCACTGTCACCTTGTTAAGATCGTCGCTCTGTCTAGTCTAAAGCCGTCCTACATACACTACGTTTATCGATTATGTGGTCTCTCAAGAACTCGTTGAGAAATGAGGGTTGATAAGTAGTCACAAACCCGGGCTATATGTCACAGTTCACCCGACTGAAATGAATGAAGACTTTAACCCAACAGTAGGCTCGGTATATATAAAGGCTAATAAATTACTAAGTAAATACATATAAAAAGGCTCTCACCAAAACAAACAGAGTTCGGTGAGCCTAATACAAAGAGTCATTAAATGCCATTTCGTGATTAAGCCGTAAAACGCGTAACGTTTCATGAGCACGGCGGCCCCAACGTGTTGTATTTTAGCGCAAATTGATCGTAAATGATTAGCCGCCATTTTTCTTTTACGCTTGCCCCTTAATTTTGATACTGCTAAGCAGCAATTATGTTAATATGGAGTAGCCTGCTAAATCTACACTTAAATTTGATTTTAATGTGGCGCTAGAGGCCCCCCCGTGACTTCGTCTGCTTAAAACTGTTTTTGATTTCTTTTTATCAAAATAACTATAATCTATCTTACAAAAGGACCTATTTCTAGGAAACACTAGCACGTGAAGAGCTCGATGTCACAGTGAGTGGTTAACGCACTTGGTCTGCGAGTGCTGAGTTTAAGCAACCTTCGCAAAGGCCGGTCATCGGATGGGTGACCAAAATTTGTCATCTCGAGCTCCTCCGTGCTTCGGAAGGCAGGTAAAGACGTTGGTCCCGGCGGCATTAGCAGTCGTTAACAACCACCAATCCGCACTGGGTCCGCGTGGTGGTTCTGGCCCGTTCTCCCTATCCATCCATAGAGAAGGCCCCAGTAGTAGGGACATAAAATGAGCTGATGAAGATGATGATGACTTACACGTACACGTAGCGTTCTATCAGAGTAAGTGATGAACATGATACCCTTGACCGATTTCGGCCACAGTAACTGCCCGCTAGTGTGCTGACATGTGACTGCAGTATCATATTTTTTAGCACCCGTGTGCACGTTGGACATGTCAAGACCCCGTTAACATAATTATAGGTAATAAATAGCTTTGGTGGTGTAGGTCTTGCTTTTAAAATGTGTTTTTTGCTATCAAGAGCAATCGTCAGAAAAAGTATCGGAGATAGAATTTATGTTTAAAAGAAACTTTTGTTCTCATACAAAATTCACTAACATGAAAATAATCATTATAAATAGTAATTAAATTGCCTTGTGAGGACACATGCATATAAACTAGATAACTGGTCAGCGTTGTGGCGTCTAGCTGCAACATTTACTGAGCTGGTTAGCCTTTTCGGCCAACACTGTTATTTTTAAGTACCTATTAATTTGTTTTCTCTATATTCATATCTATTTTTTTTCTTTTGTTTTTCATGACTGTAATTTGTGTATGATGTAGTGTAGCCGAATAAATGATTTACTTACTTACTTACTTACTAGTAAAATTTTGTTATGATTATTTAAAATATTTTAGTTTCGACATTTTTAAAGATCGTCTTTTTTCTTACAACTAATTGATTCCGAATTAAGTTTTCCTTTTTATGTAGTGTACCCGTAACCGATTAAGTAGTCGATGTTAACGGACTAGATGTTAATGATACAAATTTCATCTCTTTATCGAGAAACATACGTTTGCTACTCATATCACAGCTGACAAACGTTCAATCGAACGCATCGAACACGTTACACGAGAGTGTATGTAACATATATCTCCTGTCGCATAACATTATCGTATTGCACCACTGATTCATGTCAGAGGTCGTTTGTGAAACATAAAAGGATCTCATATCTCCGCGATATTCCCCTCCCCCCGCCCTTTTATCCGCAAACGTATCGTGCCAGTTGCGAATAAATAATATCCGTTTTTACGTGAGTATTTTTAAACGGCGCGACGTAGTCTTGGAGATAGTAGTTTAATTATTTTGCACCTATAGGTATATAGGTTATATAGGTATGAGAATGAATGGAATAACAAATGTTTTAGCCAATTTAAGAAAATAGATAAACTTCGCTTACGAACGTCATAAAGTACATGTCTTTATAATAATAATATAATCTTTATTATCCACCAAAGCATGATAACAGTTAAAATTTGTCTTGCCTCCAAAACTAAGCTAAAAGCCTGTATGTCAGGAGGTAATGATAATAAACCATTTGAGTATACAGGTACATAGTAATGTGTTATAATTTCTTGTTAACCTAACAAAAAAAATGTTGTTAGGTTAGTTATAGTTTTTTATTACAAAAAAGCGAAGTTTTAAATAGAAAAGTAGTAATGAGCTCTTACAAAAATTTCTTTAAGTAATTTTTTTTTTCTTCTAATTGCAAAATTCATAAAAGAATGTATATTAAAAATCACAGCTTCATTAACATATATGCAATTTTTCACAAAAAAAACTTTTACCAAGTAGTTTAATCAAACGAAATAAAAGTGATGACGGTCCCTGCGACTAACAAAAGCGGACGGTTTTAAATGAAAGCACTTCCGCTCCCTTTCAGAGTCAATATGTGACATTTCAGAACGGCTCCTTAATTTAATTATTGCGCTCGCTTCACTGAATTTGCAACTAATCAACGGTCATGTTACAATTAAGCGGAATAAATTTATAATAACGCCTAAGAAATTATAAGGCTTCCTTAGTAATCAAATATTCTATCAATCGAATAAGCTAATGATGTTTGAAATAATGTTGTTTTAAATGCATCGCTAGATGGCGCTGTACTGTTATAATAATAATAATGAATAAAATAATATTTTTTTCCTAATTTAAGTACCAGCAACTATTTAATTATGTTTAAAATTGTGCAATTATCCTTGTCAAATGTTATGTAAATGTTTTGTGAAATAAATACATTATTATTATTATTATAAAATAATATAAATAATAAAATATGGCAAACAAATATGCAAGGAGCTCGATGGCGCAGTTCTATGACGCGCCTGGTCTGCGAGTGCTGAGGTGAAGCAACTTTCGCAAAGGCCAGTCATCGGATGGGTGACCAGAAATATTTCAACTCGAGCTCCTCCGTGCTTCCGAAGACACGTAAACCTGTTGATCCCGGCTGCATTAGCAGTCATTAACAACCACCAACCCGCACTGGGCTCGCGTGGTGGTTTACGGCCCGTTCTCCCGAACCATCCACTGGGAAGGCTCGTGCCCCAGCTGTGGGGACACAAATTGAGCTGGTGATGATGAATGTACTAAGGGCAAATGTATACTTATATTATAAAGCTGAAGAGTTTGTTTGTTTGGTTGAACGTGCTAATCTCAGGAACTACTGGTTCGAATTGAAAAATTATTTTTGTGTTAAATAGACCATTTATTGAAAAAGGCTATACGCTATATTCCATCACGCCATAACTAATAGGAGTGGAACAGCAATGAAAAATGTTGCAAAAACGGGAAAAAAAATTTTTGAGAGCTTTCTTTGCGTGCGCTGCGTAAACGGTGAACGTTACGCAGTTACGCAAAAATCATGTATTACGAAATTGTTCCCCTTTAAAAGTTCTAAAAAAGACTCCGCGGCACCATATGTCTAGCTTTTAAGGTTGACTTACTATAACCTTTTAATAATCATCAATTAACGCGGGTGAATAAAACATAATAGTCTTAAGGAGACTGGAGCATTTGCCGTAACGTAACCTGTTTGTGCGAGCATTCGCATGGTCAGTACAGTGAGCCGATCCGCTCACCGCTCGCTCCGCCCTGCTTATCGGTCTGTCAGCAATGACATATCAAGCTCGTCGCGAAATGTATAGTCGACAATGAAATTGCTTTACCACCTTAGAGGTGAATTTTGTTTGCGTAAAATAAAACAGCAAGATCTATTTTTGTTTAAAAGACCAAGTGACAGATACGTTGTCATTATTGACAATGAGCCTTAGCGAAATTTTATTGTAATGGAAGGTTTTGTCAAAAGTGATAAAGCAATTTCATGGTCGACTATACGTAAAGATGATCGCTCTGGTCAGTTGCCACCATTAACTCAGGCTTGTTCTTACTCGGTCACTAAAGGGAACGCTCCGAACTAGTACAATCCGTTAAATGAACTAGTTCAGTATTCTAGTACTATTAGTACGTTATAGTACACTGATTTTATTAGGACATATCGGGCGAAATGGAATAAATATTTGACTTCCCTTCATACTTTGCAGGCTTAGGACTGTTATTTTGATAAATTGAACATTTTTCATTAAATATGTAAAACTAAATGACTGAATAAATTGCCTTATTAAAAATCAAATATTTTGTTGTAAATGTACATTTTTTTTTTTTAGATATTTGTATTTTTTTTTAACTTAATTTGATTTAAATTAATGTATTTTATATTCACTTGCATCTGCTACAGTTTATAATACACACTTTTCACTGTCCAGTCCATAAATTCAATCCACCAATCGCGCCAAAACTTTTTCAAAAGCAGTAATACCTAACTATGAATAAGTTTATTATCAAACTTACATAATCTTATACATTGCCGTTATAAAAACAAATAAAAACATCAAAATCAGTAAATTACCAATGTACATTATTATAAGTTTACGCAATCTAAGTTTTATATTTTATCTCGTCAAACAGAAAATTATTTTAAAACAAATCAAAGAGCGGCCGGGGATCATTTTGTCCCTGCATTGTAAGTGATTTTAGACCTTAAGCTTATTAAAATAATGTACAACTTCGCGGAATACTCGCAAACGCAAGTCGGGATTCACTAGCATTCTAGTTCGTTCAACCTCCATCACGCTCACGCATACGCGTCTCTAATACTCTCTTGCTCAGACACTCGTTCGTACATAATCGTTCTTACTCGGCTCTCGCTCGCGAGGACCCCGAATGTCGCTAAAGAATAATGTACTAAAAGACCGATTTGAGCGATCGACACAGAATAGTTCGTTCTAGTTCACATGAAGGAATTGCTTCCTAATAGTACATGAACGAGTACGACACAAGCCTAGTGCTAGTGACGTCATTCACTGCCCGTCACACCTAATTATTCTAAAATAGAGTAGACCTACATGAATTTGAATAAATATATGTGAACTTCCTAGTATTATTACATTGTTATGGTATTAGCGTGGACGATGAATTTCAATGTTTTAATTACTATGTAAATTTGTCCCTTAGACCAGTTAAGCTTTATGGATTAGTTTGAGCAAATGCAGCATGGAACGTTTTTTATATCTTCATAAAAAAAGGAATGTCCTGTTTTTTTAAAGCTAAGTACATACAAAATGTACGAGTAAAAGCTTATCTTTTAGTAATTATCATATAAAAACATTTGTTACAAGATACATTTTACTTTTTATTTTTAAGTGCTAATTGCTGCACTGAAGCTAAATTAAATATTTATAAAATACAATGGAAAAGTTAAATACCTACCCAGCCAGCCAGGAACAGGCTGGGTCGACTCCTGGCTGGGTCGGGTAGGCATTTAATTTTTCTACTGTACTTTATAAATATTTGTTACAAGATAATTCAATCATGCATCAATCTCCATATCTCCATCCATATGCCCAACACTAGCTATATATTTAGGTTTTTTTCTTTTCTTTTTTTAAGGTTTTTCTATTTTTTTTAGGTAGGTGAACAGGACTTAGCACATAATTAATAATTTTAGGTACTTATATTTAAAAAAGAGTTTCATAAAGATTCTATTTAGCGTTGCACAAATTCCTATCTGTTTAGTAGGGAACAGGGACACACACTAGTGCTTCATACCATTACCTCAAGAACACATCTAACGGTGTTTCGTTTCACACGACTCGAGGAACCCTTTAAGTTTCTCGTCACCCGGCCCCGTAAAAGCCCGGTGACGCTGAAAATTTAGTCTGAAACAATCAGCACACTCTCTTTAAAAAAAACGTTTGGACACAAGAACTGAATCATCAAACGCTGTTGGATTATTCTTTTTGTAGACATTTACAAAAATCAAAACACACAAACGATCACCTGTAGCTTGTAATTTATGGCTTGTAACTTTTCAGGGCGAAAGTTGTTCCACTCGGATAGGCAAGGCTGCTGAATCATCATTCAACAGCCTTGTCTTTATACATTGTCTATGGAAGCAGTCATTCTAGTCGCTACCGTACAAATACGATATACGACTTTACGTTTTGTAAGTATCAAGATTTACTTTCGTATGCAATATTTTCTCGCTCTATCTCTCTCTAGTGTCATCCCGTGTTCGTCCGTCTCATTGTGCAGTGGTTTATTATATTTCAACCTTAGTATATTTGTTTCTATGACTTCAACACTAGACGTTTCAATATAGCCATGTCAACCTAGTATAAATACCACTGTAATAACATGTAAAATTTCCTATAGAAAAACCCAAATTTTTTATTACAATTTTTGTTCATTCCTGCAATGTTTCGACTTCTGTGTACTATTACAACCGTCGTGAATGTAATCTTTATACTAATAACGGGGGTGTTTATTATTAATACAACTCAATCGATTGATATTTATATTGGTATTTTCAAGATAACATAGAATATAATAAAATAGATGTCGTCGTAGCCGCGGATGTGCAGGAAGTCCTCTTCTCTTGTTTTTGTACAACTACGTTCATACGCAGAACGCGACGGCTGCCAGTAGGCTCGCCCAACCAAGTAGTCTCGATCACTACAGTACCTACGTTTGACCATGAGGTTGACGACCAAGAACAACGTATCAGCTTGACCTAGGGTAATTTATCACTTTACAATTTTACTTTGTAACAAAGAACCTCAACATCACGGCCCTGTGATGGTTTTCAGTTATATTTATAATTATAATATTATAATTTTCCTGGGTTTTTGACGTTTTGATTGACGTTTTTTTCTTACTTATTAATAGGTGGATTACTTCTAAAAGTCAATACCGGTTGTTAATATTATTATACACCTTTAATAAGCATAATAATCAGACCCTTGAACGACTCCAACGTGCGAGCACTTCTGATGCGCTCATGCAAAGAATTCCATAACCGGACAGCATGCACAGAAAAAGAGTAGGAAAGGAAATTAGTAGAATGAAGAGGAGTCACAAGAGCTAGGTTATACGCAGAACGCATGGTAAGGCTTGAGGAAGTGGAACGGAAGGAGAAAGAATTTTGCAGATATGAAGACAATATACATAAATAATTTTGCAATTAACTTAATTGAGCCTCAATCTTTTTTTCTCTGTACTCTCCAAACCGTAAAACGGTTTATCGGCAGCGTTCTCGTGGACACTTAGTACGTTTTATAGAAAAATATTAACAATTACTTAATATGTAAATAATTAAAATTAACATGCAGAACTTATAGATCGATATTTTTACGACACTATTTAACTATGTGCCCCTATTTTGTCAAACTATAAACACATAGTCAAATAAGACTTGTATTTACGCTTGTATCAGAGTAGTGCGGAATATTATGTATGTCAGAGACATGGCAATCCATTTGCATCGAGCAACTGTTTCTAAATAATTTAATTGTGATGTTAAAATAACATTAAAATGACTGTGAGGAATACGTCTGCGTTTTTATTTTAAAGATCCAAGATGAATAGTGTTATCGACGAATCCCAGTTTGGTCGACCGTCCTACCTACAAACAACCTCACCGCCGACATGTATATACATAATGCTAGAAAAATCATAAATAATCTTATTGGTGAATTTTTTCCTCGTACATCGTTACCAATACAGTTCTGATGAAAGCCATATTCAAATGGTTGACCTGCCACCATTTCGCTATAAATGGTCTACGGCAGTCGTATATACCGTTGTCAAGGAATATAGAAAACTATAACAGCCCGCTAGCGACTTCGTTCGCTTGAGTGAACAACCGTAGCCCACGATGGTTTAAAGAAAATTCTAGAACCCTATCCGAAGCACCACCTACCGGGTCCAATTGTGAATCTAAACCATTCAGGGACCCTCGAACACACACAAAAAGGTTCATAAACATCGGTATAGCCGTTTTTAAGGAGCTTAGTGATACACACACAACTGCAATAAAGATTATTCTATTTTATTCTATTCTATTCACTCGTAGATAAAAAATATATTCAACTAGTGGCCCGCTCGCCACTTCGTCCGCTTCAGTGAATCTTTTTTTTATATGAACATTGTCCTGAAAATTACGAACAAAACCAAAAATAAATTAGCCATATGGTCGAGTTGTTATAGAGGGATGCTGTGACATACATGTGGCAATTGATTTTTATTGATATCATCATCATCATCAGCTCACATTTTTATATCCCCACTGCTGGGGCACGAGCCTTCCCTATGGATGAATATTGAGAACGGGCCACAAACCACCACACGGGCCCAGTGCCGATTGCTTGTTGTTAACGACTGCTAATGCAGGCGAGACCAACGGCTTTACGTACCTTTCGAAAACGGAGGAGCTCGAGATGATACATTTTTGGTCACCCATCCGATGACTGGCCTTTGCGAAAGTTGCTAAACCTCAGCACTCGCAGACCGGGCACGTCAACCAATGCGCCATCGAGCTCCTCATTATTGATATAGATAAGTTAAAACGAGTAGCAGCGTATAAAATATTACATTAGGTACAATCAAACTCTTTTAATTAGCACTATATTGTTCGCGTAACGAAATGCGTAGAGGAGGAGCGGGCATTTGAGCAATCTAAGCGGCGCGATGGTTTCGGTATCTTGTTATTTCGTCGTTTAATTTAAATATGTAAATTTTATTAGGCATAATACAGGCCGAGGACTCTTGAATTGCAAATGAATGTGACATTACGTTTTATAGGCTGGTAGCCAATTCACTGGCTCGTTTCCTTTGGGTTGACGACGAATTTTCACTTAGAAATAGGATACTAATGTCAATGTCGACATTACGGGATCACTTGTTCAGTATAATTATTGAGCGACGAGTCGAGATATAGGGCGGGTTTAATTAAAAATAAAGGTAATAGAGGTCAGCTGTTTGTTGGTTGGTGACAAGTTATTTGCAATCGTAAAAAGCTGAGTAGTTTTCCCAATCAATAGTTTCTAGATCTGTCCTTCATTCTAGGGGGCGGTTCTTGAACTGGTAACTAATTCTCACGGTATGGATTGAATTGCAAGTGCTACTTTTTTTCTTAATGAGAGTCACTGGTAATTTAATTTTAACGCAGAAAAATCTCGAAATTGTTGAAAATGCAAAAAATAATACCTTTTTTCTATCTAAAAAACACAAATGTTGTTCGCAACAAAATTTGCGTTAAAAACTTTAGATAAATATAAAAAACACAAACCTTTTTTCAGTCTTTTTTAGTTTCACAGTATTTCATCTCCAGTGAGATTTAAAAATCTAGCACCCTGGTCTTTTTTTACTAACTTGGAAAATGGTTCCACTTGCTGTTAAGCAGAAATAGAGTCCAGATGCGAAGACTCCTAGTGCAGCAAGAGTGTGCCTCGCTAGCCGTCTTGTTGTTTCTGCACATTTTCGTGCACGCCCACTGCTGGGTTCAGACTTCCCACATGTATAATATTACGGAGAGATCGGGACACAACTTCAGATAAGTCTCTTCACATGGCAAATGTACAATTCCAAAAAAGTAAGAAATCCATTTATACGGTGTGTTTGGTAATATATGTATAATCTCGAAATATAGTCATGCAAACAAGTATTAATAACACCGTGGCAACATACAAAAACATATTTATGAAGATTTACTTTTCCATACAAAAACTCAAAGGGGTATGAGTAATTTGGGGGTAATTTTATTTAACGATGTCGCTTCAAAAAAAATATTTAATGTTGAAGATCTTATCCCAATAAGCAAAAAATTATTAAACAGAGTAAGTCTATCATGGGCAGATTTTGAGCTATTTCTTATTAAAAAATATATTTTATTAAGTATGTATGTTGCTCTTGTAACATAATCTGCCCCTTTGTTCTTTTCTAACTATCTTGATTTCCTAAAAAACTGAATGAAAATGTACTGAAATTCCAATTCCACATTTACACATATAAAGGTTGACGGAAAGCAAACAAGAGTCGATATCTCAAAAACTGTAAGTAACAAACAACCTTAATATCTCTGCAATATGTTGTTTTTCAGGTATGCTTATAATTTTCCGGGGTCTTATGCTCTGTGATCTATATGCCATATTCGGAATTATACAGGTATAACCAAACACCATGTATACAGAAATGTTAAGAATCCCCTTTTTAGGTTTTAGGTTAAGTTTTTTATAATGTTTTATTGTAAATATTGTAAAAATCTAGTTTTAAGAAAGAAAATAAATATAGAGTATAATAATAATAAAATCGTTTATTTTCTCTTCACAAATGATCGTTCTTAAAGTAAAGAAACAATGTACTATAGATAATTTTTAGATTCATTTGTGAGAGACTGGTGTCTGAGCTAGGCGTAGGCCTGTGTCTCCCAATCCGCAGGTAATTTATTCCTTATTACCAGGCGATACAAGAAGAGTGTTTTAATAACCTTATTTAATAGTAATAATAACAATAATAAAGCTATTTTATTTATTAAGGTGAATACTGGTACCACTACCCTATAAACCTTGATTTCGCATTTTTTTTATATATTGTACACTTTCACGTTAAGAGGCGTATCTTCATTTGTACTGAAACCTCCGTAGACTCGTATTACTTGAGAATTAACAAAACTTTTATACTTTAAAATTTCGTCACTTATCTCGCGGGAACCCTTCCATTCCTTAAGAAAGACCCGAAGCGAAAATATTGTCGAAGGATGAGATTGCAATTTTGTTCACTTTGAAATTATTATCAACTCAATGTATCATTAAAAATAACATTAAAGAATCATTAATTTTTAGTTTAATTTATACATTTGTTCAAAGAATAATTCTGATAAAAGGTTAATCCTAAATTGTTTCAAATCAGAAATTTAATACCAAAGTGTGTTTTCAAGTTTACGAGAACATGACATAAAATAAATATCGAATACTGATATACTGAACAAAACAATGTTGTTGTGGCGGCAGACCAAGATAATATAATAAAGTACTAAGATATTTCTTACCACTTGTAACACAGCCTACACAAATCAAGTACAATACCCCCCGCTAAAACTCAAACTTGGAACCTCTAGATCTCACAGACTAAAGAGGCGGTATGCTAATCCAAATTTTCATCGTTGAATCTATAAAGAAATATATGGATTCCCACAAACTGAAACCAATAAAGGAAATACCATGTTCAACGACACGTATTACAATTGTCCCACACATGGTCCGTGTCGCGAAAGAAACGTCGGTAATACCCTGGGACATATTTGTTACTAAAGATGAAAGGGCCCGTAAAGCCTAATTCCGTCGTTTACCTACGAAAATATTTTCGCTTTCGGATAAAAAGATCTCCGCACAAATCCTTAAAAATGTGTTATTGAGAGTAAAGGTGCGTTCCCGATATGCCTCGTTCATTTGCCTCGGTTATTAACTAAAACAAAATAAACAATCATCATCATCATCACCATCATCACCACCCTATATTAGTCACTAGATTTGAAACCGCACTTGACAAATCAGTGCAGGCAAGATTGACAAGAACAGTACACGTTTAAAAAAGAACAAAAATAATGTACTGTATGCAATTTACAACTTAATTAGGAGACTAAAGGGTTCTAAACAGTGTACTTTGAACGGTTATAATAACATACTTAGTTGAATAAGCCAATATCCTTCAATTATAGAGAGATTACTTGATTTCAATGATTAAGGTCTTTGTCAAGCAGTAGGACAATAATAGGCTATAACGTTGTTAGATTTCAGCACTGCGTAAGTGATACCTCTGTTGTTGCAAACGTCCATAGGTGAGGGTAACCGGTAACCATCAGGCGGGACGTATTCCAAGATAAAAATAGGTTAAAAAGAAGTACAGTACAGGTCAGTGCAGCCGACCGGATTGCGGAAGACCTAGGTTCGAATGCTGGCTGGGTCGGGTAGGCATTGAATTTTTTCACAATATTTTATAATTGTATATTTTTTTGGTATTTCATATGTAAAGTGAATCTGCGTAGCCAATCGGTTACAATAACCGTTGGATAGATGTCGCTACTGTCAAAAAAGCAATCAAAATCAAAGTAGTGAAAAAATTCAGTGCTTACGTCAGCCTTCCCGGTAGTATAATGGTCAGTGCAGCGGCCCGGATTGCGGAAGACCCAGGTTCGATTCCTGGCTGGGTCGGGTAGGCATTAAATTGTTTCACTGTATTATATAATTATTTAATTCAGCTTTAGTGCACGAAGCACTTTTTAAAAATAAAAAAATAAGTTTTGTCCAACGGTAGCAAACCGCAATCGAGACTATAGTAGGGAGGCAATTTGGAGCGCGCAGTCACGCGTCGGTCTAACGAAAATCGTGTCGTAAAACGAACGCACGGCTCTTTAATAGAACTTGTCTTAACATAAAATATGCAGCGTCTACTATCATAAACTTGGTGTAACACTGATTTAATGGATGATAGCTATTACTTCTACTTGTTGAGTTAAGGCAAATAACAAAATTGAACACAGCGAAAAAGTTAACTTTTGCAACAATGTTGGATAGATTAAATTTCACTACTTTATTATTACAATTTTGATAAAACTGCAATACGATTAGGTATATTTAAAAAAAAAACGAGCGAGCCTTAACAGTAGTCGCAATGATGTGTAACATTTGACATTTCACCTTAGTAATAAGCAATTTGGCCATTATATTCTGAAAAAAAAGGGTCAGGTATTATTTGAAATGATTTTTCATAACAAAGAATAATTATTTTTAATAAAAAATATATTTTATTTTATTGACACTAAGAGTAGTGCAATACCGCGCACTTTTTCGTCAAATTAAATGGCGCGCGCTTGCGCGCTTCCTCGACTTCCCGTTACACACTTCCGTTTCACGAAATCACTCCCACAAATTGCAATAAAGCGAGAGGAAAGGTGTTACACATAAAAATATAAAAGAGTAGAGCATATATACTGTCCTGCTGCTGAGCAAAAGCCTCCATCATAGAAATGAAGTCATCACTACATTTGATGGGTATTGGCTAATCTCCACGATTGCCAAATGCGGGAATTCGCAACTTATCTGATTGCCGGTTAGACAATTTTTCATCAAATAAAAAATAGCTTGAATTGCAATTTGCCAAAATTTATATTTAACAAATGCGATGTATCGCAGGCTTCTGGACCCCGCTTTTCATTTATTCCTACGTTACGCTTGCCACAACAAAGAATACAAATACTGAGCTTGGGACCGCTCTCCGTATGCTAATTTATTCATGATAGACAAACTTTCCCCATTTTAAATTCATACGAGATCGAACATATTTGCTTTCACGCCTTGTGGCAAAAGTCTGTCAAGCAAGTTTATTAGATGTAGTAATTGTATATTTTTATCAGTTTTCATTTTATGCAGTTGAAGCGCTGGGCGTTCATCTCAGCTGATGATAAGTTTGATGGTGAAAGCGCTAGTCACCAGAAATCCTCAACCACAGAAGAGCTGACTATCTAACCTCTAACTGACGGAACTGAACAATGCGTAAAAAAGCTGCTATAGTGATAGACTTAGATCAGTGGTCTAACCACAAACCTGGGATTTAGGTAAAACTGAAATTACCTATATTGCTTTCTAAATCCAACGCGAACACTACACATTGAAATGAAACACAAAATAATTGACGGTAGGTATGAAATAATGTTCTAATAAAATCGAAAATATGAAATTATTTAGTTTCATATTTTCTGGATTTCCAGAAGTTCCCTTCAAAGTTTTGCATAACGATAAACATTTGTTTATCGTTATGCAAAACTTTGAAGGGTTCCATTTCTCCTGCGATTCAGAAGTCACAACCCCTAAAAATAATAACAAAACGGTCACCACTGTTACAACAACAACGGTGTTTAATATTCTCGTAACACATTAAACAGCAGACCACATGCGACCACGGACCGTGACAAAAAATTGTACCGGGTAAAAAGGAGGGGTGCATACGTAATGGAAAGATTTATATAATTTTATCGCCCTATGATTGATGATCATTTGTTATAAGATCTTTAGTTGGGAAAATGCAATTTAGTTCTTACGAGATTGGACGATTAGGACTCAGCTGATATCATATAATATTTTGACTGTCAAATTTATTAAAATATTTATAAAGCAGCTGACCGGTAAAGAAAAAGTAAGACTGAAAAAGTATGTGTGAAAGATAATATAAAAAGGAGGCATCATTGTGATGACGGATAAACGAAGAGAATGGATTGGAAAATAATATTGGGATAAGGCAGATGAATGATGATACAAATCAGCAAAATTCTAAAGTAGATAAGTACTTTCTTAGTCGCGTTATAACGACATCTAAACCAAGTTTCTTATGTTTTCAAGTTTAGATATTTTGCAGTAAGTACAGTTGCAGGCGACATGATCGTGCCCACAAAAAGCATGATAACTAATAATCCCGTTAATCAACACTCCAACATAAAGTAAGTTCACGGATCAGTTAATAACAAACAAAAAATATTGTTTAAAGTATTCCATGCCGAGAAACCCACAATAAAACCAAATTAACTTAGAACAGCTGCTAATTTTCGTCGACATACTACACAGAATTGCATTAACAAGTTAAAAAAATGTTAATTGTCGAATAACAATAAATTTCAGTGCAATTTAGACGCCATTAGGTGCGTGCATGATTTCCTAACCCTCGCATTGATTATTAATTCAAATAACATCGTGAAGGGACAAGGGAAGGGGAGAAAAACTGCTGATACCGTGCGCGGTATGGGAATGCACCAGAAATTTCAATTTTATTAGACAATTTATGTGTTTGTTTTACGTTTTGGTGGCGTGAATAGATTTTCACCCCTGTCCTCGTGTTCATCTACTTCTTATATTATTTCATTGGCGGTATATTTGATAGGAGCGTTTTCTTTATATTTTTTTAAACGAATATCCTGAATCTATTGTTTATTATTTTCATCTACATATTTATACAGACAGAAGTTGATGTCCAACATAGCTGGTAGAATTTATCAATTCAATGTGAACCGCTTAAAAGGCTATATTTATAAACTAAACACAATTATAAGGTTATCAGTATTTTTTGTACATAGCTATAATATATTTTAGTACCACCGCTGTGAAACGAATTCAGACCTCTGTTCAAACGAATTCGATTTCGACCTAAATATAGAGATACAATTGGAAAATAAACCTAGTCATCCTTCGAACAATGAAAGTAACCCCAGAACTGCACATAAGGGCCCGAATTTCTTGACGATATTGTCACAATTCGTAACTGTGGGGACACGAAAAAGGACAGGGCATTTCCTTTGGCTACTACAAAGGGCCTAACAATGGCTTTGTAATTAATCCTTACATGCAAGACTTCTTTGCGTAATGAGCTTAGGATTACGAAACCGAGGAAATGGTGTATTGATTTAAACTTGACGTATGTAGTTAGGGAACCAGATAATTAATGATATTGATTAAAAGCTGGTCTGCCATCTTTGAATTTAAGCAACTTTGCAATGATGATTTACATGGGTAACTAGAGTAACCATTTATCAGATAATACGTTGTGTTGGTCCCGGTTGTTGTCGTAAAATAGCAGTCTTTAAAACCCACCGGATATCCTGATGCGATAGATGGGTAAGGTAGCTAGTTTTTCAGAAGTCAATAAGGCTTCGCCAATCTTTAAAAACTTATCATGAGGCACAATCTTTGAAAAACTTAGTTTTCTAATTTTATTAACAGCTACTTATTCAATTCTACCGCGCTATTATTATGCTGTAACTGTAATATGGAAAAAGGCTATGTCAAAAAAGCAGAGGCTATACTCGTAGAATGTTTAGTAACCTTTGAGACTTAAGTAGTCATTTTTGTCTGTAATACATGCATTATGCATGTATGCCTAATGTAATGGTTTTAGAGACCAACAAATTAATGTATTTATTATTGATATTATTGTGCTGGTTTGGTTTTGCTAAATTTTCCCGTAGTTCATAAGAACTACGGGAAAAATCTTGACATAAGTCAAGGTTAGCAGATAATTAGCAGTCTTGAATCCCTGAAGAGTTGAAGGCTAACCGCTTTGCCGTTGGTGAAATAAACAAAAGAGAAATAGCCCCGCTTGAACGGTGTACTGTATACCGTAGAAACAAATCACGATCGCCGGTCAACGGTTTACGACTCGTTTCGGGCAGATGATGATTTAGATGCGAAGAAGCGCAGCGATAAGGGAGCCCTGTTGCCATGGCGACCGGGGGTACCGACGCCCTTGCGTCTAGTTCACGGACACTTATCGTTATCGTAATAAATTGGTCTGGAATTCGTGCGATAACTTCAAGGGGAATCGGAATAAAGGGGGAGGAGCCCCGCCAGACTATGGCGCTTTGATTCGGCCGAATATTTATGTCCCGATGTAAGTAACCACGGTTGAGATCCAAGTGTTTGTCAGAAGGCTTTTTATATTTATTCATTGAGAAATAAAATAGTATAAACAAAATCTTCTTAACTCATTTTTTTTAATTTTTATCTGATAAATATTTACTTCTTGCGAATGCGAACAGCTGTATAATAAAACTTCTTGCCTAATCTGATGTGTTCCCTGAATTATACAAAACTTGCGTTTGTCTACTTAATATTTTATCAGTACCTATGTAATATTTTATAACATGTAACATTATGACAACGAACCCTACAACAGATAACAAACATCAGAATCACATAATAATAATATGCAAATTACACGCGAGTAGATTGTGGTCCTCGTCAACTTTGAAAAACAACACTATCTCCATGTATTTGTTGTCATTGGACATCCAATATTTCGGAACTGTTACCTGCGCTATGATTAAGATAAGTCTAAACTAACTCGCGAAATGAATCTAGTTTTGTAGGAACCGCAAAATAGACAAAAGTGCCATCTGATACTATGAGCGCTGCTCAATGTCGAGTGAATAGTGACTTTAGAAACAGTAGTACGGGTGTCGAGTACTAAAAAACGATTCAGACAAACGGAGGCTAGACCGATTTGTCCGCTCATAAACTTCCACCCCCCAGTAACTTTGATATGTACCTACATCAATGATCATGGCCCATGTAACTGTGCTGAAATATCGGATACTTACTAAAGGACTTTTCTTTTTGTTTTTTTTTACTCCATCTAACCTGGGAATCGATTGTGCTATTTACTCGTCCACAATTATGTCACAATTGACTCGTCCTGACATTTGAACTATGTGAACCCCAGAATGATAGCTAATGGGAACATTGACAGAATCATGTCAATCGGATACGACTGTGGACGTTTCAAAATATTGTGTTGCATCAGTTTTCGACATAGTAACCCAGTGCTCGACACCTGTTATCATCTCTAAAAATAGTTGCTCGTGTCTAAAATTTGTTGTTCACCCCAAATTTTAATGAATAAGGGGAAACATGTCAAAAACAGGTTCCTATAAAACACTGGTGCTAATACCCTAGCACAATCATTGCTCTAATGGTAAGCTGATAACCTAACGATGAAATCGCCACTGAGAGTCTGGGTATTTTACATCTAACTATCAGGACACAAAAATGATGATACAAACATTTTATTAGAGGCGACATACTTAGAGAAATTTTGATAGCTAGTCGAGAAGTCTTAAAATAGAAGGTCTATATATTACATATCCGACCATATATTACATAAACCAACATGTAACCTCCACTGGAAAATGAAGCCAGAACCTCTGGATTTCAGACTGGTGGTAAAACGGAGCGAGACAACAAAAGTAACGTCTATAATATGCGTATGTGGCAAAGAGTTAATATGACTGGGAATGTTTTTAATTTAGAAACAAACGATAGGCTATGAATAATGAAAGAAAATGACAAAAGGGTAGAGGACAGGCTAATCCATTGAAACATTAATTGTGGATACTACAAAAACAAAACAAAACCCAAACATAAAAGTACAGTGACATTTTATCAAACAACTTATTTCTCAGAAAAGATCACAGTAGTAAAATATATCAGTAATAATTATGAAGGTACCTATGTGATTACAATTAATTATCTGTTCTTGTAACAGAGTTAATATGCAATTCGTTTTATTGCTTTAATTAAGATAATTCAAGAAATGAGTGAGCGCTACACAAACACAAAGATAAACTGTAGCGTCTCTTAAAACATTCATACGGCTCCACTATTCATTAAATAATAAATCATGATGTTAAAGCTCGTTTAAGTTGATGCATATTAAGTAGCGATCGCCTGCGTCTTTGCGTGCCTCGAGTTTGATGTATGGAGATCCTTTAGGACCTTTAAGTTAGGCTAATACGTGTAAAAGACTTTATATTCATATAAATCTTAAATTCTAGACTTTATTGCGTTAAGACGAATTTCTAAATATATTTAGACTTTTAAAATAAGTTTTCTTTGTGTTGCAAATAATCTCAATAACAACATAATTACGAGGTTAACACACTGAATAAAAATAGATATCTAAAATAACAGTCAAAAGTAGTTTTACTAAATATTTTACCGTGCATACTTATATGTGATGTGATGATGATACCTATGTGAAACCAAAATGTTATCTTGAGACTAGGGGACGATATAAAGTTGCTGATCTCTAAATTTGAACACACACAAAAGCAAAACAATATCTCCAATGGGCTGATGGGAACTTCAACGCTCGTGATCGTCACATCTCCACAGCATACAACGCATAATGTAAACACGATGTGAATGTGAAGTCCCGTCGCCCGATTTATTACCCGGCGACTGATTATGATATATCGACGTCGGCTGCTGTGTTGATCGCCACTTACCCTACCCTTATCACAGAGCATGTAATTTTGGATTCATTGCCCTCGGCTCCAACGCGACGCGGGGACCTTTATTAAATGTAAAATATTTCATATACTTCGCAAATATCTGGCACGCAGTAAGCTATTAATAATGGCTTACTTATCTCTGGAGTAGAAAATTGTTTCTGTTATCGCAATGTTCGAGCCGCCCGATGTCAAATATAGGTTGAAATATTGCTTTCTGTTAATAAAATGCTTAAAAATGGAAGCACATTCACGACGTCTGCAGAAAAACAAAAAAAAAATCTGTTAAAAACTTACCTACTTTTATTTCTTTGCAGGCCCCAATCGGACATGAGAGGATGAGCAATGGAATCACGCAGCGCGCCGCCAAGCCCCGACGAGCCCGGGGAGGCGGTGTTCGACTCTCGGTGCGGGCGCTTCCCAGCGTCTGCTCTGCAGAGGACCTTCGCGAGCTGCCGCGAGACAGGTCGCCCGCGCCCTCATCACCGCCACGCTACCTCAGAACCAGCCCGACCCGACGACCGAGTCCTAACAACAGCAGAGGTCCATGACTACCCGTCCTCAGAATCCGGCATTGCCGCTGACTGCCCACATCCCAACACCAGCAACGCTGATGATAGCCCCTCGTATGACCGCTCTGATTACGAAGGCAACTCCAGCTATAGTCTTCGACACACTCCTGACTACCACCACACGTTAGACTGTAAACATAGGCCAATTGACTATAATCGTAGTCACACGCCCGATTTTAGTCATGGCCGAGGATCTGAGTGCGACCATATGCATTCTCGATCGCAAACTTCAAGAAAACCCCATAGAAAACATAGACGAGAAGAAGATGATGGCGCACAGTCGCTTGATGAACGGTGCGCCCGTGACCTAGACGAAATCTTGCCTGCACGGTTAGCAGCTGTCAATTTATCGAGAGAGCAACCACCGCAAACGTGGAACCGAAGTAACATTGCTGCTACCATGGAGCGCTTCGAACCAGTAGACTATTCATACGCTTATTATGACCATCATTTATCAATGCCTTCGTCATCAAGAAAAGCGCACCGCCAGCGTGGCAGAGGTGGAATACCAAGGGATCGATCCGCTCGTCATAATTACGTGACCAGGTACGGAACAGAAGAAAATATTTATGAGGAAATAACTGATGGTTCGAGGACATGCCCAAAACATCGATACGTTCCTCGACAATCACTTGTTTCACTGGACAGAAGTGTTGTGGAAGAGGAAGTCCGTCGCGTAGAATCTAGGCATAAAAGAATATTGGGTGAACTCAATCTTAGCGTAGAAGCTATGTTGATGCCAGAATGTGAGTCACCTGACTCAGAGCGAGCGGAAGATAGGGACAATATAGAAGAGTTGCTTCGCGTAGGGCCTACTGATGAATTGTTATCACCTGCTAGCTGTAACCCTCCAGATTTAGATAGTGGTTTCAGTGGCAGCAGTAGTGGAGCTAGCTACGTTGGCAGTTTGCGAAGAAAACCCACTGGATCTGTGCCTCACTTGCCAGCTGTTGCATATGGAACCAGAGGAGCTGGCGTTCGTATTCTTGGCGCTGAAGAATGTAGCTTACGTTGCCCAAAGGATGCAACTTCGCCTAGAAGTTCTAGTTGTGGAGATGCCAAAAATAGCGGGTTCTGGAATAAGAAGGCATGGAGAAAAATATCTGGTTTCTCTAGCTCAAACAGCATCAACAAGGCTGGTCTCACTGGTAAGAATAATTTTATTTAATACCTATTACTAACTTATATCATTATATTAGTTTGTTGAGGCATAAGCCTTCGACGTATATTCTAAGCGTCGCTCTCACAGATACTTGGAATGAAGTATTTCCATGAATATTTTTTTATTATTTATTATTACAGTACTCAAACATTCATTACTGCCATCACACTACCAACAGAATATACTTTTCACAATCTAAAATGCACAAGTTAAAAATCTATTCTCACGTAAAAGCGTTAATGAATCCTAGCGGTATCAAGTCGTGAAAATCCTGAGAGTATCATCCCTTTTTATTTTCGCCCGCTTTCGTCCGCCCATGGGCGCCTTTCAGATGGACGCGCGCGCGCGGCTCTGTGTTTGTTATTTTCTTTTTAGTTTATCCGTTTGTTTTGTTAACGGTGCGGCGTTTTGCATTGCAGGTCTGCTCGTTAGGTACACTTTCCGGCGTAAGTCCGGCTCGCAGGGCTCTCAGGGCAAGCGGCGAGCAGAGCCCGTCAAATGCGATGCGTGCCTCTCACAACGATGTTAGCCGCTCCATGGTAAGGGTCCCACAAAACTTGGTTAACATTTGCTGGCAGAAAGTAACTTAACTAACCATTTTCACTTTAAAACGATCACTAACTCAGCCTTTCTACCAGTAATTACTTACAAGCATTATTTTTATTTTTTTCATCCAGCACGAGAACAATTGGCTATTAGCGCGTCCATAAAAATTAATACTGCCTCTTGGAGGATTTCTTGGTCCTGTTTTTTACTCTTTATACTGATTTGTTAGAAACATTATACACTTATTAGCCTCGTCTGAACACGACAAAATATGTACATCGTTAATAAGAGGAAAATCTTAACCAGTAGGGGGGGAGACGGTAACAAGAAATGCGACGCGGGCGGGTCAGAAGCGATTAATAAAGTCGATACAAAGTTCCCTCATTAAGGTATTGCTGATATTACTTTTGCAAACATTGGCTCGAGATAAGTATTGTTCCGCAAGAACCGAGACAATAGCATGCGCTACCACTTAATTAAGCCTCGATACGATATCAGCGGAAACTTTCCGATTAGTCCGCCAAGACAAACAAACGATCGTCTGTTCTATGGAACATATAGATATTCTGTAAACTTGATGTTTTAAATTAAAATGTCTTGGTTGCAGATGAAGCCTGTAGGCCAAGCAGAACTATATCAAGAACATCCACTATACCATACAGGTTAATATTCCGTATTTTACATGAGAACCTTACGTTATAATCAAGTTGAGAAACTTCATATGGCACACACAGATTACGAGAACGTAAATAATTTATAGAATCTTTATACGAGTATATACGGATTTTTTGAAAGCGTTTAGCTTATTTGAATGTTTGTTTGTTTCAGCTACTCCAACGGAAAACTGGTGGTGCCGCTGGATTCCCTAGCACAGAGCTGAGGGGTTAAGCCCCCTCGCCATCCCCGCTTCGAACTCCTCCGAGGGTCTCTTAAACACAAAAGGGCAGAGATAAACAAAAATACTTTTGATCGCGTGACATAAAACTACACGACGCTACTTTTGAAACATTCCATGATTCTAAAAGGGCCGTTTTCGACACCTCAGTGCGTCTCAAAGACGAGGGTAATGCCAGTGTACATATAGTGAGGGACAATCAAATATTTACGATACGAAACGCGGTGGTATACGGTGAAGTGATAGAAAAGCCTATTTAATTATTTGTATTGTTATGACAATCGTTTCATAGAAACGTAATAACTGCGTTGTTGTTACTTATCAAGTTTTTAGTAGGTCATAGGTACGTAAAAGGCTGACACAGTTGAATCAGATTTTGTACATGATAAATGATGCTGCCATTTTAGCTATAAATGTCCGTTTTCGATCTAATATTTTGATGTTCAATATTTACTGGTTCTGTATCAGATGTGTAAACTTTAGGTATCGCTACACATAATTTTATGATGACGTATATCTTGACTGTCGTGCTTTACGTTTGATTGACACTGCTTACGATTTTGTGAGTTTACCAATACCTAGATGCATTTAGATAAGTTATTTTGGATCTTGTTTCGTTAACTTAATGATATTGAGAAAAATAATTTCTAAAAGTGTTTATTTTATGAATTTCGAAAGAAATAAGTCACGCTTTTTATCAATCTGTACATTGTTATTATCGTTAATTCAATTGTAGGCGCTTTACGAATGGTCCAACGTCATTAATTTTAATAATGTATTTAACGAAAGTGTAAAAAAAAAGTTTTATAAATTCAAAGATGTTATTGAGGTGGCGTGATTGTTAATATTTGATAGTGATTAGGTGTATATTATGTAAATAATTTATCTATGAAAAACATGGTGCACTCTCTGTATGTTATTATTTATGTACATAAAAGTATTTAAAGTCACTTTCACATTTGCTTTAGATAGACTATTATCATTGTACTGACTTTGATATTTATAATAAAATGGAAAAGAAACAAAAAGATGAAGGGTCATGCTAAGCGACTTTGTTAAATGAGCATGGATATCCGTTATTTATTTTTTACAAAAATATTGTTTTCATTTCAAAAGTATCTTTGTTCAATTGAAATATTTATCGTAAACAATAAATTATAATATAATTAGGAGAGTGTCGCTATAAACAGAAAGAAGTCATTTCTGGATATTCATGTTCAATAAAAAACAACCTGTCCAAAAATTATGTTTAAGACATATTAATTTACCAGCTGACTGTTTTACCATAATGTGTAAATATATTGTAAAACGGATTCCAAATCGGTCAGTGAGACTTTGTTTTCGACAACCGCTCCAAACTAAGTGTTGCTTATCGATAACAGATAGTTCGTAATACGGAATATCACTATTAAAAGTGTCGATACAACTGATAGTGCTGTAAGCTGCACGCGAAAGCAATACTATCGATAGTACGATATGCGATGCGACAATATTATTACTGCCAATAGTACTGGGCTTCAATTTTGCTATTTTGACGTTTGATGCTATTGTTGGAAATTCTATATCGATATAATGGTATGCGTTTGCTTCTGACATAGCACTGCTGTCAATAGTAATGCGATTGTGTTCACAATCACAACCAGGCCACAAAATCTTGAATGTGGCCCATTTTAACAACAACAGCAGAATGGTATCCCATTGGATCTTTATATTGTCAAATAGCACACAATCGTTAGTATCGATAATACTACTATCGACAGTCTCTCGATTTTGTTGGTTTGTCGTAAAGTATCGATAGGCTATCGATAGGTTTAGACTGTTCCGCGGCGACACTACTCGACTGATGTAGGACATGTGAGTAATCTCAATATTTCTTTAACTGTCTGTAATTTAGTGATCGTGTTCAAGTCAAAAGAGATATTAATAAATCGTGGAAAAATTGTTGTTGTGTTTTTTTTCATATAATTACACCCTCAATTATGATTTTTGAAATTTTGATAAATAAAGATAAATGAAGATAAACCCGATCTTAGAGTGAATTAGTTCTCTCCATTCGACGCCAAATTGTAACTATTTTTTGTTATTTGTATGAACATTGTTCATATTTGTTTTGTTGCAAAAAAATATTATCTATCATATTAATATTATAAAAAGGAAAACTTTGTATTTTTGTATGTTTACAACGAGTAAACTCAAAAAGTACTGGACCGAGTTAAAACAATTCTTTCACCATTAGAATGCTACATTGGTGCTGAGTAACATAGGCTATATTGAAAATAAATTTCCACCCGTGCGAAGCCGGGACGGGCCGCTAGTTTATCTATAAAGTGGACTGTAAGCTTTGCCAAAGTAACATTAAGAAAACGATAGAGAAGTTCGAAAATAATAAAATGTATAGGATTGACATAAGCCGCGCTAAATCACGTGGTCAATTTTAAGTGGAATGTATGGGACATTTTATACTTTTCGAACTTCGCTATCGTCAGTTAAAACAAGCTATATGGGAGCGCAGAAAATTTTGAATACTGATCTCCAAACCCCTCCCTATGTGGTGCCGGAAATAAAGAATTGCACCACCCCATCTCTTCCCGTGGGTGTCGTAAAAGCCGACTAAGGGACCATTCCAGAGGATGGGCAGCAGCATCTCTCTGAGGTTACCCTCAACCTACTGCGATCGCCAACCCGCCTGCCAAGCGTGGCGATTACGGCAAATACCCCTCATATCCTTGGGGGAGGCCTTTGTCCAGCAATGGACTTCTTTGGCTGAGATGATGATGATGATGATATCTATAAATCATTGAATATAGGTAGAGGTGAGGCGAGGAGCTCGATGGCGCAGTGGTTAACGCGCCCGGTCTGCGAGTGCTGAGGTTATGCAACTTTCGCAAAGACTGGTCATCGGATGGGTGACCAAAAATGTATCATCTCGAGCTCCTCCGTGCTTCGGAAGGCACGTAAAGCCGCTGGTCCCGGCTGCATTAGCAGTCGTTGACAACCACCAATCCGCACTGGGCCCGCGTGGTGGTTTATGGCCCGTTCTCCTTATCCATCCTTGGGAAAAGCTCGTTACCCTTTTTTAGGAAAAGTGAAAGGATGGGGTTGCATAAAAGATCCCGATGGGTGGAAGTGCTACTGGAGAGGGAAACCTCAGCAGCCCTTTTCGCGTGTAGTATTGTTTATGAGGGAATGCCTAAGCCCAGCAGTTTACTAATAAACGAATCAAATCCTATCCGATAATTGATTTAAAGAAACTAACTCGTCGTCAATCTATATATCCCACAGCTGATCTTGTCTCACATACAAAAAGCTCATGGGAAGATAAATCCATAGCCCACAACGCTGGCCCAATGTGGGATTGTGGGTTTTAATAACTACTAGGTATCTTACAAGAAACAGTACTAACAGCAACCAACTTAGCCCAACAGGGTGTTATAATAACACCTCTAACGTATTATATTTTTTGTGAATAAAATATTTAGATTTTTTGATTTCTGATTTGATTATATAGATGTACCCTAATTCGATACCTTCAGAGTATACCACAACACACAAACGCCTGGTCGGGCTAAATGATCGTTAAGCATGGACGAATTCAAAACACTATTAATTGTTGACCCACCCGGTTACCAGGCAAGACAGTCGTTGCTTTACTATGAAGATCGCAACCCGAACGTTTTTCATACACAGAGCTAAGTACCTCGACCTAATTAAACCCTTTCTTCGTCCAATACCCCATGGTGAGACTTCCTCTGTGAGAATATCTAAATGGTACCTACTGCAGATTTTTATACGTCCGAAAGCTTTCACCTCATGCTGCGAACAATTACCCTAAAGCTCACCACAATACATCATGGATGGGTATAAAATTTCGCTCGGGCCTTACAGAAATTGGGTCTTTTGTACCTCTCAAAGGGGTTAATTGTTTAATTGCCAATAAAAAATAAAAAACAGCATTCTCTGTTGAGAGAGTGCCCTTGGTGTGTACAGCTGCCGTTGTTGTGTAAAGGATTTGTCTGCGCTACGTACGCGACGTTTTTGTTTTTATTCGCGTCCACAATTCGTTTGTGTACGATCGATTTTGGGATAACAGTAAAATTTTAATTTGGAAAATAAACTATTTACCAGATTCTAAATTGTTATCAACATACTTAATTTGCGTAGAATTTCAATAAATTAATACGTGAAGCAAAAACTTAGTACCCCATTTTTTACGAAAATTTCGCGGACGGAGGAGTATGAAATTTCGCACACTTATAGTTTACTAGCTGTGCTCGCGACTTCGTCCGCGTGGAATAGTGACTTTCGGCAGCATTTTTAATTTTTTAGGCTCTTTTCCCGTTTTTGCAACATTTTTCACTGATGCTTCGCTCCTATTGGTCGCAGCGTGATGTTATATAGCCTAAAGCCTTCCTCGATAAATGGACTATCCAACACAAAAAGAATTATTCAATTCGAACCAGTAGTTCCTGAGATTAGCGCGTTCAAACAAACAAACAAACAAACAAACAAACAAACAAACAAACAAACTCTTCAGCTTTATAATATTAGTATAGATATAGGTTATCCGAATGTTAACATTTTTTTTTAAATTATGCATAAAAATACATTAAATCAATAAAACAAACATTACACACACTACCATGTATTTGATACACACGGATATGTATTTGACACACACGTACCTATATAAACTTTTTTCAAAAGTTTCAAAAATGGAAGAGAAGCGGCCGAAATCTGTCTGTCTGTCTGACCGAACGCTTTGCCACTCGGCCACTAAAACCATTTAAATGGTGAGTTCTAGTTCTTTTTACCGTTACGTTAAATTAGTTTGTATTTTATGGAATATATATACGTCTATTTACTTGATTTAGAAGTAAAATATGCGTTATTTAGTACCGACATTTAAAAAATCTAGGGCTGGTGGACTGGCCCATAAATAGGCTTGTTTTAGTATCCGGCCTACCCTGGCCGGGCACTGGGTTTGAGGGTTGAGCTGATTTATTTTATTTCATCTAGTGAGTATGCCATATAGTGGACTTTGAAATTTCAAACAAACTCTCAATTCAATTCAATTTCTTGAAAGATGGCTCTCGTCTCGCTACGATTTAGCCAAGATTTAGGGCAGGGCAGTTTTATTGTCTACTGCGCATGGGACATAGAGAAATATAAGTTTTCTAAAATTTTCTAAGATATATGTATTGGCAGGCGATGACAGCCGCAGCAATGAATTACAAAAAATTGACAGATGACATTGTTTTGCTTTTTGTCTCTGTGTGTGTTTTTATGTCAGGCCAAGGCATCTCTGTCTTTCAGCCGACCTATATGTTAGGCTTTATAAATTTTTTGTAGCGTGCGATCTTTGTTTTAGATTTTTATTCTTATTGTATTGTTTTATACGTTAATGTTTGTAATGTTGTGTTTGAACGGTTTTTTATTTATGTTTATTGTTTTGTGTTTTTGTTTCGTGTCGTCTCGTCGACTTCCTAGGTCCCGCCAGAATACCAGCGCTGCAGCGGCTATTGTCGTTGTAGCCTATGCTGAGGCTGGGGCCTAGTTGGCCACACTAAATGTAATTTACCTAGGTACCTATTTTTAAACTTTTTTATTTTTTATTTTATTATTATGTCATGTACAATCTGTTTGTGGTCAATAAAAAGTTATTCTATTCTATTCTATTCTAGACCACAGAGGCGATTATACATGATAAATCTAATAATTAATGGACATGGAAATTGATATTCGGTTGCATTCCGATATGCGATGAGCACATTAACAAAATAGAAGCACTGTACCTACATTCTTCACTAATTCTCATGACGTGCTTCCCCCTCTTTCCACAACAACAAAGAAGCCTAAAAAAAGTAATATATATACCATAGAAGGCCTGATTTGGATTTATTAGACACTCGCGTCTCACAAAGTCACAAAGGGGATGCCTCGATTGGATTCGACCTTTATTAATCTGTTATTCGTTCACAGTGTTTGTGTCCCAAATTAATATCAATATAGCGGGTCCAGATTGAGCATTCCAGGCACTAAAGGCCGCGTACAACAGATGTTGTTTCCAGTTATTGCGGTTAAATGAAATACTGTTGTTAGTACCAATGACAATTTGTCGTGTTGATTGTGCGAGATTTGATATTTTGTTGAGTTAGGTGAATTATGGATTTGTTACGGAGTAAATACTTTTTTGTGTAGTATTGATTAATTTCGGCGAGCTGGAAAGAGCCACGATAGCATAGATACACGATAGTATAATACTAATACACACATTCCCACATTTTTATACATACATGCACAGTGCACACTCCTACACAACCTCTCACATCCACATTCACCCCTCATACACAATATATCCCACAGGCACATACCATACTTAACAAACTACACAACACATCCTTACACATACTAACACACACGTCAGTATAAATGAGAATAATAAGTAGGTATAATTTAAAAGTTAGTAATAAGTAATTTAGTCAATATAAGACCCTATTGGTATATTAACTTTTTATTAATATAATACACACTTAGTTATCAGAGCGTTGCCTTCTGAAACAGGCGATTATAATAAGCCTAAAAGGAGGCTCCGTTAACAACATAATTTATGTGTCTTTATAAAGAAATAAAGAATTTTGTTTCTTTTTAATTTGAATAGTTGGTAGTGCACCTGGCCCGGCATGTCATGGGGTGCGGGTTCGAATCCCGCTCGTGGTTTTTTTTTCAACACTCTTTTTTCAAATTGTGATTTTTTCGCAACAACATTCGCTTAAAATTATACACCGAGACATTTTAGTGGTTGTTTTCCCGCAGGTGGGTAGATTGGACCATAAAACTGAACAACTTTCCCAAAGAAACATAATTATGTCAAAAAACGAGATAATTTTTTCACTTTTATATACAAAGCCTCTATTGACCGAGCATGGTAGTAGCTGAAATTGTTGATGCTTTACAATGTTTTTTCATATTTTGCTATTCGAAATTTAAATGTATATGTAAGACCACTTTCGAGGTGCATTTTTGTTCCGGTTTCTTTATCTAGTACAGTCGGCGGCAAATCAACCTACCCAAATCTGTCAAATTTCTCCAATGAATATTGATCCTTAAAACTAAACAATAAAGTTCAAAATTGATTGTAGAAATTGACAGTTTTGGGTAGGTTGATCTGCCGCCGTGTTTACATTATTCGAAGCTCAGATCTTGAAACATGCATAGCTGATTCAACAATGAACCGCAATGGACAAAGCTAACCCAGTGACGTATACTGACGACTGACATTGTGAAAATAGCCGTGACCAAATTTGTTTTGGCTGTCTGTAAAAGCCCAGAGGAGTTGAAAATAATAATATCTATTTCGGTGAGCCATCCAGGGACGAGTCGTTCTGTATGTGTCTTTCGTGATCAATACATGAATGTGGTAGGCAGTTTAGAGCTCCATGTGACTATTAGTGTTTTGGTGGAGAGATTGAAGTCTAACATTACCAAATGGAGGAGCTTGATTTTTTTTATTAGAAGGAGGCATACGAGCATGACGTCACCTGATGAGAAGCAATTACCGCCGCCCACGGACACCCGCAAAACCAGAGGAATCGCAGATGCTTTGCCGGCCTTTAAGGAAGGAATAGGCTTGTTTCTTAAAGATCCCTAAGTCGTAATGGTCCGGAAATACCGCCGCTGAGAGCTGGTTTCACAGCACTCTAGTTCGTGGTAAAAAATTACGTGAGAAACGCACGGTAGTAGACCACCATTCATCAAAATGGTGTGGATGGAAAGACAGTCAATTGCGTGTAGTGCGGTGAAGGAAATCAGCGGCAGGGATCAAACCGAACAATTCCTCAGAGCACTCTCCATGATAAAGACGATAAAATATACAGAGAGACGCGACGTCTCTCCGAAGGGCCAGTGGAATGAGCCGACCAGAGGTTACCACGTCGTCGTCGATAACTCGAGCAGAATCTCTGCGTTGAATGCTGTCAAATGGGATGAGTTGGTACTGGTTCGCTCCAGCCCAAAGATGGGAACAGTATTCCATATGAGGCCTGATCTGTGCTTTGTAAAGTTTTATGCGATGGGTCGGCGTGAAATACTGTCCCGCTCTATTGAGCACACCCAGCTTTTTCGAAGCTAATATCTAGCTTTACCTTCCAAATGACCGCAAATTAATGGCGCAGAGAAGCTCAATGGCATAGTGGTTAACTCGCCCGATCGACGGTTGCTAATGTTATGTTAACTTTCGCAAAGGCCGGTCATCAGATGGGTGACAAAGCTCATTTTTATGTCCCCCCTTCTGGGGCACAAACCTTTCCTATGGATGGATAGGAAGAACGGGCCATAAACCACCATGCGGGCCTAGTGCGGATTGGTGGTTGTCAGCGACTGGTAATGCAAACGAAACCAACGGCTTTACTTTTATTGCAAAGCACGGAGGAGCTCAAGATGATTTTTGATCACCCATCACATGACCCACCTTTGCGAAAGTAGCTTAACCTCTGCAACCGCACACGGGGCGCGTTAACCACAGCGACATCGAGCGAAAAATATTTAACAATGAATAATAATTCCTCCCAGAAGTATGAAAACACTAAAATGAATATTTAAGACGGCAGCACATAAATGGGTTTGAAACAACAAGCACCGGTTGCCTTTTGTTTTTGTTGGAAGCTCCCTGATTTCCATCGCGGTGTAAGTTTCATGTTAAACTAACAGTAACTAACGGGAATCTAAGCGTGGCTGCTGACTTTAACTTAAAATATCACTTGAGCGTAGTAGCTAACATAAGGAATGACGTCATCACAGCAATATATAGGGTGTTTAGGTGCATGGGCCGATATATTTTTTTGGGTGATCGTGATCGGGTTTTGTTAGGTCTCACCCATTGGCACAATATCCTAAGTGTCTCGACACTTAGCGACACAAGCGCATTATCCATTTTATTGACACCAACACCGATGCTATAATAATTCATCAAGAAGATGTGTATATATTAGGTACATTTCACACAAATATAACCAACCATTCGGAAAACCAGGAAAGTTTTTATTTATTATTATGTGTAAATAAGTATTATCCTCGTCTTTCAATGGCGATACCCGACAAGGTCTTACTTATGCGTCCGCTTATGCGCGTATCCCACGATGGCCCCTATTGCAGCGCCACCTACCGGGTCCAATTGTGAATCTAAGCCATTCTCGAATCCACTTGAAAACACCTAGAAAATTTCATCCCAATCGGTCGTTTCAGGTTTTGGTTATCAGCCGTTTAGAAGAAGTTCAATAACATACACACGCACAGAAGATCTATATATTAATACGTGAAGCAAAAACTTTGTAGCGCTTTTTAGGAAAATTGCGCAGACGGAGAAGTATGAATTTTCGCACACTTAAAGTTTATATAGTGAAGGAGTACAGAATGTTAATATATTTTTTTAAAAAATTCATAAAAATAAATTAAATTAATAAAACAAACATTACACACACTTTCATGTATTTGCATTACACACATGCATAAATGTATTTGACATACACGCATATATACTCTTTTCAAATTTTTTAAAAATGGAAGAGGAGCGGCCGAAATCTTTCAATGCCAATCCAAACTCCCTTTCTATCTTTTTAAATTTTTCATTGCTTAGGATACAATCCGTGCAGCCTTAATAAAATTACGGTCGAGTTTCGACCACTGGGCGACCACTAGTTTATATAAAGATACAAAAAAATGTAATTTAAATAATATGTATATAAGCTTGGATGCAGTACGCATGCACCGCCCTCCCGCCCGCAAAAAGTATGCACATGCAGGAGAAACAATGCGTGCAAGCGAAAATGCACACCAACAAATCATCGAGAGCTGCGCATCAGTCGGTGCGCAGCTCTCGACCAGTCAACAGCTCCTGAGGATGCCCCGTGGAGGGGCGAAACACGTGTCGGGTATCGGTGTTGGTGTGCATTTTCGCTTGCACGCATTGTTTCTCCTGCATGTGCATACTTTTTGCGGGCGGGAGGGCGGTGCGGTACTGCATCCAAGCTGTATAAACGAGTGAGTTAGCTGAATTAACACTACATATTATTTAAATTACATTTTTTTGTACTATGGATTTCCGCAAAATAACGCCTGATTCCATTAATTATATAAAGATGTAAATGTTGGTATACTTAGTTGCAATAAATATACTTACCTTAAAAGGTATAACAATACCTTTTATGCTCAGCGAAATCATGCTTATTACGTGGTGGAAATCGTTAAGCACCTTTCTACCATTCAGTCATATTAACCAGCGTTACCACAAGCTAAGTTGGCCGCTAAACTCGATGGGCATTAACGTAACAAAGCTACCCCAATAGCTTTTGTGTTCACAGAAATAATGAACGACTCTCATGTTCGTAATAATTGCTGTGTTAGTTGTTAACCTTGGTACGACCTCTAAATTAGTTTTTAACATGAACACAGGGAAAGTTATTAACACTTATAAATCATGTTTTTGTTTCGACGTGCTTTAAAACACTTTTGTGTTAGCTAAACTTAGTTTATTGTTGCTATTAGGTCCTTACCTATGAAATTGGCGTTTTTTATGAAGATTTTTTATAAAATTTTATTTTTCATACTAAAGTTTTTTTAATTTTCTTAGCATCCATTTATTTTAACACTATAAAAATTGTAGAGTAGTGTGTTTGTTTCACTAGCTAAATATAGCAGATATTGAAAAGAAACAAGATCAAGTCCTTTCAAAGCTACAATGAAACAAAAGGACAACTCCGCGGACAAAAAAGTTAGTCAATTCAAAAAAAAATTGGGCGATAAAGACATAAAATTAATAATCATTGTTATTACTGAAGCCTAAGTAACAAAGTCCTGATTAAAGGTGTATAATAATATTAACAACCTGTATTGACTTTTAGAAGCAATATGTACACCTATTAATAAGTGAAATATGTGTACCTATTAGTAAGAAAAAAACGTCAATTTCATAGGTAAGGACCCAATATTTATATGATGTGAGGAGGAGCTCGATGGTGCAGTGGTTAACTCGCCTGCGAGTGCTGAAGTTAAGCAACTTTCCCCAAGGCCGGCTAGCGGATGGGTGACCAAAAATGCATCATCTCGAACTTTTCCGTGCTTCGGAATGCACGTAAACCCGTTGGTCCCGGCTGCATTTGCAGTTGTTAACCACCACCAATTCGCACTGGGCCCGAATGATGGTTTATGGCCCGTTCTTCCTATCCATCCATAGGAAAGACACTTGCCCCAGCAGAGAGGACATAAAACTGAGTGGACAATGATGAGGATAGTCCACCATTAAGCTTATTTGTGACTTCAATAGCAATTTTAAAAGCTTGTTGGAAAGTTAGAAATGTTTTTCATTAATTTAGCTAACCCTCAGATTTTTTTTTAATAGGTGTGTATACAACCTCTTTTAAGGAGAGCGGCTACTGCAGTCTGCTGACAACACGTAAATAAGCAATGGCGCGGATTCATCTTTTGACTTTGTAGTCAATTGAAGTAGTTATTATCTTAGAAGTCATGAGTAAATTTTTTTTATACGTAGCACGGCAAATGACTCCATTTCACCTGATGTTAAGTGAATATGGAGTCCAGATGCGACGACAACTGGTGCAGCGTGAAAACAACGCAGCATCAGTTACCCTCACTCTGGCGGCCCACAAGGTGCCTCTTCACGCCTCGTTTGAAGGACCCCATAAACATGAAAACGTGCGCTGGCCAACTATTCCATGTTTTGAAGGTGCGACAAATAAACAAGTCACCAAATTTCTTAGTGCGCGATGGAATATTTGAGACAGTGAAGCGGTGCCTCCGGAGAGCAGCACGTGTACTCCTATGGAGGAAGGGAGAAGGTGGGATGAGATCAAAGAGCTCTTCAGAGCACTCAATATTTTCAAAACTAATTTGATTTTTAATATTTTTTTAAAACTGTTTTCGGTTTCTGCACACAAACTGGATCACCTGGAAATAAAGAAAGAAAGAAAACCTCCCCCTTTTTCTTCCATCTCTTTCGATCTTCAACCGTCCGGCCCGGCAGAAGCGAATATAGAACGTCGCACTAACACTTCAAAACAAAAAACAAATAAAACCTGAAGAGGTTTAACCTGAACTAGACCTTAAACAGATTAGAAATAAATTAACATTCGAATGTAACCTAATGACTGCTATTTCGGTGCTTTAGAAATTGTCTCAATTACTGGCTGAACAGCCGAACCCCCGTAATTGTTCAGTCTTGTTCCAAAACCGCCAACTGTGAGAGTGCTCTCGCAGACCGCATTCTAACTTGTTGAGCGCTGCGCTAATTCTATTCGTTGTTATTTTAAGTTCGCTCTGAATCTGTATGTTATAGGTCTGAGTGCCAAGTGCGAGCAATATTTATTTCTTTATTTAATAAGCTATATTCAACATTCGACCACATCAACGAAAACGAGAATTGCAACTCACTTGGTTTTGCACTAGGAGGCGCTCGCTGCTTCGTTGCCATAGGTATAATTTAAAAAAACATTCAGGCCCTGTTGGGTGTGCTTCGTGGAATACTTTAGGTGTGCTTCGTCTGGGTGTGCTTCGTTTGGGTGTGCTTCGTAGAATACCTCGTCAGAATAATAGAGCATTTTGTGTCATTCTGAACATCCACGAATGACGAAGCTTCTGCTGAGATAGGGCCCATTAAAATCACACTTATTGTTTGTTTTTTTTTTCATTAAGTAGTAACTACTCTTTTTGTTTAACCTTATTTTTTTCTTGTGTTTATACTGTCTGCCTGTCTTTTTTGTATTTATGTGTGTTGTTAAAAAATGTTATTCTATCTTATTCTATTCTATTCAGTTTCTTTTTATCATTAACGTGATCTTTCAATTATAAAACACTTTGTATGAGGTGATTGTCTAGTGCAAGTGAGCTCGAGACAGCACTAGTACTAAGTAGGTCTTATGGCGAAATTTCGTCGGGTAGCTGCACCTTGTAATGGAAGCAAGCCACTTTGCACTGTGATAGTAGGGATCAAAATAAGCGATTCACCTGCAGCAGTGAAAGTTTCATCCCTTAAGAACAGAGATGGCGCCACTTCCTTCAAAAATAATTAAAAATGTCTAAAGTCTGAGCGAATGGTCGTATTTTGATGATTAAGGTGTCAATCGAAAGAAAAATATTAATTTGTTATAAAAACAATAATTAGGTGGCGGAAAATAATTATGAATACAAAAATAGCCCTCACTTTTGAAAAAGATATTTCTTTTTTCAGTATTTCTGTAATTGTGTAAATAAAATTTATGAAAGTGGTACATTTTGATTTATTTATTATGTTACGCAATTAATTACGCGTTTAATAGAAAAAAACCGCATATCAATATCTTCTATAGTTCCTAAGTTATTGAACAATACACTACACTGTGTTGGTGCGATGCTGCCGCCAAACGTGCAATTTCGATGTAATTTCGAGGTGGTTTACCGCCCCGATTTTTATGAATTAAGTGTCAAATGAAAGATAATTACATATCCTTGGGGTATTTTTGTTAATTCATATTGTTGCCAATTATATACAGTATTTGTTAAGGAAAACTGCATGTCAATATCTTTAATAATTATGGTGATATAAAATTGAGGAGCTCGATGGCGCAGTGGTTAACGCGCCCGGTCTGCGAGTGCTGAGGTTAAGCAGCTTTTGCAAAGGCCGGTCATCGGATGGGTGACCAAAAATGTATCATCTCGAGCTCCTCCGTGCTTCGGAAGGCACGTAAAGCCGTTGGCTCCGGCTGCATTAGCAGTCGTTAACAACCACCAACCCGCATTGGGCCCGCGTGGTGGTTTATGGCTCGCTCTCCCTATCCATTCCATAGGGAAGGCTCGTGCCTCAGCAGTGGGGACATAAAATGAGCTGATGATGATGATGATGAAAATTATTAATGAGGGCAGTAATTTCTCGGGCGCACCGATTTCAATTATATAGGTATTAAACGACGCTTTTTGTTATTTTAAGAAATATGTATTCAAAAAATATGTTTAATAAAGCATGTAAAAGTTTCTTTTTGTGAGATTTAATTAAAAATATCAATATACTTAAATACAGTGCGAATACAATAATTTCAATTTAAAAGTAAACATAATTTTTCCAATATAAAAGCTGTTAAATGATTGATTGCTACCAAAACGATAACAACAACAAAGAATCTTTAAAAAAAAAGCTTTCGATTTTTATAATAAGTAATATGAAAGTCGCATTTCTTCAGCCACAGCATGAATACGCAATCTTGTCGAACATAATAGAAAAGTTTTTAGTTCAAAAGAGGGAGCCGTCGTGTAGCGCGCCCTAATGCAGTCACGTAATGGCGGCCCTAATGAAAATTGTTTCGTGACGACTGAATTCTGGGCTGCCGTGTGTAGGTACGACGAACTGACGTTATTAGAAGTTTAATTATAAATAATATCTAATAAACCGTATGGTAAATATATCTTTGGAGAAAGCGATGATTTTAAGCAGGTCAACTAAATTCAACTCCAAAATGTTATAACAATCGGAAGGTTCAATTCTCATGTCTTCAGGTAGGTAGTCCGGATTTGTGATATCATCATCATCTCAGCCAAAGACGTCCACTGCTGGACAAAGGCCTCCCCCAAGGATATGAGGGGTATTTGCCGTAATCGCCACGCTTGGCAGGCGGGTTGGCGATCGCAGTAGGTTGAGGGTAACCTCAGAGAGATGCTGCTGCCCATCCTCTGGAATGGTGATATGGTAATGGTGATATTTGTGATATGGTGAATGAAATTAAATGAAATAATAATTTATTGGCACACTGTTACATCTTTTGCATTTGATACAATATAATATTTCACTAGTTATTTACTTATTTACTTATTTATTGCACATGTAGCTACAAATATTAGACTTTGTAATGTAACAATATGTATGACAAAGGCTACCGGCTCAGCTTAATGCGACATAAGCATAATGCCTATGTAGCGCTGGTTTTCGGCCAGTACTTACCGTTTGCTTTCAAAGTTTTCCATAAAGGGTACATGCAATTAAAAAGAAGAAAACCTGCTTTAGCAATTCACAGAAAGAAAATAAATAATACATAGTGCATCAGCATGAGCACATTTACTTGACTAGCTCGAATAAATGCTAAATGCCATATCTTCATGTCTTGTCAAATGTGGCTCGCATTTGACAAGCGTTGTGATTAAACCAATACCCATAAATTGTGGCTATAGGTAGATTTCAATACCTATTTATCTATACTAGTGGTCGCCCAGTGGTCGAAATTCGACGGTAATTTTATTAAGGCTGCACGGATTGTATCCTAAGCAATAAAAAATTAAAAAAGATAGAATGTGAGTTTGGATTGGCATTGACAGAATTAGGCTGCTCCTCAGCTCAATTTTTGAAATTTTTAAAAGAGTATTTAAGCGTGTGTGTCAAATGCATATGCGTATGTGTCAAATACATTTTTTATTTTTTTTTATTGTGGCACGCCATAATGGCTTCACCCTGCCTGATGAAAAGCAGCCAGTGAAGCCCAAGAAGTGAAAGCGTTCATCACAGCGCTACCACGCTATGCCGAACGCTCACACTATGGCGGCCTGCATAACTGCTTTTTCACGCCCCGCTTAAATAACCCGGGAGAGAAAGAGGAGGGAAACACGTGTGCGGGAAGCGCATTCCACATACGGGCAGTTCGGCAAAGGAACGATTGTCCAAACTTTTTAGTACGTGTCTTGATGGTCAGCACGGTATGAGGGTGGCTTCTCAGACCTGCACGCGTCGATCTGGAAAGGAATGGAGAGGGAGGAATGAGGTTAAAGAGCTCCTCAGAGCATTCACCGTGGTAAAGGCGGTAGAAAGCACTAAGGGAAGCAATGTCCCTACGTAGCTGTAACGGCTCCATACTGGTTGTAACGTCATCGTTACCGATAATACGGACAGCACGTCTCTGCAACCTGTCAAGAGCTTCGAGCAAGTACTTGGCGGATCCGTCCCAAAGATGAGAGCAATACTCCACGCAGGAGCGCACCTGAGTCTTATACAAAAGACAACGTTGCTCAGGCGTGAAGAACCGCTTCACTTTGTTCAGGATTCCGAGTTTACGTGAGGCTGTGGTTATGATGCTCTCAATATAGCTCTTCGGGTTGAGGTCACTGTGTATGTCCATACCTAAGAGACTGAGACCAGTCTGGATGGGTAATAGGTTGCTCTGGAAGGAGGGTTGGGGGAGAAATGCGGACTTTTTGGCAGTGACAGCGCAGACCTGTGTCTTTTTGGCATTGAACTGGATGAGGTAATCAGAGCCCCATTTATAAATGCGGTCTAATTCCTCGTCCAGCTCAATGACAATTTTACGTCTTGACTCCACTATATCGGCTTGCTTTGCCGCAGGGTGACCCAAATAACGCCGATGAACTGTACTGTCGTCTGCATAGCAATGAATGTTACCCAAGGATAACATGTCATTGATATGCAGAAGGAACAGCGTGGGCGATATTATAGAACCCTGCGGCACTCCGGCGTTCACCTGCAGAAACTGTGAGGCACTGCTTTCGCAGAGTACGCGAATGCTGCGCTCATGCAGGAACCCGGCGACCCAATCGCATAGGCGAGGTGGCAAGCCGTATGCCGAAAGCTTGCAGAGAAGCGAACGATGCCAAACTCGATCGAAAGCCTTGGAGATGTCCAGGCTAACAGCCAGTGCTTCTCCGTGCTTGTCCATTGCTTCACCCCACAGGTGTGTTATGAACGCTAGGAGATCGCCCGTTGATCGTTTCGGTCTGAACCCGTATTGTCGATCATGAATCAGGGAATGATCTTCTAGGTAGCGAATGAGTTGCCTGTTTATGATTCGCTCAAAAACTTTACAAAGGACAGAGGTGACAGCAATAGGTCGATAGTTGGCTGGGTCGGACCTATCCCCTTTTTTGGGGACCGGCTGGATGTTCGCTTTTCTCCAAGCTTCCGGCACAATCCCAGTAGAGTACGAGAGGTGGTATAGGCGTGTCAATACTGGAGACAACTCGGGAGCACATTTTTTTAGAACGACTGCCGGTATACCGTCAGGACCGCTAGCCTTCCGCACATCAAGTGACTGCAGCACAGCACGGACGTCACGTTGCCTGATTTGGACGTCAGGCATTGAGGAGCCACAGTGAGGGATGGTAGGTGGTTCCGCGCCGCAGTCATCGACGCGCGAATTCGCCGCAAAGAGCTTCGCTAAGAGGTTAGCCTTGTCTAGCGGCTGATGGGCCAACGAGCCATCAGGGTACCGCAGTGGGGGCAGAGAAGGCGCGCAAAAGTTGGCTTGCACCGCTTTGGCCAGTCGCCAATAACTTCGGCTACCCGTTGGGTGCGACAACAGCTCTTGGCCAACGCGAGCAACGCGCTGGGCATTCGCTCTTGAGAGAGCACTCCTGCAGACTTTGGTGGCCTTGTTGAAGACTACCTTGAGTGAAGGGGTGTTACGATCGTTGAGCGTGCGAGCCTTGATCCAAGCGCGATACGCCGCCTGTTTAAGTTCAACAGCTTTGGCGCACTCGCGATTGAACCAAGGGCGCGCCTTACTTCCGCTGACGACATCAGTGTAAGGAATGTAATATTCCATCCCCAACATGATCTCGTCAACAACAGCAGAGGCACTCTCCGACGGGTCCCTTCTCACAAAGCAGCGCTGGCCCCACGGGATGGACGCAAAATAGTCGCGCATACCATCCCAATCTGCCGACAAGTAGTGCCACAAACGCCGTTTAGACTCCACTGAGGGAGAGCTTTTACGGCGCAGTACGGTGGCACCAACCAGACAATGGTCAGAAGTGCCCAACGGAGCACTTATCGACACTCTGTACCCGGCTGGTCGACTCGTCAGCAGTAAGTCTAGCAAGGAGGGCGCTTGACCTGATATATCCGGAATCCTGGTGGGCTGGAGAACCAGTTGAATTAGATCATGCGTGAGTGCGAATGCGTGGGCAGTTCGGCCTGCGTGGTCTCTTTTGGAAGAGCCCAACCAGGTCTCATGGTGGGCATTAAAATCTCCCAAAAGCACCACATCGGCAGACGGAAACCGCTCCTGTACGTCGTCAACTGCTTGGCTCAGGTAGTCGAATAGCCGAGTTGTCTCGAGGTCTCCGGAGTGGGAACGGTACAGGCAAGCGTAGACATGGCTCTCGGAACCAAGATCTACGTGTACCCATAGGATAGAGAAGGAGGGGTCTTCCAAGCAGCGCAAACGTCGACAACAAACGTCTGTCCTGACGAAAAGGCATACTCCGGCTTTCGCGAGGAAGCATTCCTCAAGCACGTAGCCGGGGTAGTGCAGATATGCAATGTCGGCAGGACGGCGGATCTGTGTCTCCGTCAGAAAGAGCAATGCAGGCCGGGCCGTCTCTAGGTGTTGGTGGACGGCGTTGAGGTTTGAATGGAGTCCACGGATGTTAGTGAACTCCACCTCAAAAAGCGACTTGGTGGTGGGGAAGTGGGATGCCGCTGTCTGACCTGCATTGTTATTAGACACTGACATGGTGGTTGGATGGGGGCGTGAGTAAAAGGAGATGCTGTGGCGGCAAGGAGGAAAAGACAAGGTGTGGGAAACTTTCATGAACTAGTGCATGTAGTTGTTCGGTAAGACGTTGATCGACCCCCCGGACGGAAGGGCCCCCGTGCCCCCCCGAAAATAGTCGCCGGGTCCCACCAATCCGGTCACCAACCGGCACGACGAGCCACTTCGGGATTATGCGCGGCCTGGTGGAGCAGCCTCCTAAGGTGGTTAGCCATAGTTGGGCTCCTGTACTATGCCGCGGGCGGCCAGCGGCACCACCGTTTCTACGGGTCTCCCTGGCCGGCGAATCCACCCGCGTCAACCGAACAATGCGTCCACAAAGACTCCCACCGGTCATTGACCCTGCCGCCACCGCACCTCCCTAAGCTCCGGTATTACGGCTCTGAACCCGGAACGCGTCCTGTGTTGAGCACCGAACACTTGGCGGGTTTTGCAAGTCCGCATGGTGGTAGCGCCGGACGAGCAAAGCTCTCCCACCAGCAAAATCCCTTTAGTCGCCTCTTACGACACCCGCTATGATACAGGGGAGGGGGTGGTGCAATTCTAACCCGGCACCACACGGGGTGAAAACCACCACATGGTAGTGTGTGTAATGTTTGTTATATTGATTGCTTACTTACTACTTACTGGGGTGGCGCAGGAACCTAAGATGGGTTTTGGCCTCCGATAATAACTGCCGCCACTTCTCCCGATCCCGCGTCACTTCCCGCCAGTTTTTAGCGACTCGCGCAGGTCCTTAGCGACCTCGTCCTCCCAGCGATACCTGGGACGGCCAACCGGGCGTCGCCCACTCGGCCGTCCCACGTATGCACGTTTCACCGCCTGATCCTCCGTCGTTCTCTCTAAGTGGCCGAGCCAGCGAAGTCTGTGTGCCTTTGTCTCGCCGATGATATTCGACTTGGCCACTAACTCTTCGATTTCTTTATTAAACCGCCGCCTCCATGTTCCGTCTTCGTTTTGCACCGGTCCAAGTATCTTACGGAGAACTTTTCGCTCCGTCACCAAGAGTTTGGTCTCCTCCTTCAGAGTCAGTGTCCAGGCCTCACAGCCGTACTTCAGGATCGGCCTTACCACCGTTTTATAAATTCTGATTTTCGTCCTTTTGCTGAGAAGCCCGGACACCAACACCTTGTGTAGGGCTGCACTACAACGGAGGGTGTGTATTCGGATATCTATCTCTTCTGCCCTGGTGTTCGTGTCCGTTATAGTGCAGCCCAGATACCTGAACTTCCCTACGCCTTTATAGGTGGCGTCACCGACTTTGAGCTTGGGTCTCGGTACTCTGGTATTCTTGTATCTGCGCATATGGATGTATTCCGTCTTCTCTTTCTTTATGTTAAGACCAACTATCTTGGCTTCTCTCTCTAGTGTTTCCGCGGCTCTTATGACGTCATCTTTATTATCCTCTAAGAGTGCTAAGTCGTCCGCGTAGCCGACGACATTATGGGAACCATTGAGATGCACTCCCCCGTCCAATGCAAGGACTTGTCTAATGACGCTTTCTAGTACTATGTTAAATAAGATTGGAGATAGCGCGTCACCCTGCTTTAGCCCCGTGCTTATCTCAAACTCGTCAGTACGGTCCGCGCCGACACGTACAACCGCTCGACTTTCCCTGGTGGCGATTTCTATCATTCTCGTTAACTTCTCCGGTATTCGGAAGTTTCTTAGGATTGCGTATAAGGAAGTAAGATCTATGCTATCATACGCTTTTGCGAAATCCACAAAAAGCGCATGGATGTCCCGAGCGTACTCCCACTTTTTTCCATAAAGATCTGGTCGACTGTGCTACGGTTGCGTCGGAACCCGCACTGGTACCTATTATGGCCTCAGCATATGGCTCCAGTCTCTTCAGCAACACGTAAGACAGGATCTTATAAGCTGTCGGTAGTAGGGCTATACCTCGATAATTGGCGCATTTCTTACGCGGGCCTTTCTTATGTATTGGGCATATGACACCTAAATTCTAAATTTTAGTATTTGTAAAAATATTATGATCGGATGTTAATGACGGTAGTTGTTAACATTGAATGGGCGCCTTTGGTTTTCAAAGTAAAAAGTAAATAGTGTTGAATAATTTCGGCGGGCTGGTTAGAACCACGATAGCTCAATTGGAAGAGCACCTGACCCGGTATGTCAGAAGGGTGCAGGTTCAAACCCTGCTTGTGGAAATTTTTTCAACATTTGTGTTTTTGTAATTTGTTCGCAACAAAATTTGCGTTAAAAATTATATAAACATTTTTTTTTCACCTAAATTCCATTGCTTCGGTATTGACTCTTGGTTCCAGATATTAACCAGCATCTCAAAGATTTTACTCTTAAGTGTACCACCACCATACTTCCAAAGTTCTCCTGGTAGGTTATCTATTCCAGGTGCCTTGTTATTTTTCAGCTTCATAATAGCGTCCCTGACTTCGTTGAAACTTAGTGGTGGCACTTCCTCAGAGTCTTCCTCTTCTGTTGCACTCCTAGGTGACACCTGGGCTTGCGGTGGTGAGCAGTTCAGGAGGTTTTGGAAGTAATCTTTCCACATACCTTTGATTCTTTCTGGCTCGGTGACGAGATTCCTGTTATCATCTTCCAGTATGTGAAGCGTTGGCTGGTAACCTTTCTTTACGTTCTTGACTTCCTGATAAAACTTCCTAGTCTCATTTGATCTAATAAGCCCTTCCATATTGCGTACTATACTTTCCATGCGCTTCCTTTTAGCAGTTCTTATAGCTTTCCTAGTTTCGTTACGTACCTCTTCATATGCTTCATTTACTGTAAAGGAACTTGGAAAACCCCTGACGGCAGAGTTATAAATCAGATAGATCATGTACTAATAGATAACAGACATAAAATAACCATAGAAGATATCCGAACATACAGAGGAGCAGATTGCGACAGTGACCACTACATGATTGGCATTAAGATACGGGCAAAAATTAGAGTAGCAAGGAAAAGACCTGTGGCACATGAAGATAGTATTAACATAGACGTATTAAAGACTGATAAAGAAACCTGTAGAAAATACCAACTGGAACTGAAGAATAGGTTTGAAGGATTGGAGATAACAGACGGAAATTTGGATGAAAATTGGGAAAGTATAAAGAACACTGTCAAAGAGGTACTACTAGGACTACGAGTACTAGGGAAAAGGAAGCAAAAAAGGAGAAGAAAGTGGCTAACGCAGGAGTACGACGATCTGATAGAGAGAAGAAGGATACTCGAAATACAAGCGGAACAAGATCAAAGAGTATATTGATTGAATGTATTTTTATGCATAATTTAAAAAAAATATTAACGTTCGGATAATCTTATCTTTATAAACTATAAGTGTGCGAAATACTCCTCCGTCCGCGCAATTTTCATAAAAAAGGGGTACAAAGTTTTTGCTTCACGTATTAATATTATAAATAAATAAATAAAAAGCAATTGCTGTTCGTAAGTTTCGATAAAACTGAAAAACGGCTTAGCTGATTTGAATATTTTTTTTTCTTTCGCTCTAATACAAAATATAAAAATTGGGAATTTTGTATGGAAACCGCCGCTTTGGATTACTTTTAATAAATGGCCTGCCCCGTTGCCGGCGGCACCCTAGGCTAGGTTTTTTATAATATTTTTATGTTTTGTATGTGCTTTTGTATTTTACTTTTATATTAATATTATAACAAACCTAGGCTAAGAAAAAAGAGATATAAAGTAAATAATCATAATAATAATGACACCCTATAAATACTTGGTTTGTACCCGTAATTATAGAAAAACCGGCTTCAAGCTGAGAAAACGAAAACACACTTACAAATAATGTAAAAAAATAAAAATAAAGAGATAATAATAATAATTTTGTTTTCAGAAAATATTTAAAAATGTAAATTAATATGTAAAAAAATAAATAAAGAGATAATAATGGAACATTTACAGGTTTATGCTGACCAATAAATTGTTATCGATAACCCGGTGCGGTCGACATTTGATTAGCCACACAACCGAACTTCAAATGGCACAATTAGTTAATCGACGATTATTTTGGTAAGTTGTGTCGGTAATTAGCGTGTGATTGGCCGCTCATTATGCGGGCGTCAAATGCTCCGAAATTATCATTGACAAAACGATAGCGCAATTCGGGTCAACTGACTAATACTACCTGATACATCTAGCGTAATTTAAAAATGAAAATTGAGACATATCACCAGTAAATGTTTATTAATATAGTTTAAAAGTCTATTAAACACGAAATGGTAGAAATCTATATTACAATAAAAAATAGAATATAGAATTAACAATGACGTATATATTTTTACAAATCTTAAAGAGAATGCAGTAAATACTCATTAGAAGACATTTGCTATATCAAAATGATGACACAATATGTTACTTAAAATAATAATGTCTTGTTCTTATTATCGATTTTGAATTTACGCGCGCTTCCGACTCTGTATATTTTTTTACAAATAATAAAGAAAATGCGGTAAATACTCATTAGAAGACATGTCACACTGTTAACCTATCTGGCCGCGCAAGTTTCAAGAAAATAGATCGTAATGTCAGCACTTCAAATATCACAATCACAAACACAGTAAGTTGAACTTACTGCGTTCATAAATTGTGCGGCAGTATCACACTGTTACGATCGCATTTCTACGAAATCACTCCCACAAATTATTGTTTAAATAGAAGGCGAGTCGATCTCACTGTTACGGATCACACTGTTACGACCCTACTTCCGTCCCTTTTCTACGAAATCACTCCCACAAATTGTATATAGAAGGCGAGCGGAAAGATGTTACACATCAAAAATTAAAACGCGGATAATAAGATAAAAGAAAAAAATTTCCAGAAAAAATCAACCAGCCATAGGAACTTCGAGTGGGAATCGAACCCGCGAGACGCACGAAACGCGAAGAATACTTTAACCCGGTTTTATATATTACTAGCTGACCAGCGGACTTCGACAGTTTCCATGACAACAAAACAAACAAATTATTCGTCCGCTTATGGACACCCGTATCCCATGATGGACCCCTTTAGCAGCGCCACCACCGGGTCCTATTGTAAATCTAAACCATTCTCGAATTTACTTGAAGACACACAGAAAATTTCATTCAAATCGGTCCAGCCGTTTAGAAGGAGTTCAGTAACATACACACGCACAGAAGATTTAAATATATAAAGATAAAGGTAGGTACATAGTTCCTATGGCGTGTGTTTCCTCTTTTGGGTCTATCGATATTTATTATCAGATGGGCAACAGATGGGCTTGCTTCCATTGTGGTATAAAAAAAAAATACAATAAAATTGCTTTGTAATGAACACATCGTTCATTACACTGTTTTTATTACAATTTGTTTATTTTATTTTTACGTTTGTTTTTTGGAACATCAAACAGTTAAACGCTTACATCTTAAAAGTAATTAATGTATAAAAACAAGACTAAAAAAGTTGGTAAATTGGTAGGTAACAACAGGGCCTCGATTCGCTACTTTAAAGCACCTACAATCGTGTCTCGGTACAATTAAGTATTTTGATAACTTTCCCATAGTATAAAAGTCAAAGCAGGTTACCGACACACCATAACGACGTTATTGAATCAGCAGACTTGAGGCCCAGAAGGCAAAAATTTACGAGCATCCTCGCAGCGAGTATTTTCACTTCCACACATTTCAAATGCATTACGACGAAGACGGTACAACTATTTCCGTGTTCAACTACAGCAATTAATTCATCCCCCGTGACACTACGACAAACAGGCATAACCACACTCGCACGATCACAGCAAATTTGTAGAACCCTCATATTATGAAATTTTAATTGGACCACAAAGAACGTTCGTCTGTCCGTCCGCCCGCAACTCGAGGCGGCCTGCATTTTGAAATTCGACGATAAATTAAACAGAGGACGCGACAAGATGAGTATTTGTCTGGTCTGCTACGAAAATTTTGGCGCTGCTGTGGAAAAATGTTTGGCGCCTCTGCTTTCAATGGCTGCAATTTGTAGTTCTGGAAAAGCTTATTTAAATTTTCTGTGTTGTGTTGTGATTCGAATTTGGAATGGCTGATTGGTTGTTTTTTTGTTGTCTAATTGTTTGTAGACAACGTACACTGCGACAGACTACTGGTTTGAAGTTTGGTGTTTTTGACGGGTAAGCACAGTGCCATGATCTTACCTGATGTTAAGTGATGATAAGGCCAATTGGTGGAAGCGCACTTCACCCAGGATACTAAACTAGTGTGCCACTGGCTGTCTTATCTTAACACAACAATGCTACAAATATTGATGTTATGGCGACATATTTAGATAAGATGGTGGTAGCTAGCCAGGCGGATAAACAAGTCCTACCACCAACCAAACCGAATACACACAAACACGTACCCACCCCCCGCTGGGTTCCGAACCCGGGACCTCTGGGTCAAAACCGGTGGTCTTAACCACCAGACCACAGAGGCGGTTATCAAGACATTATAATTTGTTTGCAATAAAATTTCAATATTTTTGACATTGTTTAAGTTACAAAATCCTATCGAAAGTAATAATTATAGTATGATTTGTATAATGTGCTTTGACTTGAATAGTATATTTAAAATTTAAAAAAACGTCATACAATAAATAACTAATGGCTGACACATGCGGGGGTTTGAAGTTGCACATTTAATTCTCAGAAACACATCGACTTTCCAGTAAAGTTATTTAAAAATGAACCTATACTTATATCAAAGTTAGATTAAAAACTACGTTAATAACTTTCTCAATTTTAAACCAAATAAAAGCATAATAAATAAAAGAAATAATCATGAGATATATTCCGCTCACATTTCACGCTCACTGCAGACCACCAGCACATAATGTAAGGCAGATGCCGCCACGACTTACGGCCTGGCCAATAATCCCCGCCCTGCAGATTACTACGCCACAGGGTCATGAGTTCATGACATCGGCCATTGCAATTCCGCTTCCATTTTTGTGTCGTTATACACCCAGGTTATCGCTCTTTCTCTCTCTAGAAAATTGAAGTTGACAAAACGACGAATTATTTCTATAGCTCAATCTTGTAAGATTATCACTATCAAAGAGCATTTAGAATGTAACGATTGGATATAGTGACGAGTATCTGTCAACGATCACATTTCGGAGCTAATGCCGTATTAGCGATTTATGGCTCTATGGCTTTATTCCTTGGTCTTGAGGTAGTGAGTGACATTGACAGATACAAGTTAGTTCAGTTATTGTTCTGAGCGAAAACGGCACTTTTTCCATCGAGCTGTTGAACGGAACGGACATCTTGAGTAGCGTGTAAATTCTTATTGAATAAAATCCGAAGATATCACTGCAATCGTCGTTTCATTTCTGAGTTTGGGACCTGGTCTTTTAACTCAGAAGTGGGATTGATACGCCACACCCACTATTTATTGGAAATAAAACTTGGAAGATTTTTTTTTTTTTCTCAACGGATTTATTGATAGTAAAAACTACTTACAAGAACAACTTTGAATTATGAATCGTGTTGATGAAGATGAAAATCATTCTCGGAAGAGTCGTTCCCGCTATACTCCAGACATTATGGATTCTAGACATAAACGTCGGCGTAATAAAACAAAGAGTGTAGAAAAATCAAGCAAGACGAAGCGCCGTAGACATCGTGAAAAAACTTGCGGTGAATCGAGCGATGCTGGTGAGCGGAAAAGTCGATCAACTTCACGCACTGGGAGAAAGCGGACCCGAGAGCACAGCCGCAGGCGAAGGCACGAGCATCGACCGAAGCGTAGCATGGAAAGGAAGCGTAACAAGAAGCGGCACTCCAGGCGCAGACGTGTTTCAACTGATCGTGGTAGCAGCATATCAGATAGCGTCGTAAGTGGTACGACGATACCAAGTAAGAACTCTAAAAACTCCTTATTTATTAATAATGAAACTCAATTATTTTTGAACCAATTAATTAAGTCGTTAAGTCATTCTAGGCCAGAGGGCAATAAGTTTCCGATGTTAGGCAATGTTATCCCCGAGTTCGACCTCATGGTCAAGGGTCAAACTATACACATGTGGCTTAAAAAGGTTGATGAGTGCGCAAGTTTGTATAGTTGGGGCAACGATCAGATTATACATTATGCTTTACCACGTCTAGTGGGAGTTGCACGTACATGGTACCAAGCCCTGCCTACGATGTCGTTTTCCTGGCCTGAGTGGAGGGTTAAATTGATGGATTCTTTTCCTAGTAGTGACGACTACGCGGAATTACTGACCGATATGTTATCAAAGCGGGTTAAATATAATGAACCATTAGAACTGTATTATTATGAAAAGATTAACTTGTTAAATCGTTGCGAAATTTTTGGAAAACGGGCCGTTGATTGCTTACTTTACGGAATTGAGGACCGATCCTTAAGGTTAGGTGCAAAGGCAGCTAAATGTCAGGAGCCCGAAGAGGTGTTAAATTATTTCCAATCAATTAAACAACAAAACCGAGAAACTGATAGAGCAAGGGTAATTGGGCAAAAAAAACGGGTTCACACAAGTAATGTCAATACAAATTATAAACACTTTCCAGGTAATGACACTAAGATTAAGCCACAAGTTAGTACATCAGTCACGGGTCATTTTAGTTTTAAATGTCCGAAAAAGATTTTAAAATGTAATGTCTGTAATAGATTAGGACATTCGACAACAAATTGTCCACGATTACCAAATGAAACGAATAAAAGCAATGACAAACCCGCTGATAAGTCCGTGATGCAAATTGATGTAGACGATTCTAGTAATAACAAATATTTCGTTTCAATTAAAGTAAATGGTATCACCACAGAGGGATACATAGACTTTGGCAGTCAATGTACGTTGATACAATATAGTGAGGCGCTGCGAGTGGGAATCACTTGGTCTGTAGATGAAATGCCAGTAATGAGGGGCTTAGGAAATAATATAGTTAGTCCTATAGGTTCAACGTCCGTAGAAATAGAAATACAAAATATTAAAGAGGTTATTGCTGTGTATATAGTTGAGGATATTGTTATTAAATACCCAGTGTTAGTTGGGCACAGTTTTACAGAAAAACCCGGCATAATTATTATTAAAACTTCCGATTCTTTGATGATTAAAAAGGAAAACAAAATGAAATTGCATCTTTTTCTAAAAGAGGATGTTAAGGTCCAACCAAAGCAAATGACGACAGTTTCTATATTTGCAAACCATAACTATTCTGGATCTGTATATGTTAGAGGGTCGGTCAGGGGTTTACCTACAAACGAATTCTATTTGATGCCCGGTGAATACATTTTAAATAGCGGTGTCGGAGTTTTATTAGTTCATAATTTTAGCGACAATATAATAACGTTAATCAAAGACTCACTGCTTACTCGCGTTTACAGCAGTTTACAAAGTTTAGATGTGAATTTAGTAAATTTTAGTGATCCAGATACAGATTCCGATTTAAATTTTGGTGAACACTTGTCAAACGGTGAAATTGTTATACTCAGAGATCTACTCAAAAGATTTGAACATTGTTTTTCATCTAGTTTGCATGATCTTGGCTACACGAATGTAGTGCAAATGGAAATACAGTTGACAGATAGCCAACCAGTGGTTTACCGTCCGTACAGACTGTCATATCCAGAACGCGAATTAGTACGATCAATGGTACAGGAAATGATTGATGCTGACATTGTTTGTGAATCTAATTCACCTTATGCTAGTCCTATTATTTTAGTTAAGAAGAAAACGGGTGACAAACGACTTTGCGTCGATTACAGGGCCTTAAATAATAAAACTCGCAAAGAACATTATCCTTTACCATTGATCGATGATCAGTTAGATAGATTAGCCGGTAATTCTTTGTTTATTAGTCTTGACCTCTCCTCAGGATATTATCAAATACCGATTAATGAGAACTCGCAACAGTTAACTTCGTTTGTGACACCTGACGGGCAATATCAATTTAAAAGAATGCCTTTCGGGTTAGCCAATGCACCCTCTATTTTTCAGAGGGCCATGAATAGAGTCTTCTCCAAGCTTAGGTACGTAGTAATTTATATGGATGATATTTTGATACCTGCGTGTTCGTTTAATGAGGGTCTTTTACGCTTGGAAGAGGTATTTAAATTACTATCTGAAGCTGGATTGACATTAAAATTAAAGAAATGTTATTTCTTTCAAAAGGAATTAGACTTTTTAGGCTTTCTTGTGTCTGGAGATGGGATTCAACCGGGCTCCCGTAAAACACTCGCTATCTCAAATTTTCCTGTACCTAAAAATGTACACGACGTCAGACGCTTCATAGGGTTGGCTAGTTTCTTCCGCAGGTTTGTGAAGGACTTTGCTCTGTTGGCTTGCCCTTTGACTAATTTACTTAAAGCTAAATTTGAGTGGAACTGGACTGAGGATCATACAAAAGCGTTTAACATTTTAAAAGAAAAACTTATAGAACGACCTGTATTGGCTCTATTTGATGCTAGTTTTGAAACTGAGTTGCACACAGATGCGTCGAAAATCGGTATAGCAGGTATACTTATGCAGCGAGGCAAGGATGGCCATTTCCGTCCAGTAGCTTATTTTAGTCGAAAGACCTCAGTCGATGAGCAGAAGTTTCATTCATTTGAACTGGAGACTTTGGCCGTCATTGCCTCGTTGAATCGTTTCAGAGTATATTTACTTGGATTAAAGTTTAAGATAGTGACAGATTGCAACGCCTTGCGGACGACATTGACCAAGAGAGATCTTATTCCCAGAATTGCTCGCTGGTGGGTTCAGCTACAGGAGTACGACTGTAGTATTGAATATAGGGCAGGTACTCGTATGGCCCATGTAGACGCGCTCGGTCGTGCTCCGGTGGCTGAGCTCGCCATTAGAACTGATACACACGTGATTGACGTACTACAGGTAGAAATTAAGGATTGGATTGCGACAGTTCAAAGTAATGACGAAGAGGTTAAACGAATTAGAAATATTTTATTAGATGACGACACGAAATTTGTTGCTGATGTACGAAATAATTATCAAATTAAAGGTGACCATGTGTATCGTATACTAGATGATGGTGTGCGTTGGGTGGTGCCGAGAGGTGTAAGGTGGCAAATACTACGCATGAATCATGATGACGTAGGCCACTTTGGCTTCGAGAAAACTTTAAGCAGGTTAAAGGGGACGTTTTGGTTCCCCAAAATGCGTCGTTTCACTAAGAAATATGTCTCGGCATGTCTGCAATGCGCACACCATAAAGCACCATCGGGACAAAAAGAGGGTTTCTTACACCCGATTCCTAAAATAGAAATGCCATTTCACACATTGCACGCGGATCATCTTGGTCCGTTCGTTCGCTCTAAGAAAGGAAACGTATATCTTTTAGTCATTGTTGATGCATTTACCAAATTCGTTAACATACGCGCTGTTAAGGATACAAAAACTTCATCTGCAATGAAAGTATTTAAAGAGTACTTTAGTTATTTCGGCACCCCGTCGAGGTTGATAACAGACCGGGGTTCGTGCTTTACAAGTGCAAAATTTAAAGAGTTCACGGACAAACTTAATATAAAACATATTCTTAATGCAGTCGCAACTCCTAGAGCGAACGGACAGGTCGAGCGATTTAATCGCACTATATTGAACGCTCTAAGTACTAAATGTCATGACAAAAGCGAAAATACATGGGATGAGTACGTTGGTGATATCCAGTTAGGTATTAACACGACTGTAAATAAAACAACGGGGAAAAGCCCCTCCGAGTTACTGTTCGGGTGCAAATTAGTCACTACATCTGAAAATATGTTAGGTGATGTAATAACTGAAACTTCTCAGTTGGTAAGTGGGAGTGAGTTGATGCAGCTGAGGTCTAATGCTAAAGCTAATATAGATAAAGAACAAGAAAAGGCCAAGAGAAGATTTGACAGGAATAGAAAGTGTGCAAAGTCTTATGAAGTAGGGGATCTTGTTAGGGTAGAGAGAACAGTAATTGATAAAGATCATTTAGGAAAATCTAAAAAGCTTGTACCAAAGTTTCATGGCCCGTACCGAATTGTAAAGGTTCTTCCAAACGATCGATTTTTAGTGGAAGACACGCCACTCACTAGGAAAGGAAATAAAAAGTATGAAAATGTAATTGCAATTGACAAAGTTCAGCCGTGGCTCAATTTTAATGACTATTCCACTGAGGCCAGTGAAGGCGACAATGAATGTAGCGATAGTGATTATGAAGTCGATAATGGAAAATGAGTTTAAGATTGATTAAATAATTACCTTTATAATATGTACCTATATGCTTTGTATTGTAATTTAAATATTTTTATTTGATAGTAAGAGAATTCTGCAACAAGCGATCAGTGCAGAATTGACTAGCATTGATAAGTAATTCAAGGTTGCATAGATGATCGTAGATTGTTGTAGAGTATGTTATAGACTTGATAATTGATATTGATTATGAATTGAAAATTTTGAGATTAAGTGATACAACTAAACTGCAAGTGATCAGTGCAGATAGTGAATGGAACTGTTTTTTTTTTCGCACAGATGATCATAGATTGTAGATTTGTAATAAAGTAGAATAACATTTCTTTAGTTTTTATGGTTTACTGTACTTAAAATGTAATTATTTTTATATATTTCTGTTTAGATAATTGAATAGTAACCTTATTTAGTGTGAGCACAAGTTACGAGCAATCAGTGCAGAAATGAATGGTATCAAGTTATTGATATCGCACAGATGATTGCAGATTGTGACAGATTATGCAAGATATTCGTATGAGCATAAGTTACAAGCAGTCAGTGCAGAAAATGAATGATATCAAGGATTGGCACCGCACAGATGATTGCAGATCGTGACAGATTGTGCAGGATAGTTAATTTTTGTATTATTTATTTAGCTACTAATGAAATGATAATATAATATTTTTTATTTATTTTTTATTTTTTTCAATTTATTTTGTTGAATATTTGTTGTTCGTAAAACTAAATTTGTGAGAGGACTCACTCAATATAGGATGGCCGAGTTGTAAGATTATCACTATCAAATAGCATTTAGAATGTAACGATTGGATATAGTGACGAGTATCTGTCAACGATCACATTTCGGAGCTAATACCGTATTAGCGATTTATGGCTCTATGGCTTTATTCCTTGGTCTTGAGGTAGTGAGTGACATTGACAGATACAAGTTAGTTCAGTTATTGTTCTGAGCGAAAACGGCACTTTTTCCATCGAGCTGTTGAACGGAACGGACATCTTGAGTAGCGTGTAAATTCTTATTGAATAAAATCCGAAGATATCACTGCAATCGTCGTTTCATTTCTGAGTTTGGGACCTGGTCTTTTAATCTAAATATCATTAAATACCATCATCATCAATTACAGCCGATAAACGGCCTATGCTCACGCTTTCTCTCTCTTTTTCCTTTCGCCTTCTCTCTTTTTCTCCCTTATTAAATATCATCACTATTAGCCAATTAACGTTTTGCTGCTGCTTCACACGCTTACTGCAGACCACCAGCATAATATTACGGCAGGTGCCGTCACGACTTACGGTCCGGCCAATAATCCCCGCCCGACCGATGTCATGAACTCATGACCATGTGGCGAAGCTACGCCACATGGTCATGAGTTCATGACATCGGCCATTGCAATGCCGCTTCCATTTTGTTTCGATACCTACTTAAACAGATGGATTATCTCTTTTATTCTCTCTCTCTCTCTCTCTCTCTCTATAATTAAATATCATAATCCTATGTTAATGATGGTGATAATAATGCCAATATATGTTTCACAGCCGATAGGCAAATCACTCGGCTTGATAATTTGGATCTGGGTGAAATTCCCAGGTCAGGCCAAATATGTAACGAATTTATTAGAATTTAGCAAGCGTGGTGATTAAACCAATCTCCATCAACTTGTTGTGATGACTTTAATTCAATGTTGGAGGCCGTTGCCCAGATTTTAAACCGTGCATTAAAGCGAACGAAACGCAGAAACGATGCATACTAAGACAGGGCCTCGATTTTTCGATCCATAAAGTCCATAATTGTGTCTCTGCGGCCTAATTTTCCACATAGTCAAAGTCAGACTACCCACACACCATTGAGACGTTATTAACTTAGCAGACTTGCGAATCGGGATTTGTGCGAAGCTTGTCACAAGCTAGTTACTTATTGCCGCAGAGCTTTGTGACAATAATTAGCTGATGTTTAAAGTATTTTCATCTTGAGCATCTCCGTGCTTCGGAAGGCACGTAAAGCCGTGGGTCCCGGCTGCGTCAGCAGTCGTTAACAACCACCAATCCCTACTGGGCCCCCTCATGGTGGTGTATGGCCCGTTCTCTTTTGCCATCCATAGGAAAGGCTCGTGTCCCAGCAGTGGGGACATAAAATGAGCCGGAGATGTGGTGTGTGGTAATGTGATAGTAATTTACGATAGTTTTAGCAACAATATTGTGTTATAGTCTATTGTTTAAACCGATCATTTGATACAGCCAATTCAATAGCCATGCTTGATAATCTACAGTAGTCGCACACAATCGATTACAGAAATCAAATGGATTACCCATAATCCCAAATGGATTAGCCATAATTATGTTTCAGGTAATTATTAATAACGATAGCTTCAGGTAGATGGCAATTAGACTAATTAGACAAACTTAAGGGCCTTATTATACATGTCTTAGGGGGAGTTGAGTGGCTTGTGTAAGCAAACGCATATGTTTACCTGCGTTTCTAAAGGTTAACAAGATACAAGTTTTAAAAGTGTTTCATTAATGGAAAGCTGGACTCATCATCATCATCTCAGCCAAAAGACGTCCACTGCTGGACATAGGCCTTCTTCAAGGATATGAGGGGTATTTGCCGTAATCGCCACGCTTGGCAGGCGGGTTGGCGATCGCAGTAGGTTGAGGGTAACCTCAGAGAGATGCTGCTGCCCATCCTCTGGAATAGTCCGTTAGTCGGCTTTTACGACACCCATGGGAAGAGAGGGGGTGGTGCAATTCTTTATCCCCGGCACCACACAGGGAGGAAAGCTGGACTACCTCTAAATTACTGAGGCTAATTTTTAGGCTGCTTTTCCGCCCTTTAACCCTTTCAGGCCTGATGGTATGTATATGTCCCGTACCACGTAAGACCGATGGGAATATACATCCCGTCACACTTTGATTCAAGACTGAAGCTTAGTTTTTACTTAGCAATTGGGACCCATCGTCCCAAACGATTCTGAGCTGTATAATTAATTACTTACTATCATTCCCAATATCATTCTAAAATTAAATTTAATCCATATTTACTTAAATTATGCAGATAATTTGAAAAAATAGTTTCAGTCCTGGCACTGCACCCCCACGCCGAACCGAAAGGGTTAAAACTGTACAATATGTGATCAATTTGGAATTAATTTCCTCTTAAATGTCTTAGTTAAATATCTCATCATCATCGGCTCTATTACCGACTTACATTATTTAACCGTAGAAATGTCCTCTCGAACTTCCAAGAAGCTTACTTAGTAAAAACGTTCTACGTAACAAAACATTTTTAAAAAATAACAAAAGTTGAGTCCTAACGATTCTAAATGACAGCTCCGAATCGCAACCAAACTCTTTTACAACGTACCTACTCGTAACTTTTTCAAAATGGCTGCGGAACTAAAATGAACAATACCATTGGTATATGACATTCCACCTCACAAAATTCAAGTGCAAATATCGCTTTTGTTGCATCCGTAACTTTATGTACCTAACTACTGACAAACTACTGGTAGGTATGTACGAACGAGTATCAAAGCTAAAACGTATTTCTACGAAGCACTCGTAAATATTCTGTCTGTTGCCCACCCTAGAGGTTGTTGAGGGGGAGACACCACTCACTATTTGTAAATAAACACTCAAATTCGCATAGAAAATATTTACTACAGTTAGTCAGTGATTATTGAAATAATAGCAATATATTTTCTAGCTATATATAAAAATAAAAAAACATTTATTCTTAACATGTTTATTCAAGAGTTAACGAGATTTTTTGTTGTGGAGGTCCTTGGGAGGGATGCCTTCTTGGAGTGGACGTCTTTTTAATAACTTTTTGTAAAAGGCAAACAGCCAAGATAGTGCTGCGTTGTTATTTTTTTTATATTTATTTATTTGCTGGTTTTGTTTTTTTTTTGTTGTTAAAACGTCACCGATAAGACCCTTCCAGAATAGCGGCGTTGCAGCGGCCTCATTTCGCTGTAGCATGTGCTGAGGCTGGGGCCTAACTGGCCATACTTTATCTTTTGTTTTTGTTTTTTTATTATCATTGTGAATGTACATTTGATTTTGATTTTTACTATCATTGTTCTTTTGTTTTTTATGTATTTTTTTTACATGCTTAATTATTTTTATTGTAGTGTGTGCCAATAAATGTATTTCCTTTCTTTCTTTCTAGTGATTTTGTATTAGAACCAACTAGAAGTTTAAATAATAAATAAATTAGTCATTTTATGTAACAGAGAGGAAAACTAAGAAATCTATAACTTACGGTTAAAACCTTACTAAATTTATACAATCACCTCGCAACTTAAACGTTAATCTTAAACTGTAACTTAAACAACTCAAACATACGTGAGCAAATAAACAAAGAGGAGAAAGAAATGGATTCCAAAACATAAAGTGAAAATGGAGAAATCTATAGACTTCCAAATATTTATAGTAGAAGTTATTTAGGTTGTAAAAATCCAGTCGTCTAGGTACGGTTTGCTCGCGCTCGCCTAGGCATATTGCTGGCGTGCTGCCAGATCAAATACCCGCCCGGGATGCGAAGAACGTGGGGCGACACTTAAATTTCAGATCCCGGGCGATGTGTGACGACTATCTTTTAAAATATTTTGGCTAAGGCTTTTGAAAGAGTAACAAATTTTTGGTAGACCACCGCGTCTTGTCTAAGTTTGTAACAACATTGTTAGTGTACAAACTTACACACTCAGATACATAACTAACTCATTTTATGTCCCCACTGCTGGGGCACGAGCTTTTCCTATGGATAGTTTATACTGTGCGTTTTATTGTATTATTTTTATTTCTAAATTGTTGTCTTTACCCAATTGAGGTGCAATTGGATGAAGACAACAATTAAGTTGTTGGTGGTGCAGTTGGTGGCGCAGAAAAAAAAGCATTTATGCAGGCCGCCATAGTGCGAGCTTTCGGCATAGCGTGGTAGCGCTGTGATGAACGCTTTCACTTCTTGGGCTTCACTGGCTGCTTTTCATCAGGCAGGGTGAGGCCATTTTAGCGTGCCACAATAAAAAAAAAGAAGAAAAAAAAAATAACCTTGTTATTTCTGCACCACCTTAAGGTTGACTGGTAGAGAATGCCTCAGGCATTAAGTCCGCCATGTAATATAAGTTGCAAAAGTTTTAGAAAAAATAGTTTTTTGCCAGCTCTTCTTGGTCGAAGGCTGTCCCAAAATCTGTAGGCCGATTCTACTAAATAACTGCAACTACACTGCAGCGTCGCGTGTGTCGAAATGAGCAAATTTTGATGTTTCGGTATTCTGATAAGCAGCGCTGCTGCCGTAGTGTTGCAGGGACGGAGAGTAACGCAAATAGGTATTCCACTAACTGCACTACACCTGCACGTTTACTGCAAAATAATCGTATATATTTTGACATTTGTGTAGTAATAAGCAGTATTGGTGCAGTTTTTGTGCAGGTTTATTGAAGTAGATCGTGATCAACTTTTGCACTTGAAAAGCATTTTGAAAAGTTAAAGTTATTTTTTTTTGTCAGGATTCGTGCAGCTGTAGTGTAGCAGTCGCGCAGCTGTAGTGTAGTTGTGGTGCAGAGAATTTTAATAGTATACGTCTATTTCCACGGCACTGCTCCTACACGCGACAAATGACAGGCGTAAACGTGCAGTAGCAGCTTTTTAATAGAATTGACCTACAGAACTGGTGGTATATTCAGTAGATTAGTCTTTCCTAACTTTTTAGTTTTATGATTTATAGTTTTGACGTCAACAAGTGCCTATGAAGGCTAACGTTGAATAAAATGATTTGACTTTACCTTTGACTTTGATAGACAGGGAGACGGGCCATAAACCACCTCGCGGGCTCAGCGGATTGGTGGTTGTAATGACTGCCAACGCAGCCGGAACCAACGGCTTCATGTTTTAGTGACTAGTTTTTTTGTCGCACCTCCAAAAGATAGAATAGTCTACCAGCACACGTTTTCCCTCCTTCCTATGACATGGGGTCCTTCAAACAAGGCGTGAAGAAGCACCTTATGGGGCGGTAGAGTGAGGGTGACTGATGCTGCGGAGCATAAACCTGTATGACCTTCTACGAATACCGTTTGGTTATTCTGAAATATACTAAATTATATCAGTTAGTTAATAGTGTTTATTTTTTTTTCCTTGCTAACGGGTTAGACCGTGAGCAGGTTTTCTGTGTTAATATATTTTTAAGCACGTTATACTCTGTACTATTTTTTTTTATTTGCTTACAAGATAATATTAAGGACTGTACTTTAAGAAGTACGAATTTGGGGTGCCAAAATGGGAAGGTATCGAAACTAAACTAAGCCGAAGTTTTTACGCTGCACCTTGGTCTTCGCGTCTGCACTCGCACTTCGCGACTCCACTTCCATCAAGGTGCCAAGGTAAAGTGCGAGTTTTATCAGCATTTCGATCACGTTGACGAAAACGAGCCGCCTTCTCATAGGCGCTGCTTCAATGCCATACTAATAAGCAAGTTTGTTGATTGGTGGTAGGACTTGTTTGTCCGCCTGGCTAGCTACCACCATCTTCTAAATATGTCGCCATAACATCAATGTTTGTAGCATTGTTGTGTTCCGGCAGCTAGAGATAAGATAGCCAGTGCCTCACTGGTTGAGGATCCTGGGTAAAATGCGCTTCCACCAATTGGCCTTATCATTACTTAACATCAGGTGAGATCAAGGCACTGTGCTTACCCGTAAATATTTAAAAAAAAAGGTAAACTGAACGCGAAGTGCTTACTTAAACAATAACAATATACATTTATTTAACGAGTTTATAAACATGTTCAGACTAACTTCTTTAACAAAATTGTGTACAGTTTTATATTTTTTCTATTATCTTTGTTATAGTGGTATACCTGATCACTTAAGTAAAAATTAACTCAGCATCTAGACATCTGGTTCTGACAGCGTCTGTTATCTCTCAACTCTTGCACTATCATAAAGAATGGTGTAAGTTTGGAAAGATTTTATGCTTACGAGGAGGTTCTTCAAACCGTGTGAAACGAATCTTCGGAGGTTTTACTAGAGGGAACAGCATCACGCACTAGTGTATGTCCTCGTGCCCTACTAGATTCTCCGAAGGGTTTGGATCGGATCGGGAAGCGGAACAACCCGAGGGCGCCTCTAAAGGCTCGGACCTCGGCTCGGGTTGACCGGGCCGTGGTGGTAGAGAGAAGCGCCCAGGTACATGTCTGTACCTGGTATAGAGCGCGTGTGAACCGGCTCGTCGTACCGTTGTTCTACGAGTGCGGTGTCTTGGGCCTAAACTAGTGTGCATGTTTAGTGTATTCTATAAATGTGTAGTGGCATTTAGAGGATCGGGCGGGGGGACGGTATGATTTAAGCTTACTTTCTGGGTAATCCTTATTTTGTGCCTATACTATGCATCTACTATGCTTCGTATCTAATACCTTTAAACGAGCAATTCTTTTATATAATGTATACTAGCTGTGCCCCGCGGTTTTACCCGAGGTAATTAGCTCTCAAATTATTTTCCCGTTTTTGCAACATTTTTCATTACTTCTCCACTCCCATTAGTCATAGCGTGATGTAATATAGCCTATAGCCTTTCTCAATGAATGGACTATTCAACACAAAAATATTTTTTCAATTCGAATTAGTAGTTCTTTAGATTAGCGCGTTCAACCAAACAAACTTTTCAGCTTTATAATATTAGTATAGATATACAGGGTGTTCGGCAGATCGTTGAACATACGAAAATGGGGGGTAGGTGGGGTCATCTCCTAACCCTTCAGGAATTAAAAAAATCCTAGTCACAAAAATCATTTTATAGGATTTTTTGATCGCCACTGTCGTACCTCTAAACCCCTATAACTTTTTCGTTTATATAGCTAGGCCCAATTTTTTTTCTTTATTGGAATGTTAGGGGATGGTAGATCCTAAAACCAATTTGTATTTGTTACAGGTTATTGCTAAAAACAAAGTTGTAGTCTCCCAAACCTAAAAAAAAGTTGAAATAAAATTTAACGCTCAACTTTGCGTTGCATTTAAAAAAAGTAAAGGTGATGGAAGGCTTCAGATTTTTTTGAAACATCTCTTAAGTGTAGGCTTTCTAATGGTATTTATTTGTTTTGATATCATTTTCGTAACCGTAGTTATTAATTTTTTTAAAGTAATTGGACGGACGATTTCTATGAAATTCTACTCTTGCGGAACGTTATATTGGTTGCGAAATTTATCAATGCAATTATGAAAATAATGTAACGACTTACTTTTAGGATGGTTACACAGAGCAGGTAGGTATTTTTTTGATGTGTAACATCATACTGTGGTTATAGTATGATCGGCTCATCTTCTATATATAGGTACAATAATTAGTGGGAGTGATTTCGCAGAAATGTGATCGTAACAGTGTGATACTGCCGCACAATTTATGAACGCATTAAGTACAATTTACTGTGTTTGTGATTGTGATATTTGAGGTGCTGTTCACATGTTCTTTACTTAATTCATAAATTGCGCGGAAGGATGTTATCATTTTGATATGTCAAATGTCTTCTAATGAGTATTTAATGCATTCTCTATGAGATTTGTAAAAAAATATGTACGTACGGTGAGATGTCAAATGTTACACATCATATGCGACTACTGTAAGGCTCGTTCATTTTTTTTATTCTTGCTTAGTTAAAATAGCTATCTTTTTTCTCGCTTACTAAGCTATAGTGTTTCGCTCTAGCACGCTCATATCGCATCTTTTCTCTCTTTCACTTTTCTTTTCAATCGATGCAGAGCTTGAGCAAAATTTTAATTAAATGTTCATAAAAATAATTAATGTTTTTCATTTCATATTTTATTTACTATTGTATATAAACTTAACTAAAACTATTACTAAACTAAAATATGGCGTCAAAAAATTCCTCCTCGTCGCTGTCGACTGGTAATGTACCCAAGAGACTGGCGGCATTGCCTCGTTGTATGGCAATGCTTAGCCTCTGGCCAAGGTAAAAGCCAGCCTTTGGGTCATGGGAAGAGTCAACCAGCCGTTTGGAGATGTCATTATACAAAGCATGAGCACTCGGACCCCACGGCCCGAGGGTTTCAACCCCAAACGGCTCGAAAATATAATTGCCGATAAGGTTATTATACTTTCGCCGCTTAAGGTTTTCTGCAGCCGCAGCAGCAGCACCAGCACAGCACGCTGTGCTAGGAAGATGGGATGGCGCAAGAGTATCGACACAAGTTGCATCCCACACTAGAGGCCTACCCACCTTCCATGGAAATAAAGACATGCGGTCCGGTCTCTTGCCATCGTCACGTGCCAAGCCATTGGGTTCTAATACAGCTGGAACGCCGACGGTGACAAGAGCACGTCGGATGATGTCTGACATGTCGGATTAATATTCGCGTGCCGGGCTAAGCGGCCCGCACTACGGCTGCAAGACAGGCCGTGGTATCCGAGGCCGTTGACAACTTCGCCACAGTGACAGCGATGGGGAAAACAACAAGGAGCTCCTAGACGCAGGGAAGCAGCGAGGCGGAAAGTAGTGTCGTCGAACAAAGTACCTAAGTTCGACGACGGTAGTGCATGAAGCCAAAGACCCGACTCCCACTTGCCCACAGCCAGCAGGCGCGCACGCTCCGCAGTAGTAGCAGACGTGACAAGTAAATTATTCAATACTACTCTGCAAAGCGGCTCATCCCACCGACTCTGGGAAGATGGATTGTCGGGTGTATCTGAATTCGGGCAAGCGAGTCTCCAGGCATCCATAGCCTCGGTGAAGCACGGCACATCAAAATTAATCAGTATGGGGGCTAGGATTTTCCGGATTAATTTTTCGGTGCCATGGACCGAGGATAAAAAAGCCGGTAAACTAATACTTGAAATTTTGCGGACGCCAAGGCCTCCCAAGCGAATGGGAAGAGTAGCTTGTGCCCAAGAACGATCGTCCAAGGCCACATTTAAAATCGACGTTAATGTATGCCGCATAATTTGGTCCATTTTATCTAAAAGATGACTGTGCATCCATAAATGGGAAGAGCGAAGGAAATATATTAATTTAGGGCCGAAACAACAGTAACGAATTAAGGTTATAGCCGAATGCATGTTAATTTGGAACAATCTTTCCGAAACGTCATTAAAATTTTGTATTTTTTACTCGATAAAAACGGGAAAGGAATTTTCAAATATTGGAGACCCAAGGAGACGAAGCGAACTTTTTTCAACAATTTTGATTTCCGGAGCTATTGCGTTAAATTGAGGAAGTGTCAGAAGTCTGTCCGTACTGTCTGGTAAGTATAGTTCACATTTCGAAAGGTTGAGATCAAGGCCAATGGAATGAAGTTCATTTTTAAGGAATTGTAGGTCTCTTAAAACAGATCCTACGTCGCCTCCCAAGGTTCCATCATCAAGATACCAAACGTTAAATTTGGAATTTAGCTGACGAATAATTGGGTGAATTGCTAAACTGAAAATCACAGGCCCGAGGGGGTCACCTTGTTGACAGCCAACAGCTGATTCCAGAAGGTTGTCCCGATACAGTAATTTAGAGGGGTATCTGTAGCATTGCCAAAGAAAACTATAGATTTGGGGTATTTCTTTTTTAATTTCTATCAGCAAGGTGTCCCTATTAACAGATAGAAATTATATTATTATTCTATTTTCATTTCATTGATTCTTTTAATAAAAAATACCAGTTTTGAAATGTTTGTTTCATTATTTTTACTTTTGCATTGAAAAATTTTACAAAACATCTAACTTTCCGCATAAGTAGGATTTCATCGAAATCGTCCAATTACTTTAAAAAAGTTAATAACTCCGGATACGAAAATGATATCAAAAAAGCCTACACTTTAGAGATGTTTAAAAAAAATCTGAAACCTTCCATCACCTTTACTTTTTTTAAATGCAACGCAAAGTTGAGCGTTAAAATTTATTTTAACTTTTTTTTTAGGTTTGGTAGACCACAACTTTTTTTTTAGCAATAACCTGTAACAAATACCAATTTTTTAGGACCTACCATCCCCTAAGATTCCAATAAAGAAAAAAAATTGGGCCTAGCTATAAAAACGAAAAGTTATAGGAGTTTAGAGGTACGACAGTGGCGAAATTTCAAAAAATCAAATAAAAAATCCTATAAAATGATTTTTATGACCAGGATTTTTTTAATGCCTGAATGGTTAGGAGATTACCCCACCTACCCCTATTTACGTATGTTCAACAATCTGCCGAACACCTTGTATAATCTGATTCTCGGAAACGGCTCCAACGATTTTCATGAAATTTAGTATGCAGAGGGTTTCGGGGGCGATAAATCGATCTAGCTAGGTTTTATTTTTAGAAAATTACCAAAAAAAATACAGAGCAAAGTTTGTTCATCCAGGTACTAGTCATAAAATAAGGAAGACATGAGAATAAGGAGACATGATACTAAGCATCTACAAATCGGTAATTAAAAATATTTGACTATTTCTGTACGGGTAAAAGTCATGTCGTGAGCGAACTTCAGTTCGGTTCTCGAGAAAATAAGTCGATTCTAGGTCTCACAAGTAGAATGGGCGTAAGAAGGCTTTTCGTAAAGTGAGGTGTGTAGCTATGAATAATGGAGATGCTCAGGCACAATGGTGTTCAGAGATATGCTTGGGTGGACTTGTTGAATGTTGACGCTCTAATAGCTGATGTGTAGGTATAGAGTAATTGTATATTGATACTTTCTTTGTTACCTTTGTGATATTTTATTTGGAATGTAATTCTATTTTTGTATGCGATAATACTTTTGAAAAGAGGTTAAGCTTAAATTTTGTCTGCCTTCTTAAAGTTCGAACTTGTAATTTGGTGTTATCTTATATTATTAGTTGGTATTTGATGTTTTTTTTTTATTATCAATCTATATAAATAAAAATGAATCGCTAAATGTGTTGCTAATCGCAAAACTCGAGAACGGCTGAACCGATTTGGCTGATTTCTTTTTTGTTGTGTTTGATGAAGTCTGAGGAACGTTCTTGTGGAGAGAAAAAACAGAAAAAATACGAGAAAAATAGTAAAAACAACAATATTCTTTTCCCATACAAGCTACTCTGTCCCCAGCTGTCACACATTTGACGTCAATCAAAACAAAACACAGGCGCGTTATGATTATCTTTGGTAGGTATAGGTATAGGTATGCCTTCAAGTTGATTAGAGGTCAGTTTTATTCATTTACGCGCCAAGTAAACAAAAAATATCGTGTACCTGAGGCATTACAATAAAAATATCATCACATTAGATATTACTAAAATCTTTCAATGTTATTTTATTTCTATCAGACTGTGACAGGCCAAAAACAGAACGAATTCTGTCGGGGCAGCTATTAATATAACTATGTTTTAGAGAAATAGGTCAGAACAAGATCTTCCGGGACAGATAGTGCTTAATAGAAAAGTCTTGAACATATACTTACTGATTGACTCATCAATGCGCATTCTAAATCCAGGACCTCAAGTTGAAGTTTTGTAGAAAGGTTTAGTTTTCTTTTTAATACGGACGGGACGTTGACCGCTTTCCATTAAAAGAGCCTTTTGCACGTTTGCCGGAACACTAAGGCAAAGTCAAAATAAAAAAAAAATATATATTTAAATAAACTTAAGAAAACTGCTTCTTAATCGTCTAAACTTTTTTTTTATTACTACCCACTCAGGACGTCTATTTTTTAGCTGTGGAGAAGAATGGGCGCAAGAAACTCCACAGCAATTTTTGGTAATGTCTTTATTTCTAATAAAGACATTTACCAAAAAAATTTAGCTATATCGATACAAAATCATACAATACTAATTATAAATTAAGACTAATTTACTAATTAAGACTAACTTTAAGAAGTGCATTTTCAGCCTTATCATAATTTAGATGAAAGGCAAGTTCCCGATGTAATAGAAATCATACGAATATTATAAAGAGGAAAGCTTTTTGTTTGCTAAAAATAAACTCAAAACTACTGGACCGATTAAAAAAAAATTTCACCATTAGAATGCTACATTAGCGCTGAGTAACATAGGCTACATTAAAAAAGAAATGTCCACCCGTGAGAAGCCGGGACGGGCCGCTAGTAAAAATAAAGAAACAGACACACTTCGTGCGACTCAAAGTCTTATACCTATGTAGTGTACGCTTTGAATTTCGGCTTGGGCAAATCTTTTCTGGTAATATTTCGTCATACTGGATTTTCCTCAAACTTGCTATCACAAAGCAATAACTTTTAATTTGAGTAGTTCAGAAATTGGAACGGAGGGGAGAAAGAGTGGTGGTTAACAGAAATGGGGCTCGACGAAAAAAGCAAGTGACGCATAATATTTTTTTATTTTTTTCTTTTTTATTGGTTATAGGCAGACATTTGACTACACCTCACCTGATGTTAAGTGACGGTGCGGTCGAGGATGGAACATGCCTGCCTAGAAATAGCCTATTCACTCTAGCCTTGAAGAGGTCCAGATTATACCTTTCAGGGAACACATTCGCAGGCAGCGCGTTCCATTCCCTAGCTGTACGCACTAAGAAAGTTGAACCGAATCGGCTCGTGCGACAAGGTGGCATATCTACAACATAGGGATGGAACTCGCGCCTCGCGCTCCGATAGCGGAAAGTGGATGGTGGGATTAGGTCGTGCAACTCCTTCGCGCACTCCCCGAAATGAATCCTGTAGAAGACCGACAGACGAGCCACCCTACGCCGATGTTCTAGATTTTGCAGCTTGGCGTCTATCAGGGCAGGGTCACCAATGAGTCTCTTAGCTCGTTTTTCAATCGAGTCCAAAGCAGCCAGATGGTATTTGGCTGATCCATCCCAAAGGTGGCAGCAGTACTCCATACATGATCGAACTTGTGCTTGATAAAGTTGGAGCAGCTGTTCTGGCGTGAAGTACCGCCTGATCTTAGAGAGAACCCCCAGTTTTTTAGCTGCAGTCTTTGCTTTGGACTTGATGTACTGCCCGAAGTTGAGGTTGGACGAGAGCTCAACACCTAAGAGCTGTAGGCTGTCAGTCATAGCTACAGTCACATTCCGGAAAGTCGGAGCCAGGTGAAATGGGCTCCGCTTAGCTGAGAACAAACAAGCCTGTATTTTGGCAGCGTTGAATGTGACCAAATTGGCATCGCCTCAATCGGATACTGCTTGGAGGGCTTCGTTCAAGCGGCTAACCATGGCCACTCGACAAGAGGCGACATCTTGTCTGCCAGCCCCTGCACTCGACATGTATCTATCCGCAACGGTGCTATCGTCTGCGTACCCAAAGGTACCGGGCACAAGCAGGTCGTTTATATGAAGCAGGAATAGGGTTGCGGATAGAACCGATCCCTGAGGCACACCGGCATCGATAGCCTTTTGGTCCGATGAGTAGCCGTCGAGGACAACGCGTATCGATCTTCCCTTCAGGAAATCAGATATCCAAGCGCAAAAGTTAGCAGGAAGACCAAATGATGGGAGCTTGCTTATAAGGCTCGCGTGCCAAACCCTGTCAAAGGCCTTTGAGATATCGAGGGACACCGCAAGGGCCTCTCCGTATTTCTCAATGGCCTCACTCCATAGATGTGTGGCATATATTAGAAGGTCCCCAGTTGAGCGGCCTCGGCGGAATCCATATTGGCGGTCGCTGAGGAGATCGTTACCTTCCAAATGAGCCAGGAGTTTATTATTCAGTGCACGTTCCATTATCTTACAGAGTATGGACGTGACTGAGATGGGTCGATAATTAGCAGGGTCAGCTCGACTGCCTTTTTTAGGCACGGGTTGCACGTTAGCAAGCTTCCATGACTCCGGTACAATGCCTGTTTCAAGTGAGAGGCGGTACAGACGTGTGAGGGGTGGAGACAACTCGGGAGCACATGAACGCAGAACTATTGCTGGTATGCCATCAGGTCCGTTCGCCTTGTTCACGTCCAGGGTCTGCAGGATTTTTAGGATCTCTTTCTGGTGAATGCGCACTTCTGCCATATAGCATATATCGACATATAAACGTCTGGAATGGAGATATTTTTTATTATATTATTTACAAACGATGTCATTCAACCGTGAAATGTTTATTTCAATCAAATGATACAGCAATTATTTATAATTTGCTTTGGCAAACAAAGCTTTTCTTTCTTCTATAATAATATGAACTGTTTATCCTACTAATACATATTACAAACGCGAAAGTTTGTAAGTATGGATAGATGTTTGTTACTCTTTCACGTAAAAACTACTGAATGGATTTGGATGAAATTCGGCATACAAATAATTTGTAACCTGGATTAACACATAGAATACTTTTTATCCCGATATTCCTACGAGAACGGGAACTACGCGGGTGAAACCGCGAGCGGCCGCTAGTCTTATATAAATACATGAATGACACAATTAAAGTTCAGCAATTAACTTTATAATTCCTTGTACATTCCCAACAATTCGCAGCAATTCCTGTAAATTAGTAAAGTGACAATTCGTTATTATAACTCTTTGATCCGAGTTTTCTTGACTGCACGGTACCCACCGAAAGGGTTTAGAGTTTTATTCCAAAAAATACTGTCGGATAAAACGCTGTTAAATTATGAATATGTGCTGTGCATATATGGCCACATTGCCCGCGGTACGGTTACAAAGACGGAAGCAAATTAGCTTTCATAAAACCGAAGTGGACCGGCCGGGTGCCAAAATTCATGTCAAGCGGTGGTCTGTATCGCCGCTCTAAATGTCGCACCTCATTTTACGTCACTTAGCTTTACATTGGCTGGCAACACTGTAACATAAACCGCCAACATTGAAGTGTACAAAATTTTACCTTATAGACATAGAAAGAAAAACGTTTTTTATGCAATTGAATTGGTAAACTTGTGACGTTAGGAAATTCCCTTTTTTTCTTTGAACGTTCAGTTTTGATGAGTTGCTGAAAAGAGCTATGTTTTAAGAGTGTTTAATACCTACGTATGATGAAGTCACAAAGGTTTTTTTAATATTTAGATGGTGTTCCATACCTTGCTAAGTGTTGCCGGGTCGTGTCGCAAAGGTTGCCTGTAATTTTTATTTTTTTGAACAAAAGGGGATTTAAGCGACTTCTTTGACGCGTTTTGAATTAAATGTTTTCTAGATCTGGCTGGATGTTAACTGGAATTGATATTTGCATATTTTATTTAACACTAATAGAGTCTGCGAGGGGTCTTTTGAGTTAGTCGCTTTTTAATGGTTAAAGTGCTGAGCTATTGTGTTATTTTTTTTAATTGTAAATTTGTGGTGTAGTGTATAAACCCTACTTTGAATTTGTTTGTTTGGCTTTTTGTTACAAGTTATAAATTTCTCTACCTTACATTATTATAAGTTGTAAGTTTTCCAAATAACTAAATAATTACTAAAGGCTTAAAGAAATGGGATTTCATATTTTTTTTATCATAAATATAATTTACACTGTACTATTTGTTTGGGCACAATCTGTGCAAACTTTAAGGTCGGGCACTACGCCCTTATCATACCAAATAATGTATGAGAAAAACTTTGGGAAATTGTTTTCGTTATGACACTTTCATTTTAGTGTTAAGTCCCTATTCAACTGAGTATAGTTATACCAGACAAATTTCCAAGTTATTTTTTTTAAATAAATCTTAGCCAATACATACCTTCTATTGTTTGACGTAGATCTAATCGATGGGTACCATAGTGGGACTTTTGGTAGGCATTTTGCGAGGGTGCCATAGCGGAACCATACCATAGCGGAACTAACCTTATGAAACTTTTTAAGCAAAAGGGAAAAACAGAGACATTAAATGGTATATTTAAGAAAAACGCGTGTTCAACTTGAATTTACACGATTTAAAGTTCACTTTAGAAGGTTTCAAATCGCTTAAGTGCTGTAAAGATCCGATGCTTTCTTCATAGACATGATACTTAAACATTCGACTTGAGCCGAAGTGAGCCTTTAGAGGCGCTGTGGTATCGCTTTTGACACGACTCAAATGATGAGATGATGATTTGACGACCTCCTTGGTCGAGAGGTTTGTATAGTCGACCATGAAATTGCTTTATCACTTTTGACAAAAACTTCCATAACAATAGAATTTCGCTAAGGCTCATTGTCAATAATGACAACGTATCTGTCACTTGGTCTTTTAGACAAAAATAGAACTTGTTGTTTTATTATATGCAAACAAAATTAACTTCTAAGGTGGTAATGCAATTTCATTGTCGACTATACACCGGTTTTCATGGTGTCGCCATCTCTAAGGTCCCGGGTTCGATCCCTGGTCGGGTCAATTTAGAAATTATTGATTTTCTAAATTGTCTCGAGTCTGGGTTTTTTTATGTATAATAAGTATGTATTGAAGTATTTTATGTATGTTTATCCGTTGTCTATTAAACGAGTTTCATAACGAAGCTTCTCTTGGGCTTGATAATTGGTGTGAGTGTAGGAAAGTTTATTTATTCAAAAAGTTTATTTATTTATAAAAGGAGAATCATGTAAAGTATGTGGTAAGATTTTTAGTTCTATATCGGGTAAGCACTTGTCCTGCATCTCACCTGACGTTAAGTGATGATAAGGCCGAAGGTGGAAGCGCACTTCACCCGGAACCTCAACCACTGAGGAACTGGCTATCTATTCTCAAACTGTCGGAACACAACAGCGCTATTGACACTATTGTTTTTTTTTAGTTTATGGCTTCGTGCGATTAGCACATTAAGCCAGTGTCAAAGTAATTTTTCTTACAAGTAATACATAAATAAACAATATTTCCTTCCTGTATGATGATGATGAATGATAATAGAAATGAGAAGTGAGAAATGATATACCTCCCAACCCCTCGAGTATCTCAGTAAAGATGTGGGGCTTCACTAAATCCTCGGGCGTACTTCTTGACAGAATTTTAAAAGTGACGTTATACTGTTTTGTTTCATTTGCCAACACTCATGCACACTCACAAACACTTCATCATCATCATCATCATCTCAGCCAAAAGACGTCCACTACTGGACAAAGGCCTCCCCCAAATAATCATGGGGGGTATTTGCTGTAATCGCCACGCTTGGCAGGCGGGTTGGCGATCGCAGTAGGTTGAGGGTAACCTCAGAGAGATGCTGCTGCCCATCCTCTGGAATGGTCCCTTAGTCGGCTTTTACGACACCCACAGGAAGAGATGGGGTGGTGCAATTCTTTATCCCCGGCACCACACAGGGAACACGAACACTTACCGGTTAATAATCCACCATTATTTCACATTAATATTCGACCTAACACAAATTTTAGAAAATAAAACAAAACCGCAGACATGACTCTTCACTTTCCCGCCAAGAAGTCTGACACTGTTGTTATTGTGACATTTAAAACTAACGCTCCGTGAATCAGGCAAAAAGTTATTTTCAAAAATATAATTACTCTATCTAACTAATAACTATATAATATTACATGGGGAAGGAAACTACAACAATAATTTTTATCAGTACATTAAACGTAGGTATAAATGACATAACATAACAGTTCTTTGAAATATTGTTTTCTAAAGGTTACGCGAACACTACACATTGAAATCAAACCACTTTTACAGATCTACACGCGTTTATTTTACACATTACAGGTAATTAAAACCAAAACCAAAAGATACTGTAAGCTCTTTCTGCGTAAAACAGAACGCACCTGATTAAATTTAAATGAGGGTATACAAGCTACCAACTAAAAGAGACGACCAACACCTCAGCCTCCCTGTGACCACGGACCTTGCAAAGGGTTCGAAACGTCAGGATAAACTTTAATTATGTAATGTGTAAAATAAACGCGAGTAGATCCGTAAAAAGTTGTTTCAGTTCTTTAAAACATTAGCCATAGGCTAAAGAATAGTCTTTATTTGATCATGGCATGAATTTCAGTAACCTAAAGAGTTTTTAATAAACACTCAAGAACGGAACACAAATAGTGACGTCATAGTTCGCCATTCCCATACAATTTCCTCTAAAGAAATCGTTTTGACAGTTGCTAAAAAGTTTCTCTATTCACTGACTAAAGTCTAATTATTAATTCACTGGAGTAAACTGACAGATGTAAAATTATGTTGCCATATATATTGTACTAGTGATGCGTTTCGTTCATTTTCATTCAGATCACTCACACAATGACATAGTCAGTAGGAACGATTATTATAAAAAAGGTACTAAATTAATTATAATATAGGTATATCAATGTCTTTTTGTACCGAGAAATTTCACCTGACAGTTTAGTTGTCAGTGTTTATTTTGCTTTGGGAGCTGTTATTATTCGAAAATTTTGGAAGTAATGAGAATGAACGAGTGAGTAATTGATGTCAATCTTCTTGTCACAACACTATTTTCTGTTCATCAGAAACTGGTAACACCGTAAACGTCAGATTACTCCAGTGAATTAATAATTAGACTTTAGTCACTACCCAACTGCACTTTGTCTGTGGCAACAGTAACTGGCAACTATTTTTCTAAATAGAAAAGTACTCATTATCTGCAAACTTTACCAGTTTCAATAAAAGGCCTATCGTTATACAAACTCTTGAATGGAGATACAAACAAGACAACACTATATCCAGCCATGAATTTCGAGTTAACGCTTCAATAACTAAAGGCGGAGAGGGTACGAACTCAGCCGGTGTTTGTCTTGCGGTCTAGAGATCCCCTAAGAAAATATCAGCAAATGGAGATATATGGCGAGGAATGTGGCTTACAAACAACTCCGCCTGCTCTTTTATATTGCTACTGAGTCACGTGTTACGGGAACTGCGCCTTTGGATACGTTGACTTGGATTAACTTTACTATTATTAAATATCAGGCAGGCAGTTGAAACATCTGATAAGACATCACTATGAAACGATATTAAACGACAGACTCGTTTCTGGTTTCTCAACCAATAACCCTCACAAATACTTTTGAAATCGTAAACGATTGCTCAGAAAGTGAGAGCGTGAAACAAGTGTGGAAGAAGTTTCAGCCCAAAACTTGCATCATAAACTGATCAAACTGCCAGAAAGTATTTTTGAGGGTGGTTGTAAGAGAAACTGCAACATTTTAGGTTATAAACAGATGAAAGTACTTTTTTATCTAAACACTTTCATATGTTTCGAATGCTTCCAATCAGCCTCATGACTAACAAACAAAAGAACATCTATTGAAACAAAACAAATGCTGCTTTGCTAAATAGTTTTTCTTTCTTTCTTTACAGTAAGTTTAATAAATGAGGTCGAATAACTCGATAGTTACTACACCTTAAAAAAATACAAATTATACTTCAATCTAAGTTTACCAACATTTGGTATTGTGGTGATACCAGTGTTCAAAACTTTAAGCCCAATGTTTGACACTGTTTACGTCGTCAAATATTAACATAGATTCGCATTGAAATTGTACAAGATGACAACTATAGTCTGTTCAATATAGCTTGATACCCGTGACAGATGTCAAATTGGCATGCCTAGGGTTGAGACAATATTGAGGTAATTGCATCATATGATAATTGAAGTTATCAATTGAATATCATTATCCTAATGAAGTTCTGTTCCTATCTAATGTGCCAATTGATTTTCTTTTCAAATTTTTAGAAGTTCTGTAAAAACGTCATATCCTCAAGAAAAATAAATAAAGATTACTTAATAAATTAACGAATACAGCTAGGATGATGAATATGAAGTTAAATTTAATCAATTGAAATCGATTGGTTATTGAATATTAATTGAACTTCACTTGGTGTACTATCCCAACACTAGTATTTATTTGTAATGAATGAAATGACCTTGTATAGGAGTACGTTTATTTTATTGTAATGTTTTAAAATGTTATGCGGGAATAGCTGTATTACTTTTAAAAGTCAATACCGGTTGTTAATATTATTATACACCTTTAATTAGGACTATGTTACTTAGGCTTCAGTAATAACAATGATTATTAATTTTGTGTCTTTTATTTGATTATAAATATTTTTTTTAATTGACCAACTTTTTTGTTCGCGGAATTGTCCTTTTGTTTCATTGTAGCTTCGAAGGGACTTGATTTTTTTTCTTTTTAATGTCCTGATTTAGCTAGTGAATCACACACACTGCTCTACAACTTTTATAGTGTAAAAACAAATAGATGTTAAGAAAATTACAAAAACGTTACCTAGTATGAAAAATAAAATTTTATAAAAAATCTTTATACAAAACGCCAATTTTATAGGTAAGGACCTAATATAATGATAGACAGCAGGTGGGTCTTTATTACGTCACTTGTTGCTAAAGGCTAACCAGTTGCTGACCCATATTTATAACGATTAAAGGAAAAAAATGGTTGATCACTGGTGCCACTGGTGACATTTGATGCAATTATCTCAGTACTAGCGGCCGCTTGCGGTTCCACCCACGTGGTTCCCGTTCCCGTGGGAATATCGGGATAAAAAGTATCCTATGTGTTAATCCAGATTATAAACTATCTGTATGCCAAATTTCATCCAAATCCATTCAGTAGTTTTTACGTGAAAGAGTAACAAACATCCATCCATACTTACAAATTTTCGCATTTATAATATTAGTAGGATTGTCCCAACTCAGGATTAGCAAGCTGAAGTGGCAGTGGGCCGGCCAGAACCGATAACCGATGGGATAAACGAGTTCTTGAGTGGAGACCGCGTATCCGCAAACGTAGTGTAGGACGCCCTCAGACTAGGTGGAACGACGATCTTCGCAAGGTGGCTGGCAAGAGCTGGATGAGAGTAGCCGCGGATCGTGCTCAGTGGCGTGCACTTGGAGAGGCCTATGTCCAGCAGTGGACGTGTGTAGGCTGATGATGATGATGATGATGACTGGTGCCACTTCCCTATTGATCCTATTAATACCTATAAGTTTAACTGCGCCATAAATAATTAATACACAATAACATTATCACACATAGGTACACACACAATAATATCACCTTTGTACATGTCTTGAATAACGTCTGTTTTAATGTGTGTTTTATAAGCGCAATAAATGAATAAAAATATTTAAAAAAAAATCCTTCCTTACACCACAAACTAAGTAAAACAAAAGAAATAATTAGTTTTCGTAATTGAAAAGTTTTCAAAACAAAAAGTTAGGTACCTACAAACGAATTTGTCGATGCAGCCACAAAAAGGAGACACTAACATTGAACCGAGCGCTTTTATCTAGCAAAAACATTGTCAGTCAAAGGCTAAATTCCGAGCTGATGTTTACCTACCGTACCTACGCGAGTAGGCGAGCTTCCGGCATCGATCGAAAACGGATACAGCTATTGACCCCCCATAATAGTGACGGCTTCAACGCACCAATGTATTTTGCTTTTTTCATAGCCGCTTTCCCGTATAAATTGCGCTCAATGCACCAATAGATAAGAACTATATTCGAATGGGCCCGAATTTTGGTATGTTTCAAATTAAATTGTTCGACCTGTACGCGCCGATGGTTTTGTCCAGTCTACTGTTTTTGTGTACTATTGAGAGTATGGTAACTATTAAGTATTCAGTGGTATGGTGGTGAGTTTATAATTTAGGGTTATGTTGAGTGACTGAAACTAATATGTCTGTTTTGGGCACTCCTGAAGGCGCAAGCATACATAGAAACATAGAAAGTGGTATTAGAAAACCTTCATCATCATCATCATCTCAGCCAAAAGACGTCCACTGCTGGACAAAGGCCTCCCCCAAGGGTATGAGGGGTATTTGCCATAATCGCCACGCTTGGCAGGCGGGTTGGCGATCGCAGTAAGTTGAGAATTAACCTCAGAGAAAACCTTGTCCCACCTTAATTTTTGTATAATTAAAAACATATAACAATTTATTGATAGTAGGTAAATGTGTTTTGCAAATTTCTTGACAAATACATGCACTTTGTTTTGTATGTTCTATAATGTTAATTTTGTGTGTTTGCACGTTCATTACGATGTTGCTAGTTATACAACTTTCGTTATCACCAGATGGGTGACCGCGTATTTTTCGAGATTCTACGTGCTTCGGAAAACAACCATCAGGCTGACGATTCACAAAACATCATCATCAGCTTATTTTATTTCCCCACTGCTGGGGCACGAGCCTTCCCTATGGATGTAGAGAGATATAGAGAGAATGGGCCATAAACCACCACGCGGCTCCAGTGCGTATTGGTGGTTGTTAACAACTACTAATGCAGCCAGGACCAACTGCTTAACGTGCCTTCCGAAGCACGGAGGAGCTCGAGATGATACATTTTTGATCACCCATCCGATGACTGGCCTTTGCGAAAGTTGCTTAACCCCAGCATTCGCAGACCGGGCGCGTTAGCCACTGCGTCATCAACATCGAGCTCCTCGACAAAACAAAACATAAACAAAACAAAGCTCGTAACAAAACATATAATATCAATTTTATAATACGACTAATTCAAGAAGTTACCAGATTTATCTTCACAACTCTCCGGAATCGCTGTGAATCTTAAGACTTTCACTGAATTATTAAATATCAATCAAACAAAATCAAGAGAGAAAACCAATCCGAGTTGAGGCGAAGTTACACCGTCTGGGGTAAGTCGGCTGCGGCACGGGTCGTGTGTCGAGCCCGTTTGCAGTTCGACGCAAACAGAATCAACAACTATAAAATAACGAGACTGCAGAAGGTCAACTTAAGGTTGGGTAAGGTAACTTAGGGTTAAAGTTACTCGGGTCCGTAGGTTTACTCTTGGGACCCTACACGTGACCCCTGGGTGGTGCTAAATGAGTGACACTGTCTGAGTGGTAGAGCCACGCTGCGTTGCAGCACGAAATGGGCCGGCTCGCCCGGCGAAATACCACCCTCTCACAGAATATCGGCGTGAAACAACGGCACTCGTTGCTGTTGTGTTTCGTCCGGTGAGTGAAAGTACCGGGGGCCCATCTCTCACCCCTCCCCCCTCCCAATTCCTACTCCCTCCTCAAGATCCAACTCCTTCTTCAAGGTTGGCAACGCATCCGCGATTACTTTGATTTTGCGTGTCCATGGGCGGCGGTGATTGCTTAACATCAGGTGACCCGCCTGCTCGTTTGCCTCCTTTTAACATAAAAAAAAAACTTCGCACAAACGCGCGCAAGCCACGCACACATAGACTACCTCTCACGGGCACGGAATCTTGCGACAGCAGCGCTCAGACTGTCTAAAGCCCGATTTACACTTCAATAAGTACAGAATAGATAGAAATAAATAAATTTTGATTTGATTTGAATAGAATAGAATAAAATACTTTATTATACGCATAAAAAAACACGTACATGTTAACAAATAATTTAAAATTAAAATGGGAGTCGTACAAAGGGCGGCCTTATCACTAATAGCGATATATTCCAGGCAACCTAGGGATGGAGAGGATTGATAATAAATAAGATGGAGGCGTTGAAAAAAGAAAAAAAAGTGTACAGTAATATACACATACATACATACAACCATATAAATATGTAGAACATCCATTTAAGAACAAAAAAATAAATAGTGGACTAACAGTAGAATTACAATGACAAATAGTGATGTTTGACGAGTTTCTTAAAACTTTGCAGACTTCGCACGTCTTACAGGCACAGGCAAAGCATTCGAGTAGCAGTAGCGAGTTAACTTACGACATCGGTGAGTTAATTTGTTAATGTCGTTTGAACGGCAAAAGCGAGTTAAGTAGTAAGTGGTTTATTAAGTTGATTTGAATAGATCGCGATTCTAATTTTCGGCTAGTCCAGTGCGAAGTAGGCCCCTCCCTCGCGTCTCCCTCACCCCGCCAACTTAACTTAACTTAGACGAGCGAGTTTAAAACAGTGCATACATTTTTCTTCTTGTTGGAACGGCAACTTAGGGTTACTCACTCGCCTATGTTTGAACGCTACTTACAACTTACTACTTGTTACATAACTTACTGATTTCTTTAGTCGCTACTGTACTTATTGAAGTGTAATCTGTCTTAAGAGGCCTATCACAAAATGCGCGCGTTCGCGCTATCTCAGTACTACAAGCGGCCGACGCATCGCAAAAGTAGCATTTTGTGCAGTGGTAATTACATTTATTTGATGTTTAATATTTTTTATCGTTAAAAAAAAGTATATAATTTGAAATTTTATAAACTAACGTTAATTCTGGTGTACATTTAACTTAATAATATTAATGAAATAAGGAGATATTTGCAGCTAATTCTGAACGTTTTATGGCTCTGAATGGGATTTTTTTGTAGAAATTCCATTCCTATTTCGAAATTCTAAGGCCGCTATGAACTTAACTACTATTTAAGAGATATTATTACATATTTTTCATTTCGTTTGCTTAGTACAGTAGTTCAATCTATGAGCCTGAAAATTGCCGTCAGCGTATTTAATTGAAAACTAGCTTCGGAATTTTGGCTATATACAAATAGATAAGGGAAAATTGCAGAAAGCGCTGCCTTTTTGAGGCTGCTACGAATTATACTAATATCTATTATCCGCCATACAGCAAGTCAAAATTGTCTAAGGGTTTTAGTTTCTCTGAACAAGAACGCCGAAATTGGGCATTTTATGCAAAAACACGGTCAAAATGTATTAGGCCCCTTATGATGGTCTGAGATGCCGTGTCCTGTGCGTTGCTCGAGCGCGGTATGTATTAACAGCTTACCTTCTTGAGGAACCCTTTAAATTTCTCGCCGCCTACAAAGAAAAAGTCCGGTGACGCTGAAAACGCCGTTTAAGGCAATTCGCAAATTCTCTCCAAAAAAAAAGATTCTGGCTTTTGACTCTATATTGACTATATTGACGGTTGTAATTCATTGAAAATTAATCAATTTTCTTTAGTCATTCTGTAGTACGCATGCCGAAAAATGTTTTGCCACTAACGAGCATCGCAGAATGTCGGTAACAACATTCCCACCGACTGCAGCGCCATGCATCGATGTGGCAATTCGGCGTAATTTTTGTAAAGTAGTCTAAGTAATTGTATGCACAGCTTTCCATCATCATCATCAGCTCATTTTACGTCCCCACTGCTGGGGCACGAGCCTTCCCTATGGATCGATAGGGAGAACGGGCCGTAAATCAGATTTGTTCCCTTGACGTCGAGTCCCGCCACGTCGAGTCGCCGCCGGCCACGTCTACTTCAAAAACTCCCGCTTTTATTCCCGCCACGTCGAATCGTTGAAAAAGTCTCTTTTATTACCGCCACGTCCACTTAATTATTTTTACATCACGCGGGCCCAGTTCGGATTGGTGGTTGTTAACGACTGCTAATGCAGCCGGGACCAACGACTTTACGTGACTTCCGAAGCACGGCGGAACTCGAGATGATGCATTTTTGGTCACCCATCCGATGACCGGCCTTTGCGAAAGTTGCTTAACCTCAGCATTCGCAGACCGGGCGCGTTAACCACTGCGCCATCGAGATGCACAACTTTATTTTGGGTAGATAAATAATAAAAACGAGGTAAGAAATCGGTTTATTTTAAAGAGGTTTATTATCTATTGTTTTTTAGGTTTAGTATTATTTTATTATTATAGGTATGTACATCTTACACCATCTAAGATACTTTAGTCGCCGCGGCTCGGGTCGTGTGTCGACCTCGTTCTTAGTTTGACACAAACAGAATCAACAACTCCGCCCCGACCCCGTTTATGTCACACACTTTGACGTACTTTGATGCATCTTGTGAGAGCTGAGACTTATATAAAAGCGATTAGGTACATGTTACCCAGCCGTACATGTTATAGCCGTCAATGATGAGTGCTGTGTGTAGTGGTCATAAATGTTTTAAAAGTCAATTGAATATTTTGACGCTGTTATTGAGAAAAGAAATGACCTTGCCGAGTCAGTCAGGCAGTTCTTACGAACCGACGGTATAGTGACATTCAAGAACTGTTTATGCCTAAACAGAAAACAGATTTAGAATTTCTAATTTTTAATACCTACTCTTTAAACTGTGTTTAGCTCCTAGCGTGGGAGATAAATCAAAATCAAACAGCCAGTAGGTATGTTGTCTATAGCTTCGTGAGCTCAGAGCTAAGAGATTATTTTATTTGTATTTACATGTTATATAGGTACTAATTATTGTCAATGCTTAAGTATGTGCGTCAGCTGGAAACAGCGAGTGTGTGTGCTCTAGATACAAAGTCCGAGCTGACGCTACATCTGTATAGAAGCAAGTATCTAAAAAGTGCTACGGAACTGGTTAGCTTATCTTTAGCTGCCGGAATAAGATGGTGGGAGCCAGCCAGGCGGACAAACAAGCCCTACCACCAACTAAACCTAGTACACACACATGTGCTTCTGGCAATCGAACCCGGGGCATCGGGGTCTGAGACGATGGTCTTAACAACTGGACCACAGAGGCGGTTGTTGTCTCAAGAGTTCTATTGTTTTATTTGGTTCTAATAACTCGCGGGTTCTTGACCCTGGTGGCTTAGGTTAAGGCGACGCACCGCTAAACAATTAATCTAATACGGAGCGTTTGCGCCCCGTACCATAAAAAAAATGTTTTTTTTCTTTCCAATTAAAACTACAAATAAGTTTTAATAAATGAACTACCATATTGAAGTGTGTGTTAAGACTAATCTACTAAGAAAATTTAGATGCTTAAATCGGTCTGGTTTGCCTGTAAAATGCAAATCTATGTTTTAAAAGAGGTTACTTTGATATTTCTTTCTCTGTTATAAAAGTTGACAAATCGTGTTTCTGCAATTAGCAAAATAAAGTCAATTAAATGAAAAATAATGTAATCAAATGTTACGTTCACATGTTTTGTAATTGTTGGGAAAAATCAAGATCCCCGCCACGTAAATTTCCAATGCGTCGCCTTAACGTATGTTTTAATATCCAGTAATTGTTATAAATTACACTTTAGACGAATTTTATAAAAGCTGGCATTCATAGATTCTGTCGTTTGTAGAAAGATCGTCTGACAAAATATTAAATTAAATGATTTTGAACAATGTAACATTGGTATTATTTAAGTAAGTATACCTACCTACAAAGAAGTTACTTAATTTGCAAAGTCTATCCAGGATTTTTGCACTGAGTTTTAAGCGAACTACATGCATAGAAAATACTCATAGTTAAATAAACTTATATTTAACTATTATATGTACTTTTTCACAATTTTTATGACGACAAAGATAAAAAATAGTAGAGCAGATACATCTGGTGCCGCCTGTACGTAAACAGAATTAACAAGCATCGCGTCGCGACCGACCTCGTTTTGTCGAACTGCTTTGAAGCCGTATTCAGCTTAAGCACTTCTTTTCAGTTCACTGATGACCATGTAGGTTTTATGTAGAAACATTGTACTGTAGATTGCTAGAGATATGATATTTAGGTTATGATGATAAAACATTTTTCGTACATCCCTATCGAACGATGAAAACATTTTGTGCTCTTAATTGAATTTAACGAGAACTGTTACTTGTTTATTGTGTTTTTTTAAAACAATGCAGTATTGAATTAAACGTACAATTTTAGCTAAAGTGAATGCAGACGTATTTATTTAAAAAGTTCACATATAGATTATAAGTCATGCGTATAAGTCAGCTTCATGTTTTTATGTATGACGGCGCCAGCAGCGCGCCCATAGCGTCGTAGAGGTTGGATGGATCGCGAGTGTAGGCTATCACATGGTGTGGGCTCCCTCTAGCGGAGCGTCGTCGTATCGATGGTAGCGGGGCCATATTGAAATGGCAGACATGTCATTCCACAGATTGGATTTGAAAGAAGCGGCCCGCGCACCACCTCCTCGACGAATCGCTAACTATCTTTCCCATCTTATTGTTATAGCTCTGTTAATTACTGGAGATTAATCGTAATGTTATTATCATTTGATTAGTGTCTTAATTTAGAAGATATTTCAATAAAAGAAGAGTTTCATAGTTCCTTGTGCACCTGCGTATATTTTATATCTGCCTTTCCGCATTCTCACGCCGCCGTAAACATGGATTGTATGAAGTACTACTCGCGCCTTCAAGTGTTTAGCCAATAACAAATAACAACACAAATTTTAAGGATCACATACTGTAACCTACAAAATGTGGCAAAAAGCGTAAAACAAGAATAACTTAGCACATACTACGTAAATTCTTAATTCCTATAAAGCATACATGCTGAAAATGTGAAGAGAAATCATTGCATCCCACTTTAGGCACATTGTGCTCATGGAGTAGTGTTAGATTTTGTACAGTTAAAGTTTACATAGAGAAGGAGTTGGGAAAAAAACAAAATATATACAGTATGTGTTACGTTACAATGTATAAACATTGTATATTTATTGAATTGCGGTCGTATTTCGACCACTGGACGACCACTAGTATATGTATTTTATAGTTAATATAACTTTGAAATAATAGGTACAAAAAATGCTTTAATTTCCATTAATAATTCTATTTTCTAACATCTGTCCACGGGTTCTGGGTGGCACTCTCTCGGACCAATTTCCCGCGGAAATAAGGCGTGAAGACACGCGGCGGATGCGCCCGCGCAATATATTAACTGTCGCATTGATGTTCTTTTATCTTTATTTCGCACAGATTACAGACTAGCTAAGGAGTTTATTACAATGCGGTTTTATGTCTTATTCAACTATATTTGAGTTAAACTTTTTTGAAAATCAGCCAGATGTAATAAATTGAATGCTATTTAAAATAGAACTTTACAGAAAATACACAAGTATTTTTTTAAATGTATTGATATGTCTTTGTCCACTTTTCACAATTAAACAAAAACGTGATTAATATAAAAAGCAAAATAGAGATTTAATCTTATTTACAGTTTAACATACAATAAAATTAATTGTAATGACAATAACAATGAAAACATAACAATTATATAAGGTAGTGATACTCGTATTTGTTTTGCTTTTATCATTATCACTATCAACTTTTAACAGATTGATATCTGTCTGATTGGTATAGTGATCTATAACTTTTTTTTTTGCAACTTGCGTTTAGATATTGCAAGAATGACGATTTAACCCTTTGCCAGACGGTATTCAATTAGAAACCACATTAAATTTAACCTTATTCACTCTTGATAAGATTGAAAACCAGATCTACCTATATCTAAAATTCTGATATTTTGGCCAGCCAGTCTAATAGTGTTACTGTGCTGTCGCCTTTACAGCTCAGGCAGGGTGGGCGCCTACACATTTCTGTTAAAGATATATTATATTATCATCTACTCTCCAAAAGCATAATACTTAGTTTTATGTTGATAACTCTGTGGGAGACAAGTGGGAAACACTCAAAAAAGCGTAACCAGGCTACCTCTAATATATCTCAAGGCTATATAGGTATAGTGGATATCGTCAATGTATGTTGCTTTATCCGAAGATAAATAAAATATTGACCTACATAAACCAAAAACTATGTCTAAAATTGTTACGCAATGTTTTGTCCAGCCAGCCTAATAGTGTTACTGTACTGTCGCCTTTACGCAGACAGGGCGGGCGGCTACACGCCTCGGTCACCCCTCACCGCCACCACCGGCGCCGTCGACTGAAAACGGAACCATTTATAATTATGGAACGCGAAAGTTTAAAAGTGTATGGAACCATTTATATCGGGATAAGCCTGTGGAGACCCATGAATGTCTTGTGAATTCGCCGCCTGTCCTACATTAGTATTATATCTGTGTAAATACTAGAATAGAAATAATATCAGATACGCTTCAGTAAATGTTCTAAGTTAGTGAAGTATCTGTTACGCTTATAATATAAGGATAAGAACCATTTATAGCGGGATAAGCCTGTGGAGACCTATGAATGTCTTATATTCGTATATAGGTAGGTTTGTAGTCAACGATACATAAACATAATGATATTTTCATCTACTCTTAAAGCATATGCACTTAGTTTTATGTTTATAATTTTTAGGAGACCGGTGGTGCCAAACAACCAAAGAAATGCTCTTACACCTCTAATATCTCTTATATGTATATTCCTAAGTTATAAATAACTTCATAATATATCCTATGTTAAGATTAAATGAAGCTTCAAATGGCTTCAGTCTAAGATTGTTATGCAATGTTTTGTCCAGCCAGCCTAATAATGTTACTGTGCTGTCGCCTTTACGCAGACAGGGCGGGCGGCCACACGCCTCGGTCACTCCTCACCGCCGTCGACTGAACACGGAACCATTTATATCGGGATAAGCCTGTGGAGACCTGAATGTCTTGTGAATTCGCCGCCTGTCCTATATCAGTTTATACTGGAATAGAAAATATATCAGTTATGCCTCAGTAAAGCGACTTACGGGTGTTCTAAGCTTGTAAAGAATCTGTTACGCTTCTATTATTTTTTTATGTTTTAGTATTGAAAAGGCGATATAGTTGTGCAGCCCAGCTTTATATTTATACTCGTATATAGCCTTCTGCTCCCGTTTGTATGATAAAAATGGTTTCAATGTCTGTTGATCTAAAAGTTGCAAGCCATACAGACTTGTGCCGATAAGGGACAGACCGTGATACTTTTTTGTCCTCAAAATGATCATCTTGTCCTTTATATAAGTCCAGTATGTCCCTCCTTTAGGAGTCTAACTCTCATGCGAGCGTAAGTAAACCCTTATTTTATTATATAAATTATTCAGGTGTTCGAGTCATTCTAAACGGACACAAAAGTTTATTAAAACGGGTCGATTTGTTGTAAAAATCTAACGAAACTAAGTAGTCAGCAATCATAATTAAACACGTTGACCAAGGTATTATTCATTGTGTTGTGTTGTGTTACGCCAGACCTACACAGTGTCAATGTTTTAGTCGGGAAATGAATATGGAACATGTCGCTGGCAAGGATTCGGAAGCGACATTTTACAAACTGCTTTCTTCAATAGTTCTTGTACCGTCAACAATTACTAATACATGAGTTTTCTTTTTAAATAAAATGTGTTTACTTATTTAGTTATCACATCGACAAACAACATTTTTTTCAGTTAGAAAAAGGCTAGAACGACTCAGAAAGAATTTCGTACAATTTTATTTTATTTGTTTCTTTATTCCTTTAAGTTTTTTGTAGCTTATATAGATTTACCTTGCAAAAAATAATAACACTTGAATATTTTTCTGTTGCAGATATTTATTTTAAATCCGATGACACTTAAAATGCCGACCATAGCAATCAGCACACTAAAAACGTTTGAGTAAACTAACGTTTTCAGGAATACCACAAGAATTTTAGGTTCTTAATTATTCTTTTGTATGTTTGTGAACGATTTTGTAACTTGCTTATATGTATTTAGTTGGTAAGCCTTTTCAATAAAATAAAATAAAATAAAAAAATATTTATTTTTATACATATTAGAAGGAGGCAAACGAGCAGGCGGGTCACCAAGAGTCAGCGGCGGGTCAGCAAAACAAGAGGAATCGCAGATGCGTTGCAAAAACATCTATAAAATCACAACAATTATAAACATATTCAACTTTGTATCTGCTAGCTAGATATTGTTTTCGATTTGACCATATAAATATATTTAAATGCTCTTTACTTTGATCGCGCTTTATCAAAGTACTTTTTAAGTCTAACTACAACGGCATGTCGGCAACACATGTAGCGGCGCCGTTTATTTTCAAAGTCGGCTTCATCATCATCATCATCATCATCTCAGCCAATAGACGTCCACTGCTGGACAAAGGCCTCCCCCAAGGATATGAGGGGTATTTGCCGTAATCGCCACGCTTGGCAGGCGGGTTGGCGATCGCAGTAGGTTGAAGGTAACCTCAGAGAGATGCTGCTGCCCATCCTCTGGAATGGTCCCTTAGTCGCCTTTTACGACACCCACGGGAAGAGATGGCTTGGTGCAATTCTTTATCCCCGGCACCACACAGGGACTTCGGGAAAGTCGGCTTAGCCACAACATAAAGAGACCCAGAAAGTAAGCATAATACACACCGCGCTCGAACGCACACATACCCTTGCACGTACACGGATCCGATCCGAACCCTTTGGAGAATCTAGTAGGGCACGGGGACACGCACTTTTAAGTGTGTGATGCCGTTCCCTCTAGAAAACTTCCGAAGGTGATTCGTTTCACATGGCTTGAGGTACCCTTTACGTACCTCGCCGCCCCCAAAAAAGCCCGGTGACGCTGAAAATGCCGTTTGAGGCAATCAGCAATCTCAAAAAAAAAAGAAAAACGGATTTTGAAACAGTCCGAGCGCATACCTGTTGCGAGATTCCGCGTCCGTGAGAAGTTGTCTATGTGTGCGTGGTTCGCGCGCGTTTGTATGAAGCTTTCCTTCTGCAGTCTCCTTGTTGTGTGGCTTAGCTAGGGTTGCCTGTCACCCGTACTCTAAAATAGAGTATTGTCCTCATTTTCATGTAGGCGTACTTTATAATCTACGACACCAATGAAGTACGCTAAAATACTCTATTTACCTCCGTAAAACTGATTGTTACTGGCTCGTTACTGTGCTATGAGTAGTTATGAGACTAAATAAACTGGTATATACATACAGCCACAAAATATTTGATAAATGTCGCAAAGAGCGACAAAAAATACGTTTTTAAGGACAAATAAATAAATACTCGTTTTTTGTATGCTATGTATTTTATTTTTGTTCTAACAAAATGAAAAATACTTTATTCGTAAATATTTATAAAATATGGTGAAAAAATTAAATGCCTACCTGACCCACCCAGGAATCGAACCTGGGTCTTGCGCAATCCGGGCAGCTACACTGACCGTTATGTTACCGGGAAGGCTGACGCAAGCACAAAATTTTTTCACTGCTTTGATTTTTGAATGCTTTTTTTAGCGACAGCAGTGCCATCTATCCAACGATTATTGCAACCGATGGCTATGTAGATTCATCTTTACAAATGAAATACCACAAATTTGATAACACAACGCTATAGCAAATTTTACTTTTTATTTTTAAGTGCTAATTGCTACACTTAAACTGAAATAAATATTTATAAAATACAGTGAAAAAATTAAATGCCTACCCGATCCAGCCAGGAATCGAACCTGGGTCTTCCGCAATCCGGGCGGCTGCACTGACCTATATTTATATTTTATAAATATTTAATTCAGCTTAAGTGTAACAATTAGCACTTAAAAAAAAAGTAAAATTTACTTTATTCGTCCTAAAAGAAGGTGGCAACCCTAGGCTTAGCTCACCATAATTATAGCAGTCATGACTGTCAAATTAATAACAACAATGAGAATCAGACGGACCACCACGCGAGTGTGATTCACAGTCGTCGTAAATTTTAGGACAACCGCGCCGCAAGTCAAACTACCGCAAACTGTCAAATTTCCTTAATAGACTTTGAACTGTATGAACATGGCATAAGGTTGAACATTTGTTGGAGAATTTTGACAGTTTTGGTTGCGTTCATATGCAGGCGTCTCTACTCAGCCACTTCAAATAAAAATGCGTAATTAAAATCACATGGCAGTAGTTGTGGACGATGTTCACTCAGTTTTCGCTCTTGCCTGTTTAAGTGTGTAAAAATCACGAAACACGAAACAAAAAAATATAAGTCACTAGCGGCCGCTCGCGGTTTCACCCACGTGGTTCTCGTTCCCGTGGGAATATCGAGATAAAAAGTATCCTATGTGTTAATCCAGGTTATAAACTATCTGTATGCCGAATTTAATCCAAATCCATTCAGTAGTTTTTACGTGAAAGAGTAACAAACATCCATCCATACTTACAATCTTTCGCGTTTATAATATTAGTAGGATTGAGTTTTTTTGAGTCGTGATTTGTGTCTGAAGTATATAAGAACTTACCTATTTTAAGAATAGTGCGAGGGTCTTGAGCTTTGTGCTTGCTGTCATGGTCCAAAGTCAACACTGTGGCAGAAAAGACATTTTTTTTTTTTTATATTTAAGACATTAATATAAAGACATACATAAAGACAGACATTTAAGACATGGTAGAAGGATGGCTGGTGCCTCGTAGTTTTTGTGGGTAGGCTGTCTCTGTCCTTGTCTTGTATAGGGGGGAGAGTACGGATAAGAGTCCCACATAACCCGAGGTCACCCTTGGCCCCAATACTGTTCCTAGTCATAAAAATATTTATTTATTTTATTTTTTTATTTATTAAAACCTTACACTACCATTATAATTATTAGGTCTTTACCTTTGAAATTAGAGATTTGTATGAAGATTTTTTTTTAAATATTATTTTTTATACTAACGTTTTTTTTATTTTCTAAGCATCTATTTATTTTAACACTATAAAAATTGTAGAGTGTAGTGTGTTTGTTTCACTAGCTAAATAAAGCAGACATTAAAAAGAAAAAAATCAAGTCCCTTCAAAGCTACAATGAAACAAATGGACAATTCCGCGAACAAAAGTTAGTCAATTTAAAAAAAAATTGGGCGATAAAGACACAAAATTAATAATCATTGTTATTACTGAAGCATAAGCAACATAGTCCTAATTGAAGGTGTACAATAATATTAACAACCGGTATTGACTTTTAGAAGTAATACACCTATTATTAAGTGATAAAAAAACTCCAATTTCATAGATAAGGTACTTATCATTATCATTAGTCATCTAACTTATTTTTACATGTAGCAATACATTTTTTTTTATAGCATTGATGATATTTTATAGTTGATTATTTTATTTTAAGGGTATCGGAGGCTACTGCAGACCTCAGCAGACTCTTCAGACCTGCAGACATTCAAGCTGAAATAAAAAGCGCCCGTATTTCATTGTTCTTATCGATTTGGACAAAGTTTAGAACATGCAAACTTGTAAAATAAAAATGTGACTAAGAAAAAGGCTACCTATCAACTACTTTTTAATAATTAAAATCGCTCCATTAGATACCACCTAAGGCCTTGCTTATGCTATTTCGAAATAGTGTCACAGTCATTTCTTTAATTAAATAAATTGAAAATCTTATCGAGAATACTCAGTTCTTTATCAACAACAAATATATAAAATTAAATTGATACAATCTCTTCTTTTGTTTGGTTTTATCAAATGAAAATTGGTTCACAATTTGCTTCATAGCGATTTTAGGGTTCCTAATAAAACTTTTTAAATTTGTCATGTTCTTCAAGTATAATGGCTTAGTGCCAAATATTGAGGTAGACTATTAAAAGGGAATCTTAAACTCGCCATACCTCGTACCTCGTACATTGGATAACACCAACGTATGTATCATCATATCATCGTCAAAGTAATAAAATTGATGTATATTAGGGTATAATATAATAGTATATATAAACGTATATACGCCTCGGTGGCCGAGTGGCAGAGTGCTCGGTCCGATACCCGAAGGTCCCGGGTTCAATTCCCAGGTCGGGCAACATTTATTTCGGATTTTTTGAGCCCGGGTTTGTGATCACCAACCCGCATTTGGCAAGCGTGGTGATTAAGCCATTACCCATAAATTGTAGCGATGACTTGATTTCAATGATGGAGGCCTTTGCCCACCATTGGGACAGTATATAGGCTGTTTACTACTACTTACTTACTATAATAGTATAGTTTTCATTTAATAGGGCTCGCTTTTAAGAGTAATTAATGTAAGTAACTGGACCTTAAGTAGCTGGACCGGGATCCCGCCCGATCCTCTAAATGCCACTACACATTTACAGAATACACTAAACATGCACACTAGTTTAGGACCAAGACACCGTACTCGTGGAACAAGGGTACGACGTACCGGTTCACACGCGCTCTATACCAGGTACAGACATGTACCTGGACGCTTCTCTCCACCACCAGTGCCCGGTCAACCCGAGCCGAGGTCCGAGCCTTTAGAGGCGCCCTCGGGTTGTTCCGATCCCCGATCCGATCCGAACCCTTCGGAGAATCTAGTAGGGCACGGGGACACGCACTAGTGCGTGATGCCGTTTCTTCAAGAAAACCAATGAAGGTGATCAGTACCCTGGATGACCAAGCTTTGCTCGTTAATTTTTTTTATAATGTTTTTTAAAAACGAAACCTAGCTAGATCGATTTATGATTTATCGCCCCCGAAACTCCCTGCATACTAAATTTCATAAAAATCGTTGGAGCCGTTTCCAAGATTCAGATATATACAAGAAATGCTCGCTTAAAGGTATTGGATTAGATAGATGTACGACGACACTTTTGACTATTATGACTCTTATTCCATTGTATTAAGAGTTACATTGTTTACATGTTAATGCTAGACTACGGAACGTTTTATTTTGATAGCCCGACTCGCGCTTTACCATTTCTCTCTGTTTTATTTCATAGCGTTGATTATCTGCTCATAAAGTTCAAGCGAAAACGAACCTTTTTGTATTTAGCTTAGAATGTGCAAGGCTATTTCACTGTGCTGTCGTCCGCCTGTTCCACATTCAAAGGCATGTACAGGGTGCTTGGAATACCTTCGACTTTTATTCCCACTGTAACTAGCATCAACAAATTAGACATTATTTCTTCCTGGCGACATTTTATTAAAATAGTTTCTTAAATGACGAGGTATTTTTATGAAGCTTCGCCGTGTTTTATCATTTAACTTTTATACTTAAAGGCTATTTAGAAGGACTGCTTTCTCTGAATATTGTCCTGAATTTTCAAGAGGAAAACGCAATGTTTCAGTTGTTAAATAGCACTTGTAAAGGACGAAATGTGGAGTCGCAGGTATGAAGTAGCGGTCGATAGCAAAGATAGGAAAATGTAAAAATGCAAATGAAAATAAGAGAATGAGATAAGAGAGTATGGTGATTGCCTTAAACGGCATTTTCAGCTTCACCTAGCTTTTTAGGGGGCGGCGAGAAACTTAAAGGGTTCCTCAATCCGTGTGAAACGAATCACCTTCGGAGGTTTTCTAGAGAGAACATTTACTTTTGCATTATTTTTAAAGCTATGAAATATGAAGTTGTCTGTTCATTAGGTATCACAACCTGACTTCAGCTAAAATGTGTTCTAATATACACTTTCTACTCAGTTACTCTATACCAGTTTTTTCACTTAAAATCATTCGAAAATACATCACAATAGTTCCGAAGCGCCCTCAAAAAAATCATACAAAACTCACATCAATTTCTCCAATTCCAGTTCGATTCCACTAGCGAATTGGACGCATCCGACGAATCTAAAAGGCTTGTTCAAAATTTACATATGTTTGAAAGTAGGTACAGTCAACTGCAAAAGTAGATGATACTTTCTACATTTCAAAATGAAGCTTCGATAGTGTCAGTTGGTATTCTGCAATGTTGTTGCAGTCAAAATCTTTTGACACTAGAACTTGATGATTCATCGATTTGCGTTGAAAACGTTTTCGAATTTTCCATATATTTTTTTTATCAATCAATCTTCTGCTATGGACTGTACACCTACGGAACTTCGCGTACAGCCAATCAGTCCGCTACAAACACAACGATCCTTTATTTGAATTGCAGTTTAAAGTAAACAACATTTTTTAATTGCCGCGTATTTGCTCTATTAACAATTCACATTACAAGATATAGTATTGAGTGTTCAATAAAAAAAATATCGCACCCAATTAATGTAGACTATATACAATGCTAAACAATATCCATACAGACATCTATTTTTTTTCATTTCATTGTATTGAATTATTCTTTTGTATGTATAATAAAGTAGTGCAATCATCATCATCATCAGCCTACACACGTCCACTGCTGGAACCGCCTCTGTGGTCTAGTGGCTAAGACCACCGGTTTAGACCCAGAGGTCCCGGGTTCGATTCCCAGCGGGGGGTATATGTTTGTGTACTCGGTTTGGTTGGTGGTAGGGCTTGTTTGTCCGCCTGGCTAGCTACCACCATCTTATCTAAATATGTCGCCATAACATCAATGTTTGTAGCATTGTTGTGTTCCGGCAGCTAGAGATAAGATGTCCAGTGCCCTCACTAGTTGAGGTTCCCGGGTGAAGTGCGCTTCCATCATTGGCCTTATCATCACTTTACATCAGGTGAGATCAAGGCAATGTGCTTACCCGTAAAATATTAAAAAAAAAACATAGGCCTCTCTAAGTGCACGTCACTGAGCACGATCCGCGGCTACTCTCATCCACCTCTTGCCAGCCACCTTGCGAAGGTCGTCGTTCCACCTAGTCTGAGGGCGTCCTACACTACGTTTGCCGATACGCAGTCTCCACTCAAGAATTCGTTTAGGTACCCCATCGGTTATCGGTTCTGCGGCTAATATGGCCGGCCATCATAAGTAGTGTAATGTAATTTTGTTATCCACGGTCAACGCGAATTCTACACATAGAATTAAAATAAAATTAAAACAATATTCAAATTATTTACTCAGTTTGGGCTACAAATGATTACATCAGGTACTTACCAATTTTAACTTCGACAATGTCATATAGTACTGGTAAAAGCCAAAAACTGTTAAACGCCGTACTATGTCCGACAAACAATTGAATTTCTATTGTGTCTGGGACCCGCGGCGTTCAACCTGTTAAGAGCGTTTACGCCGCACACTAGCGCCGCCAATGAAAAAAAAAACATATCTAGTAATTAGAGATAGAAAATCAAATTATGCTCAACAAACTATCTGAATGAAGTAATTTAGCATTTTTTTCAAAATTCAAAAAAATTCAAAATTCAAAATCATTTATTCAGTTTAGGCTACAAGTAGCTCTTGTGAATGTCATTATGCCATCGGTTCGTAAATCTACTCTGGGCGGGAGATCTTGTACTGAGAAGAACCGGCAAGAAACTCAGCAAGTGTCCAGCTCTTTTCTCCCTTACAGCGTCAAAAATATTGGAAAATGCCCTATCATAGCAGAACACTTTCCATTACAAATAAACACAAAAAATATATATAAGACAATTACAACATGTAAAAAAATAAAATAAAAAATGTAAGTTAACAAATTTACATCAGATAATTATGTAAAGGTTTCAATTTCCACAATGTCATACAGCACCACTACAGTACTCTAGTAAAAGTCAAAAATTGTTTAGGTAAAACAAAGTCAAACTATAATTAATAATACTAAAAATAAGATAAGTATGCAAGAGCAGACCAGCCTCCACAGGCGGCACCCGTTCACGAGCATGACATATGAATCAGCCATCGCTTCGCTCAACCATATTTTAGGGAACGTAACGACCCGACGCACATGCCACCACCGCAGAGACAGTAAAGAGAGCATGACACACTCAAGATACTCTAAATAAAAACTTAATGATGTATTTAACGCAACGCTGTTTGTTATCTGTAGGACAATGCTGTTAAAATAAAAAATGTAAGTTAACAAATTTACATCAGATAATTATGTAAAAGTTTCAATTTCCACAATGTCATACAGCACCACTACAGTACTCTAGTAAAAGTCAAAAATTGTTTAGGTAAAACAAAGTCAAACTATAATTAATAATACTAAAAATAAGATAAGTATGCAAGAGCAGACCAGCCTCCACAGGCGGCACCCGTTCACGAGCATGACGTATGAATCAGCCATCGCTTCGCTCAACCATATTTAAGGGAACGTAACGACCCGACGCACACGCCACCACCGCAGAGACAGTAAAGAGAGCATGACACACTCAAGATACTCTAAATAAAAACTTAATGATCTATTTAACGCAACGCTGTTTGTTATCTGTAGGACAATGCTGATAAAGGCTGTCATATCAGTATAAAAAGTATAAAAAATAATTTTAATAAATTGATTCAAATATAATATGTGATTTTTATTATAACCAGGCTGTTTTATCATCTAAATATTCTTTGACTGTATAATAACCTTTTATAAGTAATAAAGACTTCACATGTTTTTTAAACTTATCTAAAGGTAAATCTAGTACAGAATTTGGTATTTTATTGTAATAGTGTATACCTTGCCCCAAGAAAGAACCAAGTACCTTCTGTAACCTGAACAGTGGCATTACAAGTTTTGTCTTATTTCTAGTATTGAAATTGTGTACGTCACCGTGTTTAGTAAAGGAGTTGATGTTGCAACGTACAAAAACTATACAATTATAAATATATTGAGATGCAACTGTCAGGACATCAATCTCCTTAAAAAGATTTCTTAGGGAAGTTCGTGATCCTAGTTTATAGATTGCTCTTATTGCTCGTTTCTGTAAAATGAATATAGTTTCAATATCAGCCGCTGTTCCCCACAGTAGGACGCCATACGACATGACACTATGAAAATAACTAAAATAAACTGTTCTAGCAGTTTCAACGTCTGTTAACTGCCTAATTTTTCTAATGGCATAAGCAGCAGAACTGAGTTTACCGGCCAATTTCGATATATGAGGATTCCATTGAAGTTTTGAGTCAAGGGTAATGCCTAAAAAGACTGTAGAATCTACCAAATCTAATTGATCACGGTTTATTCTAATATTGGTTGGTTCATTTCTGACATTTGGTAATATAAATTTAATACATTTTGTTTTCTTAGCGTTAAGCTGTAAATTATTAATAGTAAACCAATGGAGTACCTCTGAAAGAGCTTTATTTACATTTTCATAATTAGTCCTACACCTAGTCACATTAAAAATGAGTGAAGTATCATCTGCAAATAATACAATTTCACAGAAATTCTCTACAAAGAATGGTAAGTCATTAATATAAATCAAGAACAGAAAAGGACCAAGAATCGACCCTTGTGGAACTCCCATTTTTACATGAGAACCAGATGATTTAGTACCATTTATATCGACAGTTTGAGTTCTAGAGCTGAGATATGACTGTATTAAATTTAGTGCAAAATCTTCGAGACCGTAATAATGTAGCTTCAACACCAGAGTCCGGTGCTCAACGCAATCAAAAGCCTTGGACAAGTCGCAAAAAACTCCAAGAGCATTTTGAGACTTCTCCCAGGCATCAAATATATGTTTTATTAGAGCAACGCCTGCATCAGTAGTAGAACAACCCTTAGTAAAACCATATTGCTTACTATGTAAAAGGTTGTTTGTGTTAAAATATGACATCAACTGTTCGAGTATAATTTTTTCATAAATTTTACTTAGCGCTGGTAATATTGAAATGGGCCGATAGTTACTGGGGTCTTCTCTGTTTCCTGATTTGAATAAAGGTATAACTTTACTAAACTTCATAAGATCAGGAAAGATTCCCTTATCGACACAGTTATTAAAAATTTCAGCAAGATACGGTGCAATAGAATAAATAATATTCTTAATTACTTTAATAGATATACCCCACAAATCACTCGTGTTTTTCATTTTAAGTGATTTGAATGTTTTAATAATATTCATTGAATCAATGTATTTAAAATGAAAGGAAAGATTACATTTTGGTACATATTTTTGGAGTAAAGTTTGTGCAGCTTCCGGTGATGAATCTAAATTTGATGTTGTTATTACAGGTATATTTACAAAAAAATCATCAAAAATATTAGCAATTTGTGAATCTGAATTGACCAAGTTGTCGTTTACTTTTAAAGTGAAAGTATTATCCCGTGGTTTAAATTTACCTTTTTCACGGTTTATGATGTCCCAAGTGGCTTTGATTTTATTGTTAGACTTTTTAATTTTTTCTTTAATGTAATTAGATTTTGCTACTATGCACACTTTCTTAAACATTTTCGAATAATTCTTTACATATTCCGTAAAATTAACATTTTGGTTATATTGTTTTAAACTATATAAATCATACAATTTATTTCTACTTTTATATATACCAGTCGTGGCCCAGTCACAGAACTTAAGTTTATGAGTAATTTTTATTGTTTTTGGTGTAAACACCTGGTTGTATTCGGTCTTGATTAAGTTAAAAAGATTACTATAAAGCACATCTGGATCATCTTGTACAAAAGGCAATGCATCTATTTTACAAGCTATACTATTTTTGAAACACTCCACTCGCTCTTTTGTAACTGGTTTACAGTTCACTATTATTGGTTCATCCCTAATATCAAAATCATAGGTCACCTTCAAACCGCAATGGTCAGACGTAAGATTATTAATGAGTGACTTAGAAACAGGGTCATAGTCTGTAAAAATATTATCGAGACAAGTGGCCGAATGTGAAGTTATTCTAGTGGGTTCGAGAAATAGATTCAAAAGATTAAAACATTTAAATAAGGCAAGAAGACGAACACTCGTTGGAGTGTTTTCTAAAATATTTATATTAAAATCTCCACATACTAAAACAAATTTCTTTTTTAGTTTTAATTTTCTAAGTACGTCTTCCATTACTGTTTCAAAAATATTGAAATTGCCCGAGGGGGGTCGGTATACACACACTATTACAAAACTATTGAACTCCACACACGATAGTTCAATGTTACGCTCCACTGATAGGTCTACAATATCGTTGCGATTTTTGTATTTAATATTGCTTCTTACTAATATTAGAGAACCGCCGTGAATAGCTGAGCTTCGCACGTACGCGCTTGCTAGTTGGAAGTTATTTACATGGAACGATGTGTCATGACTTTTTAGCCAATGCTCAGTTATACAAAATACATGAATTACCTGACTTTTTGCTAATAATTCTAATTCTAAGTCCTTGCCAGCCAAACCCTGAATATTTTGATGTATAATAGTAATGGATGTGGGCTTGGCTTTTGTCTTAGACCTCAGTTTAAACCTGAGGTTGTAACCTTATTACTAGATGTAAAAGTTGCATTAGTAGAACTACTAATGATTAAGTTATTATCATGAAAAGACTTAGTTATACCACCTATAACTGTATCATGTATATTAAAAGCTAACAAATTAGCTATCTGAGTCCTACATTTCTTAGAAAGATACATAGTATCTGACGTCAAACTAAAGTTTTTAATAAATTTATTTATATCGAAATATAAAATAGTGTCACTATGACGACAAATTAAATTAAAAAGTAATAAATTTAAGTCATAAATGCGCTTATTTTGTTCCCAGGTTAAATTTGTACAATAGGGAAAAGCACTAACTATTAACCTGCAATTCGTATCTGATTGCAGTTTAATCAAAATATTAAAATTATTTATAATGTCGCGTTTCTTCGTATGTGAACCGTCACCACACAATATAATAACATTAGTAGAACTATTCAGTGTATCCTGTGATATGTTATTTACTATAGCATTAAATGATTGACCTGGAGTACAAATATTGGTCATTGAATGGTTAAGATTTGCATTCATAAGCAACCCTAAGCCCTGACCAAGTTTATCTGAGTACATAACTGTTTTTCTTACTAATTTAGTTACATTAGGTTTATGTATTGTTTGAGGAGCGGCTGATGTAGGACCGGGAACCAAAACAGACAAGTTTGGTGACTTTATCAGAACATTAGAGTTCAGCGATAAAGACTCTTTGGTTATGTTAATTTCATTACTAATTAATGAGTTGTACCGATCAGCATTGTACTTGCACAGATCAACTAACTCTGTGGCTGATTGTATATGTTCCTCAATCTGTTTTTGGGAAATTGAATATTTTTTGCTCATTATGCCAAGTGACTCGTGTAACCGTTGGATATCAGTTTGTAATTGTTTAGTGTCCCGGTCATACATTTGCCTACTTTCTAACAATTTACTATTATATATTTCCAATTTTTTACGTCACCTAATGAACACCTGACATGTTATGGTTTAGTTAAATATGGCGTTATAGTTAAAAGTGGCCGTAACGTCTTATTTAACTAAACCATAACATGTGAGGTGTTCATAGGTGACGTAGAAATGCTAAATTACTTCATTCAGATAGTTTGTTGAGCATAATTTGGTTTTTTATAGTTGTCGCAGACGGGGACAATCATCAACCAAGCGGCCGTGGCTATTAGCTCAATTAAATCCGCACTCTTTGTTTGGTGATTGTCCCCGCCTGCGACAACTATCAATATTCAATGTATTTATAAATAAGTACTCATTTATTATCGTATTATGAAAAAATATTTCAAATTCAAATAATACCTGACCCATTTTTTTCACAATATATAATGCTAAAATTGTTTATTACTAAGGTGAGATGTCAAATGTTACACATCATATGCGACTACTGTAAGACTCGCTCATTTTTTTTACAGTCGGACGTCTTTGGATGGTTTAAATATTAGGTCCTTACCTATGAAATTGACGTTTTTTTCTCACTTATTAAAAGGTCTAACCCCCGTATTTATAGACGAGTAAAAGGTCATACTGAAGCAAAGTAATTGCTTATGTAAAATTTTATATTCTTTAGGTAACTGATGACGTTATAAACGTCAAAAGACTAGAATTCTTAGCCAAGCACTAGTCACCAATATCTTTACTCAAGCAATCTAGTTAGATTTCTTCATGATTTCTCAAAGAATTCATAGTGACAAGCTTGTGACAAGTTAGTTTTGAGGTTATATTCCGTGTAAAAGTTTGTGTTTTGTCTAAAATAATATTAAATTTATGATTTTGATAATAATTATAATGTTTTTATTTAATTCATTAAGAAAACTTCTATTCTAATATAAACGTTACTTATTTATAAAATTAAATAAGATCTTAGTGACATTTCTAAGAACAAAGTAATTGCTAAGTAATTGCTTGTTTATAAATACGGGTGTAAAAGCTCTAACAGTCAATCATCATCATCATCATCTCAGCCAAAAGACGTCCACTGCTGGACAAAGGCCTCCCCCAAGGATCTCCACAACGACCGTTAGGTTGTTTAGGACTGTTAAGTCAATACCGGTTGTTAATATTATTATACACTTTTAATTAGGACTATGCTACTTAAGCTTCAGTAATAACAATGATTATTCATTTTGTATCTCTACCGCTCAATTTTTTTTTTAAATTGACTTCGATTTTATCTTTTCTTCGATTGTAGCTTTGAAGGGACTTGATTTTTTTTCTTTTGAATGTCTGCTATATTTAGCTAGTGAAACAAACATACCATTCTACAATTTGTATAGTGTTAACATAAATAGATGCTAAGAAAATTAAAAAAACGTTAGTTTGAAAAATAAAATGTTATAAAAAATCTTCATACAAAACGTCAATTTCATAGGTAAGGACCTCAGAACAATAACTAAAGCTATAGAAGGATGGCTAAAATAAAAATCGTGCAACTATGTTTAGTTCCGTTCTATCTTATGGATAGAAAAGGAGGTTGGAGTGCGACAAATGTTTGACACTTAGTTTTTATTTTTTGTATTGTTATGTCAAACGGTCATCAGATAATCGGTGATCAAAAAAAATCTTTGAGTCCTCTAAAAAGTCACTCACCTACATTACCTCAAATATGACGTCACAAATCTAGTGACACTTTCGAAATAACGAAAGAAAAGGGACAATCGATTTATTAATTTTAAAAAATTTTTACTGTTTTATTGTTGACGCATCCACATTATGTTCCACACTCCCAAATTTGATGCAACCCGCAAAACCAGAGCAAGGAGCGAGGAGACAAGCTCACCCAAAATGTCCCCCCCAATTGGGAATTCATCACCCATCAAGAAGATTACCCCCCATAAGGACGCAGTAGGCCCCTTGGACGCCACCTTCGATTCGAGCCCAAAAGCTACCACATCAGTCGTGCGTAGGCTAAGTGGAAAGTTCGAAGGGAAGGTGGTGCCCAAACCACTAACGCAGACCAAGACGAGCAAAGCGGCCCCTCCCGTTAAAATAACTTTCTCGCAAGCTGCAAAGGCGAAAACGGGACCGGTGACAAAGCCCAAACCCCCTCCACCCGACAACTCGGAGGAAACGGCAGAGGATATTGTCCAGTCCATCAAGGACATGACTCTGCCTGACAGAATGCAAAGAATAGTGTCTTTTGCATGCAGTAGATTGGGGGACACTAAGAACATGAAGGGTGAAATTAAAAGAGACCTTGCGGACTGCCTCAAATACCTCAAGTCATGCATTGGGGAGATGAAACACCAACAAACACAGGAGACGCCGGAGCTTAGGGTCGACCCTAAACAAGTAGCGGAAGAGGACGTGAACGAAAAAACGGGTGGGAAGATTCTCACCAAGTTGGACGAAATGATGGTCGAGATTAGGACCATCAAAGAACAGAACTCTACCACCTCTGCAAAAACAGTAGTACCACGCAAAGCACCAGATACGCACCCGACACTGCACTCCGTGATAGTTACCTCCACGAACGAAACGGACACGGGTGACGCCGTTCTGGAAAGGATTAGGGAGGCAGTAGATGCAAAGGAGGGGTGGGTGACTGTATCCAAAATAAGGAAAGCCAAAGGTGGGAAAGTCATCATGTCATGCGATTCAAGAGAGGAAAGAGAGAAGGTTAAGAAAAGATTAGACAGTGCGGGAAAAGACCTCATAGCAGAGAATGCTAAGAACAAAGACCCTCAAATTATTGCCAAGAGCGTCTTAAAGGTAAGAACCGATGATGAGGTGCTCGAGGCAATAAAGAAGCAAAATAAAGCGGTATTCCAGGACCTGAGCGAAGACGAACAGAAGGTCACGATAAAATATAAAAAGAGGACACGTAACCCGCACACCCATCACATCGTCATGCAGGTTTCCCCAAAGGTGTGGGGAAGACTGACGAATGCGGGGTATATGCATATAGACCTCCAAAGGATTCGGGTAGAGGACCAGTCGCCGCTGGTGCAGTGCTCCCAATGTTTAGGCTATGGGCACAGCAGGGGATTCTGCAGGGAGAAGGAGCCCTCGTGCAGCCATTGTGGTAATGCGGGACACATATTAGTGGACTGCCCCACATGGACTGACGCGGGGGCCCCACCCTCCTGCAGAAACTGCTGCAGAGCTCAGCTGACGCAAAAGGAGCACAACGCCTTTAGCTCTGACTGCCCGATCCGCAAGAAGTGGGACCGGTTAGCGCGATCGACGGTCCAATATTGCTGAGGGCACCCCAAGCAGACACGCACCCTACCATGTGATCCAGGCGAACCTGCAAAGGAAGAAGCTCGCAACCGAGGAGGTTCTGATCGAGGCCACTAAGAGAAAAACCGCCATAGCCTTGTTGCAGGAACCCTATGTTGGTGTTGGACCGGGGATGAAGACGCGAAGAGGTACTAGGGTCTACCAAAGTGCTGGTCAGGGTACTGTCAAGGCTGCAATCGTCATCTTTGATTCGAGCCTTGACATTATCCAACACCCTGAATTGACCACCAACAACATCGTGGTGGTGGAGGTCAAGACCGAAGCATGGACGATAACCCTCGTGTCCTTCTATTTTGAACCGGACCAACCAATAGAACCTTACCTCGAACAGATCAAAAAGGCACACAATATGGCGAAAGGCAGAAGAATCCTTATTGCCGGGGACGCAAATGCAAAGAGCACGTGGTGGGGGAGCAGGCAGATAGACCACAGAGGCGAGGATGTGGTGGGGATGCTGCATGAGAGCAACCTCCACATATTAAACAGCGGCAACATACCCACGTTCGATACCATCAGAGGAGGTAAAAGGTACTCTAGCTACGTGGACATCACGGCATGCGCGGAGGACCTGCTGAGCTTCGTGGACAGGTGGCGCGTAGAAGAGAGTCTGACGAGTTCGGACCACAATGGCATAGGTTTTTACATCAGTCTGAAAAAATCAAAAGGGATTAAAATTGAAAGAACTACTAGGAAATTTAAAACTAAAAAAGCAGATTGGCAAAAATTTAAAAATCAATTAAACATAATTAACACAGAAAATGAAATAAATTTAGAATTAGTAAATAAAATAAACAATAAAACACAAATAGAAGAAATAGCCAACAAATACAACAAAGCAATAGAACAAGCATGCAAACAATCCATACCAGCAATTAAAAAGACAGATGTACTTACCTTGCCATGGTGGTCCGACGAGTTGGAGGCGATGAAGAAGAAGGTGGCCACGATGAAACGCAGGATCCGATGCGCAGCGCAGCGTCGCAGAGCCGTCGTAGTTGAAGAGTACCTGAAACACAAGAAAGAGTATGAAGCCGCCGTCACAAAAGCCCAGACAACATCGTGGAAGAGTTTCTGCACGCAGCAAGATCGCGAATCTGTTTGGGATAGCATATACAGGGTGATAAAACGCACATCCACAAGAGAAGAGGACCAGATGCTGATTAAAAATGGTGCACAGCTGGACGCGGCTGGATCAGCAGAACATCTTGCCGCAACATTCTACCCGGAGGACCTAACAGAGGAAGACAATGCATCACACACCGAAATACGCAAAAAAGCAAAGATTGCAAATGCGGGGTCGAATGGTGACGCATTTGACCCCCCATTCACCTGTACAGAGCTGCGAATGGCTGTGGATGCATTCAATCCAAAGAAAGCTCCGGGCAGAGATGGACTCACCGCCGACATTTGTAGGATGGCTATTCACAATGATCCCAATCTGTACTTGGGCATTGTGAATAAATGTCTGGAATACGGATCCTTTCCAAGTGACTGGAAGCGGGCAACGGTAGTGGTACTCAAGAAGCCGGGTAAGACGGATTACTCGGCCTCTAAATCTTACCGTCCGATTGGCCTGCTTCCAGTTCTTGGAAAGATTTTTGAGAAGATGATAGTCGGAAGGCTTAAATTTCATTTGCTGCCAAAGTTCAGTAAGCACCAATACGGGTTTATGCCTCAACGAAGCACTGAGGACTCACTCTTCGCCCTCGTCAACGAAATCAGGCACCAGATCAAAAATAAAAAGATCGTGACCTTGGTCTCCCTCGATATCGAGGGAGCATTTGATAGTGCATGGTGGCCAGCCATCAAGGTGAGGTTGCAAGAAGAAGGATGCCCTCTGAATGTTAGGAGAGTCTTAGGCGACTACATGTCGGGTAGGAACGTCGCGATCCGTTATGCAGGGGAGGAAGTCCGCAGGGAAACCACGAAGGGATGCGTCCAGGGATCAATCGCTGGACCCATCCTGTGGAACCTACTGCTGGACCCTCTCCTGAAAGAACTGGAGAGTCGCGAGGTTTGGGTGCAGGCGTTTGCGGATGACGTTGTGCTGCTGTTTGTGGGCGACACAGCCCTAGAAATATCAAAACAGGCAAATCCTGTCCTTGCCCTTGTTGAGGAGTGGGGTGTACAGAATAAATTAAAATTCGCTGCTCACAAGACAAATTGTCTTACAGTCACAAGGAAGCTGAAATACGACACCCCTCGCCTCAACATGGGCGGGACAGCAATCGAACACAAGCCTGAAATTAAGATCTTGGGACTCACCATTGACAGCCAGCTAACTTTCAACTCACACATTGCGAACGTCTGCAAAAAGGCAGCTGGCTTCTACAAGCAGCTCTCCAAAACGGCCAAAGTAAACTGGGGGTTAAACCCAGAGATCCAAAAAACAATTTACACAGCGGCAGTGGAACCGGTTGTGACATATGCAGCTGGCGTTTGGGCTACGGCCGCAGAGAAGATCTCCGCGCGAAAACAGCTGGATATGTTACAGCGGGGCTTCGCACAAAAAATGTGCAAAGCATATCGCACAGTAGCACTCAACTCTGCCCTGGTTCTGTCCGGAACGCTCCCACTGGACCTTCGAGTTAAAGAGGCAGCCGCCCTTTACAAGGCCAGAAGGGGGGTCCCCCGGTCAGATCTCCGGGGTAGAGACATAGAAACTCCACATTCATTTTTACACACACCACACCCAGCAGAGTACATCAACATAGACATCAAACACATCACCGAAGACGCACAGATACACGCACATACACACAACATTTACATTTACACAGACGGCAGTAAGATTGACGGCAAGGTGGGGGCGGCACTATCCCTATGGGACGGGACCGCTGAAACCAAAGCCGTGAAACTTACTCTACCGTCATACGCCACAGTATACCAAGCAGAAATACTAGCACTCAATAAAGCCTCGGAGGTGGTGCTGAGTAGAAAGGAAGTTTCCTTTGGAGTGTACAGCGATTCCATGGCAGCCTTGCAAACGGTCGTGAATGTCTCCTCCCTCCACTCCTTAGCGGTCAGCACAAGGCATAACCTTGGGCTGGCTTTTAGACAGGGCAAGTCTGTAGACTTGTACTGGATAAAAGCACACGCGGGACTAGAGGGAAACGAGAGGGCCGACCAGCTTGCCAAGGACGCCGCTCTACACTCCAAGAGAAAACCTGACTACGACAGGTGCCCTGTTTCCTTCGTCAAGCGTCTCATCAGAGATGAGACGATTGAGGAATGGAACAAGCGGTACCAGACAGGCAGCACAGCCGAGGTAACAAAACTATTCTTTCCTGACATCACTGCCGCTTACAAAATCACGCGCCACATCACCCCCACACAACTCACCACACAGGTGTTCACAGGACATGGCGGGTTCTCAGCGTACTTAAATCGCTTTAAGTGCAAGGACAGCCCGTCGTGTGCCTGCGACCCTAATACAGACGAAACTCTCATACACATCCTCTCCGAGTGCCCTATACACACTCTGGAGAGGTACAACATCGAGGCCTATTTGGGCACCAGAGTCATCCCCAAAAACTTCGCAAAGATATTGGCTGGTAAAAATACAGACAGAGAAAAATTTATAGATTACTGCATAAAAATAACAAATATTGTAAAAAACAGAAATAAAACCTAATTGTAAACAATAGTAGATGTAAGAATAGTATAAGAGAACGCAAATATATTTGTATATATATTTGACGTTCTCTAGCAATCAATAGTAAATAAGATTGTAAATTAGAATAAGTTTTAAAACTGTAATAAAATAGAATAAGTACAAATAAATATGTAAGGACCTAAAAATGGCCACCAACACTAATTAAGAATAGTATAAGAATAAAATAGTTAAGAAAATAGCAAAGTAAGAAAATATAAGGAATACTGTATTAGATATAAGCACAACATTGTTAAACAAAAGTCCTTAAGCTGAATAGCTTACTGAAAAACTTATTTTCCCTAAAAAGTAAAATAAATAAAAGTAGAAAGATAGAAATACTAGTACTAGAAATACTAGTAACGTAGGAAACGGGAGTCCCACCCGTAAAAGAGTAAAAGATGATGAATGGCTGTGAAGTATGAAGTATGAAAGTGCGAGAGGAATAAATGCGAGAACTGGTATGAAAGAGAATAGAGATAACAAAGTCTCCAATAATGTTGGAGGAGCATAGGAAAATAAAAAAAAAAAAAAAAAAAAAAAAAAAAAAAAATACATCACTTAGGTTCATTAGTTAAAATAGTACGAACTGATGAATGAGTGTTGCTATTTTAGTCCGGTTTCTATAGCTTTAGTTATTATTCTGAGGTTAAAACACATACCGCGTTCGAGCAACAAACCCATAGACAACTTCTCACTGACACGGAATCTCGCGACAGCTGCGCTCGGAATGTTCCGAGATCCGTTACGTGCAAGTGCGTCTGTATGAACCTTACCGTTTGCAATCTCCTTATTTTGTGCCTGAAGTTATTGATAAGGCAAGGTGAAAACGCACTTCACCCAGACTCTTCAACCACTGAGGAACGTTGCAGTATTACAGCTCTAAGAGCTTGTGGTAAGGCCCCAGGCCCACAAACATTTATTAAGTTAATAAGAGACACGCCCCCTACTTACGACGACGGGTGCAGCACGAAATAAATTTAAATTGGTCGGCCGATGACCGTGGATCACGCGCGCTGTGTACGGTCAGCCAAAAAGTTTATTTTTTTTTAAATAGATGAGCAACCTTCTTTATTTGACGTAGTAAGGTTGGCAGTAGATGACTAATATATTTTTTTTCTGTATTGTTTTACGGCTCCTGATGAAATCCATCAAGCCTATTCGTTCGTTCTAGACACTTCTTGGCTGTCTAGTTTCTTAATTTCATTAGTATTTTTCCCTTCATGTATGATGAATTGATGATGATGATGATGAATGAGAAGTGAGAAATTATAGACCCCCCAACCCCTCGAGTATCTCAGTAAAGATGTGGGGCTTTACTAAGTCCTCGGGCCGACTTCTTGAGAGAATTTGAAAAGTTACGTTGCACTGTTTTGTTTCATTTGCCAACACTCATGCAACCTCACGAAAACGGTTAATAATCCACCATTATTTCACATTAATATTCGACATAATAAAAATTTTAGAAAATAAAACAAATACGCAGACATGACTCTTCACTTTCCCGCCAAGAAGTCCAGTAGATGACCAACCTTCTTCATTTGACTTTCGTTTTTTTTTGTAGTAAGGTCGGCAAATGACTTTGCTCAGCCTGATGATAAGAAGATGCAGCGTCCAGCTGCAAGGACAGCTAGTGAAGCAGGATTGTGCCTCACTAGTCGTTCTCACCTTAGCGAACCGGAAGTTTCTTCTTCCAACTCGTTTAAAGGACCCCATGAAGTAGGGAGTAGGAATTACGTGAATATAATTTGTACTGGCACTTTCTGCTCCATGTAAGATAATTCGAAAAAGTGCCAGACCTCCTTACACAAGTAAAACTTGCACGGGGAGATTAGGTCATAACGCCAGATTAGAACCCGCCGAAGCGCATTCTACATCCAGCACTCATTTGTCTAGTCTTTCAAGTGGTCGCCCCAGGACCGTATAGTACACTATCGCTTTTAATCAGAAATGTAACCACTTCTCGTTGTACGTAGAGCAGAACTAGCTTATAGATGGCATATCATAAAACGGTAGAACTATTTAGCATACGTTCAAAGAAAAAAAATTGAAATATAAAGTAATGGATCTAATAATGTGCCAAAATTACGCCTTTGTACATACCTAACATTTGCATTAAAAATGTAATGCGGTTGTCTGCGAGCTACAACGCACTGTTTGTATAGTTTGACTTATAAATATTATTATATTTTCCCTCTTTCCTATGACTTGGGCTCCTTTAAACAAGGCGTGAAGAGGCACCTTGTGGGCCGGCAGGGTGAGGAAGACTGATGCTGCGTTGTTTTTGCGTTGCATTGTTTCTTTTTTTTTTCTTCGCGTCTGGACCTAATATCCACTTAAAATCAGTTAGAATGAGTTATTTGCTGTGTTAACTACTTATAAAAAAAAATATTTTAAGATATGTTGAAATGTTAAAATTAACTAGCTGACCCTTCGGACTTCTTACCGCTTTGACAGTTTCCATGACAACAAAACAAACAAATCATTTTGTGTTGGAAAATTAAATTGTCGTTTTTCCTTTTTTTGTTAATTATTATTTATGTTTCTCACCGTTTAAACCTTCCCTGAACTTCCACAAATATTTCAAAATCAAAATTAGCCAAATCGGTCCAGTCATTCTCGAGTTTTAGCCACTCAAACGAACAGCAATTGATATTTATACTTATATAACTAATATGAATTTTCAATCAGTTTAATTCACGAATCCAGCAAACTAACTATATTTACTTATCGTCTACAGTAATTGTAATATAAGTCAAAACAGCTTGTCAACGAAACTCCACTTACAAGCATGTCAAGCCCTATGATTAAGGAATACTATTCTTATGATGAAAATTCTAGCTAGCTAGGAACATGAGGTGTTCTATCTAAACAAATATAGATGCTAAGTCTGTCAGTACATAGTATACTTTCCCTTACTGTAGAATTGTACGGTATAACTCAGTGCGGAATAGACGTTCGCTGTGCCCTAGCCATCATAAACAAAGCACCGTTTGGTTTTTATGACGAACTCAGCAGGAATCGTGTGGCATATCAGGGTGAATTTTAAATGTTGGTACCTACATCATGTGAGTATTGATGCGCAGATTATATTGGGTCCTTACCTATGAAATTTACGTTTTTTTCTCCCTTATTAATAGGTGTATTGCTTCTAAAAGTCAATACCGGTTTTTTTTAAATTATTACACACATGTAAGTGTGTTTGATTTGATAGTTTAGTTACTAGGACTATGTTACTTAGGCTTCAGTAATAACAATGACAATTAATTTTGTGTCTTTATCGCCCTTTTTTTTTAATTGACTACTTTTTTTGTTCGCGGAATTGTCCTTTTGTTATATTGTAGCGACTTGATTTTTTTTTCTTTTTAATGTGTGCTATATTTAGCTAGTGAAACAAATACACGACTTTACAATTTTTATAGTGTTAACATAAATTGATGCTAAGAAAATTTAAAAAACGTTAGTATGAAAAATAAAATTTTATAAAAAATCTTCATACAAAACGTCAATTTCATAGGTAAGGACCTAATATCTTTTTGAAAATGGTTTGGGTTTTAACATCACATCGTCATCACTAGCTCAATTTTATGTCCCCACTGCTGGGAGAAGAGTTTCTCTATGGATAAATAGGGAGAACGGGCCATAAACTACCACGAGGGCCCAGTGCAGTACGGTGGTTGTTAATGACTGCTTTTGGAGCCGGGACCAACAGCTTTACGTGCCTTCCGAAGTACAAAGAACTCGAGATTATAAATCATCGCCATCGGGCTCCGCACTTAAGTAAAGATAACTAAGTATTATATTACCGACGAGGGATAGCTAGCTCACCTCATCATATCGCTTTGTCTACCCAATTTCTATTTGGCAAAGGATATTTTAAGCCCTCCCTAGAAAATGCAACTAAAACTCGGGCTAATGAGCGAAGCGCTAATTTCTTTTAAAGTCTTTATTATACAGCAGCCGCTTATCTCCCCCCACCTGATTCCTGCTCTATCTGCGGCGGCCAGGCCGCTGTAATTAACCACAGCTACCTCAAATTTATTGCGGCATATTATCTTTGTTGACCCATCCCTCTGAAGGTGCTCCATTTTTTCGCTCTTTGGCCAACGAGTTTTGCATACTCGTACATGACACGGATTGTTTGCTTTCATTAATTCGGTAATGGAGTAAATAAAGAGGCAAGGGTTTTTTAATTCCTTATGGGTAAGCAAGGCCAAGCCTTCATCCCTTCTGATGTTAAGTGAAGATAAGGCTCTGGAGGTTGAAGCGCACTTCACCCCGAATCCTCAACTACTGAGGCACTGGCTATCTTATCTCTAGCTGCCGGAACACAATAGTGCTAATTAACTGTTATGGCGACATTTTCAGATAAGATGGTGGTAGCTTAACCAGGCGGACAAACAAGGCCTACTATCAACCAAACCGAACCCGGATCTGGGTGCAAGACCGGAGAACACAAAAAAACATCAAAATCGGTCCAGCCGTTTAGGAGTTCAGTAATACATACACACGTATTAAAAAAGTATATCAATAAAGATTATATATTAAGATATTGTATATTATACAGTTGAGGAGCTCGATGGCATATTGGTTAACGCGCCCGGTCCGCGATTGCTGTGGTTAAGCAACTTTCGAAAAGGCCGGTCATCGGATGGGTGACCAAAAATTTTCCTTTCCGAACTCCTCCGTGCTTCGGAAGGCACGTAAAGCCGTTGGTCCCGGCTGCATTAGCAATCGTTAACAACCACCAATCGCGTAGTGGTTTATGGCCTATTTTCCCTGTCCATCCATAGAGAAGGCTCGTGCCCCAGCAGTGGGGACAATAAATGAGCTGATGATGATACAGTTCGCGTACCAAGTAAGGGGTGTAACCACGAGCTCTTATATCAGTATTACGGCAGTTGTAAAAAAGAGACGCTTGTAGCGGCGAATATACTCGCGTCTCTTTTCCACAACTGCAATAAGAGCCCGGCTGTCAATACCTACAATACAGCTATAAGAGCTCATAGTCAGGCAGGTCTGAAGATGACATTAACCTGTTCCAGACGTAGACAATAATGTCACTCCCTTGTATTGTTATGGTAGAGTCAGAATAAAATAAGTAAGTTTATAGTATGTTTTTATTAAACAAAATATTAAAAGACTACTGGACCCGGCGGACTTCGTACCGCTTTGACAGTTTCCATCAAGTGATTAAATACTCTTTGGTTTCCATGACAACAAAACAAACAAATAATTTTGTATTGGAAAATTAAATTATCGTTTTTAGTATATTTATAGTGTGCGTCCTGTTACCGGTTAGTCAGCAATGACGCATCAAGCTCGCCGCGAATGGTACGTTACGGTTACGTTGCGATGATCGCTTCGGTCAGTCTCCACCTTTAACACAAAATAAGGAGGAGGTAAGAAGAAGGTAAGCTTACCGCGCTCGAGCTACTCACACATAACCCCCTTGCACGGACACGGATCTCGGAACTGGGGATCTATTTTCGCATCGCACGTATGACATTGTGTTGTCGCATGCGACTTAAGTCACACTCGTCTTCCAAGTCCCATGACGCCGATTTTCCTTATTATTGAATGGTTCGTTTCCGATGCTGCCAACATAACACAAATGTTGGATGTTATCCGTTCCACGCAGAAATTAGAGAAAACAGATAACAAACGCAATGAAAACAGAACGTTATATCCATGTTTCTATTGGCTGTTAAAAAAAACCTTTGCTTTTTAATAGAAAAGACTATCTGTCAATGTCACAACACAAGAAAAAATTTAAAAACGTCTTCTGCTGTTTTTGTGAATTGATTGTTATTATGTTAAGTAGCACCGCCATTTTTTTTAAAGCTCTGAAAGTTTATGAATAAGTGTTTTGTGTTGAAGTTGTATTTTTACCTGAACTGCCAGAGAGCCATTGATTTTGACGGTTATTCTATCAATCGCTGTGTCGCTCGACTGCAACATGTGGGTGAGGGCACTCGTTGCGGTCGAGCGATTCAAAAATATGGAAAGTCAAATATCGAACGAAAATCAGTAGAAACCAAGCGCTCGTCTCGAGGCGAAGGAATCAAAAATAGAGCCCCAGCTCGGGACAGTCCGAGCGCTGATGTCACATGAGTAGTTACATGTTATACATAAATCTACTCATGTGCTGATATTGCGTGATTCCGTGCCCGTGTGTGTGAGCTTGTCTATGTGTGCCTTGCTCGAGCGCATTTGTTTGAAGCTTGCCTTTTGCAGTTTATTTTGTGACTATAATGTGTATGACGCAACAAGCATTTTCAATACTCGTAACACGATTACGCAGCTTGTTAATTGAATCGCCTCTATCTTAATGGGCAAGTGCTTAAGACCGGCCGGAGCATACTACCAAACGCTATAGTATACAATTTGTTTGAGTCGATTGGTATCATAATTAGAATCTCTGCAGAACTCATTCTGAAGCGTACTAGGGTGTTCTGTATATACTGCTTATTTTATAAGTTAAATAGGCTACAAAACACTGAAAATGGCACTTAAAAATAGGAGCTTCTTCATATATACATGAATTTACAACATTAACCTAGAATAAGTTTTCAATTTGTTATATTTTATTGTTTACCATTCTATGTATATAATTAGTTTTAATTGGATATAGTTTTAGATAGGTAAGTAAACTTTAACATGGACGCTTATTATTAATCCTGTTGCGTACACATGTTTTAGATAGGAATTTAGCTCTTATACAATTTATCATGCTTTTTGTTATTTTATAATTTCTATGTTTTTAAATAAATACGTAAAATAAGTAAATATGAAACTCGAAGCCATGACCCCTCGCAAGCGGTGCGACAGTTTCAATGCTTATTATTTCCGATGTAATATAGCTTATAAATACAAAATAACAATTAAAAATATATCAAACAACAGTATGAATTCAAAGTTAAAAACATGAAATAATTTACGAACTTACCTACATTTACCAAATTGTTGTTATTATTATCATTGTGTTGTTGTTGTTATTATTGTTGTTGTTATTAACTGATTTTAAGCTTTATTAATGATCATGTGATTGTGATTTTTCACAATCGATTATTAAATTATTACAATTTTATGTTTCATTATTGTAAATTATATTTAATGTGATGTCCGAATAGAGTAACTGTTTAGACTAACAATTACAATTTCTCCCAGTAATTATACAATGTAACAGTTATGCAATAACATGTTCTATTCTTTATAATGCCATGGCTTCGTGGCTGAAATGATTGGGTATGCAAGCATACTTTGGTAAAAGCCTATCACAGCCCATGACCGATTGTTATTGTGACTCTCGTTAGAGGCAAAAATAATGTCCCAAAAAACAAGTAGCGTTTATAGTACATGACAGTCTAGCCCACAGTAAATATTTGGTCTGTGGTCTAGCCTTATAAAGTCTCAGAACAATAACTAAAGCTATAGAAGGATGGTTAAAATAAAAATCGTGCAACTATGTTTAGTTCCGTTCTATCTTATGGCTAGAAAAGGAGGTTGGAGTGCGACAAATGGTTGACACTTAAGTAGTTTTTATTTTTTATATTGTTATGTCAAACGGTCATCAGATAATCGGTGATCAAAAAAAATCTTTGAGTCCTTTATAAAGTCACTCACTACATTACCTCAAATATGACGTCACAAATCTGGTGACACTTTCGAAATAACGAAAGAAAAGGGACAATCGATCTCTTTCCAATACATCACTTAGGTTCATTAGTTAAAATAGTACGAACTGATGAATGAGTGTTGCTATTTTAGTCCGGTTTCTATAGCTTTAGTTATTATTCTGAGTATACAGTACTCAGTACATACACACACACACACACACACTTCTTGTGCAAAAGCTAAATATTGATAGATAGGTAATAAAATATGCATTATTCAGTATTTTAGATGGAATTTATTGGGAAAATATCCCGTCCATTACATGCCCCAAGAATGTGATAAACCTTTCAAACAGAATTTTAACACAATGAGCTTTGACAGCGTGAGCGATGACGCTGACAGCATATCAATTTCATCAGCCTCAAGCGAAATGCCGCTTTATCGTGTACGCAATAAGAACTATGCATCATATTGAATTTTAACTTGCAACCGACGAACACAGCTCGTATGCACGTAGAACGTCTTTATCCGTCTGTAAAATAACATGCACATATCAAAAATTGCTGAAGGCACCTGCGGATATTGGTTGGTGCCGTTTAGTGGAATATTTACGCCAAAAAAAAAGCTCAGACAAACTCTTAATCAAAAAAAGTCTTTTTTTTATTTTTTTATTTAAATAAACTTAAGGATATTGAATCAACTAAACATTTTTTTACCTACTCCCCATTCAGGACGTCAGGAGAAGAATGGGCGGCAGTAAAGGCGGCATTGCTTAAAGATTATCACGTAAATAAATAAACGAAGAAAGGTAAATAGTCCTCTGGTTGGATTCAATCACACGACCTTTCCCAATCAGGGAGACAGCTCCTCTAACTGAGCGAATAAGATTTTTCAGTTCGATATACTACACCAATTAACATCCGCCATATTACTTTCATAGTACCTTTTTAAATTGTAGGCAAAGGTTTTGTACCAGCTTACACAATAAATGAATTGTCTACATAATGACAGTACACAAAACAGAGCGTAATCAAATTAAGTTTCTCGTTTAAAACTCGATGTAACTATGTATCTTATTATGTAACCGTCGTATATACAATCCAATTGTTTAACGAAAGCATTAATTTCCTATTGTTATAAAGCTATGTAAGAAGTTGTTTCGTAGTAATCTCTTAAGTCTTAAAAATGCTTAACCTATCAAAAGATTTCCGCTTCACTGTAACAATTTATAAAATTACAATTGTTTACCAGATACCTACGATTACATAGACACGTGTACAATCAAAGCATCCAATTTCTCACGGAATATGAGGGAATTTCTATGCTATAATGGTGTTAATGCTTTCAAATAGAATTTCAGCACAAAGAGCGGTGACAGGTTGAGCGATGGCGGCTCGCATTGTGGATGGAGCGCACTCTGCCGGAACTAGTGGCACTGCCTAATGCAATGCAGCCAGTGCACGTTTACGATGTCTTGTGGCGAGATCGATCAGGAAATTATACCTTTAAGCGACGCTGTGGTCTTAATAGACCACCCATCTCAAATCCAGAAGTCCCGGGTTCGAATCTCAACCAGGGTACATGATTGTACTTGGTTTGTTTAGTGGTAGTGCCAGAGAAGAGATATTAATTTATTTATTTATTAATTTATTTATTTATTGCACATGTAGCTACAACATTAGACTTAGGGCTAAAATCTTAGTAATAGGTACATGGACCCTGTTTATAGGGTGTTGCAAATCTGGTCGTTTACATAGGTGGACGCTTAGTTATTTTTTGAAAAACAAATTATATTACATTCAGTCATGATAATTCGAGCAAGTTTAGCGCACATTGCATTATTAAATAAAATAAATTAAAATAAAATTGCATTCAATAAGTTAATTACATAAATAGTGCATACCTACCAATAAAGCATATAAATAAGGTATTGATTAGAATATTTATCATTATTATTAGTTTAATATTATTATTATTATTATATTATTAGTATTAATTTTAGTGTTATTATTGTAATATAATTTATGATTTATCCGTAATTAATTCCTTAATTGTATAGTATGTTTTGCTAATTAGTAATTCTTTTAGTCTTTTTTTAAATGTACCTTTTTTTTTCGTTTTTTATAATGTCTGGGATTTTATTTTATTTAGTGCTTATTTAAGTTCGCCTGGCTAGCTACCATCGTATCTATAACAGCAAATGCAAATTCAAATTCAAAATCATTTATTCAGTTTAGGCTACAAATAGCTCTTATGAACGCCATTATGCCATCGGTTCGTAAGTCTATCTACTCTGGGCGGGAGATCTTGTACTGAGAAGAACCGACAAGAAACTCAGCAAGTGTCCAGCTCTTTTCTCCCTTACAGCGTCATAAATATTGGAAAATGCCCTATCATAAAAAGGACACTTTCCATCACAAATAAAAACACAAAATATAAAGGACAATCACAACATGTAAAAAAAACACAAAAAAAGCAAAAATAAATAAATTCAATATTTAAGTTTGTAAAAACATCATTTACCAGTAAAAATTTTTAACAATGTCATACAGTACTAGTAAAAGTCAAAACCTGTCTAAGCAAAAACAAAGTTAAACTATGGTTAATAATAATAAAAATAAGACAAGTATGCAAGAGCAGACCAGCCTCCACAGGCGGCACCCGTTCACGAGTATGACATATGAATCAGCAATGTTATGTTCCGTTAATTAGAGATAAGATAGCCAGTTCCTCAGTGCTTAAGGAATCTTCAAGGCTCAAATCTCAGCCAGGGTACCTACATGATTGTACCCGATTTTCGTGATAGTAGTAGTAGGGCTTGTTTTAGTCCGCTAGGCTAGACCATTTACCTTACATTTACCACCATTTTATCTTAATAGGTAGTCATCATCATCATCATCATCAGCTCATTTTTTATGTCCCACTGCTGGAGCACGAGCCTTCCCTATGGATGGATAGGGAGAACGGGCCATAAACCACCACGCGGGTCCACTGCGGGTTGGTGGTTGTTAACAACTGCTAATGCAGCTAGGACCAATGGCTTTACCTGCCTTCCGAAGCACGGAGGAGGTCGAGATGATACATTTTTGGTCACCCATCCGATGACCGGCCTTTGCGAAAGTTGCTTAACGTCAGCACTCGCAAACCGGGCGCGTTAACCACTGCGCCATCGAGCTCCTCAATAGGTCGTCATAACAGAATTATTATGTTCCATTAATTAGAGATAAGATAGCCAACGGAACATAATAATCCTGAGGAACTCCTCAGTGGTTAAGCTCTCTGGGTGAATGCGCTTCCATCTTCGTCCTTATCATCACTTGACATCAGGTGAATTGAAGGCCATGTGGTTAGCACAAAAGGAATAGATTTTTTTTTTTTTTTTTTATATTGGCACGTCATTGTGACTACATCCTGCCTGATGGTAAGCAGCCGATGCAGTCCAAAATAATGAGAGCGCTCCCCACCGTGGAACAAGCACGATAACAAGCGCACCCATTCATGACGGCCTACATAAATGCCGTTTCACGCCCCGCTTAAAAGACCCGAGACTATAGGAACTGGGAAACACATGCGCCGGCAAAGAATTCCAAAGCCGAATAGTCTTACAGAGGAACGACTTGCTAAATTTTTTGGTACGAGTACTGATTGTCTGTACAGTATGATGGTGATTCCTAAGACCAGCACGTGTAGTCCGGGAGAGGAAAGGAGAGGGCGGGATTAGATCAAAAAGCTCTTTAGAACACTCTCCGTAGTGATTCCGGTAGAAGACACTGAGAGAAGCAATGTCTCTACGCAGCTGGAGGTCCTCAAGAGAGGCTGTAACCTCAGCATCTCCAATAATGCGTTTGCAGTCTATCAAGTGCATCGAGGAGGTATTTAGCGGAGCCGTCCCATAGATGGGAACAATACTCCATACTCGATCGCACCTGAGTCTTGTACAGCAAACAGTGCTGCTCGGGAGTGAAAAACCGCCTCACCTTATTGAGAAAACCCAACTTACGGGAGGCAGTTAAAATAACACTCTCGATGTAACATTTTGGATTCAGTTCCTGGCCGATGTCCATGCCAAGAATGCTGAGGTCCATCGAAATGGGTAACGGAGAGTTCTGAAAAGAGGGAGCAGTAAGGAAGGGAGTTACTTTTGACGAAAATGGACAAACCTGGGTTTTGCTGGCATTGAATTCGACCAGGTTTTCAGATCCCCACTTAGACACACGATCGAGAGTCAGGTTCAGTTTGGCTACCAGTTCTTGCCTTTTCACCACGATATCGGCTTTCTTTGCCGCAGGATGTCCCAAGTACCGCTCATGCACCGTACTGTCATCCGCATAACAATGAATATTGCCCAAGGACAACATGTCATTGATATGCACAAGAAATAGAGTAGGTGAAAGCACAGAACCCTGCGGCACTCCGGCATTGACTTTGTAGAACGCGGAGGAACTACCCTCACAAAGGACACGAATCCTCCGCTCTTCTAGAAAGCCTGCAACCCAGGCGCACAAACGGGGCGGCAAACCGAAGGCCGGCAACTTGGAAAGAAGGGAACGATGCCACACTCTATCGAAAGCTTTGGCGATATCAAGGCTAACTGCCAGGGATTCGCCGTGCTTGTCCATCGCTTCACCCCATGCGTGAGTAACGTACGCTAGAAGATCACCCGTTGATCGCTTGGGTCTGAACCCATACTGGCGATCATGAAGCAGCGAGTGATCCTCTAAGTAGTGAATGAGCTGAGAATTAATTATCCGCTCAAACACCTTGCACAGCACAGAAGTTACTGCGATGGGTCGATAGTTGGCTGGATCCGAGCGATCCCCTTTTTTGGGGATGGGTTGTATGTTCGCTTCCTTCCAAGACACAGGCACAATACCGGTATCGTACGACTCCCTAAACAATCGTGTCAACACAGGAGACAACTTAGCCGCGCATCTGAGCAGAACAATCGCTGGAACACCATCCGGCCCGCTAGCCTTCCGCACGTCAAGCGACCGCAGCACGGCACGTACATCACACTGCCTGATACGAATATCAGGCATGGTGGCCCCACAATGTGCTATAATAGGTGGAGTGGCGCCACAATCGTCGACGCGCGAATTAGCCGCGAAAAGGTCAGCCAACAAGTTCGCCTTCTCAAGCGGCTGGTAAGCTAACGAACCATCTGAATGTTTCAACGGGGGCAGCGAGGGAGAGCAGAAGTTGACCTGCACGGCCTTAGCGAGCCGCCAATAGCTACGGCTACCCGTGGGGTGCGAGATCAACTCCTGCCCTACCCTCGCCACTCTTTGTGCATCCGCTCCTGCGAGAGCCCTCTTATTAAACTTAGAGGCCTTGTTATAAGCCGCCTTCAAGGACCCGATACTGGGGTCATTTGATGCGCAAGCCCTCGTCCAAGCACGATACGCCGCCTGCTTGCATTCAGCAGCTTTGGCGCATTCGCGATTGAACCAAGGTCGCTGTCTACCAACGCTGGCAAGCTCCGTGAACGGAATATAATATTCCATGCCCAACAAGATCTCATCAGCAATGGCGGAGGCGCACTCCGACGAGTCCTTTCCAAGAAAGCAGCTCTGGCCCCATGAGACGGATGCAAAGTAATCACGCAATCTGTCCCAATCTGCCGACGAGTAGTGCCACAGACGACGCTTGGTCTCCACCGTTTTCTGTGGACCAACGCAATGTGGTGCTGTGGCAATGACCAAGCAGTGGTCTGATGAGCCTAGAGGTGCAAGCACCGACACTCTATACCCTGCAGGGTGACTCGTCAACATTAAGTCCAACATAGAGGGCGCTTGACCCACGATATCAGGTATCCTGGTGGGCTGGCTTACCAATTGTTTAAGGTCTTGCGTCAGAGCGAAGGCATGAGCGACTCTACCAGCGTGATCAGTTTTGGAGGAGCCCAACCATGTTTCATGGTGGGCGTTGAAGTCCCCCAAAACCACCACCTCGTCGTTTGGGAATCGCTCCTGCGCGACATCAGTCACTCGGCCGAGGTGGTCAAAAAGGCTGCTTGTGTTAGCATCTCCCGTGTGGGACCGATATAGGCACGCATAGACACGGCAACGGGAGCCGAACTCAATGCGCACCCAAAGGATAGGAAAGGAGGGGTCTTCCAAGCAGTGCAGACGACGACAACAAATGTCAGCCCAGATTAATTTCAGCATAAAGAACTTGTAATTTTTGACATGATGACACCTTAACAAAAAAAATTGTTAGAAAGAATTTCACCACGCTTGCTATCGTAATTTATATAGCCAATCTTCACCTTTCACTCTCGTTGCATCCGCGGAGCAGGAACAAAGCCTCGACTATCTTCGATTCGATTCGGATTGTACCCCGTGCTGGTACGCGAGACGATTTGGTTCCAAATGGACTTTTTGTCGCCGCCATTGCTGCGCCAACTATTTGAATGGCCAATTTGTCTTCTTTCTACTATAAGTGATTGTTTTCTCGGAACGGTATAAAGTCTTGAATGGATGATTAAATTGAATTAAGGTGTTATAACTAGTTGGAATGAGACGTGGATTAAGTGGCATGCCTTTTGAGAATTATTTGTGAGTTTTATCTAGATCATTATTCACTGTTGATTATCCTAACGTCAATGATGACATGGGAGATAATGAGTACGTTATCTCCAACCATGTGTGAAGAGGCCTTTAGCCAGCTGGCTAGTAGGTATATTCTGTAGTTTGTCCACAGCAAAAACGTTACAAGTTAGCTCTCCACTTCCCACTTAGCATTAGGTGAGGTGGAGTTTCTGCTAAGCAAAATATTTTAAAACCTAACTTCATATACTTATTACAAGCTACCTACCTGTATTCATGTTTCATATGACGAACGTTAAGACGTTCGTTAGTCCAGAGCCACAATATAAAATACTCAAGTATTTTAATCTGTCGTCTGCTGTGAATACAAACACAATAGAATTTTAATTGTTTGTAGGACGGATCTAGCACTAAGCAGACGAAAGGTTTAAACGTCTTTGTATCTCAACAGCCAGATTTTGACATTTACCCAAAGTCGAAACGTCAAAAATGGCCTTTGACATGACTTTGGGCGTTTTAAAATAGTAGAATGGAGACCCCGGCTGTTTTAATAAGATAGAGATTAAAACCCGAAAGAGACGACGAATGGGGAAAAGCCTGATACCCACCCCTTCAGCAGTAGGGTCAGTGGGACTTTTAAAGGCTATGTTAATACCTACGCCTACGATGCGTCATATCATGGCATCAGTGTTTGACACTTTCAACACCCTGATCGACACAGTTTTCGTCGCCAAAAACCGCTGAAGCTAATAAAATTTGGACTGTAGGTTAATTTAATGACGTAACCAGCCACTAAGAAAGGATTTTGCGAAAATCATCACCTAAAGGTATAGGTGATGATTTTCGTAAAATAGGGTGTGAAAGTTTGTATGAAAGTCCGTCAGTTTTGAAGTAAAATACATGAAAATTGGTATTTGGCTTTTTGAAAAGAAATAAAGAATGAAATATCTTAGGAATTTTGTTTATGTTCCTCTAAAAGAGTAAAAAAGAGAAAAAGGTTTTTTTGGGGAAACCGTTATTTTTAAAGTAACTATAAAAATTAATAATGTAATCGATCTTTAGATTGACGACCTCCTTGGTCGAGCGGTTTGTACACCGGTTTTCATTGCGTCGCCATCTCTGAGGTCCCGGGTTCGATCCCCGGCCGGGTCAATTTAAAAATTATTGTTTTTCTATATTGTCTCGGGTCTGGGTGTTTTCTATGTATAATAAGTATGTATTTAAGTATTTTAAGTATGTTTATCCGTTGTCTAGTAGCCATTTAACGAGTTTCATAACGAAGCTTCTCTTGGGCTAGATAATTGATGTAGGAAAGTTTATTTATTTATTTATCTAGATTTTCATTGAAAATAAAGAATGACGTGTTTTAGCGTTTTTCGAAAAACCTCCCCTAGACAGGAGAAATAGGGGTGGAAAATTTATATAGAAATATGTCATTATAAAAAATTAATCCTTCGGTATTTGGCCAGGTTAGAAAATATGAAGTATTTAAGGATTATTCCTATAGTTCTTACCTTTCATAAGTATGGCTTTTTTTTTACAAATAATCACAAGTTGTGTAGCCCACATGAGCAAAGCCGCAAGCTAAAGCTATTTTGTTCACTAGGGGAAACACTGGAGCCGCTACCCTATGTAATTTCATAGTACCTAAGAATTTTACAATTCCATGCTTACATGAGAACCTCAGAGCTATAATCCTACCATTTCAGGTAGGTACCTACCATAAACGGCGCCAATCGGGCAACATGGCATGTGCACTTAGCCACGCTGCGGCCGCCTTGGGACTCTTGACATGAATTAAAAATGCACGCCGCATTAGTGCTCGAATGGCGGACTGGCGAACGGCGAATGGCGAATGGCGGTCCCCGCGCAAAATAGGGAGACTGCAGAAGATAAACTTCATACAAACGCGCTCGAGCAATGCGCATGCGCGTAGACAACCTCTCACGGACACGGAATCTCGCAACAGATAAGCTCGGACTGTTCCAAAATCTTTTTTTTTAGAGAATTTGCTTTTTGCTTTAAACGGCATTTTCAGCTTCACGGGGCTTGTTTGGGGGCGGCGAGAAACTTAAAGGGTTCCTCAAGTCGTGTGAAACTTCGGAGGTTTTCTAGAGGGAACGGCATCACGCACTAGTGCGTGTCCCCGTGCCCTACTAGATTCTCTGAGGGGTTCGGTGCGGATCGGATCGGGGAGCGGAACAACCCGAGGACGCCTCTAATAGCTCGGACCTCGGCTCGGGTTGACCGGGCCGTGGTGGTGGAGAGAAGCGCCCAGGTATAGGTCTTTACTTGGTATAGAGCGCGTGTGAACCGGTTCGTCGCACCCTTGTTCTACGAGTACGGTGTCTTGGGCCTAAACTACCCGAGATCAGTGTACACACGGCGGCAGATCAACCTACCCAGAACTGTCAAGTTTCGACAATTAATTTTGAACTTTATCGTTTGGTTATAAGGATCAATATTCATTGGAGAAATTTGACAGGTTTGGGTAGGTTGAACTGCCGCCGTGGGTACGTGCAAGGGGTCTATGTGTGCGTTACCAGAGTGCGGTATGTATAAAACTTACCTTCTGAGCCTCCTTTTTTTGTGGTCCCGGTGCGCAGATGCGGAATGGCAACTGCATTCGTGCTGGCTATGCACACTAGCTTCACGTTTTAGGGTTGAAATTTGAAGATGTAATGCAAACTCGTTTCTAAGTTTATCGCTAGATGGCGCTGTACACACGCCTGCAGATCAACCTACCACAAACTGTCATATTTCCCCAATAGACTTTGAACTTTATGCCTAACGAATATGGTTGAAAATGTAGTAAAGAAATTTGAGTTTTAAATAGATTGATGTGCAGGCGTCTGTACCTTTTTTAGACATTTTCTGAATCGTGGATTTCCTTTGATAACTACTTACCTATAGTTTCGATTACATTTTAGTAAAAGTACCTGGATGACCGAGCTTTGCTCGTTTTTTTTTTATAATGTTTTTGAAAATAAAACCTCGCTAGATCGCCCCCGAAACCCCCTGCAGGTACTAAATTTCATGAAAATCGTTGGAGCCGTTTTCAAGATTCAGATTACGTGAAGCAAAAACTTTGTACTCCTTTTTTACAAAAATTGCGCAGACAGAGGAGTATGAAATTTCGCACACTTATAGTTTATATAGAGAAGGTTATCCGAATGTTAATATTTTATTAAATTATGCATAAAAATACATTAAATCAATAAAACAAACATTACACACACTACCATGTATTTGACACACGCATATTGTATTTGACACATACGCATATTATACTCTTTTTAAAAATTTCTAAAATGCAAGAGGAGCGGCCGAAATCTGTCAGTGCCAATCCAAACTCACATTCCATGTTTTTTAATTTTTAATTGTTTAGGATACAATCCGTGCAGCCTTAATAATATTACGGTCGAATTTCGACTACTGGGCCACCACTAGTATACATAAATACAAGAATTGCTCGTTTAAAGGTGTTAGATAGGTAGATGAATGCTGATAAGCTCTTTGTTGTGATGTACTGGAGTTAGTGTCATAACTTGTTACTGTCCTGTTTGTGCTGAATAGCTGGAGAACTATGCGTTATTCTTTGGTGCTGGCCAAAAAACTTTCTTCGGGATTATTACCATCGCCTTCATTGAATAACAACGTTATTTTATACTTGAGAAGTGGTTTTTTTAAATTTTAAATAAAAATGTTTTAACTAAGAAACCGCAAGTTGCTTAAACAAATCAAAATATTTGAAAGGTTTATTAAGCTTAAAGCCTGTGTCGTTATAAGACTAATTAATAAATTATTAATTTGATTAGACATTCATTTTGTAGGGAACCTTCCTACTATCAGGTGAAATACAAATAATTATCATATCACTTATTTCTAAATTACAAATATGATAAATAGACATATTTACAAATAAATTATATACTTATCTATGCTCGTTGCTATCTCTTTGCCTTCTGTACCGTGTGTCTGGGATTATAAATAACACGGGATATACGGGAATTATATCCACACGTCTAGATTCTACAATTTAAATTATAGTTTGTTGCACGTACAATGTGAAAACAAAAAGTAAGAGTATTATAGCTATCTAGAAACTAGTTATTTAGCGTTGTAAACGCAAAAAAATATGTTATCTTTTTAATACAAAAAAAACCAAATCGCTCTTTTGCATTTAAAAATGCCTCACTCGAAATTGCGCTCTCAATTTATACGTTTCATGGATTATTTCAACAGAGGCTCCGCGCACTACATTTTATGTTACAACTAAATTCACCTCCATTCGATTTTATATATTTTTCTCGTTCGCATTGCCTTAAAAAATATCGTCTATAAAAGACAGTGAAATAGTGGTTAGTGGTCCGGTGAAAAGAACGAAAGAGCTGGGAAAAAATTTTGCTCAAAGCGGGTTCGTTTATTAAACTGCACTGTAAAATCTACAGCTACTCGTATTTTATGAATTTAAAGGCCAAAAAGAAAAGTAAATAACCTTTTTTAACCGACTTCAAAAAAAGGAGGAGGTTATCAATTCGACTGTATTTTTTTTTTTTTTTTTATGTTTGTTACCTCAGAACTTTCGACTGAGTGAACCGATTTTGATGATTCTTTCTTTATTTGAAAGCTGGTGCTTCCCGTGTTGTCCCATTTTAATTTGGTCCAGTTCTGATGATGGGATCCTCGAGGAATTGAGGGAACTCCTCGAATATTGTAGGCATACCTATCGCGATTTTGGTATTTTCAGCAATAAGTCAAGCATTTGCATTCAGAAAGTATCATTTGATGAAGTGTAACTGATGAAAAAGACCACAGATTGCCATCGGAACTCCTCAATGATAAGTATTTCACGGGTGGCGATAAAATATCTCGATTAAGATAGTTAAGCGACTATGACGAAGCAAAAGAAGACAGGCACCGGAACTCAGTTTTTGATTTCCTACTTTGAGATAGGCGTTTCTCGTTTTCTTCGCTTGTCTCATTTAAACGGCGCTGTCTCATACGAGCAGCGTGTTTAGTAGGTCTACCCATATTCGCTTTTGATAAATAGATCGAAACGAATCACTAAAAAGCGAAAAATAAACAAAAATTTAAACAAAAAAAAACCGACTCCAAAAAATTTGACTGATAAAATTGCACTAAAAAGTAAAAAATAAGCATTAGACTTTTACAGACAATAACTTTATTAAGAAAAAATATAGGTACAATTATTGTTACTTTTGGAGTCGGTGCCAGCCAAGGTAACTTTAACATAAACATTTAACGACATACTATATTATAATCATAATAGTACATTCAATCTTAGGCATGAAGTTTTAACTACAAACGCGGACTGGCACCGGCTTCAAAAACTTCGTTGGCTGGCACCGGCCCCAAAAATAACAATAATTGTACCTATATTTTTTCTTAATAAAGTTATTGTCTGTATAAGTCTAACGCTTATTTTTTTAGAGAGAGAGATTGTTGATTGCCTCTGACGGCATTTTCAGCGTCACCGGACTTTTTGGGGGGCGGCGAGGTACGTAAAGGGTACCTCAAGCCGTGTGAAACGAATCACCTTCGGAGGCTTTCTAGAGGGAACGGCATCGCACACTTAAAAGTGCGCGTCCCCGTGCCCTACTAGATTCTCCAAAGGGTTCGGATTGGATCGGTAAATAACTTATTATACTGTCCCACACACAGGCCTCCATCTTTAAAATCAAATCATCGATACAAAAAAAAAACTAACTAAGCATTTTTATATCTATACTAATATTATAAAGAGGAAAGCTTTGTATTTTTGTTTTTGAAATAAACTCAAAAACTACTGGACCGATTTAAAAATAATTTTCACCATTAGAATGCTACATTAGCGCTGAGTAACAAAGGCTATATTTATTACTAGAAGAAAACTTGCTTAATGATAAATAAATAGAAATACCATTTGTTTGTTTTGCTGTCATAGAAACTGTCAAAGCGGTACGAAGTCCGCCGGGTCAGCTAGTATAATTATTATTTACTAGCTGACCCGGCGGACTTCTTACAAAAATACAAAGCTTTCCTCTTTATAATATGAGTATAGATTTCTAAGTACAGACACAACCCATCCAAAACTGTCAAACGTCTTCAATAAATGTTCAACCATATGCCATTTATATAAAGTTCAAAGTATATTGAGGATATTTGACAGATTGTGGTAGTCCGATGTGCAGGCGTGTGTGCACGATTAAACATTTTTAGCACAATGACGCTAAATATAACAACGGGAACAAAGTGCCTAGAACGACTTTTATTTGCCTTTCAATAAAATTAAGGTTTTTTTCAAATTTACATTAACGTATTGTAGTGTTTGTGTATCTATACATTTATAGACTAGCGGACCCGGCGGACTTCGTACCGCTTTGACAGTTTCCATCAAGGGATTAAATTCTCTTTGGTTTCCATGACAACAAAACAAACAAATCATTTTGTATTAGAAAATTAAATTGTCGTTTTTAGTATATTTATAGTGTGATTTCCGTGAGAATATCGGGATAAAAACTATCCTATGTGTTAACCTCTCACACGCACGGAATCATGCAACAGCAACGCTTGGTTTTTTTTTGAGACAGATTGCTGATTGCCTCAGACGGCTTTTTCAGCGTCACCGGGTTTTTTTGGGGGCGGCGAGGTACGTAAAGGGTAACTCAAGCGAAGAGAGCGACAGGATTGCAAAAGCGTCTGAAGAGAGAGTACTTGGTGCGACAGTGAGCCAGTGTATTGGTATTCTACAAGTGGCGACGAGGATAAAAGATATAAGAATAATAAGGTATAATAAACTTTCCAAAAAATATATAGAACCTCCTTGTTTGGAACTGACATTAGTTCGGCAGCAATATGTCCGGTCAGTGGTTTGCGCTCCGAGCGTGAGATTCCACCACAATCGTTGAGATATCGTGCCATCAATTACCGGACACCGCGTCTGTGGACGTGTCCACAGCCCGTGGGCTGAGGGAAGAGCGACCTCGTTAGTCATACAATTTTGTACAAATGGACAACAATACCCGATCCGATCCGAACCCCTCCGAGAATCTAGTAGGGCACGGGGACACGCACTTTTCAGTGTGTGATGCCGTTCCCTCTAGAAAACCTCCGAAGGTGATTCGTTTCACACGGCTTGAGGTACCCTTTACTTAGCTCGCCGCCCCCAAAAAGCCTGGTGAAGCAGAAAATGCCGTCTGAGGATATCAGCAACCTCTCTCCAAAAAAAAAAAAGATGGACAACAATATGTGCACCATATTGTTTTGTGCATTATCACCATTTTCTATTTGGACACAGTCACGAGGACAACTATGAGACGATCAACACCTCCGTATCACACTCCACAGAGACGATGAGTTATCGTGCCATCAATTACCGGACACTGTGTTTTTGGACACGGGCTGAGAGTGAAGCGAACTCAACACAATGATTCTTCAATGATTGTTGATCTAAAAACTATTGCTTTAAAAAAATATATATTTCATATAAACACACAAAATAATAGCACAGAACACTAAGCACTGCCTCTGAATACTTAGTTTGTTGATCGCAGTCGACGTAGCTTTATCTACTCGAAGGCGGGTGTAAGATGTGTTACAACACCCTTACTGTGTCGCGTTTGTTTCGATTAGCGTAGGTGTCTGCTGATGCCAAAAGACTCAGGAGCCTTACTATGAGCTCTTCTAGCAGTATTATTGCAGTGTAAACAAGATGCGTTTATACTTATAAGCCGCTACAAGCGTCTCGCTTTCACAACTGCAATAATACTTACTGCTCTAAGATCTTATGGCCGAAAAGCTAAAAAATTGTATTCTACTTGATTCGTTCTTGCTGGCTGACATTAGTTCGGCGGCGATGTGTCCGGTCAGTGGTTTGACAACGCGTCATTCCGGCCAGTTCCCGCGTCCGCGCTCGGAGCGTGAGACTCCACACAAACGATGAGTTATCGTGCCATCAATTACCAGACACCGCGTTGGACACGAACTGAGGGAGGAGGGAACTCCAAATATGATTCCATGTTTTCTCGATAGCTCAGTAGGTATATGGATACGATTTTGGAATTAAAAATCACTAAGAATACCTGCACTATGAAATTAAATCATTTGTACAAACTCGAACACAATATATGACAACATCTGCACCCTATTTTTGTGCATTATTGCAAACATTTTTTTGTTAGTTTTTGTTTATTTAGTTACTGTTACTAAAGTAGTAAAACCATAATAATATATTTATATATTATATTTAAGTCATAAATATATTATATAAAACAGCTTACAAATGTAAAAAAATATAACTACAAAGTATTGACAAGCTACCTACATTTAAAATACTTACAGTAATAGTAAAACTAAACTTTAAAAGGTGTTACGGACAGAAGTCTCATTATTGTATTGTATAGGATTAGTTAGCGAATATAACTTTATAATTGTAATACGGTTAATATATGTAGGTTTATATATGTTATTTTAATAAATATTTCTTATGTTTGTCTTTTCATTTAACACAAGGTAACTGTGGTATGTTTTAAAGAGGGCCAGGTAAACGTGCCCAGAGGCCTAATGCCTCTCTAAGTAGAGATAATTAAATAAGTTAATTAAATCTTAAAGTAAATATAATATTTTAATATTGTAAGGTATCCAGATTACGAGAGATACCGTAGGGTAGATAAAAATACATGTAAGAAAGAGAGGTCCAACACGAAAGGGACAACTGCAAATTACGACGGTTCATGTGGGTAGTGGAAAAAATTGTATACCTACATGGGCCGGCATTTGCCCCCACCACGCTCACGGGCATGACCCAAAATGTATAAATACAGGCCGGTCAGAGCAAATTTTTGTAAGCTCTCCGGACCCCACCTATGAAGAATAAAGAAGAAATAATCAAGAAACGAGTTTTAATACAGTCCACATCGAAGCACAACGGCTGACTTGTTTGTAGCTGCAACCAGCCACGAACAGTTCCTTTGGTCCTTCTGAGCCGGATTTAGAAGATCAGAACAATACTTCGGACGATTTGAAGAACAGAAGCTTTCATCCATTAACGTCGGCTGGAAGATTCACCAACGCATTTACGTAACCACCAACGCATTTACGTAACCACCAACGCATTGTACCACTTGTGTTCTGCCACAAGTCTAACGCGGGCGGACCGCGGCTCAAAAACGTCCCACCTAGCGGTGCCAAACGGTGGGCGTTCTGAGTAAACGCCGTTCAAGGCGGGACGACTTATCGGACGGGGTCGTCAGTTTGCCTTTTTCAAGGCAAGCTTAAGTCCAGCTACGCCAGTACGGTTTGTCGTGGAGCGGGGGTCCTTTCTGTAGGCACTGCCTAAGCAGTCGGTCACTCCAACCGATGCGCGAGCGCCCCGTTGTCCACGTCGACTCTCTGCTGGGTAGGTCCTTCCTTTCCACTCCCGCACGAACTCCATCCTTGGACGGGCTCCCCACATAGCGTGCCCGTTTGAGATTGGTAGGGACAGCAAGAAAGAAGATGCCGACTACCCGAAGACAAGGTCAAGCCGAGGCGACAGCGGGACTACGAACACCTGACAAACCACCAGAATCACCCTCAAACAATGCCTCAACCGTGACGCCATTGGAACCGCTCCCAGAGACCGCTGAACGCGGCATCACCGCCGCTACGGAAATTAGACGCAACGACGACGCACCCCCACCCGATGCGCCCAGAGCCAGGCCACCGTCGGTACGATCAACAGCGAGCGTCGCCTCACGAATTAAACATGCGCAATTTCAAGCGGAGATGCAACTCGCCGAAGTACGTCGGCGAGAGATACAATTGGAAGCGGAAATGATCAATAAGAGACTTGCATACGAAATCGCCGTTATCGAAGATGAAACGGATATAGAACCAGAGAGCTTACCCGCCGATATAACCCAACTGAAACTGGATGACTGGTTGGATCGGCGTCGGAACGTGCATGGACCCGATACGAATAAAGTCGAAAATGTACGACAAGGACAAAAGGATGCGCGTGCAAATGAGATGGACAGAGGTCGCCACCTCACTGACTCGCCATATGTCGAAGACGAAAACGCAGTGAAAGAGGCGGAGCCCCGTGACCAAACGAACAAGGACGACACGGGAATGGTTAAGCTCGCACTCACACTAGAGAAAATGATGCAAAATCGACCGATTGCACGACAAGCACTGGATTTGCCTATATTCAGCGGCTCGCCGGTCGAATGGTTGCCTTTTAAAGCGGCAATGCGCGATACGACTAGTCAATTCAACTTTAGTAAAGCCGAGAACTTGGCACGATTAAGAAGCTGTCTTAAAGATGAAGCAAAGGAAGCGGTGTCCGCTCTTTTATATACGGCCGTGGACCCGGAAGTTGTAATGAAAACACTCGAGCAATGCTTCGGACGGCCGGAAGTTATAATCGATCGAGCGCTGGATGACATTAGAAGACTGCCGCGACCCGGCACGACGGCCAGCGAGTTGAACACGTTCGCAATCAAACTGCAAAACATTGTGTGCATACTCGATAATATCGACAACAGAGGCTACTTACGGAACCCGATGTTGACGCGAGAAGTTGTGGACAAGCTCGGACCGCACCTACGCTCAAGGTGGTGCGACTATGCAATTGATTACGGAAGCTATGCCGAGCCTGAGATCGTTACACTGTCCCACTTTCTCATGAGAGAAGCCGACAGAGCCCTACAGTACGCATACGTGAGCTACAACCCTACGAGAAAGAACGTTGTTACCGAGATGAGAGCGAACGTGAAACATCGAATCGAGCGAAAGAAAAGCACAGCTGTGTACGCAACGAATGATAACGTCATAAACAAAGAATGTCTATGTTGTGGAGGACGTCACGACGTGCCGCAATGTGATCGCTTTAAAACCATGACGGTTAGACAACGATGGGATTGGGTAAAGAAAAGCGGAGTGTGTTTCCGTTGTGCCAATAAGAAACACCGTCGCCTACAATGCGATAAACGCGATCTGTGCGGCATTGATGGTTGTCGCCATCCCCACCACGCCTTACTACACGAGCACCGCACCAGGCCGAATGTAACCGAGATGGTAGCGTCGGTCAATCACTCGACCGATGCTACTAAGGTACTGCTGAAAGTGTGTCCCGTTACCATCAAGGGACCGAAGGGGTCAATCGACACATATGCCCTACTCGACGAAGGGTCAACTGTCACACTAATCGATCAAGACCTGGCGGACCACGTAGGCGCGGATGGGCCGGCGAACGATTTGCAAATACGAAGCGTAAATACACAAACGACGTGCGAAACCAAGACGGTGAATATAAAGTTGATTGCTACTACGAATAAACAACGATTCGACATAAGAGCTAGAACGATGAAAGATTTATCACTCAACGGACAGACGGTGCACAACGATTGTTTGAAATACGCGCACATGAAAGAGCTATCAAACAGCGACGTCTGCTACGGATATGTCAAGCCTCAAATATTGATTGGGGCAGACAATTGGCATCTCATAGTCACACGAAGATTGCTACAGGGCAAGCGAGACGAACCGATCGCATCGCTCACGAAGCTGGGGTGGGTAATACACGGATCAGCGCCACGGTCAAGCGTGCTGATGGAGAGTAATACGGTTGCGGTGTTATACGTAAACACACCGCAATGCGCGACGATCTCGCGCACTCTCTCACCCGACAACGAACTCCATGCTATGGTAAAGAAGCACTTCGAAATCGACTCACTGGGAATAACGAAAAAAGAGCGAGTGAGCCCGAGTGATGCTCGCGCCATAGAGCTATTTAACACGACGACAAAGAAAGTCAACGGAAAATACGAAGTTCGCTTACCGTGGCGACGTGATGACGTCACGCTGCCGCCGAGTTACGAATCGGCACTGAGACGATTAAAATCCATAGAACGGAAGATGGACAAGTATGACGAATTTAAGCGAGCTTATACGAATCAAATAGAAAATCTGTTTGATAAACGCTATGCCGAGGAAAGTAGCGAGAGCGATTTGATGAGCCCGCATTTATGGTACTTACCTCACTTCGCCGTAACGAATCCGAATAAGCCCGGAAAGCTACGAGTCGTTTTTGACGCGGCCGCCGAAGCAAATGGAGTTTGTCTGAATGACGAGCTTTTAGAAGGTCCCGACTTACTACGCGACCTGGCGGGCCTGCTACTACGATTTCGCGAACGAGCTATCGCGATTACGGCCGACATACGAGAGATGTTTCTTCAAGTTAAAATATGTAAAGATGACCAACCCGCTCAGATGTTTCTATGGAGGGGCGCCGACCGAACGAAGCCACCTACGCGCTACAAGATGACGTCGATGATATTCGGAGCAAAAAGTTCACCTTTCTTAGCGCACAGCGTAAGAGACTCGAACGCCGCAGCGCACGCTGCCGAGTATCCACGAGCATATGAAGCGATTACGAGAAACCATTATATGGATGACTACGTCGACTGCTACGACACCGAACAAGAAGCGATTGCAACAATAAAGGAGGTCGCGAAAGTTCACGCGCAGGCAGGATTCACGCTGGCCGGTTATAACTCTAACGGACCGCGCGTGTTGCGTGAGCTGCCAGCAGAAAGCCGTGACACAGCACCCCGACAGCTCGGCGCTAGTTATCAGCAATGGGGAAGGACACTCGGTTTACTATGGGACGCTGCTACAGACGAGTTGGCGTTTAATACTGAGATGGTTCGCGTGTGCGACGACGTTAAGCAAATGAGGCGCGCTCCTACTAAACGAGAGGCGTTGAGCGCGGTTATGTCAATATTTGACCCGCTTGGCATACTGAGTTATTATACTATACGAGCGAAGATCATCTTACAAGGCATATGGCGGTAAAAAATAGAATGGGACGAGGCCTTACCCGATTACGAGGCCGGCGAGTTCCACGAATGGTTAAACGGTTTGAGAGCATTACGTAGTCTGCGTCTACCCCGGCGTCTACATACGGGGGGAGTGACGAGAAAGCAGCTACATATTTTCTGTGACGCCAGCGAGGTCGCTTACGGCGTTGCAGTATACTGGAGAATGAAGGGTGAAAATGGCAAAATAAGAGTCGCACTTGCCGCTGCGAAGGCCAGAGTGGCACCGATAAGGCAACAAAGTATTCCGAGAATGGAATTGCAAGCGGCATTGATAGCTACGCGACTAGCAAGTTCAGTATTGAATGAGCAAAGATGGCAACCTGAGAGAGTCGTATATTGGACCGATTCACAAACAGTGTTAAAATGGATAAACAACGACACGGTGCGCTACACCCCCTATGTAGCGCATCGCTTAACTGAGATTACAGAAACGACGATGCCGTCACAATGGCGATGGGTCCCTACGGCTCACAATGTCGCGGACGACGTAACGCGCGGCAATGAGATTACGAAAACGAAAAATGATCGGTGGTTTGTCGGACCGGCATTTTTATACGAAAACGAAACTGAATGGCCTGCGAGTGACGACATCAATAACGAACACAGCGCGGAGAGTGAACACTGCGTAACGCACACGCATATGTGGCAGAGTGATAGTAGAGTAGTGCCCAACGCTAAACGCTTCTCCTCCTACGAGCGTTTAGTAAGAACGATGGCGAACGTGCTACTATTCACTCAGAGATGCCGCCGCCGCGCTAGTAAAATGACGATTGAACATATCAACGAGGCCGAGCGCCTACTAATAATTGAATCGCAACAAGAGAGCTTCGCAGACGACATCGACCGCCTCGAAGCGTCCCGCAAACTACGCGCGGGCAGCAGACTACGGCGACTCGACGATTATGGCTCTAAGAAGAATGGCGGCCAGGAGGGGATGGCCCCAGGTTATATACAGTGACAACGCTACGAATTTTAAAGGCGCGGAACGAGAGCTAAAGGCCGCATACGAACAATGGGAGCCAGCGCTACGAGAATATGCGCTAACGAAACGCACAGAGTGGCGCTATATTTCACCAGGCGCGCCGCACCAAGGCGGCGCATGAGAACGGCTGGTGAGAACCGTAAAAACGGCACTGCGCGCTACACTCAACGAGAAGTCGCCGCGTGAAGAAGTACTTATAACACTACTGGCTGAAGTCGAGCACACTGTCAACGCTCGGCCTCTAACACATGTCTCTGTGAGCATCGACGACCCGGAAGCGCTGACGCCCAATCACTTCCTTTTGGGCAGCTCGAGCGGCCTGCCCACCACTGGGCCGTGCGAGCGCGCCGACCGAAACACATGGCGGGCGGCGCAGGCGCTGGCGGACGAGTACTGGCGACGATGGCTGCGCGAGTATCTACCACTACTCATACCGCGCGGCGGCACGCGCGACTCCGAGCGACGCAATGTACAAGAGGGCGACGTGGTCATAATTGTGGACAACACACTACCCCGCAATGTATGGCCCAGAGGCGTCGTTACGAAGATATTCCCTGGACCTGACCACGAAGTACGCAACGCAGAGGTGCGCACCAAGGGCGGCACGTTCCGACGACCGACGACGAGACTGGCTGTCCTGCCGATGGAGTGAAGAGGCTACGCGGATGCTGCGCCGGGGGGAGCCTGTTACGGACAGAAGTCTCATTATTGTATTGTATAGGATTAGTTAGCGAATATAACTTTATAATTGTAATACGGTTAATATATGTAGGTTTATATATGTTATTTTAATAAATATTTCTTATGTTTGTCTTTTCATTTAACACAAGGTAACTGTGGTATGTTTTAAAGAGGGCCAGGTAAACGTGCCCAGAGGCCTAATGCCTCACTAAGTAGAGATAATTAAATAAGTTAATTAAATCTTAAAGTAAATATAATATTTTAATATTGTAAGGTATCCAGATTACGAGAGATACCGTAGGGTAGATAAAAATACATGTAAGAAAGAGAGGTCCAACACGAAAGGGACAACTGCAAATTACGACGGTTCATGTGGGTAGTGGAAAAAATTGTATACCTACATGGGCCGGCATTTGCCCCCACCACGCTCACGGGCATGACCCAAAATGTATAAATACAGGCCGGTCAGAGCAAATTTTTGTAAGCTCTCCGGACCCCACCTATGAAGAATAAAGAAGAAATAATCAAGAAACGAGTTTTAATACAGTCCACATCGAAGCACAACGGCTGACTTGTTTGTAGCTGCAACCAGCCACGAACAAAGGTATTGCACAAATAGGAAACATAAAAATCAATTGTATGTGTATTTTTATTACTATTGTCATCATCGTCGATCGATAGGATTCAGAGGGTTGATGTTAACGGTAAAAAATCTCCGGGATCGGTGGTTACAATGGGAGTTCCACAGGGTTCAATTCTTGGTCCTTTCTTATTTTTAATTTATATTAACGACTTGCCTTACTTTGTAAAAGACAACCATGAGATAGTATTGTTTGCAGATGATACCTCACTTTTATTCAGTGAAACGACGACAGCCGATTGATGACGATGTAAACAATGCTGTCTCACAGATAGTTTATTGGTTTTGTCTTAACAATTTGCTATTGAATGAACGAAAAACTAAATGTATAAGATTTGTATTACCCAACGTTAAGGAGGTAAAAACCAGTGTAAAAATTAAAGATAACAATGTGGACCTTGTGGACACCACAGTGTTTCTAGGCATTACGTTGGATGCAAAGCTACAGTGGGGCCCACATATAGATAAATTGTCGAGTAGACTGAGCTCTGCGGCTTACGCAGTAATGAAAATTCGTCAGATCACTGACATTGAAACAGCTAGACTTGTTTACTTTAGTCATTTCCATAGCGTAATGTCTTACGGCATTTTACTGTGGGGCAATGCTGCCGATATTCAAACTATCTTTGTGCTGCAGAAGCGGGCTATTCGAGCAATTTATAACCTAAAAGCTGGTAATTTTCTCAGGGAGAGATTTAAAGATATTAATATAACGACAGTTGCATCACAATATATTTACGAGAACCTAATGTATGTTTATAAAAATATTGAAACTTTTTCTAAAACAGTGATATTCACAATGTACTCACCAGAAATAAAAACAAACTAGCAGTACCTTATACTAGGCTCCACAAAGTAAATAATTCATTTAGAGGCCTGTGTGTACGTTTTTACAATAAAGTTCCAAGTAATATCCAAAACCTTGATATTAATAAATTTAAAATCGCCATTAAAGAAAAGCTTTAAAAAAAAGCTTATTATAAAGTGTCTGATTACATTGAAGACAAAAGAGCATGGGTTTAAAATGCTCCAATTACTCCAACAGGCATTTTTAACTAAAATATTGTTATGGTTTTTTAAACTGTATAACTTGGTAACGGCATATAATTTTGTAATGTCGTTACACATTATATTAAAGCTGTGGAGTTTCTTGCGCCCATTCTTCTCCACAGCTAAAAAATAGACGTCCTGAATGAGTAGTAGGTAAAAAAATTATGGACTATTCAAAAGCACTTTTCTAAAGTTTATTTGAATAAAAATATTTGACTTTGACTTTGACTTTGTCACTTAGTGCCATCTTCATACCGAAGTTTGTAGATCAGTATACAAAATTTTCTGCGATCCCATATAGCTTGTTTTAAGTAAGTAAGTAGTAGTAAACAGCCTATAACTGTGCTGGGCAAAGGCCTCCATCATTGAAATCAAGTCATCACTACAATTGATGGGTAATGACTTAATCACCTCGCTTGCCAAATGCGGGTTGGTGATCACAAACACGGGCTATGCATCGAAAAATCCTTTGCCCGACCTAGGAATTGAACCCGGGACCTTCGGGTATCGGGCCGAACGCTCTGCCACACGGCCATCGAGGCGCTCGACGATGATAAATAAGGTGGAGAAAAGTTTTCTATTTTAAATTTATCGACCAATGCTGTATACAACGTCCTTACTTACGCAGCTGGCTTAGATGCCCGTGGTATATATTAGGTCCTTACATATGAAATTGGCGTTTTATCGAACTGGCCACTTTGATCCTAAAAGTCCGGCGTTTGGCTAGGAATTCCAAATTCAAATTTATTTCAATTTTAAGCTTGTCTATTTGTGTTTAGAATATGATAATTCATTTGTTTTCGCGCCATTTCATTTTGCTTTGACATCGTTCAGTGCACAATATGCAAAACTTAAAATATCGCATTGTTTTCGAATACGAGTTCCATCGTGGCACCAGCGCTGCAGAAACAGCTCGAAGGATTAATGATGTGTACGGAGAAACCACTGTAAAAGAAAACACAGTACGTTTTTGGTTCCAACGCTATCGTTCTGGAAATTTTGAGCTCCAAAACAAACCTCGTGGACGGCCGGAGACCCTAGTTGTCAATGAGGAATTGAAAGTCATCGTGGAAGCGGATCCATCTCAAACCACGTCAGAGTTAGCTGCAGGCTTCGGTGTGAGTGATAAAACCATTTGGAATCATTTGAAACAAATTGGAAAAGTGAAAAAGCTTGAAAAATGGGTACCGCATGAACTAAGTGAAGCAAACCAACAAACACGCGTCGACTGCTGCGTCACGTTACTCAACCGTCACCATAACGAGGGGATTTTGAATCGTATCATTACTTGTGATGAAAAATGGATTTTATACGATAATCGGAAACGCTCATCACAGTGGTTAAACCCAGGAGAACCGGCCAAATCCTGCCCTAAGCGAAAGTTGACTCAAAAAAAGGTACTAGTTAGTGTCTGGTGGACCAGCGTTGGTGTCATCCACTACAGCTTCCTAAGATCTGGTCAGACGATTACGGCAGATCTGTATTGCCAACAATTAGAAACCATGATGGAAAAGCTAGCCGTTAAACAACCGAGATTGGTCAACTGCTTCAGCCCACTACTGCTTCAGGACAACGCTAGACCACACACTGCAGAACAATAGGTGGCGAAACTAGAAGAGCTAGGATTGGAATGTCTCCGTCACCCACCATACTCCCCGGACCTTGCTCCAACTGATTACCACTTTTTTCGGAATTTGGATAATTACTTAATTGGAAAAAAATTCAATTCAGATGAGGCAGTCCAAAACGCCTTCAAAGATTTTATTGACTCTCGCTCCCGCAATTTTTACAGTAAAGGATTCAATGAACTCCCTATAAAATGGCAAAAGTGCATAGATAACAACGGTACATACTTTGATTGATTAAATAAAAAAATTGTTAGAAAAAAAATCGTTTTGCTTTTTCCATACAAAACATCAATTTCATATGTAAGGACCTAATATTATATTTGAGCTTATTTAAGTTTAAAACATATACTTAGTTCAAAAGTAAGTTCGTAACAAAGACAGATAATGTATACATCATGCCAGTCGACATAGAAGCCCCGCCATTACACTCGTTATTTATATTACTCCCTTTTATGTTACACTAAAATGTACGAAATAGCAAAAAATATTGTAGTATGACAACCGTTTAAGTTATGGAGTATTATATTACGTATACGCTCTTAGAAATGTGAGGAGGTTATTTTATGAAAAGTATATTATCAACGAATGCTAAACGGTTTTTCTTGAAGAAGAAGCCTCTAATGTCGGCCAGCTACAAACAAAAACGAATAGAATATAATAGAATGTTTTATTTGCTAAGAATATGGTTGGCAGTCGAATCTAGGTATAGCTAGACCGCTTAACTGAGTCCTCGCCTGTGGTAGGTACGCTTGGCGGTACGTAGAGCCTCTGCCACGAGTACGATCGTTTTGCGACGCGGCGAACGGATTTCTAGTCCATTGCGCGTTATACTACGGCAGACATAGTCAGCAGTGATAGAAAAAACGCAATGTACTAGAAATTCGTTTGCCGCGTCGCAAGTCGCTCGTGTTGGTGGCTCTGCCACTACGTACCTCCCGCCCCGCGTACCTACCGCAGGCGAGGACTCAGTTTAGCGGTCTTGCATAGTAATATACACATTTTATCTACTCGTACGTATACGTCATGGGGCCATAAGATAGGATATAGTAGCACAGTCAGTGAGTAGAGTATAGTAGTAATGGTTTAGTTTTTATTTTCATCAAGTGGCATATTAATATGAGCACGCGATTTTTGGGCGTTTGAGCCAAATACTGCCGTAAAAAATTGACTATCTTTAAGATTCACACTGGTGCTATACACTATATTATAAAATCGCTACATATTGTAAGTGAGTTTATTCAGCCATTTTACGAATCTTAATAGAAACACAAAGAAAAATTAGATAACTGTTTAAATAATTTCTAATTTTAGTCGTTGAATTCTTACTACTACATACTTAACTATTTCAAATATCATAAACATTTCTTTGCAGTATTTGCGTAAGTTTTACGCTAATTTTATTACAATTTGGGGGTTAAAGTTACTTGCGTCCGTAGGTCTACCCTTGAGACCCTACACGTGACCCCTGGGTGGTGCTAAATGAGTAACACTGTCTGAGTGGTAGAGCCACGCTGCGTTGCAGCACGAAATGGGCCGGCTCGCCCGGCGTAATACCACCCTCTCACAGAATATCGGCGTGAAACAACGGCACTCGTTGCTGTTGTGTTTCGTCCGGTGAGTGAAAGTACCGGAGGCCCATCTCTCACCCCTCCCCCCTCCCAATTCCTACTCCCTCCTCAAGATCCAACTCTTTCCTCAGGGTTGGCAACGCATCTGCGATAACTTTGGTTTTGGGACACCCGTCCATGGGCGGCGATGATTGCTTTCCATCAGGTGACCCGCCTGCTCGTTTGCCTCCTTTTACCATAAAAAAAAACAAAGATTTTAAAAATTTAACTATTCTTTAATTAACATTGTATTTTCTCTGTAAGTGAATTATAACAAATTCTTTAGAGAAATAAATGTATTTTATCTACACTAATGTTGTAACATTCTACTTATGTTTCCAATACTTGACTTATAATTACTACTGTTATAGCGCAAACAACAAAACACTCAATTTAATCAATTTCACATGATGGTATAATATCCACATCGATATCGTAAAATCTCATTATAACATCAATAAAACGCGACCAATTAACCTGGCGAGCCTTATGTCAAAATTCTCATACAAGTTGTATAAAATTTTAATATTAGGCTGGCTTTTGAAAACAGTTGGGTTATACGTGAAAACTTCTTCGAAACTACTAAACTTACATACACAAAACTCTTTGGTAAGATCTTGTGCCAATTAAATAAAAAAAGAACAGCGCGCGCTCGCTCCTAATTGGGCCTGCGCTGCGCTCTCATTGGTTAGATTTTAATAGCGGCAAGTTCACTGTGACAATACACGTACGCGTGAATTTAATGTTTCGCAATGTGTTTTGTTTTTAAAATACAAATTAAAAGTTAAAAATGGACAGCGACGATGATATTTGTACGCCTCCGGATATTCTAGAATTGGCAACAAAAGTAACTCACAATCTTTTGCCAGAAAAATCTAGAAAATTATATGAAAAAGAATATAATAACTTTTTGGCATGGAAGATCGAAAAGAAAACTACATCATTTTCTGAAAATGTCATCTCAAAGACCTCTCCGACAAATTCAAGCCATCTTCTATGTGGGCTAAATATTCTATGCTCAAGTCCACACTGAGTATCTACAACAATATTGATATCACGAAGTATTCAAAAGTCATAGCGTTCCTGAAACGCAGTTCAGAAGGACACAAGGAAAAAAAGTCCTTGACGTTTACATCAGGTCAAATAAAGATGTTCCTGAAAGATTCACCAGATATTTTGTATCTTTTTGAAAAGGTAAGTGTATTTTAGTTCTGTAATTTAATCTACCTAGTACTTACGTACTACACACGCAAGTTATCTAGACACTCCATTTAAGCGCTTTGTGTATAAATTAGGTAGTAGGTACCTACTCTTTACTACTTCATAAATCATAGTTTTTGCCTTGGCTATGTACCTCAAGCTTATTAGATCGTTTATTGTTACAGGTTGCACTAATCTTCGGCATAATGGGGGCATGCCGAAGGCAAAAGCTATACAACATCCAGTTCGATGAAGTCTCTAACATAGACGACAGTACAATCATGGTGAAAGTTTCGAAAACAAAAACGAAAATAGATCGTTCTTTCGTTGTGACGGGCAACTGCTATGCCGTATGTAAAAAATACATGGAACTTCGACCCACCCCCTGTCGAAACTCTGCCTTTTTCTTGAGCTATAGATCGGGAAAGTGCGTCGATCAAAGAACTGGTATTAATAAATTTGGTGCTCTGGGAAAAACTATCGCAAGTTTTTTGAATCTGCCTAACCCAGCGTTGTACACGGGGCATTGCTTCCGGCGCACCTCGGCGACCCTTCTCATAGATAGCGGTGGTGATTTGACCGCACTGAAACGACACGGGGGGTGGAAGTCTTCTACTGTGGCTGAAAGCTACATTGATGAGTCTTTAATGAATAAAATTCAAGTCTCAAATACGATCTTGAACAGTATAGAAAACAAGACGAATGAAGTAATTATAAATATTCCAACTCCGTCTACGAGCTCTACTGCTTGCCCCGCGACCGCTACAGCTGCTGGATCAATAATTAACATTAACTTTCAAAATTGTACCATCCAAAATTTGAATAATTATTATAAATAAACTATTGTCAGCTTTTACTCTTGTTGTTTGACTAATTGCATTAGTGAAGATAAAGTAGTGTATGCAACTGCATATAACACGGGTATTAAAACACTCGTTACTATTATGAAACTCGCTGCGCTCGTTTCATAAACTCACGCTCGTGTTTTAATACCCTTCATTATATGACAGTTGCATAAACTACTATAACCGTGTCGTCCACAATACTGTAAAGCTTTATAGTGCCAATAGCAGAAAAGCTATCATTTGCATACCATATTTGCCGGTTATTCCGTCCAAGCAAATAATACGTAATTTAAATGAGCACAATTTTCACAATTTCAGCCCCTCACAATTGTTTTATAAAGCGAACTCTGAACACCGCCTTAATTAAACTTCAAATTGAAATTGTAACAATGACTTCCTTGTTATGTTTTGCTTTAACAGTGGATATGTTAATAGCTCATTAAGGTCTAGATTGAATTTGTAACAGCGTATTTGGCATTGTCTAAAGTTTGGAAAATTTGGAAAATTGTTGAATTTTTTTTTACACCAGCAGCGGTGTGCGAATCCGTTCTTTTTGACATTCCGGCTAGCTTATTACCAAAAAATACAACCAGTTGTTAATTTTACAATTAAAAACTTCCATTAATGCTACCGTGGCTCTAACCAGCTTGTGCAAATTTATTAATAACACCTTCTCTTCCTTTGTTAGTGGGTCAAATATACTCAGAAGTCGTACAACGCCATTCGCATACAATTTAATAATGCATTCAGGGCACTATTGCGGCTGCCGGGATTCTGTAGTGCGTCGGGAATGTTTGCGGATGCGCAGGTCGACAGTCTCCCGGGTATTCTGCGTAAAAAAGCGGGATCCCTTCTGCGTCAAGTCCGCGGCAGCCGTAATACTGTCCTGAAAGCATCGCTGATAGTGGGGGCTGTCCACTATTATGTAGCATATTGTGTAGAATAATCAATTCCCATCTAGTTATTAAGTAATAACATAGATTTTAAGCTCTTGTTGTATAACCTCTTTGTTGTCTGAAGATAAATATATTTAATTTAAATTTTATTTTAATTTTGTAAGCATTTACATTTTGATAACTACAGTTCTTCTCTGAAACCAGCACCTAAATTTGTTTGTAATTATCATTCAGCTGACTTCGAATCTATTAACCGCGAACTTCAAAAAATAAAATGGATTGAATTACTAGGCCCTCTGACGCTGAAAGAAAGTGTTCATAGGTTTTATGCTGTCTTTAGGTCAATCTTGAGTAAGTTTGTCCCTATGCGACGGCTTCCCTCTTCAAAGTCTATGCCTGTGTGGTTCAGTAAGCCCCTTAAAAAATTGCTTAATGAAAAGAAAAAATATCATAAACTTTGGAAACGGTTTGGCAATCCTCTTGATTACGGTTCTTATAAAGTACTAAGGAAACGTGCTTCTAAAATGGAAACCGAGTGTTACAAAAGTTATTTAAACTACTCTGAGCAAAAAATTAAAACTCACCCGAAATATTTTTGGACGTACATAAAGTCAGTTTCTTCTAACAATCAACTCCCTCAATGTATGTCGTACAAAGGTGTTACTGTTAGTGAAGGGCAGCAAATATGTGACTTATTTAATAGCCATTTCCAATCTGTGTTTGAGCAAACTCACACCGACTCCTCTATAGTAAATTTAAACATAAACAGTCAACCAGTTTTTGATTTGAATTCCATTGACGTTACTCAGGAAGACGTTCTAAAACATTTCAAGTGCATCGATGCAAATAAAGGTGCTGGTCCTGACAAGATACATCCAGTCATTATTCGTAGCTGCGCATCAGCTCTTTCAGTACCGCTGACTTTAATATATAAGAAGTCTATTAATGAGGGGATTGTCCCTGAAGATTGGAAACGAGCGCTGATAACTCCCATTCCGAAAGGACCCATCAGTCATGACATTGAAAAATATCGACCCATCTCCAAGCTTTGTCAATTCGGTAAAGTGTTGGAGAAAATAGTTACCAAGCAGATTTTTGATGCTGTGTGTCGGTTTATTGTTTCACAGCAGCATGGATTTTTTAGGGGCCGGAGTGTTGACACCAATTTGATTAGTTTCACTGAAGTTCTTCTTGATGCACTTGATGAAGATAGTCAGGTTGACGCAGTGTATACTGATTTCGCCAAGGCTTTTGACAAAATTTGTCATTATACTTTATTACAGAAGCTCTGGCGACTCGGTATACATGGTGATCTCCTGCGATGGGTCAAATCGTATATTCAAAACAGAAGTCAGGCTGTGGTACATAGTGGTTACATATCTACTTATAAAAGCATTACCTCCGGAATTCCACAAGGTTCGCATCTTGGACCATTGCTGTTTACCTTGTATATCAACGATATCACTAAGATAACATGCCACTCTGAACTACTTATGTATGCAGATGATACGAAAATATTTAAGATCATTCGTAATATTCAGGATTGCGTTCAACTTCAATCAGATCTTGCTAACTTTGAGGAATTCTGTAAGTTAAATAAACTTTTCTTGAATCCGGATAAGTGTCATGTTATATCTTTTTCTAGAAAATTTACCCCTATAAAATTCGGTTACACCCTTTGTGGTGAGCCTCTGTCTAGAGTCACTCAAATCCGTGATTTAGGTGTAACCATGGATTCTAGACTTACTTTTGTACCGCATGTTGATAACTTACTAGCTAAATCTTTTAAGCAACTTGGATTTATCCTGCGCATGGGCAAGCCATTCAGATGTTCTTTTACATATAAGATTCTTTTTAACAGCTTCGTGTGTAGCCGATTAGAATTTGCCTGCAGTGTTTGGCATCCTTTCTTCAACATTCATGTTGATAGAATTGAAAGAGTGCAAAAGAAATTCATCAGAGCTCTGGATTATAGGATGGGTCACGACCATATTGATTATAAACGGTCTGCTAGCAGATACAAAGTCGAATTTCTTTGCAATCGTCGTGATTATATCGATGTAGTCAATTTGTATAAAATAATAAATAATAAGATAGACTGTACACCTTTGCTTAATCAGATACATTTCAGAGTGCCCCGGAAACGTGAAAGGTCTTGTGTTAAGAAATTTCTTTTCTCCATTAAGAAATCTAACAAACGTTACGTTGGCAATAGTTTTATCCGGCGATCATGTGAGACTTATAATAGCAAATTTTTGGATGTGGACATGTTTCAAAATTCATTAGAAAAATTTAAAGAAAACCTTAAAGCCTTGTTGTAACCATGTAAATGTTAGTGTTAATGCAATATTATTATATATATATATATATATATATATATTTTTTTAGCCTTATGTTTTAGTCATAAATAAGTTAATTAAGGAAACTAAAGGTCTAGACACGTGGTAGAATCATGTAATACAATATTGTATATTGACTGTTTGTTTCTGAAATAAATAAATAAATAAATAAATAAATAAATAAGCAAAAGAAGCCTTATTCTAATATTATGTTAAAAGCTAAGTACTCGTCAGACCGTAGTCCATATAAAGTTAGTAGCAATAATTGCTTAAATGCTAGTGTTAGAAATACAGATACAGATATTATTATTATTACTATTTATAAACATTGCTTATATTATTTTTCTATTACACTATATTATATTATATTCTTATATAAATACTATATTACAATATTACAACATTACATTATTATAATTTGGAAAAGTGCTTAACTTGTGTCAACGCGAATTGGTTGGGTGGGTTATTGGGTTATCACGACTACCTATACTTGCTACTTACTACCTACTTGAGTGTGTCATGCTCTCTTTATTGTCTCTGCGGTGGTGGCGTGTGCGTCGGGTTGTTACGTTCCCTAAAATATGGTTGAGCGAAGCGATGGCTGATTCATACGTCATGCTCGTGAACGGGTATAATAAATGAAATGAAATATTTTTGACGCTGTAAGTGAGAAAAGAGCTGAACACTTGCTGAGTTTCTTGCCGGTTCTTCTCAGTACAAGATCTCCCGCACAGAGTAGACTTACGAACCAATGGCATAGTGACATTTACAAGAGTTACTTGTAGCCTAAACTAAATAAATGATTTTGAATTTTGAATTTTAAATTTTGAATTTTTTTACCAACAGCCGGTCCCGATTTGGTCACCCATCCTGTCATCCCGTTAGTTAACTTACAAGTTTGCAACCTGAACACGTAAATCACTATGACATCGACCTCCTCGCTTCCACTTTAACAAAATAAAAATAAAAACTGCAGTAACGGTCGTAATTTTTTTTATTTCTGAATATTAAACATTTTTGACATCAGCGAAACAGCGCCGCGAGATGGCGACCCACATTATTACCTAAACAAGACAGTGCGCCGCATAAAATTCAACTTCCCTGAATCTCAGAAGTAAAGAATTATTGAGCAGTAAATCTTTATCGCCGTCTCATGTCGTACAGTCGAATACTTGAATATATGGTAAGTTTTCCATGAGACTTTATGGCGAAATAAAATCAACTGGATTATTAATATGCGATCGTTGTCATAGAAACTGAAGAGTATGAATATAACGCTACATCATCATAAATATTGTTAGTGCTCAGCGACGGGCCTTTCTTGAATAAGAAAAAATATAAGAATTTTACTAACTTACTATATTACTTACTTATAATTTAACTAATTTTATTTTTTTAGAAGGTATGATACCTTTTTACTAATTAGTTTGCGTTAATCCCCGTTTAAATTTGTTTAACTATGGAACGCGAAAGTTTAATAGTGTATAAGAATTTTACTATTTTCAAAACTGTGGTTTTTATATAAATTGAAGTACTAAACCGCCTCTTTGGTAACCGGCCAGTTCCTCGGTTTTTCAGATTCTGGGTGCAGTGCGCTTCCATACGGCCTTATCATCACTTAACATCTGGTGAGATGATGACAAAATGATTACCCAAACTATAATAAAAGTAAAAAGCCTTGGTATATACTGTCCCACAGCTGGGTAAAAAGACTAATTATTTATTGTTTTCTAAAGTTTACGCGAACACTACACATTGAAATGAAACAACTTTTACGGATCTACTCGCGTTTATTTTACTCATTACTTATTTAATGTTTATCTCCTCCTAATGTTTGTCTCCCTCTGACGTTTCGAACCCTTTGCAGGGTCCGTGGTCACAGGGAGACTCTCTGTGATCACGGGTGTTTCATTTCGACTTTATTATTGAAATCTTGTCTATAATTGATAGCTTAATCTACCCAACCCAAACAGGATTCTTTAAATAAGTTTCACTGCAATCGTAACGCAAAAACAAATGCAAGTAGAAAGGAGCTTAACCTAATATCACTGCTACCCCCAATAACACCGCCATTAAATTAATCCCAAATAATAAAGCTTGTTTTCTCCACATTCAATAAGGAGAATGTTACATTTTAAATAATTTTTAGGCTATTTACACACGATGACGGGTTTCGTTGTGGCGCAGCGTGAGTCAAATACGACTAAATGCGACGAAACCGCACATAGATGCAAACATGGGTGACTACTGATCGATCATCAGGGTGCCTAGTGTAAATGAGAATTATTTATTTGTAAGATGTAGGTTAGTATTACAATGTGAGTTTTGTTTACTATCCGTATTCGTTCGATTACCTTTTTAGAAAACTAAATTAGTATGGCATTGAAGCAGCGCCTCCTTTTGACATACGAGAAAAGTTTAAAAAAATCCATACAGATTCTCGTTTTCGCTAACGTGATCGAATGTCAAGAATAACTCGCACTAGGCCGGCCCTCTGACAGACGGACGTTTTAGGGGCGCGGCGCGCCGTGAAACTCCTCGAGGCGTGTGATCGAAACATTCGGAGAGGGTTTCTAGAGGGGAAGATCACGCAATCGTGTCCACGTCCCCTGCTAGATTCTTAGATGCGTTCGGTTCGGATCGAACCGCATGTCACTCTGATAATCTGACAATCTCGCTCCGACAATGTCGCTCCGTCATCCGTCATCGTGTGCGAATTGCCTTAAGCTAATTAAATGTACGGGCATGTCCCGAAACATCCCAATTTCCCAAGACCCGGACCTCGGGCTTTTCATGTTCGAGATTAATTTTAAATTAGATAAGATTAATATCTCCCAAATCTGTATCGCAGACATTTTTATCCAATCGCCCCAACAACTTTGAGAAATGACCTTGCAGCCCCAATGGACGCCGACGACGGCTTTACCTGCATCACATTTTTTATATTATTGTGAGTCAAATGTTTAATAAGATTGTAAAGCCTTTTTAATTTGAAAAGATTAAGGATTGTTTGTTCTCTTAATTCCGTGTATAACGCTAACGCGTAGGCTTATTTATTAGAAATAATGCGTAATAGATTATACGTATGCTTATTAAATAATGCGAGCGTGTTAACGCTAAGCAGGTTATTATGATCCCTGTCAGATACAACAATAAGTTTTTGATTATTATTTCTTAATTACAAAAACACAAATGTTGAAAAAATTTTCCACGAGCAGGGTTTGAACCTGCACCCTTCTGACATTCCGGGTCAGGTGCTCTTCCAATTGAGCTATCGTGGTTCTAACCAGCCCGCCGAAATTATTCAACACTATTTACTTTTTACTTTGAAAGCCAAAGGCGCCCATTCAATGTTAACAACTACCGTCATTAACATCCGATCATAATATTTGTGTTTTTGTTATTTGTTCGCAACAAAATTTGCGTTAAAAATTATATAAACATTTATTTCTTAATTAATTTATAATTATAAACATTTTGTCATAGTTTTAGTTCATCTCGTAAAATGGTTGCGACGTTTGAATTCCCAGGTTCAATTACCGGTAAAGACATGCAGGGTAAGCTACGTGTCTGTGTTATACAGACGAAAATGCGTTGGTATCTGCAGAGTCTTGGATGTTCTCATAATTCTTTACGTGCGTTGATTAGGTATCTATGATAATAGATAAAGTAGACAGTTGTATATAATATAGCTAGTGTATAGTAGAAATAAAAAGAACATGTCGTTATTTGCGCTTTAGCAGGATAAGAATAAGCATTGTCATTTATACTAGCGGCTTGCCCGCGACTTTGTCCATGTCATCCGTATCACCCGTAGGTATAATAAGGAGCATGCTAAATTTCAAATTCTTATATTGATTAATTAGGTATAGTTCTTGAGATTTCGTTATTTAACAATCAGTTAGTACAGTGATTTTTAGATTTTGTATATTATTATAATTTGTCTTAAAACAACCCATTAAGCGCCAACCTTGATTTATTTTTTAAAAGTGGCATGCAAATTTAATCTTATCTCAGCGAGCTCCTCAAGAGATTTCAAATGAAAACCAGTGCGCCAAGCACCAAGGGTTCCGTACCTTGGAGTTGGAACTAAAACAATTAAATAACTGATAATTTTGGTTACTCCGCCTGCAAAGCAAAAATTATCAGCAAATGTATTATAAATTCATTGTTTTTGAATATTCGAAATTCAGGAAATGTCAAATCATAGTTTTTGGCTTATGTTGACATAAGCCAAAAACTATGATCACCTATTAAGGGTGATCATTTCAATCTGATACGTGACCCAATTAACCTATTGTCCAATTATTTATAAAAAACCAAACATTATAAATAATTTATAGTAATTATTAGTACATTATTTTCCGCAATTTTAATATGTACCTACCTACCCCAGAAAAAATTATAAAGCATTCACGTTACAATCTTAATTTCGTTCAGTAGGCACATAACAGTTTTATTTTCTATCTTGTCTGGGGGATAAATGACTCCTTGCAGTCTCCATCAAATCTTCGAGATTACGGCACTCAACAGCAGGTTATGGGATCCATACACTTTAAAGGCTCTCGTCATGATCATTATCAAAAATGTTGCCAGTATATTTATCTTGTTTTTCACACACCCTAGAATGATGGCAATTCAATTTTACCTCTAGTCAGCAATATGTCTCGGTGACGATGACGTTGGTTTTATGTAGTAACCAAGTTATTTATATGAAATGGGAGTTTCACCCGAGTTCTTTGTGTAAAAACACGTGTTGTGAGGCTCCATTTTAAACTCAATCTACCGTACAATTATTCTTTCATAATATAATTAAATACACTTGAAATTGGCCTAATGCTAAACGCGAAGCCATTAATTAAGATATAATAAGATATAATAATAATATGAAATGCAATTAATTGACATTACCAGAACTAAATCAACAAATCGGAAAGTATGCGCATTGAACAATATATTCGACTACCTACTCACATGCCGAAATAACAAGTGACTGCGACGAATTTACAAATTCGCGACTGTCAAATTTAAAACTGCATTTTTCCAAGTGAGCCGAACGCTATGTCCATTTGTTAGCAAACCTTTTGTGAAACTAAAAGCTAGGGCTCAAAACTACGCCACGATTGCACAGGATTACAAGCCGATGAAAAATGTCACATGGCCCATCCGATAGAAAAATCGAAAATGGAAAACAAACGTAGTTACGGACCGGCTGATACGCTCGGGGTGCCCTCTTTGACGAGATAGTGCGGACAAAAAGAAACTTAAGTACAAGAGAAATGTAATTAATGTTGGCTTTACATCAGACTTACCTATTTTATGTTTGAAACTTACAGCGACATCGTAAAATAGGTAAATGATGATGGTAATGTAATCATCTTACACAATCCATAACATTGTTGGTAATATTAGACAAACTTAAGCTAGTTTCTAAATTATTACATTAAAATTATACAAGTAAGTAGAGGCTATTTTCTTCTTCATAAAGACATGAAGACTGAGGATTGTGTCCTCAGTGAAGATGCCCAAAAAACTGTAGAGATTAAGCAACTGCAAATAATATATCTTATAAATGTTATTCTTTAGAGCTTACATAACAATACTAACAATACAATACATGTGTTAAAGAGGTGATATAAAGAGACCCTTTCTATGAACTCCCTTTTTTTTAAGGAAAATGAAAGCAAATTTAAACTTCTTTTAAAAATCTAGAAAACATATCATGATGATAACGATTAAGCAACACATGATTAAATTATTTTTACAATATTGGCGGAGTCTTCCAAGGAAATTAGGAGAAACCCTATAGAAATTCCTGAATAGTGGAGAGGAGGAGGCCCCTCTTTCGCAAAACCCAAGCTATGACAGATATCTACACATCTGTTATGTGTCCAACAATATTTTTAAAGAAAATTCTTATTCCAGCAACAAGAATTTCGGGAACGTAAAGTTCACGTTACCGTATTACGTCGGCACATTTGTTATCGTATTATTACCCTTATTTAATAGGTAAGATTGTTATGTTTGAAGCTATGCAGTCAGGGTAACTAATGTGGGTAAGTTGTGGTCCTTTAAATCATTGTGATTAATCCGTATCATAATTCTAGTGTACTCTTTTTTGTTAACAGTTTTGTTGTTATAAAACACTATGAACACGATTTTTTAGGTTTTAGCATCTCACCTATTGTTAAAATTGACAATAAGGTAGAAAGTGGAAACGGTATTTAACCGGAATCCTCACCCACTGAAAAACTGGCTATCCTATCTCAACCCTTGAAACAACAATGCTACTAACGCTATTATTAATGTGACAGACCTAGATAAGATGGTGATAGCTTGACAGGACTTAGAAGAAACCACCAACCAAACCAAACCAAGTACAATTATTTTTACAGACCACTAGAAGTAGAGTCCCAAACCAATTGTTAGAAAACCATTGAACCAGAAAGCCGATTAAAAGTGAGAGCGCCTATTGTTACACGCCATGCTACATTAGCTGTCCTCGCGTTTGGACTCAATTCCCACTTAACATCAGGTGCAGGGATTGTCTCCTCAAATAAAAACAAATGGCGGTTAGCAAGAATCAATCATGACCCTACGAACACCCCTCTATGTAGCGGAAGAGATAAGAAGCCCTCACGCGGCATCAAGACTCAAGAAAATAAAGCTGTTCCTTTGTTTCAAAGTACAAAGGACATTCTAAATCACGCTCGGAGACAGTTTTGCCTTTATCTGATTGATGGCCTTAAGTGTGTCATTGGAGGAGTATGAAAATCACTCACACTTGATTAAAAAGGAACAAGTAAAAAAAGGATTTAAGCGACGCGGACGCTTTATAGTAAAATATGAGCAATGTTTATTTTCTAATTGAACTAGGTTTCGAAATTAGGATTTCAAAAGCTTTTTTTTGTGCTGAAGGGGTATTTATATAGGTTTAGGTAACGGTCAGAGTACCTTTTATTTCCATGCCAAATACATAGATGCGTTAGGGAAAGCGTGAAGGAAGATTGGACTCAGCAGCTTAAAAAATCCTACTAATATAAACGCGAAAGTTTGTTTGGATGTTTGTTATTCTTTCACGTAAAAACTACTAAATGGATTTAGATGAAATTCGGCATACAGTTAGTTTATAACTGGGAATAACACATAGGATACTTTTTATCCAAATATTCCCGCGGGAACGGAAACCACGCGGGTGAAACCAGGAACCACGCGGGTGAAACCGGGAACCACGCTGGTGGCGGCGGCCACTAGTTTTTACATACAATTTTTTCCTTACAATTTATAGTAATCAGATATTATTATAAAACAATTTTTACGGATCTACTCGCGTTTATTTTATACATTACTTTTAATTGATGTTTATCTTGACGTTTCGAACCCTTTGCAGGGTCCGTGGTCACAGGAAGACTGAGGTGTTGGTCGTCTTATAATTAGTTAGTAACTTGTATACCCTCATTTAAATTTAATCAGGTGCGTTCCGTTTTACGCAGAAAAAGCTTACAGTATCTTTTGGTGAGATGATGATGATGATGATCTTTTGGTCTGGCAGTATGGTGTTGGGGCAACCATTACATCAAATCTGATGTAGGTAATGGTTGGGCCCCTTTATAGCATGTTCGCATACTGCAACTTATTTTCGCGCCTATGCTTGACGTCGGCTATGTGTTCTTTAACGCGGGTTCCTATACACTTCTCTTTGTTTGCCCGATTACATCAGATTCCTCGAATACTCGCTAGAGAACAATGATTTATCCCTAGAATGATACGCGAGGCTATTGAAATTAAAAAACATCCTAATTTCAATAGAGAAGATGGTTGGAATTTACCACCAGTCTGGGATCCCATCAAAATATTAAATCCCAGCCCCAACACTATACTGCCAGACCAAAAGATACTGTAAGCTCTTTCTGCGTAAATGGAAAGTACCTGATCAAATTTAAATGAGGGTAGGTATATAAGCTACTAACTAATTATGAGACGACCAACATCTCAGTCTCCCTGTGACCACGGACACTGCAAAGGGTTAAACATTAATTAAAAGTAATGTATAAAATAAACGCGAGTAGATCCGTAAAAGTTGTTTCATTTCAATGTGTAGTGTTCGCGTAAACTCTAGAAAACAATAGATATTATTATAGTAATTAATTAATTAGTCTTATTACTCTCTTCTGTCTTCGATTTTGTGACCACGAATCACCTTTACACCGAATTTGAGGCCCTTTCTAGAGATAAAGCATTATACAGGTAATACAATAAATATTTAGTACCGTATGATCGTTTCATAACGAGCCAATTAACATTAACCTAAACGGATTTTAATCTAAACGACAATACCAGTTTAATTCCAAAACCATTTACATTAGAAACCAGAGGGCTTAACACAAATTTGAAAATACCCTTTTAAATGTATATTTCTCCTCCTAATAAATAAGCACAGCGGAAAATTATGGCTAGGGGATCACTCAAAGAAATGAAATTCATTTTATTGCTGGGACTGAGGCTTTCATTCAAATACAATTTGGCTAATGTAATTGCTGTGAGGTGATACCGTTCCTCGGGTATCGCTGAAAAGAAACACTTCCTTTCTGGTTAAAAAATCACCAAATGTAATATGAGGTTTGGCTCTCATTCGTAAATGTTTATATAGGAAAAATTGGTGACGACGAGAGGCATATTGAGGAAAGACTGATATATAATTAAGATAGCCTTACTTCTATAGTAGTAGGCAGTATCAGGCGACTCAGGAAATCTGTAAAAAGTCGTAGCTTAAAGCTTGATAACGATCGTAAAATCAAAATCGAACCTAACTTATTCTGATGAAGATTACCAACCTTAAGGCGTCATTTCAAAGAATGGTGCTGTGTATATTTTGCACAGCAACTAATTATCGTCACCGGCTCATTTTATGTCTCCGCTGCTAAGGCACCAGCTTTCCCTTTATATGGATGAACGGGTCATTTTTAATTAATGGAATCAGGCGTTATTTTGCGGAAATCCATAGTACAAAAAAATGTAATTTAAATAATATGTAGTGTTAATTCCGCTAACTCACTCGTTTATACAGCTTGGATGCAGTACGCATGCACCGCCTCCCCGCCCGCAAAAAGTATGCACATGCAGGAGAAACAATGCGTGCAAGCGAAAATGCACACCAACACCGATACCCGACACGTGTTTCGCCCCTCCACGGGGCATCTTCAGGAGCTGTTGACTGGTCGAGAGCTGCGCACCGACTGTTATGGCTACGCAGCTCCCAGCATCGGGTATCGGTGTTGGTGTGCATTTTCGCTTGCACGCATTGTTTCTCCTGCATGTGCATACTTTTTGCGGGCGGGAGGGCGGTGCATGCGTACTGCATCCAAGCTGTATAAACGAGTGAATTAGCGGAATTAACACTACATATTATATAAATTACATTTTTTTGGATCATTTTTACACTCTACAAATACAAATTTTTAGCTTTGTCTAAAATATTTTTTTTCACTTTTCTCAAACTATTTAGATGTGGTGCATAGGCATGTAGATTCTAAGTTCATGGGATGAGACCTGGTGACTGGTCGCAGGCTACCTAAGCCTTTTCGGGCTGGTGCCCATACAAATCAGTGTTCTCATACAAACACAAGATTTATGTCTATTGCTGTTACGTTATGTTAAGTCAAAAAGCAAGCCCATCTCACAATTAAGAAAAAAAAACAAAAAAAGTGAATCGTATGAGAAAAATAAACTTATTTTTTATTTTTATTTTATTTATTTATAAACCACCAAGTGGGCCCAGTGCGGATTGATGGACGTGCCTTCCAAAGCACGAAGGATCTCGAGATGACACAGTTTTGGTCACCCATCCGATGGCCGGCCTTTGCGAAAGTTGCTTAACCTTAGCAATCGCAGACCGGGCGCGTTAACCTCTGCGTCATGGAGCTCCTCTCAGCTCAACTCAGATAATCAGAAAATAGTCATAGCTCAAAGTTTCATAACTATCCACAATCAAATATCAAACGTAAATCAACAAAACTAAGAATAGTTTACTGTACTAAACATAACACATACATATAAGAAAGCATACATACAATAAAGCCATTTTCTAGTGCTGACTCCATTAGTTACTATAGTGGGATATTGTGTTTCTGTTGCATAAAATAATTACATTAAGCGGAGAGAGCTCGCTCAATGCAGACATAGTATTTCTAGTCCCATTTAAAATTGTAATGAAGACCACGAATACTGCGGTTGGTTTCAAACTGTATTATTTTGAAATGAAATTAAATGAAATGAAATACTTGTTTAAATGAAATATTTATTTGCTATAGATATTTAAATATATAGGTATTATTTGTTTATGTTAAAAGGAAGCAAACGAGCAGGCGGGTTACCTAAACAAAACTAAAGTAATCGCAGATGCGTTGCCGGCCTTAAGGAACGAGTTGGACCTTGAGGAGTAGAGGAATTGGGACGGGGGACGGGTGAGAGATGGGCCTCCGGTACTTTCACTCACCGGACGAAACAACAGCAACCAGTGCCATTGTTTCACGCCGATATTCTGTGAGAGGGTGGTATTACGCCGGGCGAGCCGGCCCATTTCGTGCTGCAACGCAGCGTGGCTCTACCACTCAGACAGTGTCACTCATTTAGCACCACCCAGGGGTCACGTGAAGGGTCTCAAGGGTAAACCTACGGACGCGAGTAACTTTAAAAAACTCCTTTGCAGTTGATGAAGACATTAAAACTGAAAAAGCTTAACAATTTTTTTATTGTAAGCATTCAATGTTTGACAACCTCCTTGGTCGAGTGGCTTGCACACCGGTTTTCATGGTGTCGCCATCTCTGAGGTCCCGGGTTCGATCCCCGGTCGGATCAATTTAGAAATACCTGTTTTTCTAAATTGTTTCGGGTCTGGGTGTTTCCTATGTATAATAAGTATGTATATTAAGTATGTTTATTCGTTGTCTAGTCAACAATTTCTCGAGTTTCTTAAGGAAGCTTTTCTTGAGGCTAGATAATTGGTGTGAATGTGGGAAACATTAATTATGTGGGAAACATTAATGTGTGGGAGTCAAATAGAAATGGTACACATTTTTTGAATTCTAGACTACTATTTAATTTTGGAGCTCGATGGTCTACCCGCCCAGTCTGCGATTGCGCTGACGTTAAGCAACTTTCGCAAAGGCCGGTCATTGAATGGGTGACCAAAATTTATTAACTCGAGCAACCTCCGTGCTTCGAAAGGCACGTTAAGCCATTGGTCCCGGCTTCAGTAGTAGTTGTTAACAACCGCCAATCCTAGCTGTCGTTAACAACCACCGCACCGCACTGGGCCCGCGTGGTGGTTTATGGCCCGTTCTCCCTATCCATCCATAGGGATGGCTCGTGCCCCAGCAGTGGGTACGTATGATAATGAGCTGTTGATGATGATGATTTTATTAATGTTACGCCATCGGTTCGTTAGTATGTGGTGGAAACTGAGGCACCTATTGTATATTTTAAAGAATTTGGAAATATTCAGCAAAAGCTGCTTTTTAGCTGCTCTTACAGCGTTAGTTAAATTGAAAATTTGTTTCTCTTTGTTCAATAGTTTTGCCAAAAAGAACGTCCCACTTTTAGGCTTCCTATTTCTGGGCTCAGGTCTTACATAAACAATATCAAAAATTCAAAATTCAAAATTCAAAATCATTTATTCAGTTTAGGCTACAAATAGCTCTTATGAACGTCATTATGCCATCGGTTCGTAAGTCTACTCTGGGCGGGAGATCTTGTACTGAGAAGAACCGGCAAGAAACTCAGCAAGTGTCCAGCTCTTTTCTCCCTTACAGCGTCAAAAATATTGGAAAATGCCCTATCATAGCAGGACACTTTCCACCACAAAAATCATAGTGAGAGTTCAGGCCATATCCTACGCTGGCCTAATGCAGAGGGCAAACTAGTAGCTTAACGTGCTTTCTGAAGCACGGTTTTTACGTGAACGGGACGCGAAAAGACGTAATTCACTAGTGAGACTTATTAAAATGGAGCTTGACTAACTAAATCATTGATTCGTGGAGCGTCGGCACAATGTACGAATTCACAGTACGGTAAGGGCACTAGTGTTCGACAATTTAGAACAAGTTATCGGCAGAGTTTTCGTCGCCAAAAAATTACATGGACTTTCATCAAAATTACGGCATGACGCCAAGGAAATTATTTAATCCTTTATTGCACATATAAAACACACATTAAAACAGACGTTATACAAGACATATACAATATATATAATTAATGCGTGGTCTGTAGTCAATTGTTGCAGAAGACAGTTATAGGCTGTTTACTAGTATTGTATACACACTATACAAAAAGGCATACGGTACAGAGGACAATATAAGAAGAATAAAAGCGCATGCTGTGCGAGCTAGCTGTGTTTCCATAGGAAATTGCGGGAAGCCACACACCACCACCAGAAACGTCAAAACGTCCAGCATCGCGACTCAGTGACTTCATTTCGACATTTGTACCTATTGGAATAATGCAAAAAGAGGGTCTTCGAGACACAATTGTGGAAGTTTCAAAAAAGGAAAATTGAGGCTCTGAATTGTGCTTTTTTGCCATGTCTACGTTATTTATAGAGGACACCCTCTTTTTACTAATTCGATATGTACAAAATCAGTCACTGGCCCATATTTTCATAATAAGGACCGAAATGTAACCAATCACTGCGGTACCTGTCGAATACTGGTGCCTCTACCCTATATTAAAATGGTCAGTAGATAGGGGCCTCAAGCAGAGTGAACGAGAGTGCGGCAACAGTGCCGTGACCTTGAATCGACGTACCGAGCTGTACCTACCGGCTAGGGTTGAGTCACACATAGTTAATTTATTATTGTGTGAATTTGGGTGTCTTTTATATAGTAAACTTACCTTGTTATATCTGTCGGCAAAGTAAAAAAGGACAAACTGGGATTATGGTTGTGTGTGTTGAGACATCCTCATACATAACAGGTTTTTTCCAGACTTTTCAATAGGCACCTTTCCACCTTTAAGCAACAAAACTCGCAATCGCGATACCCAAACCAAGAAAAATACGTGTATACTGATCGGCAGCGCTCAGTGACATACTTGTTATTCTCCGTTACTATAGCAACATACGCTGCCCGATCTGCGTTTGCGGGGACAGCCCGCGTCATCGCGTACTCCTTTCCCGTGTGTAGGTGAACTACGAGCTTGTGTTCCTGTTGTGTGCCTTTCGAAGCGCTTGTATGAAGTTGCCGCACTCTCGTTCACACTGCCTCAAGCCTGCTCATTCAGTAACTCATCAATATTGTGTCTGTAGCCTGATTTTGACATTATAACTATGGAAAACTTGTCAAAAGTGATACACTATGGTCTTAGGTCATACTAAACTGTACTATTTTGCGATCCCATATCAATTGAAGGTAACTTTGAATTCGATGATTAATGAAACCTCGCATTAGGCATTGAAGTGCGAATTTTATTTACCATCTGATTTCTTTTACGATAACGAAAAACTTTTGTAGCAATAAAGCTGCGTTTTCTGGTAGACGAGGAAAGTTACAACTTTGTTATATTATAAACTAGCGACCAGCCCCGGCTTCGCACGGGTGCAATGCTGTACACACCACCGCTATGTCCCTGCATTTAAAATCTGTAATATCTTCGAAAATATTCATTTAAATTACATGCTGTAAAGGGCCATATTGATCTATATTAAATGTACAATATATTTAAGGTACTTAGTTGGATAAGGATTAATGATGTATTGCTTAAAATCACTTCGTAAATAAGTCATTATTTCTCGTAAAAAGTAAAGGGTAAAAAATTATTATTCGCGGACTTTTTTGTAGACCTTTTTTAAGGTGTACAATACTGTAGTACATTATTTTGATCGATCTCGTAGGGTACAGCCAGCGTTTGCAATGTAAGCGCAAAAAAATGTGAAACCTCTAAAATCATCAGTGTTTCTTTACTATATTATGCATGTATTTATACATATAAACCTTCCTCTTGAATCACTCTATCTATTTAAAAAAACCTCATCAAAATCCGTTGCGTAGTTTTAAAGAGGTAGGCATTGCATACATAGGGACCGGACAGCGGGAAGCGACTTTGTTTTATATTAAGTACTGATTCTCGATTTCGTTAACGTTTTCAAATGGCAAATAAAACACTACATGCTCCCTGGCCCAATCTTAAATGTGACAATGAGTCGACCCCACACTTACAATACTGTTCACATAGTTTATTATGGTGCAGACAACTATCAGGTGTACGGCCAATTCTGCTGATTTAAACAGAAAGAGGTAAAAAGATTATACGGTCTGGTTCCCGCCCTTAATTAGATGAAATGCCATTGTTTATTTGTAAGACAAAGTTCATTTTAGATCGTCGCTACCCGAAAATGATAGCTGCCAGTATTGACATTGAGTTCCTCTTGAATTGAGCTGGTTATTGCGACTTCATTAGCATTTATTGAGGTAAAATGTAGCCGACAATCGCAAGCCGCAATGGAAACAATTAACAAACCAAAGTTATCGCAGATGCGTTGCCAACCCTGGAAAGGAGTTGGATCTTGAGGAGGGAGTAGGAATTGGGAGGGGGGAGGGGTGAGAGATGGACCTCCGTTACTTTCACTCACCGGACGAAACACAACAGCAACGAGTGCCGTTATTTCACGCCGATATTCTGTGTGTATACTAGTGAACAGCCTATAACTGCCCCACTGTTGGGCAAAGGCCTCCATAATTGAAATCAAATCATCGCTACAATTAATGGGTAATGGCAAATGCGGATTGGTGATCACAAACTCGGGATATGCATCGAAAAATCCGAAATACATTTTGCCCGACCTGGGAATTGAACCCGGGACCTTCGGGTATCGGGCCGAGCGCTCTGCCACTGAGGCGTTAGTGTGTATACAATATAGAATACTTTAATTTCATTTCATGAGCCGTTGTGGATTCGAACCTTTTACTCTTTAAACTCTTTAATTAAAATACTAACAAAGTCTGATAAGTTAGTAACTTATTACACAACGACGAGAAACGTTTGGTCTTCATCACACTTAATGAAGACAAAAGGGAAGCGCCCCGCAATTCACAAATGCTGAGAAACTGGCTATCTTATCTTATCTAACTGTCGGAACACAGCAATGCTGCCAACATTTGTTGTTATGGCGACGGACTTTGGTAACAAGCCAACTGGTTCCTCAATCTGGCTAATGAAAGTGTATTCCTCGTGTGCGAGTGTAAGCTCACTATCACCATTCGATCACGTTAACGAACACACAATATCTGTAATAAAAAAAATCCTCATTATCTTAGCCAAAAGACGTCCACTGCTGGACAAAGAAACTCCACAACGACCGGTTTTGTGCTAGGTTGTGTTAGGTTGATTAATAATTTAGTAATTTATATTTCAACCGATACTCATATCCGAACGAATTCAATAATTTTATTTCACTGGCAACACTGAGTGTTGGCGGGAACGAATGGCGGGAAAACAACATGGCGGATCGAGTCACTAGATGATGGGGATTTTGGCTGGAGCGTTCGCGGTGAACGGTTGATTTTGAGCTGTACTTACTGGTTGTTGGAAGAAATACACCTTTTAAAAGAATGTGAGTTTTTTTGTGCTAATATACTATATGTCGGCGGCGAGGTTTTGTAAGTACGGTCGAGCAAACTCGTATTCGTCGATAACACTGTTCATCTTGGATCTTCAAAATAAAAACGCAGTCGTATTCCTTACAGTCACTTTGATGTTATTTTAACATCATAATTAAATAACTTAGAAACAGTTGCCCGATGCAAATGGATTTTAGAAACGAAGTGAGTTCTGCGCGTGCGTACTCTCCAACCGCTCCCGTTCAAATGTGTCCAGTTCGTTGTCGATGTCGCGACAAGGCAACTGACGTTGACGTTTCGCGCACCATAGAGCATAAGCTGCGCAGACCACACTAAGTATAGACTATACTTGTCGTTTCTAAGCGATGCTAGCGCCAAGTCTCCGACATATAAATTAATAATATTACTATAGGGTAAGGGTTTTTGCTACACATCCAGCGGCTCCCGCGACCTTCACCTGATCGTCGTCACTTTGTTGGATACCGCGATATAAACCCCTCGGAGACCGACGGTCGGTTGACCACCTCCGTAGCCGAGTGGCTTGCACGCCGCACTTTGGGCGGCGCTAACTCTGAGGTCCCGGGTTCGACTCCCGGTCGGGTCAATGTCGTAAACGAACTTTTCGATATTGTGTCGGGTCTGGGTGGTTGTGGTACCGTCGTTGTTTCTGATTTTCATGAAACGAGTGCTTATGGGACCAGAACAATGTATTAGGTCCTTACCTATGAAATTGACGTTTTTTCTCACTTATTAAAAGGTCTTAAAGCTTTAAAAGTCAATACCGGTTGTTAATATTATTATACACCTTTAATTAGGACTATGTTACTTAGGCTTCAGTAATAAAAATGATTATTAATTTTGTGCCTTTATCGCCCAATTTTTTTTTAAATTGACTACTTTTTATTTTCGCGGAATTGTCTTTTTGTTTCATTGTAGCTTTGAAGGGACTTGATTTTTTTTCTTTTTAATGTCTGCTATATTTTGCTAGTGACACAAACACACTACTCTACAATTTTTATAGGTTAACTTAAATAGATGCTAATTAAATTATAAAATCGTTAGTAAGAAAAATAATATTTAAAAAAAAATCTTCATACAAAACGTCAATTTCATAGGACCTAATAATTATATGTGATGTTGTTGTCTAAACATAGTGGGGAAATAGGACACGCTTGCATGATCCCATTCCCTATAGAAACCTTCTGACGGTGTTACGGGGAGAAGAAGAAAAGTGACTCTGTAAAAGCCTTGTAAGGCCAGCAGCAATCTCTCTCCAATTTAGAGCTGAACCCAAATTAGAAATGTATAAAAATAGTCCCTACTATAAATCGATCCTTATCTGTAACAAAATACCAAAAAATAAAAGACTAAAAAAATGAAATTTTATTAAAAAAAAAAGACAATAAATAGGTTCTTATACATGTCCACGGAAAGCTCACACGCTGGCAACATTTTTAATTTGATATTTTGTTTATATTTACTATTAATATAATAAGAATAGTTATAATTTTGCGATGCCCTAACAGGGTTTGTAACAGGCCATCATAAACTATTTTATTACTATAATAATGTATGAAAGTGATACTGTATACTTATGTGCAATAAATAAATAAATAAATGTTAAAAGTATATGCTATGTCATTTTAATGAATAATGCAAATGCGCCAAATTCAAATGCAGCATCATTATTAGTATTTCACTATTTAACTCCACGTTTTGAAGTAACACGACACTGAATAAGTTGAAGTATGAGTAAGCTCAAACTCAACGCCTGCCAAAATAAATTAGCAATGCTGCCCATTGAAAACGTTGCACGTTGCCGTCACGTAGTTAGCCCAAAATACGAACGTCACGTGTCACTATGAACACGAAAGTTCCATTTTACAGCCGGGCGGATGCCGACAACGAGAATAGTCACGAAACGACGTCATTAGCGGACAGGCGAATAACTGAAAGGACATGATTACCGAGTCCGAGTACAACCTTAGTAGGTACCTAAACTATGGCATGCTCTAACAGCGCAATGATTATCAACCTCAATAGTGTATGGAATTCCTCTTGACTATTTAATTTCCTATTTCTACAAAAGAGGGTAGGGTAGTCACTGGCTGACTTCGGGTCTGGATTTTACTTCTTCTATACATCGGTGAAGCGGAGTCATTTACAAAGTTTTTCAATAAATAAAAAAACCTTCTTGCAGTTAAACAACCGGCCTCATAGCAAAAGTGCCGGGTACTCGAAGAAGTCGAGCTATTTCAATTTGGTCACCCGTAGTTAACCCAGCAATGCAGAGGTCGCTTAAGATGCACGATCACACCGAAAGCTATTGATTGTAATAGGTATGTAACAAACAAATTGGGACAAGATTCTTTCGGTCAACACATTCTCGCCATATTTCAGTAATGACGTCACAGCTCACATTGGGGATTCACCGCACGCCGGCCGGCGCGGCGCGGCGTAGTAAATTATCGGAACGCTAGCCGCTAGAGCGGGAACGGCAAAGGAAATTACATCTGTAACCTGATTATTACGAGCAAACGTTTATAGGGGAGTGCGCGATGCCACTGTGGCGGTGATTTCAAATTTCACGGCAGAGAATGCATTCTGGAATTTTTTTAGTTAGTTCTCTTTTTGAATGAGCGGTCTTTTGTTTTTAATGTTCCTCTTTTGTTTTAGAATGTAACGGCACATGAGTCAATATTACTCACACATGACGTAATAATGCCCTGCCTTATATGTGTTACTTTTGCACTGATTTGAAATTACACGGCAGTGAATGTGTTCTAGAACTTTTTGAATGTGTGGTGTTTTGTTATTAACGCGCCTCTTTTGTATTAGAACGCGCGTAACGCCGCTTTTAAATGTGTCAGTGGCTTTTTATGGTGAAATATCAATGATCAAGCCACAATTTAGGTCACCACGAAGGCACACTATTATGCTGAGTGGTTTTAACGGTTGCTATCTTACAATAACCGGGACGAACTACGTGTCTTCCGTAGTACTCGAGATATTTCAATTTAGTACCATGTGACACGCGAATTTTGGAATAATATACTCTGTAACACGGTGATCGATTGTTCAAAGTTGCAACGTAATATAATTATACCACTATTGATATTAAATTCTTGCAATTCTCAATTTGAATTAGATGCACAAGCATAGGTACTCGGTGACCCAGGAAAGGATTCATAATTGACCTAATTGTTATATGACCGTTAGATCAAATCCCAGGCAATGTTGACCCTGCTTATTGTATCTACATTGCACATACATTATGTGCTAACCCAATTAGATGTCGTCGGGGATTGTTCAAACGCGCGTAAATAGTGTTGCATAGTATCGTGTAAGTAATTTAGTTTTACTTTTTCACTGTATTTTATAAATATTTACGATACCACAGACAGATACACAGACAGACACGTTAAACTTATAACATCCCTCCCTTTTTGTGTCGGGGGTTAAAAAGAGCTGGACACTTGCTGAGTTACTTGCCGGTTCTTCTCAGTACAAGATCTCCCGCCCAGAGTAGACTTACGAACCGATGGTATAGTGACATTCACAAGAGCTACTTGCAGCATAAACTGAATAAATGATTTTGAATTTTGAATTTTGATTTGAATAAATATTTTTTTTTAAATCAAAAATACGTCAATCATAGCACTTACGGTGTTTTGCTTTATCCATCGTTATTAAGAAAGGTATCGATTTACCATTGCCACTTACGCGCTTTTAATCTATCCCCGTCGATATATTATTGGGGAGGTGTCGGCGGTTAGAGAAGCTTTGGTACAGGAAATTACTTCCATAATGACTATTGAGTATACAACTCAATAGTCATTATGTAGATCATACAGGATGCTTCAACAAGTAAACTGTTTCTTAGATGATGTTCGGCTCTTTAGCCATTAATAAAAGTGCAGCACTTTGTATTGTAAAAGAATAGCACAAATTAATTTTCAAGAACAATTTTATAATTGAATAACGCAGAATCGAGTGTTTCGTTTATAATTCATAGATTTCATTTTTTAAAGAATTTTTGACATTATCATGATTTAACGTTTACGGTATGACTTTAATAGAAATTCGTGCTAAACCCACTGAATTATGTTTTCTTAATTTTTTTTGATGTAAAGCAGTGACGAAGTCCAGTTGCGAAGAGCGGGATTGTTCTATAGTAGCCGTCCTGACTAGCAAGTTTATGCTTTAAGCTCAATTGAACATGCAATCAACTCATACTGACGCGATCCCTAACAGCCAGCCCAATACCTGGCGATGACCATAACATCCCGGGCTACTGTGCTGAGGCATCGCATCTCGCATTCATTGCTCATCAACGTAAATTATTGGGACATCGGCCGTTGAACTAGACGCACAGGAAATTACATCAGTAACTGACAATTGACGCAAACGTTGGGAAGTGAAGGCACACGATATTATAACAAGCGCCATTTCGTTAACTAACTTTCAATTATAATGAGGTGGTTTTGAATTCAATATCTAGTAAGTTGTGTGTACTTGTTAGTTTTCTATTTATTTAACCAATAAGCGGTAAAAATTGTCCTTTTATGATAGAGAATATTTTTTGCTACACAACAATATAAAGGCATTAATCATTATTTATGAGAGAAGGACTTTTGGGGGTTAAAGTTACTCGCGTCCGTAGGTTTACCCTTGAGACCCTACACGTGACCCCTGGGTGGTGCTAAATGAGTGACACTGTCTGAGTGGTAGAGCCACGCTGCGTTGCAGCACGAAATGGGCCGGCTCGCCCGGCGTAATACCACCCTCTCACAAAACAACGGCACTCGTTGCTGTTGTGTTTCGTCCGGTGAGTGAAAGTACCGAAGGCCCATCTCTCACCCCTCCCCCCTCCTAATTCCTACTCCCTCCTCAAGATCCAACTCCTTCCTCAAGGTCGGCAACGCATCCGCGATTACTTTGGTTTTGCGGGTGTCCATGGGCGGCGGTGATTGCTTAACATCAGGTGACCCGCCTGCTCGTTTGCCTCCTTTTAACATAAAAAAAAAAAACTAAGGGAGAAACAAAACGCCATAGCTGAGTTATAAATCTAAGTATAGTATGTATAGTCTCCAGTCGTTGACTTTTTATGATTTCATATTGTGTAGTCTAAAATTGATAAATAGTTTTAAATGAAACACCTATTTATAATATTAATTAAGGCAAAAATCACTTAAATCTACCTAAGTTGGATCTACAAAACTACCTCCCACTTAAATCTTGAGTTATTTGTATACCTTAAGCTGTTGGATTCTTTAGAAATATATCAAATACCACTAAGCTGTAGGTGAGCTCGGAGCCGCAATCGTCTGCAAAACATTTCAAAGTGCAGCGTCTCGCAAGTTGAAAACTTTGAGCAGACTTTGAGTTGACAAAGTGAAATCCTGCAGATTATGCTTGAACCGGTAGAACTGTTTCTATTTATTAAAAATAACATTGTGATACGACATTATTTTTATGATTGTAAGTAAATATATTTTCTCCATTTGGAACAAAAAAAGGAGTAAGGTTTTTAAAAAAGTACATCTCGCATTCTTTGGGTGTTAGCATAAAAAAAAAAAAATAGCTCATTATCGTAAATTATTGGGACATCGGCCGTTGCACTACACGCATTAGATAGATAGCAGTTGGGCAGGCACCTTGGTGGGTAACCATGAGCGGTATGATGAGGTATTTTTATGATTGTATGTAAATATTTCTCCATTTGACTTCCTCTATAACTTAGTTTATATTATAAAGCACCTCTTTATAATCTAGATATTTAAGATAAGATGTGTGCATTCATTATTGGATTGTAGTTAAGCAAAATATTTTATTTAGAATAACGTACCCTATTCATATTTTGACAATAATCTGTGCTGTGTGCCAAAAATAAAGTAATAAATTTAATGTTAAAAAAAATGCAATTGTTGTCAGCCATCTGTTGAGAAGAAGAAAAACGCAGTCCATACAACATATACCGTGCCACTATGACTCTCTGGCTAAAAAAAGAATGGGACTTCTAGAATCGAAACTTGAAGCCTTCAAGCTCTTCATCATAAAAGATATTTTCAAGCTTATAGCGGTCGGCTTCGCTGATAATAAAAACAATGATAGGATGATGTTGCACAAATATCTGCAGTAAGTATTCTGCAGGCCCCGCTAAGATATGCACAGTGCGCATCGAGTGATAGGATCAGCATATGAGACCATAATTATAATTATTTTATTTTGTTTTCTGAATGAGACAACCAACACCTCAGTCTCCCTGTGTCCACGGACCCTGCAAAGGGTTCAAAACGTCAGAATAAACATTAATTAAAAGTAATGTATAAAATAACGTGTGTAGATCCGTAAAAGTTATTTTCATTTCAATTATATTACATTTTTAATCTTTCTCTTCTACGGGGAAATGCTGTTGACTACTGCTGAAGCTTTAACTATCTTATGCTAAAGTGTTGGAGCATAACTATGCTCCCGACATGGTTGCTAGCCGGGCGTACTAAGAACTTATCAAGTTTCCACCAAATACATTTACTACCAGCTGTGATTTCTGGATAAGAGACTTGTGGTCTAACCACAAGGTCATTGAGGCATTTAAGTTATTAGCAAAAGATAAATAAACAGAAACCACTTGAATTTGCACTATACATTTCTATCGGTTTCCATTTTCGTATACGAAAACTTTCTCCCAGTTTTCGCATAAAACGCCTTGAAGAATCTCAAATAAATGGTTTTTAAAATACGACCTCTAATTAAGTAGCAATGTTTTCAAAGGCTTTCGCTTTGAGGTGCTGCGTCTCGTATGGGCTTAATTAGTGGTTATCTTATGATAATAAGCTACGTGGCCACTAATTGCGGTGCATTGAAAAATACCGTGAACTAACTAGGGGTGGTTTACTTAAGCAATTAAATATGGCGCTTCAATTAATTATGAAATGTTTTTGTAGTAAAGTATGTAGTAAATGGCCTATAACTGACTCATTGCTGGGGTAAGGCCTCATTGAAATCAAGTCATCGCTACAATTGATGGGTAATGGCTTAATCACCACGCTTGCCAAATGCGGGTTGGTGATTACAAACCCGGTTTGGACCGAATAAATCCGAAACAGATTTTGCCTGACCTGGTAATTGAACCCGGAACCTTCAGGTATCGGGCCGAGCGCTCTGCCACTCGGACACAAAGGTGTTGTAAAGAATTAAAAAAATAAAAATAACTTTATATTTTACGCATAATATTCTTAACATCATATAACAAGAGTAGACAAAATCTTGTGATTTGTATGAGAACTGGTGCCCTGTGAACTCATGTGAGTTCAAAGCCCTTTTTGGTCATAATTATTAACTTTAAATATGTTTTAGTGGTGCCCTATTTCTAACTTGTTAACGAGTTTCCTTTATAAATAATAAATTTGTGTGTTTCAAGTGGTTAGATATTTAAAAATCTTAAGAAACAGAAAAAAGTACACAAAAAATACCACTCTAAAGTTAAAAAATAAGCTGTTTGATAATTCTACAAATGAGTTGTTTTGTCCAAAACTACATAAAATATAGGACCAGTATAAATTGACAGGTTTTCTAATGCTTTGCTAGAGTAATTAAAATCATTTGGTAACATTGACAGAATTTCAAACAAAACTGAGAATTAAGGACAAAAAATGCATGGAGTCGTCTTTCGTCGAATATAATATAGTTTATTTGTACAATTGTAATACTATACTAAATTCAATGGTGTTTTACTTTTTCACAATTTTCATGTAGTTTATTTTGAAAATGGCGAAAATATTTTTAATTTTTTATATTATTATTTTTTTGTTGTGGGTCGACTTGTAGAAAATGAAACAATGGCAAAGTTAGATTAACTGAATATAATAATTATTAAACAAAACAAAAATGTAAAAAGTATAAAACAAAATAGTTTAAAATATCAAAAATCAAAAAGTCTTTATTTACGTAGGCTTAAAAAAGTACTTCTGAATCATAAGTTTATATTTTTACATACGTATTGTAAATCTACTGCGAATTATTCCTAATACTAATTCAGATCAAGGCACAGAATATCACTTTGTAGCGTGATATTCCGCAAAACAAGTAAAAGGGCTTAAAGTAAAGGGTTGCGTAGCATCCAGAGCAGTAAACGTAGGTACGTTTACGGCATACGCAAACCCTACGCAACTTCTCCCTGCCTCGGCCTGGAAGGCGCGCTGCCATGTGAGTTATGGCGTCAATTTCAGGTTGCGGTTTTTTTTTTAGATTTTTAATAAGTTCCACTCGAAACCCTTTAAGTGTGGTAATTAGCTCGCTTGGAACTGAGTGTTCTGGCTATTGGAACTCGGTGTGCAAGATGTAACTGTTCAAGACACTTACATTGAGTAGGCGCTTGAACAGTTTCTTGTACCTCACGCGACTCTTTTTTCATTCTACGAGTATCAGGAACATTGCCAGTTTTTGATCTTTACGATCTACCCCTCCCATACATAAATTGTAATCTAAAACGACTATCGGTTTGATTGTGTCGTTTATACGTTGTACTGCGTCCGTGATATGTGGATATAGTTGCTACCCTATTTTGATCTCGCCAGACCAAAATATCTACGTCTCCACTGGTGCATCCCTGTATTTCTCCAATAGCCATGTTACCTTTTTTTAAAGATGCCAGCTGCGGGGGTACGAAGTGGCGATTTATACGTATATACCAACACAATCAAATCCCATCGTTTTAAAAGCACATGCGAGGGCTCTCTTTTTTGCCTGAGTGGATTTTAAAACTCCAAAGGTATCCCGATTTAGCGTCACAAACCTCGTAGATATTGATACCAATTGACGCAGCCTTGTTTTATATAAATTGATTAATTGCTAACCACCCCTTCCACTGCGTCAGCGATTCGTCTATGCAAATATTTTGTTTAAGTTTGTATAGTAACTGAAACTTCCGGTTGAAGTAGTCAGATATCGACTTTTTTTTATAAATTTTAGCCTCCGAAGGATTCAAAGCCAAGATATTATCACCATTTTTTGCAAAATGTAAAAATTTATTCAACAGAATAAATCTGTTGTAAGATATATATTTTGCAAAATTTGGTGTGTCACAGATGGACCCGTCGCAATACCAGTACTGCTTAATATTGGTATTTACACAGAGTCCTATTGCGTCGACGTTTGTAGGAGTCCAGCGGTGCGATCGCGAATGAGGCCCAAGAGTTTCTTAACTTTTTGATGTTATTCGAGTGTATGTATGTATGTAGAATTCAATTTGAGCAATGTTGAATGCAACGTGAAATATTTCGAAATACATTGAATATTGATAGTTGTCGCAGACGGGGACCAAGCGCATCAACCAAGCAGCCGTGGTTAGCTCAATTAAATCCGCACTCTCTTTGGTTGGTGATTGTCCCTGCCTGCGACAAACGACGACTGCTTAAAAGTAGGTTGAAATTCGTTTGCAAGTTATGACCGAGTTGAACGTCGAGTTCGGCACTGTTTTGCTTAGAGAATAGCGCTGCTGTTCGTCGTTTCGTTCGCTTCAATATAGTATACATTAGAAAGAGACAAACATTGTTTTGGCGTTTCATTTTAATATTATTTCGAAGAACGGCGTGACCACCGTTAGGGGCGCTTAGCGCGGGCGCTGGATAGGAGGTACTGTGTACGTCTCATAGACGTATCTAATAGTAGAAGCTTTTCTAAACCCGATACTACGGTAGACGATTCGCAGCAGACTACGTTAGACGTTTCGTAGCGGACTGCAATGTGTCGTAGCAGTGTCGCGTGTCGCGGTGTAGCTGCCTAATATCACATCGCGTTACAAAGTTATGCCTATGTCTGACAAATAAACAAAGGTAAGCTTCGAATAGTTACTCCGTTTTTGTCTCTTTTACTCTAATTTGAAATGACGTTTACATGACAGGAACAAAACACGAAATAACTATTCGGAGCTTATTCTTTGTTTATTTGTTAGGTACAAATTAGTTACATTAGTTATAAGCGCTTTTGAGTTACATTATAGACAGTCATAATTATTTATTCATCATCATCATCATCATCATCATCATCATCTCAGCCAAAAGACGTCCACTGCTGGACAAAGGCCTCCATCTCCACAATGACCGGTTTTGTGCTGCTCGCATCTAGCGGTTTCCCGCGACCTTTACCAGATCGTCGGTCCACCTTGTTGGAGGCCTGCCCACACTGTGCCTTCCGGTACGCGGTCGCCACTCAAGGACTATCCCGCCCCTGCGGCCATCAGTCCTGCGAGCAATGTGCCCTGCCCACTGCCACTTGAGCTTAGCAACTCTTCGGGCTATGTCGTTTACCTTTGTTCTGCGGATCTCCTCATTTCTGATTCGATCACGCAGAGAAACCCCGAGCATAACCCTCTCCATTGCTCTTCGAGTGACCTTGAGCTTTTTTATGAGGCCTATAGTGAGCGACCACTTATTACATTATTTATTACATCATTATTTATGTTATGATGTGGTACAGATTTTTAAATATTATAAATATTCCCTTAACATGACCCTGTCTGTTAGGGTATTGCAACAATTTAGGCTTTTTTTATACAACAAAAAGTATTAACTCTACTGTATTATTAAGACAGCAATATCAATAATAATATAAGTTATGGTTACATTAAAAAACAATAATATTTAAAATTAGTCCGGCTTTTTTATTATATAACTTTATCTTTACCTTTTTCTTAAACAGGCTGATTGATTTGGTTTAATATTGCCTTGACACCTTGGTAGTTGCGAAGTAACATTGTTTTGCACAGCCTGTTTGAAGCGTAACTAGATCCGATTAATTACCTTATATTCCTTGGTGATGGTTTTGATTGTTTGATGGCTGAGAAACATAAATAACAGATTTGAAGTAATCATAAGACTTTTTTTATATATCCATCTGTATTAGATATTAATCGAATCGGAAACCCAAAAGATGATGTCTCCTTGACGTTGACTGATAAAATCAGTTGCATTATTTCAACTAACAAATATACAATTAACAGTTCTGAGTGTGGTACAGTCACAACCACACGTTCACTTATGTCTAAATATGATAAGTATTCCATTGAAATACCAACCTCCTTGGTCGAGTGGTTTGTACACTGGTTTTCATGGTGTCGCCATCTCCGAGGTTCCGGGTTCGATCCCCGGTCGGGTCAATTTAGAAATTATTGTTTTTCTAAATTGTCTCGGGTCTGGGTGTTTTCTATGTATAATAAGTATGTATTTAAGTATTTTAAGTAGGTTTATCCGTTGTCTAGTAACCATTTAACGAGTTTCATAACGAAGCTTCTCTTGGGCTAGATAATTGGTGTGAGTGTAGGAAAGTTTATTTATTTATTTATTTATTTATTGTATTGAGGGTTACATTGTGTACAGGGTTCGCTCGTGCTTACATGTTTTTGGCTGAAACTCATAAACTTAATTCCTGACTTTTCCGAAGATTGACATGAGCAGTTGGACCCTTCGATAGTAAATGAATACACCATTTATTATGTTATACACCGTGTAACAGAAAGGTGTGGTAAAAATGAAAGGATCTGTGTATGTGTTGTTATGGAGACATAATTATTAACTTTAATTTGTCATGCAATTTTAAATTAAATATTTATATTAGTGAAGTCATGCGCGTCAGGAGCGCATAGGCAAGCTGCAGTGATCATAAATGTATGTACACAGAGGTTACTAAACCGCTAAAGCTGTGACTCATTTATTTTGATGTGACGTCATAATAGAAATATTTAATTGTCCTTTTATGATAGGGCACTTTCCAATATTTTTGATGCTGTATGGGAGAAAAGAGCTGGACACTTGCTGAGTTTCTTGCCGGTTCTTCTCAGTACAAGATCTCCCGCCCAAAGTAGACTTACGACCGATGGCATAATGACGTTCATAAGAGCTATTTGTAGCCTAAACTGAATAATGATTTTGAATTTAATTAAAAATTGCATAACAATTTAAAGTGAATAATTATGTCTTAGTAATTCCGCATAGATCTAGATCGGATACACTTTGAGTCTTTTAATTTTTGCCACACCTTTCTGTTACACGATGTATGTATCTGCCCACTAAAAATATTAAACAGCATAATATTATTATAACCCGACCGACCAGTATCAAAACAATTTTTTTTTTTAATGTTGAAAGGAGGCATACGAGCAGGCGGGTCACCTGATGAAAGTAATCACCGCCGCCCATGGACACCCGCAAAACCAAAGTTATCGCAGATGCGTTGCCAACCTTGGAAAGGAGTTGGATCTTGAGGAGAGAGTAGGAATTGGGAGGGGGGAGGGGTGACAGATGGGCCTTCGGTACTTTCACTCGCCGGACGAAACACAACAGCAACGAGTGGCGTTGTTTCACGCCGATATTACAATTACGAAAAAAAATACTTAATTATGACTAAGTAAACGTAGCTAATCAGATGTACACATGGAACAAGCACCTCTAACCAAACAAATACAATATGTATAACAAAAGTTATCCCATACTAGGCTACAACATGATTATTAATGTATCAGCTGGCTAACTTCCCGTGCATGTCGTAAGAGCCGACTAAGGGACAAGGGTTCCAAGATGCTCGCACATCAGGCGATCGGCTAACCTATCACTGATGGTATCTATTCCACCTCGGAGTCCTACTTTGATTATACTAAATTTGGCGTCGGGGTCACTAACCGCGAGTTTACTAGAAGTTGGTGATTTTAATGTTCTGTCTTCCTACCCCTTTTCGGGAACAGGACATGAGAGTCTGTATGTATGTACAAAAGTTGCTGAAAACTTCAGTATTTTTTGTCAAGTTTTTTCGAGTGTATGTATGTATGTATGTATGTGTGTATGTATGTATATATGTATGTATGTATTATGTATGTATGTATGTATGTTTGTAAGTCTGTTTCTTTGGCACGCCCTACAGCACAAACGGCATGGTGGATTTTAATTTATGAGGTGTCCTTAAATTTGTTTTGACTGTGGGAATGATATAGGCTATTAAAAAAAAAAACAAAAAAAGTAAAAACATTGGTCGGGTTAGCTATTAGTAGTCTTGACCCCAAAAAACTGTTAGATCGATCACACGATCAAAATTATTTAAACGAACTACAAGCAACGTCTACGGAATTTAAAGGATATGTCCAATTTTTCTATGGACGTGTGGACGTAGATGTAGTTAATAATGTTTTAATCTCTAATAATGCTATTACGACACGGTACTAAACGTTCAACAACTTTCGTTGCTGACCGTACCGGTGGTCTAACCACTTGACCAATGAGATTGTATTGGGCAGACTCCTTTACACTCAACCCTACAACCGTTGCATGTCCACGAAATGTAATAGAGACTGTCTCGTCTGCGCCGGAAGATCGTTCAAGACGGGGCTCATTGATTCTTATGCACAATTTGACAGTGAACGCGATAAGGGTTAACCTATTGTGAAAATGCATTTGGTGGGTCATCGAGTAGGGGAGCGGGGGGGTTCGTGTAAGCGTAATAAAATCGAACGATGGAACATTACACGAGTCTTGTATATAGCTTTCACGTTCCATTTTCACATCCTACACGAACATTTGGGGATGAGAAGGTTGTTGGCGCGATGGGTGCCGCGTTTGCTTTTGAGTTAGGCTACGAATTGCTGCCACATCCACCATATTCTCCAGATTTGGCCCCCTGCGACTACTTCTGTTTCCCAAACATGAAGAAATGGCTCGGTGGACGGAGATTCGCGTCAAATGAGGAGGTCATAACCGCCACAGAGGCCTATTTTGCCGAGTTTGAAAACTCATACTTTTTATAGGGCTTAAAAAAATTGGAGCATCGCAGGGCAAAGTACATAGACCTAAAAGGGGAATACGTTGAAAAATAAAAATTTAATAAAAAAATGTTTCCATTAGAAGCTCACTACTTATCACTCTGCCCTCGTATTGTATAGCTATTTGTACCCCGGGAAAACGTGTTGGTTTTCTTAGTTTCTTACTGACAACAGTCAACAATTGTAATGACTAATTATATTATTATTATTCTTATGATGAATATGAGGAAGTAGATACAACGTATGTCATCATAACAACTTGACATTGACTTTTTTATCACCGTCCAAAACTTCTGAGATGACTCCTGTGATACAAACGAACAAACTATTGGTCCAACTCCATCTCGAAAATAAAATTCAGCTGTTCCATACATTTTGGTCGAATGAATATTGATGTTATGTATGGAACAGCTGAATTTTATTTTCGAGTTAGGGAGGTTGGTGCAATAGTAAGAGTTGTTCGTTTGTATCACGGGAGTCATCTCAGAAGGTTTGGACGGTGATAAAAAGTTACCCTGTATAGGTACCTACTAAAAATTAAATTAAATAAAAATAAAAATTATATTAAAGGTACTAATATTAAATATTTGGGGTACAAGACTCCTATTATCCTTTATGTCTCAGGTACCTACATAGCTTTCCATCTGCGAATTTTTGGAATAGGTTCAAATACCTACTTTAAAGAAACAAAAAAATATTTAACTATTTAAACTATCATGGTCACTTGCAATAGAATAATTATTAACGGGATTCTTACCATGTTTATTATCGTGAAATATTATATCGTGAATTATATGTAGTATTATATGTTTATTATTGTGAAATATCGGATACTCATAAATAATAAACATGGTAAGAATCCCGTTAATAATTACTCTACAAACAAATATTTGCTCATATTATGTATGCTTTATATTTAAATTTCATTCTGTTTGCTTTATATTATGTATAAGATATCTCTACGGTGGAAGCTTTGAAAGGACGGAGCTCATTGAATGTCGCGCACAATTTGACGGTCAATCCATTGTGAAATGCATCCGACGGGTCAGGAAGACCCTTAATGGTGCAACGACGTCTTACGACTGAAATTGCCGCTGGAACGGTCTTGTGTGAATATTCAACCAACGACGATGTGATAAAATGTTTGTTGTTAAATACATATTTGAATTAAAGTGATGTGAAAACCAAAAAAAGAAGTATTTACTGCACACACTTCAAAATACTTCACTTCACTTGTACACTTCTAAAAAATGTTTAATGTTACCAGACAAGATAAAGCAATGCCTATTGGTGGTTAGTTAGTACTAATATTAATACTGGTCTTGAAGAAATAAGTAAGTAAGAGTAAGAAAATAGCCTATATACTGTCCCACTGCTGGGCAAAACCCTCCTCAGCATTCCATCTCGATCATTGAAATCAAGTCATCGCTACAATTGACGGGTTGAAGAATTGATTATTAATAATTTAAAATCAAAGTAACGATGGTACTTGAACTTATGTCTCGTTTGGTGTATTACGAATTATTTATGAGAATTATTATTAATGATTTATTAGTAGGTATGTATTATACTTTAGTAGGTTTTAGAATGTATGTACAGTATACGACAAAAATTTAATAAAATAAAAAAAAATAAAAAAAAACATTTATTCAATTTAGGCTACAAGTAGCTCTTGTGAATGTCGCTATGCCATCGGTTCGTAAGTCTACTATGAGCGGGAGATAGAATAATTAAGAAGCATAGTATTTTTTTATATTTTATTTATTGTTCCCTTTCATTCACAATTATAAACCGAACATGCATGCAAGTTACTTATCTAACAAACGTTGATGTTTGAAACTGTACTTTAACTTCAAACAATTTTGTTTAAAAAACCTTGATAACTTAAACTGCGGTGCGCGAGCACGCTCCTAAAACCCGTACTACTTATACCTACTTACTTATTTATACGTGACTTAATCGTGAGCTTGTGGCCTTTTTACAAGCGGATCGTAAATTCGTTGGCTTTACCAAGTGATACCCCAAATTGCTTTTTAGAGCCGAAACGGTACCCTATTAACCCACTATCGGTGTCTCCTCAGATCGGCATCTCCACAAAATATATTGAGCTAAGGAAGGGTTGAACATGGGTACTGCTAGTTAAACACAGTTTTAGATAAAAAAAATCCCGGTTTTGTTAGAGAAAACGGAGTAAGCTGTAAGTAAGTAAGCGTACACCCCGTACGGGCTGAAAACCATTTTTTTTAATTAAGAGACAAACAGTTATAACACAAATAAAAAAATACATTATTAATGTAAAAACGTCTTTTTTATTCTTTTTAACTATATTCTTAACCAATGTTTGTAAGTAATACATAATACCTAATGCAAACATAATAATTTTGGATAGAAACGTTGAACAAATGGAAATAGCGCTTTAAAACACGGCTTATTTTTTTGAGTGCTATTTAAAAAGTAGCACTCAAAAAAATAATCGGATTTAACTTCAAAACTGTAGCTTACGCAAAACAAACACTCTTTTCACACAACTAACGGGCGGGCGTAACGATCCATGTTGACGCATTTTCAATCAGATTTCACGTGAACTCTGATTCAAGCAGATTAAAATTTTAACGAGATGTCGTCACACGAGCTTCACCTGCCCCTGCTCGTCTGACATTGTTTGGTTACAGCGTAAGAGCCTTACACAATTCGATATCTCATACAAAATTTATAGTTAAATTTTTCAAAAGTAGTAGATGATGTTTACTAGATTTCAAAATTAAGTTTCGATAGTGTAAGTCGGTATTTTCTATATAACTACAGTCAAAGTCTGCAGGTACTAGTAGACACTCGAAGGTTTTTCGATATACGTTTAAAAAGTTTTGATTTTCTTACGCTTTCATATTTTGAAACTTGACCAAACATCAGTTACCTTTGCTGTTGACTGTACTTGTACTGACGCCTACACCTCAAGCTATTCAAAACTGTCAAATTTCTTCAATAAATGTCCAACCATATGCCATATCTATCTTCATCGTCAGCCATATGACGCCCACTGCTGGGCATAGGCCTCCCCCAAGGATCGCCACAGCGATCGGTATCGCCATAGTCTACTATATAAATCCGTAGGCTCTGTCTGTACATGCAATTTTTCTGACAAATTTTGGGATAAATATTCGTTTTATGACTCACCGACACCGATTCTACAATTTTTTTAATTTGTGTCTGTCTCTCTGTCTGTATGTGCTCTTATAACTCAAGAACGGCTTGACCGATCTTGATTAAAATTAGTATGTAGTAAGAACATGAGATTGTGCAAAGGATAGACTATTAAAAAAAATCACAAATTTACGCACAGTGAAGCGGGCGGGTGACGGCTAGAGGTTTTTTAAATGTTTTGCTAGTCGCTGCAGTATGTTGGTACTTTCAGTTGACATTTTCAGCATATAGCAACTTGGTAATTCTAGTAATGTTACACTACAGTTTACACTACAGTTTACTAAGTTACATATTTTACTAATGGACCCGGCGGACTTCGTACCGCTTTGACAGTTTCCATCAAGTGATTAAATTCTCTTTGGTTTCCATGACAACAAAACAAACAAATCATATTGTATTAGAAAATTAAATTGTCATTTTTAATATATTTATAGTGTGATTTCCGTGGGAATATCGGGATAAAAACTATCCTACTAATTATCATAAACTATCTGTATGCCGAATTTCATTTGAATCCATCCGTTGCAGCGTGAAGAAGAAACAAATATACAGACATACATACACACAAACTTTCGCATTTATAATATTAGTGTGATGCTACGATACTTGAAGATTAATTAAGGTAACTCTACTACCATAAACATCCGATAAAGCTGTAAAGTTATCATGCAGCAAGAAATAGCGAAATATGTACCACTTAAGGAAATTTAATTTCATCATCATTAGGTGTCGCTAAGATGATTCAGGCTTCCAACATGAACCACAGCACATGAGAAGATAGAGCCAGCACCCACCGCGCTAGCCCAGTTGGTACGTTTTAACGTCAACTTAATGTAGCTCCTGTAGTGATCGAGACTTCTTGGTTGGGCGAGCCTACTGGCAGCCGTCGCGTTCTGCGTTTGAACGTAGACAGAGAGAACGACGCCTATTTTATTATATTCTATGTTCTCATATAACACCAATATAAATATCAATCGATTGAGTTGTACTCATTTATAGCCCAAGAACTTTCCGATATTTTTGTAAAAAACTCAATAACAGGCCAAATTTTTGTAAACGGCCATTAAATATTATTATAAGAGACTATATTTTAGAATCCAACAAAATCTTCAAACAAATTCAAACAAATTCTTCACGCCGGATCAGTTGTGCCTTTTGTACAAGACACAGGTGCGATCTTGCGTGGAATATTGCTCGCACCTCTGGGACGGTTCCGCAAAGTACCTTCTCGATGCCTTGGACAGATTGCAGCGGCGCGCTATACGCATTATCGGCAGTGCAGAGGTCACTAATGCTCTCGAGCCCCTGCAATTGCGTAGAGATATAGCGTCACTCAGCGTCTTCTACCGCTTATACCACGGCGAGTGCTCTGAAGAGCTTTTTGACCTCATCCCACCTTCTCCCTTTCTCCATAGGAGTACGCGTGCTGCTCTCCGGAGTCACCGCTGTACTGTCTCGAACATTCCATCGCGCACAAAGAAATTTGGTGACTCGTTTTTCTGTCGCACTTCCAAAAGATGGAATAGTCTACCAGCGCACGTTTTCCCTCCTTCCTATGACATGGGGTCCTTCAAACGAGGCGTGAAGAGGCACCTTGTGGGCCGGCAGGGTGAGGGTGACTGATGCTGCGTTGTTTTCTCGCTGCACCAGTTGTCCTTACGTCTGGACTCCATTTCCACTTAACATCAGGTGGAGTGGAGTCATTTGCTGAGCTATGTATAAAAAAAAAAAAAAAAAAAAAATCTCGCATTGGAAGGTATCGAAAAAAAGTTATACCCCGAAAATGGTGCAATTTTACAGCAAATATGCTATCACCGGTTTTATCGTGAAAAAGTGTTTATGTTCACCTTATCTAAGCACCAAAGTTGAAATCCGTAAAGATATACAACGGGAAACTAATACTTTAGGAAGAAGTCGGTTGTTTCACTAACTGCACAATGTAGGTACTCTAAGAAAATAATAATAGCAGATTTTTTATTATCATTATATAATTTAAAATGGATTTAGTACATTACGTGTTAATGGAAGCAAATGAAACAAAAGTAATTAAAAACTGATCTGATAGCATTTTTAACATAGGTTTTTTTAAGTTTATTTGTTTTTATTTATATTTATAGGAGGATTATTAAATTTTACGAAAGATAACTAATAAAGGTATTCAAATGTAAAGTAAATAATATTTATACCATTTCTGCCCATATTTTATAAATTTTATAAAGCTTTTTTTTAATGTCGCTGTCACAAATATTGGTGGATTACTAATGAATTATGTAATTATGTAATAAACTAGGTAATCAATTTTTTTATGTTAAGAAAATACAGATATAGAATTATTGTTGAGTCTCCATATAGCGAATTAGTTTGGCTCTCAGGCTATTACGCCCCCGTAGTTTATAGATTACAACCACGTCGGTTGTAATAGTACCTTTCAACGTAAGGAAGCAATTTGTTTTTACATAGCGAAGTGATAAATTTATTTTTTGCTTTTGACACAAAAAACTTGAGTTAATTCATTACACTCATTGATACCTGAAAAAAACTGTTATTTATGTTGAGTAAAGTCGAAATATTGGAGTACAGTTTTAAATTGAAATAGCCTGTACCATGACATTCATTACATGAGTACGGATCCAGCAAATAAACCACTGGATTTCATTTATACGAGATAGCGATTAAAATATCGCTTTTATGTCATTCAGAGCAGAAATACACAGTTATATTGAAATCTTTTCCACATATTTTAAACTTTTCCGATGGATATCAATACCAACAGTGTTTAATTTTTTTAGTAAGCTATTTTTTTATGTATATTATTTTACGGGTAAGCACAGTGCCCTGATCTCACATGATGTAAAGTGATGATAAGGCCAATGATGGCAGCGCACTTCACCCAGGAGCCTCAACTAGTGAGGCACAGGCTATCTTATCTCTAGATGGCGGAACACAACAATGCTACAAACATAGATGTTATGGCGACATATTTAGATAAGATAATGGTAGCTAGCCAGGCGGACTAACAAGCCCTACCACCAACAAATAACCACTAGACCACAGAGGCGGTTAAAAGCGGCTTGCTTTTGATAGAAGCATCACAAAATAGGAAACCAGAAGGTAAGCTTAATATAATATAAACATACAGCGCTCGAGCATAGCACACAGCCCTCTCTCGGACACGATATCTCGTAACAACTCGGAACAGCCTCTCACCTGATGTCAAATGATGATAAGGCCGAACGACGTGTAGTAACTAATGTTAATGTTAAATATAACGACGAAGCTATAGAAAAAACTAACATAGTTACATTTTTGGGAATAGTAATCAATGTGAACTTAAATTTCACTAGCCGTATTGATAAAGTGTGTAATAAAATTAATCGGTATGTTTTTATTCTACGACGATTAACGAAAAAGACCTCTTTAAATGTTGCTTTGTCTGATTACTATGGTTATGTTGCCTCAAATATTGCTTATGGTATCTTAATATGGGGTAACGGCACTGATGTTACAAGAGTTTTTATTGCACAAAAAAGTGTGTAAGGGCTATGTGTGGTAAAGGCCCACAAGACACGTGCAGACCTTTATTCATAAAATTGGCTATATTAATTTTCCCCGGAATCTATATCCTCGAAATTTATAAATTTGTAAAATTGCACTCTGAATTATTTAAGAGAGCAAGAGACATATACCCAAGAAATACAAGATGTAATGACAGGCTTGTTTTAGATAGAAAACCAAATACCGCTCTTTATCGGAAAAGCTGTTTCTGTATGTGTATTAAAATATTTAATAAAATTCCAAACCAGTTTAAGGTCGGACCCCTAAACCTAATGATAAAAAAACTTCGGAAATGGCTAATTGAAAGGTGTTTTTACAGTGTAAAAGACTTTTTAAACACAGATTTTGCATGTTAATTTTATTGACAGAATGGAGCACTATACTCACTTATAAGAACTATTGTAAAAAATTGTAACCTCATTCTCTGCAAATAAACGATTTGATTTGATTTGATTTGAAGGTGGAAGCGCACCTCTCCTGGAATGCTCAACTGAGGAGTACCTATTGGTTTCTCCAAATTCAGGTTGTTACGGAGTAAATACTTCTTTTTAGGTTGTCATTTTCTTTTGTTCTGTTTTTCTTACGGATTGTCATTGTGGTTGCTGTCTTGGTATGTTTTATTTTGTTATTTTTTCTTACCTTGTATTTGTGGCAGACGAAAATTTGCCGCGTGGAACGTGGCCACGCGGCCGCATATCAAGAATATTTCCTGGCGCAGACGGCTACAAGAGTAGCCGAGGTCACCACCACTGGAGGAGTCCTTCGCCGCCCCAGCAAGAAGTTGGTGCGACTTCTTGCATAGTTTTCTTTGAATTATTCTATTTAATGTATATTATTTTCTTTCCCTCTCTTTCTTTCTCACTTTAATTTTCATTTTTTAAAGAGCGGGTGGATGTTACGGAGTAAATACTTCTTTGTAAATTTTATACTTTTTCCTCTTTTCTAAGTGTCATTTTCTTTTGTTCTATTTTTCTTACGGATTGTCATCGTGGTTGCTGTCTTGGTATGTTTATTTTGTTATTTCTCCTTCTATTACATATGATTGTACGTTTTACTTTGCCTCTTATTCCATAATACAGTCCACCTTTTCCATTTCGCCTCCTTCCGTTACACAGGTACTGTAGTTGTTTCTTTTAAAAATGTCTAGCTTAAATCTTGGAGCCACCACATACATTGCTACACGAGATACAGGTGTAGGCGAAGTCGCAGGCAGATCCTAGTAGTATATTAATGGCTCACAAACTTGATATCGTTGGGATAACCAAATGCTCTAGTCGGAATGAAGTTAGCAGTTCGTGCTTCGGCGATGCGATACGTTTGATATCCACTCCGGAACGCAGCTAGAGGGGAAATTCTAGTTTATAAACGAGGATACGGCGAGCCATAGTTTGTTTGGAATCAGCTGGTATGTAACATTAACTTTAGACAACTGAAATAATTTAGAAATTAAATGAATTTCCCAAATGTACTCGCACTTACTTTTACAAAATTATTTTATCCTGCAGTTTCGTATATAATTATTGTATCCCTAAAACAAGGGAAACCCCTATGACTTCGGATCTTTAAAAGGTTTAAAAAAAGTGTAAGAAATAAAACTTGTAAAATCAAACCAGAGACAGATTGATAAAAAGGGTTTCAAAATTTAAAAAATCAAAATCAAAAGCCTTTTATTTCTGCACTAGAAACATTGTAACAATATTATCACTTGGAGCCTCCTATTACACATGAAAATATCTGTAACAGAAGGCTCCGCTCTTCCATCCTGCTCCTGCTCTTATTATCTTCCTATTTTATTTAAAAATATTCTCGTGTGCTGTAATATAATATAAATTCAAAATTAAAAAAACAGCAGACCCAGGACCGATCAGTGACCCTTAGGGAACACCACAGAACAGTTAAATATCTATTCCGTGGGGAACACCGCACGATGGTGAACACCGCACAGCATCGCTCTGCCCCGAACGATCTTGGAACACTACAGTTCTGTCTGCAAAAATAGGGAGGCATTAATGAAAGCGGAACGGCTCACCTATGCCCATAAAGGGCAGACTGTTGAATGCATGAAGCCACGGCGCGATAGTAGTATGCGGATAAGTAGGTTCTAACACCGCCTGTCTGACAATTGTCGCTCGTGTCAACGGCTTAATGTATACCACATGTACATTGTGGAAATTGAAACTTTTACCTGATGTAAATTTGTTAACTTAGATTTTTTATTTTGTTTTTTTACATGTTGTGGTTGTCTTCTATATTTTTTGTGTTTATTGGTAATGGAAAGTGTCCGGCTATGATAGGGCATTTTCCAATATTTTTGACGCTGTAAGGGAGAAAAGAGCTGGACACTTGCTGAGTTTCTTGCCGGTTCTTCTCAGTACAAGATCTCCCGCGCAGAGTAGACTTACGAACCGATGGCATAGCGACATTCACAAGAGCTACTTGTAGCCTAAACTGAATAAATGATTTTGAATTTTGAATTTTGAATTGCAGAAATTTGAGTTTTGGATAGATTGACTTGCTGGCTCCTGTAGTACGTATAATCTCGATATTAATTACTATAATCACATGAATAAATAGGGAATACTTATTCATGTGCTATAACGTTATACCAAAATACTATAAAAAGTTGTGCACTATCTAGTTGGACTGTAACTTTATGTGCGTAAATAATGTGACGCAAAGTTTTTAAATACAACACGCCCACCAAGCGTCACATCGCTTTGTCTGAATTCTCGTGAGAGGTAATAACAATCTCTTCACAGGTCAAAGCTAAACAGCAATTGAAACGCCCAAATCAAATTAACATCAAACAATCGTGTCCCGACAGAAGAAATTGACAAAATATCTTAAGTGTAAATTAATACAAGTTAAATTCTCTGTACAACTACAAAGCTCGTCACAACGCGAGGTCGACTAAAACTTGGCTTAACATGCTCCAACTAACGTAAGCATACAGTTGACGCCCGAATTTCACATTTAAACTTTTTCTTATGTTCTTCGTATTAGGAGACAAATTGGCTTGGCCACTGTTTGAACTGGCCGCACTGTCGTATTGGCAAATGCGAACAAGTAGAGCTAACTGTCACTGTCATGCCTCGCCTTTGTACTGGCGCAGGACTAAGTTAATCCTCGCTCATGTCGGGCGCAATTGAGTTACTCAACCCAATTTAATGTTTTAATCATCAACTACTAAAAATGTTGCCCATTTCTGGAAAGGTATTTGCCTGACTTGTTTTAGATTTATATTTGTAAATGAATATAGGCATAGTTTGTTGCGCGCAAAATTTGTTGCGTAAATAGGGGCAAAATATACAATATTTACGCAACAATTTAAGCGTAAAATATTAATTTTACGCAAACTTTGTTGCGTAAATATGGAAAGTGTTGAAAAATTTCCACGTTTTTAAACATAAATGCGGGCTTAAACCCGCACTCAAAGGCTTTCAATTTAAAAAAAAACCCCATGGTGTCCACTTTACGTTATACTCGTAGGTAGGTACCCTGCAACGTTAAAACAATTAACCAATTTATAACAGTAAAATTAACTTCAACTTGGGATCGTAATTATTTCAAACCTCCCAAAATATGAATCACACGAACTATACGTAATTATAGAGGGCGCTACTGTCTTCATGCTGGCAATTGGGTAGTTACAAATGATTAATTCTTAACGACCACCTGCGAACAAAAGTAATTAATTAAGTCCTAGTCTTAAATTAAAATCTTCTTTTTTTCAAATAGTGATTACTTTAGAGTAATTGCTGGATAGGTGGTGTTTCTTACTTGTCAAGGTTAAGAACTTTAGTTATAAATCTGTTCAATAAATATTCACATAGTTAATAACAATTTCTTTTGAAGTGGATTCAAAATATTAAATATGTAATAATATAAGTGAGCAATCCGAATGGGTCGGTATAGAAAAATCTGAAAGTATAAGAAACGAAAGGATTTAAACCAGCACTCTCAGTCATACTATGATCAGTTCCACTACCAATTTGGATTATTTATTCAACTTAATAACACTGTCTACTTAATTATTAATGTGTAAGCCGTAGAGGCCTTATTTCATGAAACAACTACGTCATCAACATCCGAAAAGTCCATTGTACAAACTCAAACGTTCTTAATATTTGTTATATTTAATGGAACTATCTGGTATGTTTGTAATTTTTTGTAATTTTTTTATTGTGTATGGCTTTTCTGAATAAATAAATAAAAAATCCATAAAAAAATAAAGACTCATTGATGTCACAGTTTCCTTGTATTTATTTCGCAGTTGCGTGCCCACTGACCAGAGGCAACTCATTTCAGATAAGCAACGTCGCCTGTTGACTCACTGCTACCAAGCTGTTTCTTTTATTCCTTTTTATATTCTGAGTGTACTTTAAATAAAATGTTTACGGTGCAGATTTTCCATTGTGATACGACATGGAATCATGTGGGTATTCAAGAGGGGTGTAATAAGCTTTATTTCTAGGCAGCAACGAAAAAGCAACATCCCGGACGTTATTGATGTCAATAAGCAGCGGTGACTGCGAGCCCGCTACTGCTTATTTGCCTAATCGAAGCATTAAAAAAACATAGGCATAGGTATATAGCAATTTTTTTTTTATGTTAAAAAATTCAAAATTCAAAATTCAAAATCATTTATTCAGTTTAGGCTACAAGTAGCTCTTGTGAATGTCATTATGCCATCGGTTCGTAAATCTACTCTGGGCGGGAGATCTTGTACTGAGAAGAACCGGCAAGAAACTCAGCAAGTGTCCAGCTCTTTTCTCCCTTACAGCGTCAAAAATATTGGAAAATGCCCTATCATAGCAGAACACTTTCCATTACAAATAAACACAAAAAATATATATAAGACAATTACAACATGTAAAAAAACAAAATAAAAAATGTAAGTTAACAAATTTACATCAGATAATTATGTAAAGGTTTCAATTTCCACAATGTCATACAGCACCACTACAGTACTCTAGTAAAAGTCAAAAATTGTTTAGGTAAAACAAAGTCAAACTATAATTAATAATACTAAAAATAAGATAAGTATGCAAGAGCAGACCAGCCTCCACAGGCGGCACCCGAAGGAGGGTAATGGGCAAGTGGGTCACCTGATGGAAAGTAATCACCGCCGCCCATGGACCCAAAACCAAAATAATCGCAGATGCGTTGCCAACCTTGAGGAAGGAGTTGGATCTTGAGGAGGGAGTAGGAATTGGTAGGGGGGAGGGGTGAGAGATGGGCCTCCGGTACTTTTACTCACCGAACGGAACACAACAGCAACGAGTGCCATTGTTTCACGCCGACATTCTGTGAGTATTTAAACTACGCAACTCATTCACTCTACGTAATTTTCCTAATCATACCTTTTTACACCGTAAGGTCACTAAATGGGGGACTGGAGAAGGTAAGCGTCATACAAACGCGCTAGAGCAACGCACACATAGACAACTTGTCACGGACACGGAATCACAGTCCATCTCGAATAGGGTTGCCAACTTTTTGTACCCATAAAAATATAGTTTATAGGGAATTAATTAAAAAAATATACGTTTAGTATATTAAAAAACATTAATTTTATTTTCTTTAATGAATATTTTTTGCTACTAATAAGTTTTTATCTTTGTGGAACGCTTCGTAACTATTATTTATTATAATCTAATTTTAAGTTACAAAACACCATTATCTCTTTTTATCAGATCGATACTTACTCTGTTGCGCTCATCTTCCCACTTTGTGTTCATCACAGAAAACTATAGTGAAAATATAGTAGTTTCGCCTACTATAACATATTTTTAAAATAGTAGTTAGACACCTAAAATAGTAGGATACTAATATTATATAGTAGGGTTGGCAACGCTACTATACGCTCAAACTGTAGCGCCATTGAGCTCCTCTTAGACCCAATCCTACTCATAGTTAATCGTAAAACGTAAAGAAATAAAGAAAGATAGTTCAAAAGTAAGAAATCATTTATTTATGTATTACTTGTAAGAAAAAATGTGCTAATCGCACGAAGCCATCAACTAAAGAAAAAGAATCAAGAAAAACATAAGAGATGACACACGCCTGCACCATATCTGCACATCAGACTACTACGCGGACTTCTTGGCGGGAAAGTAAAGAGTGAAGTCTGCGGTTTTGTTTTATTTTCTAAAATTTGTTATGTTGAATATTAATGTGAAATAATGGTGGATTATTAACCGTTAAGTGTTCGTGAGTGTGCATGAGTGTTAGCAAATGAAACAAAACACTGCAACGTCACTTTTCAAATTCTCTCAAGAAGTCGGCCCGAGAACTTTGTAAAGCCCCACATCTTTACTGAGATACTCGAGGGGTTGGGGGCCCATCATTTCTCATTTCTCATTCATCATCATCATACATGAAGGGAAAAATACTAATGAAATTAAGAAACTAATGACATGACCAAGACAGACAAGAAGTGTTTAGTTTAGAACGAACGAATAGGCTTGATGGATTTCATCCGGAGCTGTAAAACAATACACAAAAAAAAAGACTACTACGCAATCCGTTAAATTTCCATTCCAAATAAATGGCATTATGATTGAACATAAAAGAAATTTAGCAGTTTTGGATATGTTGATAGTGCAGGCGTCTAAAAAACGATTTCAAAAACTATTTTAATACAATTGGCTATAAAACTTTAATCGCATTGTCTAACTAAACGTCGGAAACTGCAAAATGGCACCATACCGTTTGGCGGCAATGAATAATGGATGCCCGCGGAGCGTCAATGAGATCACGGAACTGCCTGATATTGGATTATTGTGTAGAAATGACGAGAATTTCTTCCCACACCGGAATACTGGGATTTGTTGTAGATGCGATATACATTATTGACGATCTAATAAAGGGCGGTGAATAAGTTATATTTCTTTATGGAAGCTTACCCTCCAACTGGGGTGTAATAGTATGAAAGTATCCCATTATATAGGAAGATTATACGCTATTGCATCGGAAAGAAGGTTGATGAGATGAAATACATTGGTATAACATTTCAGTGTTTTGAAAGAAAGAAAGAATTATACTTCGCGCGTCGTCCTCGAGATTACTAGTTAATTATTTTATATTGTTACTTGTAGTATCGCATAGATGTCACCACTCCTGCACTATCGTTGAGATTTAGTTTTTTTTTTTTTTTTTGTTGTGGGTATCCCTATCTTTCTCTATGGCGCCATTGCCTCGCGTTCCTCATTCGCATTTTAGTGCTCGACCACTCCAGTCACTTTAAATTTCTTCCGTGTTCAATCGACTGTTTTCGTACGCAAAATGCCGTAACGTAAAAATCCTAAGACTTGTGAAGAAGAACTTGAACATATAATGAAAAAATGCGCAAGCTACAGCGCTAAATACGTGACAAAGGAAGCCCGGCGAGTGACTCGCCGCCGTTAACACACAACAACGGACTCGTAAACTCAGGTAACGAGTGTTTTATTAACTTATCAGTGTCTTAATTTTGGTACATACAGAATGCAACCAGAGTTAGCCGTTGGGGCTTCTTCGACGCATTCAAAAGTAACGGTTGGCGTTGAATCCATTGGGGATTTTTACCTAACCTTGACAAGATAACAATCGTTATCTAATATAAGTGCAATGCCATTATTTAATGTTTTCCAAATACGCACTTTTTGCTCGTACCTAGTTAAGTATAACGTATTAATGTTGTCTTATATGTATGTAACTGAACTAATTTTGGTACATACAGAATGCAACCAGATTTAGCCGTTGGGGCTTCTTCGACGCATTCAAAAGTAACGGTTGGCGTTGAATCCATTGGGGATTTTTACCTAACCTTGACAAGATAACAATCGTTATCTAATATAAGTGCAATGCTTTTATTTAATGTTTTCCAAATATGCACTTTTTGTTCGTACCTAGTTAAGTATAACGTATTAACGTTGTCTTATATCCACACCTATGCCGCAATTATCTGATTGATTGTCTAAAGAACTCGATAATGCCGAGCTAGTTGGCTTTACCCATGAGGTACAGGCGCCTGCTGACGATAGTCTTGTAGATGCAATGACTCCCCCAGAAGCGCCCTGTACGTCTTCGAGGGCTCCAGCCCTTGATACTACCAACAAAGATGGTGAATTGGACACTGATGTCCTTGAAATTCTGGGTGACGATCCGTTGCTCACAGAAAAACTTGGCAAAGACATTCGGCAAGAGCTTGCTTGCCGACTTGAACACACATCCACAGAGGGTCTTAATAAAGAGGGTCGTAAAAAATTGATTTCGAAATACTCGATACCCGCCAATTGCTTGCGTACTAACCCCCCCAAAAATAAATACCAAAATCAAAGTGGCTATTCCTGAAAACACTGTTAAGCGAGATAAAGGTATAGAAGCCAAACAAAAACAGATAGCAAGTGCTATTTCCTGCCTAGGAAAAATCATTACTGGCCAACTTACGTCAAAGGACATGGACAAAGAAACGCTTTAAAAGCTTATGGATCTCAGCCGATGGCTATGCGATATTCATCATGGGGTCTTCTTAACAAGAAGAAACTTCATCCTTTTTCATTAAAAAAGGATCTTAAGGAACACCTTAGCAATACTAAGATTGACACCTTTTTATTTAACGAAACGTTAGCTGAGACTAATAAAACAGCTAAATCGATTATTAAATCAGGAGTCAAATTAAAGGCTGATGCATCATACCATAAAAATATACTTAAGCGGGCGAAGACACTAAACCAGAAGAATTTAAACCGCAAAGCTCCTGGTCCAGCATACAGGCAGCCGGGCCCACCGCCGAGGAGCTACGAGCCTGTAGGCCCCCGCGCACCACCTCCGCCACCGCCGCCCGCGCACTCATGGAGACAGCCGTTGCGTCAGCAACAGCTGCCGGCACTGATGCAGACACAGGCACGTCGTCGCTACTAAATTCAGTTGAGTATGCCGGCCGTTTACATTACTTTAAAACCCAATGGTTCCTTATTACGAAAGACAGAACAATTCTTTCTTGGATTGATGGTTATAAAATCCCTTTCTCGGCTCCAGCATTTTAAGATTCGATCCCACACACTCCGGTTAAAAGTAATGAAAATAATATTCTTTTTTACGAAGCTATTGGTGATTACGTAGATATTGAACTGAATGCGAACCTTGTAAAAACCAGTTTATATCAAGTATATTCCTTACGTCGAAACCTAACGGTAAAATGCGGTTTATCTTTAACCTTAAACAATTAAAACTACTAAGAACTGCAGGATTAATTTCCACACTTTATCTTGATGACTGGCTGCTATTCGGTCAAACTTACTTACTTAAAAACTTACCAGCAATGTATAGCAAACATAAAAGTACTAAAACCCTATTAACTTCAATTGGGTTCATTATCAATGAGGAAAAGAGCGTTCTTAAACCTTCTGTAACTTGTAAATTTGGTATGATCATTCAATTCGCACGAAATTAATTTAAGCTTACCTTTAGATAAAAGATTGCAAATTATAACAGAATTGGAAAATTTTTTGAAGATAAGAAATTGTAAAAGTCCGGAAGCTCGCCCAAGTCACTGGCTTGCTAGTATCAGCATGCCCAGCTGTATTGTATGGGCTACTTGACACTAAGGGTTTAGAACGCTGTAAATTTCTTAACCTGAGAAATGACGACGACTATGATAAAACAATGAATATTCCTGTTACACTGTATCCGATATTCAATTATGGTTAAACAACATAGGTCACTCAGTGCGCCGCATTAGGAATGACGAAAATAGCACTGAAATTTATTCTGACGCCTCAACGACGGGGTGGGGTGCGGCCTGTCAAGATGAAACAGCGAGTGGCCAATGTTCTAATGATGAGCGGTTAAAACATCTACATTATCTCGAACTCTTGGCTGCTTTCATTGCGCTGAAAACGTTTGCAAAAAAATCTTTCAAGGCTGCCAAATTCTCCTGTTCATAGACAATTCTACTGCAATTGCCTACACAAATCGAATGGGTGGGATCCAATTCCCACACCTTACACAGATAACCAGGGAAATTTGGCAGTGGTGTGAAGATCGTAAGCTGTTCATTTTCGCATCTTATATCAAATCAAGCGATAACGTCATCGCAGATGCGGAATCACGCAAATCTCACCGGGACATTAAGGGAGTTAGCAAACTGGACTTTTCAATGCTTGATAGAATCATTTGGTATTGTTGATATTGACCTGTTCGCAAGCCGCATAAATAAAAAGTGTGAAATTATATCTCATGGCATACAGACCCTGATGCTATAAATATTGATTCTTTCACTATAACATAGAGTGGTTTGAATTTTTATGCGTTTCCTCCCTTCTCTATTATATCAAAAGTATTAAAGAAAATAATTTCTAACAAAGCAAAAGGTATCATGGTTGTTCCTTTGTGACCTACGCAAAATTCAAAATCATTTATTCAGTTTAGGCTACAAGTAGCTCTTGTGAATGTCACTATGCCATCATACGCAACCATGGTATCCCGTATTTAAAGCCCTTGTGGTCTCCAGAATTATAACATTTCCACTTCATAAACGCACGATAATTTCCCATTCCAGCTCTCGGTGGATACACTAATCCATTACCCTGGTGGCAACAGTCTTATCCGAGACGCGCTATCAAAAATTTGCTTAAGTCCCTACTGTGGTATATTTTACCCAGTTATATAATGAAGCCTGTCAATATGGCACCCTGAACTCATGCCGATCAGCGTTGTCGCTGTTACTGGGTCCAAACATATCAATCAAATCATATCAAAGACTGGGTGTATTTCGTCTCCGACCACCGTTACCAAAGTATAATGTTACCTGGGATACAAATTGCGTTTTGGATCAATTGAGTCAATGGTACCCCAATGAAGACCTAACATTGACCAAAAAGACAATAACATTACTGTCACTTACAACTGCCCATAGAGTTCAGACCTTGTCAAAAATAAATATTAAGACACACATTATATACCTTTTTTCAATAATAAACCCACTATATGTCCTGGTAAAACTTTGTTATGTTACTAAATCTGAAACACCGCGGGTTGGAGCGGTAACTCCACCGTGTTTGCACGGTTCTATAATAGACCTGTTTTGAACGACGATTGTACATCTTACCTCATTCTATTTTGATGCTTAGGTATTTTATGTAGCAAATTACAATACTGATTGATTTGAAAAATTTAAATTAGGAACTGTTATGATTATTACAAGAATAATTATATATTAGTTAAATTACTGATCTACATAATGTTGTTTAATTAAGTATACAAATAAACCTACATTAATTCGAAAAGTATTTCCATTGATGATATTTCCCACATTATTACTACTCTCAAAGTCTACAAGTAACAATAAAATAATTAACTACTAAAATCTCGAGGACGAGGCGCGAAGTATAATTGATGATTAAACGAACTTACCTGCAAGTGAAGTTCTATCATAATTATACGAAGCGCCTCGTCCGAAGAGATTAGTAACTCCCACCCACCCTTACTCTGCCATTATTCCCGTTACTAATCTCTAGGGAAATCCATCAAAAAAAAAAAAAAAAAAAAAAAAAAAAAAAAAAAAAAAAAAAAAAACCATAATCTCTAAACTAAATGAGGATAATCATCAAATATAATGAAAACTGATTTATTGATCAATCTTTTTTAAAACTAAAATTAATTAAGTAAATTAAATTAAAATTAAAACTAACCTAGTTGCCGACCAATTGGTAGCCACTAAGCATAACGCCATGATATTATTAAGCCAATGCAATGGTGTCCTGTGGAACCATTTTGCAACTGACAATATACATTGTGAATGAAAATTTAAAACGAATTTCTAAAGCAAATAGTCACCGGACTTTTTTGGGGGCGGATTTCTGAAACGAAACACCGTCAGGGGTTTTCTAGTGCGTGTCCCCGTTCCTTCCTAGATTCTCGGAAGAGTTCGGATTGTATCGCGAAAAGCAAATACGATGTAATCAGTGTTCTGCCTTTGGTTAGGGTGTAACAAAGAGGGTCCGAGACAGCCGATTTTTCGATCATGTTTTGTATGGCTAGCTCCATAGCGACTAGCGACTTGTAAAATTTTTCACTTTTTGCTGTAGGTCACGTGATAGGTTAGAAATTACGCTACAAGCTGAAGCTACGCTGCGCTTCGCGATTGTCTTGAGTTTCGAGTTTATTTTTTTTATTAGATAATAGAAATCTAGCTGCATACAAAAAAAAATCCAAATCTATTTTTGTTAGCAATGTTTTTTGGCATTTCGTGAAAAAAAAATTGTGTTAATTTTTGGGGCCCCCTTTTCTACACCCGGACCTTAACTACTAAACTACGCCATCTTTTTATACGTATTGTTAAAAGTAAAGTAACGTTTGAAATGAGTGTAAATGAACTGTAATGATTTACAAAGCATTGTATTACATATCTTTTATTTATAAATATTCTACACCTTTTCAACACCTCTACAAACAGTTTACGCAGTCTTTTAAATGTTCTTATTTAAGTCAAATATATAAATAAAGAAAGATAAGTTACGTTAATTAGTTCTGGGATGATGACGTTATTATTATGTTATTGTAATAACAAAACACAATCTAAAACATGGGGCCTGCAAAAACAAAACGAAAACAAGCTTCCCAAAACAAATCTTGCGCACACAAAAATCGCCACAAAATTGCGACCCTTATGAATGTTTATCGTGCGTCCAATACAAAATAGCTGTATTTTGAAAATGTTTTCGCATAGGTAATTACTCAGAGATTTAGAGGAATCGCCCGCAGATATACAGGTGCAAGGGTGGCCACATTATGTATCAACATATTCAGGAATAACAAAATAACTTGAGATAGATAATATCTGAAAAATTACAAGACGTCCCAGGTTTAATTGTCAACGGGTGCTTGTTCCATCCAAGTCCGCCTGGTTAGCTTCATCCAGCTCATTTCAGTCTGCACAGTACAACAAAGTTGTGTTTCCACAGAGATAAGACAGCTTGTTCCTCAGCCTCATCATATTCAGCCTCATTGTCACTATCAAGTGAGAATTAGGGCAAGCAATTTCCTCGTTGCGGAATATTGAGAACAATAAAATAACATGAACAAATAATAATATATTTTAGTTCTAACTAAATGATTTTCATTAGCCACATTTTATTTATTATAGTAATTAATATGCTACATCCTAGGCCACATCAGGCGAGATCGCGGTCAAATACTTGCCTATAAAGAATAAAAAATAGTATATATTTATTTTATATATTTTCATATCTTATTATTATTTTAACCCCACCCCATCTCTTCCTGTGGGTGTCGTAAAAGCCGACTAAGGGACCATTCCAGAGGATGGGCAGCAGCATCTCTCTGAGGTTATCCTCAACCTACTGCGATCGCCAACCCGCCTGCCAAGCGTGGCGATTACGGCAAATACCCCTCATATCCTTAGGGGAGGCCTTTGTCCAGCAGTGAACGTCTTAGGCTGAGATGATGATGATGATGATGATGATGATGATGATTATTATTTTGCGTAGGTCACGTATTATTATTTCATAGCAATGTTTTGTAGACGTGCATTTTTAATTAACTACATATGTGCATCCTGATAGCGATACAATACCTCGAAATTCGGGACAGTCCAGTAAAAATCCGAACGTGTGGACAACCTTGACAGGTAAACATGGCCCGTTATTTTTGCTCCCTTGTAATTGAACAACGGGCCATCTGGATCAGCGGATGTTGGGAAAAATAATTATGTTATCTCCTTGCCTATACAATTTCAGTCCACGGTTTCGCTCATTACACAATACTTTAAACATTTGCCGTCTTCTGCGTTGATTTTCTGCGAATACTTATTAAGTTTGTTTAGACATTCGTATTTCAGAGCATTCAAATGGGTCGATTCATGAAGGTTCACATTCAAATTCCTCATACATGAAGGTTGATGTTGAATGATTGCCTCTCGATGGTCTAAGCTCCTTAAAACCGACATTTGTGTTTAAATTTTGCTTATTCGCCTCATAATAATTTGTCGCCAGGAAGCGCTGCTTTCATCACACCATCATTACCAACTCATTTTATATCCTTCTGCTGGAGCCTGAGCCTTCCATATAGATGGAAACAGCACAGGAGAACGGGTCATAAACCACCACGCGGTCCCAGTTGGCCCAGTTCGAGCCATTGGTGATTGGAATTGATCGACTGCTATTGCAGCCGGCACTATGGCTTTACGTGCCTTTCGTGCTTTTTGAGCAGCCTTTGCGAAAGTTGCTTAATTTCATCAATCGCAGACCGAGCGCTTTGTAAAAACGACATTTTGCTTTTAATTTAGCTTTTTTTCGTCCTACAGCTGAGCAAAGGGCTCGTCTTCATCTGTCACTAGGAGGCGCTGTTTTAATGCTGTACAAAGCCTTGTTTTTGTTAACATGATCGAATGGTCCTACAAATTCTCGTTTTCATTAACATGGTCGAATGTTCATACAAATTCTCGTTTTCATTAACATGATCGAAGGTTCATACAAATTTTCGTTTTCGTTAACATGATCGAATGGTCATACAAATACTCGTTTTCGTTAACATGATCGAATGGTTATACAATTTCTCGTTTTCGTTAACATGATCGAATGGTCATACAAATACTCGTTTTCGTTAACATGATCGAATGGTTATACAAGTTCTCGTTTTCGTTAACATGATCGAATGGTGAATCAAACTCACATTTAGCACTCTGTGTTAATATTTCTTAAGAAAGATCATTTATTGATGAGCTTGATGGCTCAGTTGTTAACGCGTCCGGTCTGCGAGTGCTGAGACCACGCTGAGACTAAGCAACTTTCGCAAAATTTTCGGCCGGTCACCGGATGGGTGACCAAATAGCCGTTGGTCCCGGCTGCTTTAGCAGTCGTTAACAACCACCAATCTGCTGTGGGCCCGCGTGGTGGTTTATGGTCCATTCTCCCTATTTATCCATAGGGAAGGCTCGTGCGCCAGCAGTGGGGCACCAGCCTTAATTCCCTAACATAACATGAGCTGATGATGATGATGATGATTAATTTTTCTAAACAGTTAAGTAAAAGACAGTGTTCTTATAATCTATGATAAGACAAAGAAATATTATTTTACTTTTAATGATTTGCCATAAGTTGCTGTCTATAATAGTATTGTAAAGCATCAGATTTTTGCGTGAAACTTGGTGATTTGGACTAAGACATTGTTTCCTCCTAACCCCATTAGACATAGAACACATTCGTTCGCTTCAGTCATTTTCTTCACTTCACTTCAGAAACAACTGAAGCGAATATAAAAAATATAGATTATACTTTTATTACAACACCACATTGATGAACATAAAACACAAAACAACAAAAAGTTTCAACATAGCAGTGTCATCGCTTTAAAGCGACTGCCAGTTTCCCACAGATAAGATTAACAAAACAGTAGCCACCGGCAAGGGTCTGCTAAAACACTAATTTTCCTGGAAAATGTCATTTAAAAACAATTACGTCCTATTTATTAGCGTCGTTAAAAGTCAAGAGCTTGTAATGATAATTATACTTTTGATAAATAGGTGAATTTAATAATGAAAGCTTAAGCTTCTCTTTCGTCGGCTAAAATAAAAATGGGACCAATTAAGTGGAACAAGGTGGTTGTGCCTGCGGATTAATAACGTTAATTAACGGCTGAACTAGTGATGTGCTGTTTCGCAGTATATTGAAATGATGTACACTTTCACTAACGTATCTGCCGCGAAATAGATAATTTAGTATTGCAAATCTTTCGCGAAATAAAAATTATAAGTATGTAGAGGGATTCTACGCATTTCTATTTATATAAATATATTAAATCAACATTTTTTCAACAAGTACATTGAAATTAATCATGTGATTTGTGATCGTCGACAAGTTCTGTTGACTATAGTGTAATATCAAAATGCCAAAGTAAGCAAGAGTAGACCTAATTCTTAACTGATCCTTGACATTTGCAAAAAAGGTTGAGATCGGATGTTGATAACGTATTAGTAAGTTGACATTTAGAACTCAGATACAAGCATAAACAGCCTCATGGATACAAGGTATCTTTATCTATGTCTTCTATTACTATATCTATCTAGATCTATACTATTGGTAAAGAGGTAATGTTTTTGAATTTGTTTGTTTGAGGAGGGGTAATTCCTAGAACTACTGGTCCGGTTCCAAAATTTCTTTAACTTAAAGAAAGCTACATTCCTTGTGGCTCTACTCGTATTTCAAATTGATAAAAAAAAAATATTTTCATGGTTTCAAATCCACACACGAAGACGCGTGTACAGTGCTAGTCAGATATAATATTATGGAAAAAATACCGAGGCCTTTCTTCTCAAGTCGCAAGCAACATCAACTGTCAACAGCGTTAGGACGTAACTACAGTTTAATTAGGACATCAAGTTGTAATGTTACTGAGGAGCACTCGTCTCTTCAATTACGTTACGTTGAGAGCAGGCGACTTGCACGAATGAATACACTTTAAACGCTCTTCATAAAACGTAGCTAACAAGCCTCGGGAACAATGAGGCTTTGTTGTGGCTATTTTTTTTGTTTTTGAAAAAAGAACGTCAATTAGTTCTGATGCTGGCATCTTAGAGCATTAAACTACTTAGGCTGGCATAGAATGAAATTTTTAAAGAGAGCTACTCCGTAAACGAAGTATTGAAAGTCGATGACTTTATGTGTGGCAAGTGACTGGATTATTTATACGGTAGCGTGTGAATTATATTATCTGCACTGTGAAAAAAGCATTTAATAACTACTTACATTTGGTTTGTAATTGTGTATGCGATGGGCTAGCCACCTATCGTCTTCATAATTTTCTATATAAACCCCTTCGATCAATGAAGATTATACCCATACTTTTTGACTAAACGCTACTGTTTGCTTGCCCTTCTTAGGAGTTACAGGTGTATGTGTATGTTTGTATGTGAATAAAATTCAAAAAATAATGTTTGTTTTTTATTTGTTTAAAAATTTAGTTACGCATACACAATGCATGCACGAACGTACAGACGCATGCATATTCTATACAGTTGTACACCTGATCTCCGTATTTTACTTAAACTTTTATAAAACCATTGGGATGGACTTATTGGTTTGAAAAATATTAATGTATGAAGTTAGTATATGTTACTGAAAATGTATATGTATAAACTATTGAAATTCGTTACATAAATACAGAGCACAACAAGCCCATCGGATGTGACGACAGGCGAACAGGGTTATTTAAACAGCCAAGATGGCTGCTTTAGAAAATGAAATGAAATATATTTAATTTGCGCTTGAGAAAGGTACATTTTTGGTCTTATTCTAGTTTTCTTCTCTTTCTCAGCTGACAATGTAGCATGCAAATAACTTTAAATAACAATTACTAAATATTCTAATTAATTACATACATATAAAAATACAAAATTAACACTCCAAATTGTCAAAAACCAATTAAATAACATTATAATAAAAATACAAAATTAATTACTAGAAATTGTCCCTATTCAAAAATATGTCAAATCAATATTATAACATTAAATCTATGTATTATAACCACAGCGCAGCGGCCAAACTTATAATCTGTGGAGCTTGTACACTTCACATCTCTATGGTAGTCCATGCCATAGAGGAAAAAAGAAAAGTTTGTGAAAAGTTACGCAGTTGTCAAAAGTTACTAAAATATTTGCAATTCAAATAAAATAATATACAGAAATAAAATAATAATAAAAGTCAAATGATTTATCAAGTTTGGTCAAGGTGAATAGTATTTTACAGACATCAAAAGAAATTAATATGTCGTTAACTTATAAAAAAAATAAAACTAAAATATTTGCTTGCACACATCTAGATACACATCTTACATTTATTAAGTGTATGTGTAAGAAAATCTTTCACTGAATAAAATAGGTGTGCCATAAGCCATTTATGTAACTCTGCTAGAAATTGTTTTACAATAAGTTTTCTAATTGTTTCAGGCAATTTATTAAAAATACTTATGCACATCCAGAAACAATTCTTTTGCATACGAGTGCTTTTTGGAACAAAGGCCGACATCAACCTTTTTCCATTTCTAGTGTTTCGGGGATACATATCTTGTGCTGTTTCAAAATAATGATGGTTAAGTTTGACAAATTTGGCTATTTCAAAAATGTATAGACATGGCAGGGGTAAGACTTTTAACCTTTTGAATAAGGGTGCACATGGCTCATCTGGTGCAGTGCCACAGATTGCCCTAATACATTTTTTTTGAGCGATAAATGCTTTATTTGTGTCTGTGCTGTTTCCCCATATGATTAAACCATAACGGAGGATGGACTCAATATATGCAAAGTATGCTGTGAGTGCTGCACCTTGAGAGGCTACTTTAGTGAGTTTATATAGTGCAAAAGTAAATCTATTTATTTTACAACATATGTTTGTGATCTGTTGCTTCCAGTCCAACTTATCATCAATTTGTATACCCAGAAACTTAGTTATATTTGTGCCATGTAGTCCTAATCCTTGATAGTGTACATTTAACGTTTGATAAGGTGTATTATTAAAATTCATGAAATAAGTTTTGTCAATATTAATGAAAAGGTTATTATCTTTAAGCCAATTTATTATTAAGTTTATTGTATTGTTAATTTCATTACTATGGTCATTTAATGTCAATTTCTTACTTGTAGTCACTATGATTGAGACATCATCCGCAAATAAGATGCAGCGGTGCTTTGTCAGTTTTGGTAAGTTATTTATATAAGTGAGGAACAAAAATGGGCCCAAGACACTCCCCTGGGGCACCCCAAACTTGATTTCTTTAAACTCAGATAGATATTTTTGGGTTATATTATTTTTATCGAGTTTAGCTACTTCAACGGCTTGCATCCTATTGCTCAAATAAGTTTTTAGCCAATTTAGTGCCGGCCCCCTAATGCCGTTGTTTTCCAACTTTTTTAGTAGGGTGTCATGTAAGCAATAATCGAACGCTCTAGACATGTCAAGGAAAAGAGCTGTTGTGTACCTATTTTCATTTATGTTCATTAGTATTTCATTCACTAGGTTGAATATGGCATGGGTTGTGGATTTCTTTTTTTGAAATCCGAATTGATCTTGATTTAATATACCATACTTTTCAAAAAACACCATCAGTTTCTCAAGTACAATTTTTTCATAAACCTTTGATATGATTGAGATTAGTGTAATGGGTCTGTAGTTGTCAACTACTGTTTTTTCATTTTTTTTATGCAAGGGTTTGACTAGTGAATACTTAAGCCTGTCTGGGAAGGTCCCAGAGGATATTTATGGGTTTATAAGAAATGTTAGAACAGGGGCTATTTCTTCATTGCATGCCTTCAGAACCTTTGTACATATGTTGTCATACCCTTCAGAGTTTGTGTTTTTGAGGGACTTAATAGTTTTTCTAACACAGTACTCATCAACAGGAGTCAGATAAATGGAATTTATCAGATTACTAGTTTTCCCATGCAAGTCATTATTTGTTTTCGCATGCGTGACACCTGTGATATTGATAAAATGGTCATTGAACTTATTGGCAATTTCTATTGGATTATTTATATTATGTTGATTATAGTCTATAGTTTCAATATAATTGTTACATGTCGGTTTGGTATTTGTCTCCTCGTGTATAATTTTCCATGTAGCTTTGCATGTGTTTTTTTTACTATTATTAAAGATATATTTATTATTTGACTGTTTTTTTGCCTGTAGTATGCATCGTTTTAGTATTTTTGAGTATGTTTAATATTTCTTTTTTGTGTTGTATGTTTTCCTTTTATAGTGATTAAGACGGTGCGCTCTACTTGTTGCACAGCTTTTTTTAATACCCTTAGAGATCCAGTTGTGCTTTGCTTTACGTTTACCGTGACGTCAGGTCCGTGTTTTATAGCTCCCGTGATCAACATTGCTTTGAATTAAACTTGATTGGCTTACTCAACAGTTACTTACTCAGAGTTAGCGTTACAGAGAATTATTTGGAGAACAAAATGTTAATAATACATTTTAACTTGCTTTTAAACGTAAGCACATAAATTGTCCGAATAAAAATAGAGATGGGATAATCAGAGTACTTGGTTAATTCCACTCCTACGATCCTGTCAACTCAAAACGAGGTCCTAGCATTTAGAAGCGCCCTCCGGGGTTGTTCCACTCCCTATCCGAACAGAACCCCTCGGAGAATCTAGTAGGGAACGGGGACACGTCTTAGTGCGTGATGCCGTTCCCTCTAGAAAACCTCTGACGGTGATTCGTTTCACACGGCTTTTTTTATGCATAGCTAGGCAAATGACTCCATTCCACCTGATGTTAAGCGAAAACGGAGTCCAGACGCCAGGATAACTGGTGCAGCGTGAAAACAACGCAGCATCAGTCACCCTCACCCTGCCGGCCCACAAGGTGCCTCTTCACGCCTCGTTTGAAGGACCCCATGTCATAGGAAGGAACCCTTTAAGTTTCTCGCCGCCCCCAAAAAAGTCCGGTGACACTGAAAATGCCGCCTGAGGCAATGCAGCCAAAACTCTCAAAAAAAATGTTTATATAATTTTTAACGCAAATTTTGTTGCGAACAAGTTACAAAAACAAAAATGTTGAAAAAATTTCCACGAGCAAGATTCGAACCCGCACCCTTCTGACATACCGGGTCAGGTGCTCTCCCAATTGAGCTATCGTGGTTCTAACCAGCCCGCCGAAATTATTCAACACTATTTACTTTTTACTTTGAAAGCCAAAGGCGCCCATTCAATGTCAACAACTACCGTCAATAACATCTGATCATAATATTTTTACAAATACTAAAGATCAGTTAAGAAGTAGGCAAGCTATTTATAAAATTATTTATAAAATTGGGTTCAAATCCTGCTCGTGGAAATTTTTTCAACATGTGTGTTTTTTTCCAAAAAAAATTTTAATTAGTGATAGTGTATTGTCGGAACACAATAATGCCGCCAACATTGTTGTTATGGCGATAGACTCCGATAAAAATAGTAATGGCGGATTAGACGGACTACGAAGAAGCCTTACCACCAAGCAAACCGAGTACAATATCAATCCCCATCAGGGATTCGCACCCGGGCACAGACCCGGGTCGTCCGGTTCTGCAACCGATGGCTTTACGCTTTACAGAACCACTGGGCCACTTAATCTTTTATCATCAGCTCATTTTATGTGGGGATATTAAATAAATACACATATCATATCCATAGGGGGATATTGGGACATGCTGGGGCACGAGTCTTCCCCATGAATAGATAGGGAGGAGAACGGAACATAAACCACCACGCGCCCAGTGCGGATTGGTGGTTGGTAACGACTGATAATGCAGCCGGGACCAACGGCTTTACGTATGCCTTCCGAAGCACGGAGGAGCTCGAGTTGATATACTTTTGGTCACCCATCTGATGACCGGCCTATGCGAAAGTTGCTTAACCTTAGCAATCGAAGACCGGGCGCGTTAACCACTGCGCCATCGAGCTCCTCAATCTTTATCGAAGTAAAAAGAATCAGCTATCAAAAGATCCAATACAAATGGAGAAAGAAGCTTTGGTAAGTTAATTAATTTTTTTTTTTGGTAAGTTAGTTAATTAGTTAATTAATAGTGACTCTACAAATAGAATAAACACAACAAATAGAAACAATGCTTCTATTTTCTTATATCTTAATGTATAACGCACGTCATACGTTACGAAATGATGACATTGCTATATTTTGTTATAATATTAATATAATTAATATTAATATAGATTTAATGTTTATTTTTAAATAGCATAATTATTACTTTAACCTTTTTAACTATACACCAAATTTATATTTATTTTTGTTCAAAACATAAGTTTAGTTACCTGTCACATCAATAGATGGCGCTGTGCGGCGCAATCCTGCATCGCGCTATGGTTTCGTTTTAACGATGCCTATAACTACTACATATATTTTTTAATAAATTTGTACTCATATTGAAACCTGCAGTTTCATTCATGGTCCATCGTAGCCGGATGAAATATTATATTTAACCGAACCAACCATATAACAGAGGAAGGATTTCTATTCTATGGGTATCAAATCAAGGTAACAAACAAACTGATGAATATCTAACTAAACAAAGAAGATATTGCAAAATTAGCAAAGGAAACTAAACTGTAAGTACATTTTATAAATAACTTAAGAAGATTGATGAATGGATGGACTTGTGAAATTTTAGGCAAATAGTGGTTGAGACGGGGAATCCATGCCCGATATTGCCTGGGTCTTAAACACTCAAACACTTAGAAAAATTTCACATAAAAGTTCATAAGAAATAGATAAATAAACATAAACAATAACTGATAATTATATAAAATGGATTCTTTAATAAGGATTCAAGAAGATATTAGTAAGAAAATAAACAGATATTTAATAAATTTTAAAAAATCTCCAAAAGAAAGGCTAACAGAATTGTACATAGAAACAAGACTTGAGACTTTGGAGAAGCAATGGTCTACATTTGATGATACACATAACAAACTTATAAGCAACTTCGAAAGCGAGGACGTCGAGGGTTCTGAATACATTTCAAAAAACCTGTATGATAAAACCGAAGATCTGTATACTGATTATAAGGTAGAGTTGAAAGAACGTCTAGCAAGATTAAAACCTACGGCTGCTGATGTGAGATCATATACAGATTCTCAGTCTGACTATCAAATAAACGTTAAGCTACCTAGCATAGCTATACCAACATTTACTGGAAAATACTCCGAATGGACTACTTTTCGCGATCTCTTTTCATCACTGATCCATGACAACAAATCACTACAAGATGTGCAAAAACTTCACTATTTAAAGAGTTATATTACGGGTGAGGCTGAACAGCTGTTGCGTCATCTTCCTATCACTAGTGAAAATTATTTAACTTGTTGGAATCTTTTAGTCCATAGATTTAACAATAAAAGATATTTAACTACTTGTATTTTTAAACGATTCTTTGGTCAAAAAACCATTGTAAACGAAACATCGACCGCTTTAAAGGAATTATTTGATACTACCAATGAATGTTTAAATGCGTTAAAAAATTTAGGTATCAGGACAGAAAACTGGGATATTATAATAATTTATGTGATTAGTCTTAAATTAGATAATGAGTCCCGTAAGCAATGGGAAGCAAAAATTTGTGATGATAATGATGATTTACCAAACTTAAAACAATTTTTAGACTATTTAGAACATAGGTTTAGGTCTCTAGAATTTTTAAACACTAAGGTTCTTAAACAACAACCTACAAGCTCTCATCATGCCGCTTTTACAAATAACAGTGAGAACAAATCTGTTTCATGTGTTTTTTGTTCTGAATCCGATCACAAGCTAGGAAATTGTAAAACATTTTCAAAAGAAAACTTAACAACACGACGTAATTTTGTCCAAAACTCCAGGTTGTGTTTTAACTGTTTAGGTCCAAATCATTCTGTCACATTATGCCGTTTACCTACCAGATGTAAAATTTGTTACAAAAAACACCATTCGCTATTACATTCAAACAATAACTTAACAACAAACTTTACTGAAACGAATGAACAGTCAATTGATGATGTTAATGTTGTAGCAACAACAACAGCAATGAGTTCGCATGAAGAGAGCGATGAAGATAATATTACCACTTGCTTTTCAAATACAAGTAATCAAGTTTTACTGGCTACTGCTCTGGTGAAGGCAGAAGGAACTTCGGGTAAAGATATTACAATTCGAACTCTATTAGACCAAGGATCGCAAGCCTCTTTTATTACTGAGACTACAGTCCAATTACTTGGGCTACAAAAAAGTAAAACTAATAGTACGATTACGGGGGTAGGGGGTGATGGCGGCATATCATTTAAATCAAAGTATGTTGTCTCTGTAAACTTGCAATCACTTCATGACCCAAAGTTTATTATACGTGTCAAGGCCCACGTGTTGAACAAATTGACATCTTTCCTTCCAGATAGGAAATTAGTCGTTAACCTATGGTCTGGTTTACCAACGATGAAATTAGCTGATAAGGGTTTTAACATACCAAACAAAATTGACATGTTACTTGGAGCTGAAGTTTACTGTCAAATCTTATCCGAAGGTTTTATTAGAGGACCGCCAGGAACACCAATAGCTCAGAACACAAAACTAGGTTGGATCCTTTCTGGCGTGGTCGCTGCTAATAACAAACCAGTTTTAAATACAAACAATATTATAACTATGCATACCTGCGTCAATAATGAGGAATTTGACCTAAAACAATTTTGGGAGCTAGAATCTGAAAATGGTTTTATGAATAAAAAACAATTTACACCAGAAGAACAACATTGTGAAGAGCTATACCAAAAAACTACGAAACGTGACTCGTCTGGAAGGTATGTAGTTCGATTACCGTTTAGAGAAGTTATACCAAACTGTAGAAGTGACAATTCATTGGAAATAGCATTGAAACGTTTCTTCATGTTAGAAAAACGTTTTGTTAGGTCACCAGATTTAAAGTCACAGTATTCAAATGTAATTTCAGAATATTTGAAACTTGGTTACATGGAGCTGGTCCCGACAGAAGAAATACATAAAACTGAAAGCGTTTATATACCTCATCACGCAGTAATTAGATCAGATAAAGCCACAACAAAATTCAGAGTAGTATACGATGCTTCTTGTCAGGGCAGCTCTGGTTCATCTTTAAATGGCGATTTGATGGTGGGTCCCACTTTACAGCCTGAATTACGTCACACCATCATGCGATGGAGAAACCACCCTATATGTCTTGTAGCGGACATCATAAAGATGTATTTACAGGTGAAGGTTGCCGATGAAGATAAAAACTATCAACGTTTAGTGTGGAGGACTGACCCTGCGAAACATATTCAGCATCTTCGTCTTACACGAGTTACTTTCGGTGTTGCTTCTGCACCATATTTAGCAGTGAAGACTTTGCATCAATTAGCACAGGACGAAGGCCACCATTTTCCACTGGCATCTGAAAGACTCATAAAAGATTACTATATAGATGATATGCTTACTGGCTGTCAAACTGTAACGGAAGGAAAACAAATTATTGAGCAAATGAACAAACTATTGGGAAAAGGAGGGTTCGAACTACAAAAATGGTCAAGCAACAACGAAGAACTACTACGTGAAATAAGCAATAATAATAATATAGCAACAAAAAATAGCATAGAATTAAAAATAGACGAAATGATTAAGATACTAGGACTTACCTGGAACAGAAGAACCGATGATTTTGTGTATTCCGTTCAGCTACCACCAACCTCCGAACCTATAACAAAAAGAAAGGTAATATCGGACATTGCTAAGTTATATGATCCTATGGGATGGATAGCACCTGCAATCGTAAGGGCTAAAATATTCATACAAAGATTATGGCTTGCAGGCTTGACCTGGGATGAGGAATTGCCAGCTAAACTAAGGGATGACTGGCTTACTTACCGTGACAGCCTTACAGAACTCACCAAATTCCGACTTCCACGTTGGACAAACGTCAGCAACAAATGTATAGCTTTAGAACTGCATGGTTTTAGCGACGCATCCAGTGAAGCATTTGCTGCTGTCATTTACCTACGAGTAGTGGATGAAGCCGATGAAGTTCACGTTCACTTAATTTCTTCTAAAACAAGGGTAGCGCCCATTAAACAAGTGTCTATTCCGAGACTGGAACTATGTGGTGCTCTCCTGCTAGCTAAACTTTTACAAGAAGTGTCCGAAGTATTAAACATTTCTAAAAATAACATTCACGCTTGGACAGACTCCACAGTTGTGTTGGCTTGGCTAAGTAGCCATCCGAGCCGCTGGAAAACATTCATAGGCAATCGAGTATCAGAAATTCTCATAATTTTGGACTCAAATCAGTGGTCGCATGTGTCATCAGGTGATAACCCAGCGGATTGTGCATCCCGCGGAGTCAACCCATCAGAATGTTCAAACCTTCAGCTATGGAAAACGGGGCCCTCTTGGCTAAAACATAAAAATATAGAATATGTTAGAAAAAACTTTCTAGATACAAAATTAGAAGAACGATCCAAAAAGGTTTATCACGTTTTGCAAGTGAGTACGTTTGAACTATGGAACAAGTTTTCATCATTGAAAAAGCTAATTAGAGTGCTAGCATATTGCAGAAGGTTTATTCAAAACACAAAGAAATCTAACGTAGTTTATTCTAATTGGTTAAGCAGCAAAGAACTAAACGATGCTTTACAGATATGTATCAAAGAATGTCAAAAAGTTTCGTTTTTACAAGAAATTAGAAACATTAAAGATAAGGGAACAGTTAATAAGAAAAGCAAACTTACCTCACTTAATCCATTTTTGGATAGCGCTGGAATATTGAGAGTTGGTGGTCGTTTAGAAGAAGCAAGTATAAGCTATGACGCTAAACACCCGATGATATTACCTTTAAGATCCCACCTATCCGATCTTGTCATAGCAGACTCACATTTTCAAACCTTGCACGGAGGACCACAACTGATGATCAATTACTTACGTTCTAGATACTGTATTATAAATGCAAAAAATCACATAAGATTTTTTGTGCGCAAATGTGTAGTGTGCGTACGTCATGCAGCTCGTACAAGAGAACAACTCATGGGACAATTACCTCTACCAAGGGTAACACCGATCAGACCATTTATTCAAACTGGCGTCGATTACGCTGGACCAATTCAGATGAGAGTATCTAGAGGAAGAGGCCAACGTGCTTATAAAGGGTATATTTGTTTGTTTGTGTGCATGGCAACAAAAGCAGTACACCTAGAAGCTGTCAGCGATCTAACAGCACAAGGCTTTCTCTCCGCGTTTAAACGATTTGTATCCAGACGGGGACATTGCACCGACCTTTTCAGTGACAACGGCACCAACTTTGTGGGTGCCGCTCGTGAACTTAAAACATTAGTAACTAAAGAACAATCAAATTTAACGATGGAAATTGCCGAGTGTTTGGCAAGCAACGGTACCACTTGGCACTTTATTCCACCGCATGCTCCACACTTCGGTGGACTTTGGGAAGCGGGGATAAAGTCAACCAAACATCACATGAGACGAGTCATAGGCAACGCTACACTAACTTTTGAAGAGATTACAACTTTGTTATGTCAAATCGAAGCCTGTCTTAACTCCAGACCGTTGTGTCGCGTTAATTTAAGTGCAGAAGACCCTCTTTCCCTTACTCCAGGACATTTTTTAGTAGGAGAACCACTAATAATTATACCTGGCAACAATTATGAAAGTTCAAACATTTCTAGCCTCAAGCGATGGCAATTGACTCAAAAAATGCTGCAAGACTTTTGGAGACGGTGGTCTCGCGAATATTTAACGCAATTTTTACATCGCTATCAATGGTCAATTAGAACTACTGAACCTAACATCGGTGATGTTGTTTTAGTAAAGGAGGACGGTCTACCTCCCGCGAGGTGGCTCTTAGGAATCATTGCCGAAAAACACCCAGGTTTGGACAATATTACTAGAGTTGTGAGTATTAAATGTAAGGGCGTAATTATAAAACGACCAATTGCAAAAATATGTTTGCTGCCTGCTACAGATTGAGCTAAGTCCATCAAAGTAATGTTGTTATAGTTTCAATCTAAGGTAACAAAATCTGTAATGCTTATGTTTATGTGTTAATTTAAGGTATTTGTTTTTTTTTTTATTTGTAAATCGAAATGAGTTATTTTATTTGTTTTTACTTTTGATGTTCTTAAGTTGTTCCTAATCGCCTTGATCAAACTAGTCCTATTTTTTTTTTTAAACGAATACAGTCCACTGCAGCTTTGATGAAGTTAGATCACGGTGGGCGGGAACGATGGACATTCTGTCCATGGTGGGCGGAATGTATAACGCACGTCATACGTTACGAAATGATGACATTGCTATATTTTGTTATAATATTAATATAATTAATATTAATATAGATTTAATGTTTATTTTTAAATAGCATAATTATTACTTTAACCTTTTTAACTATACACCAAATTTATATTTATTTTTGTTCAAAACATAAGTTTAGTTACCTGTCACATCAATAGATGGCGCTGTGCGGCGCAATCCTGCATCGCGCTATGGTTTCGTTTTAACGATGCCTATAACTACTACATATATTTTTTAATAAATTTGTACTCATATTGAAACCTGCAGTTTCATTCACTTAATGTCGTCGGATTTCTATCAGTTAACCACGTTTATTTTACTTTAAAACTTTTACATCATCTGTGAAAATTTCAACTGTCTAGCTATCACGGCTCATGAGATCCAGCCTGGTGACAGACGGACAGACGGACGAACGGACAGCGGAGTCTTAGTAATAGGGTTCCCGTTTTACCCTTTGGCTACGAACCCCTAAAAAGGTATGGTTATGTCACTGGCTTATCTTATTTATTGTTATAATAAGAAAAAACATAGGTATATACAATTTGCTCCTTAGTATCTTAGGGTACATATACTAAGCGGTTTCCGTTAAACCCCTTAAACCGCACCAAAATTTACAGATAACTTCCAAACGATGGAATAAAAAGAAATATGTAAAATATGTAATAAAACTACAAATATCGCCCAAGTGTATCGGAATAGCAGAAAAAAATTATGGAGACACAATTATTAACCTTGGGATCGGTATCGTAAAAGTAAATGATCGCTTTTATAGCATCGACGGGTCCAATTTTATGATGTGGGAATTTCAGCGGCTCCATAGAATAATATTAGTTTTGTCTCAACTGCTTCTTGCCTTTGTCTACTTGGATACAGTGAGCTGGACTTGTGTCGTAAAATGTAGTTTTGTAGTATCTCATTGTCGTTATTCCTACTTTCAGTATTTGTGATCATTGCCTACTATATTGGGGTAGTTACAACTTTCTTTAGTGACCGGCTTGGTTACTTTATGTCATTTCAGAAATGGTAATCTTTTAGTAGGTTTATATTACGCAAATATAGCCACCTTGTACGCCTATATAAGGCACACTCTAGAATGCAAAGAAAGTGGAAAATGTTGAGCATGTTCGCAAGAATTTGACAATGCCGTTCGTAGAGGAAAAAATGTACTGCTTTTTATAAAAAATATATTCGTACGTAGAGCATAAAAATGCGCCTTTAAATTGAAACTCATGCTCAGTGTTTTATCAAAACTCACGTTTTTAATATGTTAAATGAAAGATAGTAGGTACAAAACAAAACTATCATTTACCATACTATCTCACATTTTTAATATGTTAAATGATAGATAGTTACTTTAGTAGGTACATAAATAAGTACTAATATTTTAGCATGTATATAGGTACGTACTTATTTCAAGTAATTATACTTAAATAACTAGCGGCCGCTCGCGGTTTCACCCGCGTGGTTCCCGTTCCCGTGGGTATATTGGGATAAAAAGTATCCTATGTTTTAATCCAGGTTACAAACTATCTGTATGCCGTGAGTGGGTCTTAGTAGCGGTCCGGTGGGGGCCTGAAGCGAAAAGACCTGCGGGGTACGTGAGTTACCCTTAGTTGGTTGTGCTGCTCGGTGGTTTTCATAGAGTAGTTACTCCAACATCTCCGGCACTAGTCTGGAGAACTATTAGAGGTGCCCGCTAGATGCAAAGGCCTCCGGTTTAATCAGCCGCGTAGGAATTTGGAATTGATCAGGTGCCTGGATGGGTACCGAGAAGTGAGTGTGCTTACAACACCGCCACCAAAGAGGACATTTGGTAGTCGACTTTAGAGTTAACGGCCCGAGCAGTGGTACACTGCGAGTTGTGCTATTAGTGCAACGAGAAGTGAGCGAGCTTGCAGCTCCGGTGACCTATCTGGATATTAAGGTAGTGGACTATACGTGTCCACGGGGCAACTAGCTTGAGACACTAGTCTTAAAAGTACCGGATGAAGGATGCGGAACCGGCGTGTTCTGATCTGGCGTTATGACCTGACGTAGATGGTCCCATGTGCTTGCATAAGGATGTCTGACACCTAACTTTATAACCGTGAGGTAGGGGGCGTCAGTATAAACTTTAAAGTAGTGTATAGAGGGGTATTTGTATGTCGAATTTCATTCAAATCCATCCATCCGTTGCAGAGTGAAGAAGCAACAAATATACACACATACACACAAACTTTCGCATTTATAATATTAGTGTGATTGTGATGCGGTAAATATATATTATTTGTCCTTATTAGCTATCAGGGTTTTGAATACCGTTAAAAAAATGGTATCGATACTTCTGTCGAACGAAGATACCGGTAAGCTTGGTATCGTTACCTGGGTGGGGAAGCATTGTTACCGGTAAATTAACTAACCGCTCTACCCGGATTGGCTAAAGCGCAATATTTAAAAGTAAAGAAAAACGTAGCGATACTTTTCTAGATAACGTTACCTGCATTACCGGTACCAAATTACCTTTATAGAAATAGCGTTACTTACCGGTACATAAAGTGGGAATTTGGTTACGGTATCAAGCCCTGTTACCTATACTGCATTTTAATCTGCTATTTAAAGAATTTATGTAAATCAAATAATAACCTTATCTATTCTGTTAGATTAGGGTATACTACCATTAGTATGTTATATAGGTAACTGTCAGATTTAAATCAATCAAGATTAAGAAACGCTAATGCAATCTAGTGTCAAAAAACAACACGTCTACCAGCACACGTTTTCCCTCCTTCTTATGATATGGGGTCTTTCAAACGAGGCGTGAAGAGGCACCTTATGGGCTGGCAGAGTGAGGGTAAATGATGCTACGTTGTTTCACGCTGCACAAGATGTCTTCGCATTAGGACTCCATTTCCACTTAACATCAGGTAAAATGGAATCATTTGCCGTGCTAAGTATTAAAAAATAAAGCAACTAAAATATTGTAATATTTAATTAAAAATATAGAAATAAAATGATGCGTCGTTAGTTTCAGTTACAGTTTATTAACATTGTCAATATTCAATAACATCATCAGAGCATACTAATATCAGCTTCGTGCCCACCGTTCGTCGCGTCCATTCAATATAGGATATTACCGTTTCCTATATACAGAGGTACTATATGTCTACTTTACAAAGTGTCTCTTTGCTTTGGCACTAAATTGCATTCCTCACGTGCAGACACGATGACATTTTGCGTCCTACATAATAATTATAATATTATGTATTATGGTTTGTTGTTGAAATGTATGCTCGGCAAAAAGGACTTTTTGCAAATAACATTAGAGTGAAACGTCAATCGAATTAATATTTGATATCGGGTAAAAAGTAGCTTTATGAAAACAAAAACAACGAATCTATACTAATATTATAAAGCTAAAGAGTTTGTTCGAATTGCAAAAAAATTTTTGTGTTGAATGGATGGACTATTCAACACAAAAAATTTTTTTCAATTTCAATTTCAATATTGAGGAAGGCTATATGCTATATTACATTACATCACGCTATGACTAATAGAACGAGGGTGAATCCGCGGGGCACAGCTAGTGTATGTATAAACATGAATGTAATAATTTAACGCAAAGTTTGATACGATCAAATCTTGCGTTAAACTGACTTAAAAAAAATTGGAATGAGTCAATAGATTTTGAAAAGTGGCTCACATTTTTTTCCTTGAGTCCACAGAAATTACAATTTGGAAAAGTTTTGATAATATTTTCCACAAGTGAAATTGAAACCCTCTGATGTACCGCATCACATTAACATTATGCCATCGTGGCTCAGCCCAAATAAGTTACCAACAAATATAACATATTATGTATATACCCTTACTCTGGTATATGGAAAACTCGTAGGATGTTATAGAGAGATTCTCTATCCACACTAAGTATCGTAGGCATTCGTAAAATCTACAAACAATGAATGATATACATATGCTTTGAGCTTACTCCCACTTCTTCTTCATAAGTAGTTTTAAGAGGAAAATTTGGTCAACAGTGCTGCGATTTCTGCGAAAGCTACACTGGTAGTCGCCGAGGATTTTTTCAGCGAACGGTTATAAGCGGCCCAGGAGAATGTATGAAAGAACTTTATAGGCTGGGCTAGGCTTTGCCGGTAATAGCGCAATACCTCTATAGTTGGAGCACTTCTTTCGGGATCCCTTCTTGCGTATCGGGCATATTACACTCGAGTGGTTGCCTTTCCTCCTCCCAGATTCTGACTATCAGCTCGTAGAGTTTAGATTGCGCTGCTTGTTTGCCCGCCTTGCTAGTTTTAACCATCTTATCTAAATATGTTCCCCTAACATCAATGTTTGTAGCATTGTTGTGTTACGGCAGATAAGGATAACATATGCAGTGGCTCAGTAGTTGAGGATCCGGGTGAAGTGCGCTTCCACCCTCGTCCTTATCATGTCTTAACATCTGGTGAGATCAAGGCACTGTGCTTACCCGTAAAATAATGTCAACAACTACGTCATTTTTTTGCATACTTATTCAAATGACTCATGTTGATACAAACAGCTTTAAAACCTTCTATTCAATGTTAAAACGACGCGAGTTATGAATCGTTATTCTTTAGTAGCGGTAGCCGACGACGCCAAAACATTAAAATGACAAATCGTTTATACCCGAAGCCATTTTTCACGATGAACGAAGTGCAGGGGTGCTACAATTCGGACAATTTAATAATCGAAATTAGATTTCTGTGTATACCTGTAGGTAGGTACTTTTAACTTTTGTTGTGAATTTGTGATTACTTTAAATTATTTTAATAAAGGTGTCTAAAAATATTGTTAAATTATGTGATTAGATAGAAGCGCCGTCGGTAGCCGAACGGATAAATACTCGGTTTGAATACCAGAAATGGTTGGTTCATTCCCCATAGCTAGTTCTTTTTTTATACCTGGCTCGGCAAATTACTCCACTTCACATGATGTTAAATGGAAATAGAGTCCTGACGCGAAGACAACTGGTACAGCGTGAAAACAATACAGCATCAGTCACCCTCACTCTGCCGGCTCACAAGATGCCTTTTCACTCCTTGTTCGAATGACCCCATATAGGAAGGCGGGAAAACGTGTGCTGGTAGACTTCTCCGAACGCATTGAAATAATTCAAAAAGTTATCATAATGTAGTCGGGAATTAATAGTAACATCAGGTGAAGTAGGGTCATCAGCCGTGCCAACTAAAAAAACAGTCCGATTGCTTTGCCAATTCGCCCGCCGAATCAATACAAATAAAGAAAAATACTTCGACTACCAAAGTCAACACTAAAACGGTGAGTGCACAAATAAAACCGTAACGTAACCCTACCTTAGTACCGTTGGATTGTAGCAGTCATAAAATTCGGTTAAATTCAAATCGTCGTGTAGGCCCCACCGACCGCGCTGGATTGAATCGCTTAGCGACAATGTCGTTCGGCCCGCCTCAAATTGCCTGAATGGGTTCTCGATATACCAACCGTGGGCCTTTACTTAGCCGAAAGTATCCGACAAATTGTGACCGCCCCGTTATAATGGCGAACGTGCTGTCTATTAAGTTGGGGGTTGGAAGTTCCATTCCGGCCAAATTGGTGAAATTGGTTCGGTAGATGGCGAGTGTTGTTTGTTTATTTAACCGCATTCCTGGTGTGGTTAAAGCCACCAAATTGTTAATATTTCTAAAAACAAATTTGTCATTATGAAATTTATAATCACTGGTTAGATCAAAAACAGCAAACCGGAATCGGAAAGGCTTATAAAGCGAAATATTATACTTAATTAGTTATGGGCTTCAGATATTTTATTATAGAGACGTGGATATGAAATGACAGTAGAAGGCAAGGCTCAATTCTAATATCGTCATCGAATTTTAGTTTAATTCATTATAGGCCAATTTATTTTGGACACTATAATTTAAACATGTTGACATAAGGTCGAAATATTGAGCATGTGCCTGTTAATTATTAATTACCTAATATTAATAATTATTGACTTCGACAGTAAATTGGTAGCCAAATGTACAAGCATCGCTCATCATTTATGAATGTATGCGCAGTGCTGCCATACTCTGTGAACGCAGCTCAAAACACCAATAAAATATACCCGATACCTCTACACTCGCCAAGAAGTTTTTATTACGTTTGTTATTATATCTATGTAGGTACGTACCTAAATAAACAAATTGATATTATTAAAAATGAAAATCTTATCATTATTAAATTTATGATCATCGGTGAGATTAAGAACTTTCAATTCTGTGCTCCAAATATTTTATTATAAAAACGTGGATAATAATGACGACGGAAACAAACACTCAATTCTAATAACGTTCTCGAATTTCAGTTGTATTCTTTATAGTCTCTGCCAAATACTTTTTGAACATTTTGATATAAAGTCGAAAACGTATAAAAAAATCTACATGTAGTGGCCGTTAAAGGGTTAAAAATGCAACTGAAACTGTCACTGCTCGTTTCAATATTTAGCGAACGCAGCTTAGGACACCAATAAAATATACTACGAACCCCTACCCCGAAGTTTTTATTACATTTGTTATTATATCTGCGGAGTGGAATCCAGCAATGAATTCGTGAATTCCACTCTGATTTCACGAAAAACACTTCCAAAGTTCCACCCCCCTTTTATCTTCTAGTTAGAAAGACTTATTATGCATCGCCAATTCATAGCTAAATAACTTTGGACGTTTGGCGAATCTACAAAGTTTATTCAAAGTTAAGTTTAAATAAAGTTAAGTAAATTATGTAAATATTAGTTTCAACATTGTTAACGTCCTAACATTTCAGGTAAATAGACCTCTTAATACGCCAGCTCTGAAATCGTAATCACAAGTAATATTAAAAATGAGATTTAAAAAAACATTAAACTACTTTAACGGATTAAACCTAATGTTTAATTACCCACTTATTCATAAAAACTATTTAAGCATTATTTAGTTAGGTAATCATTGTTTTGTCTCATTTTCTTAAATTCAAAATGGCGTTTGTGTGACGTTGACAAAACAATATTTAACTAAATAATTTTGACGTTTCGAAACCTTTGCAGGGTCCGTGGTCACAGGGAGACCGTCCGTAAAAGTAATTTCATTTCAATGTGCAGTGTTCGCGTAAACTTTAGAAAACAATATGAGATTATGATATTTACTGAAATAACCATAAGTGTATAACAGTGTATAAGTCGTTTCTCTCTTTTTAGATTTTTGTAGGAAAACTCCTGTTACCATAGATCCTGCAGAGGGTTTGAAATGTAAAAATAAACGCGAATGAATCCGTATAAAATGTTTCATTTCAATGTTTCATAATTACTTTTAAACTTCTGAGAACATTCTTTACCATATTCCATATTCTTCATATTTTCTACCTTTTAAAAAAAATATCTTAGTAAGTGGTCAAGTAAACGAATAAAAAATACTTTTTTAATAAGAATGTATGTACAAGATAAAGACAAGAATAGGTTACATGGACAGTGGTTCTAAAACATACATTCTTTAACTAAAATTATCCATTTTTTTTATGTATGTTAAAAATGGTCTTTGACATATTTATATGGTTGTATGTAGTATATATGTATGTGTGTATATATATATTTATGTTTATGTTATATATTATTACTGTACACTTTTTTAACGCCTCCATCTTATTTAATAGCAATCCTCTCCATCCCTAGGTTGTCTGGAAAATATCGCTTTTAATGATAAGGCCGCCTATTGTGTTACTCCTATAAATGTTAATCTTATTTTTTAACATGTTTGTTAGAGGCAAATAAAGTTATTTGTTATTATCATTATTATTTTTATTATTATTTTATTTGTACAATTAAGTATTTTATTGAATTCATATTATTTTGAATTTTGCATTCAAAATGCTATATAGCTATAAGATTAAAAAAATACTAGAAAAAAATATATATTATATTTGTCATATAAATGAATTTTGATCCTTCAAAACCCTTAGCAAACTTCACTTACGCTTGTCTAACTCAAAAACTGTACAAAACATATTATTATACACCAACTGCCGTTATCGGGATATTGTTACATGATATTTATAGTCCATTATAAATCAAATCAAAAGTGGCTCTCAACTTTTGGACCGACCGACTGGGCTCGATAAATCCCGCTCTGAAACATAGCAAAACATCAACCATTTGAGATATGTACTAGACGGGAGGTAAATTAATGATAACTGGACAGAACACATTTATCAGGTCAGGATGAACTGCCGACGACAATAGTACAATTATTTAATTAATATTTTAGATGCGCCAAAGGTGTATTTAAAACCATGGTATAAAGCAATTTTCATTTATAGAACAGTAGGTATAATATAGGTAAGTAACCCGTTTTGTGTGAAGTAGCTAACTTTAAAAAAATAAACACTCATTGTTAATTTAATAGAATATAAAACATAAAAGCGTTGCGTAGATATGATATTTTTTATGTTAGATTGAGGCAAACGAGTAGGCGGGTCACCTGATAGAAAGCAATCATCGACGCCTATAGACACCCGCAAAACCAGAGGAATCGCAGATGCGTCGCTGGCCTTTAAGGAAGGAATAGGCTCGTTTCTTGAAGATCTCTAAGCCGTAATGGTCTGGAAATACCACCGCTGAGAGCTGGTTTTTTGGTAACTTCCAAACTTGATTAATTATTATAGCCACAAAAAAAAGCAAAACATGAGAAAATTATAAACAATTTTTTTTTATATTTCTCGTATAAAATATAGCATATATGCTATTAATTTTCGTGTTAAAACATTGCGGGATTATTTTTTTAAGTCATTATTTACTTTGCGATTTTTTTTATATATAATTAGTTACAGTAGTCATTTAGACATGTATATTATGCCTTTAAACCAGGAAACAAGACTCTTCCATACCTTAGTAAATATATTTAAAAAAAATTATTAGTTCTCTGTAAAAAATGTTCATGAAATTTACTTTATTATTTAAATAAACACCCAAAATATCACCTATATCAAAAAAAAACTTAAGTACTTTAACGAAACAGGCGAAAAGCACCGTCACACACCGTAGCGTAGGCATAATATTAGGTTCTCAAACTATTTTCTTCGTGAACCAGCCGGCAGAAATATGGACGCCATAATCTTCAGGCCAAACCGAGCTATTCTAACTTCGGGCTTACACTAAAAGCGAGCATTTAGTATTCAAACTTAGTAGGACGTCCTACCATTCAGATTGAAATTTACAATCCCGTAGCCTTTTGCTATCGCGGCGATTTGTGGAATCGATTAACTATCCTGGTTGGAAAAATTGAGTTAGAATAAGTCTATGGATTGCACTGGAACATTACTAAAATACTTACCGCCTTACAAATAAACAAAGAATAATGTCCGAATAGTTATTCCGTGTTTTGTTCCTGTCATGTAAACGTCATTTCAAATTAGAGTAAAAGAGACAAAACACGGAATAACTATTCGGACCTTATTCTTTGTTTATTTGTAAGGGGGTTTATCTAGAACTAGCTGACCCGGCGGACTTCGTACCGCTTTGACAGTTTCTATGACAACAAAAGAAACAAATCGTATTTCTATTTATTTATCATTAAGCATTTTTTTTCTAGTAATAAATAGGTATAGCTTATGTTACTCAGCGCTAATGTAGCATTCTAATGGTGAAATATTTTTTTTAAATCGGTTCAGTAGTTTTGAGTTTATTCGTTACAAACATACAAAAATACAAAGCTTTCCTTTTTATAATATTAGTATGATTAGTAGGTAAAACCGGAATAGTTGCCCCAGTGGGATAGGTGCCGCATTTGCAAAAAACCTAACTTCCCAAAATCGCAACAAATAATTAATAGGTTAAATTAAGCCTTATGGAGCCCGAAGACATGCTCTGCAGCTGTCTACTCCAAGTCACACATCTACTGCTTTCAGAGGAAGTTTCCGATACGCAGCGACAAAATGCTGGAACAATATTCCTCCACCGATGAGGGACCTGCAAAGTAAAAATAGTTTTAAGAATAAAATGAGATTGTATTTGTATAGTTTTCAGAGTGCGCAGGAGACTTTATTGCTAGATACAAGCGCATTATAACAGATCTTACCTTGTTTGTCTGTCCCAAATGTATGTTTCATTTACGATACGAGGCGTCTTGTAATGGCTCCTTTATCTGTTTAGCAATGTGTCGTTGTTGTATTTTATGCATTCTGGTATCCAAATCATTGTTTACGTGACGTAACGTTTGTATATTAGGTCTAATAATAATATTCTTTTTATTAATCTATACTTAATATTATAAAGCTGAAGAGTTTGTTTGTTTGTTTGTTTGTTTGTTTGTTTGAACGCGCTAATCTCAGGAACTACTGGTTCGAATTGAATAATTCTTTTTGTGTTGGATAGTCCATTTATCGAGGAAGGCTTTAGGCTATGTAACATCACGCTGCGACCAATAGGAGCGAAGCATCAGTGAAAAATGTTGCAAAAACGGGAAAAGAGCCTAAAAAATTAAAAATGCTGCCGAAAGTCACTATTCCACGCGGACGAAGTCGCGAGCACAGCTAGTTTTTAAATAAAGTGGCGTTCGCATCTCTTGTGGTTGAGATGTATTTTGCTTTGCTTGCTGAAACTTAGATCTTTGGCTGAAACGAACCATTTTGTTTGTGTTCTTCTTCTCTTTGCGCAGTGGCGTTTCCCTTTGGATTTCGCCAATATTCAATGATCGTCATTGTTGTTGTCTGTCAGTGTCACTCATGAATTTTTGTTGAATGTGTTTTTTTTTATTATTATTATTTTTTTTATTTTACCGGTAGAGGAAGGGATCTAGGATATACAGCCTATATATACATATGTTTTTTTTTTAATCTTCTGTTTTTAATATCTACGGTACGGCTGCTATTTTTGTTTTTATATTTTTATTATTTTTTTTTTTTTCATTTTGTGTTATACGGTTTTGTTGCTATCGCAGCATTATTTAAACCGGTTCCGACGGAAGATCAGCGCTAACCTCAAGGCTAGCATCTTGCTGAGTGGGAACCGTTTTAGGACTCCTGTTTTTTTTTTTTTTTCTACTTTTATGTATATGTTTAAACTGTCCTGTCCTAAATAAATTTATTTTCATTTCATTTCATTTAAATATGAAGAGTAGGCGCCACAAAATTGTCATCCCTTGCAGGGCGTGGTGAGGAACAGACACGTCTCGCATTTGCGTGCGATCATCTTTGCGCGCGAACGTCACAAACGCCTCAAAGTTTTAGACGTAAGTTTTTACTGTTGTATAACTTTAAGAGTAGTAATGAAATCCGTTTTATTATTATTATATCAATTATCAGGTTCATTGAGAATACGCCTACTTAGGTGTCATTTATCGATATTTTGTATTTAGTTTAGTTTAAAAATAAAAGGGCATCATCCATATCAAAAAGGATAGTCGCCCCATTTTTTCATGGTGTACGTGCCCCTAAGGGTATCTATGCCTCATACCCTTATACATAATAACCAGCGTGTTTTTGATAAGTCTTTATGTTTTGTTAATATTTTAATGGCTAATTTCAATCGATTACTGTTGATAGGTTGTAGAACCTCAGTCGTGAGCCTCATGTATCTGATAATTAATAATTAATAATAATTAATTAATAATTTATAATAATTAATAATTTATTTTATTTGCTTTTGATTGGGGTATATTAAAGTTGTTATTATAATAGGGCTCCTCCCATTCAGCCAACAATGGTGACATGGAAATTATAATTAAAGGAGGCTGGCGAACTTCTATGTATTTTCAGACCTCGATTTATATGTCCCGTTCATGGATGAAATCAAATGGTACTTTAAAAACTATGCTAGACTAACAAAAAAGTTAATTGTTTCTGTTTTTAAAGTTGGGACAACAGAGATAATGTTAAATAACCAAAAAATCTTAAAGTTAGGGTAAAAATCATTTATTTTATAACTTTTTATTAAAAACAACGCAAATAATTATTAAATGATGAAATAGATGAATAGGTAGTTAATAAATAACAAAGACAAATAACGAAAGTAACCATTATTCTATCAGAGACATAGTTGGTATCTACCTACTCGGAGACTCAGAGGGTTAACATACGGTACAGAATTTGCAAATCAAAATCCAGGGGGCAATAAGGCAAGAATCTAAAGTCCATAAAACACGCGAAAATCCAATGAAAAAAACCACTTTTAACACAACGAACAACTTATCAAGAAATAAACTGAAAATGTGTCAAGTCAAATGACTCATTGATCAATGTCTGTCTCTAAATAAGAAAAGCAAAAGAATCTATGTTTATACAGTCAATTCATCAGCAGCTCATGCTTTATACTTCATCGAAAATGCTGACCTACCGTGTTCTATCAAAATATTAATTGGTTTTTAATATTATGATATGTGCCTTCTTTGATGTATCTAATAAGTAAATAAAAATGGCCTTGGTTTACATGACTACTGCGTCAAATGAAACGTATTTACGAGTATAAAGAGTTTTAATCGTTTAGTTATTACACTATAGAAAGCGTCTTGTTCAGTCAATTATTTGCGATTTGAAAATAATTTATCTTTTTATCTCCTTCTTTAATAAATCAGACGTTCGTAAAAGTAAATTGTAGGAATTTAATCTAATTAAATTATCATGTTTCCGAAAGTGTACTACTTCGTAAAATATTAGGGCGACTCTCGCCGGTCTTCTTTAACAAAATAAAAAAGTAAATTTCACATAAAGTTATTAGCATTAAAAAAAAATGTAAAACTATGGATGCAAGTCATAATCCTCAGAATAATAATCATAATCAATCACAAACAATAAAAAATAAAAAAATGTCAAATAGGCTATGTCAATGAAAAAGGCGCAAAAGTTTTAGGAACTTAAATAAAACTAAGACGTCAAACATTAAAAACTAAAAATAAGTCAAAAACCAAATACGTGCTGATTATAGATGCTCTCTGCGAACCACCTTTTAAGGTAAGACAGTTTATACAGTACTACAAACGTTACATGCACTGTGCTCTAAAAAATTTTGTACTGTGTAAAAGGTGTGTAATAAAAGCCATTTATATAAACTAGTCAAGAATCTTCCAACATTAAGTTCCTTTATGCTTTCAGGTAATTTATTGTAGACGACAATGCACATCCAGAAGCAGTTTTTTGAAATCGAGTACTTCTGGGAACAATAGAGGTCACCAACCTATTTCCAGTATTTCTAGGGTAGCCGTCTTTAGCCATTTTAAAGTAATGACTGTTTAGCTTGACAAATTTAGAAATTTCGTAAATGTATAAACAAGGCAAAGGTAGAATGTTCAAAGACCGAATCAACGGTGCACATGGATACCAACTCCATTGAACAGAAAATCTCCTACTTCTTTGATCGATCCTGATATTTTATAAAATATTAGCGTTATTGATATTAGTAATTATAGTCGTTATAGTAGAAAAGAAACGCCTTCGACATTTTTAATTAAATTTTTACCAATACCACTAACACATCAGCAACAATTCTGAATTCAAGCGAACAAAAAGGGATATTGCTGAAAACAAGAAAAGCAAGGAAAAACAAAGTTAATCAGATTCAAATATAAAGTGCCGTAGATACTTGGACGCCCAATGTAACCACAGTGCCATGGAACAATTGAATTTCTATTAAGTCGGTAGGCAGCTGGACGAAATTATTTATGAAAATTTAAAACAATTAATGGTGCCCATTCATGACTGTGCGTTAAAACTTTAATTTGTGGGATAATTTGTTAAACAAATAGTAGTTTACTACAAATATTATACCTAAAATAAAACATTTTTATTACGTATTTCACTTATTTAATTCTATAGGGCATCTATCTTCCTTAGCAATTTTATGGTGAGGCATCTATCCATATAGGTAGGTTCCTCAAAAAAATAGTTTTGCTAAAACTCAATTCTGCAAAATCAGTAATTGTTCGGTGTTTAAAAACAGGTCGTAAAGTCAGATAATTAATTAAACTAGCTATCTTTATAGGAATTATTCTTGGTAAATTAATAGTTTTTAAATTACAAGACTCTTTCAAAAAGTGGGGCATCTATATCGGTTTTACAGAAGTATAGATAAAAACAAAAAACCATTTAAAGAGAATTTGAATTTAGAAGTTTGAAGAAGTATTGGCAAACTTTTTTTCTTCTTTACGTTTGCCGAAACTATTCAATGAAAACAAGTATAATACACGTTCAATAAAAATGGGTTTACTACAATTACATAATAGATATAATATTGTATGACAACTTTCTTTATCAATGAAGATTCGCGGAAAGAGCACGGCCCTCGCAATAGGCTGCCAAACATTTATTACATTTCGACTTATCACATAATAATTTCTAAGGATACGTGAGCAGTCTGTCCAAATTACTAGTCCGGACTCCAATAGGGTTGGCATAGAAAGCTCCACTCAGAAATCAGGGAGATTAAATGTAATTTTTTTGTATTTTTTTACCTATAGCATGGACTAATAATGACAGGGAGTGTTTATACCTGCGAACATAAGTGATGGTTCTGTGTTTTTATATATAATTAAAGATAAAACAAAATTAACATTCATAAAGTTTCAAATAATTTTTTTCTATTAAGCATTTCTTTGTTTGATGAACATTTTCATGACAAAATGTAAGAGTTTTTCAAAATGCTCTAACAATATTATCATTTTGTACTCGGGCGTTTCATTTGATTATTATTATGTTTTTTAAGAACACTTTTGATGTTCTCTTCATCTTATTCTGATAAAGTAAGACAACTCGTTTTTTAAAACTATGCCTTTTTTATAATTATTATAATTTTTTCTTTCCAAAATCTTATTTTGTACATTTAATAAAAATAAAAATAAAAATATTATTTTTACGTTCTATTCGTTGACATCCCTCGAATTAAACTGCCCTAATACGGCTCAGGTTCCGAGTAGGTCTAGGTAGGGACGTGGTCTGAATTCGTTCCCGCCATCTCCAGCTTCCGCGACTGACGCTTTATTTGACTTCTAACTCGGTCAACTTTGCAGATAAATGGAAGTAGAACTCCTTGGAAGGCTAAAATCTTAGAAAGAAACGAACTAGACTAGATTTCAACGAGATGTTCCTTGCAAGTTAAGCAAGTTTCTTATTGCCGGGTAAAGGGCAAAGGTGACCAAATTAAAACACCTCGATCTTTTTCCGATAAGAACTTCTTTTGAGAGAATCTGCTTATTGCCTCAGGCGGCATTTTTAGCGGGTTTCTTGTACATTTGCCACAAAGTAAGTACGTCACATTTTGGTACACTAAAAAGTAAATTTGTCACAAACATTAAAAATATTTGTGTAAGTTCGTCACAGGTCCATTTAACCTTTTAACCACCCAACTATCCTGCACGCGATGTCCCGCTGTACGCCAACGTTTTTTAATAAAGTAGGTACAAAGAAGAACTTCTATAGAAGTGTTGGCGTGGACGGCACGAAAATCTCGAACTTCTATAAAAGTTGTTGGCGGTAAAAAGGTTAAAAATACTAGTAGTCGCCCAGTGTTCGAAATTCAACCGTAATTTTATAATGGCTGCACGGTCCGATCCGATCCGATCTCAGCCAAAAGACGTCCACTGCTGGACAAAGGCCTGCACGGATTGCATAGCAATGAAAAATTTAAAAAGATAGACTGTGAGTTTGGATTGGCATTGACCGATTTCGGCCGCTCCTCTTGCATTTTTGAAAAGAGTATAATATGCATGTGTATCATATACAAATGCGTGTGTGTCAAATACATGGTAGTGTGTGTAATGTTTGTATTATTGATCTAATGTATTTTTATGCATAATTTTAAAAAAATATTAAGATTCGGATAACCTTCTCTATATAAATAATAAGTGTGCGAAATTTCATACTCCTCCGTCCGCGCAATTTTCGTAAAACCACGGCCCGGTCAACCCAAGCCGAGGTCCGAGCCCTCGGGTTGTTCCGCTCCTCGATCCGATCCGAACCCTTCGGAGAATCTAGTAGGGCACCGGGAACACGAACTTAAGTGCGTGATGCCGTTCTTCCCTCTAGAAAACCTCCGAAGGTGATTCGTTTCACATGGCTTGAGGAACCCATTAAGTTTCTCGCCGCCCCCAAAAAACCTGGTGAAGCTGAAAAGGCTGTTTGAGGCAATCCGCACTCTCTCTCCAAAAAAAAAAGCTAGGCGAGTTAATCTTTGTCATACAAATTCTGGTTTCCATAATGGTGGATAAAACATATACACTATTTGCTATTCGTTTTCAATAGTATGCTAGCTACACTCTTTCTACATTTCATCGTCATCTTCTCAGCTTTAGACGTCCACTGCTGGACAAAGGCCTCTTCCAAGGATCTCCACAACGACCGGTTTTGTGCTGCTCTCATCCAGCGGCTTCCCGCGACCTTCTCCAGATCGCCGATCCACCTTGTTCCCGCGACCTTCTCCAGATCGCCGATCCACCTTGTTGGAGGAATTCACATTTATTTTTAGGTTCATAAACCTAAGTTGGCGTTAGGTTTTCTATTTGGTAAGCCACAGAGATGCAAGCGAAATAATGAACAACGAACGGTTAAAGATTTATTTTAGTATTTTAAACATTTGTGCTTTATCCATCATATCAATTTGGGGTAACAGTACCGAAATTAAAAAGGCATTTATTGCGCAAAAAAGGTGTGTACGCGCAATATGTCACACAGCGCCGGATGAACCCTGTCGACCATATTTTAAACTTTGAAATATACTCCCATTGCCATTCATATATATATATATGTATTCGATGTGTCAGTCTTTTCATACCAACGTTTAGATAAGTTTCCGAAGTCTAAGGATCTAACATGTAGGAGTAACAGAGATCCTAACAGATTAGTATTAGACACAGTCTAAAACAACGCGCTTCCTAAAAAATTGTTATGCGATGTGTAAGTATTACCATTTTCAACCGCATACCAGAAAACATAAAATGTTTGCCACTGAGAAAATTTAAAAGTGTCCTGCGTCAATGGTTGCTTGAAAATACATTTTCCTCAGTTGATGAATTTTTGAAACGTAAGTAGAAAGACGCGATGTGGTGGATGCATAGACCGTATTTAGATAAATTAAGTATTTCTGTATCTAATATTTTTTGCATGCTGTAGCTTACGGCTAAATAGGTTTAAACGACATTGTATTCTTTGACCAACTGTATTATACCCTATTTATGGCAAATAAACAATTATCTTATCTTATCTATAACTAAAAAAATTAAAAAATTAAAATTAAATTAAATAACGTCACGTTTATTTGCGCAATCCTCCATTTACATTTTTTTTCTCCTCCATTCCGAAGATCCGTTCGCTTCTATGTTTTTTTTCTATATAGACGTATTGTTGTTTTCCGACACTTTGAAATAAGATAGCCAGCTCCAGTAGTTAAATATTATAAAAATACGATTCCACCTTTATACCATCAGGTAAATGTTTTATATAATTTTTAACGCAAATTTTGTTGCGAACAAATTACAAAAACACAAATGTTGAAAAAATTTCCACGAGCAGGGTTTGAACCTGCTTATACCATCAGGTAAGTTAAGAACTTAATCAACATTCAAGTCAAGTTAAATAAACGGGAAACAAAAACAAACCGCCCGAAATACATTTCGCAACTTACAACCCTTGTGCCTTAGTTGATTTCTGAAGCCATAAAACTCATGGCGTAACAAAATTTCAGGCTATTTTTACTGTTGCTCGACGTAGCTTTTTTGTTATACACTTTGTGTTATGTGCGGCGAAACTTTTCCTTAGAAGTGGAACTTTCCTAGTGAAGAACTACGCAGTATAATATCTATGGGTGGCAAGGCAATATCTGGTGCCTTAATACTATTGACTTTTTAAGGTGCAACGTTTCCAATAGTTAGTAAGCAACATCCGATAACAGAAAGTAATTTATTGTTAGTATATGCGTGTTCATATGCAGAGGCAGCAGAAGGCAGGCCCGATTAACCATCGGTGCCTTGACAGGGCACTATGCCACAAAACAAATGCTTCACAGAATGCACCTTTCAACAAATAGTTTGTGTAGGGCATGTGGAGAGCAAACCGAGTCAATGCAGCACCTACTGTGTGACTGCGACTCTCTGGCTAGGAAAAGAATGGGACTATACTGTTGAAACTTGGTAAGTAAATGTATTCTGTGAACCGCATTAAGATTTTCACACAAAAATAGGAAAAAAACAATAAATTTTGGGGGTTCCCCATACTTAGAACTGAAACTCAAAAAATTTTTGCCATTTTTATAGATGGTACGGAACCCTTCGTGCGCGAGTCCGACTCGCACTTGGCCGGTTTTTTTATATAGCCTATGTTACTCAACGCTAATGTAACATTCTAATGGTGAAAGAATTTTTCAAATCGGTCCAGTAGTTTTTGAGTTTATTCATTACAAACATACAAAAATACAAAGCTTTCCTATTTATAATATTAGTATACTTAGACTTAATTATTAGACATTTAATTTTTCTTCGTTCGTTGTTTGCAGAAGTTTATGAACACGTCCGTGTTGTAACTCACTTGTAAGTTGTAACTGAAAGTTACATTTTGTTATACTTTGTTATTAATGTTATTGGCGGTATGGATGCAATGAGCAACATTTAACCAATTAATTAATTAATTAATTATTATAAAGGCGCGGCTACAGAGAACAAACCAAAAACAAAAAAAGAGAAAACAACAGAATCTTACAGGGCAAAGTCTGGGCTCCAATAACAACCGGGCACAGCGCTTGATAACAATACTTAATAAACATTATAACAAATAGGGCTTAGTGCTAATTAACATTACAAAACAAAAACAAAACGTAAATAACAATAAGTAGTCGCAAGTATAAGGGTTATTATCGTGTAGCATTATGTTGCTCTACAAAAACTGCGGTATGGATACACAAAAGCTTGCGTTGTAATGTTATTTCTTTATGAAACAAAAGATTTATATTTAACTAGCCGTCACCCGCCCGCTTCGCTGTGCGAAAATTTGTGAATATTTTTTTTTAATAATTATTATTTGCACAATCTTATGTTCTTACTACACACAAATTTTCATTAACATCGGTCGAGCCGTTCTTGAGTTTTAAGAGGACAGACAGACAGACATAAATTTCAAAAATCGTAGAATTGGTGTCAGTGAGTCATAAAACGAATATTTATCCCAAAATTGGTCCAAAAAATTGCATGTACATACAGAGCCTACAGATTTATATAGTAGTATTAGAAAGATACTGTTTTAACTTTCACCGGCCGTTACTATGCAGAGTTCTGATGAAGTTTCCTGCATAACTTTTTTGTGGTCATTGAATTTGTTTGCCGTCCACTCCCCAGCCAGCAATGAACTTCGATGGAAACTTAAACTTCCCCGAGTGTACTCGCACCCCTTTTGTGTGACTTTAAATATTCGAAAGTTACCAAACATTCGTGTGTTTGCATAAAAAAACTTTAGCGGCACGATATTGGTATTCGAATAGTTATTAAATGAATGAACACAACATTGCTGTTTCATATTCGGTGTTGGGTAGCAAAGTTATCGTCACCAGCTCAACTTTTACGTCCCCACTGCTGGGGCACGAGCCTTCCCTATGGATGGATATGGAGAACGGGCCATAAACCACCACGCAGTGCGGATTGGTGGTAAACGACTGCTAATACAGCCGGGACCAACGGCTTTAATACGTGCTTTCCGAAGCACGGAGGAGCTGGAGCTGGAGCTGGAGACGAAACATTTTTGGTCGCCCATCCGGCCTCTGCGAAAGCAGCTTAACATGCAGCAGACCACTGCGCCATCGATCAATTTTCTATACAGCCGTAGCGATGTCCACCCACCGACCATCCAGTTTTGGAGTCCCTGTATAATTTGATAAGTGGTAAGGCTTGTTTGAAGTGCGCCTGGCTAGCCACCACCATCTTATCTAAGACAGCCACCATTACTCTTATAACAATATTAAGAGCATTGTTATGTTCTGCTAGTTAGAATAACTTAGCCGACTCTTCATTAGTTAAATATTCGGCGTTTAGTGAGATTTCATCTTTAGCTTTACAAAAATGCTAGCCATGCTGACTGCTACTTTTATTTACAATTCGGTCACGTTAATGAAGACTAGAATTTGTACGGCATTGAAGCAGCGACTCCTAGTGTCAAGTCAAGGTAAAGAAAACTTGCACTGCGCCTATTTCATCATCATCATCATCATCTCAGCCAAAAGACGTCCACTGCTGGACAAAGGCCTCCCCCAAGGATATGAGGGGTATTTGCCGTAATCGCCACGCTTGGCAGGTGGGTTGGCGATCGCAGTAGGTTGAGGGTAACCTCAGAGAGATGCTGCTGCCCATCCTCTGGAATGGTTCCTTAGTCGGCTTTTACGACACCCACGGGAAGAGATGGGGTGGTGCAATTCTTTATCCCCGGCACCACACAGGGTTCAGGGTTCTAGTGACAAGTCAAGGTAAACAAAACTTGCACTGCGCCTATTTAGGTTTATTTTAATACTAGCTGTTGCCCGCGACTTCGTCCGCGTGAGCTAAAGGCTGTAGTCTGTACAGTTTAATTTTTAAGTAGGTATCTATTTAAGCTTATTAGGGTATAATAAAATTATATGCATCGGAAATTTAGAAAATTGACATTGTATTTACCGACATACGTACATCTACTCACTCTTAATATCCTTTCAGCTGGGAATGCTGAGATAGACAAAGACAATCGATCTCCATTTAGTTTGGTTCTGGCATACTTCCTGTGTCTCCTTTACGTCCATCATTATTTTTCATACATTATCTCTTATTCTTTCGACTATCATCTCTGCCATGTACATACATATATTCAGTTTGAAGCACAGAATCGTCCCGTTCATACAGATTCTCACTCAGTTTCCCGTTTCAATTATCCCTCCACATACATTCAGTATACAACACCGTTTCTCGGTGGGTTGCGCGTATTTGCTACGTCATACAAACCTGAAATGGGTTTACTGACGCTCAATTATATGTAATAAAATTGGTATTTTACAGCTCAGGTACTCGTCCGGAGTCGTCCTAGGCACTGGTGTATCTTAGCTAAGATGTGTCTACTGTTATGCTGTCCAACCACGGACTTCAAAATTTTTTTTGCCTTGTCCACCGAAGCTAGATATCGAGTACCTAGCAGGTAGCGGTCCAGGATTATTGGTTGTCGGCCATAAGGCACAAAAAACTATTTACCAACTATGTTCTTATTCGTAGATACAAAATATCAATAAATTGAGAACTGTAATGAATTATATTATTGTCTAATAAGTAATACAGTATAGTATTTTATGTTACAAACTTGCGATAAATTTGAACTTCTTCGTGGCATCTTGTTAGGTAGGTAGCTTTTTAGAGGTAGATCACAGGACACAGAAAGAAGTTACCTCTAATAAAAAAAAATCTGAAGTCCGTGCCTCTAATACAGTTGTACCCTGCAAACTTAAACATTTTTGCAACTCTGATAACAGAGGTAGCCATCGTCTTATGCGATAGAAGAATGGAAAAACCATTTTTCTGTAATCTAGAAGTATGTACAAAATTCATTCTTTATAGATTTTATGATATTAAAATTGTTATGATACTTACTTACTTATATTGTATCATTGAACACAGATTTATCCTATAAACATGTTAAGAAACCAAAGTAAGAATCCGCTTACATGTAAAATAAGTACTGAAATAAGTGTTTAACTTACCTGCATCAAATGTTTCATAAAACTTTTACACATTGAATAAATCATATTTGAAAATTAATAAGAACTGAATAAGTACTGAAATATTTAACGTACCTGCATAAAATGTTTTAAAAAACTTTTACACAATGAATAATTAATATAATTTGAAAATTATTAACAAAATAAAAATAGGTACTTGCTATAATGCATTGCAAAATATCAAAATTTCCTTCTGTTCGTTTCAAAATTTGAGCGCCAATTTTTTTTTAAATTTTCCTGTTCTCGCGTTTTTTCACCAAATAGATTTAAAAAAATAATATTAAGTATTTTGGGCAACGACCCAAAGGTTTATACAGCCAAGCTATGTAATTCAAGATATCTTCTATGTGCAATATTTAAAAAAATAGAGACATGATTTTGGGCAATGATACAAAGTTTTATACAGCCAAATTTAATGAGTACCTAGGTAACATTTCTATGCATAACTAAAAAAGAGACATTATTTTGGGCAACGACACAGAGGTTTAAACCGCCAAATATAGGTAATGTTTTAACTTTTAACATTTCTGTGTATTAGAAAACTGCAATAAGCGCCGCGCGCAGGCGCGACTAAATAGCCATATTATTATTGGTTATTTCGGAAAATGAAACAAAAGGTGTACCTATGTACAGCCAAGTTTAATGATGTGCGTGATTTCGAGCTTGTATTTATTTTCCGTCGCTTTATTATTGCGGTGCTAATGTTCGCTTAGGTGCCTCACAGATTTATAAAGGGTAGGTAACCTTAGAGAGTAACAAAACTTTTCTGAAATAATAACTCAACGAACGTATCTAACAGTTAGTCGCGTAAATAGGTATATCAAAATTTGTTTAACTTTTTCGATTTGTATGTTATTCTCCGAAATTTTCTAAGCATTTTGGTGATAACCGCATCAAAATCGGTATTCTCATGGCAACAACTATCAATGACAGGCTCAAAAAGGCAAAGAACCCAGAGCCGTAAAACACGATAGCAATAGAGAGCCAGAGCCTCAAATGCCAGAGCCGTAGAACTCATTAAAAAAAATTCCCCTATGTTACATAATAAACAGTGTGGACTAATATAGACTGATGATGATGATGATGATGATGATGATGATGATGACATAATAAACAACAGTTGCCAAGCAACCAAGGATTAAATCCCGGTTTAGACCAAATCAAAATTTAACAATTTTCGAGTATTTATGTAGCCTATGTTATTCTCCGGAATTTTCTTAGCATTTCGGTAAAACCGGATCAAAATCCGTTCAGTAGTTCTCGAGTTTATCGTGTTCAAACAAACAAATAAATAAACAAACAATTTATTTTTAAACTATTCTATTGTGTTCCGTAAGTGATTTTAAAGTATTTTTTTTTATATCTTGCAATTACAGATTTTTTTATCCCTACGTTCTTATTATACAGGGTGTCTCATTTAAATCGGTCAGTATGGGAAAGTCTGAAACTATAAGACATACGAAGATCTGTTCTTAGGAACCATGTCATCGATTTTAATAAGAAGAAAAACTGCATTCATACATTTAAAAAAAACCTGTACTCAGCTCGGGAATCGAACCCGGTTGTTTTGAAAAAAATAAACTTACACTATTTCTATTTAGATATCGATTGTGTAGGTCTTAAGCAGTAAATTGCTCTTTGAAACATAATGTCTAAAATGAATAAAATGCATTGTTTTCACATACTTTTATTTATTTTAGAAGGTGTTCGAAGTGACCACCGTTTTTTTCAATACAATATTCAACACGTTTAGGTAACGATTTTACAATTACAAAACCAGCAAAGAGGTACAAACAACCATAGAGACAATTTTACATGCCTGAACTTGTTGAATGTAACGGTGGTCAATTCGAACACCTACTAAAATAAACTAAAGTACGTGAAAACAATGCATTTTATTCATTTTAGACATCATGTTTCAGAGAGCTATTTACTGCTTAAGACCTACACAATCGATATCTAAATAGAAATACTATAAGTTTATTTTTTTCAAAACAACCGGGTTCGATTCCCGAGCTGAGTACAGGTTTTCTTTAAATGTATGAATGCAGTTTTTCTTCTTATTAAAATCGATGACATGGTTCCTAAGGACAGATCTTCGTATGTCTTATAGTTTCAGACTTTCCCATACTGACCGATTTAAATGAGACAACCTGTATTTTCGAGTATTTATGTAGCCTATATGTTTCTCCGAATTTTTCTTAGCATTTTGGTGAAAACCGGATCAAAATCCGTTCAGTAGTTCTCGAGTTTATCGACTTCAAACAAACAAACAAACAAACAAACAATTTTTTTTAAAACTATTCTATCATGTTCCGTAAGTGATTTTAAGGCAACCTGTGTAATTTTTTTTTTATATATTGCATTTACAGATTTTTTTATCCCTACGTTCTTATTATATGTATAGATTCAACCAAGTATGACTAAGATTAGAACTCGAAACAGCGCTACCTATAACAACCCACATGTCACACGATGGCACCCTGCTATTAGCACACTCGATCATAATCCAAAACTTAACTGCCAACATTAGGCTGAAGAGTGAGAATAACGGTTATTGACCCGCCTCACGCTACCGTAGCTGCGTAGATGAAATCGTAAACGCCCTTCACAGCCTACTATAAAAAAATGACAAAAGAACCCTATATATGAAGAGTCCGTTTTTATTTAGGTTACCAGACTGCTCGTAAAATGTGAACTGTCTAATAAAACGTACGCCTGGAGATTGTAACCCGTTTTTAAGATGAAAAACTCTGTTGATTCCTTTATGAAGTACCTTACTGCGCGTTTGTGTCATGAACAGGAGGCTCTAAAAGGCTTTAATCGTCACCAGTAAAGTAAAAAAAAAATTACTTAAGAAAGCATTTTTAGTTGTATTTTTTAATAGTCGTGATCTAGCACTTTAAGATATAAGTATGAATTTTATCATGTTTTATAAACTTCTCTATCTATTGAAACCTCATACTCGTACATGTTTTATATAGGCTGCCATTGAACCTTTGATGCGCAAGAGCTGATCACTGCCGCCAAACAATTGAAATTCTATTGTGTCTAATATTCACGGCAGACAACGGATTAATAAGTTAAATTATTTTTGATATTTCATCACATATCTGTCACTCACGCGGGTTTTTTTTGCGAAAGTCGAGTAAATGAATACATTCCTAAGAAAAAAATTGGTTTTTAGCAAATGCTAAAATCCTATTTTTTTTTATAAATATGCCCAACTTACTTCATTGTATAAATGACTAAATTGTTGCTAACGTAATAATTATAAAATAAAATATATCATTTTAGCGGATCGTGGGTACGATCGCCGCTGCGAGTTATACCTGGTTCAGAGACTCTCCCTGGCAATACAACGTGGTAACGCTGCCTGTATCATGGGAACCTTTGAGTCGAAGGTGGCCCGTGGTGGTCTTTTAGATTAACGTGTGAAGATTAAGATATTCAAAACTTTTTAATGAATTGTAATAATAAATTGATTGAAATTTTGTTCACCCAACTTTTTTTATATTAACGGGTAAGCACAGTGCCTTGATCTCACCTGATGTTAAGTGATGATAAGGCCAAAGATGGAAGCGCACTTCACCCGGGATCCTCAACTAAGTAGTGAGGCACTGGCTATCTTATCTCTAGCTGCCGGAACACAACAATGCTACAAACATTGATGTTATGGCGACATATTTAGATAAGATGGTGGTAGCTCGCCAGACGGACTAACAAGCCCTACCAACCAAACCTAGTACAGAAACATGTACTCCCCGCTGGGAATCGAACCCGGGACCTTTGGGTCTAAACCGGTGGTTTTAGCCACTAGGCCACAGAGGCGGTTTAAAATACCTCCTAATGGACATAACCCGCGACTCAAATTAATATTAATTTGAAATATTAATTAATGTAAATTTGCAAACTTAGATATTATTATATTTTCTCTTTTGTTATTTTTTAACATATGTGATTGTCCTTTATATTTTGTGTTTTTATTTGTGATGGAAAGTGTCCTTTTATGATAGGGCATTTTCCAATATTTTTGACGCTGTTAGGGAGAAAAGAGCTTGACACTTGCTGAGTTTCTTGCCGGTTCTTCTCAGTACAAGATCTCCCGCCCAGAGTAGACTTACGAACCGATGGCATACGAACGTTCATAAGAGCTATTTGTAGCCTAAACTGAATAAATGATTTTGAATTTTGAATTTTTATTTTTTTCACACTAGGTACCCTGGTCAGTTCTTTCTTTGCTCTGTATCAGCAACTACTTTAAATAACATTTATGTACTACGGGTACCTATGTGCGGTGCGGGTCACCAACGTGCCCCACAGGACCGTCTGTTTAGCGACACAGCCGTGTATGAATTGTGACAACAAGCCTTGTAATTAACCGGCGGCGCCGCCGGCCTAACCACGGTTTCTAGATGAGGTAAAAAAAAGTTAAATTTATGCTAATAAAAACATGAAAACGCGACGCTTTCATGGTTTTTTTATTTAAAAATCATTTCATAACTCGGTATCCTACAAAAACTTCAAAGTTCTGAGAATTTTTAACCAATAAGCCCATTTTAATTAAACTTTCTGTGCTCAAGGGAACTAAACAGGGATCTTGACAGTAAATAGAAAACATAAAAAAAATGTCTCTTTACGGTAAACCAGTAGTGTTGCGGGAGCATTTTTAAAGTAAAAGCATTTATTATGTAGATCCTACTAATATTAAAAACGCGAAAGTTTGTAAGTATGGATGGATGTTTGTTACTCTTTTACGCAAAAACAACTAAGTGGATTTGGATGAAAATCGGTATACAGATAGTTTATAACCTGGATAAACACATAGAATACTTTTTATCCCGATATTTCTACGGGAACGGGAACCACGCGGGTGAAACCGCGAGTGGCCGCTAGTATTATATAATAACGTATATACGTATAAGAACAGTAAAGCAAGCAAAAGCCTTCATAATTTAAATCAATTCATCGCTCGCTACAGTTGTTATTTAATTGATATGTACAGCTAAGATTGTTTTGTTTTATTAATTATACTTACGTTACGCTCTTACGTTACGGTACCTACTTACGTTCCACCGATCGAGAACCCTTAGTTGCCCGACGGATATGAGTCGTTTAATTGAGATTAAATGTTGTCTCCAGGGTAAGAGTCCACCAAGCCCGGTGACCACCCGACTGCCTCCCGATTCGTCCGAGCGAATAATAGAGTTTTGCTATTAAAACTATTCCTATTTGCACGGCTTCACGGTACGATACTCGCATGTAAATACCAACGTTTAATAAATCAGTCACATCTACGGTTGCTACTCATAACGAGGTTTCATGAAAGCCTTAAATTTTTTTTCGGAAGTAGGTAAGTAGTAACTAGTACTTTGTATCTATGGTAAATTAATTGTAACAAAGCACTTACGAGGCCTATTACATTTTGACCGTAATTTTTGCATAAAATGCCCAACTTCGGCGTTCTTGTTCAGAGAAACTGAAACCCTTAGACAATTATTTTTACTTATTGTGTGTAGCGGCCTCGCTTTCTGCAATTTTCCCTTATCTATTTATACAAAGGCAAAATTCCGAAGCTAGTTTTCAATTAAATACGCTGACGGCAATTTTCAAGCTCATGGTTTGAACTACTGTACTAAGCAAACGAAATAAAAATATATAATAATATCTCTTAAATAGTGGTTAAGTTCGTAGCGGCCTCGGAATTTCGAAATATGAATGTAATTTCTACAAAATAAATCCCATTCAAAGCCATAAAACGTTCAAAATTTGCTGTAAGTATCTACTTAGTCCAATAGTATTATAAAGTAAAATGTACACCAGAATTAACGTTAGTCATAAGATTTCAAATTATATACTTTTTTAAACGATAAAAAATTATTAAACTTCAAATAAATGTAATTACAACTGCACAAAATGCCACTTTTGCGATGCGTCCGTCGGCCGCTCGTAAGTAGTACTGAGAAAGCGCGAACGCGCGCTTTTTGTGATAGGCCTCTTAAGTAGTAAATAAAATTAAAATAAATATTAGACAACATCACATACATTGTTCTGATCCCAAGGTAAGTAGCTAATGAACTCGTTTTATAGAAAACAGAAACAGCGACGGTACCAACACAATATCGAAAAGTTCGCTTTCGACATTGACTGAGAATCGAACCCGGGACCTCAGAGTTAGCGCCGCCCAAAGTCCGGCGTGCAAGCCACTCAGCTACGGAGGTCACCTTAATTCTGCTATTTCAAAATTATTAGGTACGCAAACGTCTTGTAGGACGCCCTCAGACTAAGGGAGCGACGATCTCAGCAAGGTAGCTGGCAAGAGCTGGATGAGAGTAACCGAAGATCGTGGTCAGCGGCGTGCTCTTAGAGAAGCCCAGCAGTGGACTAGTAAGTACATCATCTCAGCCAAAAGACGCCCACTGCTGGACAAAGGCCTCCCCCAAGGATATGAGGGGTATTTGCCGTAATCGCCACGCTTGGCAGGCGGATTGGCGATCGCAGTAGGTTGAGGGTAACCTCAGAGAGATGCTGCTGCCCATCCTCTGGAATGGTCCCTTAGTCGGCTTTTACGACACCCACGGGAAGAGATGGGTTGGTGCAATTCTTTATCCCCGGCACCACACAGGTTACGGTACAGGTTAGTAAGTACAGGCTTATGATAATTGATCAATTACTATGCGCTATTAACACATAAGTTCTGTTAACCCACTGTGGCGACCGGCAACACTGATTACTGAGAATGCTTATGAAGGCGACGCACCGCTAAACAATTAATCTAATATAACGTTAGCGCCCCGTACAGAAAAGCTGTTTTTTTTTCCTTCAAATTAAAACTACAAATTATTTTAAAAAAATGAACTAGCATATTGAAGTGTGTGTTAAGACTAATTTACTAAGAAAATTTAGATGCTTAAATCGGTCTGGTTTGCCTGTAAAATGCAAATCTATGTTTTAAAAGAGGTTAATTTGATATTTTTTTCTCTGTTATAAAAGTTAACAAATCGTGTTTCTGCAACTTGCAAAATGAAGTCAATTAAATGAAAAATCATGTCATCAAATATCACTTTTATATGTTTTGTAATTGTTGGGAAAAATCAAGTTCCGGCCACGTAAATTTGCAATGCGTCGCCTTAAGCAAATTATGTCACGCATCGTTGGGACGCGTGGGACTCGGTGTTGGCAGTCGCGTGTAGACCACCGCCCTGTTCAAGCATATACAGGATCTAAATATATTATTATCACGTGAGTAACCTGTAAAGTATAAAGACAAAAATCAGTGAAACACAGATTTAGTTGCATCATTTATTTCTGACCTTATACACCGATAAGTGAACACGTATAGAACGGTTTTATATAAGTATGAACCCAACACTGGGAATGCCCCCGTGACTCCGTTTGCTTATCCGATGCCACACGCGACTCACTTTACGTCAGCTGACGCCGCGCCGTAGCGTCGCACGCGCATGATGATAGCGCGAAACGTAGCACATAAATTGTTTTATCTACGACAATTGATAGCGATAAGAATTGTACGCTTAGGTTTAGTGGTAAATGACATTTAAGAACACACGGGTTCGGTAAAAATGTAGTTTTTTTTGTGTTTCACTGATTATATTGCCTTTACACCATTGAATGATGATAACCATAGCCCACACCACCGAGAAGCTATTATGCTTTTGTTAGGTATCATCATCATCAGCCTATACTAGTCCACTGCTGGACATAGGCCTCTCCAAGTGCACGCCACCGAGCACGATCCGCGGCTACTCTGTGTCGTCATTTGGAGGGTTTGCCCATATTTGCCACGCTGGGCATGCGGGTTTGAAATCGCAGTGCGTAGCTAATTGCACCAGTGTCGCTGCTGCCCGACGCCGCCGGTCTGAGCACTTTGTTAGCTACATTCGGGCTGTGATGGGTGTCCCGCCATCGGTCGGTCGCCAGAGCCTCGTCTGTTGGTCAGCAGGGTGCACCACGCGCAGGAGAGGTTGGCTTGGGCCCCAAATGGTGTAGGTTGGGACTAGTACAGGCTGACGATGATGATGAAATATTATTATTGATGCGCTATTAACACATAAGTTCCGTTAACCCACCGAGAAGCTAATATGTTAGGTATAGGTTCACTATAACATTCTGAGGAAGCTAAGCTACGGCAAGCAAACGATTTTTAACATGCCTACTTAAAAGATGTCCTGAATGGGTGGCAGGTAAGATATTTTTGTCATGATCCAATAATGATTATAAAGTACCCACGTTAACTTGAATAACGAGTTACAAGTTTACTTGCTTACAATGTCGTCTAGCTACGAGTATTATTATTTTCCTCGTTATCACCGTCACAGTCACCGTTAGATGCTCTAAATCAGGGATGGGCAAACTACGGCCCGTGAATGATCGAAATCCGGCCCGCGACCATCAAACAAAAATTCATGTGAGTGTGTGTTTCAGAAAATGGTATGCGTTTTCTGTATCAATATTTTTATTCTACAAAAAAATATTTATTTATTGAAAAAATACAACAAAACATTCAATAGCCTGGCCCGCCATAGATTTTGTTAGTAAATATTGTCACGCGAATGAAAAAGTGCCCATTGCCTATCCCTGCTCTAGATAATTTATTTTTTAAACTATCTTTAAGCTCTGGGATTCAATCATTAATTATTGTCCATACTTTCAAGCCGTAGCTACTTCAAAGTGAGACGACACTTGAAACGGTTATTTTTGGTAACAATTTAGAAAGAAGGGGGTGAGTGTCGGTCGGACATGTCGAGAGGATGGATGAAAGTGGAATGACAAAGGAAGTGTACAAGACAAATTATGTATAAAACTTTGTTACGAGATAGATTTATAGATAGATAAGATAGATAAAACTCTTTATTGCACAACATACAGAAAAATAAAAACAGGCAACGAAATTTTTTATATCGGGGTGTGCAAAGGCGGTCTTATCGTTAAAAGCGGTTGTCTCTTCCAGACAACCTTTGAGTTGTAGGACAACTGAAATTTATTGCGCTATAAAGCAAAATAATAAAACCCACAAGACATTTAGCCGCCTCGTAGTCTCTCCTTGCCTTTCGATGGCGCATTGGTGAAAGAGCTAGGCCGTGATTGCTGAGTGCAACTTTCGCAAAGGCCGGTCATGAGCAAAAATACATCATTTCGAGCTCCTTCGGGCTTTGGAAGACACTTAAAGTCTCGTTTGCGTGCGTGCATGCGCGCCTGCGTGCCTGCGTGCGTGAGTGCGTGCGTTCGTACGAGCATGCGTGTGTGCATGCTTGAGTACTAGCGTGCGTGCGTACAAGCGTGCATGCGTGAAAAGATAACTATGAATATCACGGAAGATATTGTATTAACCTTATCAGAAAACTTAAATACTACAATAAACAAAAATCCACATTGTTAGGTTCCGTTTTCATAAACAAACACAGTTCGGTTCATTCAAATACTGATATATCAACTAGATAGGTACTAATGAATTCGTCGGCTAGCCCAATCCTCACAAAAGTTTAATTGGCTGCGGTATTTGGAATATTCGTTGTAAAATTTTGATGAACTCAACATTTCGTTCGAGCCCACATCTAGGGTTCGTTCAATTTGTCAGTTACGTTTCATTAGGCGCTCGGCCGCGCGCGGTCCGGACACCATTGAAAGTTTTGCTTAGTGGCAACCGCAATTACTGCTGCACAGTTGCCAAAAGCCAGTTGCTACGTCGTACGTGCAATTGTTTTATTTCGTTGAAAGGTGTTCTAAAAAGTTTGCGGTTTAAACCCGCACTTTTTGGTGATCGGGGTCACGTGCGAATAGGGCTACGAATTAGGCTATCGTGCCTGTATTCGGCTACCTTACTTCCTGTGTTTACTTATTTAACCGCCTCCATGGTCTAGTGTGTAGTGTATGAGTCACTTGCCCCTTATTGTATTGCTAGACATGATTTATTTAGTAGTAAATCACTCATCAAAGACTACACTCGTTTCATTTAAAGCGTCTCCCGGTCCCCACATTGCATGGCGACCCTGCCAGTGCTGCCTATCGGCGGCGCTGCGCAGACGGTTTAGTAATGGTATACTATATCTATGGTGATAATCAAAAGTGAGATAAAAAACATAATTATGGTGAACTGTATGGACGGACTAAAATATAGTGATAAAAAAGACAATACAAGTGTTGTAATAAAAATAAATAAATATGATATACTATTTAGTGATTAAGAGTGAGTTAAGACCACCGGTTTATATCCAAAGATCTCGGGTTCGATACCCAGCTGGAGTAAATGTTTGTGTACTCGGATTGGTTGGTGGTAGGACTTGTTTGTCCGCCTGGCTAGCTACCACCATCGTATCTAAATATGTCGCCATAACATCAATGTTTGTAGCATTGTTGTGTTCAGGCAGCTAGAGATAAGATAGTCAGTGCCTCAGTAGTTAAGAATTCCGGATGAAGGGCGCTTCGGCCTTCGACCTTAACATCAGGTGATATGGAGGCCAATTACTTACCCGTAAGAAATAAAATAAAATACGCAGTCTATCTAGCATGAATCGAATAAGGTACTTAGTGCGTACAAAGTATTAGGTCCTTACCTATGAAATTGACGTTTTTTTCTCACTTATTAAAAGGTCTAAAAGTTCTATAAGTCAATACCGTTTGTTAATATTATTATACACCTTTAATTAGGACTATGTTACTTAGGCTTCAGTAATTACATTGATTATTTATTTTGTCTTTATCACCCAATATTTTTTTGAAATTGACTACTTTTTAAGTTCGCGGAATTGTCTTTTTGTTTCATTGTAGCTTTGAAGGGACTTGATTTTTTTATCTTTTTAATGTTTGCAATATTTAGCTAAGTGAAATAAACACACTACTCTACAATTTTTATAGTGTTAGCATAAATAGATGCTAAGAAAATCATAAAAACGTTAATAAAAAAAATTAAATTTTATAAAAAATCTTCATACAAAACGTCAATTTCATAGGTAAGGAACTAATATTACCAAATTATCCAACGCAATCAGAATGTTATAGAATCGTTTTGACCGTTTGGGACAGGCGCTCTGACAATTAGGTTATTGCAGGTGTATGTGACTCGTGCAAGTTTAGACAACACTATCTTACTATATTGACGACCTCCTTGGTCGAGTGGTTTGTACACCGGTTTTCATGGTGTCGCCATCTCTGAGGTCCCGGGTTCGATCCCCGGTAGGGTCAATTTAGAAATTATTGTTTTTCTAAATTGTGTCGGGTCTGGGTGTTTTCTATATATAAGTATATATTTAAGTATTTTAAATATGTTTATCCGTTGTCTAGTAACCAAATAACGAGTTTCATAACGAAGCTTCTCTTGGGCTAGATAATTGGTGTGAGTGTAGGAAAATTTATTTATTATTATTATTTTATTTCTTATTTATTATGCAAAGTATCTGGGCCGGCCATATCTGGCGAAGAACCGACAACCGCTGGGGTAAACGTGTTCTTGAGTGGAGACCACGACTCGGTAAACGTAGTGTAGGGCGCCCTCCGGCCAGGTGGGATGATGACCTGCGAAAGACTGCAGGCAGATGCTGGATGCGTCAAGCCGAGGACAGGGCGCTATGGCGCTCATTAGGGGAGGCCTATGTCCAGCAGTGGGCTAATATAGGCCGATGATGATGATGATGATGATGATGCAAAATATTTAGCACGGAGCTACTTGAAAAAAAAACGATATTTTAACATATCTCACCTATGTACTTAGATGACGTTGTTTAGACTGTCATATGATGTTTTTGCAAACTTAAATATTTAAATTAGGTATTTGTTTTTCTTTTTTCTTTTTTTTTACATGTTGTGATTTTCCTTTATAATTTTTTTTATTTATTTAAGGCAACAAATAGTCATTTCTACATTATAGTAATTAAGTTACATGATGGTTACAAAGAAAGACCTATAGTGCCTATAACGTGTATGTTGTGTTTTTATTTGTGATGGAAAGTGTCCTTTTATGATAGGGCATTTTCCAATATTTTTGACGCTGTAAGGGAGAAAAGAGCTGGACACTTGCTGAGTTTGTTGCCGATTCTTCTCAGTACAAGGTCTCGGAGCCCAGAGTAGACTTACGAACCGATGACATAATGACGTTCATAAGAGCTAATTGTAGCCTAAACTGAATAAATGATTTTGAACTTTGAATTAAGTTTCAAGTCAATCAATACAAAATCCAATAAATACATAGTAATTATAACTAAAATAGACATTCGTACTTAAATAACCAACCAAGCTTGAGAAAGTGTTTTATTCACTGAGCCCTGACTCATGGCTGGGACCTTATTAATGACAAGAACAAAATGTAGGTACATACTTACAAGCTTTAAGGCTTTTAGAACAAAACACAGCAATAAATCGGAATAAACCAATTTACCCCAATAAATGATTTCAGGAGCTTCGAAGCTCTCAAGTTTTATGGACATTTGACTGAAACCCCCATAAATCCCAGGGCGAGGTGTTCCGCTTATCGAAACTGACCATTCGGAAAACATTCCGATGTGCGTAACAAACGGTGGACCGTAAAAATTTATGTATATAAATAAATTTCGCTTGCGGATGTGCTAAACAAATCGTTGTTTAGATGGCCACTGTGGAAGTTTATGTGGAAATGTTGCCACGATAGCATAGTTGGTGGTGCACCTGACCCGGCATATCATGGGGTGCGGGTTCGAAAGCCGCTCGTGGATTTTTTTCAACACTTGTTATTTTTTTTTAATGTTGAGACGGAACTAAACTAAATTTCAAACTTTCACGTTTCATTGTTATCATCATTATCATCCTCAGCCTGCAGAGGTCCACTGCTGGACATAGACCTTCCCAATGTATCGCCACCACACCCGGTCCTCCGCCTTCCACATCCTACCACTTCCCATCGCTTTCTTAAGGCTTTTTTTCTTTCTTCATTGTAATTAAAGATTTTAAAACATGTTATTACGAATCAGTCGGGCCGCGACCAATAATACTCGGTTGAAAGGTTGAGTATTTTTATTAATATTATTTGACACCAAATAACATTATTGATGGCACATTGCACATACTTAGTACAATATCATGAAATGCCATATCATGGCAAAGTTGGACAAAAAAATAGCGCATAATAATTAAAGCTCCTACAAAAAATTTATTATTTTTTTAATTTTATTGATTTTTTACCTAGAGTAGCAGAAGCTCCTTTATGTCGTGCCTAAGGGTGTGTCAGTAGTCCATTGTCCAAAATCAGGATTGGGAACATATTAAATTATTAATATTTACCCCAAACGATAAAAATTCAAGTCTGAAAACATAAACATACAACAAATAACTTATCATACGACTCAATTATTATTAAAAAGCTATTGCTGGACATTTGTTAGTCACCTTTGAAATCAATTTAATATCATCATCCTATACACATACACAATAGTACACATCCAACGGCATACGGCATACAGCACTAAAGCCTTATCCACGTCAACAAAAGCGGATTACAAAATTAATTAATACTAGGGGTCGCCCAGTGGTCGAAATTCGACCGTAATTTTATTAAGGCTGCACGGATTTTAACCTAAACAATGAAAAATTTAAAAAGATAGAATGTGAGTTTGGCTCAGAACAATAACTAAAGCTTTAGAAACCGGACTAAAATAGTAAAGGTGTCACCAGATTTGTGACGTCATATTTGAGGTAATGTAGTGAGTGACTTTATAAAGGACTCAAAGATTTTTTTAAATCACCGATTATCTGATGACCGTTTGACATAACAATACAAAAAATAAAAACTAAGTGTCAACCATTTGTCGAACTCCAACCTCATTTTCTAGCCATAAGATAGAACGGAACTAAACATAGTTGCACGATTTTTATTTTAGCCATCCTTCTATAGCTTTAGTTATTGTTCTGAGGAGTTTGGATTGACATTGACAGATTTCAGCCGCTCCTCTTCCATTTTTGAAACTTTTGAAAAGAGTATATAAGCGCGTGTGTCAAATCCCTGCCGCTGATTTCCTTCACCGCACTACACGCAATCGACTGTCTTTCCATCCACACCATCTTGATGGATGGAGATCTACTACTGTGCGTTTCTCACGTAATTTTTTACCACGAACTACAGTGCTGTGAACCAGCTCTCAGCGGCGGTATTTCCGGACCAATATGACTTAGGAATCTTCAAGAAACGAGCCTATTCCTTCCTTAAAGGCCGGTAACGCATCTGTGATTCCTCTGGTTTTGCGGGTATCCATGGGCGGCGGTGATTGCTTTCCATCAGGTGAACCGCCTGCTCATTTGCCTCCTTCTATTATAAAAAAAAAAAACATTGTAGTGAGTGTAATGTTTGTTTTAGTGATTTAATGTATTTTTCATGCATAATTTTAAAAAATATTAACATTCTGTACTCTTTCTCTATATAAACTATAAGTGTGCGAAATTTCATACTCCTCCGTCCACGCTATTTTCGTAAAAATGGTTACAAAGTTTTTGCTTCACGTATTAATATATAGATAGTTTCGCTCCTTATATATGTTAAACGTACTCAAGTATTAATTTCTGCAAACACTATGAACATTGAAAAAATTCATTACATAACTTCTCATTCATTACCAACCAAATTGGAGTACTACGCAAGATGACAACAACATTTTTCAACACATTTCCAGCTTTGCCAGCATATTTTTAATTAACGAAATCGATCAAGCGCCGAATCTCGGCTTAATGACGACTCATATTACGTAATGCAATTAGTGCAAGGTAAGTGAGGGAATAATTACGGTATTGGTGGGTGGGGTCTTTCGCGCTTAATGAATTACAAGGAAATTAATTACTAGTCCTACGCCCAAGAGGACACAACTCGTTTGATGGAAAAACTTTTTAGAGTAATCGTTATCAAGTAGATGAAAAGTCAAGAGACTTTATAAACATAGCTTGCCCAGTAGGTAAGCTTAAGGCGACGCACCGCTAAACAATTAATCTAATACGGAGCGTTTGCGCCCCGAACCATAAGAAAAACTGTTTTTTTTCTTCAAATTAAAACTACAAATTATTTAAAAAAAATTAACTATCGTATTGAAGTTTGTGTTAAGACTAATCTACTAAGAAAATTTAGATGCTTAAATCGGTCTGGTTAGCCTGTAAAATACAAATCTATGTTTTAAAAGTGGTTACTTTGATATTTTTTTCTCTGTTATAAAAGTTCACAAATCGTGTTTTTGCAACTAGCAAAATAAAGTCAATTAAATGAAAAATCATGTCATCAAATATCACTTTCATATGTTTTGTAATTGTTGGGAAAAATCAAGATTCCCGCCACGTAAATTTCCAATACGTCGCCTTAACACATTCGCTGACAGTACGTCAAAGGGCGGGAAATTTAAACTGATGCGTTGTGGCAGAACCTCAGAGAACGTGTTACTTTTTTTTACGTTTTAGGTAACTACCTCAGCCGACGACGACTTTGGTTAGATGTATCATAGTGAGCTGTATCTACTGTCATATTGCGAGCAATCCCATTTTTCTCACTGTATATTTCGTATTTTGTAGGCAATTTTATATATATTGCTATCTCTTTCTCTCCACGCACACACGCATCGACGTCCTTCGACGTAGTGTCATATTCACACAGAATCAAATACTATCACAGACAAGATAGTGTTCATTTATCTTTGTTGGGTTTTCTGTTTTTTTGTTTTTCGTTGTGACGTCAGACGTCACCGATAAAGCCCCCCTCCAGAATACCAGGGTTGCAGCGGCCTCATGTCGTTGTAGCATGTGCTGAAGCTGGGGCCTAGTTGGCCACACTTTGTGTCCTGTTTTTCTTTTTTATTGTGAAAGTACCTTGTTTTTTGTAAATGTAATTAGTTTTTGTGGTACAACAGTGTGCCAATAAATGTATTTCTTTCTTTCTTCTTTCTTTCTTTCATTTGTGAGTAGGTACGTCAGTAGACGAGTAACCATTTAGTATGCCGCCTGCCGCCTGCCTGCCTGCCGGGTGCCGCCTGTGGAGGCTGGTCTGCTCTTGCATACTATTATTTTTATTATTATTAACTATAGTTTAATTTTGTTTTTTTTCTTTCTTAGACAATTTTTGACCTTTATTAGTGCTGTATGACATTGTGAAAATTTTAACTGGTAACTGATGTTTTGCAAATGTAGATATTATTATATTTTCTCTTTTGTTTTTTTTTTTAAATGTGTGATTGTCCTTTATATTTGTGTTTTTATTTGTGATGGAAAGTGTCCTTTTATGATAGAGCATTTTCCAATATTTTTGACGCATCCGTTCCTTGGGGGCAGCGCTGCTTCAGTGGGAAGGACCCGACAGCTAGTGCGATTGCAGTTGCTGATGAGATAGTTTTAGGGATGGAATACTATATTCCGCACTCCTATCTCATCAGCAAAGGCAGGCGCAACCGTTGGTTCAACCGCGAGTGTGCCAACGCTGCTGATAACAAGCAGGCGGCATACCGCGCTTGGATCAGGGGTAAAGCTCTTGGGGATCCCGAAACCCGCTCGCTGAAAGCAGCCTATAATAATGCTACCAAGTTCTGCAAAAGAGCTTACATTAGAGCGGATGCCCAGCGCGTTGCACGAGTCGGCCAAGAACTACTGACGCATCCTACGGGCAGCCGACGCCAGTAGGCGTCTGGCCAAAGCCGTGCAATCGAACTTCTGCCAACCCTCGCTGCCACCATTGAGATGTCCTGATGGAACTTTAGCTCACAAGCCGCAGGAGAAAGTCGATCTCCTGGCCAAACTCTTTGCGGCTAACTCCCGAGTCGATGACTGCAATGCACAGCCACCTACAATTTCTCACTGTGGCCACACAATGCCCGATTTTAAAATCAGGCAGCGTGACGTCCGTGCGGAGCTGCAGTCAATCGATGTCCGGAAAGCTAATGGTCCTGATGGCATCCCTCCAATAGTCCTAAAAATGTGTGCAGCGGAGTTGTCCCCCGTGTTAACGCGCCTTTACCGTCTCTCGCTCTCTTCAGGTTGTGTGCCGGAATCTTGGAGAGAAGCTAATGTGCAACCGGTCCCCAAAAAAGGAGATCGGTCAGATCCATCGAATTACCGCCCCATAGCCGTAACTTCAGTTTTGTGCAAAGTAATGGAGCGCATTTTAAATAAACAACTTGTCCACTACCTAGAAGAACACTCCATAATTCACGATCGCCAATACGGGTTTCGGCCGAAACGGTCAACGGGTGATCTTCTAGCGTACGTTGCACATCTTTGGGGTGAGGCTATTGACAAGCGTGGTGAGTCGGTGGCTGTTAGCCTTGACATAGCCAAGGCTTTTGATCGGGTCTGGCACAAAGCTCTTCTCTCCAAGCTCCCGGCATACGGTCTGCCTGCTCAGTTCTGCAACTGGGTCGCTGGCTTCCTGCATGAGCGCAAAATTCGTGTTATATCTGACGGTCACCCAGCGGCTGGGCGGGTCGAAACCGAAGTGAATCGAGTTAATCTTGTCATTGAGCTCATTCGGGTATTGGACCTCATATCTAATTGGGGCACCAATAATCTGGTTGAGTTCAATGCCAAGAAAACACAGGTGTGCGCGTTCACGGCAAAAAAGTCACCATTCCTTCCCCTTCCATCTCTTCAGGGTACATCTCTACGCCTGCAGAGCAGTATCAACATGCTCGGTATGACGATACGCTGCGATCTGAACCAAAGGGACTACATCGAAGCCGTGATCAAAACAGCCTCACGAAAACTCGGAATTCTGAACAGAGTGCGGCGATTCTTTACGCCGGACCAGTTGTGCCTTTTGTACAAGACACAGGTACGGTCTTGCGTGGAGTATTGCTCGCACATCTGGGACGGTTCCGCTAAGTACCTTCTCGATACCTTGGACAGATTGCAGCGTCGCGCTGAACGCATTATCGGCAATGCAGAAGTGGTAAATACTCTAGAATCTCTGCAATTGCGTAGAGACGTTGCGTCACTCAGCGTGTTTTACCGCTTATACCATGGCGAGTGCTCTGAAGAGCTCTTTGACCTCATCCCACCTTCTCCCTTTCTTCATAGGAGTACACGTGCTGCTCTTCGGAGTCACCGATTCACTGTCTCAAGTATCCCATCACGCACAAAGAAATTTAGTGACTCGTTTCTTTGTCGCACCTCCAAAAGATGGAATAGTCTACCAGCACACGTTTTCCCTCCTTCCTATGATATGGGGTCCTTCAAGAGAGGCGTGAAGAAGCACCTTGTGGGCCGGCAGAGTGAAGTTAACTGATGCTACGTTTGTTTCCACGCTGCACCAGTTGTCTTCGCGTCTGGACTTCATTTCCACTTAACATCAGGTGGGATGGAGTCATTTGCCAAGCTAAGTATTAAAAAAAAAAAAAAAAAAACGCTGTAAGGGAGAAAAGAGCTGGACACTTGCTGAGTTTCTTGCCGGTTCTTCTCAGTACAAGATCTCCCGCCCAGAGTAGATAGACTTACGAACCGATGGCATAATGACGTTCATAAGAGCTATTTGTAGCCTAAACTGAACAAATGATTTTGAATTTGAATTTGAATTTGTATGAAAAATTCCACTGCCATATTAAGGTGTCTGAGCAAGTGCTTAGCGTTAGCGAACATGTTAAATACATTCATTCAAGCACGCACACAATTAAGCTCTCGGAACAGTTCGAGCGCAGTTGTTGCGAGATTCCGCGTCCGTGACAGGTGTTCTATGTGTGCGTGACTCGAGCGAGTTTATATGAAGCCTACCTTCTCCAGTCTCCTTATTTTGAGTATAAGTTCAAGTTCATTTATTTCTTAACAATGTTCATTGTGTCGAAAGTATTACAATTAAAGTAATTAAAGTGTTATAATCTTGGTTGCCGGGTAGATCGCTTACGCCCGTTCCCAATAACCTGTCTATCTGTTGTTTTGCCTCCTATAGATACAAATTTGACATAAGCTCCATACAAATTATGTCAAATTTCTAACTCCAGTAAGCAAAACAATAGACAGATAGAATATAGGGAACGGGCGTAAGGGATATTGCCAGTGGTAGGAAGCTACTCCGGTCAGTTCTTTTTTTCTTTTGATACGGGTAAGCGCTTGGCCTTAATTTCACCTGGCGCAATGTGATGGTAAGGCCGGGTGGTGCTTATAGCGGTCCCGGAACACCCCGGTGGCATTTAAGGAGAAGTACCTACAAGAGTTTAACAAGGCTGGGAACAGTAGTTACATGCATTTTCTCTTGTATAAAAAATGTAGTAGAAAAGGTGAAGATATAACACGTTTAGATATCAGTGTCCCTGAAAACCTACATATAAGCCACTTTAATTATTGACGACCTCCGTAGCCGAGTGGCTTGGACGCCGGACTTAGGGCGGCGCTAATTCTGAGGTCCCGGGTTCGAATGCCCGGTGAAAAAACTAACTTTTCGACAATGTGTCGGGTCTGGGCGGTTGTGGTACCGTGCGTCGTTGTTTCTGATTTCCATGAAACGAGTGCTTTAGCTACTTACCTTGGGATCAGAACAATGCACTATGTAATTTTGTCTAATAGATTATGTTATATAAAATATAATATGTTGTTATTATTATTATTACCAGCCATTCCTTTCCCACTGCAGGGCAGTCCCCCCTTCCCTACTTCCACCTATCTAAATCCTGAGTTAGCTCGTGCCAAATCTTCAAGTGGAAGTCCAAATCATCCCGCCATCTCCGTCTAACCCTTCCACGTCGTCAATACAAAAACAAATTCCCTTTTCATCCACTTACTTTCCTATCACTTAGTTATCTTTTCATCGCCATGCCAACAGAAACTGTTGAAGCTGTACGCCCCAACAACATCGTTATAAGGGCCCCGGAACGTATTACACCCGACAAATCGGAAACAACACGCGAACCGTAAGCGTGTAGTCGCCATTTGATTTATACAGCAGTTTATTGACAATGATAAAGGTCTTCGTTGGCGTTGACGTTTCGTTATGTGCGCTGAAATATGGCCGCACGTCCGCATGGACCGTTCTTGGGTTGTATTAACTTGTTTTCGTTAGAGATATGGGGGGTTACGTGTTTGTTGCTGTTGTTAACAAATCTTGGACTTATGTAAGGAGCAAAAGGGTTAACCTATGCGTCTTAAGAAAGACGAAGACATAGAAAGAAAAATATATTTTTATTTATTTTATTTATTTAATCGGACACCAACACAGTGAACACCAATACAATTTACACAACAAAAATGCACCTATGATAACACAATCCAAATGTTACTGCAATTACAGGTGAGGACTACATGCAATAAAAATGAGCGAGTAAACTAAGTTTAATTGATACTTAAATGACTGTTTACAAAACAAAATCAAATCTATATATAAATGAATCACTGAAATGTATGTACGCTCATAACTTCCGATCGACTGCACAAAATTGGATAATTCTTTTTTTGTTGAGTTTGTTATTGTCAGGACAAGGTTTGTACAGAAGAAAATTAAAAGAAAAAAAGATATTTTTACTAAAATAAGATTTTTTAAAATATCATGATGTAATGTTGAGAATAGAACCTATTTGGTAGTTTTATACTTTTTTATTGTAGTTTTGACAGACTTTTTTTCCTTTTGACATTTGCTTTTATATTATTAAATCTTCTTCTTCTGACATTGTATTTGGACGCTGCGTATCATTTTTATTAAACCAATATTTTACCAAAGATTTACAGTCAACAACATTTTGGTCCGTTTGAAGGTTTATCGTAGTGTTATACACTCGGCGTCAAAAAAATCGCACCTTTTAAAAATCATCTTTAAAAATTCTTAAACCTTATGTAGAGGATAGTGTTGGGTATCATTAGAAAGGTAACAAAAAGGAGTATCAAAAAACAATTAAATTTAACTTTCTGTTTAATTATAATTATACAAACAACATTAAAATTAATAAAATAATAAAAATCCTTAATTAAGTCCTAATTAACAACAGATAATTTACAAAGAAAAATGTACAAAAAGTGTCTTAAAATTAACTTAAAATCTAGTGTTACCCCCCCTTGCCCTGATCACGGCTTCCATACGGTCCCTCATGGACCTCACCAACTTCAGGAGCTCTTCTTGAGGGATAAGCCCCCATTCTTCAATCACCGCGTCTTGGAGCTCCTGTAGAGTCGAAGGAGCTGGATCCCGAGATCGAACCTTACGTTTAAGATGGTCCCAGAGGTGCTCTATTGGATTCAGATCCGGACTTCGCGCTGGCCACTGCATCACAGAGATTTGGGACCTCTGCAAGAAGTCGCTCACGATGCCTGCAGTGTGAGCGCGAGCGTTGTCGTGCATTAATGTGAACCCCTCGCCAAAAGATTCGGCAAAGGGGACCACATGCACTTCCAGGACCTCAGTGACATAGCGGCGAGCAGTCAGCGACCCTTGTCCGCGAGCACCTCCAGTCCGGGAGACGCAGACAAGGTCGGTTTTGCCGGCAGCAGACATACCGCCCCAGAACATGCAGGATCCGCCACCATATTCCACCGTCTCCTGGATGCAGGCTTGGGCGAAACGTTCACCCTGCCTCCGGTATACTCTTCTCCGTCGGTCGTTGCAGAAAAGACACACTCGCGTCTCGTCTGAGAAGAGAACAGCTCTCCACTGCTCAAGGGTCCAATCGACGTGGTCACGAGCAAACTGCAAGCGGGCTCGCCGATGCGCTGCAGTCAATTTTGGACCCGTAGCAGCTCTGTGGGCCGCTATCTTCTTCTCCTTCAATCTTCTTCTAACCGTAGATACGCTTACGGTGCGTCTGCGAACTGCCTGGAGCTGCTGTTGCAACTCAACAGCGTTGGAGAAACGATTTCTCAAAGAGTTCGACACAACGAACCGGTCGTCTCTTTCCGAAGTGCAGCGACGTCTACCCGAACCGTGTCTGCGGATATAGCCACCGGTCTCTATGAAGCGCTGGTACACTCTTCGAACGGAATAACGGCTCAGGTTCAGTTGCCGGGCGACATCACACTGCCGCACCCCTGATTGCAGTAGTGCAACCACTTGAGCGGCTTTATCAGCTGTGGTATCCATCAAAATCTGTGCGTGTGTCCTCTTCAACGGTTGAATAGCGAATGACCCACATTGAACCCGTGTTGACCGTTTTATACCCACAAAGGAAGCGCAACTAGCAACTCTCACGGGTAGCAAAATTTGCATCGAATTTTTGTGACACTTTATTTGTTGCATTAGGTTTTATTTGATAATGAAAAGTAATGTTTTTTATTAAGTTAATTAAGTAACCTTGTAAATAAAATCATAATTAATGCGACTGCATGTGCATATCAAGAGTAAATGACATTTGAAAGTGATTTTCTAAGAGGTGCGATTTTTTTGACGCCGAGTGTATCATCACTACATAGTATAAAACAAAGTCGTTTCCCGCTGTCCCTATGTATGTATGTATACTTAGATCTTTAAAACTACGCAACGGATTTTGATGCGGTTTTTTTTAATAGATATAGTGATTCAAGAGGAAGGTTTATGTGTATAAATACATGTTGCATTGTATGCATAATATAGTAGAGAAACACTGATAACTGAAGAGGTTTCGCATTTTTTTGGGCTTACATTGCAAACGCTGGCTGAACCCTACAAGATAGATCAAAATAATGTACTACAGTATTGTACACCTTAAAAAGGTCTTTAAAAAGTCCGCGATGGTATATGTCTATCTCTTAGGGATAATCCACAATAACCATTTTTTATTCTTTACTTTTTACGAGAAATAATGGCTTATTTACGAAGCAATTTTAAGCACAGCTTTAATCCTTATCCAATTACGTACTTTAAATATATTGTGCATTTAATATAGATCAATATGGCTCTTTCCAGCATGTAATTTAAATAAATATTTTCGAAGATATTACAGATTTAAAATGCAGGGACATATATAAAACAAAGTCGGGTTTGTTCGAACACTCGAGAACGGCTGGACCGATTTTCATGGTTTTTGATTTGTTGTATTTGTCTTCGTCCCCAATAGCAGAATAACTATTAAAAACATTGGAAAATTGACGAACAAATAAAATAAAAGAAAAATATAATTCCAATACAAAATGTTCATGGGTTTCGTAACTGTCAAAAATGTAATGTTCATCCCGTCGATACGGTAAACTCTCCCCTCCAATAAAGAACGTATTTAAATAAAGGTTTCGAATCGATAACATATATCCACAATATTCGGATAATGGCATATTCTAGATTTTAAAAATGTTGAATAATGTCAGTACCTAATGAAAAAGGATTGACATATATATTGGTTGTCAACTCCTCAGAATAATAACTAATTATTGTTCTGAGGTCAACTCAGAATAAATTGTTCTGAGGTTGTCAAATATTTATGCGTGCTTTCAGAAATTTATTTTGTGTAAACTAGGAAAATATATCAAGCTACTTCAGCTAATCTGTAACACGACATTTTTGACTGTTAGGCGGTACGAAGTTCACCGGGTCAGCTAGTAACTAATGAAAATAAAAATGAATTAAATTATTGAATTTACAAATAAAATTTAAATCATAATTTTCAATTAGATCCAGATTTATTAGATTAAGCTAAGCTTTTCATAAAAATTACGGTCGAATTTCGACCACTGGGCGACCACTAGTCAAGCTAAAACCTTTGATTTGATGGCCAGGTTCCTTTCTAGACACATATTATTTATTCGCTATATTTTCTACGTTATTTTACAAGCAGTATATTCCAGTTCACAATGTTATTTTGCTTTGCAATATAATTTGTAGTTACATTACGAGAATGTCAATGTTTCTATTTTGAACTCTGAATAATGGCGAACCTAGACAAGCAATGTGTCACAAAGTAAGGGGAATACAGAAGGTAATCTTTATACTAACGCGCTAGAGCAGGGATGGGCAAACTACGGCCCGCGGGCCATCACCGGCCCGTCAATGATCAAAGTCCGGCCCGCGACCATCAAACAAAAATTCAAGTGCGTGTGTGTTTCAGAAAATGCATACCAATCAATAATTTATTTCACAAAAATAATATTTATTTATTGAAAATAGAGCAAAAAATTCAATAGCCTGGCCTGCCATAGATTTTGTTAGTAAATATTGTCACGCGAATGAAAAAGTTTGCCCATCCCTGCGCTAGAGCAACGCACACATACAACCTCTCACGGACACGGAACCTCGCAACAGCTACGCTCGGACTGTTCTGAGCTGTTCCGAGTTTCGTGTCCGTGGGAGGGTCTGTGTGTGTGTGCTCGAGCGCAGCATGTGTTAAGAGCCATATTACATCTCGGTTGGGTTTTTTGCGTAAAGTGGCCAATTTTGGCGTTCTTGATCTCAGAAACAAAAATACATTACCAATTTTGACTTATTGAATACTCGTAACTATTGGCATAGTTCGTAGCGGCCTCGTTTTTTGTAAATTTTGCTTAACTTTTTAATTAAACCCAAAATTGCAGAGAAAGATTTTCTTATAATGCCGCGAAAGCACTTTTTTGAGCTCCTAGATTGAACTACTTTCTAAACAAATGAATTTAAAAAAAATATAATGTTATCTCCTTTAAAGTCATATAGTTCGTGGCGGCCTCGGAATTTTTAGATATCATTGATTTATATAGAAAAAAAATATTATTTTATACAAAAAAAAATCGAAAATCGCTTTTAGTTAACTCTGAATTTCTCCTATCTACGATAATATTATAGAGCAAAATTTACACCAGAATAATTGAGGAATAAATATTTTATAATTTTTAAGCATGAATTTATTATCCTATTTCGATAAAAAAAACGATAAATATAATAGCAAAATTACTACAAAATGCGATGCGCTGGCCGTCCGAACCATACCTATTCTCGCAGAGTGGAGATTACCTCCTCGGTCTCCTGTTTGGTGACTGTGTGTAGGTAATAGGTAACACACCAAAAGAGGAGAATAGCAAAAAGTATTTTCCACCGTTCCTTTCGCACATTGGATTTTATTATATTCTCTCGATTACCTCGTCAAAATCTCATCTTGTCTGGATATAAAACGTGGGTCGGGCAATATTATTTTTTTATGTAAACTTTATGTTAATAAGATGAACGTAAGATGTCGTGCTCGCTAGGTATTGTAATAAAACAGTTTATGTTTTAAGGTAGCTCTAAAAACACCCCTTTTTCCTTGTAACATGAAGACATTGTGGAAAGGTACTTGCGGGGGGCCATGATTTATTCTGCGGGATTTAATTTTGTATTGCTATCTTTTAATATTTATTTAACGCCTCGGCGGACGACTGGAAAAGCACTCGGCCCGATAACTGAAGGTCCCTGGTTCAATTCCCACAGGCCCAGGTTTGTGATCACCAACATTTGGCAAGCGTGGTAATTAAAGCCAATACACGTATCAATTGTAGTGATGCCTTGATTTCAATGATGGAGGCCTTTGCCCAGTTATAGGCTATATTCCTATTTACTTACTGACTTTATTATTGCTAAAAAAACACAAATGTTGAAAAAAATTCCACGAGCAGGATTTGAACCTGCACCCTTCTGACATACCAGGTCAGGTGCTCTCCCGATTGAGCTATCGTGGTTCTAACCAGCCCGCCGAAATTATTCAACACTATTTACTTTTTACTTTGAAAGCCAAAGGCGCCCATTCAATGTCAACAACTACCGTCATTAACATTAGTATTGCTATTTTTGCATAATCTCTTTATTTATGTATAGTACAGTATAGCAAAAGTAGATGATGTTTACTAGATTTCAAAATGAAGTTTCGATAGTGTAAGTCGGTATTTTCTATATAACTACAGTCAAAGTCTGCAGGTACTAGTAGACACTCGAAGGTTTTTCGATATGCAATAAAAATGTTTTGATTTTCATACTAATTATATATTTTGAAACTTGACCTATCATCAGTTACCTTTGCTGTTGACTATACTAGGCCGTTGAGTTTGTCCGCATAAACACTCGTATTCCGGTAACTTTTTGGAAATTTTGATAAATTTGGCGATATTCCTTGTCTTTAACAAAAAGGTAAACTCTGTGCAAAATTCAGCTTTCTAGATCCAAGGGTTTGGACTGATGATGATGATGATCATTCCGACCGTTTTCGGCCATGGCGACCACTTCGACTCCTAGTCGGTTTGGTGGCGCTGGTGCGCCCGAAGATGGCTTATGTAGCCGATCTTGGCAGTAAACTCTCGTGCACAATGAGCACAATGGGCACGTGAGCACACCGCTTACATAGTTATAGTTAATGACTGCGGGTGGGCGGGCCTTAATAATGGTTAATCCAAGGGTTTGGATTAGGCATCATCTGTAAGGAGTTTTCTTTTAGAAGACAGTTCAGCTGTTTTATCTTAACCCATTATTCACTATGACTAAACTTATTTTATTATAGTATCTTTCAAATTTTAAATGTGTATTACCTAAACTAAACACTGAAGAATCGACGCTGGCTACCGAAGTAGCGTAAGAAAGTTCGGCTGGAAAACACTCTCGTTTAAACTGGTTTCGAAACACTCTTAACGCCTTATAACAAACTGCACACTGCACTTAGTGACAGACCTCATTTCAGTGGAATGTATTTATAGAAAAGGGTAATTCTGTAGCTACTGTCTTTTAAAAGAGTAGGTATAATAGGTTTCTCCTAAGAAAGAAAAGAAAAAAAAAAAGCCTCCTAATTTTGTTGCAAGCTTTATTAGTCGAAGCCTCTCACAAAATCCGAACTAGTGGTTAATTTAGTAGTTTAACTCAATTTTAGTTTTTATTATGATTTGGAATTGTTAGTAGTTGTGACGCCAATAATCTCGTCGTCTATTTATTTTATTATAAACTAGCTGTGCTCGCGACTTCGTCCGCGTGGAGTAGTGACTTTCGGCAGCATTTTTAATTTTTTAGGCTCTTCTTCCCGTTATTGCAACATTTTTCACTGATGCTTCGCTCCTATTGGTCGCAGCGTGATGTTATATAGCCTAAAGCCTTCCTCGATAAATGGACTATCCAACACAAAAAGAATTATTCAATTCGAACCAGTAGTTCCTGAGATTAGCGCGTTCAAACAAACAAACAAACAAATTCTTCAGCTTTATAATATTAGTAATATTATATAATATAGAAGATACAGATAATATAGATATAGATAATATTTATTAGAATGGGAATTAATTTTTTAGATCAATGAGAATTGTTATAAGAATTTTAGTGGGTTGATATTTGTATTATTAATTTCTTCGTTGTCGTTTATTATAGAAAACGATATACATCTACTGAATTATATTTAAATCGTTTTATTGTTTGTTTTATCAATAATTTTATTAATTATTAGTCCTAATATTATTAGAATTTTATGTTCTTACTAATCGAATTGGGGATGTTTTTATTTTAATAGGGATTTCATGATTATTCATGAAATTAGAATAAGAATAAAACAAAATTTATTTGCTGTGTAAAACTTAAGATTAAATACATAAAACTTATAAAATAACATTGTCTACATAATAATATAATGCATTACAAGAAATCATTGAAGAAGCTTATAATGTAAAGTTTTAAAATTACGGTTAGTATTGAAAAATAACCGAAGTGATACCTAAACTAAGTAAACTAGTTTATCCGTATCTCAGGCATCTAATTAGTAAGTGTGTTAGCGCTTGCTTACATAAAATTTTATTAAATGGCAATAAATTATAATATTTTTAATAACATTTTGCTTATGCAGCATGTTGCTGCCATTGTATACCAACTTATGTAATAACTAATAATATATGTTGTTTTCTAAAGTTTACGCGAACACTAAACATTGAAATGAAACAACTTTTACGGATCTACTCGCGTTTATTTTACACATTACTTATTTAATGTTTATCCTGACGTTTCGAAGCCTTTGCAGGGTCCGTGGTCACAGGGAGACTGAGGTATTGGTCATCTGATGAGATGAAACGTCAGAATAAACATTAAATAAGTAATGTGTAAAATAAACTCGAGTAGATCCGTAAAAGTTGTTTCATTTCAATAATATATGTTCGGTGTCATTGTAGGTTTTCCCTATAAGCCACTTTTGTTTGGTTTTCTTACAATTTATTTTATTCATATGATATACATACTTACCTAGTGTTAAATTAAGATGATTATACAAAAAACTTCAAAGAAAGCAAAAGAATTGTACGATATAGCTCAGTGGAACAAACAATGTCTGCTCGCCTTTTGCTGGTTTGTAGTGCAGGACTATATAGGGCGTTAGTGAATGTTTCTTTGTTACAGTTAGTAGTACAAACAACTGACGAACAGAAAGGACATCACATTCATCTAGGAGTTCTGCTGTAGGGAAACGGAAAGGACGAAATGTGCTAACTTTCAAAATGGCTCTCTGTGCTATAATCTAAGTTTGGCATGGTGGTTATATGAGCGTCTCCCAAGATGAAATGCAGTACGTTAGCAAAGATTGGCAAAGAGCCTCTAGGGCGAGGGATAAACCTCTTTTAGAAGTTTTCCTTTCGCGGCATATCTTAAATTTTTTAAGACAAATTAATTTTCCAACTCTAGTAGTAAGAGCTTCTTTAAGTGCTTTAAAATTCAGATATCTATCTATGATGATGCCTAGGTATTTTATTGTGTTCTGAGTTTAGGATATACACAGTCGATATCAGTCAGAATTTTATGGAAGTTAGAATTATTTATTTCACAAGTGCCGGTGAATTTTTATTTATATTTATATTGAATAGATAATTTGATTATGACTTTGACTTTAATTTCTCGTGTTCCTTAAATTAAATAAAGATTTGAATTGTGAAATGTTTAACGGGCTTTAACTTCAAACTAAACCGCAAACTGTTTATTATAATTGTACCTTTCATTATCCTTATACTTGAACGGCTGAATGAATGCTTTCTGAGAAGCTCGAGATAAATTTAGTCACCCATCACGTCCCTAGCAAAGCAACAGCGTCATCCAGCTTAATCCGCAACAGTGTAAGTATTGTAAATTAAAAGTGTTGCTTGATTACTAAGTGTCTTAGCTCAGCTAGTGTTTTAAATGAACTGTTTTATTTAATTAATTATGGATACCAACTTCTCTCAGCTGCAGTCGACAGTTCCCAGGGCGGCCTTTGAGCGGACAAAATTCCTCCGTTTCGGATTCCTGCCCACGCTCGGAGTGCTCAGAGCGCTGTCACCGCTCGCAACGCTCACGACGCTCACGAGCGCGCGACGTAATGCAAATCAGCTGAACCCCGATTGCCCCTCGCTGCTCCATTCAACGTTTTAATAAAGCCGAAGAATCCTAGACTGAGATGAGAAATTCAATTAGATATTTTTACGTTTTTCTCGCACTTACTCCTGTTGTCCTCAAGGGTAATATTGTCTCCATAAAGCAGGGATGGGCAAACTACGGCCCGCGGGCCATCTTCAGCCCGTGAATGATTGAATTCCAGCCCGCGACCATCAACCAAAAATTTATGTGCGTGTGTGTTTCTGAAAATGCATACCTAACAAAATTTGTATTTCACAAAAAAAAAGTAAGTATATAAAGTATAATAAAGTTATGTTTTTTTTCTTTATTTTTTCTTTAATGTAGTATTCAAATTCAAATTCAAATCATTTATTGCATATCACATTACAATATAATACAATATAGGTGGAAAATTTGTTAAGGTATTCATGTGACACCCTGCAAGGGCACAGCAACAGCATCAAAGGGTTAATAAAACTGAACTTAAATTATCTAGTTATAGTTAGTTCTACAGTAAGTATTATTTTAAGTGGATTTATAATTATTCTCTGTTTTATATATTAACAATTTCAAACCACTCAAAACAATTAATACAATTTAATACAATTTAATTTAATTATTTGAATTAATAAATAATAATAAATAATTATTAATATATTAATTTTTAATTTAATTTGCAATTGGTATATAAATATGAATATTACAATAATAATTGTGACATTGTTTTATTTAACTATTAAGTAATATAAATAATTATTTTAATTAATTAATTATTATTGATTATTATAAATATAATATAGTAAGATAAGTTATGTTTTTTTTTCTGTTATTTATTGTATTGTAAAAAAAATACAAATAAATGTATTTATTTATTAAAAAATACAGCCAAAAATTCAGTAGTATGGCCCGCCATAGATTTTGTTAGTAAATATTGTCATGTGAAGAAGGAAAAAGTTTGCCCATCCCTGCCTAAGGAATAAGCGTGGACTCATTTACAACACTGCACGGTGGCGTTTCTTAATAACGGTGTGGCTATTAAGTTAGTACCGTTTGTGGCTGAAACTGTTGATTGCGTAAACCTTTATTAAGATACGTAATAAGTACAAGGATTGTGCGTAGGTGTCGGTGTTCCGACTTACTTGGGTAAAGGTCGGAGCGTAGTTGTAACGTATGAATATGGTGGGGTGGTAAACTTTACTTGCAGATTTGTAGGATAAATATTTTTCTTTTTTTTTTTATTGTTTTAGGAAAACAACATATGTATCGTAAGAAAAAACAATTTAACAACAAATTTTCACATGAAGAACATAAAAAAAATTAACTGATCTTTTAGTATTTGTAAAAATATTATGATCGGATGTTAACGACGGGTAGTTGTTGACATTAAATGGGCGCCTTTGGCTTTCAAAGTAAAAAAGTAAATAGTGTTGAATAATTTCGTCGGGCTGGTTAGAACCACGATAGCTCAATTGGGAGAGCACCTGACCCGGTATGTCAGAAGGGTGCAGGTTCAAATCCTGCTCGTGGAAATTTTTTCAACATTTGTGTTTTTGTAATTTGTTCGCAACAAAATTTGCGTTAAAAATTATATAAACAAAACAAAAACATTTCATGAAGAACATTTCAAAACAGTCCAGTATAGAACAATAAAGGTGTAAGTATAATTTGTAATAATTAAATTTGTAAGCCTAATAAATATTATAGGTAATAAATATTTGTTGCAAATAAACAGGCATTTATTTTTGTTAGAAATAAAACTTTGATTTATATTATGGACGAATCGATTATCGAGATTCAATTTTGTTTGGTGGCATAATGGCCCCATCACTAGTTGTTCTTTTTTTATACTCTTGTCTCTGGAAAGCAAATATGGCTGGATCATAGGTTATCGTGTGTTGATAATTAAATAGTTTTATGTAGTAATAAGGGCATTTGGAGCCGTATTAATCTACTTAAGTGGATAGTGCAAATTGTGTGTGCGTCGTAAACTAATTGTTTCGGGAAAACAATTAGCCGGGATGTCGGCCACACCGCGGCTGAAATAAAAGGTATTTTTCAGTGGGAAGTGCACTTTGGGGTAGTTTGGGTGTGTTTAGGGAACCCTAGAAGACCCGGAGCCGGATTCGGGCCCCATCGGACCATATGGATCCCGTTCAGGACGGCGGGAGCGGCATGGAACTGTGAGTGGACTTTGTTAATTTTAAGGTAATTTTGATGTGTAATTTTAGTGTCTGTTGTGGGTTTCCGCAACATTTTGGTAGCAGAGCGTGGTTAATACCGGACCTCTAGGTTAATCGGTGTAATTTGTGTATTTTTTGTTAGTTCGTAATAGGTTAAGCTCATTTCGTGTAAAATCGCACTTCCGGGACAGGTGCGGTTAAATTGTAAGGTTGGTAGTACCGTTGTTTTGTTCGTTCATTCATTTGGGCTGGGACATTTCTCAGAACGTTAATTTAATTTAATTTCGTTCAATTGAAAGCATCGAGTCGATTCGGATAATCGATTCCGTGTTTTCATTGACTCGTTTTAATTTTGTGTTTAGGTTTATTTAGTTTAAATTATTTATAATGACAGCGTCACGGCAGGAGTTGGCTCAGCAGCTCCGGTGGTTCACCGGGCTGCTTGCATTAGTAGATCGGCCTAACCGGGAGGACGCCTTGGAGACGCGTTCGAAAGAAATGCAGGCTCGTTTCTTGTTGGCCGAGCGGTCGGTAACCGCTCTATTGTCAACCGACCCGGTCGGGGAGAAGGAGCTGGCCCTCCACGCCCAATATGTCAAGGATCTGGAGCACATCCAAGACATCTACGACGAGGTCCTTCAGCGGGTGAAGGACATCGAGCGACTGCGGGAGGGGAAGCCTGTTGCGCGCCCCGCTTCGCTCCACACCCCTGGACCCAGCGCCATGGGAAGATTGGGTGCCCTGGAGGTCCCGCATTTCACCGGATGTATGCGGGACTGGGCTGGATTCCGGAACATGTTTTTGGCCTTGGTGGATACTCGGAAGGATTTCACCAAGGCCGAAAAGCTGGCATATCTCCGTTCCTTCCTAGACGGAGAACCCAGACAGCTCGTACAGCATCTGGAGCTGCAGGATGCGAGCTACGACACCGCCATGCAGCTGCTGGAGAAGCGGTACGAAAAGCCGCGTCTTCAGGCGGACGCGCACGTGACCCATCTGCTGGGATTGCCGAGGGTCAACCATAGGGCTCAGCTGAGGGCGCAGCTGATCACCCCGCTCACAGTGTCCTTAAACGGGTTAAGGACGCTCGGACTGCCCGTCGACCAGTGGTCCTTCCTTCTTCTGCACATAGTTCTGGCCAAGTTGTCGCAGGAGATGAGGGACAAGTTCGAGCGGAATCGACTGGTCCACAAGGACCTCGGCAGCGTTCTGCCCACCATAGGGGAACTTCTGGAGTTCCTGGAAGAGGAGGCTGGCCTGCTGGAAAACCAGCTAGCCTCCCAGGAGGCTCCGACAAGTGCGCCGGCCCGCACTTCCGGAGTCTACGGCGCCCAGCCGCCACGCAACCCAGGGAAGGGTCGCGGCAGGCTGGTGGCTGCGGCCGCCATCAACCCCGGCTCTGGATGCCGGATTTGCGGACAGCAGCACTTGGAGCAGCTATGTCTAGCAATTCTCGGGCTGCCCACAAAAGAGCGCCGAAACCTCGTTCGGACACGAGGATTGTGTTATGCCTGCCTGGGAGGACATAGGTACAATGAGTGTCCCCAGACGAGGCCTTGCGATGTGTGCGGCGGACCGCACCATCGCTTACTGTGCACCCGTAGTGCTGAGGGCTCAGCACCGGTTCGGGAGAGGGGATCTCCCACGGGTGGCGGTTTGGGGCCGGGGTCAACTCCGCCTCCGGAAAGACGGAGTCCGCCACGGCCGCCACACTACAACCCCTCGTACACCCCGGCTCAGGTGAGTTGGGGACCGCCGGAGCGGAGCCGGGTTCTGGCTACAACCCGGCACCCGGCGCGACCAACACCAGGAGTTGGTGCCTCTAAGGGCCACTGGGTACAGGGAGCCCCACCTCCGGACCCAACACCCGGATACTCGTACGCGTATCCTCCGCCGCCGTTGCCGGAACAACAACGACATGAGAACCGTCAACAGTTCTCACCGGTACTGCACGAGTACCCGAGGTTGGAATATCACCCACCCTATCACCGGTATGGTAGGGCACCTGGATACGCACCACCCCGGATGGTGGCCTGCACGCGTCCGACTTACTGGCCGAGTCATCACGGTTCGACAGGGTCGGCTGCTGGCTCTGACGCGTGACTAGCCTGTGGTCGGGCTACGTCGGAACCGAGGACGGTTCTTTTGCCCATCGCGCAGGTACGCGTTTGGGGACCTAGGGGGGACTTCGTCCGGATTCGAGCCCTCCTAGACACTGGGGCACAGGGCTGCTTAATTACTACGAGGGTAGCGAGGCGCCTACGTCTGGAGTGCGCGCCTCCCTCAGTTCCGATTCGGGGAGTCGGAGATACAGAAGTGGGGGGTCTGTCCGGTCAGACCCACATTTCCTTCTCTCCTGTGCATTCCGCTTCGATACGGATTGCGGCGGCCGCGATCGTACTCGACAATCTGCTGGGTTGGCATCCACCGACAGACATTCCGCGGGACGCAATGCCTGACACATCAGGTCTCATGCTGGCAGACCCTCATTTCGAGGAGCCGGCTCCGGTGGACCTCATATTGGGAGCGGATGTACTGGGCTGGATCCTTTTAGGGCCTCAGCGGAGTCTGGGCCGCTCTTCGTTGGTAGCTATACCTACCATCTTTGGACACGTTTTAATGGGACCGGTTTTCGACCAGGAGACGCGGGATGTCTCACCTGTCGTCGCTACTACCTCCATCGCTAGGACGATGCAAAAATTCTGGGAACTGGAAGAGCCTCCCATGGTCTCCCGTCTGGATCCGGAGCATGTGGAGTGCGAAACCTTTTATAAGGATCACACACGCCGGATGGCGTCGGGTAGGATCGAAACTCGACTGCCTTTTATCGACTGTCCCCCTCTCTTGGGAAAATCGAGGGCGTTGGCAGAGAAACGACTCTTGTCCATGGAGCGTCGTATGTCTCGCGATCCGGTACTTCGGGAAAAGTATATCGAGTTCATGCGAGAATACGAGGCCTTGGGGCATATGTCGCGGGCGACTGTCGACTGGACAACGACAGATCATTTTTTCTTGCCTCACCACGCGGTGTTGAAGGCATCATCTGGAAAACTACGGACTGTTTTTGACGGATCGGCACCGTCGTCGACTGGAGTTTCACTGAACCAATGTCTCCATTCTGGTCCGAAGTTACATCGGGACATTGTCGACATCATTTTAAATTTCCGAAGACACCAGGTGGTGTTCGGTGCGGACATCCGGATGATGTTCCGCCAAACAGTAATACATCCTGCGGACAGGAGGTTTCAGTTAATACTCTGGAGGGAACGTTCGGAGGATCCCATCACCGTCTACGAGCTCAACACCAACACGTACGGCCTGAAGTCGAGTCCCTTCATTGCCATCCGGTCACTGCTGGAACTGGCGGAGCAGGAACGGGCTCGCTTTCCCCGGGCAGCCGCTGTACTGACACGTGACGTGTTCGTAGATGATATCTGCACAGGGGCAGCCTCTCTGGAGGAGGCGCTCATCATCAGGAATGAACTTATCGGACTCCTCGCGGCTGGTGGTTATGAGTTGAGAAAATGGTTATCCAACGAGCCACAGCTTCTGGTTGGGATTCCGGAAGATCACCAACAGAATCCTCAGCTATTCGAGGACGCAGGGGACCCGAACTCTATCGCCGTTTTGGGAATTAAATATCAGCCGGTTCACGATATTTTCACATTCCGGGTAGAACTGGAAACTACAAGAGTTTGGTCGAAAAGGACGATCCTTTCCACCATCGCTCGGATGTTTGATCCAAATGGATGGATCAGCCCGTGCATTTTTATGGCGAAGTGTTTATTGCAAACACTGTGGACACTCGGAGTCTCGTGGGATGAGCCACTGGTAGGGCTCTCACTCGACACTTGGCTCGCTCTGATCTCTACGATCGAGGCGATCAATCAGGTGGCGTTGCCGCGGCGGATCTTGCCGCGGGGCAAATACAGGGCAAGCCTACATGGCTTCTGCGATGCGTCAGAACGAGGGTATGCCGCAGTGGTGTATCTGCGAACGGTGGACTCGAAGGGTCGAGTCGCCGTCTCCTTGCTTCTGGCTAAAAGCAAGGTGGCTCCCCTCAAAACTAGGCTGACAATCCCGAAGCTGGAGCTTTGCGGGGCGCATCTATTGGCCAAACTGTTGTGCCACGTGCACAAGGAACTGACGTCTACGGTGGACATCCGGAATGTCTACGCCTGGTCTGACAGTCAGGTAGCTCTGGCATGGCTACGCGGGGCACCCCACGTATTGGAAACGTTTGTGGCCAATCGGGTATCTCAGGTACAGAACTCGGGCATCGAAATTTGTTGGAGGCACGTTCCCGGCCCCTGGAATCCTGCCGATTGTGCCTCTCGGGGCTGCACCGCGCCGGAATTGGTGCAGCATGCCCTCTGGTGGGGTCCAGAGTGGTTAAAGGAGGGTGAGTCATCATGGCCGGTCACCATGATCGATGGCTCTCTAGGGATGCTCCCTAGAGTAAAAGTTTTGGTGACAACAAACGAGTCAAGGCCAGATCCAAATTGGTTGACGGCTCGATACAGCAAACTGGACAAGTTGCTAGGAGTAACTTGCTGGATCCGGAGATTTCTACATAACTGCCGCCATCCAGACAAGAGGCAGTTATCACCCGTGGCGGGTGCTGAGGAACGCAGGAGTTCACTGTTGGCCCTGATACGGCTGGTTCAAGCTGACCGGTTCGAGGACGAACTGAAGATTTTGCGCGTCGGTCGCGCAAAGCTCAAGGGAGCGATCTCTCGGCTCAACCCATTTCTGGATGCGGATGGACTGTTACGCGTTGGAGGTCGCCTCAAAAATGCCGACCTGCCCTTCGGTAGCCGTCATCCTCTGCTACTCCCCAAAGGAGGACCTTTGGTAGAACTGGTGGTCTCGGATAGACACCTGAAAAACGCTCACGCGGGGTGTAATGCGTTACTGGCGATATTACAGAGGGAGTTCTGGATTTTGTCCTCTCGGAGAGTGGTTCGCAGCGTGTTATTTAAGTGTGTGGCTTGTTATCGGGTGAAGGCCTCCACTATGCAGCCACAGATGGGGAATCTCCCTTCTGACCGGGTTTGTCAGACTACTAGGCCGTTCGACGGGGTCGGTACGGATTTTGCTGGACCGTTTCTGGTAAAAACCACAGCCTATCGTAACACTAGGGTCACGAAAGCATACCTGTGCGTTTTTGTCTGCCTGGCCACTAAGGCCGTCCACCTGGAAGTGGTTTCGGCTCTGTCTACGGAAGCCTTTGTCGCCACGCTGGATCGTTTTGTTTCGCGACGGGGTTTACCTTCTCTCATTCGGTCCGACAACGGTACCAACTACAGGGGCACTGCCAACTACTTAAAAGATGTGAACGATTTTCTGGATAAAAATTGTAATAGCATAAGTCAAGCTCTCGCACAGCGGGGAATCACATGGCGATTTAGTGTGCCAGCTTGTCCCCACTGGGGCGGGATATTTGAAGCCGCGGTAAAATCGGCAAAAACCCACTTGCGCCGGGTAGTCGGGGAAACTACCCTCACGTATGAGGAACTTACAACTGTGTTTTGTAAGGTTGAGGCGGTTCTCAACTCGCGTCCGCTTTGTCCACTCTCCTCTGACGCAAATGACATGGAAGTCCTGACCCCTGGTCATTTTTTGGTCGGTCAGCCACTCACTGCCCTGCCTGAGTATCCCTGGAAGGATGAACGCAGACACCGGATGTCTCGTTTTCAAATGATACAACAAATGAGTCAGGACTTGTGGCGTCGTTGGTCACTGGAGTATCTGCATTTATTGCAGCAGCGTGTAAAGTGGACAGACCGGACGTCGCCCCCTTCGGAGGGGGATCTGGTTTTATTAAAAGAGGCTAATTTGCCATCGTTATTTTGGAGACGAGGTCGCATTTTAAAGTTAATCTGGGGCGCGGACGGGACTCCGCGTGTGGCGCAAGTGTTGGTTGATGGATCGGTGCTAAATCGCGCGGTCGCGACCTTAGCTCGATTACCGGTTGACTAGTTTAAGATTTCAGGCTAGAAAGCGGTACGTCCGCTTTGGGTGGCGGGATGTTGCAAATAAACAGGCATTTATTTTTGTTAGAAATAAAACTTTGATTTATATTATGGACGAATCGATTATCGAGATTCAATTTTGTTTGGTGGCATAATGGCCCCATCACTAGTTGTTCTTTTTTTATACTCTTGTCTCTGGAAAGCAAATATGGCTGGATCATAGGTTATCGTGTGTTGATAATTAAATAGTTTTATGTAGTAATAAGGGCATTTGGAGCCGTATTAATCTACTTAAGTGGATAGTGCAAATTGTGTGTGCGTCGTAAACTAATTGTTTCGGGAAAACAATTAGCCGGGATGTCGGCCACACCGCGGCTGAAATAAAAGGTTTTTTTCAGTGGGAAGTGCACTTTGGGGTAGTTTGGGTGTGTTTAGGGAACCCTAGAAGACCCGGAGCCGGATTCGGGCCCCATCGGACCATATGGATCCCGTTCAGGACGGCGGGAGCGGCATGGAACTGTGAGTGGACTTTGTTAATTTTAAGGTAATTTTGATGTGTAATTTTAGTGTCTGTTGTGGGTTTCCGCAACATATTTATACATACAATATCTATATATTAATACGTGAAGCAAAAACTTTGTACCCTTTGTACCTACTTTGTTGTGAGTATGAAATTTCGCACACTTATAGTTTATTTAAAGAAGGTTATCCGAATGTTAATTTTTTTTTTAATTATGCATAGACACACTACCATGTATTTGACACACACGCATATTATACTGTTTTCAAAAATTTCGGAAATGCAAGAGGAGCGGCCAAACTCACATTCTATCTTTTTTAATTTTTCATTGCTTAAGATACAATCCATAATAAAATTACGGTCGAATTTTGACCACTGGGCGACCACTAGTTCTGATAATTACATAATATAATATAACTTTTTTCTTATATCTTTGATTTGATTAACTTTTTTTAACAATTAGGTATGCAGTGCACATACTTACATAGAAACATAATGCATAATAAAGCATAAGCATAAGTCAGTGCAGCCGGGCGGCTTGCGGCAGACCCAGGTTAGACCCGTCTGGACTTCATTTCCACTTAACATCAGGTGGGATGGAGTCATTTGCCGAGCTAAGTATAAAAAAAAAAAGGTTCGATTCCTGGCTGGGTCGGGTAGGCATTTAATTTGTTCACTGTATTTTATAAATATTTAATTCAGTTTAAGTGTAGCTTAGTACTTAAAAATAAAAAGCAAAATTTACATACAAAGCTAAGATGTCAGCTTAAAGAAACTTAAAAGAATAACAATTATTATAAAATTAAGTGATAGTCGTAACATGAATATGTTTATATATATGAATAAATTAAATTAAAATAAAAAATTGAGAAACAAAAAGATGGAGTTATCTTTAATAAGAGTTAACTCTTATCGAGATATCTCTTTCACAGTAATTATCAGTATTTTTTAATAATACCATTGTTCTTTTGTTTTAATAGAACGCGAAAGTTTAAAATTGTATGCAAATAAAGTTTTTTCATAAACATCTTCTGAAGAAAACAGTCGAAAACGCAACGTAATAAGTCTCAAGCCCCTGCACAGAACCGTCCAATTGCATAATAGATCTCATCACCCGTCTCCCTCATTGAATAGCTTCTTTTCTTTCATTATAAGAAATTCCATTGTAGTAGAGAGCTCGTTCTCAGCACCGTTCTAATCCCTTGATTTAGTTCCAGCAGTGAAATGTGCAGGATTCCTTGGGACTCAGACGCTTTGTCTGGGATGCAAATCAATCGCAAGCCCTCTCTAGCTTCAGAGCTAAAGCGAATACCTTACACGAGAATTAGCGAAGCGAAAATGTAATAAAACTTAATTAAGTTATCTTTCTTTTAGAGGTATCTAATTGAGACGTCTAGAATTTGTGTTAAATTTATTATTGTAATAAACTTGATAAGACACAAAAACCGTTCTAGTAGGTATTGAGCTTGTAAGTAATACTTTTAGATTAAGTAATTAAGGTGCTGATCTAAGTTAAGTAGGTAAGTAAATGATTAAAATAATTATTAATAAACTTTATACCAGCAACAGAGTTATCGAAAAAACAATAACTTGTATTCGAATAAACAGATGAAAACCAACAGTTTATTGGTATCATTATTTACAACCCCACAGAATGCAACTGTAGGGTGAAGAACTCCATAAAGAAAGAAAAAATATTCTTATTATACAAAACATAAAAACAAATGAAAAATGGAATCGTGGAATTTCAAAATGAGAACTATAAAGAAAGTTTTTGTTTATTCATGTGCAGTGTTTTGTTTTGATTACACATCAACCTTATTATTCAAAGATGAAAACAAAAGAAAACTGGAATTGCATAATTTCAAAATGAGAACCTTAAACAACGTCACTTTAAAGTACCTACCTATATTATTGTGCAGTGTTTTGTTTTGTCTTCACGTCTAGATATTTTCCACGGTGCAGACTGGATATTCCAAGGTATTGGCGAATCCAAAAATATGGTTTGGACAGCTCACATTTTACGGGAAACGTGGAATATCAGACCGCTTCGGCGCGATACTTTATCAAAATACGTAGAATCCACTTGAGCGCTTAGGTTATTCCATCACTGTTGTTCCTGACAGTATATTTTGGCAATATTTTGTTAGGCAAGGTTTGTTTGTTACACTTCGTAGAAATCACTCGAACAGCAATAGTTTAGATTTAATAACGGTTACTACTACCGGTGTTATATTAATAACTAGAGCAATTATATTATGAACAGCAATAAATACTTTGAACTTTATATAATGAATAGATATATAAGATTTTTTTTAAATACCGAGCAAGCTACCTATAAAGCGGCAACATAATGCCTATTTTTATAAGTTTGATCAAAACAGAACAGAACACTTGAACAAAGACGACTTGTCTCAGGTGGGAGATGCCTATAAATAAATCGTTGTGAATGCAAATAACAATTTAAATAACTTCTAAATTTGTTAGTACCTACCAAAGCTAGACGACGACGTCTTCAAATCTACAAAAAGTCAGACGCAAATCAAGACAAATTGCTGAGCGTTTAAAACGTAACTAAAACATTTTAAATTTGACAGTTTTTGATAAGTTGGTGTGTAGGCGACTGTACCTTTCAAAGCTAGACGATTCAAATGTAAAAAAAGATAAATTGTCGAGCTTTCAAAACTTAACTAATAGATTTACCTCCCTACAATTTCATGTCTACCTGGATCGTCCGAATCGCCACCGCTCGTTTCAACTATGTCGTCCCCAACAGCATTTTCAACGCTTTGAATGAATTTGGCATAATTTATCAAATTCCGATATGCACATGCACCCAGAGTAGAGCTCAGATGTGCGTTCCGCTCACGAAGTAATTTTTTAGCCCCCACAATGCAAATAAACAATGCCGAAAACCGCCCTTATCTTGATTTGAATAAGGTTGTATATAAATGGAAGTTAAGGTTTTATCTGTCGGCATTATAAATCCCTGGGGAAACAAATGGGTGGGGGACAATCTGTGGGGGAGAATTCCTAACCTATCTTAACACGAGTTCGGTTCGGGACGCTGTTTATGAACAAGATTGATGATAAGCGAATTTAAATTTTTGAATAATGGTCCGATTTATATCAGTGTAGTATAAGACGCCCTCAGACTAGGTGGAGCGACGATCTTCACAAGGTGGCTGGCAAGAGCTGGATGAGAGTAGCCGCGGACCGTGTTCGGTGGCGTTCACTGGAGAGACCTATGTCCAGCAGTGGACGTGTGTAGGCTGATGATGATGATGATGATGATATATCAGTGTGAGGTGTCGGGTGGAGGGAAATGCGACGCGCAGCACACCTCTCATTGTGATAACGAATTTTTTTACGAACACGCGAATGCCCATTAAAAATATATTAGTAGACTGAATGTAAATTACTGATATTTACAATTCTTATTTTGTGAAACAAAATTTCAATGTATAATCACTACATAGTATAAAACAAAGTCGCTTTCCGCTGTCCCTATGTATGTATGTATGCTTAGATGTTTAAAACTACGCAACGGAGTTTGATGCAGTTTTTTTAATAGATAGAGTGATTCAAGAGGAAGGTTTATATGTATAAATACATGCATAATATAGTAGAGAAACACTGATAATTTTAGAGGTTTCACATTTTTTTGCGCTTACATTGCAAACGCTGGCTGAACCGTACGAGATAGATCAAAAAAATGTACTACACTGTGTGTGTCCATATTTAATATTTCTATGATAATTTTGTAGGGGATGGACAGAGCCACTATAGTCATAGGAAGTGTACTTGGCCCAGTATATCAGAGGGTGCGAACTTTAAATACTTCGTGGATTTTTTTAAACTTTTTCAAATTTTCCTAACTGTTAATTTCTTTAGGACCCCAATTCCTTTCGAAATTTGTGACTGTGCTTAGAAGAAGTTACCAGTTTTGGGGTTTCAGTTGCCGAGTCACATGCGTTGTTAATGTGGTCGAAAATTACTTTATATAAAGGTTTTTGTTAAAAAACGATTTTTTACTCTAAAACATGGTGTGTATGTGTATGTTTGTAATAAACATCATCATCATCATCATCATCTCAGCCAAAAGACGTCCACTGCTGGACAAAGGCCTCCCCCAAGGATCTCCACAACGACCGGTTTTGTGCTGCTCGCTTCCAGCGGCTTCTTGCGACCAAAAAAAGATTATGATAAATAAAATTAATATACTTACATAAAATTATGATATCTCAGTATGGTCATGATAATATTCTTATAAATTAATAAGCAATCTCCTGCATAGTTATGGTAGCTGGTACTTAATGTTAGAAATATTAAATCTAGTGCAACATGTAGGTATATAAAAGATTGTTTGTGCCTGTGGTTCATACATACAAATTATTTATCTCCAGCAATTATTTTATATACAACAGTATCTAAAAGGGTATCTAAGAGGACAAATTGGTAGGGTTTAAAAAAGTGTATCTTACAGGAATAAAAGCGCAGTTTTATTAAAAGTGTCTCTACGGGGAAAGTGTATATCTGGGTAATAATTCGATATTTCTGCTGTCTGTGTCGAAAATAAGAGTGTGGCGAATTTACTTGATAAAAATAAAACTGTGGCGAATTTACACATACTTTTTTCTGTGGCAAACTAACTTTGTGGCGAATGTACAACAACCCTGCTCATGAGGCCCCAAGGTCTAGTACTTAGGGTACCACTTAGAGGCAAATGCTTTGAAAGTGGTGAAATGCAAAATGACTTTTGTTTATTTTTGGAAAAAGTTAGTGTTGTCCTTTACTGGTTATCTACGCCATACCAAATGCCAATTGATCGAATATCAAACGATCGACCAAGAGACATCATTATGTTTTCTTTAGACAGTATATTCGTCGAGATATAGGCAGTATCAATAACTCCATAACCTTAAAATTGTACCTTTTCCGATTCACAGTCACATATACTTATTTGTAACCTTACCATAATATAAAGGGTTCCTACTCGTAATAATATAGATAATAGATATAATTATTATCTCACCAAGTCTAATACACCGCCGTCTGTCCTACATATAGTACTTACAGTAAACATATTCGCATTTTCAATTAGTCATAGAATTTGTGGACCAACAGGCTACAACAACTCGCTTAATATGTTTCCTACGGGTGTTATTATTTTAGGGAATATGTGCCGCCGGGCGCGTCTACACGCTGTATGTTATACGTAATTTTCTATGCCAAAATTGGATTAAATGTGCTTAAGACGCCACCTCGATTTGAGAATGAATGAATGTTGATTTTTTTTTAAAAGTTATCGGTTTCAGTTATTAAAATATGCAACAATCAAATTAAGAATAATGATGTAATCAACATATTTGAGTGATTTCAAAACATATTGATTAAGTAATTTTTTTTGTAATTTTAGTTAGCATTAACGATTTTTTAGAGGTGTTTTTTAAAGAATTACGATCGAGTCATAATTGCACAATCGTGTTTTGAGCAAGGGTTTTAAAGACAAAGGCATGAAGTTATCTATATCAAAATTTCAGATTCGTTGGTCTTGTCATACTCCTATGAAAGTTGATGTATTTTTTCGTGATTTTTTCCAAGTGTCGCCTTAAAATTATGGGTATGTATCTGTAGTTATGATGATAAGTAGTGTAGGACGCTACTCGGAGCTGGATGGGAGTAGCCGCGGATCCAGCAGTGGTAATAAAATTTATTCTACAACTTTATTCGCGGAGCGTTTTCCATTTTTTTTTTTTAATTCTTTTCGCCTTTTTGCGAATTACGGCGCGGCAGCTGTCAATAGTTTTGTTAGTTTCATTCCGGGTTTGGACCCCATATTGTAGGAGGAAATACGTGTCATCATCATCATCATCATCAGCCTATACAGTCCACTGCTGGACATAGGCCTCTCCAAGTGCACGCCACCGAGCACGAATCGCAGCTAAATATGAACGTGTGCTGGGAGGGAATTCCCTTTTACGATGGTGAGACAAAGAAATGGAACAACAAATTTCTTGGTTCGCGATGAAATATTTGTGACAGTAAATCGGTGACATCCGTTAACCCAACATTGCTAAAGTTGCTTTACATGCACTTTAATAAAAACTTACTTCCGTGCTTCGGAAGGCACGTAAAGCCGTTGGTCCCGGCTACATTAGCAGTCGTTAACAACCACCAATCCGCACTGGACCAGCGTGGTGGTTTAAAAGCCCGTTCTCTCTATCCATCCATAGGCTCGTGCCCCAGCAGTGGGTACGTATAATAATGAGCTGTTGATGATGATGATGATTCAAAGGTGATGACCTTCTTTCGATGAGGATATGATTGCATACTGTTCATGGAATCTTAATTACCTCACCTTACCTTACCCTTGTCAGATATAGGCCGAGTTCCGACTTCCCACACCACCAACACAAAAACTTTAAAACAAACTAACTAATTTTAATTAGCCAAATTACCGTTGCTCGCTACGCTTTACGTGCACGTCACGAACACGCTCGTAACGAGTTATCGGAAGTGCTGACAGGTGGGGAATCAAACCGTAAGTGGTTTTGTGGAGAATCAAACAACCAATTTTATTTTTGATCACCAAAAATGTGGGCTTAAATTGTCGAGCTCTGAGAGAGAAAAACGATTTGCCACTGCGATATATTAAAAAAATATTTTTTAACAAAAAAAATCGACTTCAAAAGGCAGGAAACTTAAAAAAGTAAAAACAGCTCTAAAAAGCAATAAATAATATTGAAATCATATTATTAATAACCTAGATACGCATGTCAGTTTAAAAAAATGTCTATTGAAGTCGGGTGGTTGGTGGTCGGCTGGAGGACAATTTTGTTTCATTTAAACTTATATAGTTGTTCCATTATCTTCACTTTTTTATTGTAATAGCCCCACAGCAGCAGCAGTAGACATTTTTTAAAACTGACATGTGTATCTAGTTAATTAATAATATGATTTCAATATTATTTCTTGCTTTTTAGATCTGTAGAGTTTCCTGTTTTTTGAAGTCGGTTTTTTTTATTAAATCGGTTAATAATTTGTAAGTATAACCTTTTATTTGTTACTTACCTACTTTAAAAAATAAGAATTACCTACTAACACTTTTCCCGCGACTTCGTTCACGTGGATTTCGTATTGTAGAGCAAAATACAATACTTAGATGCTCAATATATTTTTTTTTAAATTAACTATAGGGTTACTCATAGGGTTAGGGTTGTCGACATTGAATGGGCGCCTTTGGCTTTCAAAGTAAAAAGTAGATAGTGTTGAATAATTTCGGCGGGCTGGTTAGAACCACGATAGCTCAATTGGGAGAGCACCTGACCCGGTATGTCAGAAAGGTGCAGGTTCAAATCCTGCTCGTGGAATTTTTTTCAACAATTGTGTTATTGTGAGTTTAAAGATATTTATTTCTCATAAAGATTTACAAAAATCACTTACATAAGAAACAGAACACATAAAAACATTTTGTTGGGCTATTTTAGAAAAAAATAACACACAAAACATATCAAGCACTAAACTATCATACTACAAATCGTTCGAGAACAGTTTATTAATTTTAACTAAACAATAATCCAAAGCAAAACTCGGCCCGTGCTTAACTTTAGCCCAGTTACGAATGCCACGGTAACACCGACTTCGCGCAATTGGATGTGCCGCATGGCCAGTGTTAGTAATGATATGTTATATTTAATTGATTTATTATGTATATATAATATTTTCGCAACAAAATTTGCGTTAAAAATTATATAAACAAAACAAAAACATAACATTTTATAGGGCTACCCACAAGAAATATAGTATTTTAACAGTGAGAATTTTTTTTTGGGATTGGACCTGTAGTTTCAGAGGTTACCAAACAAAAAAACATTGTCACAAACGTCACCTCTTTATTAATAACTAGCTGTGCTCGCGACTTCGTCCGCGTGGAATAGTGACTTTCGGCAGCATTTTTAATTTTTTAGGCTCTTTTCCCGTTTTTGCAACATTTTTCACTGATGCTTCGCTCCTATTGGTCGCAGCGTGATGTTATATAGCCTAAAGCCTTCCTCGATAAATGGACTATCCAACACAAAAAGAATTATTCAATTCGAACCAGTAGTTCCTGAGATTAGCGCGTTCAAACAAACAAACAAACAAACAAACAAACAAACAAACTCTTCAGCTTTATAATATTAGTATAGATATAGATTTATAAATTTTACTTTAATTTAGGCACCTATGAAAGCACAATGAAACTCGCTATGCCCGCCGCGCCGTCGCGTCGTCGTCATCGCTTTACTCTCAACAAAGTTACTGTACAGAATGAACGCTGTAAAAACTGACGCTTTTCATAAATAGACGAATAGCAGACAGAAAATTTTAAGAGTACGCCGAGATAGAGGAAGACTATGTACTGAAGAGAACGGAAAAGAAACTGTTCCCTCTTTTATCCTTTATCCTTTATCCTCTTCTTTGTAACCGTCAGGATTCTCTATTGTTTTCAGCGTCAGGATATTGCAAAATATTTAACCCTTAAATACCATAAAATTATACTTTCATTCCACCAAGACACAGCCATATAAAATGATCTAAAAGCTTAAACAAATTCGCCGCTATATAGGTACCCCTTTAAAAAACTCGTCGCAACACAAACTCCCCATTTTCAATTCCAAAAAAGTTTCAACTGTAACATTCAAAAACAAATTATCACATCCTCCATTATTCCAATTGTAACCAGCCAGTGCCTATTCTAACAATTATCAGACCGTTCCGCTAAAACAACTGTGAGTCAAACAAGAAACATTATTATGCCTGCTCAATGCTCACCACAACCACAGAGTAAGGAGACCCCAGAAGGAACGCCGCGCTCAAGCAACACACACAGGCACCTCTCGGACACGGAATCTTAAGGCGGGTACAGACTGCTGTAACGAAACATGCAAATGTAACATGAAAGGAGCATTTCATAAGTGTGGACGCAGCGCGCGCGAACCGTAGAGCTGTAGTTGTTTTCTTCGGCCCATCTTTGGGTCGGTTCGGGCCTCGAGATGTCATTCTCTTGCCCGGGCTGGTACACACGGCTGACATCGGTCGGACCGGGTCAGTCTGGGTGGCACGGCAGGGGTACAATTATATTTTTTTCAGTTTCATTCTTTTAGTCTTTTTTTTGTTTATTTATTTTTGTTTGTTTTTTTCCCACACTGCCGTGCTTCGACCCGAAACTCCATGGCGGTGCTGGCCACCTTTTCCTCCTACTGCGAAGTTCTCGGCGCGGTCATTCTCGGGTGACACGGCGTTGGCCGAGGCCCGGTGAACGCCAGCGAGCGGGCCGATAACGACTACATCGCAGCATCCCAAGTCGCAACCACAACGCAAGCACCAGCGACACCGCGAACTAGCGGCCGGCCATATCGCAAACATTTTGAAGGTAACACAACGCAACCGCAAGAAGCCGCAGCGACACTATTCACACGTAACCACAGCTAGACCACCTTTTGTCGCGACGGTGTGGTGTGGTTGTGGTACGTGTGTAACAAGCTTAAGAGGTTGTCTATGTGTGCGATGCTCGCGCGCGCTTATAGCATACCTTCTGCAGTCTATTTTGCGCCATAACAATAACACGCTCCACATTTAGGAGACACCTACAAATCACTTAAGAGTCGTGAGCCCTCAAATTAACTTAATTGCAATTGTAATTGGTCTCGCAGAGGACCGCAATAAAAGGGAGGGTATTTCCTTTCGCACAGCGCCGGTGGCCGTAACCAGTGAATTGTTTAAGCACTCCTTTGTGCGGGGGTGCCATTGTTTTATCTGCTGCCGGCTGTTTGAGTTGATTTTGACAATTGGCCTGCGAGGGAAGTGAACGGAAAAACAAATGAATATACAACGGGGGAGCGGCTGGTCTTCAGCTCACCTGATAGTGGTGTCGGTTACGAATTTGCATAGCAATGGGTTGACACGTTAGGATAGTATTGAACTAGCTATGCTCGCGCTCCGTCTGCGTATGCTGCAACGTCTGCGATGCGGAAAAGTGTTGAAAAATTTCCACCAGCAAGATTTCAACAAGATGTAAACCCTATTTTTTTTTTTGCAACTGAGTTTATGTATGTATGTAGGGTAGTAGCACCAGTGTTCGACACCTTAAGACGACACCTTGATCCTTACTGTCATAAGGTCGAAAATAGCGTAGCGCCTGCGACAATTGAGACCGAAAAATATTTAAAAAAATACATACAGAAGGAGTTTAATAACATACACACGCACAGAAGATTTATACATATACTAGTTGCCGCTCGCGGTTTCACCCGCGTGGTTCCCGGTTCCCGTTCCCGTGGGAATATCGCGATAAAAAGTATCCTATGTATTATTCCCGGTTATAAACTATCTGTATGCCGAATTTCATCCAAATCCATTCAGTAGTTTTTACGTGAAAGGGTAACAAACATCCATACTTACAAACTTTCGCTTTTATAATATTAGTAGGATAAAGATATATAATAAGATAAAGATAAATAAACTTTATTGTACACCAAAAATAAATCGTTTAAATAATTACCAAATAAAACTACATAAAATACACGTACAAAGGGCGGTCTTATCACTAACAGTGATCTCTTCAACCTTTGGATGGACAAAGAATATTTGTGTTTGAAGTGGGCTTGTCGTCGCGTCGTCGGTGCACCACAAATTATTATAGTATAACTAACACAGCAATAAATAATAAATGTTTTTTAATTAAAAAACAATAACGTTCAAAAACAATGCTACATCAACGTTTATTCATAAGAACGAATAAACACATCAGCGGAGACAGTACAGTAAAGCCAGGGCTATTCAGATTATTCTCAATGCAGGTGTTGGGATAATGTCTATGGACGTTGCCATTTAGTGGCCCTACCATGGGCTACTCGCACGCAACTAACTAGCGACGACGCAACGCGACCATGTGTCGTACCAATGAGGTATTCAACGTACTTTTACCACTAAAGAGGTTTTTATTATATTTGCGGGTAAGCACACTGCCTTAATCTCCTGATGTTAAGTGCTGATAAGGCCAATTGGTGGAAACGCACTTCACCCGGATCCTCAACTAGTGTGGCACTGGCTATCTTATTTCTAGCTGCCGGAACACAACAATGCCACAAATATTAATGTTATGGTGACATAATCAGATATATAAGATGGTGGTAGCTAGCCAGGCGGGCAAACAAGCCATACCACCAACCAAACCGAGTACACAAACATGTAGCCCCCGCTGGGAATCGAACCCGGGACCTCTGGGTCTAAACCGGTGGTCTTAACCACTAGACCACAGAGGCTGTTACGGTATTTAACACAAACGATTTTCAGGATGAGTTCTTGAGAGTTAAGCAGAGTTAAGCAGTCTCATCACATGTTGATCATATCTTCTCCTTCCCTGACTATACCTTCTTCTTCTTCTTCAGCCTATAGTAACCCCACTGCTGACTAGACCTCTGTCACAAGTAATCAAATTTGGCAAGCGTGGTGGTAATGGCTTTCCATTACCCACTATAGGGATAGTTTACAAAATTTTAAAATGAGTTCTCTGGAAAATCGTCGAGTATTTAATGATTTAATTTTTAAATCAATCAATCATATTGACTGTCCCCAACTATTAAGTAACTTTAATTTGCGTGTCCCAATTAGATATCCTCGTAATAAGATAAGCCCTCTTGTAAGACCTTTTCGTAGAACAGTGTCAGGCTCCAAATCCCATGTTTCCAGACTGTGTAACGTGGTAAATGAATTTAGTGACATCACTGATATTTACTCGGACTGAACTAACAAGTTCCGTTGCACCGTCATGAAAGTTGTGTCATAGTTGACGACCTCCTTGGTCGAGTGGCTTGCCCACCGGTTTTCATGGTGTCGCCATCTCCGAGGTCCCGGGTTCGATCCCCGGTCGGATCAATTTAGAAATACCTGTTTTTCTAAATTGTTTCGGGTCTGGGTGTTTCCTATGTATAATAAGTATGTATTTAAGTATATTAAGTATGTTTATTCGTTGTCTAGTTAACCATTTCTCGAGTTTCTTAAGGAAGCTCTTCTTGGGGCTAGATAATTGGTGTGAGTGTGGGAAACATTTATTTATTCATTTATTTATAGTTAAAAAATTGTATTTATTATGTGGAAGCGCCTAGTTATAGATAAGTGTAACCAGTATAATTAAATATCTTTGAGTAACTTAGTTTTCTAATAATATGGTTCATGCGGTATTTACCTGTAAGTGTTTGTTACATTTAGTTTTGTATTTGCCCTACTGTTATCTGTTTAGAAACAATGTAAACAATCGTTGGTGAATCTAATAAAATAAATAAATATATTAAAGGGATGACTTGATTTCAATGATGTTCCCTTTGCCTAGCAGTGGGACAGTTATAAGTAATTTACTTACTAACATTATTTATGAAAAAAAAAGATAGTGGCGTGCATGTTCGTAAACACGTGGTAGGGGTAGGCCCCTGGTAATATAGGGTGAAAATGCTGGGCGAAGACTGATGTATGCCCGCCGACATATCCCATTAAAACGGACTGTGTTGTGTATTCAACGTTAATAGATGTCAGCGGCACACTTTGATTGTTCACGACGTTGCCTGGACGGAGATCCTCAGTTCTATTATACTCAATGGATAATTAATAATTATGAATACATGCGATGGCTAAATGCGCTAAACGAGTTATTGATTTTTTTCTCTTTTGTTTTTTTTTAACATGTTGTGATTGTCCTTAATGTTTTGTGTTTTTATTTGTGATGGAAAGTGTCCTTTTATGATACCTAGGGCATTTTCCAATATTTTTGACGCTGTAAGGGAGAAAAGAGCTTGACACTTGCTGAGTTTCTTGCCGGTTCTTCTCAGTACAAGGAACCGATGGCATAATGACGTTCTTATGAGCTATTTGTAGCCTAAACTGAATAAATAAATTTGAATTTTGAATAGTTACTATCTGTATGTAGGCAGGGTAATGCACCAGTGTTCGAACGAACGACATGATCGACAGCTTTTCTTTTAACCGTTAAAAATTAGGGTCAGTAACAGATTTTAGTCCTAAGCAACAATTTAATACTTAAAGACCACCTACTTTCTAACTGTCATCCCGTAAATTTTACTTTTTATTTTAAGTGCTAATTGTTTAAAAATAAAAAGTATTTACTACTAACGGCCGCTCGCGGTTTTATCCGCGTGGTTCCCGTTCCCGTGAGAATATCGGAATAAAAAGTATTCTATGTGTTAACCCAGATTATAAACTATCTGTATGTCAAATTTCATCCAAATCCATTCAGTAGTTTTTACGTGAAAGAGTAACAAACATCCATTTATATTTACAAACTTTCGCGTTTATAATATTAGTAGGATAGCGTTGTGTTATAAAATTTGTGGTATTTCATCTGTAAAGATGAATCTGTATCGGCCATCGGTTGCAATAACCGTTGAATAGATGGCACTCTGCCGCTAGAAAGCAGTCAAATAAAATCAAAAAGCAGTGAAAAAACTTCAGTGCTTACGTCAGCCTTCCCGGTACCATCCGACCCAGGTTTGGTTCCTGGCTGGGTCGTGTAGGCATTTAATTTTTTCACTGTATCTTATAAATATTTAATCCCGTAAAACTTCAATTAAAATCCACATTATTTTTTGGCGTAGAAAATTGTGTCGAAAACTGGACTTAAAGTGTCGACCACTGGGTGCCACTACCCTACCCAGTTTATTTATTTTCGACTAGCGGCCGCTCGCGGTTTCATCCGCGTGGTTCCCGTTCCCGTGAGAATATCGGAATAAAAAGTATTCTATGTGTTAACCCAGGTTATAAACTATCTGTATGCCGAATTTCATCCAAATCCATTCAGTAGTTTTTACGTAAAAGAGTAACAAACATCCATCCATACTTACAAACTTTCGCGTTTATAATATTAGTAGGATTATAATTTATAAAACTAATACTTAAATTAACCACATTGTTAACCAAATTATTTTTTTGGGGGTCATTTTCTATTTTTGTAAATATTTCAGGTTTTGGTGACATGTAGGTCGGCAAGGTAAAGGCAAGGACATCTTAAATTTTTAATCATCATCATCATTATCATAATCAGCTCATTTTATGTCCCCACTGCTGGGGCACAAGCCTTCCCCATGACGACCTCCTTGGTCGAGTGGTTTGTACACTGGTTTTCATGGTGTCGCCATCTCTGAGTTCCTGGGTTCGATCCCCGGTCGGTCAATTTAGAAATTATTGTTTTATTAAAATTAATATTTGGATTAAACAAATATTTATAGCTTATTTAATTTTAATTTGTTATTTTTTTTATGTCAGTATTGCAGTTTAAACCATACTTCTCGCTCACAGAATGCCAAGCATGCTCTAGCAAGATCTGGATGTTTATCATTAAAGTATCGAACTCGTTACTCTAACTAATATTTCTTCAAAATAGTAATATAATAATTTGCACAACTACAAATTTTGCTCATGCAAATTTCATTTTAAAACAACGTAACATAAACCACTCTAGCGCTCGCATTTCTAGACCCTAACACTTTTGAAGCTTGTACTAATTTGATTAAACAGTAAAAAGGTGTCGGGTGATTTCAACGCACGAATACCCTAACTGAAAAAGTACATAACTCCCTTCCAATTCAACTTTTGTAACAAACAACAGGTCCTACTCAATTAGTATAATCTAATTAAGGCTGGATGGCGAGCGGACCGTTGGAAATAAAAGAAAAATATTATCGTTCTCCCGAGGAGGCTCTAGGAGATTGTCAGCGAGTGTTAATAGGCTATTCTCGGCCATTTTCGCAGTTTATTCAAAGGGTTGCGACAGTTTTATTCACTTCGTTAACGGAGGCGGAATATCCTCTCTGTTCATTTGATTTTTTATACCACCGCTCGGGCGGTAAGGAGAGCTCTTGCAGATACACTTTGTTAGTGTAAAGTTGCAATGCTTGTAGACCTCCTTGGCTTTTGTGGGTTTTTTAAATATATTTTTTATTAGACAACAGAGAACGGCTTTGTCGTTTGATAGTAAATGATGACATGGGTGAAATTAAAAGCAAACTTCACCAGAAATACTTAAGATACCAGCTGAGACATTTTGTCTACAAATTAGGTCCTTAGCTATGAAATTGACTTTTTGTATGTATTTTTCATCCGGAACTCTTAAGACTAGTGTGTCAAGCGAGTTGCCCCGTCGACTCTCACAGTCCACTACCTAATATCCAGATAGGTTATAATTTGCACATACAATAACAAATATCCTCGGAAGCAAACCGTTGAAACGTCTGTCACACGCGGCGTTGAGGAGTTGTCACCGGCATCTGTTCCGCCGCCGGCGCCGCCATTGATCCTGCGACACACATAATAATGTGCCGTATGCGTAACTGACATAACGTGAGAAATTAGTTCATTGATGGCTACTTTTTTATATTTTTTTTTTTAGATTTTATTTCTTCTGAATTGAAATTATTTTTCATGAGAGGGAAATATATGGATAGATAGATTTTATAAACACATCTACGTACGAAACAGTCCTTTTAAGTCTTGTTACGGAGCCATGTGGTTTGAACCAACTTTTATCGCATTTAACCTAAACCACTGCCTCTGCGGCCCAGTGGTTAAGACCCTGAGGTCCATGCTTGTGTACTCAGTTTAGTTGGTGGTAGGGCTAGCTACCACCATCTTATCTAAATATGTCGTAACATCAATGTTTAAAGCAATGTTGTGTTCCGGCAGAAAGAGAAAAGATAGACAGTGTCTCAGTAGTTGCAGATATGGGGTGGAGTGCGTTTCCACCATTGGCCTTATCACCACTTAACAGCAGATGAAGGTACTGTGCTTAGCCGTGAGATAAAAAAAACCTCCGTACGGCTACCAAGCAAGAGCGCTTCAAAATTGTCATATTTTTTGGTGAAAAACAACAGGACAAATTATATCTGCCACGTTTGCTCCTAACCTGTATCCCTTCTAATCCAACATAGGTATATTGTAAGCAACGTGACATTGACAGATTAATACTGCTATGCTACATCAATCGTGTGCTATGGCCATACGTCAACCAGCACGCAATTGTGGGCGCGCGTTACACAGTCGAGAACATTGTTATCATTATTCGTCACGAAGGCGAACCGAACGTACCAAACTGGCGAAAGATGCCTGCATTTTCAATTTAAAAAAAGTTGTTATACCTCTTTTATTCGATAAATGTGACGGAAGTAGGTGTAACAGTGTGACAGGAAGTCGGGGAAGCGCGCAAGCGCGCGCCAATTTGTAAATTTAAAATCGATAATAAGAACATGACATATTATTATTATATGTGACATATTGTGTCATTTGACTACCAAAGGTCATTTTGATATGTCAAATGTCTTCTAATGAGTATTTACTGCATTTATTTTATAGTTATAAAATGATGTGAACCATTTTTTTTCATAATATAATGTTAAAATTGCTTATTACTAAGGTGAGATGTCAAATGTTACACATCGTATGCGACACTACTGTAAGGCTCGCTCGTTTTTTTTTGTATTTTTTATCTCACCTGATGTTAAGTGATGATAAGGCCAATGGTGGAAGTGCACTTCACCCGGAATCCTCATTTTACTGAGGCACAGGCTACCTGATCTTTAGCTGCCGGAACACAACAATGCTGCAAACATTTCGGAAGAGACATGTTTAGATTTCGCGCAACAGTGCGTAAGAAGGCCTTATATATATTAATACGTGAAGCAAAAACTTTGTATCCCTTTTTACGAAAATTGCGCGGACGTAATGACGTATTGTACATAATGTTAATTTTTTTTTTAATTATCCATAAAAATACATTAAATCAATAAAGCAAACATTACTCACACTACTTACCATGTATTTGACACACACGCTTGTAAACTCTTTTCAGAAATTTCAAAAATGGAAGAGGAGCAGCCGAAATCTGTCAATGCCAATCCAAACTCACATTCTATCTTTTTAATTTTTATTGCTTATGATTAGTGATGGGAAATTCCCGAGAATGTTCTTTCAGTGAGAACTTTGCTGTTAAGTTCTCGAGAATATTCTTTTGGAAGAGAATTTAAGAGAATTTATAAATTGGATGACTATCTCAATAATCTGATGAAATTAATGGAACTGCGATTGCATTTCTGCTTTATTTACAAATATTTCACACGGAAAATTTAAATTATTGTCTTTCCTGAGGTTAAATTCTTCTAAGCGAGAATATTCTCGAGAATATTTCGAAGAAAATTCTCGTAAGTTCTTTTTAAATTTCCTGCAAAATTTAATAATTCATTTTGGCGATAAAATAGACACATCAGTATTTTCAAACAATTACCTTTAATAAAGTTCTCAAGATTTAACAACTCTAAATAATTTAAATTCTTCAAAATCAACACGAAAAAATCTTAATGATAATGACTAATCGTGACAAGAAATTTTAATAACATGTAATCTGAAATACGAAAACTTCTACTCGAAGTGGGTTACTTTACGATACACAGTGTAAACGAAACTACGAAGAGTTTAAATGCTGTTCTGTCTCTCTTATGGCGGAGGTACCCAAACCTGGATTAGGTTCCTCGGTTTTCTTGGCAAAAGTTTGTAACTTATTAAATATTTTCCAATTAAGAGAGATCAGATAATTTTTTTTCGCTGATAGACGGCAGGGAGTTAACTGATGTAAACAACATGGCGGCGGTGCGTGGCTGGCGGGCCGGGGCGCGGGGAGAGGGCGCATACATGCTACGCTACTAGCGCGACTAAACAAAACGTTTGTACATAAAAAATATTGCGGTGGAAACTTAAAATCAATTTTTACTCGCAAGGTTATCGGCAAAAACGATGGTACTGTGATAATTATTAGCTAAATAAACTGAGATACCTACTTATTTTATACAATACTGCCATCGTAGTTCAAAACCTCTAAAAGAATACATGTTTTTTCTAAAAGTACGAAAATCTTCATCCAATTTTAAATTCTCTTAAATTCTCCTTGATCTGAGAATATTCTCAATTAAAAGGAAAATTCTAGAATATTCTCGATTGGAGAATATTCTCACTTGGAGAATTTTCTCGCGACCCATCACTACTTAGGATACAATCCGTGCAGCCTTAATAAAATTACGGTTGAATTTCGACCACTGGGCGACCACTAGTTACTTTTATTATGTAACTTAGAGAGTATATTGTGAGTTTTTCAGCATTAAGCATTATAGTGCACCCTGCGCCCGGAGACTCTCATAACATTCGCATCGTTGTGTAAATGTAGTCAACTTGCATAGTTGCGAACGAATATCACTAACGCGCTACTAAACCGAGGCAGCATCAAAAGCTCCCTAAACACTTTGTTGTATAGAAAACTAGCTGAACCGGCGGACTTCGTACAGCTTTAAAAGTTTCTATGACAACAAAACAAACAAATCGTATTTCTATTTATTTATCACTTATTTATTCTTTTATTCATTTATTCATTTATTGCATCTTGTTGTAAGTATACAGGTGTTACATACATTTTTTCGCACAAACAAGAACCCTGTAAGGGCACAGCAAAATACTTATATACTATACTTACTAAACATATTATTATTATTACACTTAATTATAACAGGCGCTGACATTTATTATTATTATATTATATTTGTTTATGTAACATAAAAACTTAAACTAGGTACATAAATATTTATATTTAAGTTTCTAAATTAACTTCTAAATAGAATAATAAGCTTATCAAGAAGAAGTTTTTTTAAATCATTATCAAATTTTCTAGCTAGCGGCCCGTCCCTCTTCGCACGGGTTGACATTTTTTTTGTAATTTAGCTTATGTTACTCAGCGCTAATGTAGCATTCTAATGGTGAAAGATTTTTTCAAAACGGTTCAGTAATTTTTGAGTTTATTCGTTACAAATAAAAATACAAAGCTTTCCTCTTTATAATATTAGCTTATCATTAAGCAATTTTTTTTTCTAGTAATAAGTATAGCCTATGTTACTCAATGCTAATGTAGCATTCTAATGGTAAAAGAATTTTTTTAAATCGATCCAGTAGTTTTTCAGTTTATACGTTACAAACAAAAATTAACTACTGAGGCACTGGCTATCTTATCTCTAAGCTGCCGAACACAACAATGCTACAAACTTTGATGTTATGGCGACATATTTAGATAAGATGGTGGTAGCTAGCCAGGCGGACAAACAAGCCCTACCACCAACCAAACCTCCTTGGTCGAGTGGCTTGCACACCGGTTTTCATGGTGTCGCTATCTCTGATGCCCCGGGTTTGTTCCCCGGTCGGATCAATTTAGAAATACCTGTTTTTCTATATTGTTTCGGGTCTGGGTGTTGTATAATAAGTATGTATTTAAATATATTAAGTATGTTTATCCGTTGTCTAGTTATCTATTTATCGGGTTTCTTAAGGAAGCTTTTCTTGGGGCTAGATAATTGGTGTGATTGTGGGAAACATTTATTTATAGTACCCAAATATGTATCCCCGCTGAGAATCGAACCCAGGACCTCTGGGTCTAAACCAGTGGTCTTAACCACTAGACCACAGAGGCGTTTAAATACTGCTACCACATTTCTGCAAATGGTAGGAAGCGTTAAGTATAATGTTAATATATTACTCCCTCTCTCTAAGGATATAATGAAATAAAAATCAATAGTACTGTACCACTGAGGTAAAGAAACGTGTAATGGAATGGAAAGTGTACTTCTATGAAAGGGCATTTTCCAATATTATGATGCTGTAAGGGAGAAAAGTGTCCCTGTGTGTGCCGGGGATAAAGAATTGCACCACCCCATCTCTTCCCGTGGGTGTCGTAAAAGCCGACTAAGGGACCATTCCAGAGGATGGGCAGCAGCATCTCTCTGAGGTTACCCTCAACCTACTGCGATCGCCAACCCGCCTGCCAAGCGTGGCGATTACGGCAAATACCCTCCATGATTATTTGGGGGAGGCCTTTGTCCAGCAGTGGACGTCTTTTGGCTGAGATGATGAAGGGAGAAAAGAACTGCTGCTATGCTACTGCTGACTTTCTTGCCGGTTCTTACAAGGTCCTGCTCAGTGCCTACAAGGTCTCCCGCCCAGAGTAGCTTTACGAACCGATGGCATAATGATGACATAGTAACCCAACTGGATTTATAAATTAATCTTAAATTATTAAAATAAATAAATCACACTAATATTATAAATACGACAGTTTGTGTGTATGTGTGTATATTTGTTGCTTCTTCACGCTGCAACGGATGGATGGATTTGGATGAAATTCGGCATACAGACAGTTTATAGCCTGGATTAAAACATAGGATACTTTTTATACCGATATTCCCACGGGAACGGGAACCACGCGGGTGAAACCGCAAGCGGCCGCTAATAAATAATAAAGAAATAAATTACTTGCTCTACAACAGTTATGTAAAATAAACGTGTTCGTTAGCGTTTCACATTACTTATACCTAATATTAAAATCATCGAAATAAAAACACAAAAAATTTGTTTATTTCAATATTATTTATTAAATCGCTTCCAGTATAGCAGAGATTATCCATACTCAAAGAAAGAAACAAATATGACCTCTCAACATATAAAAAAAACATAAAATAATAATAAAAAACATTATTATTATTATTAAGTATTAGTTATTTTTTATTATTATTAATAAACAAAAATTTCTTTCTTTCTTTCAAAATATGCCCCACATTTATTAGTCTAAGGGAGAATCTTACTATTGTGAGTCAATCAAATCACCTTGTAAATGAGGACATGGTACTGCACGCGGCGAAACACATCGGAACCGTTAAACACTAACCCACACATGTCAACATCTCTTTCTGCACCGATTTGGGGTGAACATGGGATAACGGATCTATCTCGAGATTATTCTCCCCGTCATCATCATAAAAATTGTTCTGTCCAACGAAAGTATCTACTATTTCATATACACATAAAAAGAAAAGCGACTTTTTTATACCTAGCACGGCAAATGACTCCATACCACCTGATGTTAAGTGGAAATGGAGTCCAGACGCAAACACAACTGGTGCAGCGTGAAAACAACGCAGCATCAGTCTACCTCACTCTGCCGGCTCACAAGGTGCTTCTCACGCCTCGTTTGAAGGACCCCATATCATAGGAAGGAGGGAAAACGTGTGCACTTGTATGCCAGAAAAATGGTTTTATCCCCCATTGCTCTTTTACTACTGACGTAAGCCCATGCCTAACAGAGGCATAATTAGCTCTCAGGACTATTTTAATAGTGCTTCAATAATAATCTGTATAAAAATACATCCCCAAAAGCGCAACACCCTCACCAAAAAAATCAACCAACTTCATCATCATCATCATCATCATCTCAGCCAAAAGACGTCCACTGCTGGACAAAGGCCTCCCCCAAGGATATGAGAGGTATTTGCCGTAATCGCCACGCTTGGCAGGCGGGTTGGCGATCTTGACATTAACAAAAAACGTAGAACGCTCACAGTAAATACCACATCGATACACGAAACTACGCGGTATTATTACGTGACTTGTACCTAAAACGGACAGGCGCAAGGCAATCTCTTTAAAGAGGTATTTGGAACCCTAATTTACACCCCCTTTCTGCAATAACCCCTGCGCCGGTTATGAAGGCGGACCCCTCTTAGTTCTGAGATCTGCCGCTTACATAGCTATATGTAGATGCGTAGTTAGTGTTATGTTCGGTTTCAGGGCCTTTGGCTCGCCGAGAAATGGCGTATTTGTCCCGTTTTCGCTTCCAAATTGTTGCTACCAACATATTATGAGAAGTATAGTAAAAAGCCTATAACTGTCCTACTGCTGAGCAAAACTGCCTCTGTGGTCTAGTGGCTAAGACCACCGGTTTAGACCCAGAGGTCCCGGGTTCGATTCCCAGCGGGGGGTACATGTTTATGTACTAGGTTTGGTTGGTAGGGCTTGTTAGTCCGCCTGGCTAGCTACCACCATCTTATCTAAATATGTCGCCATAACATCTATGTTTGTAGCATTGTTGTGTTCCGGCAGCTAGAGATAAGATAGCCAGTACCTCACTAGTTGAGGTTCTCGGGTGAAGTGCGCTTCCATCATTGGCCTTATCATCACTTTACATCAGGTGAGATCAAGGTGTGTTTAACCGTAAAATGTAAAAAATCCATCCGTAATTGACATCAAATCATCTCTACAATTGATCGCTTAATCACACGCTTGCCAATGTGGGTTGGTGATCACAAACCCGGGCTATGCATCGACAAAATCCGAATCACTTTGCCTGAACTGGGAATTGAACCCGAGACAGGTTAGTAATAGGAAGTGCAAAATGTCAATGTTCTTGGCTGCATTTTCAGCGTCACCGATCGTTTTTGGGGGCGGCGAGAAACTTAAAGGGTTCCTCAAGCACTGCTAATAACACCGTCAGAGGTTTTCTAGAGGGAGTGACAGTGACAGACACCCAATGAGTGACAGTTTGTCTTCGGAAAACATAGGTTAAATCTTCTCAAGTGCTTATTGTTCATCTGGAAAAACTTTTTTTCTTTTTTCTTTTGCGGAAAATGCATAACTTGATTTCACGCAGGTCTGGGGCGACGTACTCAATTAGCCCTACAGGGTGTTATACTCGTGACACCCCTAAAAGTATAGATGTACCCTAACATAGTTTCATTTACAACAACACAAGCACCTGGTCGATCTAAATGGGTACAAGGAGAAATCCATATTAAGGATACCAGTGAGCCTGGAGAAGCCCTCTAAGTGGCGGTTAGAGGCTGATTATATGGTGATTCGCCCCCAACTCCCACCGACCGGTCCAGGTCTGAAAGCCTTGACAGGGATTCGCGAGAAGGGGGCATACCCAATACCATACCATACCATACCCAATACCAACACCTTGAACCATACCATTACAATATGTGGTTCGGGACCACGCACCGCGGACGTCATCATCATCACCAACTCATTTTATGTCCCCACAGCTGGGCCTGAGCCTTCCCTATGGATGGACAGAAAGAACGGGCCACAGCACACGCGGGCCCAGTGCAGATCAGTGGTGGTTAACGACTGCTAATGCAGCCGGAACCAACGGCTATGCATGCCTTCCGCAGCACGGAGGAACTCGAGATGATAAATTTTTGGGCACCCATCCGATGACCGGCCAATGCGAAATTTGCTACTGCGCCATCGAGCTTTTCGGACAGCAGACTCCGAATTCCACTTTGCGTTAGGGAAGACCTGAGCCAACAGTAAACCATTTATGAGGTAATGATGATGCCCGTATTACAATTCCCCTATTCATTCGTAATAGCTATTTTTTTAAATAGCCAAGCTATAGGTAGCCTGTAAACTCGAGGGATGTTGCCCTTGGGACAATAAACAGTGGTAATATCACCGTTTTTTATCGCCTTCCGCGTTCCAGGTGCCCTGTTCCAACATTACAGACGGTGGGCGTTCAAATGTCATGACCTTTTCGGAAATTCGCATGGAATCCGCTCGAGAATTGTTATTGCCATCTACTTATGACTGCTTTTATCTGGTATACCTATTGAGAGAATAAAAGTTTTCCTTGGAATTTGGGATAGGTTAAACTTTTGCCGCCAAAAGATAATACGAAAAATTGGCGTAAAATTTTAGTTGAAAAATTTTTAAAATTTTTAAATTTTTGAAAAAAAAAAAGTTAAAAATTATAGAAGAAATGATAGATACCTAAACAAACTTAAAATACCATTCTCCAAATCAAAATTAGTCTCGTCTAGCCCCCCCCCCCCCCCCCACACACAATGTTGATGAAAATATAGAACCACCTTCACATTTACATAAAAAACACAGATAATCCTAAGTATTTCGTCAACTTATTAAAAAGCTTAATTTTGGAAAAATGTTACTATAACCTGACAGATTTTTTAATGATTCCTATAATAATGAATATTCATAATTTCTTAAATAACATTTCAATATCTCTATGAATTAATGATTCTAATGATAAATATAGATTGTATTGTACTGTACTGCTATTGTTATTATTGTATTGCATGCTGGTCAAGCTGTCGTTATTTATATTATATTATTACCTAGATTTTAAAATAATTAGCCCTCTTATTTGCTGTGCCCTAGCAGGGCGTCACATGTACACTTTTGCTTATGTTTTAACCCCTCGTCTAATATAATGTGATAGGCAATAAATACATAAATAAACCACAGAAATCTATCTAAAGCATTACCTGTGTCCGTGTGGTGCCGGGCATAACGAACTGCACCACCCCCTCTCTCCCCGTGGGTGTCGTAGAAGGCGACTAAGAGACCATTCCAGAGGATGGGCAGCAACATCTTTCTGTGATTACTTTCACCTACTGCGATCGCCAACCCGCCTGCCAAGCGTGGCGATCATGGCAAATTCCCCTCATTCTTGGGGGAGGCCTTTGTCCAGCAGTGGATGTCTAATGGCTGAAATGATTACCTGTGGCTTTACTTACTTACTTAATGCGCAATAGTAAATCTGTGGAACTTAACAATTAAGCAATGTCACAGAGCAATGTGGTACCTAGGTATAGACGCAGGGTAACTACGAGCTCTATAGCAGTATTATTGCAGTTGCGTCTCTTTTCCACAACTGCAATATTACTGCTATAAGAGCTCATATTCAGGGCCCTGCACATCCACCTATCCAAGACTGTCAAATGTCTTCATTAAATATTCAACCTTAAGCTATATGCGAAAACTTTTTTTTTTTAAGTTTCAAAACTGCATAAACAGCAAAGTAGATATTTATTTATTTATTAATAACACCAACACATAACAGATTACAGTCAGTAAGTACAATAATATTGGGGAAACTTAAAATAATTGGACCAGACCCAATACAACGTAACGTAAACGTAAGCTCAAAGTATATTGAGGATATTTGACAGTTTGTGAAAGTCTTACGTGCAGACGTATGTACATATGGATGATTTTGCATTTGGAGTTGTAGAAAATACTAAACTATAAATAGAACTTAGGACATATTTTCAAAATAATAGCATAGGTACAAATTCTTAAAATCGCACCTACTATATAGGCTACAAACAGGCTGATAAGTTGATAACAATGCTGAAAATATCTTCAAAAACTAAAATATAAGCTCTTACAGTAGCAGATTCTTCTAAATCGTCGTTCGTTAAAGAAATTTCCCGCAAACTTAATTGATAAAGCACCATTGTCGTGCCAACGGATGCTACACTGGTTGCCGAAACATCGTTTTATTTTATCCTCTTCGGACCGCATAGTGATGTACAGTTGCCAATACTAGAGCCTAAAATGCAAGAAGCTTCGAATCTGTTATAGGTAGGTTCCAGCCATCCAAAACAAGTTTAATTCCTAGTGTTAGAAGAAAGGAGATTGAATTCATTTCAATTTGAAAAAAAAATCCTCGAGCGGGATTCGAACCCGCACCCCATGACATGCCGGGTCAGGTGCACTACCAACTATGCTATCGTGGTATATATGCTATATGCATAAATGATATTGTTCGCAACAATATTTGCGTAAAATTATATGTAAATAATCATGAATTCATTACAATTTATTGGGCTTAATATGAATTGAAATGAATTCAATCTCCTTTCTTCTACCACTAGGAATTAAACTTGTTTCGGATGGCTATTTACACGTTTCCAAGTTTTCTACTTTCAACTTATTATTTACTATCAAAACCACCGACTGAAGTATTCTCAACTGGTAGCTCTTGTTATAAGTTTCTTTCTAAGTATTTTCTTATTATTACAATATTATTATATAGTTTTTTTATACGCTGGTTGTTCTTTAGCTCGATTGTAAAATACGTTGCTTTACATTCAGGCTAGCTGCATTAAAAATACTAAATACGTTATTGCATTGCGTAATGTTTATTTATTTATTTATTGGGCAGTCAACAAAAACATGTATACATGTCGACTATAGTCGACCATGAAATTGCTTTATCACTTTTGACAAAAAATTCCATTACAATAATATTTCGCTAAGGCTCATTGTCAATAATGACAACGTATCTGTCACTTGGTCTTTTAAACAAAAATAGAACTTGTTGTTTTATTATATGCAAACAACATTCACTTCTAAGGTGGTAAAGCAATTTCATTGTCGACTATACCACCAAACAAACAGTATTTATAGGGTTGACATTAATAGCTATTTGGGGGAGGCCTTTGTCCAGCAGTGGACGTCTTTTGGCTGAGATGATGATGATTGTACTATAAAATACTATAAAGTATATTAGCAAATATTTCAAACATTTTTAGGTACTAGTAGTAATTAAATTCCATCACGCTTGAAATAATTTTACAGCTTTACTTAGAAGCCCCATTTACTTTACATCGTCGATTCATCCAGCACGCAAAATATGCTGATCGCAGTACTAATAGCTCTCAATATAATAGTATTCTTATGCGAGTACTAATATTACAGCGTAACTAGAGCCATCATACCAAATATGCCGATCGCAGCACTCGTGACAATAGTATTACCATTCGAGTACTAATAACATTACGGCTTCACTAGTGCCAGTTGCGGCCAATTAGAGGGTCATTTATAACACGCCGTAAGCCCCCATTAACACAGTACAATAATAGTACTCATGATAACAGTAATCCTATTCGAATACTAACTTTACAGCTTAACTAGTGCCAGTTGCGGCCAGTCAGAGGGTCATTTACATCGGCGATCCATCTACTATGCAAACAAAGAAAAATGATTCTCAAGCTAATATTATTCCCGCATGAGTACTAGTTTTATGGCTTCACTAGTGCCAGTTGCGGCCAGTCAGAGGGTCATTTATAACAGCGATCAAAGTGCCAAGTGCGAGTTTCATTCGCCATTCGTTAACGTTTACGTAAACGAGAATTTGTATGGCAAAATGTTAACTCTTCTCGTATGCCGCCAGGATGCGCTGCTTCAATGCCATACTAATTTCCGTTTTCGTAAACGTAATCGAATGAATACGGATAGTAAACAAAACTCACACTAGGCACCCTGTTTACCACGAACAATATGCTGTTCACACTCGCAGTAAAATTAGTACTCATGTTAATAGTAATCCCATTCTAGTACTATCTTTACGACCTCACTAGTGCCAGTTGCGGCCAGTCAGAGGGTCATTTATAACACGCCGTAAGCCCCCATTCACATCGGCGATCCATCCATCAGGCACATTGTCCCGGCCGCGCTCGACGGGAATTGATAAACCTACAATGTGAATTTCCCAATAAGATGGCCCCTTTGGTTTTGTGCTTCCTTTCTGTTCGGTGGATTCTTATTTTCTCACACTCTTTTACTAATAAATGGGTAACCACACCGTTTAATTTCAAAGCTGTAATAAGTATATACATGCAAAGATCGTCGGATTTGGAAGATTTGAAAGATTGGACTTATTTTGTGGTATGGCCACAGAAGGTATATGGCTGGCAAGAGCTGGATGAGAGGAAAGATGAGGGTAAGGCTACACCGACAAGTGCGTGATGCTGGTGTTAGAACAGGATAGTTCCTTAAAACATTCAACATTTTACGAGTATTTGTTCAAAACACTGTGTTCCAATACAACACTTTGTTTGTACGAATCTTATTGTGTTTAATTTCACTTATTTTTTCATTTTAAATGACTACTTATTTAATAACTTTCACTTTTTTTCGAAAAATTTAACAGGGTTGGAACGAGCCCGATAAAAAATATTGAAGATAGGTCATGCAAATAATTATTATGAGACGACCACCACCACAGTTTCCCTGTCACCGCGGACCCTGTAAAGGGTACGAAACGTCATCAATAATATTTTATGTCATGTAAAATAAAACGCAAGTAAATTCGTAAAAAGTATTTCGTTTTATTAAACATTTTACATTTTTTTACAGTTCTACACGTCATGTAATGCTTGCATATACAGAGGAATTTGGACAGAGCCATTTATTATTTTACTGTTAATTTAATTAATTTGTCATTTCGCATAATATAGGGTGTCCCAAAAATGGCATGCCAGGCTGACATTGGAGATAGCTTAGCTATAAACCTATCAAATAAAAAAAATAAACAAAAAAATAATAATAATCAAAAAAAATTAAAAAAAATAAAAACAAACTAAAAGTGGAGTTTTTAGAAAAGAAAAAAGTGGCATTTCCTCCAAAACTAAGAGATTTTACTAGAGTCATGTTATTTTTATCTGATAGGTTTATAGCTAAGCTATCTCGTGTCAGCCTGGCGTGCCATTTTTGGGACACCCTGTATAATAGGTACTTATAACTTGTCTTTTAACATTGCTATCGTATAGATTTGTTGGTTTATTTGAATTTTTAAATGGATTTTAATATTGTACGTAGATCTATTTTCTTTGTAGGTATAAAAAATTATCTCTTATTTTTAATTATACCTATGACTTTCTCTGTGTGTGTTGCATTAGCTTAATATGTTATACCTACCTACCTACTAATCTTTACTTTTCTTTTACTTTTTCTATTTTTATCTCTACCTATAAGTATATTTCTTGTACCTAAACATAACATATGATACCTAATTATAAAATTAATGTTTTAACTATGTTTATCTATACCTACTTATATACATACATAGCCAAAGTATTCCCTGTACTATGTAATAGTTAAACATAACCGATATCTACGTAGCTGTAAAACATTATCGTTGGTGACAAGTTGGTAACATGTAAAGAGAAAACATAATTTCAAAAAGTCATAAATACTGACATCTTGCTAGAAGTTAAAAAACGTTTATGTTACTTCTCCTAAGTAGCATGCTTTTAAACACAAAATATTGCAAGCGGCCGCTAGATGGCAGATTAGGTAGCTGTAAGTTTAATACGCTGTGCATAGATGGCAGCACTATCGATTTAAAAATGCGATTTTCAGTTTATTATTATTATATACTTTAAGTATTAATTGTATTGTTTTAGAAAAATCATTTTTTTATTTATTTACTTCATTCACAGTCAGTTTAGACCATCGTTGGTCTTAACTGAGACTAACTTAGACCCAGAGGTCACGGGTTCAATTTCCAGAGTTAGCACTACTTAGTGCCTCAATAGTTGAGGATTCCGCTTGAAGTGCGCTTCCAGCTTCGGCCTTGTTATCACTTAAGACGACACCTCGATTTGTGAACATTCAAAAAGGCTGATCCTTACTGACGCTGCGCTGGCATAAGGTCGATAATATTGGGTCCTTACCTATGAAATTGACGTTTTTTTCTCACTTAATAATAGGTGTATTGCTTCTAAAAGTCAATACCGGTTGTTAATATTATTATACACCTTTAATTAGGACTATGTAGGCTTCAGTAATAATAATGATTATTAATTATGTGCCTTTATCGCCCTTTTTTTTTTTAAATTGACTACTTTTTTTGTTCGCGGAATTGTCCTTTTGTTTCATTGTAGCTTTGAAGGGACTTGATTTGTTTTCTTTTTAATGTTTGCTTTTTTATTTAGCTAGTGAAACAAACACACTACTCTACAATTTTTATAGTGTAAACATAAATAGATGCTAAGAAAATTAAAAAAACGTTAGGATGAAAAATAAAATTTTATAAAAATCTTGCGACAATAGACCGCAAATTAACAGTTAACCTAAAATATATATTTTTTAAATATTGGTTTTAGTTATCAAAATCTGCAGCTACTAAATTACAAATATTGATGTTATCAGTATATTTGAGTGGTTTCCAAGCATATAAATTAAGTAATTTTGTTGTAATTTCAACAATAGTGATTTTTTTATGGTGTTTTCAAAAATAATTATGGTCGAGTCAAAATTATACAATCGTGTATTTAAGCTAGCCAATTCCAGATAAAGACATGACTTTACCTTTATCAACGTTTCAAATTCGTAAGCGTAGTCTTCAACTATTCGACCAAAGTTGGTGCATTTTTCAGTGTGTCGCCTTAACATAGGTGAGATGAAAGCCTCAGCTGATATGAAAGAGCTTACCCGTAAGATATTTTAAAAAAATAGCATTTTTGTGTCCCGACAGTTTATTTATTTATAATAATAATAATAAATTTTTATTTCAGGCAACAAACAATGTAACATATGGTAAAAATACAGAGCGACCCATATAATAAATACCTTACAGACTAACATACATACAAAATAAAAACCATTTTTGTTAGTATATAAAAATAACTTAGTAACTATGTTAGTATTATTTATGGAAAAGGTACACCAACAGTACCTATACATATAATATAATTACATTAAATAATACATTATAACAATTATGGCTTATACATATACCTATTACAGTCAGTGATAGATAAGATAGGCCAGGGGCCCGACCGCCTAACCGATCGCTTTGACTTCGTGTGTGGTTTATGACATCATCTTGTCGTTTCATGCCGCCTATGAAAGCAATATCGAAAGCTATAGCCTTTAACTTTTCATATTGCTTTCATAGGCGGTGCGAGGTGGCAAGATGACGTCATAAACTATACGCAAAGTCAAAGCGATCGGTTAGGTTAGGCGGTCGGGGGGCAGTTCCGAAGTAGTTGAGGATTCCGGGTGAAGTGCACTACCAAACATCGCGGCCTAGCAAAGAGATGAACGCCAAGCCAAAATGCTTTCGCAAAAACTTTTGATTTGTCCGTACTGTAGTGCCTATTAATTTAGAGGTATTAAGTTAAAGCAGTAGCAAGATTTGCATGTTCACCACGTTGCTAAACCGTCGGAAACGCCACTCAAGTAAAGTGAACCACTTTCATAATCGCATGTGGTCATTCGTAAGTAATCAGAGAATTTAAGCGATACTTAAGTCAACCGGCCCTAAAAATAACAATAATTGTACCTATATATTTTCCTAATAAAATGATTGTCTATATTAAGCAGTCTAAAAATATATTTTTGCAAGTAAATATTTGGTATTTGCTTGTGTTTGCCATAATATGTGTTCTGTTAGATGTGAATTTAAGTAGGTATATGGCAGTCGCATGGTTTTTAAGAATATACGATTGAGTATAATATAGGTTAATTGCAAGTAAATTGAACAAACTACGCAATTAATTTAAATTTTTAGTGCAATTTTAACAGTAAAATTTTTTTGAAGTGGGTTTTTTTTTTGTTTAAATTTAAACAAACTTTTTAGCGCATAATACCTACTTTGTATGGGAGTCATAGGCATACCTTTTTATATCCGACATTTCGAGTCTTTTTTTTTTATTTAGCACGGCTAATGACTCCACTTCACCTGATCTCAGAAAATATATAACCTGATGTTAAGAGGAAATAGATTCCAGACGCGAAAACAACTAGTGCACCGTGAAGACAAGCTATGTTACCCTCACTCTGCCGGCCCTCAAGATACCTCTTCAACGCCTCGTTTGAAGGACGTGTGCTGGTGCTATTCTATCTTTTAAATATTCTATCGCGCAGAAAGAAATGGGTCACTTAAGTATTACTTTGTGCGCAATAAAATATTTGAGACAGTGATTTCGTTGACCATTTTATGCTGTCCGTCTGCTGGGCAAATACCTCCCTCAAGTTCCACTTGTCTCTGTCCCAAGTGCCTGCCAATGCCAGTCGAAATGGTCAGCGCCGCGCCGTTGTCGGCCCTAGTGTAGAGCGAGAGGCGCGGTCGCACCAGTGTTGCCAGTAGCCGATAGTTAAAAGTAACACGAGACGGTTCAAAAAATAACATTTTCACGAGATAAGTAATTTTTTTTATTATTAGCCGTACCTACTTGCAATATATACAGGTGACTTTTTTATTACCGTCCAAACCTTCTGAGATGACTCCCGTGATACAAACGAACAACTCTTATTGTTTACGACGATGCCTAATGAAGTAAGATACCGTAGAAACAGAAAAATTCCTTTATTCGGATTAAAATACAATTTATAAAATAAAGACGCGCGTACGAGATGAAATCACGTTGAAAGATGTCATTGTCCGGCCGTCGCCGGTGTCGCTGGTGTCAATGCGTCGTCCTTGCTCCTTCCCCCATTGCCGTCAGTATGCTTAACACTTATTATTGGACCAACTCTCTAACTCAAAAATAAATTTCAGCTGTTCCATACAAAACATCAATATTCATTCTAGCAAAATGTATGGAACAGCTGAATTTTATTTTCGAGTCAGGGAGTTGGTCGGTTGGTCCAATAGTAAGAGTTGTTCGTTTGTATCACGGGAGTTACTCTCAGAAGGTTTGGACGGTGACAAAAAAGTGACCCTGTATCACAAAGTTTATTCCAGAAGTTTAAGGTGGCACATTTTGGATCCCATATTCCATACAAATGTTTACTTTCACTGAATCGTATTGTAAAATAAAATAAGCGTTAGGCACTCTAAGCAATCAACTAACATTACTTTTATTAGTCTATGCATAGTCTATGCTCTAAAGCTAATGATCGTAGGAAGTCTTATGTTCGACTCCTGCGCCATTTACGCACATTTTTAATGTTTCCATCAATTATCGTACTCGCACCCAATGTTCGACACAGTAAGCCCAATGTTCGACATTGTTTTCGTCGTCGTCCAAAAAGTTATACAGGGTCTAACAAAATCAATAAGCGAACGTTTAAGGGCGGTATCTATACATAATTCTGAATACAATGACATAAAATGGGCTCCAGTTTTATAATGATTTTTCAAAGTTATATTTTCTAACAAACTAAATCAATTAAAATAATGCACATCATGAAACATGCTGTATCTTTACTAACACGCACGCAAGCGCCAATAAAAAGATACTGTACAGATACACGCACACAATTGAAAAACCATTGTATAACATTCATACACACACGGCTATCTTTGTGTGCGTGTAGTACAGCTGTACGAGTTTGGAAAGGGTGTATTTTTTGGTGAATTATGATAATGTTTTGTTGATTATCTCGGTAACGAGCCTGTAGTTTTGGACCAAATTTGGTGAGCATGCTCAGTGTGATGTATAGATGCTCCCCTTAAACGTTCGTTTATTGATATTGTTAGACCCTACATGAAGAATTTTATTAAAATTTTACTGGACGACGATAGCTTTGAAGCGGGTGGTTTTTAAATTACCTATTGCTATAGTAAAAAATCGGCTGCTTTAAAAACCTAGGCCGCCTAGTTACAGAGAACCTAAAACACGACATTGTAGAGAGCGCAGGGCGCTGTCGTTAGGGCCAACATGTTGGCTCGCAGATTTGCTCGATGGTCAGCACCTGTAAAGGTCACGCTTTTTTAAAGCCTACTGTACCTCTTTTTACTCATCATCATCATCATCATCTCAGCCAAAAGACGTCCACTGCTGGACAAAGGCCTTCCCCAAGGATATCCAAAACGACCGGTTTTGTGCTGCTTGCATCCAGCGGCTTCCCGCGACCTTCGTCAGATCGTCGGTCCACCTTGTTTGAGGCCTGCCCACACTGCGCTTTCCGGTACGCGGTCGCCACTCAAGGTCTTTTTACTCGGCTGCTAATTAATAGTTAATATCTACTTATTTCACTTTAGACGCCCTAAACCGCCCAAAAATCGTACACCACCCTGCGCGTACAATACAATAATGCTTTCAGGGCATTGTTGGGCTGCCGCGATACTGCAACGCTTCCAGCATGTTTGCGTACACAGAGGTCGACAGTTTCCCGACCATCATTCGTAAAAAAGCAGGCTCACTTTTGAAGCGAGTTCGCGGCAGCAGTAACAACGTCCTGCTAGCAATCGCCGATAGTGGGGACTGTCCATTTATCGAGCACATGTTCCAAAGTCAAAGTCAAATTGATTTTCAGTCATTTTGATTTAAATAAACTTTAGAAAAGTGCTTTTGAATCGTCCAAAAAATTTTTTACCTACTACCCATTCAGGACGTCTATTTTTTAGCTGTGGAGAAGAATGTGCGCAAGAATCTCCACAGCTTTAATATAATATGTACCTAACGACATTTACAAAATTATATGCCGTTACCAAGTTATACAGTTTAAAAAACCTTAACAATATTTTAAATTAGAAATACCTGTTGGAGTGAAAAATTAAAAATTATTTATAAGTAGGTACTAACATAGGTGAAAGATAAGTCTCTTTGTTACTAACTTTAAATGGGCTTTATGTTGTCTGATAAATAATATTTGTTATTTTAATTTTTTTATTTTATAATTACCCATATTTTTATTGATTAAAGGATAAAAGTGCTGATCAGTGGGTCCTGTCGTATACTGGTGCTACCCTATCTACCTATTATCACAACATGAATCACATTATCAAATGAAAATCGCCATCAATCACAATATGAAAGCGAATTTGAGCGACGCGGGCGGCATTTATCAAGAAACTATAAAAAAACGAAAACAGCCGCGTCGCGGCTCGACGCGATGAGTGATTGATAAATGTAAAATGCAAAATATGGTTTTACAAGCGGCAAGAATAAATGCACACACTTTCTTTATTGCTTTCCAGTAAACGGTTAATAACAAGTGGCATAAACGAAGGAAGGCCCGACGATGGTACGATACACCAACGGCACAGTAATTGACGACCGAAAGCAAGCCTATTACATGCCGCGCTCGACCACCTCACACAAACCCTTTGCACCGACAGAGATCTTGGAACAGCTCGGAACAGTCCAAGCGATAATACTGATCAATATCTAAGATTTTAAAAATTAAACGAGGCAATCTATTTTAATCTTTGGCCGGCAAAAAACGGACTTTGACCACCTTGAAGTCATTTATCCCACGACCCGTTCAAGTAGGTCACCCTGCTACACACTACCTTAAAGTTTATACTGACACCCCCACCAACCTTCAATTATAAAGTTAGGTGTCAGACATCCTTACGCAAGCACAAGGGACCATCTACGTCAGGTCATAACGCCAGATCAGAACACGCCGGTTCCGCATCCATAATCCGGTACTTTTAAGACTAGTGTCTCAAGCTAGTTGACCCGTGGACACGTATAGTCCACTACCTAATATCCAGATAGGTCACCGGAGCTGTAAGCTCGCTCACTTCTCGTTGCACTAAGAGCACAACTCGCAGATACCACTGCTCGGGTCGTCAACTCTAAAGTCGACTACCAAATGTCCTCTTTGGTGGCGGAGTTGTAAGCACACTCACTTCTCGGTACCCATCCAGGCACCTGATCAATTCCAAATTCCTACGCGGATGATTAAACCGGAGGCCTTTGCATCTAGTGGGCACCTCTACTAGATCTCCAGACTAGTGCCGGAGATGTTGGAGTAACCACTCAGTGAAAACCACCGAGCAGCACAACCAACTAAGGGCAACTCACGTGCCCCGCAGGTCTTTTCGCTTCAGGCCCCCACCGGAACGCTACTAAGACCCGCTCGCAATGCACGAAATGGAAGCCTGGCCAGACCAACCAGGCAGACGCAGTCAAGTAGGTCAGTAGGGACACGCTTGCATGAGGCCATGCCCTCTAGAAACTCTGACGGTGTAAGTAACGATCACACGGCTTGAGGAACCCTTTAAGTTTCTCGCCGCCCGGCCCTTAAAAGAGTCCAGTCGCTGAAAAGGACAAATAAAAAAATCAGCAATCTCTCTCAAAAAAAATAGTCAACCTATTTGTCTCCTAACGAATAGGTATTAGGTCCTTACCTATGAAATTTACTTTTTTTCTCACTTATTAATAGGTGTATTACTTCTAAATGTCAATAGCGGTTGTTAATATGAATCTACACCTTTAATTAGGACTATGTTACTTAGGCTTTAGTAATAACAATGATTATTAATTTTGTGTCTTTATCACCCAATTTTTTTTTTAAATTGGCTACTTTTTTTGTTCGCGGAATTGTCCCTTTGTTTCATTGTAGCTTTGAAGGGACTTGATTTTTTTTTAATGTCTGCTATATTTAGCTAGTGAATCAAACACACTACTCTACAATTTTTTTAGTGTTAACATAAATAGATGCTAAGAAAATTAAAAAAACATTAGTAAGTATGAAAAATAAAATTTTATAATTTTTTTTTATACAAAACGTCAATTTCATAGGTAAGGACCTAATACGTTAAAAAAAGTAAAAGTAAATACATCAAATCATCACTACAATTGATACGGGATCGCGATCACAAACTCAGGCTATTATGCATCGAAAAATCAGAAATACTTTTCCCGCACCTTGTAATTGAACCCAGTAAAGGCTTTCAATATTCCTTGCTGACTGCAAAAGTGACCATTTCGGCTACGTCAATCATCAACCATATCGCACCACGTAACGCGGTTGAAAACGCAATCGCATAATCTTAAACGTCTTCATCTGCCAGGTCAACGGCTCGCCAACAAACATGGCCGCGAACCATTTGATAACTCAGCAACAAAGGCGCCGCGGATGACTTATAGGTGAAAACGTGGTATACCTACTGACACCGATCTGCAATGCGAACCCAGCTTTGACCTGAGGCATTCTTATAAGGACGCCTGTTACTCATTCTACTCGCGCTGTAGGGTTGCTAAAGTTGAATTAGCCACATAATATTTTTGTTTTTCGTACGCCTAAAAAATTTTAACAGAAAAAAAACCGACTTCAAAAAATTAGACTGATAAAATTGCACTAAAAAGTAAAAAATAAGCGTTTGACTTATATGTATAGACAATAACTTTATTAAGAAAATATATAGGTACAATTTTTGGGGCCAGTGCCAGCCAACAAAGTTTTTGAAGCCGGTGCCAGTCCGCGTTTGTAGTCAAAATTTCATGCATAAGATTGAATGTACTATTATGACTATAATTATAGTATGTCGTTAAATGTTTATGTTAAAGTTACCTTGGCTGGCACCGACTCCAAAAGTAACAATAACTGTACCTATATATTTTCTTAATAAAGTTATTGTCTATATAAGTCTAACATAAAAAAAACAAAAAAAAAATACAGTCGAATTGATAACCTCCTCCTTTTTTTAAAGTCGGTTAAAAATAAGGAGACTGTAAGCGTAGTACTATTATTTATTCTATGCTGTAAGTTTCTTTAAAACACTTAGACAACCTCTCACGGACACGTTATCTCCTAACAGCAGCGTTCAGACTGGTTTGTCTAAAATATGGTTGAGAGAAGCGATGGCTGATTCATAATATGTCATACTCGTGAACGGGTGCCGCCTGTGGAGGCTGGTCTGCTTTTGTATACTTGTCTTATTTTTATTATTATTAACTATAGTTTAACTTTGTTTTTTCTTCTGTATGACATTGTAAAAAAATAAACTGGTAAATGATGTTTTTGCAAACTTAATTTTTTTTATTTTTTTTATTTTTTGTGATTTTTTTTACATGTTGTGATTGTCCTTTAAATTTTGTGTTTTTATTTGTGATGGAAAGTGTCCTTTTATGATAGGGCATTTTCCAATATTTTTGGGGAGAAAAGAGCTGGACACTTGCTGAGTTTCTTGCCGGTTCTTCTCAGTACAAGGTATCCCGCCCAGAGTAGACTTAGGAACCGATGGCATAATGACGTTCCTAAGAGCTATTTGTAGCCTAAACTGAATAAATGAATTTGAATTTTGAATTTTGTGCCTTCAATAGGCACGCTTGCCCGTTCCGGATCAATGATGATGAGTGATGTAGATGTTGAATGAAATATAATGTAACTCTTGCTTATTTGAAGTTTAGTGTTGATTGAAAATAACTGAGAACCAAGCCAGACTTTTTGTTATAAGTTGAAAACTGTGTTGCGCTATTAACTAAAAACAAACATCTTTAAAAACTGTAATCTCTTTATTTCCCCGCCAAATAGTCTTATTGCAATGCACTTGAAATATATTTTTTAAGCCTTTACGTTATCGGTAACCTTATTCTCCGTCGATTAGGGTTGTCAAAACGCTCAACACCAATTCGCGAGCGAAATTTATGGCACACATCGTTTATCCAAAAATAAGCCATCGGAGAAGATTGCTGCCGGAACATGAATTAAACATTTTTTCCTTAATTGCAATACGCACAAATCGACAAAAGTGTGCGGCTTAAACTAACTTTCATTCAGTGTTTCGAAAAATGGAAATAAAAAAAGAAGAAAAAAATTCAATCAGTGCAATGAAAGTTAAGAACGTAATCAAGCCTTACTTAGGTAATTCATGCCTTTTGAATTCAGTTCAGAATTTAACCGCCTCTGTGGTCTAGTGGCTAAGACCACCGGTTTAGATCCAGAGATCCCGGGTTCGATTTCCAGCGGGGGTACATGTTTGTGTACTCGGTTTGGTTGGTGGTAGGGCTTGTTTGTCCGCCTGGCTAGCTACCACCATCTCATCTAAATATGTCGCCATAACATCAATGTTTGTAGCATTGTGTTCCGGCAGCTAGAGATAAGATAGCCAGTGCCTCACTAGTTGAGGATCCCGGGTGAAGTGCGCTTCCATCATTGGCCTTATCATCACTTAACATCAGGTGAGATCAAGGCACTGTGCTTACCCGTTAATATAAAAAAAAATCACTCGTTCAATATCTATCATCCATCACTCATCTCATCATTAATTTAGATACAAAACCCTTTAATGCAAAACACAACAATGCTCTTCTATGCTGCTGCACTGCTTTTAAGGCAAAGTAAATACCTATTTACTTTAATTCGATTCGAATTTGAACTTTAGAAAACAATAACTTAGAAGCAATACCTATTTTGTTCGCAACAAGTCATCGACTACACCACTACACAAAATAGTGAAAACCAGAAGACAAGCTTAATTTATACACACCGCTTTTTTTTTAAAGAGTTTGCTGATTGCCTCGAACGGCATTTTCAGCTTCACCGGGCTTGTTTGGGGGTGGCGAGAAACTTAAAGGGTTCCTCAAGCCGTGTGAAACGTCATCACCTTCGGAGGTTTTCTAGAGGGAACGGCATCACGCACTAGTGCGTGTCCCCGTGCCCTACTAGATTCTGCGAAGGGTTCGGATCGGATCGGGGAGCGGAACAACCCGAGGGCGCCTCTAAAGGCTCAGACCTCGGTTTGGGTTGACCGGGCCGTGGTGGTGGAGAGAAGCGCCCAGGTACATGGTATAGAGCGCGTGTGAACCGGTTCGTCGTACCTTTGTTCTACGAGTGCGGTGTCTTGGGCCTATACTAGTGTGCATGTTTAGTGTATACTGTAAATGAGTAGTGGCATTTAGAGGATCGGGCGGGGATTATACATACCGAGCTTAATCATCGCACACATAGACACACACCCCGATCCGATCCGAACCCTTCGGAGAATCCAGTAGGGCACGGGGACACGTACTAGTGCGTGATGCCGTGCCCTCTAGAAAACCTCCGAAGGTGATTCGTTTCACACGGCTTGAGGAACGTGCTTTAAGTTTCTCGCCGCCCCCAAACAAGCCCGGTGAAGCTGAAAATGCCGTTTGCTGCAATCAATCAACACTCTCTCAAAAAAAAAGCGTTTGTATGATGCTTAACTTCTGCAGGCTCCTTATTTTGCGACCACTAGGTCAGCTGCCATGAGTCATGCGACTATTCAACTCATGCGCACCGCGGGCTATCCATGCCATGCCGCATTACCGTTTTATGAGGTTTTTTGTGTGCCCTCACTGGTACAGGTTATTGAGTAACTACGACATGCCATCAGAATCAATTTATTAATCATGGAATGTATTACAAGTGCCTTAGCAGTGAATTAACATCGAACTTGGGGTAATAGCTACTTAAAAAACATATAAAAACTTTGTGTCATTAGTTTTTTATCGAAAATGGAAGCCTAGAGCTTATTAATTATACTAATTACGTTGTTATAACAACAATAATAGTAGCATTGTTGTGTTCTGACGGTAAGGGATAATACTTAAAGCTAATTAATAAGAGTTAGCGGAATTAACACTCATTATTTCAATTTTTTTTTATACTTAAAGCTAGTTTCTCAGTAGTTTAGGTTAAAGGAAACCCATGTCATAACCGGTGCTTTGCATAGCATTTTTTCACAATAAAGACGTTTCTGAAACAAACTATCCTGGTTAAAAAAAATTTTAGTCTGCAGACTGTCTGTTTGACTTTAGGTCCATGGAGCCCGGGTGCTCACAAACTCTTTAAAGATATTTCTATTAAATTAGTAGAAACCACCCGGGACCCCAGAGCTAGCAGCTACTTGGGCCAGCGTATAAGCATAGCTATCCAACGTGGCAATGCTGCTAGCTTGCCCAGTAAGCCTCTCTCTCTGCCTGATGGGGTTGATTTGGGGCAATTTTTTTATTTATAGTTAGGAGTAGTTATAGTTTATAGTTTTTTGTTAGTTTAATTTTAAGTAGTTTAATTATTATCTTGTTTTAGTCTGCAAGAAATGCTTTAAAGTTTTCTTTATACCTACCACAATATAAATGTAATTATCTAGTTTATGCTACAATAACTACCTAAGATCTTATGAATGTCAATACGCCATCATCGGCTTTGGTTCCTAAGTTTACATGGTGGCAGACCTTGTACATCTTACTGAAAAGAATCATCAAGATCTCAGCACGGGCATTTTTTTTCTCCTTTTTGAAGCTCCGAATATTGGAAAATGCTCTACCTTGATAGGTTCTTTGATTAGAAGGACACTTTCTGCTTTTCTACTTGTCCTACTATGAACCTTATCTCTATCATACGAAAGAAATCGAAAGGCAACACACAGCCAACTGACACAGTTCCACAGTTCAAATATACGGTTCAGAAGCGCGACTACCATAATCTGAAATCGCATCAATCACATAGACCCAATGTCGTTTCGTCATTGGCTGTCCAACGCTGGGACGAGGCTCAGATGAACGGTCACGACTCACCACGTAATACTTACGCTTAATTAGATTTGTGTACCGAATACATACCTTGTTGTCGTAAAAATGATGGATTAACTTACGCAAATAGCGCATAAGCACCTACCTAGTAGCTAAAGGTTTAGAAGAATCGAGAATATCATATTGATGCATTTGGAGTTAAGAGCGAGAGCAAAGTATTAAACAAGCTACCTAATTGTATTGAAACTTTCTATATAGGTACATATATACTCCACTTTATCGATGAGTTCTTTGAAATGAAACCACTTTTACGGATCTACTCGCGTTTATTTTACACATTACTTATTTAATGTTTATCCTGACGTTTCGAAGCCTTTGCAGGGTCCGTGGTCACAGGGAGACTGACGAAACGTCAAGGATAAACATTAAATAAGTAATGTGTAAAATAAACGCGAGTAGATCCGTAACAGTGGTTTCATTTCAATGTGTAGTGTTCGCGTAAACTTTAAAAAACAATAGGTGAGTTCTTTGTTTATTAATGTATTCATGGTAGACCTGACTGACAGATCCATAATAAAACCTAAACCCTTCGAACTTGAAACGCCTGGCGTTGTCACTTAAAAAGTGAGTGACTATACCATTAAAATTTTGAGAACCTAAGATCAATACTTATGTAAAGAAAATGATGGTGTCTTATATTTCTCTTTCAATTTTGTTGCATAAAACTCACGTTTTTATAAACTCTTTCTCAATATAAATGTAACTAACGATCCGTGGGTTTATAATTATAAAAATACAGCTCAATTAAGTGAGATCTATTAATTGATTGTTGACCTTGTGATACTTACAAAGCAACTAGGAATGTACAAGAACCTATGAGTGGTTAAAATACCGGTATCAGGGCCAGAGGATTTTAAAATGCCTTCTAAAGTAGGTACAGAGGAGCTCAATTTGGTCACCCTTCCGCGGCGACCTGGCATTGCGAAAGTTGCATGATCCCAAACTGAAGATGCAAGGCACTGCGCCCAATCGAGATACTTCCGGAATTAATAGTATCCTCAGTAGTTCATTATTTTATAGCTACATGTCAAGTTAAATTTAAATCCATCCAATAGTTTTCATGTCCTTTATCTATAAACAAGGACAAAGGGCAAAGAATAAAAATATTAATTTGTTTCTAAAGTAAATAAGCTTTAAACGTGACGACAACGCCAACGCGAAAAGAAAATTCATTATTAACCTCAAATTGAGCATTTCAAAGTCGAGGTTTTTATTAAATTACTTAATTAATATTGATTGCATGTAAAATGATAGTTGTACGCCAGTGTTACCTAGTTCTAGGTCATTTCATGTGCGAATAATAATATTAATTAGAATCAATTTATACCTAGTTAAAAGGTGATATTGTTTTTTTCTATTGTACTTCTCGGTTTGTTTGGCGGGGTTAGGGGTGTTTGGTCATGGTGTCATTTCGTCATTGTTCTTAACTTTTATAGATGTAGTGTCGTTTCGTCATTAATGAAATAATTTAAAAAGATTTGGTGGTCGTTTCGTCATTTATTATTTATTTATGGAGATCCAACAAAGTATACACCAGAGCATTCATTACATTTAAAACCCTATAACTAAATATTACACAGCGCACACGCGCTGTGGTTAACGCGCCCGGTGCACTTGCAAGTGCTGAGGTTAAGCAACTTTCGCAAACGCTGGTCATCGGATGGGTGACCAAATATGTATCATCTCGAGCTCCTCCGTGCTTCGGAAAACACGTAAAGCCGTTGGTCCCGGCTGCATTAGCAGTCGTTAACAACCACCAACCCGCATTGGGCCCGCGTGGTGGTTTATAGCCCGCTCTCCCTATCCATCCATAGGGAAGGCTCGTGCCCCATATAATTAGCTGATGATGATGATGATGACGATGAAGGTTTTTTTGCGATTAGAAATACGGGTACCTACCTATAATCAAGTTACCATAGACATAAAAACACCATTACAATTGACACAACTACAAATCCTAAATTCAAATAAAGCTTTCAAACGTGTTTCTGTGCTTCCTACAACACCCTAGCAGCACCACCGCAATCAATTTCAATTATGTGCCGGCAACAAAATTGCTACCTCAACGAACATTTACAGATGTTCAGATAAGACTAAACGGTTGGCTGTGACCAAACCTCGAAGCCTGGCCTTCACAAGTGCCACCTATCAGTAGGCGGCACCTACTACGCACTGAGTCACACCACCCACTAACATCTGACAATCGGCTGTTGATATTATTAAATAAGCTTTGTATAAATTTTAACGGCTTTTGCGACCTTGAATCCCTAATTTCGTTACACATCCGATGACTAGCAATATCATTTTCTGACGAACCAATTTGATTGAACGTTTTAGAGTTTGTAAGTGTGTCTTGATAATGAAGCTACTAGAGACATACAGAACAGAGTACCTACTTAGGTAGTATATAAGCACCTGTATCTAAAACTTAGACCTTAATCTCTGAATTGCCCGTTACGTATATTCTTTATTTCATATTCACACTAACATTATAAATGCGAAAGTTTGTGTGTATGTTCGTATATTTGTTCCTTCTTCACGCTGCAACGGATGGATGGATTTGGATGAAATTCGGCATACAGGTAGTTTATAACCTGGATTAAAACTGATAAGTATGGAGAAGGGGACACAAGTTAAACGTCCGTTAGTCAGTTACACACTGGTTTATTTCTATGCAATCGGCCGGTGGTCGCAGCGCACCGAAGTTATTCCTAACTACCTACATAACACTCCTCCCCTTATAGTTAAAAGTGACATACAATTTCTAAAAACATTGCTTATAATCTACTCTGGGCAAGGTCCGTAACTGCATGCTCCCTGCCCCCCTTGTATTCGCATTCGTGTTCGCTAGCGATGTTGCTGGTAAATCAGGGCAGGGTACAGGTACCCTCTGACCCTCTCCTCGGGGTGTAACCGTTGAACCCCCGATGATCGGTTGAAAAGATGCTGAAGCCTCCACTGGGTACTCAAGAACCTGAGGAAGACTCGCCGCTCCACTATCATCATCATCATCAATATGTGAACCGTGGTGTTTTATAATCTGATTAATATGCCTCTTCACTGTGGCTTTTGAATTTAAGTCCTCAATCACGTATAACACCTTGCCGAGATGTTCAACAATAATTCCCGTGACCCAATGATACTTATTTTTATTTACAAACATTTTGAATTGAACATACTCTCCAGGTACAAAATGTGTTCTAGGAGTACCGCTAGCATATTTATTTTGCAAGTACTGTTCATTTTGAACTTTATGAGTTATCTTGGATAATGAGGGTGAGTTTTTATTAGGTAGAAGTAAGTCCAATCTGGATTTGAGTTGTCGACCAAACACTAACTCCGCGGGCGACCGTCCCGTAGTGGAATGTACAGAATTCCGATAATTAAAAAGATACTGATTTAAGTCTACATCTATGTTTTTATGTCTCTTATTTGATAATAAAATAGTTTTAATTCCTTTTTTCACGACCTTGACATAACTCTCCGCCTGGCCATTGCTAGCAGGGTGATAGACGGGCGAAGTTATATGTTTTATTCCATTCAAATCACAAAAAAAGTTAAAATCCCCCGATGTAAAAGATGTACCATTGTCACTTACTATACTATCGGGAATACCGAATCGCGATATAAATTCACAAATTTTTTCGACAACTTGTGTAGTCGTGGTGTTGTTTGTAACATTATAGCACTCGACCCATTTGGAATATGCATCTACTATGACTAAGTACATATGGTTATAAAACGGGCCTAAAAAATCTATATGAATTCTTTGGAATGGTTGTGACGGATATTTCCACGACGCTAGGGGTACGCGGGGGGGAGACGGACGCAACTTGGAACAAATCTCGCACCTCGCGATTAGTTCCTCAATATCTTTATCAATGCCTGGGAACCACAACCTCGATCGGGCCTCCGCCTTACTTTTGACTATACCTAGATGTGAGCTATGCAATTCTGAAAGTAATCTAGGTCTCATATTCGACGGAATTACTACTTTATGGCCCCTCATTAAACAACCATTTTCAAAAGCTAATTGGAATCTGCATTGATAATAAGGTCTAATATTGAAATCATTAACTTTGCGCGGCCAACCATTTTGAACAAAAGAAATCACTTTGCTCAACACCGCGTCTTCCCTAGTTTGTCGCTGCAACTCGTCAATAGTAACCGGCAGGCTTCCCGCCGTAACAAAATTAATATAAGTTGCTCGATCTATGAGCGCGGCGGCTGGCGGCAACAGCATGGGCGGCGGCGTTGCGCCGGCGCGCGTGTCCCGCGTGCGGCGCGCGATTACTTTAGTATCACTGCAAAGATCGCCGCCGCATGAATGAGGCCCGCGCGGCTCGCCCGCCTCGGCCGACTGGGTCGGTTCTTCTAATGACGCTCGGGACAGGTAGTCCGCGCTATTGTTCGAACTTCGCACATACTCTATTATGTAATTATAGGCAGATAAAAATATTGCATAGCGTTGCAACCTATTGGCTGTTACCTCAGGAATGCCGCGATTTAACCTAAATATGGAAAGTAACGGTTTATGATCAGTGCGTAATACGAATGGCTCTGACCTACCGTATAAATATTGGTGGAATCTTTTAACTCCAAAAACGATTGCTGTCGCCTCCTTTTGAATTTGCGCATATTTTTTCTCAGCTGCGTTTAGGGTTCGAGACGCAAATGAAATAGGCCGCTCCTTACCGTCTGCCTCGATCTGAGATAATACAGCACCTAAGCCATTCGGTGACGCATCGACAGTTAAAATGATTTTAGCGCACGGATTAAAATGAGCGAGAACCTGTTCTGAGGCTAAACATTTTTTAATTAAATTGAAAGCATTGTCGTGTGCCAACGACCATGACCATTTTGCTCCCTTTTTCAACAATTCAAACAATGGACTTAAAATAGATGAAACACCTTTAATAAAACTTCGATAGTAGTTAATTAATCCTAAAAATGATTGTAATTGATTTAAATTATTCGGTGTCGGTGACTTTAATATTGCATCTACTTTATTCTGCGATTTCTTCAATCCATGTTTACTGATATCATAGCCAAGATAATTGATCTCGTCTTGGAAAAAGGAACATTTGTCCTTATGTAACGTCAGCCCGGCGTCGCGTAGTCGCTCCAAGACAGTGTAAAGTCTTTTTGTGTGTAAATCTCTATTGCTGGCACTTACAAGCACATCGTCTAAAAAAATTAAAACGCCTTCCATATCACCTAGAACGCTACACAAAACCCGTTGAAAAATAGCTGGTGCACTAGCTAGACCGAAGACTAATCTATTGTACTTATATAACCCGCGATTGGTATTAATACAGGTTATATTATCAGGGTCCTCTATTTCCAGCTGATTATACGCAAGAGACATGTCTAACTTAGTGAATTGTTCACCACCTAACAATTTTGTAAATAAGTCTTCTACGGTGGGCAATGGGTATTTTTCAACAACTAGTTAAACAACTATAACCATAAACAAACGTTTATGGTTTGTGAATAGTCGGCACAAATGCGCACTGTGCCATCGCGTTTAAGGACAGGTACAATGGGCGACGCATACTCCGAATACTTAATAGGTTCAAGTATACCTAAATCCACTAGTCGGTCTAGCTCCCCATTTACTTTTTCCTTTAGTGCAAATGCCATAGGGCGGGCTTTAAAAAAATAGGTTTAGCGTCACTTTTCAAAGGCAATTTAACCTTGAACTTATTAAAACAACCTAATTCACCGGAAAACACTTCTGGAAAATCAGCCATAACCTTTTCAACAATGTTAACGGTCCCGTCTGACACATTATAGACATTAACGGGTTGCAACTGTAAATTAAAAGTTGATATGAAATCCCTACCCAAGATTGAAGGGCCCCCGTTAGGCACGACATAAAATTCCAACTGTTCAGTACGGTTTCTATACGACACAGGTAACTTAACAACGCTTACACATTTAATTACATCACCTGCATAACTTATTAGTTTCTTCCGGCAAGGCAGCAATGGCACATCTTTAAAATACCACTTATAGGTTTGTTCCGAAAAGGCCGTGACCGCGGAACCGCTGTCGATTTCGAACTTCAAATCCAAATCATTAACTTGAACGTACTCGACCATTGGACTACCGCCTACCGAGCGAATATTAAAAAACTCACCGTCATCATCGCTTTCCTGCATATCCACAGTTTCCACGAATTTGATACCACTACACATCTTACGCAAATGGCCTTTTTTGTTGCACTTTTTACATTTGTAACTCGAAAACCGGCATTCACTGCTTTTGTGATTCGAATAACCACAAACTTTACATTTTTCACGCGTAGGCTGTTTACCGTCACTTATCTTAAAAACCACTCCTGTGCTGCTGCTTAACGCCGCTGCTGTCGACGCAACCGCGGTCTCCCGTGAGAACCGGGAAGTTTCTGCTAAATCGACCGCCTTGGATAACGTAAGCTCCGAAGCATCTTGAGAAAACAGCTTCTCCCGCTCTGGGCTTGGCAGCATACCCATGACAAATCTGTCGAGTAAGGCGTCCTCCAAACTTCTAAATCTGCAATGTGCCGTCAGACCTCTTAATCTCGCCGCCCACTGCGCGTGACCTTCGCCGACCTGCTGGCTCGCCGAATAAAAGTGAGACCGTTCCGCAAACACACAGCGCTTTGGCGTGAAGTGGCTATCTAGCAACTTGACAACCTCATCGAAGCTCTTGCTCTCCAACGCCGCAGGCAAAGCCAAATTACTTGCCAGTTGATACGTGGACTCATTGAGTGCGCTGAGCAAAATGGCACGCCTTTTGATTCCCACTTTGTCTATCTCCGCCGTAATATCGTTAGCAATAAACCACTGACATAATCTGTTCTTGTAAGTTTTCCAGTCTTGCGTATTGTGATCAAAACCTGATATTAATCCAAATTGATTTTGGGAACTCATTTTTTATATTTGCGTGGGTAGCTCGTCGCCACTGATAAGTATGAGAAGGGAACACAAGTTAAACGTCCGTTAGTCAGTTACACACTGGTTTATTTCTATGCAATTGGCCGGTGGTCGCAGCGCACCGAAGTTATTCCTAACTACCTACATAACAAAAACATAGGTAACTTTTTATCCCGATATTCCCACGGGAACGGGAACCACGCGGGTGAAACCGCGAGCGGCCGTTAGTATCTACATAAAATCGATACTTACCTAATACAAAATCTCGTTTTGCGTTAACGTGATAGATACGCAATTTTTTCTTGTGAGACAGTTTGCTGGTTGCTGTATACGGCATTTCTAGCTTCCCGGGCGTTTGGGAACGGCAAGAAACTTAAAGGGTTCCTCAAGCCGTGTAAAACGAAGCAGCGTCAGGGGTTCTCTAGAGGGAACGGCATCACGCACTAGTGCGTTTCCCCGTGCCTTGCTAGATTCTCTAAGAGGTTCGGATCGGGAGCGATACAACCCGAGGGCGCCTCTGAAGGCCTAGCATTAGTGTTGCCAGGTCCAGTATGTCAAATTTCGGGACGGAATGTAAAAAATATCGGGATTCGGGATTTCAAATCGGGACAGCTGCAATTGCTAAAAAAATGCAGGTTTTGTGAATCGGCATTTATTTACGAAACTAAAACTAAATAAACTTCAACATGAATTCTCTCTCACGCCTCGGGAGAGAAAAATCATTTTTGCTGTCAAAATTATCGATCTAAGTACACACTTAGGAGGTTGGTGAAAAATCGGGACATTTGGCGTCCCGATCAAAGGTAAATCGGGACCTGTCACCAGACCCCTAAAAATCAGGACGTCCCGCGCTAATCGGGACACCTGGGCCTTGTTTAATAAAGCTGACAATCCGACAAGTCGACATATGTCAAAAGTGACAATTTGACAATTTTTCTGTTTAATAAAACTTTTTAAGTGACAGGTGACAGGTGACAATTTGTCGTGAAAAACTTGTCAAATCTGCTTTATAAAGCATAAAATTGTCATGACATATTGACATATTTGTAGAATTGTACGACATTTCTGACAGGAGCGTTACCCTCTGTCGCGAAATCATATTTTGAACTTTGAAGGTGTAAGAAAGTGTTTATTACAAAAAAATGGTACTTACGTCGAGCAGTGAGAGTAGTGATGATGAATACTTGGAACAAATACAAACGAGGAGGCAACGTCGATCATTTAAAAGCAGAATTAATTTCTCATTCTCAATTACAGATTTCTGCTTTAAAGAAAAATTTCGGGTAGGTATGTAAAAACACCGTAGAATATTTAATTATTGAAATTGGTCATCTACTTTTTGTGCATTTCCATTTTACACGCGATCGAAACGATCAATCGAAGATGCACCAGTGATTGATTTATCTTTTACTGTAGTAATATTTTTTCTATTTTACCCTCATTTAGCTTCATAAAACAAAATAATTTGCAAATATGTCAAAAGTCGACATAATTGTCACGACAATCAGACAATTGTCAGAAATAGTTTGACTGTGGTTTTTTGACATATGTCAAGTTTTATTAAACGCTTTTTCAATGACAAATATGTCAAGATTTCACCTGTCGATTTTTGACATATTTTTAACTTTTATTAAACAGCCTAAGCGCGACAATTCTACAATTTTGTCGTTTTTTGACATATATGTCGAATTGTCAGCTTTATTAAACAGGGCCCTGGCAACGCTACCTAGCATTCACCTCGGCTCTGGTCAACTGACCGGTCTTAGGGGTTCGATTCGCAAGTAGAGCTCGAAAGGCACACGAGATTTTCTGTTGCAAAATTTTTTACTCTCCTCTTTTTCCCACGGGACATGGACGTAGAAATAATTTGTAGGGAGTCAAGAATTGCGCGCGGCAGAGTGCACTCGCAGATTCCGGGCGCAACTCCCGCGATTCGGCCTGTATGACCGGAAGGTCGGTAAGGCCATGGGTGGTTGGTGGGTTATGTCTCCTCTTTTTCCACCGAGAGTTTCTGGTACTGCTTCAATGCTATACAAAACCTCGGTTTCATGATCGAATGGTTAATAAAACCCGCACTTGCCACTCAGATCCTGCAGTTAACGACGCCGACGTCCGGCTGTCGAGTCAACGTACGACGAGCTCCAAAATTAGCCAGTGCGAATGCTGACCACGGCGCGCAGCTGGTGAGATAATAATCGTTATAGCACGTGCCCCGGTTCCATATTATGTTTTTCGGGGCGTCATAATAAAACCTTAGTGTTCTTTGAGTATTATACCAAAACACATTAGTGCAAAGGGAAGTAACCGTTTTACGCGAAAAGTCACTGGTAATACAAAGAAACGCCTTATTCGCTTAATATTAGATTCTCAAAATATGAGATTCTTAAAATATTTTATCAAAATAGCACATTCTCAATAAAATAACGACAACGGATAAACATACTTAATATACTTAAATACATACTTATTATACATAGGAAACACCCAGACCCGAAACAATTTAGAAAAACAGGTATTTCTAAATTGATCCGACCGGGGATCGAACCCTGGACCTCAGAGATGGCGACACTATGAAAACCGGTGTGCAAGCCACTTGACCAAGGAGGTCGTCATATATATCAATATAACCGAAATTGGACATTCAGCGTTAAAAATTATATTAAGGCGGTTTCCCCCTTTCTTTTAGTTGTTCTGTTGGTTTTGGGTACGGTTTGTTTTAAGTCCACCGTAACGTAAGGTACCCATACCACCATAAGTGGCAATTCTAGGATTGTTATTAGAACCTGTGGAAAATGCAAAAAGGTGATTCGCGAGTTATTGTTGCGTTCCGACTGTTAGAGAAAAGATAGCCATTATCTCAATAGCAAAGACTCCAGTTGGTTTATCGGATCGACAAGCCGATGTCATGACGAGATATTTCTCTGTCGTGGTGTACATGTTAGGGTAAACAACAAATGAATCGAAGTCGACAAAATTTCTGCCGCACAATTTATGAACGCAGTAAGTACCACTTACTGTGTTTATGATTGTGACATTTGAGGTGCTGACATTACGATCTATTTCTCGAAACTTTTTACATGTTCTTTACTGCGTTCATAAATTGCGCGGCAGTTTTCTCGTCTCGTCCACGACATACCTATGTCGCGGCGTTCATCTTAGCCCTGCAGGTGTAATACACTTTCAACTTCCTTCTATCCTAGTCGACCACTTGGTAAGAGAGAGAGAATCATAAATCTTTATTGATCCATTTGGTTTCACTGATCTTATAACTAGTTAGGTAGTTATAAGATCAGTGAAACCAACTAATAATCTTCTCGTCGTCTATCGTCTCTAATATTCAACGCTGATGTAAAAGAAAGGGAAACGAAAGTTCCTACTGAGTTTCTTTGCCGGCTCTGCTCAGTACAAGGTTTCAGGCCCTGTACAATCACTACATAGTATAAAACAAAGCCGCTTCCCGATGTCTGTCTGTCCCTATGTATGTATGTATGCTTAGATCTTTGAAACTACACAACAGATTTTGATGCGGTTTTTTTTAATAGATAGTGTGATTCAAGAGGAAGGTTTATATGTATAAAACATGCATACAATTGGACCCGGTAGGTGGCGCTGCGCTGCCATAGGGTTCTATGGGATACGGGTGTTCGCTCGAGCGGACGAAGTCGCGAGCGGGCTGCTAGTATAATATATAACAATACAATATAATATAATAGACTCACAAACCGATATGGCGTAATGGCATTCTTAAGAGCTCAATTTTTGAAGCCTACACTAAATAAAACATTTTAAATTTTACAAACACCTTTCAAAAGTGATACAACAATTCGAGCGGGATGGATACATCTATCAAACATACGAATCTCTTTATAATTCGTTTGAGTTGTCTGCGCCGGCGCTTGCAGAGAGGAGGGGGCGGCTGCGCGTGAGTCACTCTGACGAATTCCATGTCAATGTGACGCGGTACGTACGTGCGGTAACACTAGGGCTGCCATTGCTCTCAGTACGGCTGGCGGGTCGCTACTAGGGTAAATACTAGTGGTGATTTGATTGCCAGACTAGGTAGAGCGACGATCTTCGCAAGGCGGCAGGCAAGAGCTAGATGAGAGTAGGCGCGGATCGTACTCAGTAGCGTACAATTGGAAAGGCCTATCTGTAGCAGTGAACTAGTATAGGCTGATGATTGACAAAGTCCCAGTCACCCATGAAGCACGTGAAGGGGATGTACAGTGATTTTTAATGGGTAGGCCGAACTCCTTCTCCCGAATCCCTGTCGAGGGTCTCGACTTAGGCTGGGAGGCTAGAGCTGGAGGGGAGAACCCCACATAACTACCCACGCCCCGGTGGCGTGGTACTCGGACGACGAGTTTTCCACTGTTTAAAGTCACAACGGCAACGTCACATTCAGTTGGCGGACAGTCGGCGTAAAGGATACATGCAGTTTACACTGTACAAGCGTTGACAGTCGACTGATAGTCTGCCACGGAATATTGAATGTGGCTGCAATGTTTATTTACGGATTTAAAGTTTAGCGACGGAGTTTCCTCGTAATGTGGCGCTGGCCATCATCATCATCACCATCATATCATCATCATCATCATCATCTGCCTATACTAGTCCACTGCTGGACATAGGCTTCTCCAAGTGCACGCCACCGAGCACGATCCGCGGCTACTCTCATCCAGCGCTGGCCATGGAGTGTAATAAAAGACATTATAAGCACAGAGTAGATATATGTATTGAGATATAAGTATGGTTTTATAGTAGAGACAGCAGCGGTATGTATCGCTACAAATAGCTATAAAGAACTACTTTAAAATAACTGTTTTTATTATTTTAAATTTTCACAATCACGTTCGCAATGCAAACTATGTATAATAATATGTAGTTACAAGTTTTTTTTTAATATTTATAAAATACAGTGAAAAAATTAAATGCCTACCCGACCCAGTCAGGAATCGAACCTAGGTCTTCCGCTATCCGGGCGACTGCACTGACCATTATGCTACCGGGAAGGCTTCGAAGTTTTTTTAGTCAAATTTAATCTTGTAATTAAAATAGCATTTGAAACCTACAAAATTATTCGTGATAATTTCTCTAAATTTGAGGGCTGACATGGCAATGAAAAAAGTAATACCTCTATATCTTCGGCCGAGATAGATCATTGGCAGCCCTACCTACGCTACGCACTCCGACGCGCGATTTAATTGGAAGTACGGTTTTTTCTGATAACTGAGATTAAAACGGTCCCATTAAGCTATATTTAATCTCTTTGTGACATTAAATGCGGTTTGTAATGTCACCCGACCTGTTTTGTATGTCAGCAAGTGGTAGAGTCGTCGTCTTTCAACTTACGAGTTAAACAAATATATACTTACTATACTAGTGGACCGAGTGGACCCGGCGGACTTCGTACCGCTTTGACAGTTTCCATCAAGTGATTAAATTCTCTTTGGTTTCCATGACAACAAAACAAACAAATAATTTTATATTGGAAAATTAAATTGTCGTTTTTAGTATATTTAAAGTGGGAATATCGAGATAAAAACTATCCTATGTGTTAATCCAGGTTATAAACTGTCTGTATGCCGAATTTCATCCAAATCCATCCATCTGTTGCAGCGTGAAGAAGGAACAAATATGCATGCAGACATACATACACACAAACTTTCGCATTTATGATATTAGTGTGATTATTCTCCACTTCTGCACTTAACTCATGAATGGCTAACCATTCATTCTCATCATCTTTTTTTTACTATTCCTTTAAGTGACTACCTATTTAGGATGTAGGTATTGTAGGTAGGGAGATATGATAAGGTTGATGCAATTGATTAGTTTTTTTTTAAAGAGAGTTTGCTGAGTGCCTGAGACTGCATTTTCAGCTTCACCGGGCTTTTCTGGGGGCGGCGAGAAACTTAAAGGGTTCCTCAAGCCTCAAGAGGGCACAGCATCACGCACTAAGATTCCCCGAGGGGTTTGGATCGGATCGGAATAGATTAGATATCAAGTAATTTCCTTAAAGATTTTACATTGGAACAGTTGCTTGGTATCAGATAAATTCATATTCAATAACAAACTTTCCATTTTCATGTTTAACTAATTAATTGTAATTATGTTTTATATGACCAGAAAAACGTAATTTCAATCTCACGAGATACAGATCTTCACATGCTTTTTCTGTACATACTTAAAAGCTCATTAACATTTTATAACATGAAGAAAGTAATTTATGTAACGGACGACTGTTAAATAAGAAATTAATTCCAGCAACTTAAGTAATGTAGTGATTAACATCAGATTAACCATTCAAATCTTTGATTAGCGCGATAAGCCGAATGTTGTTTTAATCAATCTGCATAATTTGGAGTGAGCTGATGACCAAACGGGCCATACAAGGTATGTTGCTAACCACCGGTTAAAGATGAAATAAGTCTGCCTTATAAGGTGCTAAATTGTATAATCACTGTTAGAATGAGACAACATACGAATGCAGTTAGAGTAGTGGCTCCGTGTCCGACACATTAAAACCATTGTTCAACCCATTTTTCATCGCCAAAAATTAACATAGGTCGTTGAAATGAAACAACTTTTACGGATCTACTCGCGTTTATTTTACACATTACTTTTAATTAATTCTTTTATTCTGACGTTTTGAACCCTTTGCAGGTCCGTGGTCACAGGGAGACTGAGGTGTTGGTCGTCTCATAATTAGTTAGTATCTTGTATACCCTCCTTTAAATTTAATCAGGTGCGTTCCGTTTTACGCAGAAAGAGCTTACAGTATCATTTGGTCTGGCAGTATTGTGTTGGGGCTGGGATTTAATATTTTGTATGATGGCATCCCAGCGCCCAGGCTGGTGGTAGATATAGGTCGTTATTGGAATTTAACGGGATGTCAGTTAGGAAGCAAGCAGGTAGTCGGTATTTAATTTTTGCTAAAGGCTAAACTCACTTTATGAGCGCTATTTTAATGATTAAAGAAAAAAAAATGTTGATTACTGGGGCCTGTCGAACACTAGAGCCACTTACCTAGTCTTTAACCCTATTCTTGGCATAGTGGATTATTTGAGGGCCTCTTTCACCATCTACAAGTAAGTTCTCATTAGCGTTTACTTGACAGATAGTCCATACAAAACTTTCACTTTAACTGTCAAGTATCTCCTAATCAGACATTGAGAAACAGGCCCTTAACTTACAAAAAATTTCGGGTAGTGAAAAAATAACACATCTTATACAAAACATATATATAATACCACAAAAAAAACTCTGCCAAGTATAAGGTTAATTTTGTTTTTCTTTTACACCTGCTAAGGAAATTTATTCAGTACCTATTCGACAATATTTTTTATATTCCAGTACAGAAAAGCCCTTAACCTTCAAATCATTAGATCATTGTCACATGACATGTGACGATAAGGTCGAATATAGAAGCGCAAGTCACCCGGAATCCTCAACTACCTACTGAAGAATTGGCATTGGAATCTTATTTCTAACTGTCGGAACACAGCAATGCTACTTACATTGATGTATGTTATGGCGTATTTAGATGAGATGGTGGTAGTTAGCCAGCTAGCAGACTTAAGTCAAGTTCTACCACCAACCAACCGAATACGAACATGTACCTACTGGGAATCAAACCTGGAGCATGTTCGTTTCGTTCGTGCAGGCGATGAAACAACAATATTACTAAATGTTTATATAATTTTTAACGCAAATTTTGTTGCGAACAAATTACAAAAACACAAATGCTGAAAAAATTTCCACGAGCAGGATTTGAACCCGCACCCTTCTGACATACCGGGTCAGGTGCTCTCCCAGTTGAGCAATCGTGGTTCTAACCAGCCCGCCGAAACCATGACGGTAGTTGTTGACATTGAATGGGCGCCTTTGGCTTTCAAAGTAAAAAGTAAATAGTGTTGAATTGTTTCGGCGGGCTGGTTAGAACCACGATAGCTCAACTGGGAGAGCACCAGACCCGGTATGTCAGAAGGGTGCGTGCGGGTTCAAATCCTGCTCATGGAATTTTTTTCAGCATTTGTGTTTTTTTTTAACAATATTACTGACATAAATTAGATTATTTCGGCAAATCAATTGTAGCTCACTCAGAATCCAAAAGCGTTTCGTCGAGGCTTGAAGGTCGTTTAAGTCCTGATACAACTAGAACCAACCAGGCAAGTTATGTCATGGCACCATGGCAGTGAACGATACACCATGCCATGGACAGGCGTAAACAAGTCTATCACCTGTCAAAACGAAGCGGAATCGTGCTTCAGTTTTCTATAAAGACTACGTTCCTGTTACAATAGCGATGTTATAAAAAAATATCTCACTAGAATCTCACTTGAGTTTTCAACGTTACCCACCCATGTGTTGTGAACTGTGAAATCATTTCTAATCCGTTTGGATTTAATTTAAATAATATTTTCTTCTTTCGATTCTCTTGATTCCCGGACGTGAATGCAAATTCAATTATCTTGTTTTTTCTCATCTTTTATTTACTTTATCGCCTTACTTATTAACTTTACTTTTACTTGTTAGTTCTGGTTGTTGCCATGGTCTCGTAACATCACCATCCGGCATAGAGCCACCCTGATAAGTTATGATGACCCATGTATGTATGTACATTTGGAAAATCCTGAGTTTATCAATATTGGCGTTTGTAATGAATAGTGATGATGATTGGTCCGACCAATTTGCGTCATGGCGACCACTTCGACTCTAACCCCCTTACAAATAAACAAAGAACAAGGTCCGAATCTCAGAATAATAACTAAAGCTATAGAAACCGGACTAAAATAGCAAAGGTGTCACCAGATTTGTGACGTCATATTTGAGGTAATGTAGTGAGTGACTTTATAAAGTAATCAAGATTTTTTTGATCACCGATTATCTGATGACCGTTTGACATAACAATACAAAAAATAAAAACTAAGTGTCAACCATATTTTGTTGCACTCCAACCTCCTTTTCTAGCCATAAGATAGAACGGTACTAAACATAGTTGCACGATTTTTATTTTAGCCATCCTTCTATAGCTTTAGTTATTGTTCTGAGGTCCGAATAGTTATTCCGTGTTTTGTTTCTGTCATGTAAACGTCATCATTTCAAATTAGAGTAAAAAAGACAAAACACGGAATAACTATTCGGACTTGTTTTGTTTATTTGTAAGACCCCTAGTCTGGGTGCCTAGTGTGCGTTAACGTAAACGTAAATTAGTATGGCATTGAAGCAGCGCCTCCTGGCGAAATACGAGAAGAGTTAAAATTTTGCCATACAAATTTTCGTCTTCGTAAAGGCTATCGAATAAATTCGGATAGTAAACAAAACTCACACTAGGCGCTGATCCTTTCGAAGTTAGCTAGCGTAGCCGATCTTCTTAGTAAACTGGCGTGCGTACTGTATGCACCACTTGTGTTCTGTGGTATGCACGTTTGTACTCTGATTTTAAAACACTAGCGGCCCGTCCCTGCTTCGCACAGGTAGACTTTTTTTTAAATATAGCCTATGTTATTCAGCGCTAACGTAGCATTCTAATGGTGAAATATTTTTCTAAATCGGTCCAGTAGTTTTTAAGTTTATTCGTTACAAATATAAATACAAAGCTTTCCTGTTTATAATATTATTAGGATAAAAAAAAAGAAAGATAGCTCCTCTTAGCTGCCACACTGGTGCACAACCTCACTCCTTACGCAATAACGACGTTATTTAACAATTAAGCGACAATCTGATGGAACTGATAACGGTGACAATCAATTGACGCGGCCGGCCGGCCGTCCGTTTTCACCAAAACGTGTCTCGTTAGAATTCCAACGCGTCATTTAGTCGGTGGCCATGTTGATTTAGTGACAGCTCAGTCGCAAAATAAGGAGACTGCAGAAGTTAAACATACCACGCTACAGTCACGGAATCTCGCACAGCTGCGCGCGGAATGTTGCGTCAGGGGGTTTTTTTGAGAGAGCTTGCTGATTGTCTCAAACGGCATTTTCAGTGTCACCGGGCTTTTTTGGGGGGCGGCGAGGTACGTAAAGGGTACCTCAAGCCGTGTGAAACGAATCACCTTCGGAGGTTTTCTAGAGGGAGCGGCATCACACATTTAAAAGTGCGTGTCCTCGTGCCCTATAGATTCTCCGAAGGGTTCGGATTGGATCGGGGAGCGGAACAACCCGAGGGCGCCTCTAAAGGCTCGGACCTCGGCTCGGGTTGACCGGGCCGTGGTGGAGGAGAGAAGCGCCCAGGTACACGTCTGTACCTGGTATAGAGCGCGTGTGACCCGGTTATTCGTACCCTTATTCTACGAGTACGGTGTCTTGGGCCTAAACTAGTGTACATGTTTAGTGTATTCTGTAAATGTGTAGTGGCACTTAGAGGATCAGGCGCTAGCGTAAGTCATGACGGGGGCGTCAGGGGGGTGTGTGTGACACTCCGCAGTATAAGTGCGTTCGGCCGACGGCGCGCCTCCCGGGCAGGCGTATGGCACTATAACAGTATGTTGCCGCTCAGCTCGCACGCTCCACGTCGCGCGTCGTCGCGCGTAAAACGAACGATCATTTCTGTGATTTTGTCCACCGAACAATTACTACTAAACGATTTTATAATCCGTATAAAAGATACTGTTGTGTTTACGGGTGTCTAAATAAAAGGAAGAACAATGAATCGAAATTTAACTTAAATATATCCATAAGTGAGAGAACCCTGCGCTCCTGACGTCAAATCGATATCGGGTCAGCGTTGCCATACTGTGGCGTTGCCTAACGAAATATGAACGTTCGGGTCAGACGATAAGTTTCAATTTCGCGTGAAAGTCGCAAGAGTAGGCAATTTTTTATACCTAAACTTGACTTTTGTTAGAGAGCTAGTCTTCTGTACGGTAGTACTATGTTGCGTGCTGTTGCGAGCGTGTCCGTGAGAGGTTGTCTGAAGCTTTTGTTTGGTTGTATAAAGTTTATCTTCTGCAGTCTCCTAATGTTGTGGCTCAGTCGATTTGCCTGCGCAGACGCGGTCGATCGAGCGGTGCACTGTCGCATAACGTGGGAAAGAAGTTTAACTTCGGAGTTTTAAGGCGGAGATAGCCGTCAAGATTTTGTTGATATGAATTCAAGTGTTAAAAATAAGTAAGTATCACGTCCTACACAGTACTTATACACTTGTTTCGCAAAGGGCCTCGTTTAGGTTTTATTCTCGCTCTCTACTTGGTACTCTTGACATTATTTTGACTTAATATTGAGAAAGCGTTAGGCCTTCATATATGACGAAAAGGCAGAAGAAGGAAACTTCATGTAGAATCCCTAACCACTCTTTAGTGGGCAACCATTTGAGAAGTACTGTGAAGCACTAACAAAACAGCTGAGGGAAGGTACTATATACTACGTCTCGGTTGGGATTCGAACCGGCTTCTGGCTCTGAAACGACCAACCACTTAAACATACCCTTGTTTCGTGATTTCTCGTCTGTTCTCGACACTTCTGTCCACAATATCTATACTAACTATTGAAGTTGGTACAATAAGGAGAACTTCAGTAGCTTGGAGGGAATAGTTTTTTCTACACAAACTAGGTTTTCTAAGAAGCTTCCACTGACGCATCATCATCATCATCTCAGCCAAAAGACGTCCACTGCTGGACAAAGGCCTCCCCCAAGGATATGAGGGGTAATTGCCGTAATCGCCACGCTTGGCAGGCGGGTTGGCGATCGCAGTAGGTTGAAGGTAACCTCAGAGAGATGCTGCTGCCCATCCTCTGGAATAGTCCCTTAGTCGGCTTTTACGACACCCACGGGAAGAGATGGGGTGGTGCAATTCTTTAACCCCGGCACCACACAGGGGTTCCACTGACGCAATCAACTGTAACCGATACCGACTTACAAATTGTTCCGGTTCTTTTTAATTTAATACAATCATACGCCAATGCCGATGCTGCTTATGAAAAGTGGAAAGATAAGCAATTAAGTAAAGATTTTTTCTTTTTATATTTCTATTTCAAATAGTGAGGCACAATCCTTCTTCAAGCTAGCTTCGCATTTGGATTCCACTTTTGCTGAAGCGGAGTTTTGACTACTGATAAAAACATACAAAATATTGGTCACCAATCCTGTGACCCGACATTGCGAAAGTTGCTTAACTTACAAGATTGAAATGCAACCCGAAAGCACAAGCCACTGCGCCATTTGTACCATAAAAGTAAATAACTTTTATGGATAGATACTCGCGTTTATTTTACACATTGATTTTATCCTGACGTCTAGAACCCTTTGCAGGGTCAGCAGTCTCCCTGTGGCCACGGATCCCATGTTTTCATTTTAATGTGTAATGAGTGTTTGCATAAACTTTTTAAAACACTATCTGACCTGTCGGACTTCGTACCGCTTTGACAGTTTCCATTACAACAGAATTGTATTGGAAAATTAAATTGTCGTTTTTAGTATTTTGCGTTACATGTAATATGTATATTATTTATGTTTCTCACCGTTTAAACCTTCCCTGAACTTCCACAAATATTTCAAAATCAAAATTAGCCAAATCGGTCCAGCCATTCTCGAGTTTTAGCGATACAAACGAACAGCAATTGATTTTTTTTTAATTAATTACGGTTTATTTTTTTCAACAAACAAGATTTTCTAAGAATGCTTTGTCACTGACGCAATCGCTATGCCAACTCACGCTTGACTGGTACTTTTTATGATGCTGCATAGAAATGCTATGACCATTACACCATGAAAGTAATCTTCATTGAAAGTATTCATCATTAGCTGTCTTCGTATCTGGACTCCACTTCCACGTAACTTCAGGTGGAGCAGTCATTTGCTCACCTCTCCCGTGACCCGACATTACGAAAATTGCTTAACTTGCAAGATTGCAACCCGAACACGCAAGTTGTTGCGATATTTGTTGGTACTTTAAAAGTTTCTAAGGAATTTTCAGACAAACTAGTTTGTCTAAGAAGCCACTGCCACTGACGCAATCGCTACGCCAACTTGCACTTGACCGGTACTTTTTAATTAAACACAATCATACGCAGAGCTGATGCTGCATAGAAAAAGTGGTCCCACCACTGCCTGAGCAAACAATCTTGAACGTCATTACACCGTGAAAGTACTAAGAAAGTTAAACAGAGATGGCGATCGGTGAAAATGATCGATCAGGCCAATGTTTCTATCGGTGTTGTGTAGCGAATCGATGATTGGTGTGAATTTATTAATTCGCAATTGGAATGGCGATTGAGATTGGAACGATCGGTCATACCGCAAAACAAGGCGACGCAGAAGGTAAGCTTCGTACAACGCGCTCGAGCCACGCACACATACACAACCTCTCACGGACGCGGAATCTCGCAACAACTACGCTCGGACTGTTGTCAGATGGTCCGTTCCGTGTCCCGTGAAAGGTTATAATAATATATACAGGGTATGAAAAGAAGCTTAACGAAAACGAAAAATACAGATTGTTCCCATCACTACTATTACTTTCTTGTATGGAGCCATACCTGGGAACCTGGGAATAGTTAAGGAGTTATTGAGGAACAAAGTCAAAACTTTTGTTTTACAGTTTTTGCGGAATCTGTTTAAAAAGGTTATTAGTAAATTTTCTTCTAAAGGAACATTAGTATTTTTCTTCTATTTTCAATTAAAAGAGACGTTTTAAGTTACAAACCGCAATGAATGTCGAAGGCACACAATGATGCGGCAGCTCGCGGCCGGCCGCCTTGTACGTATCGTACGCTACATGCACACTAAGTTGCACGCGTTCCATTGCGTGTCATAAATAACACCTGTTTTTAAAACCCAAAAATAAAAGTCGTTTCCCAGCATTTATTTTTACTTAATGTTTTTTAGTTTGATGTACACTATGCGTATATTACGGCTTCGGTAAGGGTTTTTTCATACCCTGTATATGTGTGCGTCGCTCGAGTGCGTCATGTATGAAAATTGCCTTCTGCTGTCACCTTAGTCTGTGGTCATACGGTGGTGAAATGTCTGGTGTCGCACCGCGGATCACACTCGTGCTCGTTGGAGATTATACATCATGCCCGGGCCTGATTGAAAGCTTTTATTTTGTGACTGATTTGGTCGAGCGTAGCGGAGAGCAATGTTTATTTTTTATATCAATAAATTTATTATGTCTGCTTATGTAGAGTAATAAGCGTACCTTCTTTATTGTGAATTTTGATGTAGAGGTATTTTCTGATACGTTAAGTTGTATTTGTATACATAGTGGGCTTAATAAATAATAGATAATATTTTACTCGTATCACAATTTGTATATTTATCTTATCTATAACAATTTGTCTACAATCAATAAAGTTCTCACAGTTGAGTCTTTCTGCGATTAATTTTCTCTTTCTTGAACCTCTGATAGGTACACATGCTGTTCAACTGCTAGAAAATATCTCGCTGCATGAAATTCACCTTTTGTTTTATTTTTGCAATACAAATTCAAATTCAAATTATTTATTTGTAATAAAGAATTAATAAAAATAAAAAATTAATTGCCGGCGACTATGTTGCGGACACACATAGTAATAAAATTACATTAAATTTTTTGCAAAAACTTACCTATTACATTTTAAGTTCAGTGAAGTCATCTAGTAAGCATAAAAATGCCTGTAACAAGTGACTTCGCTCTTCTATAGCTAATACCTAATATAATAAAACTTAGACAAGTGTAATGCAACTAACCAAAATTATTTTACAAATCAATCAATATTAAATATTGTAAAATATTTGTGTAAGTGTGGGTGTGGGCGTGTGTGTGTTTTATTTAGTAAGTATGCTGTAATAAACTCTCCGTACCCTCATAACTTAGTGGTGTAAGAAAATTAGTAAGTAACTAGTATTCTAACATTATTTTAGTGTTTATTTTTTTTTTTTTTTTTTTTTTTTTTTTTTTTTAGGCCTTTGTCCAGCAGTGGACGTCTTTTGGCTGAGATGATGATGATGATGATGATTTTAGTGTTTTACTATAAAAATCTAAATCTCTACATTTTTATTAGATTTATTATAAATAGAAGCCGATCGACTGTTATATTGCCTATTGCAAATTTCGTTTTTGTTCGAGTCTGGGTAACTATGTTTTTTCTTATTTTTAGTGGTGTGCCGGGGTCGTAGTTTATAGATTTATGTTTTTATAATATTGTTAGAAGAACGTACAGCTTTATTGACAGAGTATAATCTGTCCGTTGGAAATCTTCTTTGTCTAAAGTGTATATAACCTTTAATAGGCGCGTTGAGCACGTTCTTCCTCTAACATTTTTGTAGTACCCGCTCCACCCCAGATAGGTATGCAACAAGGTAAGATAGATTGTGCCAACGCTGTGTAAATTTCCTGAAGAATATCCCTTGCAATTAAAGCAAAAAAAAAAACAATAAAAGCATCGCCCATTTAAGCCCGTCACAGACGCAGCTATAATATATATTATAGCGCGACATATTACGATATATATCCATAGTAATCTTCGAGCAACCACAGACGGAGCTATAATATATATTTCTATTACGTCACTAAAATATGTGGACAGATATAGCAAGAAATATTAACATTATATTATGGTATATACGACCGCGGACTTAATGAGGGCAAAAATATATATTATAGTATAGCTACCGTGTGTGGTGGATTACTATAATATAATATATAGCACATCATATTAATATATATTATAGCTAAGTCTGTGACGGGCTTTAGATACACGCTTACCATCTGCAACGCAACCAAACCTTCAACACCGACAGCATCCAGGCAAATCAGAGCTCTATAAGAAATGCGAACAACAAAATCGGTCAACACTTTTAGCAAATGCGATTAAGCGGATCGAGACCAGCGAATAATTGAGAAATACTCGTAGAAACAATAGGATCGGTCCGCGGGCAACAGTTACCTCCACAAGCGGAACGATGAAACCAATACAGCAACGGATTGAATAACATCTTCTGATGCTAGTTTGGAAGCTGTTATGCGGCTCATCAAAGATATATAACTTATGACATATCATAAGACACGTATTGTGCAAACAGGTTTATACAATATCGCTCGGCAAATGACTCCATTCCACCTGGTGTTAAGTGGTAATGGAGTCCAGTCGCGAAGATAACTGGTGCAGCGTGAAAACAAACGTAGCATCAGTTAACCTCACTCTGCCGGCCCACAAGGTGCTTCTCGACGCCTCTTTTGAAGGACCCCATGTTATAAGAAGGAGGGAAGTAGTCTACCGGTGTGCTGGTAGACTATTCCATCTTTTGGAAGTGCGATTATGAAACGAAATACCAAATTTATTTGTGCGCGATGGGATATTTGAGACAGTGAAGCGGTTACTCCGGAGAGCAGCACGTGTACTCCTATGAAGGAAGGGATAAGATGGGATGAGGTCATAGAGCTCTTCAGAGCACTCACCACGGTATTAGCGGTAAAACAACTATATAACTACTTAAACTATTATGGTCACTTGCATTATAGTAATCATTAACAGGATATCATGTTTATTATACGTGGGTATCCGATATTTCCGAGGAGCTCGATGGCGCAGTGGTTAACGCGCCCGGTTTGCGAGTGCTGAGGTTAAGCAACTTTCGCAAAGGCCTGTCATCGGATGGGTGACCAAAAATTTCTCTTCTCGAGCTCCTCCGTGCTTCGGAACGCACGTAAAGCCGCCTTTGCGAAAGTTGCTTAACGTCAGCAATCGCAAAAATAGAAAAAAAAAAAGTGGAAAAATATTATCATTCTTATTCGTAGAATTGTAAAACAATGATTCAATTAGGGGAATAAGTACGTGTTTGCACGGGCGTTGACGTCATTTTGGCTAGTGAGTCTTATATTATGACACATGGCATAATTAATAATGCTGCGGTTGCTCCATCCAACAACACACTTTGTATGCAGATTAGACGATTCAATCAAGCTAGACAATTTGAAGCAGGTTAAAAACTTGTGCTCGATATTTGGGAACGATTGTGAGTGGGTACTGTAGTGATCGGGACTGCTTGGAGGCGCGAACCTACTGGCAGCCGTCGCGTTCTGGCGATAGTATTTGAAATACGACGTAAGGCGATAAAACAAAGGACGGAGGAACATCAACCGCCAAAGCGACATCATTCTATTTAATTGTTAATTTTCTATTTAAATACTAATATAATATTAATTGAGTAAAGTGTCTCATTCTTACGCCCCCAAAATAAATAAAGGTCCTTCCGACCTCAACAGTACCTTACCACTGAAGCGTCCAATTAATTTTGAGTTTTTAACACTTATACAGATGCAAATGGCATTGTTTAAGTCTACTTATGTTAAATGTATCCTATAGTAAATAAATCAGAAGAGAAACAACAAAAACAAAAAACGAATCATGTGAATATATCAAAGAATCCGCTAGTTATCGCTAGAAATGATAATAAGCCAAATAAGCCGTTTCTAGCCGTTATGCTAGAAATGTTAGTAACCAGCTTCACATCTAAAAACATAAACATATTGGCCTATCTATTACATTATAGTCTCACGACTGTAGCCAAACAGGCAGCAAATTCAGCATTTTGTCAGGCCCAACGAACGAAACTATTATATCATGACGACCTCCTTGGTCGAGTGGTTTGTAAAATATAGACGTCCTGAATGGGTAGTAGGTAAAAAAATATGGACGATTCAAAAGCACTTTTCTAAAGTTTATTTGAATAAAGAATATTTGACTTTGACTTTGAATTTGTACACCGGTTTTCATGGTATCGCCATCTCTGAGGTCCCGGGTTCGATCCCCGGTCGGGTAAATTTAGAAATTATTGTTTTTCTAATTTGTCTCGGGTCTGGGTGTTTTCTATGTATAATAAGTATGCATTTATAGTAGTTTATGCAACTGTCATATAATGAAGGGTATTAAAACACGAGTGTGAGTTTATGAAACGAGCGCAGCGAGTTTCATAATAGTAACGAGTGTTTTAATACCCGTGTTATTTGCAGTTGCATACACTACTTTATCTTCACTAATGCAATTAGTCAAACAACAAGAGTAAAAGCTGACAATAGTTTATTTATAATAATTGTTCAAATTTTGGATGGTACAATTTTGAAAGTTAATGTTAATTATTGATCCAGCAGCTGTAGCGGTCGCGGGGCAAGCAGTAGAGCTCGTAGACGGAGTTGGAATATTTATTAAAATTTGGCTAGCCTATCTGCCCCTATTGGGCAGAATATTGACATTGTAAATTGTACATTGGAATCTGTTCCAAATCAATCCGTTTACAATAATTTAAATTGATCACTCAGACAATAGAGGAAAACTCTTGCGACTTAAATATTAAGACAAATGAAATGTCCACCTTTATAAACATTATACATCAAAACATTCAGGGCTTTTCTGGAAAAGAATTAGAATTAGAATTATATATAAATGAAAAAAATGTACATGTATTATGCTTAACCGAGCACTGGTTAAAACAATGCGAACTGTTAGTAAGCATTGATAATTATAAAGTCATTAGTTCGTTCACAAGAGAGTCTGCTATAAGAGGTGGGTCACTGATATTAATTAACGATACATTACAATCAAGTATGCAATTGTAAAAAGAGGATAGTTGTATGTGGCGACTTTAATATAAATATTTTAGATGACTCACAGAACTCGGTAAGGTTTCTTAATCTTTTCAAATCGTTTAACTTGCAAAATCTTTTTGATGAACCTACAAGAGTTACAGCCACATCAGCTACCTGTTTAGATAATATTTTTTCTAATTGTAATGATATTGAGAAATCAATAATAAATTTTATAAATTCTGATCACAGTGGTCAGATAGTTAGATTTGAGCACCAATATGAATGTCTTTCAATGAATATTTTATACAGGCCAGTGACCACTAATCGATTAGACAGATTTAAGAAGAATGTTAATGATAAAGTGTTACAAATACCATGTAACAATGACAAAGCGAACATCTTATACGACAATCTATTCGAAATAATCAAAAAAGAGTTTAATAACAACTTTACTCAAAAATTAATCAAAGTAGATAAGTCTAAAACTAAATTCAGTGATTGGGCCACAGCTGGCATCTACAGGAGTAGAAATAGATTGTATCAATTATATGATATAAAGGCAAACTCTAAGGATCCAAGTGTAATTGAATATGTTAAAAATTATTCAAAAATGTTCAAAAAAGTTTGTTCCATAGCAAAGGCCAACTACATTCGGGCAAAGATTGTGAATTCAAAAAATAAAATAAAAGCCACTTGGAACGTCATTAAAAAAGAAACTTGTAAAGTAAGGTCTCGTGATCGTATACTTGAACTCAAAGTCGATAATGCTTACATCAATGGTGATACGGAAGTGGCAGGCGCGTTTGAAACATTTTTCTCAAAAATTCCACTCATTACATCAAATAAATTAAATTCTTGTAAACATCTTGCCCAGTCTCTTCTTGTGTCTAGTGTAAAAATATGTAATATTCCATTCAATTTTCACTATATTGATTCTGATATAATAATAAAAGCTTTTAGAGAACTTAATATAAAAAAGACTGAGGATCTTTGGGGTATCTCCACTGATATATTAAAATCTATAATATCTTCTATCGCGTCTAATTTAGCAATAATATTTAATAAATGCGTTGATGAATGTGTATTTCCAGATTTAATGAAGTACAGTAAAATTATACCGTTATTTAAAACAGGCGATAAAAGTGACCCATCTAATTTTCGGCCTATATCCATACTACCGGCTCTTAGTAAAATTTTTGAAAAAGTTATTTTTAATCAATTGCTGTCACATTTTAAAGATAACCAGTTACTTCATAACAAACAATTCGGTTTCACTAAAGGTAGAAATACAACCGACGCGGGAGTTGCACTCATTAAGCATATTTTCGATGCATGGGAGCAGAAACAGGATGCGATAGGTATCTTCTGTGATTTATCGAAAGCTTTCGACTGTGTCGATCACGATACTTTATTATTAAAAATGGAACATTATGGTGTCTCAGACAACTCACTTACCTTATTGAAATCATACCTCACTGGCAGAGTTCAAAAAGTTAATATTAACGGTACTGATTCTTCTGGCGCCCCGTTACTTATGGGGGTGCCCCAGGGTTCAATATTAGGACCTCTTTTATTTCTCATTTATGTAAATGATCTACCTTACTACACCGAAGATCTTTGTGAGATAGTATTATTTGCTGATGACACCTCATTGATTTTTAAAGTTGATAGACATAGAGCAATATTTGACGACGTAAGTAATACTCTCTCTCAAATATTACATTGGTTTACCACTAATAACTTGCTGCTTAATGCAAAAAAAACTAAATGTGTGAAATTCACGATGCCCAATGTGAAGCAGGTTAATACCAGTATCACTATGAACGATGAAATAGTTGAAATAGTTAACTCGACAGTTTTCCTGGGTATTACCTTAGATCATAAATTACAATGGGGTTCTCATATTGCTGCCCTGGCAGGAAGACTTAGCTCAGCTGCCTATGCGGTTAGAAAAATGAGGTCACTTACTGATGTAGAAACGGCAAGATTGGTTTACTTTAGTTACTTTCACAGCGTCATGTTAATAATTACATAATTTTAACACAAGAAACAAAAACAAACTTGCTGTTCCAAAACTTAGACTCAATAAAGTTGGTAATTCATTTGTTGGGAAATGTATAAAAATATACAATAAAGTGCCTTTCACTCTAACAGAATTGCCATTACACAAGTTTAAGACAGAAATAAAACAAGGTCTAATGAAAAAAGGTTACTATAAAATTGATGATTATTTTAATGATAAGAATGTGTGGTCATCTTAGTCTGCTCGCCTGCACATGTTATTTCACATTGTAAGTAGTTACACTTTTTTATAAAAGGTTATTATTAAAGTCAAAGAATAATTGGATGATAAAACAGCCTGGTTGTAATAAAAAACACATTATACTCTATTTGTATCAATATACATAATAAAATTAATTTATATAATTTTTATACTGATATGATAGTTTTGAACAGTGTCCTACAGATAACAAACAGCGTTAAATAGATCATTAAGTTTTTATTTAAAGTATCTTGAGTGTGTCATGCTCTCTTTATTGTCTCTGCGGTGGTGGCGTGTGCGTCGGGTCGTTACGTTCCCTAAAATATGGTTGAGCGAAGCGATGGCTGATTCATATGTCATACTCGTGAACGGGTGCCGCCTGTGGAGGCTGGTCTGCTCTTGCATACTTATCTCATTGTTAGTATTAATTACTATAGTTTGACTTTGTTTTTCTTAAACAATTTTTGACTTTTATTAGAGTACTGTAGTGGTACTGTATGACATTGTGGAAATTTAACTTATACCAGATGTAAATTTGATATATTAGATTTGTTTATTTGTTTTGTTTTTTTACATGTTGTAGTTGTCTTCTATATTTTTTGTGTTTATTTGTAATGGAAAGTGTCCTGCTATGATAGGGCATTTTCCAATTTTTATTTTTTTGACGCTGTAAGGGAGAAAAGAGCTGGACACTTGCTGAGTTTCTTGCCGGTTCTTCTCAGTGCAAGATCTCCCGCCCAGAGTAGACTTACGAACCGATGGCATAGCGACATTCATAAGAGCTACTTGTAGCCTAAACTGAATAAATGATTTTTGAATTTGAATTTGAATTTGAATTTATAATTACTTCATTCGTCTTGTTTTCTATACTGTTCAAGATCGTATTTGAGACTTGAATTTTATTCATTAAAGACTCATCAATGTAGCTTTCAGCCACAGTAGAAGACTTCCACCCCCCGTGTCGTTTCAGTGCGGTCAAATCACCACCGCTATCTATGAGAAGGGTCGCCGAGGTGCGCCGGAAGCAATGCCCCGTGTACAACGCTGGGTTAGGCAGATTCAAAAAACTTGCGATAGTTTTTCCCAGAGCACCAAATTTATTAATACCAGTTCTTTGATCGACGCAGTTCCCCGATTTATAGCTCAAGAAAAAGGCAGGGTTTCGACAGGGGGTGGGTCGAAGTTCCATGTATTTTTTACATACGGCATAGCAGTTGCCCGTCACAACGAAAGAACGATCTATTTTCGTTTTTGTTTTCGAAACTTTCACCATGATTGTACTGTCGTCTATGTTAGAGACTTCATCGAACTGGATGTTGTATAGCTCTTGCCTTCGGCATGCCCCCATTATGCCGAAGATTAGTGCAACCTGTAACAATAAACGATATAATAAGCTTGAGGTACATAGCCAAGGCAAAAACTATGATTTATGAAGTAGTAAAGTGTAGGTACCTACTACCTAATTTATACACAAAGCGCTTAAACGGAGTGTCTAGATAACTTGCGTGTGTAGTACGTAAGTACTAGGTAGATTAAATAACAGAACTAAAATACACTTACCTTTTCAAAAAGATACAAAATATCTGGTGAATCTTTCAGGAACATCTTTATTTGACCGTCAAGGACTTTTTTTCCTTGTGTCCTTCTGAACTGCGTTTCAGGAACGCTATGACTTTTGAATACTTCGTGATATCAATATTGTTGTAGATACTCAGTGTGGACTTGAGCATAGAATATTTAGCCCACATAGAAGATGGCTTGAAGTTGTCGGAGAGGTCTTTGAGATACACAAGAATGACATTTTCAGAAAATCATGTAGTTTTCTTTTCGATCTTCCATGCCAAAAAGTTATTATATTCTTTTTCATATAATTTTCTAGATTTTTCTGGCAAAAGATTGTGAGTTACTTTTGTTGCCAATTCTAGAATATCCGGAGGCGTACAAATATCATCGTCGCTGTCCATTTTTAACTTTTAATTTGTATTTTAAAAACAAAACACATTGCGAAACATTAAATTCACGCGTACGTGTATTGTCACAGTGAACTTGCCGCCATTAAAATCTAACCAATGAGAGCGCAGCTGCGCGCGCAGGGCCAATCAGGAGCGAGCGCGCGCTGTTCTTTTTTTATTTAATTGGCACAAGATCTTACCAAAGAGTTTTGTGTATGTAAGTTTAGTAGTTTCGACGAAGTTTTCACGTATAACCCAACTGTTTTCAAAAGCCAGCCTAATATCAAAATTTTATACAACTTGTATGAGGATTTTGACATAAGGCTCGCCAGGTTAATTGGTCGCGTTTTATTGATGTTATAATGAGATTTTACGATATCGATGTGGATATTATACCATCATGTGAAATTGCTTCAATTGAGTGTTTTGTTGTCTGCGCTATAACAGTAGTAATTATAAGTCACGTATTGGAAACATAAGTAGAATGTTACAACATTAGTGTAGATAAAGTATTTTAAGTATGTTTATCCGTTGTCTAGTAACCATATAACGAGTTTCATGTCGAAGCTTCTCTTGGGCTAGATAATTGGTGTGAGTGTAAGAAATTTTCTTTTAATTTTTTTTTATTTTATTATATCTTAACGTTCTTGAATAAATTCATCATCGTATAACCTATACTAAACCACTGCTGGACATGCCGTCTTCTATTTCAGTGCGTAAACACTTGAGACAAATATTTCAGCAACATATAACTATACATGTAATATAATTTACGTAAACATCTTTGTCGGTCAATGCTTGTAGTTGCTTGGACTGTAGCCAATAACCAACATGGCGCGTAATATATTCCCATTTCGCATCATACAGATAGTAAAAGGTACTTATCATAAAGACCGCCTCTGTGGTCTAGTGGTTAAGATCACCGGCTTAGACCCAGAGCTCCCGGGTTCGAATCCCAGCGGGGGGTACATGTTTGTGAACTCGGCTTGGTTGGTGGTAGGGCTTGTTTGTCCACCTGGCTAGCTACCACCATCTTATCTAAATATGTCGCCATAACATCTATGTTTGTAGTATTGTTGTGTTCCGCTAGAGATAAGATAGCCAGTGCCTCACTAGTTGAGGATCCCGGGTGAAGTGCGCTTCCACCAATGACCTTATCATCACTTAACATCAGGTGAGACTAAGGCACTGTGCTTACCAGTACTTACATAAAAAAAGATATATTATATGCAATTTTTATTATTTTAATTTTTACATTTGCAATGCTTTATTACTTTTTTATTTTCAAGTTCTTATGCTGCACTGAAGCTAAATTAAATATTTATAATACTTAAAAAAGCAGTGACAAAATACAGCGCTTACGTCACTCTTTCCGGTAACATAGCGGTCAGTGCAGCCGTCCGGATTGCGGAAGACCTAGGTTCGATTCCTGGCTGGGTCGGGTAGGCATTTAATTTTTTTCACTGTATATTATAAATTTTATAAATATGCAATGCTATAAGTTAAACAAGATAAAAAAATACTAGAAAAAAAACAACCAGTGTCAGGAAGCTTCAGTGGGAATCGAACCCACGAGGCCCACGACCCTTGGATTATCGGTCCAATGATTTCTAAGCTACCGAGACCCTAAAGAGAAATGTATCTTGTTAGGCTGCTAGAAAAAAATTTTTTTTTAACAACTTTATCGACAAAATGACTCTACTCCATCTGATGTTATGTGAAATGGAGTCGCGTCTGACGTTTGAAGGACCTATCATAAGGAGGAGGGAAATTCGGCTAACTGTCTTAGTTCATTGTTGATAGAGATTGATGGAGAGAGTACTGTAGTGGTACTGTATGACATTGTGGAAATTGAAACTTTTACCTGATGTAAATTTGATAACTTAGATTTTTTTATTTTGTTTTTTTTTACATGTTGTGGTTGTCTTCTATATTTTTGTGTTTATTTGTAATGGAAAGTGACTTGCTATGATAGGGCATTTATCAATATTTTTGACGTTGTAAGGGAAAAAAGAGCTGGACACTGCTGTTTGTCAGAACAAGCGTTTTTACTTCTTCGAAATCGAACCCAGAACCTAGGCCGGTGGTATGTTTCTTCTGTGCCGGTGGTCACAGGAGCGGTTAAATAGACGGTTCAGAGTAACGCCAGATGGGTTCACCAGGTGGACACTCTGCCGCCGGAAGCCGCGTTCGCAGAAGCGGGGCTGCGGCGCGCATAAATGCTATTGCTATACAGAGAGTTGGTAATAACGCACCGAAATGCAGGACACGTAGAATGACCAGTTAGTAGCTATCAAGGTGGACATTCTTTATTTATTATTGGGCAGTTCACAAAAACATGTACTACCAAACAAACAGTAGGTAGGTATAGGGTGATGCCAGACTTTATCTAAGTACAGTTTTCAATTATAGGCATCGGCCACGACATGCGATGTGGACTAATAGTTATAATTTTATCTAAACTTAAAATTGCTATAATTAAATTTAATACCTGAAATATGATTTAAAGTTGAAAGGGGGCTTAATTCATAGAATGTTACTACTTGTTATCCCTGGCAAGGTTAGCTTACATCTCTTCTGATGTTAATAGGCATGGCATAGAAGAACACTCACTTACTTTGAATCCTCAACTAACTGAGAATCTTAAGTGTAACAAATAAAAATAAACTTAACTAAAATGTTTAGTCTCCCTGTGACCACGGACCCTGCAAAGGGTTCGAAACGTCAGGATAAACATTAAATAAGTAATGTGTAAAATAAACGCGAGTAGATCCGTAAAAGTTGTTTCATTTCAATGTGTAGTGTTCGCGTAAACTTTAGAAAACAATATAAAATGTTTAATTAATTTTTAACGCAAATTTTGTTGCGAACAAATTACAAAAACACAAATGTTGAAAAAATTTCCACGAGCAGGATTTGAACCCGCACCCTTCTAACATACCGGGTCAGGTGCTCTTCCAATTGAGCTATCGCGGTTCTAACCAGCCCGCCGAAATTATTCAACACTATTTACTTTTTACTTTGAAAGCCAAAGGCGCCCATTCAATGTCAACAACTACCGTCATTAACATCTGACCTTTTTTTTTTTTATAAACTTAACTTTAACTGTCGGAGCATATTATTAATATATTAAACATTAGACATCACATACATTGTTCTGATCCCAAGGTAAGTAGCTAAAGCACTCGTTTTATGCAAATCAGGAACAACGACGCTACCACAACCACCCAGACTCGGCACAATATTGAAAAGTTCGTTTTCGACATTGACCCGACCGGGAATCGAACCCGGGACCTCAGAGTTAGCGCCGCCCAAAGTCCGGCGTGCAAGCCACTCGGCTACGGAGGTCGTCAAACGTCAACATATTAAAATAATTGTTGTTATAGCGACAGACTTAAAGATGATAGTGGTAGCTTGTCAGGATATAATGTATGCAATGCTATGCACTCAGGGTATGTATGGTATACACAAAAAATACAAGTAAAATTTAAAGTATAGTAAAAACATTAGAAATAGTGCAAAGGGTATTTCTAAATGTGATATTATCTTCAAAACAACCAAGGGATGGAGAAGATCGATGAAAAATAAAAATAGAAAAGAAAATATGTAAAACCCACCAGCTAGGTGAATATGGATAGCCGAAATCATTCAAAATTCAAGAAAAAATTCAAAATTCAAAATCTTTTATTCAGTTTAGGCTACAAGTAGCTCTTGTGAATGTCACTATGCCATCGGTTCATAAGTCTACTCTGGGCGGGAGATCTTGTACTGAGAAGAACCGGCAAGAAACTCAGCAAGTGTCCAGCTCTTTTCTCCCTTACAGCGTCAAAAATATTGGAAAATGCCCTATCATAGCAGAACACTTTCCATTACAAATAAACACAAAAAATATATATAAGACAACCACAACATGTATAAAAACAAAATAAAAAATGTAAGTTAACAAATTTACATCAGATAATTATTAAAAGCTTATGGATCAGGCACAAGGCAAAAATAAATGTGTTAAAAACGCTTCCCGGCTTATAAGGCTAGATAGAAGCTTAGGTAGAAAGTAGAGAAGAACAGATTGTGCTGTTAAGAGGTTATTTTTGATATTATGAACAATGGCCTAAAAGCAGCTCTAGGGTGGTGCAGGAGTAAAGGTTTGAACCTAAACCCTGAAAAAACCAAACTAGTTCTATTTACAAAGAAAAGAAAGATAGGGCGGGCTGAACCAGTGACACTGGACAACCAGGAGCTGGAAACAGTCAAGGAAGTCAAGTATCTTGGGGTGACACTGGATAGCAAGCTTAACTTCAGCACCCATATAAGCAACACATGCTCCAAGGCAAAGATGGCAATGATGCAGTGTAAAAGTGTAATAGGTAGAACCTGGGGCATGAAACCAGCGATGGCACTGTGGATATACAGGGCAATAATCGTGCCAAGAATCCTACACGGAGCCATCGTATGGTGGCACAGAGCCGCAGTGGGCAAAAACAAAGCAGAGTTAGACAAAGTCCAAAGGCTAGCGGCCCTAGTGACTACGGGCGCGATGAGGACAACCCCTACAGCCGCGCTAGGCTATAGCCCTATAGCCCTATAGCCTACTGGGGCTAAATCCTCTGGACTTAGAAATCAAGAGAAGAGCCATAGAACAATGGTTCAAGCTAAGAAGCACTGGCATATGGACTGGGAACTACACGGACAAGGGTCACGCCAGTATAGACAAACAAAACGGAGATAGGCTGTCAATGATCCTCTCCAACAACGACTTAATACGGAAGGAAAGGATTTTTGACAAAAAATACAGAATACACATAGGTTCAAGAGTAAACTGGAGCATTGAAACAGATGGCACCACCTGCTACACAGACGGCTCCAGAAAGGAGTCGACAAAGCTCTCTGGATCCGGCGTGCACATTAAATGTGCAGACGGGACGGAGCTGAACAAGTCGATACCGTTAGGAAGATTCGCCAGTGTCTTCCAGGCGGAAATATACGCAATAATGGCATGCGCTGAGATGGCCGAACACCTCACTATTACAGGAAGGATAGCTATCTATAGCGACAGCCAGGCGGCGCTGAAAGCACTAGGTAGAGAAGAGACGACATCAGCAATCGTCAAAGAATGCAAGGAATCACTAAAGAGACTGGCCGAAAGAACGGACCTGACGTTAGCGTGGGTCCCGGGACATGAGGGAAACACGGGAAATGAACAGGCCGACGAACTAGCCAGAATGGGAGCAGAGGAAAACTTGGTGGGACCGGAACCCCGGCTGCCAATAGCGCACAACATCACCAAGGGAGTAATCAGCCACAGTATCACATCAGAAACCAACCAAAGATGGAGGTCCTCGAATGGTATGAGACAGTCGAAGATCTTCATCAAGGGCATGGATAAGAAAAAGACCAGCAAACTAATGGGACTCTCAAGAGGGAACATGAGGCTAGTCATAGAAATCATAACAGGACATTGTCGGCTGAACAGACATCTGACAGTGATAGGAGTGAAAACCGACCCCATATGCCCGGAGTGTATGGAAAGCGAGGAGACCAGCCTCCACCTACTAGCTGAATGCCCGATGTACTCACCGATAAGATGGGAAATCTGGGGGTCGGACACACTACACATAGAGGACCTAAAGGATCTGAAGGTGGAGCAGATTGTAAGATTTACCAAAGAGACCAAAAGATTCGACGGGGCGCCGTGAAAGCTGGACTAACCTTAACTCCCTAGAAAAGGGAGAACGGGGAATAGGATGAAATGGCCCGCAACAACGCAGGCTGATCGTCCGCTCGGCTGGCGACGTCCCCAAGAGAAATAATAATAATAATAATAAGAGGTTATTTAATTTAATACATGCCCTCCTTTAAGCATAAATCTCAATGGGGAGGTTATTGAGCGTGTGGATAAAGTCAGGAATCTGGGGCTGACCTTCGATGCTCATCTTAATTTTGAAAGCCATGTTATTGAATGTGCCAGATACTACTACTGTTTTTATCGTCTTTAATTATTGTATAACATCAGACCTTATCTATGCGAGGAGCTCAGAATCAGACTCTGTGAGGCATTGATCTTGTCTAAATTTAACTATTGTGACACGGTTTATGGTCCATGCCTCCTGACCAGGTCAGTTAAGCTAATCCAGCGAGTGCAAAATGCATGTGCTCGTTTCTACTTTCACATCCCACCTCGCTCTCACGTTACCCCTTTCTCAACGCCGCTAAACTGCTGAAAATGGAGGCTCGCAGGAGGCTTCATCTTGCAACCTTGCTGTTTGGCGTTGTTAGCTCAGGAAAGCCACGTTATCTGTTCAATAAACTGGAATGGGCCCACAATCACAGCAGATACCCAAATAGAACTTGTACCCACATCTTTTCCACTCCTAAGCACCGCACTATGGCCTTCCGAGGATCGTTTAGGTTTGCTGCCTCTCGGTGCTGGAATGATCTCCCGCCGCCGATGCGTGACCTGAAAACGAGGTATACATTCAACAAACGTTACAAGCTGCATCTTTTATCGTTGCAAACAGGTAACTCTAAATAAAATAAAAATAATCACCTGTAAATCATCAATCAAATGCACGTCACGTTTGGCGGGGATCGCGTCCCGCACCGTTGGGGCAAACAATCTTCTCCCTTCTTCCGGCATTAATGCTTAACCATCTCCAGCTTTGTTTTTTACATAAAATGCTAGAAATAATTGTTCTATAATTCAACAACATTCAAAAATTACAGCCCATTGCTCATTTGCATTTTTTAACATTTATTTATCATTTATTTTCATTGTCGAGCAAGGCAAATGGATTTTGGCCATACAGCCAAAACTCAGCGTTTATTATTATGTAGTATTAGTATGTAGTTTATTATATTATAGTAACGCCTCATATATATAATTCTTTCCTTTTTTTTAAAATATATATCCCTTATTATTTTACGAGTTTGTATTATATGTGTATTTATTATATTATTTTATTTTGTCTAAGTCCGTCGTCGTCACTCTAAGGCCCTGTCAGAATAACAGCGTTCCTACCTCAGAACAATAACTAAAGCTAAGTTATTATTCTGAGGCTCCTTTTTCTTTTTTTTTTTTTGATACGGAGTGGAAAACCTGCAAACAGGCGCATCAGCGGGCATAAGGGGTCCCGCTGGCTGTCCGAGGATGGCCTAGACTCTGTTCCAGGGCCGAAGCCCTAGAGAAAGCGAGTCGCAGCCGACTCGGTAAAAACCACTCCGATGTCCTCTCGTCACCTTGGAACCAGCAGACCGGCGATCATCGCGTCGTCCTCATCTGAGGAGGACGCATCGAACGCCGGCATGGTAGAGCCTGAAGAGGTCATGGGAACCCTTTCGGACACTTCCATAACCCCGTCGGTGACTGCTCGCCCTGTAGATGGGCGAGCCCCTCTTCCGCCCCTGATTGGGGCGGGTGACCGCCCTCGAAAACGATGGGCGGACACGCTTGACCCATCATTTGGTGAGACGGGTCGCCGACGCGCCGGGACATACGAGGCGTCGGCCCTCAGTGGGGACCTGTGTAATGCACGGTCGAAGCCCCCCCTAGGGCTTGGACTGCGCTGGTTTCCCACCGGTTGGAGAAGGCGTTGGTACTGCCGCCTTCTCCGCAGGAGGCGTCTGCGGCGGCACGGATCTGCCAGGGGGTCATCCTCCCTGGCCCGTTCCGCCTCCTCCTTCAGCGTCATGACGTCGACGCAGAAGGAGTTGACCGCCTCCCAGGACCCCTCGCTACCGAGCATGGACAGAACCACGGTCCGCAGGGAGAGGTCCGCGCCAATCACAGTAACCAATGCGGAGCGCTGGACATCGAACGCAAAGCACACCATCAAGGTGTGTTGCGCCGTGTCCTCCGCTGCTCCACAATGGTGGCACTGTGGGGTCGGCTCTCTTCTAATCCGGTGCAAATAGCAGACCATAGGCGAAACATCTCACGAGCTCCTTCAAGAGCAGCGCGCCTCTCTGGAAGGGCCAGGCGATTGCCACTGGCCCTCTCCTCTGCTCGCTGCCGGTATGCTGCAGCGAGCACCTCTGCCATTAGCTCCCACGGGGGCGTCCCCACGAGAGCACACGCCACTTTCCGGGACACCGTTCAGTTGCCCCGGATCGCCCGCAGCGCCATTGCGCGCTGGGCTCGCTGGAGAGAGGCGATGGCGTGTGGGCTCAAGCAATCAGCCCAAACCGGCGCCCCATACAGCGCCATGGAGCGCACGATGCCGCCGTAAAGTCGGCGGCACGCCACGCTCGGGCCCCCCACATTGGGCAAGAGACGCCCGAGGGCATCTGCTGCTCCCAGCAGCCGGGGCTCGAAGAGCTTAAAATGTCCCCCGAAGCCCCACCGCCCGTCGATCACTAGCCCCAGATACTTCATCTGGGGCTTCAGACTGACCCTCTCGCCCTCCACAACAACCGACGCACCCGCTGACGGCCGTCTCCGAGGTCCATGGAACACCATGGCCTCGGTCTTGTGGAGGGCCACTCCCAAGCCCAACGTCCGTATCCGCCGCACGATATGGCTGACGAAAACGGACGCCAAGCGCAAGACATCCTCCAGTCGCATCCCCCGGACGGTGACGAGCGTGTCGTCTGCGTAGCAGATCAACCGCACCATCGAGGGAAGGCCACATCGAAGGACGTAGTCGTATCCGACGTTCCATAACAGGGGCCCGAGGACCGACCCCTGTGGAACGCCGCGGGACACCCTGTGACGGCTAAGCTCGCCGCCACGTCCCACGTATGCTACGTCCCGGTCCCTCAAATAATCTCCCACTATTCGGCGCAGATATGGAGGCATTTGATGAAAACGAAGCGCCTCCATAATGACGCCGAAGGGGAGACTATTGAAGGCGTTGCGGATGTCCAGAGACACCGCCAACACCATCTCCCGCTTCTCGACGGACCTGTCAACGAGTTTCCGGAGATCAGACAGGGCGTCGATCGTCGACCGCCCCGTCCGGAAGCCGTATTGGGCCTCAGAGAGGTCAGGGCCCGTTACCCCTCCCAGCTGCTGGACTATTCGGGAGGCGATGATTTTTTCAAACACCTTCCCGATTTCATCCAGCAGCACAATGGGGCGATATGCCGAGGGGTCGTCCGCTGGGCGCCCCTCCTTGCGAAGCAGGCATAGCGCTCCCTCCTTCCAGACCTTTGGAAACTGTGCGAACTTCAAACTAGCGTCGCACAACTCCCTGCCGCCTTCTTACCGGATTCAGCGCCAGAAATTTCAATTATTTTGGACCCAGCGACGGTGTTGCGGCACCGACGGTTGGGGATATCCATCCCGTTGATGTCGACCAGGTCTCGGGCACGGATCAGCGCGTCGGCATATGAGACCCCCTTCTCAATCGCTTCGGGAGTGAGGGTGACCAACACAGCTGCCGATCTTGGCACAGCAAGCTTGGCCTTTTGGCCGGTTGTGCGAGTCTTTCTAGCAGGAGCAGCCGACGGGGCCTTATTGGGCTTCCGCCGAGGCGCTCTCTGCTGCTTGGCCACCTCCAAATATATCTGACGGGGTAGGGCCTGCTCCGGAAGGGCGGATGTTTTGCCCTTCCTCTTCCTCTTGCGGCGCTTTTTGCGCGTCTCCTGCGTCAACCACTCCGAGCCTGCCCCAATCGAGACCTCGACCGGGGGAGACGCTTTTGCAGCTGCACCCCGGGAGGTCGACGGGACAACCGCTGGAGGTCCAACCTTATTGGCCCTCTTCGGCGGGGGATCGGGCTTTTTGCCCGCCACCTTGCCCGTGGCTGGCTTGGTTTGCCCTTAAGGAGCAGGGGGCGTCAGAGCTGCTGCGGCTTTGCGGTCCGCCGCGAGCGGCGGTCGCAGGCTCTTGGCCGGCAGCAGGCGAAAGTTCGGGCCAGCTTTGCTTCAAAGGCCTGAAGAGCATCCGACTCATCAACCACAGCCTTCGTCTTGCCGCGGCCAGCCGTCTCCCGCACGGTGACAATTGGGGAGAGGGGCCTTGGAGGAGGGCAGTCCATCTCCATGGACTCCATGGACAAGGGAACCTCGGAGAGCGTAGGGGGAAGAGATCCGGACTTCCTCCCGCTCTTGAGGTCCCTAACCTCGGCAGACAAAACTGCCACGCTCTTAGTGATGTCTGCCAGCTGCCGCTGCAGCCTCACGTTTTCCCCCTTTAGAATTCTAGTGTCCTCCGAGATGGATTTGGAGGACACTTCGCGGAAACTGTCCAGGATGGATTGGGCTGATTTTTTTAGCGCCTTCTGGAAGCGGCCCTGAAGGTGCGATGACTTTTTCGCAACCTCCACTATGACCGCACAGTCCGCCTTCACCACCTCCTCGATGTCGAGAGCAGTCTTCAGATCCGGATCTGTGGGTAGAGCCTCGTCTTCCATCCGACTGGCGTAATAGGACACTCGAGTCTCGAAGGCGCGGCGCTCCATGTCAGCCACCTCCCGGTCGAACGCGATCTGCTGCTCCTCACGCTTTGCAGCGTTGAGCTCGGGCTTGGCCTGGGCAAGGCCAACATACTCCCCAGTGGTGGGGCGTCTCCCGCGTCCACGCGGAACCGTCTTTTTCGTCGGCCCGTTCTCCGACGAGTCCGAATTGGACTCCTTGCTCTTGTCCCCCTTAGATGTTTTGGGGGGACGCTTCCTCTTTACCCCTAAAGAGGTGAGGGTGTCAGTGCTGATGCAACTGTCGTCTGACATTTCGCTGCACTGGTACCGGTCCTTTCGTTCTCGCATGGGGTAAGGGGCGGAGCGGGATTCGCTCCTGCCGCTGCGAACCGACAATGCCGGTGAGCTGGCACGACTCCCCTTTCTGTTCGGTCTAAGTTTAAAGCCGGAGTCCACGGCCGATCTCATTGAGACCGCCGACGAGTCGGACTCGACGTCTTTTTTGCCATCACTAAGTGTAGCGGGCAGAACCGCCACACTTTCCTCTCTCGCTGCGGAAGAGCTGCGCGATCGTGCAGCAGTTGGCGAAGAACCACCTGCCGGCCCGGACTCCGGCAGCGGCCTGCTCTCAACAGGTTCGCACCTTTCCCTCACCTCTTGCGCCCACATGCGCAATCACGCCACGTAGAACTTTGCCCCCCCCAGAAACGGTGGGGCAGCCTGAGACCGAAATTTCAGGGAGGGATTCTCCCGCCTCCCGGCGGGTACCCTCCTGGGGTAGTTGCTCTTTAATTCTACTTGTCATGATACGTTTGACAATTTGCGGGTTGTCATCCCCCTCCAAACGATGGCACTTTAGGGGCTGCCCTTCCCCGGATCAAAAATTCACCCACGCGCCGTCCACACGCCGAGGGTGCCCTATATACACCACAGAGGGCGGGAGGTGTCTGCGGGGTTGTAACAAGTTTTCCTTCTTGTCGCCCGAGTGGGCTGCCTGTCTGCCTGGACAGACACGTACCCGGCTACGCCGAGAACGGGATCGTTGTCCAAGCCAGAACAGAACAGGCGACATCGCAACAAAGGTTGGCGTGAAGCCCGAGTTGAAAACACCTTGCGCATAGAAGCGCTTGAAGGGCGCCCAGAAGGGGCGCCGACCTTCCCTATTTCCCCCCGTATAACAACACCAGAAGAGGCGCCGTCCAAACTCCCGCTGCCCAAAAGTGGGCAAGCCGTCGGCCAGAAGGGCCGCGTACGGGAGGTGCAAGGCCCCGAAGGGACTCCCGCTTATAAGCCAGTTATTCACCCAGTTCCGCAACAAGACCCGCCTCCCTTCCCTCACAGAAAGAGGTTAGGGCCCTGCTGCATCGACCATCGCGGACTTGAAATCAAGCCTACGCAACGCCCGGCATAAGCCACGCACACCACCTTGCGCACAAAGGCGCATGAAGGGTGCCCAGGAGGGCACCAGCAACCCCATCCCCCCGCGCTACAACACCCAGAAGGGGTTCCGGCCAAGCTCCCGCTGCCTGATAGGGGCAAGCCGTCGGCCAGAAGGACCGCGTACGGGAGGTGCAGGGCCCAAAGGGGGCTCCCGCCTATAAACCGGGTACTCACCCGGTTCTGCAACGACCATCGCGAGCATTTTGAAAAACAAAACGTTCGCGAGGCCCCACAACCGCCATGCGCATAAAAGCGCCTGAGAAGGCTTGCCAACAGCCCCACCAGAAAAGGTGTAACGCCACTTCGCCATCCCGAAGCTGGAGCTCCAAACTCCTCGCGCGTCCAGCGCCTGAGGGGTGCCCAGACAGCCACCTGGCCACCACCGTGACGCTCCGACCAGGCCTCGTCATACTCCCTACTCGTCTCCACTTAGCAGCAGCGAAACCCACCTACAGCCGGTACGATTTTGCCGCTGCACCATGAAGACATAGCCTCATTGTTTTTCACCCATCTAGGCTAAGGGGGGGAAACAAAGATGAGTTAGGGTGACGCCCTGGTCAAGAGACCCCTTGCGATTGAATCGCCTAAAGGGTGCCCAGAAGGGGCACCAACACTACTCCCTTCGCTGCGTCAGAAGGGGGCAAACCTATGGGTGCTGCACCAGAAGGGGCTAAGCCAATGGGAGATGCGAGGCCCAGAAGGGGCTCCCGCCTGTGCGCTGGATGTTGGCCGTCGAGTTTGCATGCTCATTCCCACCTCCCGCGAGACATGTCAACCCTACGTTGCCCGGGGAGCGCCAGGCGCAACTTTATCGTCCGCGCCCAATCATCATTGGAACGCGGCAAATAAGAGTCAGGCACACGAGGAGGCCATCCAACACGCACCCCATTCTGAGGCTCCTTTTTTTTTTTTTTTTTTTTTTTTTTTTTTTGATGCGGAGTGTAAAATCTGCTAACAGACGCATCAGCAGGCAAGAGGGGTCCCGCTGGCTGTCCGAGGATGGCCTAGACTCTGTTCCAGGGCCGAAGCCCTAGAGAAAGCGAGTCGAAGCCGACTCGGTAAAAACCACTCCGATGTCCTCTCGTCACCTTGGAACCAGCAGACCGGCGATCATCGCGTCGTCCTCATCTGAGGAGGACGCATCGAACGCCGGCATGGTAGAGCCTGACGAGGTCATGGGAACCCTTTCGGACACTTCCACAACCCCGTCGGTGACTGCTCGCCCTGTAGATGGGCGAGCCCCTCTTCCGCCCCTGATTGGGGCGGGTGACCGCCCTCGAAAACGATGGGCGGACACGCTTGACCCGTCATTTGGTGAGACGGGTCGCCGACGCGCCGGGACATACGGGGCGTCGGCCCTCAGTGGGGACCTGTGCAATGCACGGTCGAAGCCCCCCCTAGGGCTTGGACTGCGCTGGTTTCCCACTGGTTGGAGAAGGCGTTGGTACTGCCGCCTTCTCCGCAGGAGGCGTCTGCGGCGGCACGGATCTGCCAGGGGGTCATCCTCCCTGGCCCGTTCCGCCTCCTCCTTCAGCGTCATGACGTCGACGCAGAAGGAGTTGACCGCCTCCCAGGACCCCTCGCTACCGAGCATGAACAGAACCACGGTCGGCAGGGAGAGGTCCGCGCCAATCACAGTGACCAATGCGGAGCGCTGGACATCGAACGCAGAGCACACCATCAAGGTGTGTTGCGCCGTGTCCTCCGCTGCTCCACAATGGTGGCACTGTGGGGTCGGCTCTCTTCCAATCCGGTGCAAATAGCGTCCAAACGAACCATGTCCGGACAGTATTTGCACCAGATGGTATGTGAGCGACCCATGGCGCCGCTCCGCCCATGCTTGGAGGACGGGACGTAAGGCCTCCAGACTACGCGTTTGCGTAGCCGAGGCCCCTTCGCCCAGGCCCTCAGACCATAGGCGGAACATCTCCTCACGAGCTCCTTCAAGAGCAGCGCGCCTCTCTGGAGGGGCCAGGCGATTGCCACTGGCCCTCTCCTCTGCTCGCTGCCGGTATGCTGCAGCGAGCACCTCTGCCATTAGCTCCCACGGGGGTGTCCCCGCGAGAGCACACGCCACTTTCCGGGACACCGTTCGGTAGCCCCGGATCGCCCGCAGCGCCATTGCGCGCTGGGCCCGCTGGAGAGAGGCGATGGCGTGTGGGCTCAAGCAATCAGCCCACACCGGCGCCCCATACAGCGCCATGGAGCTGGACGCGCCGGCAACTTGCCCTTGGCCAGGGGAGGCTTACAACTACGCCCCCCCATAACGTGGCCTGCCGGTCGTTTGGCAGTAGCACACACGGCATAGTGGGGCTTTGCGCTACAATCGTAGCCCCTGTGCCCCTCCTTACCGCACCGGTAGCAGAGGTTGCTCCGGTCGGTTTTTGAAGGGCAGCTTGCTCTGGCGTGCCCCATCTGCATGCACCGGAAGCACCGGGCAGAACGGGCTTCCAACGCCTGGACACTGGCCGCGCTGAAGCATATCAATAGGCGACCAGCGTTAACAACCTTCTTGGCTGCGGCCACCGGGCATGACACAACCGTCGTACCCAAACCACCGGGGCCGTCCCGGATGGGACGCACCTTCACGTCTGTGACGCCACATCCGCCCTTAGCCGCGATAGTTGCGGCGAGGTGCGTCTCCGTCACGGACTCGTCTAGCCCGCCCACCCTGATTTCTGTGGTCTTCGTGGGCCGGACGACTGTGGCTATATCCGCAAGAGCCTCCCTCATTTTTTCGGCCAAGCGATCCGCCTTCTTACCGGATTCAGCGCCAGAAATTTCAATTATTTTGGACCCAGCGACGGTGTTGCGGCACCGACGGTTGGGGATATCCATCCCGTCGATGTCGACCAGGTCTCGGGCCCGGATTCATAGGCCCATTCTGAGGCTCCTACGCCACTCAGCCTAACTGCGAGTGACGTGGGAGTATTATGCTGAGACAGGGTCCTTATTGGCCTCACACAATGTTTTTTATTAATTATTTTTTTTATTTTCTCTATTTTTTTTGTCTTTGTTTGCATATGTATGTTTTTTTCCTTTTTTTGTTTGTAATGAATTTTTTGTGTGTGTCAATAAAAATATTTCTATTTCTATTTCTATTATTTAAAAAAACCTTTTTAATTGAAATCCTTTGTCCCCAAAACTCTGGCTATTTACCCACCCTACTGATGGTAAACACTTCTCCCGGAACCGCTGCGCGATGAAATATTGGCAGGTTTTCGGCACACGTGCTCATCAGAACCTGCGTCCCGTTAAATTGCCAATGGAAACAGCCAAATAATTGTGCAATTTATATCAGCGGCGGCGTACAATTTCGCTGTTCGATATGCCGGATTAATGATCGGAATGCATGTAAAAAATGATGCTGCAAATTAACCAATTTGTAGAAAACTATATTTTTTCTTATATTTTTTTTTTCGATCATCAATTACATTGCGTTTGGGCTTGATTAATTTGTATTGATGAGAACTTTACACCTAGATGGGTTGTGACCTTAGAGCATGTTGTGACTGTCATTAAGGATCTGATGATGAAGACGAAGGACAGTCAAGGGAACTCCTCAACGTTTTACAGTGCTACCTTGTGTTTGGTCTTAATTAATTTCTATTGATAAGAACTTTGCACCCATCCATATGGGTTATAAATGCCATTACAGGTCTGATGATGGAGACCATAGACAGTCGAGGGAATTCCTTAACGATTTACAGCAGTTACCTCTGTTGGGCTTACTTCATTCGGTTCAATATACCAAAATGTTTAGTTCGTACAAAAATAATACCTAATTAAGATTGAAGTTTTACATAGGAATACCACTACCTACTAGGCCGTCGTTTCCTCATCCGAGAAGCATCCTGGTAAGGGCTACGTCTACCTTTTACTAAATATCGTAAAATAAAATAATTTTTAACAAAAAAAACCGACTTCAAAAAACAGGAAACTTAAAAAAATAATATTGAAATCATATTATTAATATTAACAATGTCTACTGAAGTCGGGTTGGGCTTTTACAATAAAAAAGTGGAGATAATGGAACAACCATAAAAGTTTAAATGAAACAAAATTGCGGTAATTCATCGATTCACACCACGACTGGTTGGCACCACAGTGTAAATCGCAGAAGGACTCTTTTTGAATTGGCTGTTTCGAACCATGGTGTGAATCGAATTGTCCCCCAGCCGACCACCAACCACCCGACTTCAATAGACCTTCTTTAAAACTGATATGCGTATCTAGGTAATTAATAATATGATTTCAATATTATTTCTTGCTTTTTAGAGCTGGTTTTACTTTTTAAGTTTCCTGTTTTTTGAAGTCGGTTTTTTTTTAACTACTGAACGAGCAAGCTTTTGACGTTCACCTTACTTGATGTTTAATGACGATATGGCCAGAGGTGGGAGCGCATTTTACCCGGAATCTTTAGCTATTGAGTTACTGAGGCACTAGCTATCGAACACAACAACGCTACCAATACTGATATTATGGCGACATAATTAGATAAGAAGGGGCTAGCTAGTCTTAGGACTTAAAACAACCTTACAAAGTTTTTCTGATTCACGTATCACTACATAGTATAAAACAAAGTCGCTTCCCGCTGTCCCTATGTATGTATGTATGCTTAGATCTTTAAAACTACGCAACGGATTTTGATGTGGGTTTTTTTTAATAGATAGAGTGATTCAAAAGGAAGGTTTGTGTGTATAATACATGCTGCAATGCATGCATAATATAGTAGAGAAACACTGATAATTGAAGAGGTTTCACATTTTTTTGCGCTTACATTGCAAAAGCTGGCTGAACCCTACGAGATAGTTCAAAATAATGTACTACAGTATTGTACACCTTAAAAAGATCTACAAAAAAGTCCGCGATGGTATATGTCTATCTCTTAGGGATAGCCCACAATAATCATTTTTTTGTCCTTTACTTTTTACGAGAAATAATGGCTTATTTACGAAGCAATTTTAAGCAATACAGCATTATTCCTTATCCAATTAAGTACCTTAAATAAATTGTGCATTTAATATAGATCAATATGGCCCTTTAGAGCATGTAATTTAATTGAATATTTTCGAAGATATTACAGATTTAAAATGCAGGGACATAGCGGTTGCGGCGGTACCGGCCGGGGGGCTATTTACGAAGCGATTTTAAGCAATACAGCATTAATCCTTATCCAATTAAGTACCTTAAATACATTGTGCATTTAATATAGATCAATGTGGCCCTTTACAGCATGTAATTTAAATGAATATTTTCGAAGATATTACAGATTTAAAATGCAGGCACATAGCGTACCTCAAGATGAGCCACGATTGAACGTCGATCAGAAAAAGTATTCACTACATTACTATCATCAATTGATAATAATGAAGGAAAATTTTTTTTTCCTTGATGCCCCAGGAGGTACAGGAAAAACATTTTTAATCAATTTGCTTTTAACAAAAGTCAGATCTACCGAAAAAATTGCATTAGCTGTCGCATCATCCGGCATTGCTGCTACGCTTTTAGAAGGAGGCCGAACCGCACACTCTACATTCAAGCTCCCGCTGAAAATCGCCACCAATGATGATAACAGCGTCTGTAGTGTTTCTAAACAGAGCAATATAGGAAAATTGATGCGTGACTGCTCATTAATAGTCTGGGATGAAGCCACCATGTCAAACAAGACGTCTGTGGAGGCACTGGATAGGACAATGCGCAGCAAAAATTCACCTATGGGTGGATGTACAATTCTGTTCTCAGGAGACTTTCGTCAAATCCTACCAGTTGTGACTCGAGGAACACGTGCTGACGAAATAAATGCTTCCCTAAAAAGGGACATGCCCACATGTTAATAAATTAGAGCTTAAAACTAACATGAGGGTTTCGTTGTCATCACGTAAGAACAGGCTTTTTTCAGAGATGCTGCTAAAAGTTGGCAATGGAGAGTTAACACAAAGTGATGGAAGGATTAACCTAGAAAACCTTTGTGTTTTGACAGACAACATCCAAGAGTTGGTCAACAATGTCTATCCCGACATTGATAACATAAGTTGTAAGGCTATATCTTGGTTAAAAAGAAAGAGCGATTATGTCACCAACTAACGAACAAATAGATAAGGTAAAGGTAACTTGATTCTTTCAAAGATTGATGCGCCGACGCAAATATACTACTCGGTCGATACTGTTCTCGATTTGGAAGAAGCTGTCCATTTTCCTACAGAATTTCTTAATTCTTTGAACCCGTCTGGACTCCCTCCTCATAAAATGGTGTTATAAGTAGGTTGTCCTGTTATTTTATTAAGAAACCTGAATCCACCTAAACTTTGCAATGGCACGCGTTTACTGGTAAAATCACTAAAAACTTTCATAATAGTGTGCACAATACTCACCGGATGTGGTACCGGAGAAGATGTATTGATTCCCCGAATTCCTCTGATACCATCGGATTTACCATTCCAATTTGAACGCCTATAATTTCCGGTAAAGATATATTTGCAATGACCATTAATAAATCGCAGGGTCAAACTTTCAACGTTGCAGACTTAGATTTCAGCGTTGAGTGTTTTTCACATGGCCAATTATATGTCGCTCTTTCAAGAGTAACCTCTAAAGAAAACATGTTTGTAATGTCTAATCACAAAAAAGTTGTGAACGTTGTATATAAAGACATTCTGTAGTATATTTAGTATCAGCATTGCACCCGTGCGAAGCCGGGGCGGGTCACTAGTTTAATATATACAGGATCACTTTTTTTATCACCGTCCAAACCTTCTGAGATGACTCCCGTGATACAAACGACCAACTCTTACTATTGGACCAACATCCTACCTCGAAAATAAAATTCAGATTCATTGATGTTTTGTATGGAACAGCTGAATTTTATTTTCGAGTTAGGGAGTTGGTCCAATAGTAAGAGTTGTTCGTTTGTATCACGGGATAAAAAGTCAGTTAAAGTATAAGAAGATAGTCTCCTCTTTATAATGACCCATTTCATTTCAATTATTTATGAATCGAACATAGCACCTCTGAGTGACGGATACCTGTGGTGCTATAAGCCACAGAGACGATTATAAAAGCTTTCATAAACGTGTTAACAGTAATGAAACATGCAATGAACTTAACTGTATAGCACAATAGATACGTAACCGAGAGATGCAGTTTGGCAATACTTACATGGAGTTGACAACGCGTTATGTAACTAGAGCTGTAACACAAAAAGGAGACGGCAGAAGGTTAGCTCCTTACATGACGGACTGTTGAGAGCTTGTTGTCTCCGGGTTTTTTGGGGGTGGTGAGAAGCTTTAAGAGTTCCTCAAGCCGTGTGAAACGAAGCACCGGCACCGTCAGAGGTTTTCTAGAGGGAACGGCATCGCGCACTAGGGCGTGTCCTCGTTCCCTAGATTTTCCGAGGGATTAGGAGCGGATCAAGGCCAGATCGGGGACTGTTGCTAGCTGTTGAGAGGTTACGTGTCCGTGAGAGGGTCTAAGACCTAGACTAGGGTCCTAGACTAGCTAGTAGTATCTTATCTAAAATCAATGTAAGTAGCGTTGTTGGGTTCGATAGCTAGCTCCTCAGTAGCTAAAGATTCCGGGTGAATTGTGCTTCCACCGGCCATATCGTCATTAAACATCAGGTAAGATAAAGGGCCAAAGCTTGCTCGTTTAGGAGTTATAAAAAGAAGCATCGTCGTAATGACCCGACTTACTGTGTGTATAAGACTTGCCCAGCAATGGAACTTTAAAGTAGAAAATGATGAAGATGAAATCAAAAAAAAAATACAAAAAATATCTTATTATAAATGCGAAAGTTTGTAAGTATGGATGGATATTTGTTACTCTTTCACGTAAAAACTATTAAATGGATTTGGATTAAATTCGGCATACAGATAGTTTATAACCTGGATTAACACATAGGATACTTTTTATCCCTATATTCCCACGGGAACGGGAACCACGCGGGTGAAACCGCGAGCGTCCGCTAGTATACAATAAACACGGACACGTAATCTCGCAACGGTAGTCCTCGGTCTGGCCTCAATCCGATCCGAATTCTTTACGCCTGACCAGTTGTGTCTTTTGTACAAGACACAGGTACGGTCTTGCGTGAAGTATCGCTCGCACATCTGGGACGGTTCTGCAAAGTACCTTCTCGATGCCTTGGACAGATTGATTGCAGCGTCGCGCTGTACGCATTATCGGCATCGCAGAAGTCGCAAATACTCTTGAATCTCTGCAATTGCGTAGAAATATTGCGTCACTTAGCGTGTTTTACCGCTTATACCATGGCGAGTGCTCTGAAGAGCTCTTTGACCTCATCCCACCTTCTCCCTTCCTCCATAAGAGTGCACATGCTGCTCTCCGGAGTCACCGCTTTACTGTCTCAAATATTCCATCGCGCACTAAGAAATTTGGTTACTCGTTTCTTTGTCGCACCTCCAAAACATGGAATAGTTTGCCAGCACACGTTTTCCCTCCTTTCTATTTGAAGGACCCCAAATGAGGCGTGAAGAGGCACCTTGTGGGCCGGCAGAGTGAGGGTAACTGATGCTGCGTTTTTCACGCTGCACCAGTTGTCGTCGCATCTGGATTCCATATTCACTTAACGTCAGGTGAAATGGAGTCATTTGCCGTGCTACGTATATTAAAAAAAAATCCCTCGGAAAATCTAAGATAGGGAACGGGGACACGCCCTAGTGCGTGATGCCATTCCCTTTAGAAAACCTCTGACGGTGTTTCGATCACACGGCGCCGGCGCGGCGCCGGCGCGAGGAACCCTTTAAGTTTCTCGCCACTCGCCCCCAAAAAGTCCGGTGATGCTGAAAATGCCGTCTGAGGCAAACAGCTAATTCTCCGAAAAAAGGGCAAACTCGCAACATCTCGCAACAGTCAGAGTGCAATTGTAGCGAGATTCCTTGACGAGAGAGAGCGCGTCATGTATGATTACCTTCTGCAGTGTCCATATGTTGTGGCTGTACATACGGCTCAAAACTAGTCCACGAATAAAGTGAGTACTTAAATACGTACCGTTTAGTGGAAACATAGAATAGTATTTCCTCATACAAACAGTGTTGGTGAAGTAACCGAAGACTCGACAAATCTCAATGTAGGCCGTCGCCTTGCTGAATGAGATCCCAAACCAGATGTGGTTTTAACGGTTCTTTGGACACACACGGCATGTCGCTTAATATTTGTGCCCGTTGCGCGTGTTTGTTCCTGTTGTACAATTGTAGCTGAACGGGTAATCAAACCAATAAAAAAGGCATTTTTCAACTTTTTTTTAATTTTAAATAACTCTTCATTTAGCTTTTATTTGCTATACATATTTATATTGTTGTAACTAAAAAAATGGAGGACTCAATCTCACGGCCTTTTGCAATCCGGATGATATTCTAACAACTAAGCTACCAATTGGTTTTCTTGGCGCATTTTTCATTCATCATCATCATCATCATCGGCTCATTTATATGTCCCCACTGCTGGGGCACGAGCCTTCCCTATGGATGGATAGGTAGAACGGGCCATAAACCGCTACGCGGGCCCAGTGCGGATTGGTGGTTGTTAACGACTGCTAATGCAGCCGGGACCAACGGCTTTACGTGCCTTCCAAAGCACGGAGGAGCTCGAGATGATAAAGTTGTGGTCACCCATCCGATGACCCACCTTTGCGAAAGTTTCTTAACCTCAGCACTCACAGACCGGGCGCGTTAACCATTGCGCCATCGAGCTCCTCCATTTTCCATTGTATGTTTAATACTTGCACGATACAATACAAAATTTTGTCATGAACTTTCGAAAGGAGTATTAAGGGATCGGTTAAAATGCTATGTACCTTAAAATGAAAAGTAGAAAGAAACGATATTTCCGTCAACGTCTTTTTAGAAAATAAATTTTCAGTTTTCAGTCTTCAAAAAACTTATTTGCTATAAGATTAAGAGTGAGCTTTTTCTTCACTATTCAATTACGAAAACGAGATATTTTATATGATATTGTATCACCTCATATGTCTCCAGGAGGCGTTGCTTCAATGCCATACAAAGAACTGGCAATTAACGCTTAGTAATTTTGTTTATAGTAGCTAGTTACCGATATGAACGGCAGTGAGTGTTACACAAACAAAGAAATTCTTCAGACTTTCAACAATTGATACAATTCAATAATCTTGTGAATGAGTATTAACTGGTGATACATTATACAATTGTAATAATAAAATGTATTGTAAGCGACAAGGTGGAACGACGATCTGGTGAAGGTCGCGGGTAGCCGTTGGACGCGAGCAGCGCAAAACCGGTCGTTGTGGAGATCCGCCTAATCCGATTAACCGCTGGTTCAGACTCAGAGGTCCCGGGTTCGATTCATGTTGGTGGTAGGGCTTGTATAACCGCCTGGCTAGCTACCACCATCTTATCTAAATATGTCGCCATAACATCAATATTTGTAGCATTGTTGCGTTCCGGCAGCTAGAGATATGATAGCCAGTGGCCTCGCTAGTTGAGGAACCCAGGTGAAATACGCTTCCATCATTGACCTTATCATCACTTAACATCAGATGAAAACAAGGCACTGTGCTTTTGGCTAAGATGACGATGATTATGATTGTAAACGCAAGCACAGAAGAGGTATAGTAATTAAGCTGTGCTAAAGAAGTAGATAGTAAATAAACCTATTCGCCTTGAATAGGTTTATTCGTCAAAACCAGCAGACTAGCCGATGAATCAACCTTCGTGAACTGAATACTGATGAGGGAGACAGGATGCTACGTCAAACGTTTTGACGCCACCGTCAATAGGTAACGAGGATATTATGTCATGCGACTTAATTAAATTTCATGTTGTACTAAGGTTGGATGGTGGTAGCTCTTGTACTAAGTTCTAAGTTCGTCTAGCCAGCCACCTCTATCTTATGTAGGTACCTAAGTATGTTGCCATAACAACAAAGAACTACGAGTCTAATAGCATTGTTTTATTCTGACAGTTAGAGATAAGAAAATAGCCAGACTTTGGTTGAGGATTTCGGATGAAGTTCGTTTCCATCTTCAATCTTTACACTTTTCATCAGGTAAGATGACGGACAAGTAGTAGACGTTGTGAAATATCAATAATATAAAAATTATAAGAACAAAATCATGTGTCATTATTTATACTTGAGGAAAAAACTTTGCACTTACCCCTTTTTAAGCACATTGCACGCGCACGGTGTAATGTTTGGCATAGTTAACGTATTTTGTGGAGAAGAAGTTGCATAAAATAAAACTTTGGTAATAATTTGTTAATTTCTGTAACATAATATGTACCTAATGTTACACTACATTGTATAAACATTGTACATTTTGAAAATTACGGTCGAATTTCGGCCACTGGGCGTACCTAAATAAGAAAAGGTACAAGCGCAAATTATTATACATAAATAAATGTCAAGTCCATCTATAAATATATCGCAATATACAAAATGTCAGCGTCATACAGGTAATGACATCACCGATGCCCGCATCCATCTATTGTAATACCTATCAGCTTACCTGAGATCGTTGGCCTGTGTCAATTTGCATATCATACAAATAAAGCGGCTCTTCCTGGTTGAAATAATTATACATTTCCTTTCCTTTTATAGCCTTATTCGGAGTGTTGGCTCTTTGTTTTACTGGTTGTATGGAAGAAAGCTAAGTGACAAAACCGCAAATAATAAATTTGTATTTTTTTTATTGCAATAACAATTGTATTTTGCATCTATCTTAGTTGATGGTTTTCTTTTCACCATTCGATTTAATGTAAACCTATCTTTTTATATACAACGACATACGAGACTACACCAGCTATAGATAAATGCTAAACACAGTTTGTATGAGTTGTTAAGAGCGTTTACGCCGCACACTAGTGCCGCCAATAAAAAAAAACATATCTAGTAGTTAGAGACAGAAAATCAAATTATGCTCAACAAACTATCTGAATGAAGTAATTTAGCATTTTTACGTCACCTGACATGTTATGGTTTAGTTAAATATGGCGTTATAGTTAAAAGTGGCCGTAACGTCTTCGTCTCTAATTACTAGATATGTTTATTTTTTCATTAGTGGCGCTAGTGTGCGGCGTAAACGCTCTTAGCTGGTCACACAATAAAACAAAATACTGGAAGTCAAAATAAATAGATCTAAATCTGTAGTTTTTATAACTATCAGTAATCTGCAACCTTTTCTACATACGAATACGAGTATATAAAAAATGTACCGCCATTTTGAAATATTAGATCGGCCATTTTAAAATTCGTATAACTCTTACGCCATCCTAAACACTAGCGAAAGTAAAATGTTTATTACGACTAGTATAATAAAAAAACTAGTAACATAATCATATGAATAAAACTTCACTAATTTAAGGGACTCATTTATGATGTAATTGCAAGCCATAAATGTGATTTAAGGGTCAATAAATTAAGAAAGCTCTCACTTTCCTTTCCAACGACTTCTAAAGTTGCATCGTTTTGAATCAAATTATTTATTCGTTTCTCCGAAGCAGTATAGTATTGATTGGAAATTGTTTTTTCGTTAATTACATTTGTAACTTATGTGGGTTAATTTGTGAAAATCCAATTTTTAATTAAACTGTTACATCTATGCGTTTATTACATTTCTTCATCCGTTAACAAGGTACATTGCAAAGTCCATTTAACTTTTTACAGATAGCACAGATTGATATGATAATGATTTAAATTGTATTAAGCAGCTATATAAGTAGGTATCGGAAATGCTACCTGCGTTAAGTTTTAACGGTCCATTAATTAAACTTACGATTTTTATTGCAACTAATAGTTTTAGGAAGCAATGATAAACTCGATAATTTTTATATTTCTACACTTATAATTGCAATGCTCAACTAATTAGGCTTGACAAATTTATTTTATAGCGGACTTTAATATCTTTGTTTTATAGACAGAGATCATGGGATTTTTTAAGTTTCGTAAGTGTATTTCTAGGTTCGGCAGACTAAAAGCACCTAAGTCAAAAAAAAATACTTTTTAGAAATAATAAAAAGTTATCATAGGTACTTAGATAAAATAATCATTACAAAAAAGTCTTACGTTTGCTAAAGTTTATACTTCTGTTTGACTTCTGTGCTTAAATCGTGCTAAAAACATGACTTGACCTATGTATGCGTGTGTGGCATAAAACTTAGTTGTGCTTTGATCTGTAGAGCCTAGATTTTAGCAATTAACTACATTAATTTAAAAAAAGGCATATTATTGTCCATGCCAAACAATAGTTTAGTATTTCTACATTTTCAAAGACTTTTCTAGTTTACCGCCAAAGGATTCAAGTGTTAATTAAACCCATTATTCTTTCCGCCTTCGTCCAAACATCGTGGCTTCAAAAAACTTTGTAGGCACGCCTAACACATCACGAGCTGCCGAAACCATCACGATTACAGATATTATTCCAGACAGGTGTTCCCAGAAGGCAAGGGATTTACACAACCAATAATGTATGGCGTGCGCTTTAAAGAAAATGTTTAAAAGCGGTTTTTCGCAGAAATGTCTAAGGTGTTTTTTAGTGCAGTGTGTGAAATAGATGAGAGTAACTAATATGGCTTTCTCGGATTCGTGCCGAGTGCTTGTACCAGCTTTATTAACCGAATGACGTTAAAGCACACGAGAATTTACTAAGGCTAAATTTTTAATTTGTCTTCAGAAGGCGCTGCTTCAATGCTAAGTATTTAAGTAAGTATTCGTTTTCGTTAACATGATCGAATGGCAAATAAAACACGTAGGTAGTAGGCACCCTGATCCCTCCAGTTATATCTCATGTGTACGTTGTTGATGATTAAAAGCAATATTTTTAATTAGAATTCTCAATCTAAACAAATACAACAAATACATAGGTATACAAATAAATTTATTTGATAAATGCTTACTTACAAACTTAAAAATACAGTGGAATATAGTGTTAGGTAGGTACCTAAATATAAGCATAATTTTCAAGGAGACTGAGATTTTCTATGACCCCACACTAGGCACTGCCTGACCTGTGGCGGTCAAGTAAGACGTTTTCAAAAGTTAAACGGGAAACGTACCTACATACCTATAGAAATAGAATAGAAATCATTTAATTCAGGCTACAAATTATGTATAGATGTTAAGTTACGTAGAGGCCCATATTATAAATACCTTATAGACTAACATATATACAATTTATATATAAAACTAAAACTATGCTATGACCTAGATGCCACGTTTTATTGTTATACTAGCGGCCGCTCGCGGTTTCACCCGCGTGGTTCCCGTTCCCGTGGGAAAATCGAGATTAAAAGTATCCTATGTTTTAATCCAGGTTATAAACTATCTGTATGCCGAATTTCATCCAATTCCATCCATCCGTTGCAGCGTGAAGAAGCAACAAATATACACACATACATACACACAAACTTTCGCATTTATAATATTAGTGTGATCACATGTGTAAGTTGTTGATGATTAAAATATATTTTTTTTATTAGAATTTTCAATCTAAACGTTCCTACATAGATATGTAGGAACATAGATAGATAGATAGATAGATAGATAGATAGAACATAGATATGTTCCGTCTAGATAGACGCCGCGTTATATTTTTATTTCAATCGTTTTATCAACCTTGTTGGCTGGACCTTAAAAACGTTGATTGTCAGTGTAAAAATTGAAAGTCACTGACATTATAAATATTTGAGAAGCATTAAATCAGTTCGACAACGCGTAACTTACAAATTGGTCAATAGCATAGGTATCACTGGAGCATTAGTAGGACCAAAACTATAAACAGCACACGAATCGTCCGAAAATAGAACGCCGCAACAGATACTCAATTATCACCATCCCTACAGACCATCATTAACAAAACGCAGCATTAACAAGAAACGTTCCGAAAATATTGAGTGCTTGGAGCACGTGGCCGTTCCAAGAAGTTCCCACATAACGTATTGAGCAGTTCCGCTGTGAGTCACTCGAGGTCAAGAGCACGAGACACCATAAATGTTCACAGAATAATAGACCTTACGCTCAACTCACTCGCAAAGAGTACTGTTCATATTGGCATGCATTACGTTGGTGGCCGTGTAAGCTCGCACTAGCCTACTGATGAGTTTGGCCTGTGCCGCAGTGCATAGGACGGAACAATAAATTAGATGTAAGTACAGATAATACTTTATTGCAACACTATAATCAAAATATTAAGCATATATAGGTATATATACCCTACAAGTATATGGAGATTTAGGACCCACCGCGAAGTCATAAACCGTTTTGTCTTAAAGTGTTAAGTGTATATACTTTAATTAAATGTGGTTAATTCGTAAAACTATTTTTTAGTTAATGGAATCAGGCGTTATTTTGCTCAAATCCATGGTACAAAAAAAATTAATTTAAATAATATGTAGTGTTAATTCCGCTAACTCCGAGTTAGCGGAATTAACACCAGATGTTATTTAGATTGCATTTTTTTATAGTAGAACTAACAACAAAAACGAAATATAGATGTTGTAGTTACCTACTTATCGTGTTAAGCGCACACAGAAATTGTTTCGTGCCAACGATTCAGACATAAAAATAAACATGGATATTATCATATAGTAAAATAAATAAAAAAGACTATCACATAAAATCATATTGACTTAAGTATATAAGTTTAAAATAAAAAAAAGATTGCGAGCATGCCAGGCAGGCAAACGATGACTAATATTCACAAAATTATAAGAATAATTTATATGCGGATTTTCATATGTTTATTCTATTAAGTTCTAATTCTATTAAATTTAATTATTTAAGTCTGATTTTGAACACTTTCCTTCAAAGGAAAACTGAGGCGCTACAATATGACTTCATTCAACTGTTTTAATACAAAAACAAAATAAAAACTAGTCTACTTCAAGCAGAATCACCTTTAACGCTCTTTAAACGTTTCAAAACATCCATTAATTTAATGTGTTCACGAAGCTAATTTGTTATAACAAAAAACAGATAAAACGTAATGCTAAATACCGCTGTGAGCTGCAGAAGATTGCAAACATAACCTTGGTACCAGGAATAAAACGTTTTTGGAAAATAAATACATTTTATAAAACTAGCTCAATGGTGTAAACCTGAAAAACTGAAAAAACTGAGAAAACTTAGCCAAAAAATAAATTCAAAATTCAAAATTCAAAAATCATTTAGGTATTCAGTTTAGGCTACAAGTAGCTCTAAATTTGAATGCCAGTTTGACATTGATTTTTTTTTAAGATTTAAAGCATAAATGCTAGAATAATTAAGCTCATATGAAAGTCGCCACCGATTGGTAAGAAACTCAGCAAACTCAGAAACGCAGCCATTCTCTCTTTACAGCGTCAAATACCTACCTAGATAATTATCATGCTTAATCACACCAAGACCCAAGTGAGATAGAAGTGCCAATCCGTAGCCAAATTGTACTTATTATACATATATATGGTACCTATAGTTTATTAGTTTAAACTTTCAGTTGATTTGCTTCCTTTAAAATATTTTTTTCGTTCTAAAAAAATGGGAGTTTTATCATGTAATTTTACATTATTCCTTGAGTACATAATGTTATGCAAGCTGAATTTGTCACGGTATGTTTCTTTTAATGTATTGAACTTTTTTTGTATTATTGGTATGTGATGTAACGATGCTTTCAAATAAATAACTAAAAGCCAAACGCTACCCCATTAAGAGCGGAAAAGGATCAAAAAAGACCTGACACGTCACATTTCGTAAGGACGGTGCATCCCACTCGGCGCACTAACAATGCATTAGGCAAGTTTATTATGCTGTTATCTATCTCGTAGGCTGAGGGATAGGATAGGACGGTCACGTTTCTCACGGCGATGGTCAAAGCCGGGCGCTCGTTAACGCCCACGCATCCACTTTCGTTTCGGGCCCGAAACCACGTGTGACCAGAGCTTGGTATACCGGTATTTTCAATAACCGATACCTTTGACTTTAATAAAGTACCGGTAACGATGTGATACCGGTTTAATAATACAGGTTAACCGATGAGTACCGGTAAGTAGTATTGTAACGTTGTCGTTGCAATTTACTCCACGTTATATTTTTGCTATGCATCTTTTAGCCTCCTTGGTAGCTTTAAAAACTATCTGTCCAATTTATATGTACGGTTCTGAAAAAGAATACTTTGAATGTCATGTCATGTCATTGTCATGGAATTTTATTGTAATATGATCAGTATTTCTAAATTCTTCAGTGCAATAACATTCTTTTATAATAACATCGGATTCCGCAATTTCATAAAAACCAACCGTTTTCCAGGAATAGCATCAAGTTTGTGACCCAGATGTTGCAAGACTGGAAAACCTAACAAGTCTTCGACAAGTTGCCTGTAGAAAGGGAAGATGTCAAACCCGGACCTGTCCGTAAACATATGACCTGGCTCTACACCGCTAAAAATTCGCCTCAACATCAGTTAAGGTGCGGCTGGCGCCCAGGCCACAGTATTGTACCGGTATACTGGTAGTATACACCATAATACAGGTACCAATACCGATGCAAACGCACGTGCGGTGACGCCGGCCGTGATAGCCAGACTGAGTACCGGTACAATACCGGTACTCATTAAAGAATCGGTATCCAGGAACCGAATTGGAAAATACAGGTATTTACCGATATGATACCTGTCGGTACCGGTTGCAAGCCCTACGCGTGACCACCGGGCGAGCACGAGAACGCCATCCTTCACTTGTAGACACCATACATCAAAACAAACGACTTACGACAATACAGATACAGTTCAAAATCGCACCTTCTCCATATTCGCCAAGAATACTTGATGTGTGAAGCATCTCTGGAGATTTTGCATTAACTGTCACCCATCAGTCTTGCGTGTAGGCTCAATGGTCCACAATTACTATGAATGGGATTTATTGTAGATGCTACAAAGGAAAGAGCGAGTGCTATTAGTTGCAATCACAGAAACCCGACCCGATGTGTAGATGGTTGTGTGAAATTACGGAACATGAGTTTTCATTTGAAAACTTGACGTGTGAATGACGTCCGCTTGAGCTGTCTACTGATACAACAACAGCTGTTATTTGTGCTCAATACTCGACTCGAAGTGTCTTTAGGAATTCTAATTAGGAATCCCAAGATGGGGTAACGCCCGAATGACATGGGTATTTATTCTCAAACACAGCAAACACTACCTATTTCACAGAAGAACAGTTTATGTGAACGTTGAGACAAAAATGTTTTGAAGTAAAGTAACAAAACATAAGAATGAGATAAAATGTTTTAAAGTACGTATTAACGTAACAAAACATAAAAGTCGACATGGGCACCCAACTACACGTTGTTTTACGAAACTTAACTGTTATGATCTTGAGAGACTGTATCTTCGCGAGAACATCTGGTGTTTTGTGCAACTCTTAACAAAAATAAATGTCGATACAGATTGTTTATACGTATTGCTACACAACACAAAATGGATGGACGATCCAAATCTATGTTACCTACACAGAAAGTGAGATTGGTATTCGTATTGTGGATTAGCTGGTAGGTACTATGGCTCGTTAGCTTTGGTCGTTAAAGTTTCAATGGTCTTTTTATGATTCCAATACGGAGCAAGCTGGGGGACCTGTTTACAGGGCCACACACACAGGCTCGCTGCTTTGATGAGCGCAACGTTAGAATAACATGAGTCTTAGCCCTGTCTTCGTATCCGTTTACAAAACAAAAGGAAGTACTTAAAGTGAGGTTGCTTTTGAATCAAGATTCAAGTGTATTATCTATATCTATAATACCACTATATAAATCTGTAGGCTCTGTGTGTATTTGCAATTTTTCTGGCAAATTTTGGGATAAATATTCATTTTATGACTCACTGACACCAATTCTACGATTTTCGAAATTTTTGTCGTTCTGTCTGTCTGTCTGTATGTCCACTTTTAACTCAAGAACAGCTTGACCGATCTTGATAAAAATTTGTATGTAGTAAGAACATGCGATTGTGCAAATGATAGACTATAAAAAGAAGAAAAAAAAAAAAAAAAAGTTTACGCTTAAAATTTGGGTTTAGGCGCATTAGGGCTCAATAGGGCGCATTAGGCGCATTAGGGCTAATTCTCATTATGGCAACCGACTCGCTAACGGACTACTTCTCATTAAGGCCACTAGTAAGAGTTTGAACTGGTTTGGAATGGCTACCAACAAAGAGAGATGGCGTGCAAAGAGAGAGGCCTACACTCAGCATTGGGTGGCGACGGGCTGAAGAAGAAGAAGCGGGCGAGTGACGGCTCTTGATGAAAATTTGTATGTAGTAAGAACATGAGATTGTGCAAATGGTAGGCTATATGATGTTGGTAAACATAATAATTATTTTGATTAGAAATGAAACAACTTTTACGGATCTACTCGCGTTTATTTTACACATTACTTTGCAGGGTCCGTGGTCCGTGACCACGGACCCTGCAAAGGGTTCGAAACGTCAGGATAAACATTAAATAAGTAATGTGTAAAATAAACGCGAGTAGATCCGTAAAAGTTGTTTCATTTCAATGTGTAGTGTTCGCGTAAACTTTAGAAAACAATATATTCTGATTAGCATTCATTGACCCATTATTTTCGCACAGCGAAGCGGGCCCGTGACGGCTAGTATACTATAATAATAGACCAGATAGTACTAAAAGTGACATCTCAAGCTTTCTAGGCGCCTCTAGTCAGTCTAGAGCAGTGGTTCTTAAGTGGTCCGCGAACCACGCTGGTCCCTGGAGGCATTCCAAGTGGTCCGCGAAGCCATCGTAATCGTGATAAACAATAAACAAGTGACTTGACAACCTTGACGTGCGTGATGTTAAACAACTGGGGTGGTCCCTGGCAAGACAGATATTTGGTGAAATGGTTCCTCACTGCTAAAAGTTTAAGAACCACTGGTCTAGACTACCACTAAGATTATACCTCAGGTTTACGTGTAACGGAGAACTTCAGAGGAGCCACGCTTAATGTCATACTTATATACTTGATCCAAAAAGTAATCCCCTATATCCCATGTTAAGTACTTAACGTAACATGGGATATGGGAGATCTTGCGACACGCTTCGTTCGCAACAACACAAGCTGAGGCGGGTCCTGATTGAGCTTTTGTTTGTTTTTATTCTTATGATTTATATGTATGTGGTGTGTGTGGTCAATAAATCTTTCTCTCTCTCTCATCTTTTTTTTATACTTACCTATGTAAGTAAATGACTCCGATCTACCTGATGTAAAGCAGATGCGGAATCATTCACACAATACACGTTGTCATCATCATCACAGCCAATAGAACAGTCCACTGCTAGACAGAGGCCCCCAAGGATCGTTCCGCCCCAGCGGCCATCAGTCTTACAAGAGATGTGCCCTGCCCACTGCCACTTGAGCTTAACAACTCTTCGGGCTATGTCAGTAACAATGTTCTTCTACAGATCTCGTCATTTGTAGATCCCATTGAGAAACCTTCAAGCATAACCCTCTCCATTGCTCTTAGGGTGACTTTGAGGTATGTAAAGCTCATAGTTAGTACATGTTGAAAAAAAGAAAAGGTGACACTTAATGAACAGTTTGCTTAAGTCGTTGACATAGTTTTTTCTTGCTTTATATTGTCGTGGTGATTCAACGCGTCACCTTAAGCTCTTTGTTAACCAGGTCTACCAATAGATAATGGAAGATAAGCTTCGTGTTTCGGACACAAAGTGGGACGCACAGATAAGGTCGGTTAAGTGATAATAGTCCCACATCTTATCTAATCCCTTTTCGAAGGTGTCCCACCAAATTAAATATAAATTGTACGAGATAACGTGATTTTAATGCGACGTAAAAAATAGTTTTATGTTCCATTAAATCTCGGCATACAATTGGAGAGTTTAGAACTTTATTTTACGAGTTAGATAATGAACATTATGAACTTAGCCTAGCTCGTGTAGCTGCGCATCGGCATACACAACTAACTTAGCTTCGCATATTTTAGTTAGCTCACATAGCTTAGTTCGCATAGTTTGCGGTCTGCACACAATTATGGAAAACTGCGTCAGCTATGCGAGCTAAGCTAAACTAACTTAGCTTAGCTCTTGGTCTGCAACCCGTGTTAAGGGCCTGCATCAAATAATAATAGAATCGTGAAGGGCGGAGCAAGAGTTAGACAATGCAAGTGGATAAACAGTACGTACCTATATAGGTACATATACTAATGTAAAAGTAGTTAGTTTAAGTTATTTAAATCAATCAGCTGATGATCAGAATCCACTTCGATACTAACGGGAATCCATTCCATCAAAGGTATTAAAATTATAGCAAATTAGTGAACCTTAAAAAGCCATATAGGTAAGGCAATTCTAAAAAAAGCAATTATTTTTTCACACCACCTGCTCGACAATGCCTCATTATATATCATGCAAACCTTACTCAAAGTAAATCATTATAGCCCTTGTCTTTTGCCGGGGTGTAATGTTGTACTGAATTTCATTATAACCCGCCGGGCAGTAATGTGATTCTCACTTCTCTTAGTTCTTATTGTTATGCATTTAAAGTCTAATTTCGTCAAAATCGCGCGGCGCGCGGCTGCTGCAGCTGCTGGTGGCCGACGGCGAGGAGGTGGACGGCGGCGCGCGCCGCGCCTCATTTATTTGAAAATCGAACTTATTCGAAAATCGAGCTGGCCACGCCACGGCAAGCCGAACGAAAAAAAATCAATACTTAAAACAAAAGCTGCGAGTATTTCAATACGGTGCAATCAGTATCAGACAAAACTGCAAAAGAAGATAGAATAAAACATTAAGAAAATGTCGAGTGACGAAAGTGATTTAACTCCGGAGTCCATTAAATTAGACGCCTTAGGTATTGTTAATAACCTACTACCTAGTAAGTCGAAGGAAATACTTGAAAGCTTACGACGATTTCCACAAATGGAAAACTGCAAAAGGCGCAAAATCTGTGTCGGAGTCAGTGCTTCTTGTTTATTTCGAGTATTTATCGTGTACAAAGAAGTCCAGCAGCCTGTGGTGTATCTATTCGATGCTCAGGTTAACAATAAGCATCAAACACGACATTAAGATAAATACATATAGCAAGTTATTGGCATTTTAAAGAGGAAATCAGACGGTCATCGAGCAAAGAAGTCAAAAGTATTGACAGCGCAAGATGTGGAAACTTTTCTGAATGAGGCTCCTGATCACAGCTTTCTGGCCATGAAAGTAAGTATGAGTACTGCCTACTTTTTAGTTACGTTTTTAGTACCTACCTATAATAGCTCTATAAAATAGTTAATGAATAAAAGGGTATTTAAATGGCACACATTTAAAAAATACACATTCTAAGGCGTTGTCGCAAGCTTTTTTTATAATATAAAGGTCAAAAAATGTAGTAGTGTATCTATCTATTTACTCACAATCTTATTTTTTGTTACATGTAGCCTTGATTTTTGGAGTGAATGGCGCATGTCGTGGAAATGAACTCGTAAACATAAAAGTCAATGATATCAAAAAACATGCAGATTTATTGCTGATTAACTTACCAGATACCAAAACAAATAGAGAACGTTCGTTCATAGTTCGTGAAGATTATGCAAGAATTGTTGAAAAGTTCCAAGCTCTGCGCCCCTCTAATATAAACACCAACAGATTTTTTATCGGTTACAGTAATGGCAAATGCACCAGGCAAGTCATTGGCAAGAATAAAATCAGCGCCATGCAAATTGCAAAATACCTCAAATTGCAAAATCCCGAGCTCTATACGGGTCATTGTTTGAGGAGAACATCGGCAAGTCTGTTGGCAGATTCAGGAGCAGATATGGCCCAGATAAAACGTCATGGTGGCTGGAAATCCGATGCAGTAGCGGAGGGCTACATAGAGAATTCCATACAAAACAAAAACAAGATAAGCTGTCGTATTGGTGACAACATTCATCTGAAAACTACGTCCATTATTGATGATCCTTGGAAACCTTTGCCACCACAGCCATCTAGCTCAAAATATATCCCGTCAAGCCCACTGCCTCAAGCACCACCTTCCCCAACCTTCACTGTGCCAAACGACCCTCACACGCAAGGTTCTGATGTATTGGGTGCTGCTACTCAAATAAATTCCACCTCAACTAACATAAGCGTACCAAAAAATATAACCATATCTTTACATAACTGGACTAATATATCAAACATCAATTTTAATTTTTAATTTACTTTTTATTGTTATTTACTGTGTCAATTATATATAATTAGTAATGAAAATAGTATTTTAATAAATAAAATACTTTTTCTAGTAGCCTTGGTTTTTATTGTCTCGCAAAAGGTGAGAAAAGTAGAGTATACTCCTCAGGGATAAAACTGATTTTGCCTTGGGCGCGCTTAAATCCTTCACTGCTCTCAGGACTCCATTTTAATTCCCTCGCTTCGCTCGGGAATCAACTCAAAACCCCCTCGCTACGCTCGGGAGTTAAATCTGGAGTCCTTCGTTACGCTCAGGATTCAAATATCGCGCCCGTGACATAATACAGTGCTTTATCCCCTTGGTGTACAATCTACTATTCTATCTCGGATCTTTTCCGCTTCACGCTATTCCTCCTGTGAATTATATTGAGTATTATAATTGACAACAATATTTAGCACATAAAAGTCCCGGTATTGGACACAGGCATCCCCGCAGTAACTTTGTAATTATTCATCATCATCATCATCATCATCATCATCATCATCATCAGCCTACACACGTCCACTGCTGGTCATAGGCCTCCCCAAATGCACGCCACTGAGCTCGAGCCGCAGCTACTCGATGATAAAAGGAATTTAGCTAATGTTGTCCAAAGTGACCATTTAAAAAACGATAAAATAAAGAAAGAAAACACACAAATAATGAATGAACAGTAGAAAAAAAGCAAACAATTCACGGGACAAAAGAAAAGAGTAAAATAAAATAAAAAGAAAAGAAAAAACAGAAAACGAAGAGCGTGAAGCTAGTTCTGAATTATGGTTGGGCAGCTGAGTCAACAACCCATTAAGCCAGCAAGACCATAGATTCTAATCGATACACAAAACAATACGACAAGAAAGTGCACGAACAGTTCAGTTTTTAGTTTTCACAAAATGTATGCAAAGAATTCGTTTGCTCAGCCGCGCCAGAGAGCGCCACCCGCAGTTTGCTTAGGCGCTCTGCAAACGGAACAACTTTGATTTCTGATTTCCGACTCGCTGCTTCAACTGCTTCAACTGATTATGATGGGCAAAATAGAATGGAAAAGACGCGTTGGTAGACGGAAGAAATATTGGCTTAGAAACATTCGGTAATGGACCGGAATCACCAGCGTAGAAAAACTGTTCCGATTGGCGAGGGATAAAGGCAAATTCAGAAAGCTGACGGCAGACCTCTACTAATGGAGTGCCACCATGGGAAGAAGAAGAAGACTCGCAACTAGCTGTTTCCATATAACCTATAGAAAATGAGGGCCTAGTGTAAGTTTTGTTTACAATCCGTATTCATTCGATTACGTTTTACGAAAACGGAAATTACTATGGCATTGAAGCAGCGCCTCTAGTGGAATACGAGGTGAGTTAAAATTTTGCCATACAAATTCTCGTTTTCGTTAACGTGATCGAATGGCGAATGGAACTCGCACGGGGCACCCTCAGACAGCGCCACTCTGGTTGCGAGTTTTGATGATCAAAAACAGTATAAAAAATGTAGTAGTTGTGTCAAATTGCTGGTTTGCTGGCAATCACTGCCTGTTAGTTGACTATGGATTTGAAAAATTTATTTAGAATTACGGCTACTCTTGCTGCAACTGGCAGCCTTTAACGAAAACTATTAAAAGTTGATAGTCTCTTCAACTAAAGTTGATCTGTCTGCGAACCGCCTTACACTACAGAATCATCTGATGAATTACATGAAATTATGCAAAATGTATATGTAAACTACATTCGCACACTTTCACCGAGACAGTTTTAAGACGTGACCAATTATTACTGATCTCCGTTGCTGTTTAGATTCAGCCACGAATTGTATCGGTGGTGAAGTTATCGACGTCTCAACAGTGCTGGTTACATCAGTTATTGAGTTGGAGAGGCGGACCACCCAGGCGGCTGGCCCTCCGTTAATTTCCCATAATCTTATCTGTAGGTAATGACCACGCAGCAGCGACGTATGAAGTGGACCGTGAAGACTCAATTTTTTGCAATGGCAATTTTGGGAACAGCTATGTCGCGTGAAAACTTGCGATTACTTTTGTTAATACCTATCGTTGTTATGTGAATGCTATAAAGCACGAAATCGCTGAGGCGTATCGAATTGCATGTGAACTTGAATTTTAGCAGGTAGGTCAGCTAAATGACGATTTTAAAATGTCTGTGTAAATCACGGGATACCACTTACTGGGATCATATCACGAACAAACTCGCGGGAGGTTGCAAGTACATTTAATTCAATTTAAATATGAAAAACTTGTTAATTTCGCAATTAAATGAAAATGTTTACAAAAAGAAACTCAAGCTATTTATAAAATGTTTATATAATTTTTAATGCAAGTTTTGTTGCGAACAAATTACAAAAACACAAATGTTGAAAAAATTTCCACGAGAAGGATTTGAACCCGCACCCTTCTGACATACCGGGTCAGGTGCTCTCCCAATTGAGCTATCGTGGTTCTAACCAGCCCGGCGAAATTATTCAACACTATTTACTTTTTACTTTGAAAGCCAAAGGCGCCCATTCAATGTCAACAACTACCTCCTACCTCAATTGGGAGAGCACCTGACCCGGTATGTCAGAAGGGTGCGGGTTCAAATCCTGCTCGTGGAAATTTTTTCAACATTTGTGTTTTTGTAATTTGTTCGCAACAAAATTTGCGTTAAAAATTATATAATTATAATATATAATTATATAAACATTTTATAAATAGCTTGCCTACTTCTTAACTGATCTTTAGTATTTGTAAAAATATTATGATCAGATGTTAATAACGGTAGTTGTTGACATTGAATGGGCGCCTTTGGCTTTCAAAGTAAAAAGTAAATAGTGTTGAATAATTTCGGTGGGCTGGTTAGAACCACGATAGCTCAATTGGGAGAGCACCTGACCCGGTATGTCGGAAGGGTGCGGGTTCAAATCCTGCTCGTGGAAATTTTTTCAACATTTGTGATTTTGTAAAAAGAAACTCATAATATATTGTGTATAAGTTGCACAAGAATGGCTACTACGTAGAAGGCACGCCGACAACGCAGCCGTGGTCCCTCGTGGATGCCTCAAGGGTACATTATGCGTACTAAATTAATACAAAACAAACGGAAGTAAACAAACAGAGAACGCAACGGTAACAAGGAACAATACTGTGTTTAATAATCTGTTTGCACAACATTAACATAAAATTAAACAATAAACAAAGTTGATAATTAACAACACTACAACGTTACTACAACCAAGCGCAGTCAGGCAGATATTACAAACATTCATTCAAATATATAATATGAGAAAACGTTTATTGACGACCGCACATACATTGCAAATACATATTATACAACAAACATGATAACAATATAGCTGTTTTGCATTACAACAAAACAATTATTATGTGTTGGATAAAACACAGTGTTAGGTGAAGAAGCAGTCTATGATTCATTGCCAAATATATCTATGGTATTAAAAACTTACCAAATTGTCCATGGTTTTTTCGTCGTTTACCTTTCTTTGACACCAGAGGCGCCACTTCCTATGCGAGTGGCGCGTTGAAACCTGTTTAAACTTCATAGTCTATCACCAGCAAGACCTTCTTGCAACACTGTGTTTTATCCAACACATAATAATTGTTTTGTTGTAATGCAAAACAGTTATATTATGTGTCTTTATAAAACACAGTGTTAGGTGAAGACCTGTTTGTTATCTGCTGGTGTCAAGCACAAACGCTATGTTATAAAAATAAAACAAAATTAAATAATTGTTATATGTAATCAAAAGAGTTATAATTAAAATTACTAAACATAAGATACTTAAAATTTTATGAGATACATGTCTTTTAAAATAAATCTTTGTAATTCTTTATTTTAACATAAAATTAACCTAATATAAAACAGCTATGCCTGATACTTTCATAGCAAAGAAATAAAGATAAAATGAAGTTATTACTAACTATGTAAAACAATGATACATTTAAAAAATAATTGTTAATTAAGTACTAGCAAAACTCTCAAATAATAAATCAGCACAAGAGTTGTCCTTATCTGCTCTCTGAACCTTTCGACAATAAAACTTTTGAAATGTCTGTATGCTCTTCCAATTCCCTCTCTTAAGGATTTCTTCAATTGGTCTACTTTCTAACCAACCTCTGGATGCTACTGCTGATCGAATAGATCCAGGTGGTGCATCAATGTTAATATTTTTTTAAATATTTTTGATCCATCCTGCAATATTTGTTCTAGATGCAGGTTTAACTAAAACAGTTAAAGTAATAAATAAACTTGTAATGTTACTTTGTGATCTTCTATCATGAGAAATTCGGATAAGCTCTTTAATATGTCTTACTGGACATATATTTTCATCAGAGTGTTGACTCAAAATCCAACCAGACTGCCTATGTGTACTAGAATCAGTCTTAGAACCAAATTTTGGTCAGAGGGTAATTCTACCAGATTCTTCAAAAAAGCTATCCTGAGATATATCTAAAAGAGTTAAGTCATGTACTCTACGCCCTGAAGTAAGAAGGAGGACTAGTGCAGTTCGTCGAGAAACATCAAAAAATGTGTCTAAGGGTGGTGTGGTCTTAAGCCAATCAAATAATAACTTAATGTCAAAAACATGATGTTTTTGTACATCTGGCTTAGCAAGCGAAATGGCTATTAAAATTTGATGGACAAAAAAATTATTTGATAAATTTTCAGTTGATGTGGCACAAAAGGTAGCTACAGCAGACTTGTGCAGCAGTATAGTGCTATATGCCAGCTTATCCTCTAAAAAGAGTTTTGCTAAGAATCTTGCTAAATCATTTCCTGTAGGTACCTTCGGATTTATATTGTAATTATTACACCATATGATCCATCGCCTAATGGGTGCTTTGTAAGTAGATAAAGTTGATTCTCGCCAGCTACGCCTTAACAAATTTTGCTCTTCTGAGGCCCAGTGGGATATTTGTTCTGACCACCCCCAACCTTCCAAGCCAGAAGAGATAACTTGTCTACTTGTGGAGGGCACCTGCCTGTTGTCTGGTCTATTAAGGTCTTCCGCAGATCCTTTATCGGTAGTGGCTCCACTAGGGCCCTGGCTCGAAGATCTGGGAGCCAAAAACATTGTGGCCACTGGGGTGCTATCAAAATGAATGTTCCCCTTGAGTGATTCAGATGTGCCAACATCTGTGGAATTAAGCTGGGAGGTGGGAATACCCATCCCAGCTGACAGTCCTATGGACGACTGAAGGCGTCGCAAAAAGTTGCGTATCCATCTGTTGAGTCCAGAGTTACATAGTTTGGAACGACCGAAGTGGCCCTGGAAGCGAACAAATCTATGTCTGGAATTCCCCATTCGTTGAATATGGCCTCCGCGGCCGGGGGCAACAGATGCCATTCGGGTACAACACGACACCTGGACAGGCGGTCTGCTATCCCGTTGAGCCTTCCTGGCAGGTAACAAGCCGACAGTGTTATTTCCAGCTGTTCGGTCAACTCCAAGAGCTTTGCCGTTAAATTTAGAAGGGCTAATGATCGAGTCCCGCCTTCGTTTCTGATATACGACACTAGTGTTTGGTTGTCGGACTGTATCAGAATATGGGCTCTGTTTAATACCTTTTGTTGACTCAGTATTGCTCCGTATACGGCATACATCTCCTTGACGTTGGAGTGCCATCTTTTTTGATGGGGAGCCCATTTTCCTGATATGTACAGACTGTTCAACTGAGCACCCCACCCCGCATCCGCTGCGTCGGTGGTCAAGAAGTGTGAAACTTCTTTTCGGTGTAAAGTCATGGAATTGTGATCTACTGCTCTTACCCACCAGTTCAGATCTTGGTAAACTTCCTGAGGCAAAACCTTCCTTTCTCTGGGTCGGTTCTTCTTGTACTTTCTCAGAAAAAGTTGCATTCTCCGACAATGAAGTCGTCCCCTGGGGATGGTGAGAGTTGCAAAGTTTAGAAAGCCTAACAAGCTTTGCACTTCTTTCAGAGTACAGGTTAGGTTCCTTTTCTCTATGTGGGACACCAAATTCCAGTCTATGCCCAGGTATTCCAGTTCCTGGGTAGGCTCTAAAACAGACTTTGGGTAATTGACATGCCACCCTAAAGTCTCTAGCAATCTCAGTGTTTCCGCAACCTGAGTGACTAGAAGGGAACGGTCCTGATGGACTAACAGGTAGTCGTCTAAGTATACCAACAGACGAAAACCTCTGGCTCGAAGGGTTTCCGCAACCCAATTCGACACCGCTGAAAAAATCTGAGGAGCTGAGGAAAGGCCAAACGGTAGAGCGGTCAGTTGTAGAATTTCCCCGTTGTAAACAACTCTGAGGAACCGTCTGTGAGTCTCTGCTATTGGTAAATGGAAATAAGCATTCTGGAGGTCTACTTTCACTAGCCAGTCGCAGTCCTGCAAAAAATCTACTACATCTGACTGTGATATCAGATGAAAATGTTTTGTTGCTATGTGTGAATTGAGACTCCGAAGATCGAATATAGGTCTTATTCCACCGTCTGATTTTTTCACTAAAAACATTCTCGAATGGAAACCCACATTGAGAACTGGTGGTTGTTCTAATATACTTTTTGCTTTGAGATCTTTGATCATGATTGACATATGTGGGGTAACTTTGGTTGCAAATCTGTTCAAAAGATTTTTGTAAGGGAACTGCAATGGGGGTTTTATTTTGAATGGGATCCTTCCTCTTGTTATGACTTTCAGTATAAACTGAGTTGCACCTTGCTGTTTCCAAGTGTCGACATGATGTTTTAGACATCCCCCTTTGAAGCTCCCTAACGGACTGTCAATTTTGCTTTGAATTGGTATTGGACTGTTCAGTATGGTTGTTGCGACGAAAGGGCTTCTTAATAAACTTTGATTTTCTTTCACTTTTATTATTATAGTTTCTTTTATGTGTCTGTTTATTATGCTTTTTGAATGAATTTGGTGGCTCAAAGTTATTATATGGTCTCTTTTTTATTAAATAAGATGGAGTATTTAGCCATGTATGGGAACCACCTAATGATTGAATAACCGGCTGGAGGGCTTCTCTACTAAATAAATATTCTGAACTAGGAGGAATGTTCTGTAAAGTTGCTCGGAGATTAGAATTTCCTATCTCTTTTAATATACGATCACGTCTTAATTCAATACATTCTGCCCTTTTGCCGCAAATAATCTGCATTGTAACTTCAGAATTTTTTGATAAGCTGATCCCGGACCGAACATTAATGAGAATTTTTCAAATAAATCATTTACATTTAAATTTGTTGAGTCTTTTGCTGCCAAATCTAATATATTTTGTAATGCACTTTGCACTAAATGTCTCTGTTCTAATACTGCATTGGATAAACTAGCCATAAGAGTTTCAGTTGAAGCTAAAAAATCTTTTTTTTTATTGAAGTGACATAATTCTTCATTAATCTTTAAACCCATGAAACCGGGTGAGGCAACAAAAGATTGCATTGCTTTTTTATATCTAATGCCTTTCCAAGCTTGAGAGTCAAACTGTTGCAACTTATTGAGTTCACTAAGTCGTTCCTTATTAGCAACAGGTATAATCCTGTTCTCATCATAATTAATAAAAAAATAAAAAATAAAATAAAATAAAATACTTTTATTTCAGACCAAATGGTCCATATTCACAAATTACCATAAAAAATTCAAAAATAACAATAAAATTAAAAATTATAAATTACATTAAAAATTATAAATAACATTATATTATTAAAATTACATTATAATTCCATTACATAAATAAAATAAAATAAAGTAGAGTATGTTAGTAACAAACAGACTTACAACTATGTTAGTAACTAAAATAACAAACACAACGAAAAAAAAAAAAAAAAAAAATGTTTATATCACCTAATGACAAGGTACTATTGGTAGCGCAATTAGTAGGATTAGTAAGGAACTCACTGTTATTTTGTGAACTTGTACTAGGTACATTTGAAGTAATTGGATCTGTCGGCAATTGTGTAATTTGATATGTAATTTACATGCGCTACCAAACTATCGACCCTTGGGTCGGAATAGGTGTGTTTGTACTTACGTCTCTTGTTGGGAGGAGGTGAGGCAAATCTTTCATCCTCCGAGGATGAAGAAGATTCTGATTTGGAAGAAGAATCATCTCGAGTCTGTCCCCCGTCCGGGGCGACAGAACACGATTTTTCACTCACACCTTTCTCCAATTCACTCATTACACACCTTATACACAACTTTTAAAACTTTATCACTGTGATTTATCGCTTCAATTTAAATATTTGTAACTTAGCAAACTTTTGCTGGTTGCCCGGCAAAAATCACAAACGCTATGAAGTTTAAACAGGTTTCAACGCGCCACTCGCATAGGAAGTGGCGCCTCTGGTGTCAAAGAAAGGTAAACGACGAAAAAACCATGGACAATTTGGTAAGTTTTTAATACCATAGATATATTTGGCAATGAATCATAGACTGCTTCTTCACCTAACACTGTGTTTTATAAAGACACATAATAAGAAATCTGAAACAATTACAAGTAAATTGTTGGTGTGAGGACCAATTAGAACCCTGTCTCAACTTGTACCGTTGTGATGCTGAAAACAGACGACGACTGGTATTCTGACAGGGCTTATCGCCAGCTCATTTTTATGTTCCTTTTTCCATTCCATTCCATTTTTTTATTTCCCTCACACTGGAAACACCTCAGGGAAAATAGGTCATAATCATAAACCACCACGCGGGCTCACTCCGGATTGGTAGTTGTTAACGACTGCTAATGCAGCCGGGACGGCTTTAAGTGCCTTGCAATCTCGAGATGAGAAGTTTTTGGTCACCCATCCGATGACTGGCCTTTGCGAAAGACCGGGCGCGTTAACCACTGCGCCATCGAGCTCCTATATCTCACACAAATAGGGTCACCAATTCTCAACACCAATACATGCACCAGCTATAACTAATTTGCGTGATAAGCCTGCCTCAATAACAACCTAGATCACTTCCTACGTCCAAAGAAACCGAACAAAGACAACATAGACCTTGCTCGTGTAAGCCTAACCGCACAATTCTCTATGGTCCAATTGCATTCGGGTCACAACAATGTGATTCACTAGCATTCACACACGCCTAATGCTCTTTCTCAGACACATGGACATAAAATGGCTGTGTTTCGCTCACTTCCGCTGTCTAGTTCCTATTGTTGAAATGACACAGTTCAAAAATGTAATTGACTAAGAGTAATTGTTTAGTTTTTGGAGGTCATTGCCAAATTACTTTATTCCGTTTTAGGAATTGTTGTGGATTAGATTTTCGTGCTAATGATTATAATAATATTGTATGAGTAGCCTTAAGTTATTAACAATCACAGTCATATTAAAAGAGCCTGGTATAGATAAGTAGAACACGGATAATCAGATCTTATTAGTACAGTCGGCGGCAGATCAACCTACCCAAACCTGTCAAATTTCTCCAATGAATATTGATCCTTATATTTAAACATTAAAGTTCAAAATCGATTGTAGAAATTTGACAGTTTTGGGTAGGTTGATCTGCCGCCGTGTGTACTTTTAAATTATATTAATGCAATTCGATAATGAATTAAGGAAACTAAAATAATTGAAACCGGCAAAGTGTGAGTCGAACTCACGCAGGAAAGGGTTCCGTAGTCTAAAGTAATACCTAATTTTATAATTTGAATAGTAATGAAATAGTTTCAAAGAAATCGGATAACATCAAATTAGTGTCAAGAGTCTTTAAGAAAAATCTTTACTTCTGATATGATAAGAATTATTTCAGACGTGTGCCTAACAAACTATGTAGGTAGGGTTACATTTAATTTTATTTTCTTTCGGTAAGCACTAAGCATTCGTCTCAACTGATGTTAAATGACGGCAAGGCTGAAAGTGGAGGCGCACTTTACCCTGAGTTCTCAGCTACTGAGGAACAGTTATACAAAAATAAATCTAATATCTTTAAACGAGCAATTCTTGCATATATGTATATATATAATCTGAATTTCGGAAACGGCTCCAACGATTTTCATGAAATTTAGTAAGCAGGGGTTTTCGGGGGCGATAAATCGATCTAGCTAGGTTTCATTTTTAGAAAATTACCAAAAATAAATACCGAGCAAATCTCGGTCATTCAGATATAGGTACTGTTTTTAATCTTTAAAACAAGCCTTTTCAAATGTGACTCATCATAGTACTTACAACCTAAAAAATAATAATCATCCCCATTTCACACGCTTATCACTACATATTATAAAACAAAGTCGCTTCCCGCTGTGTGTCTGTCCCTATGTATGCTTAGATCTTTAAAACTACGCAACAGATTTTGATGCGTTTTTTTTAATAGATATAGTGATTCAAGAGGAAGGTTTATATGTATAAATACGTGCATAATATAGTAGAGAAACACTGATAATGATCATCATCATCATCATCATCTCAGCCAAAAGACGTCCACTGCTGGACAAAGGCCTTCCCCAAGGATCTCCACAACGATAATAATAAATAAATCGTTGTGATAATGATAAATAAATATAAATACGATTTGTTTGTTTTGTTGTCATAGAAACTGTCGAAGTCCGCCGGGTCAGCTAGTATATAATCATAACGAGATTCAGCTGTCTATCACTATCTAGTATGCAAGTAAAATATAATGTAATGTATACTGTAAACGTATGTAGGTACACAACAAAAAGCTTCATTATCATTAATATCTACTTTTTCATTAATATCTACTATCAGAATGCACGGGGGCTACGTACGAAGACCAATATATTTTTGAGAAATGTGTATGCAAATTCGTATGATGTTATAGTTATAACAGAAACATGGTTGATAGATGGTATCCGTGACGCTGAGCTTGTGGACGGTCGTTATCTTGTATGGCGACGCGACCGCGATTATGTTCGTACGCAACAAACCAGAGGCGGTGGCGTAATGATAGCGGTGCGCAAAGAATTAGCTGTCACTAAGAGAATTAACTGGCGTAGCTCCGCGGAAGACCTATGGGTGACTTTAGCTCTGCGGCAAAAACAGCCGAACGTAACCTATAGCATGCATATTTGTTGTTTGTATCTTTTGCAAGAAAATTGTGGCAACTCATACCGAACGCAGCTGCATAACTTTCAAAATAAATTGAGTGAAATTATTATTTCACATCCTCTAGATAAATTTCTTATCGTAGGAGATTTTAACTTCGGTGATTGTGTCCATTGGATTCCGGTAGCAGGTTGTCATGAATTTACGCCCACAAATATATCTGGTGATCACTACGCTGACTTTATTGATGTCCTTAATTCATGCTCTCTTAGCCAGTACAACTCCATATGTAATCACATGGGACGTTTGCTTGATCTTGTACTGTCCAACTCACCTGTTAAGGTAACTTCTTGTGAGCGCCCACTGGTACCGGAGGATGCATTTCATAAAGCGTTGTGCATACAAACTGACTATGTCATATTACACGAACTAAAGGCTAAGCCAACGCTAATCTACCTTTATAATCGTGGTGACCATGACGCAATATGCTCAGCACTAGACAGGACGGATTGGTCTCAATTGCTTAACGTTGGTAGCGTTGACCAGGCTGTGTCTGAGTTGTATCGCATCCTTTATAAGTGTAGGGATCTTTACATACCGTCTAAAACTGTTCGACCTAATTTTTACCCTCCATGGTATAGCTCCGCGCTAATCAAGGTACTCAAGGAGAAACACCGTTACCATAGTAAATTTAAAGTTTATGGGAATGGATCTGATTATGAGACATTTTCTTTTTTGCGTAATCGTGCGGAGTTGCTGGAAGCACGATGCTTCACTTCTTATTTAAACAGAATCGAAGCCTCGATCATCAAAAATCCTAAAGCTTTTTGGTCGTACATTAAGAACAGGAATAAAAGTAGTAGCTACCCTAGTGTTATGAAGTATGATGGGGTCGTTGTTGATACAGGCGAAAAAATCTGTCAGTTGTTTGCTCAATATTTCGATTCTACTTTTATCGTGAACAATGAAACTACTTGTCAAGCTCACTCGAATGGTTCTAGTACTAACAATTATTGGAATAATTACATAGGCTCTATAGAAATCTCGTACACTGAATTACTTAGGTTACTTAAAGGTTTAGATCTTTCCAAATCTGCTGGACCTGATCGTATCCCCCCATCATTTATAGTAAATTGCGCCTCAAGTCTAGCTACCCCGCTATGTATAATATTTCGTCGTTCCGTTGCTGAAGGTATTGTTCCTACTATGTGGAAATCCGCCTTTGTTACGCCTATTCACAAAAAAGGTGACAAATCAGACGTACGTAACTATCGGCCAATATCCAAACTATGCCTGTTTGCTAAAATTTTGGAAAGAATCGTGTACGACCAAGTGTACGCTTCACTACGCAGTTCGCTTAGTGTGGAACAACACGGTTTTATTAAAAAACGATCAGTAGTATCTAATTTAATTCTAACTAATAACTTTATATCGTCGGGTATGGATACTGCTGGTCAGGTAGATATAATCTATACTGACTATAGCAAGTGCTTCGATCGACTGGACCACTGTATATTGTTGCGCAAGTTGGCTGCGATGGGCGTTCACGGCGATTTGTATAGATGGTTCTGTTCTTATGTTGAGAATCGTACACAGGCTGTAGTGCTCAATGGCTATACTTCTAATTGGTCACGGATACCATCAGGGGTTCCTCAAGGCTCCCTCTTGGAACCGTTGCTCTTCATATTATTTATTAATGATGTTCATACATGTTTTATTAATTCCAAAATAATTATGTTTGCGGATGATATGAAGATTATGAAAGTGGTTGGTGACACTTCTGACATTGATGATCTTCAATCGGGCTTAGCGCGGTTTGAGACATATTGTTCTGCCAATAGGTTGGACCTCAATGTTAGCAAGTGCTACTACATGTCATACACACGGAAGCTTACTGTCATTGATAAAGGTTACTGTCTGAAAAACATGAATATTACTAAAAGCACTGAAATTCGGGACTTAGGCGTGATCCATGATAGTAAGCTTCTATTTGACAAGCATATAGATAATATTGTGAAAAAATCATCTAGGGCCTTGGGTTTCATTATGAGGTCCTCAGCGGAATTCCGTACTATTAAGCCTATTAAAATTTTGTACTGTGCCTTCGTACGTAGCCATCTTGAATACGCTTCACAGATATGGAATCCTCAATATGAGGTGTATAAATCACGAATTGAAGGTATCCAAAAGCGTTTCCTTCGCTATCTAGACTTTAAAGTGCATCAAAGAACTGTAGATTACGAACACCGATGTAAGCGTTACCATTTTCTCCCACTTCATCTGCGCCGTCAAGCAAGCGACGTATGCTATCTCATTAATATAGCCAATGGGTCAGTAGATAGTCCAGAGTTGTTATCTAAGGTTGGTTTACGTTGCAATGAGCCGCGTTTGAGACAACGTGTCGAGGTGTTTGTGACGCCAGCGCATACTAATTATAGGAGAAATTCATTTCTCCCTCGGACATCTACTGCAATAAGTAAGTCTATTTTAGATTTTGACCTGTTTTGCACCAGCAGCACTTCTTTGAAGAGTACAGTAGCTAAAAAGTTCTTTACCTAAACTGTCCTGCACACCAAAAGTTACTGTGTTATTTAATTTTTTAAGTGTTTAATCCTTTTTAAAATAATTTAGTGATATAATATGTTCTTAGTTTTTATTTTTCTATCCATAGGTGGAGATTTGTTGTTAGCATCGCCATATTTATTGTGTATTATTTAGTTACTAGACTATTTTGCTGTAAGACTCCCGAACACAAATAAATAAATAAATAATAAATAAAATTATTTCTACGGAACTCTAAAAACGTTGAGTAACATCTTTATATTGTGTCAATTTCAATTTCTTGTCCACTTAAGCTTTCTGATTTACACGGCAATTAAGAGAATGTTTACCAAAGATTTTGTCTTACGGTAATGAGCGCGTATATCTTCATTACGAGCGGGTTAATTGCGCTTAAAATTCGCCGCGCATTGTCCCAGCCACGACAACTCGCATAATAACTTTGTACAAATTACGTGTTCAAGATTATTCTTGCTATAATGATCGCGGCGATGCAACCGCTTTCTTTCTGCCCATATAACACTGCGATAGTTCGAATTCCTATTTAGAAACGGCGATGCTAAGAACGTCTGCTAAGTGTCCGTGAGTATCGCATTGCGCTAACTAATACGGACTTTTAAATAGATTTCACATTCTCTCTTTATGTGCCGCCATGGAGTGCAAGCTTGTACTTATTTGCAGCTCTTTATCTGTCTTTAATCGTCTAAAAATAATTAATAATACAAGTATACAAACGAAACTATCGCGCCAGACGCGTTCAATATCTCGTTAGCAGCATTCTGTCCACAGAAGACATATACCCTCACTACCCACCAGGGAGACTAGTGCGTGTTTTGTATACTATGCGTATTCATATGATTACGAAAACGAAAATGTGTATGGCAAAATGTTAAGATGGTGCCGCGCGGAATTTCGAAAATTTACGTGTTTTTAAGTCAGGTAATATACATTAAAAGGACTAGTGTAGGTTAGCTTGATCCTTTCACAAGCCCATGGTTGTCTTGGCAATTTGAAACAAATACCCAGAAACCAAAAAAAAAAACAAATACCCTGATGATGATGATGATGATGATGATGATGATGATGACCCAGAAACTGCATGAACAATACGTAAAAGTAATGATATCTATCTAAAAACTTATTTCTTCAGAAACTTTGGAAATATAGCACATGAAACAATAATCCGACATCAAAATGTTTGTATTGACATTCCGCAGGCCACTGTTGTCTAATTTTTCATTTAAAAAAATATATATGAATATATTAAGAATTTTATTATTTTTTACCCAAACGCCTATGATTTTAAGAAAGTAAACATTGCTCTAATTAAATCACCAGCCTACTCTGTACAGTTATTAGTGTGCGTGCGTATTCATGTACAATTCATCATCAATCAAGCAATCAAATTCATCCACGCGCCGATCGTTAGTTATATGCCTAAACTCGCAGTTTTGCGTCCGCGCTTATTCAATGCCATGCTAATTTTCGTTTTCGTTAACGTGAAATGTCAAAAAAAACTCACACTGGGCACCCAGTTGATTTTTTGACCAAGAAGTCAGTCGGGGCTTGCATCGCTTCGTGCTCGCACCTACTCACTGTTCCACGCACGGACACGCACTAATACTTGATGCCATGCCCTCAGGAAAACCTCTAAGGGTGATTCGCTTCACACGGCTTGAGGAATCCTTTAAGTTTCTCGCCGCTCCTAAAAAATCCCGGTAACGCTGTAAATGCCCAGTAACAATCAGCAAACTCTCACGACCTACTGACTTCACAGGTTGCGATGCTGTCTACTTATGTGTCGTCTGGCAGTTAAATTTCATCTCTAAACGGCGCGGCGACTCGTTTCCATTTTATAAGCGCGAGCGCTGATCAGCGCCGCCGCCAAAAATTCTATTGTCTGTATTCACAGCAGACGACGGATTAAGGTATAGAAACAATAAAAAAGTGTTTCTCATTTTACTCATGGAATCCCAGAATCCCGGATCCTCGCATCTGATTAGAGTGCGCTGGTTGCTCAGTACAAATTTTTCTTCACCATTCATCACCGAGAAATTTTATAGCGAACTTTAACCCACCTCGTTTGTTACCGGGAGGTGCTTCTTCATTGCCATATTTTCTGGCAAATCAAACTCACTCTAGACACCCTGCTGTGAAGATTACGACAGTCAATCGGGTCCATACAAAAAGTCGCATACATACACAAATCGCAATTCGCACCGGCAACTGTTTGAACAACACTTCGCACCGCGAATGTCTTTATTCGGCCCCCATACCTGCGTTATTTATGCCGCTTGCACCATCCAATGAAAACAAACTGATATGACCATGACCTCCGCGCAGGCTGTCGCTTCTTTCGTGACACGTACATTGCTGATCATGTTACCGCTTTTAAAAGTAATGCTGTGTGTAAAACGCAATGTACAAGACATTGCAACAGCTATTGAAATCGATACATCGATTTTCTTCATAGCCTACTTGTTAAACAAATTCTTTACACATTGACAGGGCGTCTTGGACTGTCGCCCTATTTGGTAAGAAAGGTGCGTGTTCTGACAACCTTTGTACGTTGAATAACTTAATTATATACTTGTAGCATACTTTATCAGCGATATCTTTTAATAACTTCGATTTTAAATGTTATTATGAAATGTTGAAGGAGGTTAAACACGGCCCCGTGTTGGACTCCCTGCGGGTGGTTCACATTGTACTCGGTTTGTTAGTGGTACGACTTGTTTTAAATCTACGTAAGTAACTACCATCATCTTATCTAATTCTGTCACTATAACTATAATATTAGAGACTATTACAGACTATTAGGACAATTAAAGATATAAAATAGCCAGTTCCTGAGTGTTCTGATGATTCAGGGTGAAGTGCGCTTCTTCTATGTTTGATCGTCGTCGAGTCTTCTCGTCATCCATACCGCAATGCTTAAAAACGAAAGTTTTTAATCAGTGCGTCCTACCCGTCATGACCTACGGAGCTGAGACGTGGACACTCACGGTAGGGCTGGTCCACCAGTTTAAAGTCGCTCAGCGAGTTATGGAAAGAGTTATGCTCGGAGTTTCTCTGAAGGATAGGAATCGTAACGAATACATTCGACAGAGAACCAAAGTCATCGACATAGCTCTAAGAAATAGCAAGTTGAAGTGGCAGTGGGCCGGCCATATCTGGCGAAGAACCGACAACCGCTGGGATAAACGTGTTCTTGAGTGGAGACCACGACTCGGTAAACGTAGTTTAGGGCGCCCTCCGGCCAGGTGGGATGATGACCTGCGAAAGACTGCAGGCAGATGCTGGATGCGTCAAGCCGAGGACAGGGCGCTATGGCGCTCATTAGGGGAGGCCTATGTCCAGCAGTGGACTAATATAGGCCGATGATGATGATGACGATGATGAATGTTTGATATATTATGTCATTATAATTGTTATCAGTTTTTTGTACAAAATAAAAAATATATATCACTTAGTATTCCAGAGGATGGGCAGCAGCATCTCTCTGAGGTTACCCTCAACCTACTGCGATCGCCAACCCACCTGCCAAGCGTGGCGATTACGGCAAATACCCCTCATATCCTTGGGGGAGGCCTTTGTCCAGCAGTGGACGTCTTTTGGCTGAGATGATGATGAGATGATGATCTAAATAGTATCATCATATCCAAATTCTCGTTGTCGTTATCGTGATCTAAAGTAAATTAAATTCGCAGGCACTCTGCTCTGTATTCAACCCGTTCACTCAATAACTAGCAAAAAAAAGTCTTGTAATTTTAATGAAGAAAATATTATTACCTAATAATAATATTAGCTATGCACGTCGAGTGAGATCCCACGGACGCTCAACATCAAGACAACTGTGAACTGTCAAGTCACCGATAGGTCGTGGACAAACATTGCACGATAACGGTGCTCCGGCGCAGCGCACTGCGCAAGTAATAATTGTCTTCTTGACTAGGTACGAGTATTTGTAGCTCTGTTTAGGTACCTTTAAGTTACAGCGTAACTACTAAAGGAATTAAAATAATAATTTAATACAAGTTTGCATATAGAAATACTATCCCACTGCTGATGGAAGGCCTCCATCATTGGATTCCATCATTCCATCATTGTTGTGATTGTCCTATTTTGTGTTTTTATTTGTGATGGAGTGTCCTTTTATGATAGGGCATTTTCTAATATTTATGACGCTGTAAGGGAGAAAAGAGCTGGACACTTGCTGAGTATCTTGCCGGTTCTTCTCAGTACAAGATCTCCCGCCAAGAGTAGATAGACTTACGAACCAATGGCATAATGACGTTCATAAGAGCTATTTGTAGCCTAAACTAAATAAATGATTTTGAATTTTGAATTTGAATATTGTAATCAACAACGCTAAAACTGATGGACATTGCCGTTCTCGGCTTGGATCTGCACGGTTCGTCGGTCGGCAGGTATCCTTAAATATCTCTCCTGAGTCCTGACCGATTTCGGCCACAGCGACTGTATGTACTGGAAAGACATATCTCATTAGTGTGTGCTTCGCTGCAGCTTCGAAAATGGCAGGTATATATAGCAGGTGGCTTACTATGAGCTGTTGTTGCGGTACGCGTCTCGTTTTCACAACTGCAATAACACCAGGGCTATTTTTCTACGGGCCTGCGCTTGTATTTTTTTTTATTACTATTTCCTCCAACATGGTTGGAGATCTTTTTATTGCAATCCTCTTTCGTTCCAGTTCTGTCTTTTATGCTTCTCGTAGTTCTATTCCACATACTACTCATTCATCCGTCGTCTTTCATTCCAAGCAGTAGGTGTTCTGCTTTTAAGATCTTAATGTGACTAGTTTTATCTATTTTATTATTATTATTATGTTGTAATATTTTTTTCAGAACAGACTTTTTAATTTTTAATCTTATATCTACATTGTTTTACACCTTATAATTAGTTATTTGCTTGTAATCTAATTAGTGAATATGCATTCATACGCGCAGGTATGCGCTTGTATTTGATGAGCAGTGGTTTATTTCGTTTCCTGTATCCCAAATCGCGCGTTCAAATTGCTGCGCTGCGTATGGTCTTTGTACCTGGGGGAACCAACACACCCAAAACTTTACAGAAACCGAGATCAACGGCTCAATATGCCTCCCGAATTATGGGTACTTACCAATTGAGTACGACAAACAAGATACCAGGGCATACCATGAGAACTCGTTGACGAAACCGTCTAAAGGGCATAACAATGGGAAAATGACAGTTGATTGACGTAGTCTTGAACTGGTACACTGTACTTTCACACAGCTAAGTATTGTGCTGTGTGTGGTATTGGTAATAGGTACTCGCATAATTATGCCAGGAATTATAGATAACTGTTGCTTTAGTACAACTTTGTTTGGCAGAAATTCTGATTGTGATTAATAATGTATTTCCGAATTGGCGATAGAAAACTGTATTCGTTGTTCAGTCACAGGATTTTGTTTTATCATTTGTTTTCTTTTGCTTCAGGTTCGATTCTCAGCAGGTTCGATGAAACTTCACTACTTATACTCAATCATTAGGGATTTTATGTTACTACTTAACTTATAAAACACAACACTGCTTGTAACCTTGTAGTTATAGAGATTTAGATAAGATAGAGGTAGCCTAGCTAACCTGGTGGACTTAATATACCCCCTTTTTAATTTATACTAGGAAATATGACATGACGAGTATGCCGAGGGTCCAGCCAGTGCGACACTCCTTCACCATCCGAGTACTACCGCGCGACGTGCACAGGGATAAATGCCCAGGATAGTTTGTGCACCCTTCACACATAACAGTTGTCTTGATGTTAAGCGTCCGTGGCATCTTAACACTCGACGTGCATAGCTAATATTATCATTAGGTAATAATATTTCTTCACAACCGCATGCATCCCCATCCCCATAAGCCTCCGGAATAGGATCTAGCCCTGACCATAATTTATACCAAGCTTATATTATTACCCCCTTCCAAATAAACAAAGAATAAGGTCCGAATAGTTATTCCGTGTTTTGTGTCATTTACTCTAATTTGGAATGACGTTTACATGACAGAAACAAAACTCGGAATAACTGTTCGGACCTTATTCTTTGTTTATTTGTAAGGGGGTAACTGTTTAAATATACTCGTACATTCACTGCCCAAAGTATGCAATATTACGTTAAAAGGTTTCATTTATCAACTTGTTTCTCACATTCAACTTCAGCCTCCGTCCATTCATGTTGCACCGTCTCGGGAATCTCATGTTTTTATTTTCGTTGCGTGTCTCCATTCAGAGAAACTCCAGTCTGCCGCCGCATCGCCGGTTGCAGTGCGGTGACTTCACCGTCAATATTTACATATCGCAGTGCACACACTCCGCTAGCATTATGTTCGCTCAGCACTGCCCCTACCACAGAAACGCCTTAGATGGGATCGACTCGAAAAAACCGACTAAAACTAATGTCGTCATCATCATTGGTTTATTTTACATGGAAACTTCTGTTGATCCGACGTCAGTGATCCGCTGAGAGGTCACGTAAGGGCCCTTACTTGCAAGACGTCTTGCGTTTACTGTATTTGTATGCGAATTGCCTCCTTAAACGAGTATCTACTCCCACTTAGACCTAGTCTTATGAGTCGGTACGTCTTCTACTTCTGCTGGTCCACACACACACAAACAATAGGTGATGTTCATGCTGCAATATGTGGGTAGGTCCTTTTCAGTTTCGCTTCTTTATTTTACACTAGTTGCCGCTCGCGGTTTCACCCGCGTGATTCCCGGTTCCCGTTCCCGTGGGAATATCGGAATAAAAAGTATCCTATGTGTTATTCCCGGTTATAAACTATCCGTATGCCAAATTTCATCCAAATCCATTCAGTAGTTTTTAACGAACATCCATACCTACTTACAAACTTTCGCGTTTATAATATTAGTAGGATTTTATTTTTGTTTATTAGGTACTTTAATTTGAAACTAAATAAATATTTTGATTTGATTTGAAAGTAAAATCAAATCAAAATATTACAAGTACAAATCATAGTAAGGCTTTTGACATAGTGTTGACAGAGTGGTCGTAGTCCTATGTCCGTCGTCGGTTTATTCAAATATTGTCGTGTTAAATAGTGTACCTTAGTTATGCGGCCAGGAATTAGCGAATTCTCCACGGCACTGCCTTTGGAGTTAACGACTCGTGGTCTGCGGTGGTGACCTCTAATATCAACAATGGCACTGTTGAAGCTACTTTTTCTGAATGGTTCATTTCGTTTAATGTAACTTTAATTGATTTCACGTTAAAGCTTAGAGTTAGAGCATTAGCTAAAGGCGTGTCGGTGGTTGAACGGGATGCTACTCAGGTGTAGTAGGAGTAGCTTATTAAGCCTATACAATGTTATTTTTAGTTTATACGAAACCTGAAAACTGTTTGTTCAGAATCTGTAATAGAATTGATTTCAATATTTTTCATACCATGTTACATTTTGACCAAATAATAATTACAAAATCTTAAATAAATTATACCCTACTAAAAACACACAACAGGGCAATACAAAAAGCTTGTAACTTCGTGAGTTTTCAAGATATTATTTAATTTATTTTTGTACTGATTCTTTTAATGAAAATATTTGACCCGTGTTTCGGTTTTCGTATAAACTAAAAATAAGGTTGTATATATATACTATATATATATATACTGATTAACTGAGGCGCCCGATGGCGCAGTGGGTAACGCGTTCGGTTTGCGATTGCTGAGGTTAAGCAACTTTCGCAAAGGCCGGCCATCGGATGGGTGACCAAAATATTATCATCTCGAGCTCCTCCGTGCTTCGGACTACTAAGTAATTACCCTATGTCTACTATCCCACGGCTGGATAAAAGCCTCCATCATCGTAATCAAGGTAGGTGTCAGTTTAATCACCTCGCTTACTAAACCCGGGTTATCCCGGGCTTTGTCAAAGAATCCGGAACACACATTGGCCCGAGGCATTCTATTGTTGTCTGAATATTATGTGAATGTGACGACGCCGAGGGTGGCCTAGGGTCTGTGAGCTTCTGTCTCATGTGCTGCATCAGCCTCTTCACCCCATGACTTCTTTGCGTCCTAGCCAATCTACTCTGGTATAGTCCATCATTACGATATGCATTGCCAACCCTCACTCACGAATCTCACGATTCTCGATATTCTCCCCCACGCCTTGTTAAAAATGTCCAACTTTATACAATATTCACTATCCCCGGCACCACAAGAATATCACCACCCCATCTCTTCCCGTGGGTGTCGTAGAAGGCGACTATGGGACCATTCCAGAGGATGGGCAGCAGCGTCTCTCTGTGATTATTCTCACCCTACTGCGATCGCCAACTCGCCTGCCGAGTGTGGCGATTATGGCAAATTCCCATCAAAATGATTTATCCTTGAGGCCTTTGTCCAGCAATGGACGTCTTTTTGACTGAGATGATGAGATGATTATAAAATATTAACGTAAATCCAAATAATTTCTAAAACCTATCTATCACATAACGAAAGATTTGCAACACTTATGTAGTGGTATTCGCAAAACAAACAACTTATTAAATTCTAGTGTCACTTAATCAAAATCCGCATATAAACAAAGGTGATTAAAATTAAATAATGAAACGTAACATTTAAATTATTTTGTTCTACATAAAGAGATTGCGTCAGCGTCAGCAGCAGTAAGTTCACAGCATGTGCACAAAGTAAGGAGAGCCAGAAGGCAAGCTAAATAACATGCTCGAGCAACACACATATAGGGTAGGCACCAGTGCTCGACAGGAACCAGTCATCGACATGTTTTCCTTTAATCATTGAAAATAGTCTGCAACTGATTTTAGTCTAGCAACGATTGAATACAGACCACAATGTGCTTACTAGCTGTTTTACGAGAAATTTCAATGAAAACAAGATGTTATTTTTTGGCGACGAAAACTGTGTCGAACACTGGGTTTAAATTGTCGATAATTGGTGCCACTACGTAAAGTTCATCAATACAAATTAATCAAGCCCAAACACCAGGTAATTGCTGTAAATCCTTGAGGAGTTCCCTCAACTGTCTTTCGGCTCCATCACCAGATCGACTCCAGACTTTCATTAAATAGTAGTGCTTTAAAATACTTAATGAAAAAAGTAATAAACGCACGTTTTACAAGTTGACTTTTTTATCACCGTAAATGTTTGCGAAATGGAGCTAAATATATGAAGTATGAAACGTTTACCAAACGCAACTTTTTAGTAGGTAAAGTCTGAGGTTTACGAAATGGGAAGTTTACCAAATGGGATGTAGCCGTCCAAACCTTCTGAGATGACTCCCGTGATACAAACGAACAACTCTTACTATAATTGGACCAACTCCATAACCCGAAAATAAAATTCAGTTGTTCCATAAAAGTGACCCTGTATAGATCCTTGCTCGGACACAGTTCTCGGAGCAGCTCGGAACAGCTCGGAACTATTGTTACGAGATTCCGCGTCCGTGAGGTGTTGCCTATGTGTACGTTGATCAAGCGTGTATGTATAAAGTTTACTTTCTGCAGTCCTTATTTTGTGACATGAGCCAGCCACCTCTCACTTCATTAGGGTTGCCATTCCGCTGCACCGTGCAAATGATCTAGAAAATTCGCGTGGGCACCGAATTGGGAGCGTCGTCGTGGGCAGCTGATGACAAAACAAATGATTGCCAGAACAATTATTAAACTGTTACAGAACTGTCAGCAGTTTGCACTGACGATGACGATGACGGCGACACGCAACAGGTATTAGCATAACGAGGTGGCACTTTACTACGAACGATATTGCATAGGTAGTAGAAGTAGTAAACCACCATATCCCACTGCTGGGCAAGGGCGAAATCAAGTCATCACTATAGATGATGGGTTAAAGTTTAACCTTTCGTCTGCTTAGTACCAGATCCGTCCTACAAACAATTAAAATTCTATTGTATCTGTATTCACAGCAGACGACAGTGGTGGTCACAAACCTGGGATATGCATCGAAATATCCGAAACACACTTTGCTTGACCTGGAAATTGAACCCAGGGCTTCGGGTGTTGGGCCGAACGATTGATGCCAATCGGCCACCGAGGCGTTGCTTAAAATGAAAATTATTATTATACGCAATTCGTCAGTGGTAGGTATCTGCCTTGACTAATTTTTGCTAGCATTGTTAAGCGTTTCTGCAGTTATTCCGTTTTGGAAGGTAACTAGATCCAGTGAAAATACAGTGTATATATGCAAGTCCTGTAGGTTTAAGTCGGCAACGCGCGCCTTAAGCTGATAACTAGTGTTACTCGTTATGGCACCTGTGTTCGCAAGTTCCACTACCCGGGCCCAGTACGGATTGGTGGTTGTTAATGACTGCCAATGCAGCCGGTACCAACGGCTTTACGTGCCTACCGAAGCACGGAGCAGCTCGAGATGCTAAACTTTTGGTCACCCATCCGTTGACCGGCCTTTGCGAAAGTTACTTAACCTCAGCACTCGCAGATTAAAAGAATGAAGTGTCGATTACTGGTATTGTCGCGCACTGGTGAAATGAAATGAAATGAAATAAATCTTTATTCTAGTAAAGTATTAGATAAGCGCTTTTTAATCAAATTACCCTACCCTAGGCTGCCGTGGCTGCTTTCCATCAGACGAGTCGTATATTGTTACAAAGTTATGGATTTATCTATAACTAGCGGCTGCTCGCGGTTTCACCCGCGTGGTTCCCGTTCCCGTAGGAATATTGGGATAAAAAGTATCCTGTGTGTTATTCCAGGTTATAAACTATCTGTATGCCAAATTTCATCCAAATCCATCCATCCGTTGCAGCGTGAAGAAGTAACAAATATACGAACATACATACACACAAACTTTCGCATTTATAATATTAGTAGGATTAAATGTTGTCGTACGAGTTATAAAATATCTTATATAGGGTCTAACAATATCAATAAGCGAACGTTTAATGCCGGTATCTATACATCATTCTGAATACAATGACAAAAAATGGACTCCAGTTTTATAGTGATTTTTCAAAGTTATGTTTTCTAACAAACTAAATCAATTAAAAAAATGCACATCATGAAACATGCTGTATCTTTACTAACACGCACGCAGGCGTCGATAAAAAGATACACGACACAAAGGTTATCTTTGTGTGCTTGTAGTACCGCTGTACGGGTTTGGAAAGGGTGTATTTTTTGGTAAATTATGATAATGTCAAAAATGAACCAACTGATATAAGAATAAACGGTGATCGATTAGATTTGGTAGACTCAACAGTTTTCTTAGGTATAACCCTTGACTCAAAACTTCAATGGAATCCTCACATTTCGAAATTGGCCGGCAAACTCAGTTCTGCTGCTTATGCCATTAGAAAAATAAGGCAGTTAACAGACGTTGAAACTGCTAGAACAGTTTACTTTAGTTATTTTCATAGTGTCATGTCGTATGGCCTCTTACTGTGGGGAACAGCGGCTGATATTGAAACTATATTCATTTTACAGAAACGAGCAGTAAGAGCAATCTATAGACTAGGTTCACGAACTTCTTTAAGAAATCTTTTTAAAGAAATTGATGTCTTGACAGTGGCGTCTCAATTTATTTATAATTGTATAGTTCTTGTACGTTGTAATATCAATTCATTTGCTAAACACAGTGATGTACACAATTTTAATACTAGAAATAAGTCAAAACTTGCAATGCCACTGTTCAGGTTACAGAAGGTGCTTGGTTCTTTCTTGGGGCAAGGTATACACTATTACAATAAAATACCAAATACTGTACTAGATTTACCTTTAGATAAGTTTAAAAAACATGTAAAGTCTTCTTTATTAAAAAAAGGTTATTATACAGTCAAAGAATATTTAGAAGATAAAACAGCCTGGCTATAATAAAAAACATATACATAATACTACTTATAAATAGTGTCCTGCAGATAACAAAATAGCGTTGCATTGAACATTACAATTAGTTTTATTTTTATTATTATTAACTATAGTTTTTTTTGACTTTTACTAGTACTGTATGATATTGTAAAAAATTAAACTGGTAAATTATGTTTTTACTGACTTAAATATTTTATTTAGTTATTTTTTATTTTTTGTGTTTTTTTACATGTTGTGATTGTCCTTTAAATTTTGTGTTTTTATTTGTGATGGAAAGTGTCCTTTATGATAGGGCTTTTTCCAATATTTATGACGCTGTAAGGGAGAAAAGAGCTGGACACTTGCTGAGTTTCTTGCCGGTTCTTCTCAGTACCAGATCTCCCGCCCAGAGTAGATAGACGAACCGATGGCTTAAAATGACGTTCATAAGAGCTATTTGTAGCCTAAACTGAATAAATGATTTTGAATTTGAATTTGAATTTGAATTTGAATTTGAATTTGAATTTGAATTTGAATTTGAATTTTGAATTTGAATTTGAATTTGATTATCTCGGTGACGTGACGTGAGCCTGTAGTTTTGAACCAAATTTGGTGAGCAGAGCATGCTCAGTGTGATTTATATAGATGCTCGCCTTAAACGTTCGCTTATTGATATTGTTAGACCCTATATAGATAAATGACACATAATGAACTGTATGATCATCGTATGAAACGTTACGGTATGAGTAAAGAAAGATTACGCCGACAAAGTCGACGTGGCCAGGGCAGACCGTAAATGAGAATGGCAAGAGGCCTTGCAGGTGTGATGAGAGTGGTGATGAGTGAATTTTGATTTAAAGATTTATTAAATGAAAATTGGTTTTCTTTCAGAAGTTTTTTTTATAAAACATTAAAAAGTTAAACGTTAACTGCACAATATCATTCTTAGGATAGGGCTATCTAATATTTCCCTGGTCTGATCTATCATTACTACATGTATTGCTACCTTCACTCACGCATCCCACGATGCTCGATATTCTTGTTAAAAATGTACAACTTTGTATATTGACGACAGCCCTATATCCTAAGAATAATATTGACTTGACAGGCAAGTTACCTGTACGCAAGACTTGCTTATAAAGTAAATATTGAATTTGCAATAAAATGACTAACCACTTCAACATTATCACAAAACAATATCCTACTAGTATTATAAACGCGAAAGTTTGTGAGTATGGATGGATGTTTGTTACTCTTTCATGTAAAAACTACTGAATGGATTTGGATGAAACTCGGCACACAGATAGTTTATAACCTGGATTAACACATAGGATAGTTTTTATCCCGATATTCCCACGGGAACGGGAACCACGCGGGTGAAACCGCGAGCGGCCGCTAGTAATATATAGAACGTTTATTACGAAGCTCTTATACACTTCTATAAAGATAAAAGCATCAGCTAACCGTTTAATATTTCTATATTGATTGCGTAACTCCAAAAAGCAATAGAGGAAAATAATGGAGTAAAATACCTACTTTCTTCAGTGAAAGTTTCGGAATTAATAGAATCACTCGATGTGTACATGTCGATCATAAATCCGTGGATGGTGCCTATATAGTGGCCGTTCACGTCATAATATGTGTGGCTGTCGGTGTTTTCGAATTTGGTTACATTTTAAAGTTCACTTTTTATGGACCATGTACTGATATTAAAGTTGTTGTGACAAATTGAAATAATACCTACATGCCGCAGAACGGTCGCAAGCATAAGGAGCTGCTAAGATAGGTGTCCTATGCGCAGTACCGATTAACCTAAAGGCTTTTTTTTTAAATTAATATTGCCTAAAAAAAAATTGAAAAAAAATCCAATGGTAACCTTATCGAGGACATTTTATTGAATATTATAGAGACATTTGGAAGGTTGCCGATACTTACTGCTCAGGATATCCTTTAGTAAGTGTCAGCAGAAAAATATTATGTATGTGCTCGCGACTTCGTCCGCGTGGAATAGTGACTTTCGGCAGCATTTTTAATTTTTTAGGCTCTTTCCCGTTTTTGCAACATTTTTCACTGATGCTTCGCTCCTATTGGTCGCAGCGTGATGTTATATAGCCTAAAGCCTTCCTCGATAAATGGACTATCCAACACAAAAAGAATTATTCAATTCGAACCAGTAGTTCCTGAGATTAGCGCGTTCAAACAAACAAACAAACAAACAAACAAACAAACAAACAAACAAACAAACAAACAAACAAACAAACTCTTCAGCTTTATATATTAGTATAGATTTTGAAGCGTGTCTAGAACAATGAAATGTAAAAATGCTGTGTACTTTATTGTAACTTTTAAATAAATTCTTATCTTATTTTATCCTATCTTACCTAAAGGCAAAAAAGGTACGTGCATAAATAGTCCCCGTGACGTTTGGGGACCCCTCGCGGTCAGAAATTTTTTTTTTTTTTCTAAGCCCCTAGATAGGGGCCCCAAAACTTGCAGTGCCTAGGGGCATGGACTAATAGGGACCTATACATGTCTCAATCCGGCTCTGTCTATGCGTCTCTAGTATGGCTTGGCTACCACCAAAATCTTGATGACCTGACGTAGATGGTCCCTTGCGCTTGCGTAAGGATGTCTGACACCTACTTTGTAACCGCATAGGTTGGTAGGGGGTGTCAGTATAAACTTTAAAGTAGTGTATAGCGGGTTGCTCTTACATAGAATATCTTACATAGAGGCACAGAATAACTAATAGTCTCTTAGTTTACATGTCGAAGTCAACTTACGGAGCTGTGATCAATGTTACACTCGATGCAAATGTAAATTTGTCCATTACTTTTAGATAAACATCTCACTATTTGTTGGTAGTAATAAAACTAACTACATAACATAACTAACGCCTCGGTGGCCGAGTGGCAGAGCGCTCGGTCCGGTACCCGAAGGTCCCGGGTTCAATTCCCAGGTCGGACAAAAATGTATTTCGGATTTTTCGATGCATACCCCGGGTTTGTAATCACCAACCCGCATTTGGCATCAATTGTAGCGATGACTTGATTTCAATGGTGGAGGCCTTTGCCCAGCCATGGGACAATTACAGGCTGTTTACTTACTTACTTTACTTACTTACATAACTAAGTGACATATGTTTTGTGTTCACGAGTTCGTTCGGTTTCATAACGCACTCAATATGTCCACACTTCATTCAATACCACCACTTTATTCAGTTGAAAGTCATCAATTATTCTAATATATACTAATTGAATTATTCTATTAATACGAGTAACTAAACCAAAAAAAGCCAAATCACTTTTAAATTGAGCATTAAGAAATAATGGTTCGTCCTCTCATGAACACGTTGTTTCGTTTATTTCCTTCAAAACAGTCAGTGTAACAGCAAAATTACTCTACAAAAACTGCGGAGAGACTAAGCAACAAGGTTAAAAACAAAATTACATGGTTTTCACTAAGCATGTAATACTCTTAATAAAGATACGTAACATTTGCCTCAATGCATCACTCAAAGAGAAGTCTCACCATCTGTAATAAGAGTTAACGCGTACACTAAATAATGGCCCGTGTTTAATTACAGTAATTTGGTATTAAAAAGTTGATGTTATCCGTGTAAGGCCGAACTTCTTGGTCTAACTCAGAGTCTCGGGCGGCATCATGTCTAGTCACTTCCGCCAGTTATTCGTTAAGTACACACGACAGCACATCGAACTACCACAAACTGTCAAATTTTCTCAATAGACTTTGAGCTTTATGTTTATGGCATATGGTTAAATATTTATTGAAGATATAATTTTACGCAAATATTGTCGCGAACAAATTACAATTTGCAACACTTTGTCTATTTTTCAAATTTATTGAAGAAACTAGCGGCCACTCGGGGTTTCACCCGCTTGGTTCCCGTTCCCGTAAGAATATCGGGATAAAAAGTATCCTATATTTTAATCCAGATTATAAACTATCTGTATGCTGAAATTCATCCAAATCCATTCAGTAGTTTTTACGTGAAAGATAACAAACATCCATCCATACTTACAAACTTTCGCGTTTATAATATTAGTAGGATAAGTAGGATTAATAGTTTAAGATAGTTTTACGTGCAGGCATCTGTACATCTAAATCGACTATGGCCTCCACAGACACTATTGGCTGGTTGGCTGAGTGCATAGCAAAAAGAATCGAACACCTACTCAGTAATTTACTAACAATGCTCTCTTTAATCTTCGGCAATTTATTCGACCCAGATACAAAAGAAAAGTGAAACTATGGGTCATTACCAGACTTGATTAATGTCGTGTCATTGTACCAGGCATTTCTACTTAATGACATTGGCACGAACGACAGCAGCCCGTTATCGGGCTATATCGTGTAATGAACTCATCAGCTTATTAACGTGCAACTGCTGGGTTCTGGCCTAACCACATGAACTATCAATACATTGGTCCCAAGTCAGGTCTTAACTCAGCACGTTGACCTAATGCTGGTTAGTGAGCTTTACCGTCTGCTATGTTACAACAAAAACCGAGACCAACATCTTAACAAGCTAAACGAAGAAGCACTACATATTATCATCCCATCCGGTATTCTGGCATCGCAAAGGTTGCATAATTTGCACGATCACGCTAACCGCTTAGCCAACGAGCTTCTATAAGACAACTTAAGGTGTGTCTGCTATGCAAAAATTCGATTTACGCAACAAACGAGTCGACAGTGACAGTCTAAAGGCGACCTCGACCTTGCCGGCGTTCTCCCACGGGTTACGTATAAGCACTGACTGAAATATTACAATTCGCGAAGCTTAGGGCGCTTGCCGCCATTTCGTATCACCCACACGCGCCATTTTGTGATTCCGCAAACTGGCACATGCGCGATATAAATTTTGATGGCCTTTAAATCTTTATAGCCACAGGTTTTAGCTTAAGGTCGCCACGTTTTATGCACTTATCATTTTCATTATGGTGAACATAACAGCCTCAACTGCCTAATTTGCTTTTTAATTAGCATGCAGTTTTGCCTTAGCAGTGGCACCATCGGCACCCCGACAGCGATTAAATCCGTTGGTGAACGATCTATGATTAGCGATCGTGGTATTATCAAGGTCTGCAAGTGTTACGAGGGCAAACGTCTGTTTTAAACCTTGAAAATCGGCGCGTCTTGTTTGGACAAGATAGCTTTTGGTAGCATTGTCGTTGTCACCAAATGATCTATTAGAAGGAGTCAATAGAATCAATTTATCATGCAGCGCGACAGTACCATTGATAGAGCTTCCATTCGCATCGGCTAAATTAATTGCTTCCACAGTACTAAATGTTATTGTGTCAAGGCCAGTGGTAATTTTATTTAATCTTGGACCATCATATGAATAGTTGTGACCCACATTTGAAAACTGTCCCAAGTTAACAATATTGCACTGGCCTTCAATTGTGAGTTTTAATTCCATGTTGATCTTTCGGCTATTGTTATACCGAGCTCTTTTAACTGATGAATGGAATAATAACGAATGGGTGCCATTGTGAATAACTTTTGATTCTTCATTTCTAAAAATTAGGTCGCCAGACGCATTGTGTACGAAAATAACTTAAATTTTTGTGTTGCTTTTACATTGCTATAGTTAATTATATCAAACCAGAAAATACTACTTCACACAGACCACTTTCCTCGGGTAGGATTCGAACTCACGACCTGAAAATAGAATGGATTTTGTTGGGTTTTTAAGTTATTCTCCTTTAATAGAGAAGAACCACCAGTATAAGTAGATACCTTATCTAATATCTCTGCTAGTTTATAATGGAGAATTTGCAAGAAAAAAAATTATCAGCAAAACGGATTCTGAAAAATATTGTTACTAGAATGCACTGTTTTTTATAACCTGGCATCGTTGAATCAAATTCCAAACTGTTTCAAGTCACGTTTCGACCTTTTACTAGGAACGTTGTCTCTAATATTTAATTTGATTAAGCGATTGCCGAACTATACGCTTAAACAAATAAATTATCTAATCATCGCCTCACCTAGTAATAAAGTTCGTTATCTATTATTACGGACAACATTAAAGTTATTATTACAAACATTTCAGTAACAACATCGATACAAGAGTGTAATAACGTAATTGGTACTTATATACCGGAGATTAGAGACGTGATGCATGGCTATTGTAATTCGATTGATAATAGGTATACCTAGTTGATAATTATTATAACGCCTAGGGAGTAACGTATTGCGTTGAGTAGGTAGCAGCCGTGGACTACGCAATAGCAATACATTCAGAGCCGGCTCACAAATTCCTCAACTCATAATAAAACACCCACACGCCAATTACAGGGCCTTTCTTTCGTAGATTTATCGTGCACACCCTTACGTCGAGTGGGTAACAATGCCGAGCTTACATAACAATGGAAAGCTTACTTTTCATACGATTGATGTTTTATCGAGATTCCAATTCGGTAAGGACAAAAAGTGGTTCGCGATTACGCTGAAAGTTGTCGCCGAAACGGGAGGCGACTGTGGCGGTGTCGCTGGTTTCGCTTTCGACGGTCGAGTACGAAAGTGTTGTATTGTAATGCTGGCCGGTTTTCTGACCTTGGTACAATGGAGCTGAATAGCTCATTGCCCGCCGTGACTGCGCTATATAGAGCGCAAAAAGAAATCATTTGCAAACTTATTTTGGCGAGTTAATCTCCAAGTACGTCCCAGTGAAAGTGCGCTCACACTTACGCACGCCGCCACACCTGATAAATTGACTGACAGCCGCAATGATGCCGATCTAAATGCGAATTCTCGACGTTAATAAGCATACACGATTCGTGAGTCTGATATTGACAATGGTCAGGATAGTATGACCTTGATTTTCTACACATTAATTCACAACTAATGATTAACAACTCATTCATTCAGTTTTAAGTGTACCTATCTATCCAACGGTGATATAATTTTATAGCATTGTTTTGCAAGTTTCTTTCGTTTGCGAGTGAATACCAGTTTTCAACACAAATCGATCGAAAACGTTCAATTTATATTTTATAACTCTACTCTACACAGATGTTTTCCAAATCGGCGAATTGCTTCTATAAAAGACGATCGCTTCGTAAAGCTCACACCACACATTCTATGATTTCACACAGACATTACGACAATTATCGATTCAATCTGTTGCTTGAGCAATAAAATGTAAAAGGTCGACGACCGAGATGTTTAGATGCTATTCTGAAGCAGTGTCGAATGGAGAACCGCCCGGAGCCTTTGGCGATCCGAAGGCGGAGCGGCAATTTCTCTGTGACTCCAACATTACATAACATTATTTTTTCAATTACGAAGTCGTAATAAGCATATCTTTGACAAATTATCGGCGTCCGCTCCCTTGTTGGGACAATGCCCACTTTCCTGGAACCTCATCATCATATAATAAGTCTATCAATCAACGAGATCATTCTATTACAAACATCGTGGCTCCATTCAAATTGGCGGAGCGTGTCCGTCGCACAACAATACGCTCATGTGGTGGGTCTCGGGCACTTTCACTAGCTCTTATCAGCAGTTAGGACCCCGGTGCCGCCGCTGCCGGATGCCCAGCTTGTCCGACCACGGAACCCACGCCCGCACCACCGCACCGGCTGTTACATAAACCAACCAGGATGACGAGATACGAACTCATTATTTATTTCGCGCAGACCTCTTTGCTTGGCAAGTGGCAACTATCACTACGCGGACCGCCGACCGCGATAAACTGGACTGCGCAAAAATAAATGCCAAAGGCGAATTGTCAATTAAGTAAAGACAATACGATCCAGTTGAGTGGTTAAGTGTGACAAGGCATGCAAAAATTTCGCTAGTTTTTGCTCGGCTTATGACTGCAGAATGACTCTTCGGAAGGTCAGTAACAAATTGCATTGTGGTCTGGTTGGCAATAAGGAAGCGTTTAGGAAGGAAATGTGCATTAGAAAAGCCGTGACATTAAGTTTAAACGTTCAAAATAGCCGGACCTCGCACACTAGTCGTGCGTGCAGTCTAGGTACCGTAGCCTAGGTTTCGTCAAACGGGACGAAGTTACTTTTAAATCAAGTGTTATATTGACAGCTCCACGCGGGCCCAGTACGGATTCGATTGTTAACGACTGCTAATGCAGCCGGTACCAACGGCTTTACATGCCTTCCGAAGAGCTCGAGACGATAATACTCGTATGCGTTCTATTCGTGGTTAGTGTGAATACCTCCGGTATTATACGGTAGTTTTACATGTAGAGGACAACTTCAAAGATCAGTAGAGCTGAATCAATGTTACACTTGATTTAACATGTCGTAAATAGCTGCTAATTGTTGTAGAGTGACAACACTAAACGAGCGGAACAGCAGGAAGTTTTGACACTGATGTACCGCACGCGTTGTATAGTTGTAACTGTAAACGTGTTAAGTAAATGTTGTCGCATCATCTCATTTCGTGCATGAATTAGGACGAAGTCTTCGAGATACACGAACAGGTTACACTGGCTTACGTTAGGTACAGACGGCAGCACATCAACCTTCTTACCACAAACTGTCAAATTTCGTCATTATAGTTTTGTTCAATGTAGCTCTCTGAGTACTGAAACATAGTACTCAGAGATATAACTTGATACCTGGGACAGGAGTCATCCAAATCGAAGATTTTTTTTTTTGAGAGATTGCTGATTGTTTCGATCGGCATTTTCAGCGTAACCGGGCTTTTTTGGGGGCGGCGAGGTACGTAAAGGGTACCTCAAGCCGTGTTGAAACGAATCACCTTCAGAGGTTTTCTAGAGGGAACGGGCATCGCACACTTAAAAGTGCGCGTCCCTGTGCCCTACTAGATTCTCCGAAGGGTTCGGATCGGATCGGGGAGCGGAACCACCCGAGGGCGCCTCTAAAGGCACGAACCTCGGCTCGGGTAGACCGGGCCGTGGAGGAGGAGAGAAGCGCCCAGGTACATGTCTGTACCTGGTATAGAGCGCGTGTGAACCGGTTCTACGTAGGTACCCTTGTTTTACGAGTACGGTGTCTTGAGCCTAAACCAGTGTGCATGTTTAGTGTATTCTGTAAATGTGTAGTGGCATTTAGAGGATCGGGCGGGAAATCGAAGACGTGACTTTGTAAAAGCGTATGAAAATATTTGACTACATTAAAATAACATTATTATTTATAATCCATCACCTAATATACTACAAATTACTTTTGTGATTCTATTTTATACGTTAGATTTGGTTTATCCCAATAAAATCTCGCTTAACACACATTTAGCAAAGCCCGGTGAAGCTGAAAATGCCGTCTAGGGTAATCAGCAATCTATCTAAAAAAACACATTTATTCACTATTTTAAAACATGAATTAATTAATTATCTTATTTAATGGCTTCGTGCTCAGCATTTAGCCAATTTCAAGTATTTTTTTTATTATTAGTAGTTAGGGTACAATATTGTACGGTAATTAATGTTGTTAATGAATTTGTTAGTCTTTATTTATTTTTCTTGAGTTTATTGAGGTTAAGAAACTTCTAAATATTAGAAAAGAAAATCAATTGGCACATTATACATATAGGAACAGTACTTTATTACGATAATAATATTCAATTTATAACTTCGATTATCATTTGATGCAATTACGGCAGTTTTGTCTCAACCCTATAGTCTAATCATTAATTCACTGGAGTAAACTGACAGATGCTAATGTCACATTGTAAAATTATGTTGCCACATTTATTGTACTAGTGATGCGTTTCGTTCATTGTCATTCAGATCACTCACAAAAAGTCAGTAGTAACGTTTATTATAAAAAGGTACTTAATTAATTATAATATAGGTAGGTATATGAATGTCTTTTTGTACCGAGAAATTTCAACTGACAGTTTAGTTGTCAGTGTTTGTTTTGCTTTGGGAGCTGTTATTATTCGAAAATTTTGGAAGTATTTTAATTATTACAATTTTTACATCATTCATCTTTTTGAAAGAAAAATATAGATCCGACTCCGACTGGTGCAACTGTCTCGTTTTCGTACGCGCTGTTCGTAATCTATCTGTTCGCTTTACTCTCCTTCAGTGAAGTGTGAACTTAGTGATATACTTCCTAAGTGGACTAGTCCAATTGAAGGATTCATTCATGAACGACTCATCTCTATGTATGTCTGACGACGACGAATAAAAATATATCCATTGCATTTTTGTTTAATTTTATATAATTCGAGTAATTCGCCTTTTCAAAGTTATCATTTCTTGGCCTTTAAAGGTACCAATGCTAATATTTTTATATCGATTAAACAAAACTGGCCTAGGAGATTTCTTAATAAAGTAAATAAAAAGAGTAATGTAATTTGATTCAGAACGTTATAATAATGAATGAGTGAGTAATTGATGTCAATCTTCTTGTCACAACACTATTTTCTGTTCATCAGAAACTGGGAAACCGTAAACGTCAGATTACTCCAGTGAATTAATGATTAGACTTTATAATAATTTGACATCTGTCACGGGTATTAAGCTATTATGCACTTTAGGTGGGAAAGTGAAGAGGTTGTCTGGTTTTGTTTCATTTCCTAAAATTTGTGTTATGTCGAATATTAATATGAAATAATTAGGAAATAATGGTGGATTATTAACCGTTAAGTGTTCGTGAGTGTGCATGAGTGTTGGCAAATGAAACAAAACAGTGCAACAATTATGAATGCGTTACTTGTTGAGTGTTGTTTTATGATACTGAATAAATGCTTTTTCTTTCTTTCTTTCTTTCTTTCAACGGCACTTTTCAAATTCTCTCAAGAAGTCCGCGTGAGGACTCAGTAAAGCCCCACATCTTTACTGAGATACTCGAGGGGTTGGGGGGTATATCATTTCTCACTCCTCATATCTATTAACATTCATCATCATCCTATACAGAGTTTATTACAGTCAATACTAATGACATGGCAGCATGGTCTATGATCTTAGCCGGTTCCTCAGGGAACGAACTACACTTAAAAAAAAATCAAGCTATAATGAACAGACTATAACAAAGCATTAAAGTTGACAATGTATTGAAGAAATTTGACAGTTTGGATAGGTCGATGTGCAGGAGGCGTGCGTACTTATACGTAACGCGATCGTAACATGACTGGTTTGGCATTCTTTCGTATTCGCGTTCGCTCGGTATGCCGTACGCCGCGTGCTGCCGCTTCGTTAACCTTGTTATCTTCATTGGCTGTCTGGCCGTCATCACAAATCAAGGAGACCCAGAAGGCAGCCTTAATATACCGCGCTCGACCAACGGACACATACACTTGGGTTGTCAACCCTACTATATAATATAGTATCCTACTGTTTTAGGTGTCTAACTACTATTATTTTAAAAATATATTATAATAAGCGAAACTACTATATTTTATCAGCAAAGTCGCTAATATCAGTCTCTATTATCTAAAACGGAACACACAAAATATTCATTTAGGAAATAAAATAAATATTTTTTAATTTTAACTTATCTTTTTTTAATTTATTCCCTATCTATCTACAATATTTTTATGGGTACTGAATCTAAAACTACTATATTTGGTCTAAAAAAGTTGGCAACCCTAACATGGACCCTCTCACAGACACGGATCTCGGAACAGCTCTTTCTGACCGCCCGCCGCCGCCGTTCCGATCCGGACCCCTCGTAGAATCTAGTGCGCGATGCTGTCTCCTCTAGAAAACCTCCGACGGTGCTTCGTTTCACACGGCTTGAGGAACCCTTTAAGTTTCTCGCCGCCCCTTAAAAAGCCCGGTGAAAAAAACACTCAATAAACCGAACGCAGCTGTTGCGACCGATCCGATCCAAAACCCTCGGAGAATCTACTAGGGCACGGGTACACGCCTTAGTGCGTGATGCTGTTACCTCTAGAAAACGTCTGAAGGTGATTCGTTTCCCGCCGCCCCCAAAAAAGCCCGGTGAAAAAAAAGCTCTCAACAGTCCGAGCACGGCTGTCATCCGTGTCATTCCGTGTCCGTGAGAGGTGGTCTATGTAAATAAATAAATAAACTTTACTACATTCACACCAATTATCTAGCCCAAGAGAAGCTTCGTAACGAAACTCGTTAAATAGTTACTAGACAACGGATAAACATACTTAAAATACTTAAATACATACTTATTGTGATCGGAGTAGGTAAAGCTATTTAGGTTCATTGACCGCAAACATTGATGTTAATATGGATATTTCACGAGATTCCGACTAATACTCCGGGATTCGATTATTTGATTCTTGTATAAATATAAGAAATTGTTACATAAAAAAATATATGTGGTTTAATTAATCAAGTTTCTATCTTTTTATTCAACTATCCTTAAACCCGTCCTTATATTTATAGGAAGTGTATGCTTTCACATTCACATCACATTCTTCTATTCTATTCTAAAATAGCTACACCTACTCCGATCTATGATACACAGAAAACACCCAGACCCGAGACAATTTAGAAAATTAATAGGCTATTATGTTGAATTAATAGGCTATCATAGACTATTATGATTATGATTATGATGGACCAAGGAGGTATGTGTGTGTAGCTCGAGTCTTACCTTCTGCCGTTTCCTTATGTTTTGGTGTGGCCGTCACCGTTATGCGGTTCGTATGCAATCGGTAACATCTCGACTCGAATCCATTGATGTTCGAGTGGGCGCGTAGCCGTAGTCGCTGTTTTTGAAGAACTTGATTTTTTAGTTGCGTCGTTTCCCAGAGTTGTGCTTTTATAGTCTCTGTTCGCGGTATAGATAGCGGTGGCAAGCATATATCAGGGTTTGCGTGCTTACTTAACCTCTTTTTGTAACATTAATAACCGAGTTATAATAATAATTAATGTAAGTAATGTTGAGGTTTTCAGGTAAAGTGCGCTCCCATTTTCGGTCTGACCATCATTTATAATCAGCTGAGATAATGGCTAGACGCTTCGCAGTATTAGTTCGACAAAATCTCCTTTAATCAAAAGCAATATTAAGAACTAAACTGTATGATTAGTTGGAATATCTCCATTGCCAAAGCTGGCGCAAAGCCAGGCAGATGTTATTTCAAATTAATACAAATTTTCAAGTAGATACAATGTGTTTCATCATTCGAGCCAAAGGATCTTTAAATGAGAATAATAAAGGGCCTCACCCTTGGCCTCTTTACATTGACATTTGGTTTTAAATAAATTGTGCGTAAATAAGAGTCTCACGCATATTTACGACAATCATTTCACTGATTAATTGACTCCCTATAGAACATTACACTTTTCTAATTCCTCCTTCCTTCCTTCCTATCCACTGTTGGATGTATGCCTCTCCAACTTTTCTCCACACCTGTGCGGTCTGTAGCCTTTCTGATCAGGTCGGGCCTGCTGACATTTTAATGTCATCAGACCATCTGGCCGGTGGCCTGCCAACACTTCTTCTTCTTGTTCGGGGTCTCCACGCCAATACTCTCTCGCTCCATCTTCCATCTACCGTCGTCCCTGCGAGAAATGTGCCCCGCCCATTGCCACTTTAGTTGCGCTACCCGTTTTCCGACGTCTGTAACGTTGGCGCGTTGGCGTATGGTGGTATTACGTATTCTGTCTCGCAGGGATACTCCTAGCATAGATCGCTTCATGGCCTTTTGTGTTACCTTCAGCTTTTGTACCATGGCGACAGTTAAAGTCCATGTTTCGCAAGCATAAGTCAGTAGTCAGCAGTTTTCTAATTATGCTGTTTGAACTTGATATACATTCCGGTAAAAGATTGACCGACACATTGTTTGAATTTACCTAAATTAATTTTAGACCAAATCATTATCATCATCATCATCATCAGCTCATTTTATGTTCCCACTGCTGGGGCACGAGCCTTCCCTATGGATGGATAGGGCCACAAACCACCACGCGGGCCCAGTGCGGGTTGGTTATCATCATCATCTCAGCCAAAAGATGTCCACTGCTGGACAAAGACTTCCCCCAAGGATCATCATAATAATGTTACCTATTTATTATATTTTCAATAACAGATAAAAAAAATATAGCTTATCATTTTCGGTATTAATTTAACATCGTGAATGGTATATTATATTTAAAAAATGTAATATAATTTTAATATAACTACGTAGGTAGCTATTTCATATGAACCGATTACAAAATATTCCTAAAAAAAAAGCAATTTCATACAACTTTTTTAAGAATAGAAAGCCTACGTTCTTTAAAGAGCTAATTAACAAACAAAAAATTTCCATTTTTTTACTGTGTTAATGTGGTGTAGGTAGGAGTAGGCAGAATGGCATGGTCGGGCGGACAGCTCTTTAAAGTTGGACGTTTTGCCTATCCTTTTCAGTCTTTACACATATGGTAAGTACTAGGTAACTAAAATTCCTTAAAACGAGTTGTGAAAGCAATTTCTGTTTATTAACACAATACAACATATTTCAATTACACAATACGCTATAAGTATGTGATATCGAGAAGGTGCGCCATCGGTAGGCATTCGCAGAAAACCGCCCTTGACGGCGAAAACAATAAATTCTTATACGTGCAATTGTTTCTTATGTTTATATACCGCATCGCACAATACCCGGTATAATAAAACAAACGGAATCGATCACCGCCGCGAGTAACCACAACACCGGCTGAGAATGGGGCAGCCATGTTTTACGTACGAGACAGTAGAGACAGAGTGAACGAGAGTGCGGCAACTTCACACAAGCACTCCGAAACGCACGCACACAAGCTCGTAGTTCACCTACATTAGCACACGGAAAAAAGCATGGGAAAGGAGTACCCGATGACGCGGCTGTCATCGCAAACGCGGGTCGGGCAGCGTATGTTGCTGTAGTAACGGAGAATAACAAGTATGTCACTGAGCGCTGCCGATCTTATTTAAACCTTGTTTCTATATTGGAAATAGAAAAAATTATTACATATTCAAAACTAGCCAAAAATATTTTTGTATGTACCTCCATGTAAATGCTTTCCAATAATATATTTAAAAAAAATATACATTCGCATGCGGATATATTACGTTATTAAATTTAATAACGCAGCTTTCAAAGCTGGCCGAGCGAGGCGTAAATATTTTGCTGTGTCCAATTTGTAAATTAATATTTGATAACGATTGTACTTTATAATGATGTTAGTATTTTATAGTGTACACCTAAATTGTGTGTTTCATTTATAATATATAAGACACCCAAATTCACACAATAATAAATTAACTATGTGTGGCTCACTCAACCCTAGCCGGTAGCTACAGCTCGTACGTCAATTCAAGATCACGGCACTGTTGCCGCACTCTCGTTCACTCTGGTAGAGACTCGTATCTCCACCCTCCCGTAAACTGTCACTGTCACTGTCTGTCTCAGCCTCAGAACAATAACTAAAGCTATAGAAGGATGGCTAAAATAAAAATCGTGCAACTATGTTTAGTTCCGTTCTATCTTATGGCTAGAAAAGGAGGTTGGAGTGCGACAAATGGTTGACACTTAGTTTTTATTTTTTGTATTGTTATGTCAAACGGTCATCAGGTAATCGGTGATCAAAAAAAATCTTGAGTCCTTTATAAAGTCACTCACTACATTACCTCAAATATGACGTCACAAATCTGGTGACACCTTTGCTATTTTAGTCCGGTTTCTATAGCTCTAGTTATTATTCTGAGGTCTCAGCGATCTCATATGTCATGACCGCTCTCCCTGTGGTATTTCCTTTTATTTTCAAATGGATCCTGCTGCTGATGCTTTATGGCCTAAATTCTGACTACGGATAGGATCCGTAAAGGGTTCAAAACTATAAAGCCTATCATTTCAATAGCCTAGTTTGTAATATTTGTTTGTAAAATAACAACTGACAAATCTAGAATACATTGTATTTACTAGAAAGCACCTATACTCATTTATACTTACAAGTACACACAAACATTTAAACATTTCAATTCATTTTCATAAACTTTCTGCCAATTTGATTCGTGCTATTTGCGTCAACAACATTTTATCCCGCTCTAGACAGTTATGTGGTGATTCTACTTAAGTATTTCTTGCGTTCTCGTTACATGAGATAATGTAAAAACGAATGTTTACTTAACAGTTTTTTTTAATTTGAAACACTTGTTTGCTTATGTATATACTTACTTTATGCGAATTTCCAGACTCCGAAGTGTTAATTGAGTGAGAAAATCGTCCATTTATAATGTTTCGAATGCGTGTATCATTCATATGAGCCATTTCACATTGCGGTTTCCTAAAAAACATCACTTCAAGCTGATTTTAATGAAAGCTTTTTGCTCATTTTATGTCCCCACTGCTGGAGCACGAACCATCCTTATAGATCGATAGGGAGAACGGACCAAAACCACCACGCGGGCCCAGTGCAGATTGGTGGTTGTTAACGACTGTTAACGTAGCGGGACCAACGGCTTACGCAAGCACGGAGGAGCTCGAGATGATTAAGTTGTGGTCACCCATCCGATGTTCACAGACCGGGCGCGTTAACCACTGCACCATCGAGCTCCTCACAGAGATGCTGACATTTAATTAAAACATTTAAAAAAACATTTGTTCGACTGATTATATGCCGTTTTTAAAATGGACAACAACAACCGGGAACGACTTAATATGCCTTCCGAAGCACTTAAACGTTAACAAGCAGATCACAAAACGATTTTCAAAATAAAAACACATTATACCATTGCCGTTATAATTTATACAATTCTCGTATCGATTCAGGACAAATAAATCAATTGTTCAGCTCCAACCGAGGCTATTCGTGCGTTATCCAAAAACAACTAGGACGTATACCGATATGGAGAGGCCTTTCAATTTCTTAACTGTATTTCCAAATGCCTTGGGAAAACAATGTGCCCGCTAAAATGGTGTAGCGATGTGTCTCACGCCGCCGCGCCGCCGCCGCACCGCTCGACGCCGCCGCCCGCGCCGTTGTTTTCGACCACAGTGCGTTTTGAAAACAGTGGTGCGTACTCCAGCCTGTTTCTATCGCTTTTTATTAGAAGCAGTTCTGTATCTATACTTTCGTAAGCAGTTACTTGTATTCGACCACAGTGCGTTTTAAAAACATTACTTCATGTTTCTCCACTAATAGCACCTGCCAAAAAAATCAATAGGTGCTGAATGTGGACTAGGCCAGGTGCTATTCGTTCAGGTGCTATTTAGGCGGGTGCTCAAAGTGGATTACCTCTTCCATCTCCTTTACGTAGCAATTGATTAGTTAACAGTTACATAAAAGCATGTATTAATTATTAATCAGCTACGTTTATAACAACTTGTTCCTAGCGCGTTTAGTTTGTGATCGTGCAATTTAAGCAGCTTTCGGAATGCCGTGCCACCGGACGAAATACTAAATTGAAGTATCTTTTGTCGCGGTTTTAGAAGACTTTAGTCCCGGTTGTTGTTGTAGATGGCTGTCATTCAAAACCACTAAGCCAAGACTTATCAAATTTCATATTATTTGTGTGGGAAGGCCTGATCCCAGCAGTGAAACGTTTATCATAGGCTGATGATGAGATAATTAATTTCACAGTCGGATACAATGTTTAACCTTTTTACCGCCAACAACTTCTATAGAAGTTTAAGATTTTCGTGCCGCCCACGCCAGCACTTCTATAGAAGTTCTTCTTAGGTACACTACTTTATTAAAATACATTTATACGTTGGCGTACAGCGGGACATCGCGTGCAGGATAGTTGGGCGATGAAAAGGTTAAACATAGTTTCAATAAACATTTAAGCTACAAATACATCTACTGTTAGTAAATCTATACTGTGGCAATTTTCGAAGAGACCTAAGCCCGTAATATTGCTTGCGTAGTCACAACAATGCATTATCAACTCTATGACAATCGCTCTAGGTAAATAAACTTTGGCTTTCCGAACGGTCCCAATGGCCTATATTCCTTGCATAGAATACCAATAGCTCTATCGGTAAAGATGGTACATTGTACGCAAATAGTGCATTGTAGATTGTCCATAGGTTGTATTTATAGTTGAATTGTTATAAAAGTTGAGACAAACACAAAACATTGAAACAAAACGCTTATACTCGTTTTCATTTTAACCAACTCTGTGGTACAGTGGTGAGAACACCGGTCGCAGACGGAAAGTCCCGGGTCAATTCCCAGCAGGAATACATCTACTACCACCATCAAACTATCGGGAAGGGGGTCCTCTATTTTTCATAACATATTATTATTTATTTATTTATTTATTAATTCACCAACGTTTGTTTACACTAATACATTAAAATAAGCATATACGACATTATGTGAATGTAACAAACATTTATAGGTAAATACAACCTTCTAGAGAACTTACAAAATATGGAAAATTTATTTATAATTCCTCACATCAAAGACGGCATGATATAATTATTATTGGATTGATCCCTTTGCTTTGCCTAAAAATTTATTGAGAATCACTTTGTTCCACATACTCGCAATGCAGATTACTTTCACATGTACTCCTACATAACAACTCCAAATCAAATGTAGCATCTATAACATTTAATCATTCATCAATCGTTAAAACATAAAACATCACACTAATATTATAAATGCGAAAGTTTATGTGTATGTATGTGTGTATATTTGTTGCTTCTTCATGCTGCAACGGATGGATGGATTTGGATGAAATTCGGCATACAGATAGTTTATAACCCGGATTAAAACATAGGATACTTTTTATCCCGATATTCCCACGGGAACGGGAACCACGCGGGTGAAACCGCGAGCGGCCGCTAGTAAATATTAAATTAATACTCCATCTATGCACAAGCACAACACACCGCATTCTCTTTAGCGAACACACTGGTTATTTGACAAACATTGTTACTAAACAAACTAATAAATTCCGTTGTTCCCAATGTGTTGAATAACATAGTATAACGACCTAGGCTTCGATTAATAATATACATACTACATAGATAAAGCATCCGAAACAAAAATGCATCTCGAAAGTGTTCCTGTTTGCTCATACCTAAACATTTAAACTTCGAATAACAAAATTTGAAAAAACATTGAATAGCATCAACAACTTTAGCACTTTTCTTGGCGGGAAAGTAAAGAGTCATGTCTGCGGTTTTGTTTTATTTTCTAAAAATTGTGCCAAGTCGAATATTAATGTGAAATAATGGTTGATTATTAACCGTTAAGTGTTCGTGAGTGTGCATGAGTGTTGGCAAATAAAACAAAACAGTGCAACGTCACTTTTCAAATTCTCTCAAGAAGTCCGCGTGAGGAATTAGTAAAGCCCCACATCTTTACTGAGATACTCGAGGGGTTGGGGGGTATTTCTCACTTCTCAATTCTATTATCATTCATCATCATCATACAGGAAGGAAATATTGTTTATTTATGTATTACTTGTAAGAAAAATTACTATTACACTGGCTAAATGTGCTAATCGCACGAAGCCATCAACTAAAAGAAAAAAACAACTTTAGCACTATATTTACTCATGTGACTTTAGCTTACTGTGAACCTTAAATCCTAGGTATAAGGATTAAATACAGGATGCAAAATATTTGCACTTAATATTTACTGTCATCGCCACCAACTTCATTGTGGCTCCGTGGCACCAATGTCGTCTACCGTTTCTCAAGCGCTCATCGGGAATATACTTAGTACATTCTTGATCGAAGGACCTAGGCCACAGAGTTACCTAGGCCGCGAGATAAGAACCTATGTATAGGCTATTTCTAGGCAGGCATGTTCCATCCTCGACCGCACCGTCACTTAACATCAGGTGAGGTGTAGTCAAATGCCTGCCTAAAACAAATTAAAAAAAAATTAAAAAAAATGTTCCTATCAAAGACATTTAACTACTTACTAGCTTCTTGGCGGGAAAGTGAAGCGTCATGCCTGCGGTTTTGCTTTATTTTCCAAAATTTGTGTTATGTCGAATATTAATGTGAAATAATGGTGGATTATTAACCGTTAATTGTTCGTGAGTGTGCATAAGTGTTGGCAATTGAAACAAAACAGTGCAACGTCACTTTTCAAATTCTCTCAAGAAGCTCGCGTGAGGACTTAGTAAAGCCCCACATCTTTACTGAGATACTCGAGGGGTTGGGGGGTATATCATTTCTCACTTCCCATTTCTAACATCATTCATCATCATATTGTTTATTTATGTATTAAATTACTTACTTATACTTGTAAATTAAATTACTTTGACACTGGCTAAATGTGCTAATCGCACGAAGCCATCAATTAAAAGAAAAAAAAAACTACTAACTATTAACGCCCGTTCCCAATAACCTATCTATCTATTGTTTTGCCTACTATAGATACAAATTTGACATAAGCTCCATACAAATTATGTCAAATTTCTAACTCCAGTAAGCAAAACAACAAACAGATAGAAAATAGGGAACGGGCGTAAATCTCTTTGGTTCCTATATATATCTATATCTATCTATATCTCTCTATTATCTCGATCTCGAGGAGCTCGATGGCGTAGTGGTTAACGCGCCCGGTCTGCGAGTGCTGAGGTTAAGCAACTTTCACAAAGGCCGGTCATCAGATGGGTAACCAAAATTTATCATCTCGAGCTCCTCCGTGCTTCGGAAGGCACGTAAAGCCGTTGGTCCCGGCTGCATTAGCAGTCGTTAACAACCACCAATCCGCACTGGGCCCGCGTGGTGGTTTATGGCCCGTTCTCCCTATCCATCCATAGGGAAGGCTCCTACCCCAGCAGTGGGGAAATAAAAAGAGCTGATGATGATCTATCTACATACCTACATTAAAAAAATAAATGCACTGTAAAAATACTTGTCTTTGTACATACAAATACATACAAATACATGTCCCTGTTTTCCAGAGCGAGTGGAACTGTCGTTCTATATAATCGCCAGGTGAGGGGCGCAAATCAAGATCAAGAATCTCTGATCAAGGGCTGCCGGTGCTAGCCCTGCTGCTTTTTGGAAAGTGTTCTCCTATCCTATGACATTTATCCTGACACTTTAAAAAAAACCGACTTCAAAAAACAGGAAACTTAAAAAAGTAAAAACAGCTCTAAAAAGCAATAAATAATATTGAAATTAATTACCTAGATACGCATGTCGGTTTTAAAAAATGTCTATTGAAGTCGGGTGGTTGGTGGTCGGCTGGGGGACAATTTTGTTTCATTTAAACTTCTAAAGTTGTTCCATTATTTCCACTTTTTTATTGTAAAAGCCCCACCCGACTTCAGTAGACATTTTTTAAAACTGACATGCGTATCTAAGTAATTAATAATATGATTTCAATATTATTTATTGCTTTTTAGAGCTGTTTTGAACTTTTTAAATTTCCTGTTTTTTGAAGTCGGTTTTTTTTTGTAAAAAAATATTTTATTTTACGATTTTTAGTGACGGGTAGACGTAGACCTAACAAAGATGTTCTCGGATGAGGAAACGATGGCCTAGTAGGTAGTGGTATTCCTATGTAAAACTTCAATCTTAATTAGGCATTATTTTTATACGAACTAAACATTTTGGCATATTGGACCGTATGAAGTAAGCCCAACAAAAGGTAACTGCTGTAAATCGTTGAGGAATTCCCTCGACTGTCTATGGTCTCCATCATCAGACCTGAAATGACACTTATAACCCATATGGGTGCAAAGTTCTTATCCATAGAAATGAATTAAGACCAAACACAAGGTAGCTACTGTAAAACGTTGAGGAGTTCCCTTGACTGTCCTTCGTCTTCATCATTAGACCTCTAATGGCAGTCACAACCCATCTAGGTGTAAAGTTCTCATCAATACAAATTAATCAAGCCCAAACACCATGTAATTGCTGTAAATCGTTGAGGAGTTCCCTCGACTGTCCTTCGGCTCCATCATCAGATCGACTCCAGACCTTCATTAAGTAGTAGTGCTTTAAAATACTTAATGAAAACATTAACAAACGCACTAGTCGCCCCTACAATTTTCGAAAGTTCCCCTCGATTTTTCTGGGATGCCATCATCAGATCCTGGTTTCCTTATTATGGTACCACCCTTGGAATATCTCCTTTCCAACAAAAAAAGAATCATCAAAATCGGTTCATAAACGACGAAGTAAAAATATATACGAGTCGAATTGAGTAACCTCCTCCTTTTTTGAAGTCGGTTAAAAAGAAAGGGAGTACAGAAATACCCTCGCTGAGTTTTTTGCCGGTTCTTCTCAGTACAAACAATGCCCCGTCCCGCCCTGTAGTCCTAAGAACCAACAATTAAATGTTTATTTGTACGTCACAGGTTTCACAAGGTTTTCAAAATATTAAAATAAATAAGAGCACCTGTGTTCAGCCCATTATTAGCCCATACAAATTAAATAAAAAATAACAAATCGAAAATAAATTAAAAATATGAATAAAATAAATTCTAAATTGAATTAAATGATGATTGGTTTTTAAATTGAACGTTAACACTACACTTTAATAGAATACACACAATTTTGGGTGTAGTCTTTCTTTACAACGTTTTTCTATTCAAATATTCAGTATCATCATAATAAAACAGCTATTAACGCATTCACAAAGTTAAGTGCAACATCTCCATAGATGCATTCGGTAGCCTTGAATTGAAATGTCTTGCAATCAAACGCCAATTTAGGAAACATTTTATCGTACACATGATAGAATTTGCACATATAAACGATTTAATTTTCATTGCTTAGATTCCTCAAAGATACGAGAGTTGCTCGATGTAGCGTTTTATCATATTATATGCTATTTCTCACATTGGAATTTATTGCGGATGAAAGATACATGTCTTCAGATAAGTTTGTAGTTTCACCACATCTTCACCAACTTTCTATCATGGTCGTATCAGTACAAATTAGAGCTTTTGCAAGTATTATTATCTTTTCTGTGTGCTTTGGTTATGACTTAAACTCCAGACTATCTACTGTCTTAATCAACAAATAATCTCAAAAACACAAATGTTGAAAAAATTTCCACGAGCAGGATTTAAACCTGCACCCTTCTGACATACCGGGTCAAGTGCTCTCCCAATTGAGCTATCGTGGTTCTAACCAGCCCGCCGAAATTATTCAACATTATTTACTGTTTTACAACTGTTACTGTTTTACTGTTTGACAGCGGCTCTATGTCGCTGTAGCATGTGCTGAGGCTGGGGCCTAGTTGGCCACACTTTGTCTTTTGTCTTTGTTTTGTATTGTTATTGTTAATATCGTGTAAATTTGTAGTGTGTGCCAATAAATGTATTTCATTTCATTTCATTTTACTTTGAAAGCCAAAGGCGCCCATTCAATGTCTACAACTACCGTCATTAACATCCGATCATAATAATTTCGGCGGGCTGGTTAAAACCATGATAGCTCAATTGAGAGAGCACCTGACCCGGTATGTCAGAAGGGTGCAGGTTCAAATCCTGCTCGTGGAAATTTTTTCAACATCTGTGTTTTTGTTATTTGTTCGCAACAAAATTTGCGTTAAAAATTATTAAACAAACCAAAAACATTTTTTAGCAAATAATCTGTAAATTTTTAGACCAGCTCCAGCAGACGGCTGGTATGAGTTTTGTTTGCTGCTCGACCACGACAACTCGTTTGTCACCTGCTTACTTCGATCAATTAGTATAGTCGACCATGAAATTGCTTTATCACTTTTGACAAAAACTTCCTTATCAATAAAATTTCGCTAAGGCTCATTGTCAATAATGACAACGTACCTGTCACTTTATCTTTTAAACAAAAATAGAACTTGTTGTTTTATTATATGCAAACAAAATTCACTTCTAAGGTGGTAAAGCAATTTCTTTGTCGGCTATACATAATTGATCAAAGCCTGCTTATCAATCTACCATTCGATTACGTTAAGGGTGCGCCGACCAAAAAATGCCAAAAATGCAGTTACGGTTAAGTAAATATAATTGAAAATACTATCGTATTAAATGAACAAAATATATATTTAGTATCATATTACGTGTTTACAATTTGTCAGAACCATAAATTCATAATACGCTATAGTTTTTTCTACAATATCATTTAAAGTTGGGCAAAAATCATGAAAACGAGTGGCGGCGTTTAGTAGATTTCTTATAGTTTATCTAAATTATTGTACCTCTGATTTTGTCTAAACAATCATCAATGGATAAACTACAAATTGCTAGACTACATTTCGATTTCGATTCATCAAGTGGTTATTTAAATAATTATTTTTTATTAAGCACCTTAAATTCCCCATACAAAATTAGTATGGCCGCGCGGCATCAAATAAATATGGACGACGACATTTCAAATAAAACATGACTCTTGTCACTTACGGACGGCGCACCCTTAACGAAAACGAGAATTTGTATGGTTTTATTGAAGCGGTCGGTGCCTGTTTTAGATTCATTTGGCAGTAGAAAGGTATTAAAAGGTAGTTATGTTAATTATTATTTTTCGCGATTTTATCATAGTAGGGCCTACCGAGGTTTCCTTCTATTAGTACTTCGACCCATTGGATTCTCTCCCGATCCGATCCGAACCCTTCGGAGAATCTAGTAGGGCACGGGGACACGCCTTACTGCGTGATGCCGTTCCCTCTACAAAGCCTCTGACGGTGATTCGTTTCGCACGGCTTGAACGTGCTTTAAGTTTCTCGCCGCCCCCAAAAAAGCCCGGTGAAGCTGAAAATGCCGTTTGAGGCAATCGGCAAACTCTCGTCAAAAAAAAGGAATCTTTTGTGCATCCCCATCATTCATTTTTCTTCTTCAGTAAATATGACTGCTATAAGTTTAACAATGTCTTTGAAATAAAATATGGTTGAGCGAAGCGATGGCTGATTCATATGTCATACTCGTGAACGGGTGCCGCCTGTGGAGGCTGGTCTGCTCTTGCATACTTATCTTATTGTTAGAATTACTTACTATAGTTTGACTTTGTTTTTTTTAAACAATTTTTGACTTTTATTTGAGTACTGTAGTGGTATTGTATGAAATTGTGGAAATTGAAACTTTTACCGGATGTAAATTTGATAACTTAGATTTGTTTATTTTTTTGTTTTTTTACATGTTGTGGTTGTCTTCTATATTTTTTTGTGTTTATTTGTAATGGAAAGTGTCCTGCTATGATAGGGCATTTTCCAATTTTTATTTTTTTTGACGCTGTAAGGGAGAAAAGAGCTGGACACTTGCTGAGTTTCTTGCCGGTTCTTCTCAGTACAAGACCTCCCGCCCAGAGTAGACTTACGAACCGATGGCATAGCGACACTGCGACATTCACAAGAGCTACTTGTAGCCTAAACTGAATAAATGATTTTTGAATTTGAATTTGAATGTCTCCGATTCCAGATGTCCCATTACTTTCCTTGCCAGAAAGTCACAGTCGCACTAAACGCGGCGGGTATCGTACCTATAAACAAATTGAGCGCTTCATTAGTGGCTCTCCAATCAAGTTTGCGCTTACAGCTGCGCTTGCGCAGTATTACGTGTATTACGGCTACGGCACCCACCTGCGGAGCGCCTCGAGTCACGGTAAGAAAGCAAAACGTTGTGAGTGTATCTCAATAATATGTAAAAGGGTGCCAAGTCTTCGAACACATTATAGAAGAAATAGTAGATTCTGTTTTGTCGGTAGGTGTAAACTTATCATTTTGCTTTGCTCTCTCGATCAGTCTCAGTCTCAGTCAGTGCCACGGAAAGACGCAGTTCTTTAACATTCTGAAATATCAGGGCAGAGTAGCAACCATTTTGTTACTCAAGATGTTGTGTTACCCTTACATATTCAGCACAAAGTAACGTGTATTAACTTAGCTGAATGCTACATAATACTATAATATTTAATTGAATCAAAAAGTATTATACTTCTATTTTAAAAGACAATACCACAAACATTTAAACACAACTACCGCAGTGCAGTTTTCTCTGACTATCCACCATCATGAATATTCAAATAATTTTCAAACTGTGTACTTAGGCATGTTAAACTAAATAGAAATCTTCTTAGGTATACGACAAAGCTGACATTGACAGCAGATTTGCATTAAACGAGTGAAATGTATATATTCAAAATTTTGACCGGCTACTTAGTCTCGATGTGGCAATGCTGCAAGTAACTTGGCAATTACATATTGCTTAGAATCTTACAATAACCACAATTAGAGAGTTGTTACGTTATTGAAACGCTTCCTTCATACTCAAGCTTAATTTTCAATTGAATTTTATTACAACATGTAGTTAGTCAACCTTTAGAAATCAAAGAGTAATCCAGTAAAACTTACAAACTCTTTCGTACAGAACTCACAAAACTTGGCGCATTTTAACTTTACGTATCAAATTCAAGATAAAAATAGTAATAACGAAGGCATTGAACTTGTCTATGGCCGAGTGTGTGTGATTAACGAAACGAGAATACTTTCACTGGAGCCGGGCGGTTAACGCGCGGATGAGTTTGCCTACGAAAAAATTACAATAATTAAGAGAATTGTATGAGTCAGCTAGATGGGCGATAAGGGGCCGATGTCATCGGCGTTCATTGTGGCAGATGAACTTTCGATACCGGGCCTTTGTGTACGTGAAAGAAAGCGGATAGTTCCTCTGTGCCTAATGAGACAGATTATAATTCGCACGACTCTCATGGGAGATTGCGGTGAGTAGGCTGGTTGGTCGCTGAGACCGCGGCCAGGTAAACAAGGTCTGGAATTCATAGATCTGGGTGCATTCGATTACGTTTACGAAAACGAAAATTAGTATGGCATTGAAGCAGCGCCTCCTTGCGACAAACGAGGAGAGTTAACATTTTGCCATACAAATTGACGTTATCGGAAACTGGCAAATAAGAAAGGACATCAGGCAAATTCCTTTGACAATTGACCCAAGAATGTATAGCATTTCTATTTGTACAACAATGTAGGTATGTAAATAGTGGATCGTGGATTCAGAGTTTATCAAAGATTTTTATTAGAAGAGTTATTCACGTTTGAAATATTTTTCTTTGGTAACACTGACACTAGGTATACTAGTATAGCAACACTTGTAATTCAAGCCAAACGTTTCGTTAAGTGCTGAATGAACACCAGTGTTCTCGAAAAAATGGACAAAAAGTGGGCGTACCGATTCAAATTAAAATTATTTATAATGCTTTCTTGTTGATCACTAAGATCTAAAATAAAAAAACATGATAATGATGGAGAGTGCGGAATTCTGTTCCGTTCATTTAAGCATGTGGTTGTAACCAAACGCTTTAGTTGACAGTGATTGACATTGTCAGTGACAGGCTGGCTGACAGATCCTCAGAAATACAGAAATCCAGCCAACTTCTGTCAATGTCATTGTCATCTGATGTAATGTGCCTTGTTCTTACTCTGAAGTTTCCTTAATTCAGAGTGTTCTTACGCAAAAAAATAGTGATGGCGGCTACAAAAGTGTCAGTTTCATAGTCGTAGTTTTCTTTTCTAATTAATTAATTTCAGCCAATTAAAGGAGTTTCAAAATAAAGGTGATACTGATTTAGGTATATAATGACACATAGTGCTTAGAGATAATAGAAATAAGTTTATACATTTTCGGGTCAAAAGTGCCTGATGTCCATTGTCAACCTACCTACCTACACTGACTACCTACCTAACCTAAACTCACTAATGAGTAAACTGGCGAATTCGTGAAATTAACGAGTAAGGAAACTGACCAGTGGTACGCTAACTCGGCTGGTGGGCTATTATAACGACTACCATCTACGAAGACCATAAAACGCGAGAAGTAAGAGACATACCCACAGAACACAAGAAAGAGGTCTCTTTTCTGTGTTCTGTGACATACCTATCATCTCAGCCAAAAGACGTCCACTGCTGGACAAAGGCCTCCCCCAAGATGGGGGGTATTTGCCATAATCGCCACGCCTGGCAAGCGGGTTGGCGATCGCAGTAGGTTGAAAGTAACCTCAGAGAGATGCTGCTGCCCATCCTCTGGAATGGTCCCTTAGTCGCCTTTTACGACACCCACGGGTTGAGATGGGGTGGTGCAATTCTTTATCCCCGGCACCACACAGGGAGACATACCTATAGACACACTTTATTCATAAAGGTTTTAATTTTCAATTTTTTTTAATTTTAGACCAGGTTTCACGTTAGTTCGCGATAACAGGGCAAAATATTTAATCCCCGCTAAGTCAAGACGAAAATGCTTTAAGCAGATTGTAATATGAATATTCTGAAATTGCTTTCCTGCAACACTTGTATCACATAATAAATAACAGTACTACGCTTGAATGTAGAACGCTGCATTAAAATTATTATTTTCAATGTTGATAATGGACCTACTTAAATTGCATTCCTGTAGACTGATTTGTTTCAGACACTTTCAGAAAGATTTCAAGAAACGAATAGAGTCTGACAACTAAAGTAAAAGGCACTTGTATAAAGATTTAAAAGAATCCATGGTGTTAGAAGCCAGGGTCATGGACCCCAAGCGCACACGCATGCTGCGCCTGAAGCCTTATTTCTCGAAGAGTTCAAAGACAATGACCGTTTCGCAACCGAAAACAAAGCAAACTCAGCGTGACACTCTGAACCCGGAGAGAGTGTCGCCGAATACAATTGAATTATCAGAAAAATCTAATATTACCTAACACTGATAGCTACATAACTGATCGTGCATAATATAAAAGAGCTGAATTTGTATTGCCTTAATTAAGTTTTGATGATCGGACTTTCTTGCGAATTTCCAATTATTTAAGGCGCTGACCACCACCCAGACACTGCGACGCGACGGGGCTTTTAAAAGACCCGAAAAGTATTATATAGATATACCCTAATATAATACTTATAGAGTTTCATTTACAACAACACACAAATGCCTGGCCGGACTATTTGGGTTAAAACAACTCTCACTGTCGATCTGCATACTAGCAAAAGGGATGCAAATAGTTCGTGATCCACTGGATTCAATTCAGGAAATAGAAAAAAACTATTTATTTAAAATCTAGATTTTTTTATAAAAAATAAAACAACAGCATTTTACTAATAAGCACTTATGTTTAACTTCATTGACGTACCTACTTAAACACAAATGTTGAAAAATTTTCCACGAGCAGGATTTGAACCTGCCAGGTGTTCTCCCAATTGAGCTCAATCTTTGTAATTTGTTCGCAACAAAATTTGTGTTAAAAATTATATAAACAAAACAAATACATTTTATAAATAGCTTGCCTACTTCTTGATTGATCTTTAGTATTTGTAAAAATGTTAAGATCGGATGTTAATGAATGACGGTAGTTGTTGACATTGAATGGGCGCCTTCGTATCCCAGAAGGGTGCAGGTTCAAATCCTGCTCGTGGATTTTTTTTCAAAATTTGTGTTTTTGTTTTTTTTTATAATTCTTCATTTTGGAAACAATAACATTGTTGCAAATATAGTCTATTTTAACATATATTTTTCTAAGCGTTGTTGTTGTATAGTTATTTTTTATATAAAGCATTAATAAGTGTAGCGCATTTCACAGTTGGCAGCGCCTTAACGCCACACCAAAAATAGTTCTGAATTCATTATGTAGTATCTATTTATAATTATTATGCGGAAAATTTTACATTACCTAACCCGAATAGCTACATAAATAATCGTACATAAAAGAACTGAATTTTTATTGTACTATAATGTCTTAATTAACTTTTAGTGATCTGACTTTCTTGGAAATTCAATTATTCTACGCAATACCAAAAAACGTTTTACATTCATTATTATGTAGCGATTATATTTTAATCAGAAGTTGTTACGGCTACTGCCATATAATAGTTAGTATCTATAGTGGTGTTTTTAAGGCGACGCACCGCTAAACAATTAATCTAATTCCACAGTATTACCATTTCATACAGTAGGGCATCGCCTTTGACGTGGGGCGATGTCGCCGCCCGCGTAGGTATCTACGCAATCGTTCGCCGATATGCAATGGTTGTCACAAAATTCGAAATCAAATAATCGTTAATATTTTTATAACATAACAATTTATTATCAAGAATAAACTATATTCATATTTTCAAATGTTGCACTGCTAAATTAACGTGAAGGTTTATTTTTAGATTGCAGTTTTATATTATCAAAACAATATATTGAATTCGCATTCGGATTGCTTAAAAAATGAAAAAAAGAAACAAGCCAAAATAAGCTAAATCTTAAATATAAACCCTAAAAAATAGGTGAATATAAAACTTCCTCTTTTTCTGTTGGTTTAAATAAATCATAACAGTTGGATATTAGACAAATACCTACTACTTCTGTGTCCGACGTCCCAACTACTCCAATAAGTTGTAAAATAATGATTACACTTTGCGCAAGACCTTGCGCCGTAAAGAATACATATACTTACCTACACTAGAAAAACCCGCTAGGTAGGAGTTAGAGTTACGAAGTAACTATTTAGTAAGGAGAGCCCGTTGTGCAACTGTGATACAGATGCTATCGATACCATCTTACATCTAATAACAGAATGCCCAATAAACACCAAGGCGAAACAAAAACTAGAGCAAAAGATAGATAGTCTCGTTAACGAAAATTCGATTCAATTTATAATTGAGAATAAAAAACACAGAAATAGCCTAATAAATTATATGGAGGCTGTTGTAGATATACGACATAAAAACAAGTGAAAATTGTAGTGTTTGTGATGAATTAGAATTTGATATTTGTAATTGTATTAGTTAATAGTTATGGTTGTAAAAACGTTCATTATTAATCAATGAGAAGTTGGCAAAATAAATAAAAGAAAAAGAAAAAAGAAACTATTTAGTCATCTAAATCTATGAAATTTTGAATTCTTGTTGTGTTTCGACGTCGACTTACAACCGTATACAGAACAACGTGAATGCACCATTATATTCAATAGGAATCACTGAACGTAAATTCAAAAAACGTTTAAAATACGCAGTACGCGCACGTGGCAGCACTTCACGGTAGCTACCACAAACTGCGCTTGTTTGTGGTACACTCACCGCAGCGCCCGCTTCCCCTCGGGTTCCCCTCCCTTGCTCTGCGAAAGTACCTTCGATGCGCAAAGAACTGTATGCTTGCTAAACTGTGCTAATACGGAGCGTTTGCGCCCCGTACCTTAAGAAAAACTGTTTTTTTTTCCTTCAAATTAAAACTACAAATTATTTAAAAAAATTAACTACAATATTGAAGTGTGTGTTAAGACTAATCTACTAAGAAAATTTAGATGGTTAAATCGGTCTGGTTAGCCTGTAAAATGCAAATCTATGTTTTAAAAGAGGTTTTAAAAGTGTTTCTGCAACTAAAAATGAAGTCTATTAAATGAAAAATCATGTCATCAAATATCACTTTCATTTTTTTTTGTAATTGTTGGGAAAATCAAGATCCCCGCCACGTAAATTTCCAATGCGTCGCCACTCGTAGGCCGGGCGCGTTAACCACTGCGCCATCCAGCGCCCCATATTGTCTTATATTTATTTATTTATTAATTTAGATAATTATCATTAACATTTATGCCAAATGGCACTTAGAAAGCGCTAAGGTTCCAATTTTATGCTACTTATAATAACATCGAATTCATACATTAAAATAACCAAACAGAAAATAAGTTATCTAAATGTGAATATTAAATTGATACCAAACATATTTTAATATATGTTTTTTAATAAAGATCTGTAATGTAGGTTTTTATTTCTCTTAACTTTCATGATACCTTGCGCGATACTCATCAAGATCTTACCGTGAAAATTGTCTGGACAAAATGATTCATGAAGAATTTACCATCCTATTACAGTCGCTCACACCCTATGTTTTCTTTTTATTACTCTTTTTGTTTCATCTTATTGAAGTGAAAACTTCTTTAGCGGCGTTGTACACTTTTTTGTAATGGGTAAATATGTTAAATTCGCGTCAGGACACGTGACTCGCGTCAGGCGACAGGACACGTGGCCTGATCGAAAATTCGTAAGACGACGCGACGGATGGAGAGTAGACAGCCGGCGCGGCGTAGGAGAGGAAGTATGCCCCTCTCTTTCTCTTTCTACGGCGCGGCGAAAATGTATGCCTGCTGTTTCGTTTAGGCGGCGCAGGGCGCTTGCGCGAATGTTCGAGTGCTTTTTAATGTAATATAAATTGTCATGTTTGTGTACGATAGCGCAATAAATGAATATTGTATTCTACCACATAAATTATAGTACTTTTATACTGATAATTGAAGCAATTCGTGCAAAACTATTCCCTAACCATTCCAAAATATCAAAAATGCACAACGTTAATATTCAAGTTTTTTTTTCTCTTGGGTGTATACTGTCTGCCTCATTTAGTTTTGTATATTATGTATGTGTATGTTGGCAGTAAATGCTTTCTTGCTTTCTTTCTTTCTTTCTCACACATGTTAACTAACTCGAGATCGGTTCTCTACAATAAAAATAAATAAGCAATCCACGCGTAATTCTACCACCAGCCTGTTATGAGTTACGACAGCTTTTCTTGTTCACATCTCGCGCCGCTCACATAAATATCTTCAAAGTGCATTATTAAATCATAAATTAAAACCCCTACTGGCTGGTAATCGAAGTTCGGAAATTCTTATAATCTCTTACGTAACTGGCACACATGAAAAACAAGATGTTTTATGAATATAAATTACTTGCCTTAGCGTTAATTTCTATGCTCCGAGAAATTGGATTCTAGTTTAGATTTAAGTAGATGTTTAAATGTATAGGTAATTGTTGTGCTATTATCATATAAGTAGACAAGTTCTCAAATGTATCATAGCTTTCTGCAGGTTTCTGTTAGTGGACACATTTTAGAATCTGTTAACCCCATTCTAAAGTGTTTGTTTGGTTAACTAATGACATAAACAAACAAATATGTAAGAGTATTAACAAAAACCTTTTCAATATTTATAAAATTTACAAAATACAGTGAAAAAATTAAACGCCTACCTTACCTACCTTATTTTTTCACTGTTTTTTCACTGTATTTTGTAAATTTTATAAATATCTTATTTAGCTTCAGTGCAGCAATTAGCACTTGAAAATAAAAAGTAAAAAAAACCTTTCATTAAATTAGTGTAGACTTAATTATATCCTTTTTCTTTGCTCGTTTTCTTGTTTTCTAGCAACAATGCAAAAGTAGCGACTTTTACAAAATGAATAACTCTTACACAGTCCGAGTGCAAGTGCGAATGCGAGTTTTATTTACTAATTCGATAGCGTTAACGAAAACGAGAATTTGTATGGTATATTAAAGCAGTGCTTCTACTGGGAGTTTTTCACATTTCCACTTTCGTTATCGCACAAACGCGGTGATTTTTAAAAAGTTGTTATACTAATTCTCGTGTTCGCTTTAACTTTCGTTAATAGCAAAAAAACTCGAGCTCGCACTCTGTACTGACGCTGAAGTGCAACAACAAATACACCAGTAGGTGCATTGACCTTAGGGCCGGCAACAATTGATAAGGCGGACTTAATGGAGCGTACCGGCCAACAATGCTGCCCTATTGGCGCTCCGGCCCGGTGCCGGCCATTCAATACATTAATACCCCTTTTAATTGGTTGAGTGATTTATCTGAAAGTAATCGTTTATTCAATTTAAATAAAAACTCTTTATTGAAGTGAGTGTATCCGTTTAGCGATCAATCGATTGGTATCGTTGCGGAAACCCTTTTAGGCGAGTGAATATAGTTTTATTTATGGATATGCTTTGAAAATATTTGATTAGTAACTTGTCTGATGAATAAAAATGTGTTTTTTTATTATTGTTTCTTATAAAGCCTTTGGGCATTTGGAGGCTAATTAAAAGGAATTATAAAAACTTGTTTTTGTTACTTACGATAGACTGATCACAATTTTTGATCGATCATTAACTTGGTAATCCCAATTTTTTTGTAATAACCTCTTTTCGTCTTGTTATAACCTACTGTTTGTTTACAAATTGTAAGTAGTACATGACTGTTTGATATCAAAATTATTTTCATTTAAATATCTCTCTACGGTGTATTTAATTAATTTACTTACTGCCGGTACTCGAGACGTCAATTTAGTTTTAATGACAATTAAGTCTCTTGCTGTATAAAATAAATAGAGAAGGAAAGACATTCAATTGTCACTAAAACTTAATTGACGTCTCTGAGTACGGCAGTTAGACTTAATTGTCATTAAAACTTAATTGACGTCTCTGAGTACGTCAGTAAGTAAGAAGTGCTAGTGTTCAAAATATAAATACCGTTGAATTGTGTTACCATAAAAACGTGTAAATAGCTTTACGAGTCAATGACATGGCAATTCACAAATCGCATGCATCGGAGGTTAACAGTTCTGGGTAATATTGTTGACTGACATTTGTCGGAAAGTGGAGTGGAATCATCTGGCTTCAAATCTACTAAGGTCTGTGCTTCCGATTTTTAATATATTATTTCGCGGTCCAGAACAAACATAGTTCCATAATTAATCTGTGAATATCATAGTAATGATTATCGTGCCGAGCGGAGCGATCGAGCTTGGTGAGTCTTTTGCCTTTCAAATCTAGAATACTCTCTGAAACGTTTTTGTGCATATTTTAGTATTGTAGTGGATGGAATAAACGCGAAATCTGTTCATGTCAAATCTATTTATAATATTGGGCGTTCTATCCCACCGCAAGAGAGTGGAGGCAAACGAATTAAACATTTTATCTTCTGGGTTCTTCTGTAGATAGTAGGGCAACATAGAACCTACTTGTATTAATTAACCAAACGGACCAAATCATGTTAATGACAGTATTGCATGCTGGACGCTTGTTAAGGTGGCCGGACACTAGGTGTCGTCCGCTCCCGCTGCGTGTCTTTCAAGACATAATAATCCCTTTATTTAGTTTAATGAGAGGTTACAATCACTCGAAGCTTCATATTATTGATGATGATGATATCATCAAGGCCATAGCGACAGTACCTTTGTAGTTTTATGTTTAGCACATCACTTTTAATGTTATTATTTTAATTTCTCTTTTGATTTCGTGTGCTTTGTATATTATTTAGTCTATTTCTATTAAGTACAATTGTTTGTAGTCTTTTAACTAATAAACTAAACCATTAATTGCCATATACATTCGAAGAATATAACGAAAACAAGAATTTAGTGTGATATTGAAGCACCGCCATACAAACTCCCGTTTACGTTGAAGACTTGATGATCGAATGACGATTAAAACACGCACGCTTCGTAAAGTTTACGAAAACTATTTTGCAATACACGTTGAAATAAAACACTTTTTACGGCTTTGCACGTGTTTATTTTCTTAAGAGTGTTTTTGTTTTCAGATATAACTAAATGCTTAAGTAGGTACCTATATTTATTACTAGTTGTGCTCGCGACTTCGTCCGCGTGGAATAGTGACTTTCGGCAGCATTTTTAATTTTTTAGGCTCTTGTTCCCGTTATTGCAACATTTTTCACTGATGCTTCGCTCCTATTGGTCGCAGCGTGATGTTATATAGCCTAAAGCCCTCCTCGATAAATGGACTATCCAACACAAAAAGAATTTTTCAATTCGAACCAGTAGTTCCTGAGCAAACATAAGTCAATGTTCCTGAGATTAGCGCGTTCAAACAAACACTCTTCAGCTTTATAATATTAATAGGTATAGATATAGATTTTTGTAATGCATGTTTATTTCGTCTATGAACATCTCTTCTGTAGAAAATGTTGTAAGTCTGTTTTGTGTAATCAATAAATAAACATTATTTCATAGCGTAATAAAATAATTCATCAGATGCATAAAAGGTTTCCATGCATTCTAAAGCCGGCTGTTAGATAATAAAAGCGGCGACAACGCCAGCCTACAAGTAATTTATTAAATTTTAAACGTTAAATTGTCTTGTTTTTTTACCATCGTAAAATAAAAACAAACGCTGCGCACTGCGCAGACGCAGCGCGCTATGAATCGACGGAAGTCGACGGGACGCGATATTTCGAGCGAGGCGTGCCGGGCCGGCCATGCATGCGACTTGTATGGTATAAATAAATCCGTAGAGTATCGCTATGAAGTTTGTTTTGTAAGTAGGTGAGAGATAAAAAAAAACACATAAATTCCAATATTGCGATATCGGTAGTTAACACAAGTCTACAAGTAGACCTTGTTTTGTTTTTATTCTTTATAGGCAAAAACTTGACCACGACTTCACCTGGTGGTGAGTAAGTAATGAATGATGCGGCCTAGGATATAGAATAGGTACTTGCCTTACTAATATGAAGCAGTACCGGTCCATTACCTTTTAACGCCCGTTTTTACCAACAAACTTTTCATCATCATCATCATCATCTCAGCCAAAAAGACGTCCACTGCTGGACAAAGGCCTCCCTCAAGGATAAATCATTTTGAGGGGAATTTGCCATAATCGCCACGCTTGGCAGGCGGGTTGGCGATCGCAGTAAGGTGAGAATAATCACAGAGAGACGCTGCTGCCCATCCTCTGGATTGGTCCCATAGTCGCCTTCTACGACACCCACGGGAAGAGATGGGGTGGTGCAATTCTTATCCCCGGCACCACACGGGGAAAACAAACTTTTACCTATGCTTTAATTTTAGCTACAATTGATGGGTATTGGCTTAATCACCACACTTGTCAAACGCGGGTTGGTGATCACAAACCCGGGCTATGCATCGAAAAATCCGAAACTAAATTTGCCCGACCTGGGAATTGAACCCAGTACTTTCGGGCGCGAGTGCTTTGCCACTCGGCCACCTAGGCGTTCAATTGTAGCGATGACTTGATTTCAATGATGGAGACCTTTGCCCAGCAGTGGGACAGTATATAGGCTGTTTACTTACTTTACTTTTAGATAAGCCCTAAATGGTGACAGATTTTCACCGCAATTATAACCTAAACTGGCACAAGGCTCTAATAATCTTTAGGGATCGATGGTGAAAGAAACTTTGACCTAATAAGAGTAAAGAAGACCTTGGTGGCGCGGCAGGACGAGGTGAAGATGTAGAGCTGGACGCATAACTCCCAGATAGGCCCACTAGGAAGAAGTGAAAGGGGGGAAGGGAGCCCTTTACAAAACCAATAAGAGGAAAAGTATGGAAAAAGATTTTGTACAAGCGACAACAAAAACTATTCATCGCAAAACCAAAGCGTTTAAAGCTAGCATACGGCATATTCTTTGAAAATAAATGACAACTAGACACAATAATAGGGATTTACATAGCTAATCTACAGCTAATCTCTACCTTGTTAGGAATAGAATGTCGCCGACACTAGGCACGCTGTCAAATCGATGAAAAGTATACGTAAACCAACATTAGACAGGTATCTGTTTTGCATTTATCCTTGGGCTAAAATAGAAAGGATATCCGTTTGAACTCTATACCGTCCTAAATAACCTACATTGACTCCAAATAGCTGTCCTGTCATGTCATGTTATTGGTCAGCCAATTGCTATTATTGAGGTTGTGGTACCTAATGTTTTAAAGTAAGAATACATTCAGATTGTATGGATAGGTACAGAAGTACCTATTCCATACAATATGTTTTTTTTTTAAATTAGAAATTACACTTTAGTAAGAAACAAATCCACTTCTGTGTGGTGTAATTTAGATAGGTAAGGTAATGCTAGTCTCTACATTACTAAGTACTACAAGGTGGTATATCTTATATAGGTAGGTACTCGTAGGATTGAGATTTTTTTTATGTATCATCTTAGGTATTGCAAACACAGAAGAAAGAGATGAAATTGTTAAAACACAAGCATGTGGTAGGTACACTTGTTCTAGAGTAGTAAGTTTATTTAAAGAAATGTAATATGTTAGAGATTATAAAAATAGACCAGAAAATAAAGTCTCCGCACACATCAAGGGACAGTTTCTAAAATTATTGTAAAAAAAAACTTTTCTAAAAACCGGTCCCAATTCACCGAACGCTTTCAAGGACGCGCCCAAACCGCACCCTGCTTCCGCTCTACGGAATAGGGTAGAGTCGACGTTAGAGTGTTTTTGTATTGTTAGATCAGCGAGACTTCCCGCTGTTAGACAGTCAATGAGGAACACAGGTAATGGTATTAGCTAACTAAAGAGGTCCATTTAGTGGGAGTCAACAGGTGAGTCAGTATCGGGACCAATTTAATGGCCAATTACATTGTTAACTGTTTAACACGAGGTCAGAGACAAAGTTCGCAGAATGTCTTCCCGGATCGCAAGTCGCAACAAGCGATACACTATGATCAAGCTGTCGCGTTAACGCTTCACTTTCCCTGCAACGCAGAATTTAAAGGTCTACTCGTCTGCCGGCAAACGGCGCGTAATTACAGACGGGGGGTAGCAATCCGGGACGTAAATATAATGGAGAAACTACCAATGATAGATCGGCGATGAAACGCAGGATAGCTTTCACGAAAATTGTACGAAAGTGGGCCGTGTGAAATAATGTGAGATATTTTTCGAAAATTATGTGCAATGTGCGCGCAAACTTTTTGAAGGCCAACCGACGCCGCCGGTGCAAACATGCTTTCATCAGACGGCCAGATGCCTGTTTATATTTCCATTCGAGCACACGCCGCGTTCCAGCCGACTCGTTTGTCCACTTCAATGATCTGAAATGAATGTTGTCGAGCATTGTCGACCACAAGTCGAGGTGTGCAAGTTAAGTTATGTTACGCTTACTAATAAATTATTATTCAACTTTTTTATTAATTACGTAATGAATGACTTAATAACTAAAAGATTTACCTACCGTTAAATGTAATTTCATTCTTATTTCTATCAATATCCATCGCTGCTGTTTTTTTTTAACAATTGGGATTTATAACTTCTTAACATCATGACCTATCTACGGCCCGCGGGCCATCTCCGGCCCGTGAATGACCGAAGTCCGGCCCGCGACCATCAAACAAAAATTCAAATGGTATGCATTTTCTGCATCAATATTTTTATTTCACAAAAAAAATATTATTTATTGAAAAAATACAGCAAAAAATTCAATAGCCTGGCCCGCCATAGATTTTGTTAGTAAATATTGTCATGCGAATGAAAAAGTTAAAATCTTTTATTTTCCCGCCTAAAAGTTTTTTTTAATGCCTCGGACAAACAATTTTTAAATAAATATAATACCTAGCTAGGTACCTACCACATCAGATGAGTTGAGTTAGGTAATCTGTTAAAATAATATTCTTCTAACAATGCTCTAAAAATTAAAGTTCGAGACTTATTATGAAGGAAGCTGCACTGCAACGTTCATTAACTGCCTAACAAGGATGTTCCTCTATTTACTGTCGTAGTCCGCTTTTAACAAGATCATAATAACACAACAGCCACCTGTAATTTTATTGCAGCCGGGCGGCAGCGGCCGGCGCGGCGGCGGCGTGCAAGCAGACGCATTTGATAATCACACGCTCTCAGTCCAATAGAGAACGCAGCGCACCTCGAAATAAAATAAAATGAACGTGTACGATAAATGAAATGACTTGCGAGACGAGACGGGAAGGATAGGGGGCGCGGTGGTTCGCTCGCCGGCCCCTCCACCCGCCGCACACCCGCATTCAAGCGAGCGAGAGGCAGGCAACAGCTAGCCGAAGCCGAACCAGCTGCGCGTCTTGTGTTTTCTGATTTTGCGGTGCGGTTGACGTTTCTTTCCCATATATTTTTTGTCATATTTACAAAAATAAACTGAATAGTGTCCGTACGCGTGTGAATATTTCCAAATGTTTACATGTTCGAACTGAATTGTACCGTAATCTATGTGAACGTTTGAAAACAGTGTGGTGTGCCGTGTTCTTCACATGATATGCCAGTGCCTTTTGTCTGTAAAACAGTGAATTAGACGAGATCGGTGTTGTTTTGTACTACGTTCCTGTATGGTTGTTTGTGGGACCAACAGTGAGACCAGTGATTGTTGTCTTGGCCGGTTTCCGTGGAGGAAACTTTCGAAACGTGAATAAAACAGTGGGTAATGCTTTCGTAGCGAATGCGGGCTTTGGCTACAACGCATTCCACAGGGAAGCAAGGTGCCGCCAATAACTATTTTACGGTGAGTGCAACGGCGAAGTTCATCGTACTTTGACACATTATTTTCCAGGTCAAATGTCGCGTCGTCCTATCTTTCTCAGAATTTTTGACAACAACTAAATATAGGTATTCTCTTTAAACAGTAGTGTGTAGACTTACAATCGTATACAATTTGAACAATTTTCTCGTAGCACTTTGTTGTACGTTTCATTACAATCTAACAAAACTTCTTATAAAAACTGGGTTCTACCCACTCCAATTTAATAATATAATTTTATACTTATCATAATTTTAAAAATCCAATATAAAAATAGGTAGATATTACTTTTAAAAAATTTGGTATTTTACCATGATGGATAATCGGTTGTTGATTAACTATTTAAAATAATTAGTCCTACCTACCTCTAACTAAATGTAAACAAATGAATCTGTGAAAATATAACTCATAAAGTTAAACAGTACTTTCATTTTAATCAAACACTATTGCGCATTGATTAAATTGTAATCAAATTGTATTAGGTATTTAGGTACATAATCAAACTTAATTGCCCAATTATTATAGAATTACAGCCTTGACTAATATTACAATAAATCCAACAGGCAGGTAATAAAATAGAGTATACTTATCACAATTATTATTAGCACCAAATAAATAAAGTTTAAATAGCCCTGCCTATTTAAAAATGTACCAGATAGGTATAGCACCAATTAAATTTAAAAACTAACCTGTATTGGCCAGTGTAATAGATGGTGGCATGAGATCCCCATGCTTTTGTTATTGTCTAATATGGCAAGGTTTTAGTTGTACACTATACTAAATATTTCTTGCAACTAGGTAGTACCTATAATGTTTCTGAAGAAGGTGTTGTTTAATTTATAAATAGTATAATTTATGGCTATCATCATCATCATCATCACGACCAGCTCATGCCCCACTGCTGGGGTGCAAGCCTTCCCTATAGATAAAAAGACACCAGGGGGAGAACGAGCCATAATCCACTATACAGGCCCAGTGATTATGATTAAGATAACTAAATCTAGTGGTGATGATGGTATTTAGCTAGCAAGTGTGCAAAGGGTAGCCTAGTTTTTTTTAATAAACAAAGCTTTTAGTTGTAGGTAGGAACTAACCTACAGATATTATGAGTGCAGAGATTTTGTAACAGCGTCACATAACAACCCCTACAAACACTATCTTGGCCGCAGAATAATTGAATCCCTGAAAAGGTTGCCTGAAGAAGAAGTATCTATCAGCAAATACAATTTAAAATTATTAGGCTCGACATAAATCAAACAAATCTGTAAGAAGGCCAAAACAGGATATAGGTACTAGACTAGACTCTCAGCTGCCTGTCTGTGTAACAACAATAATTATGATATACCTACCTGTAGGCTAACAGTAACAGAATTATTTAAAAAAAATCCGGCAACGCATCTGTGATTCCTCTGGTTTTGCGGGTGTCCATGGGCAGCGGTGATTGCTTTCCATCAGGTGTCCCGCCTGCTCGTTTGCCTTCTAATATAAAAAAAAAAAAGAGTTATGTATTAGAAGAATGCAATAATGCCAGGAGGTGCTGCTTCAATGCCATACTAATTTTCGTTTTCGCGTTCGAATGAATATAGATAGTAAATAAAACTCACACTAGGCACCCAGTAAGCAATGTGACAATTTAAAAATTATTTATGTTCATTAACAATTTTTCTTAACTGCTACTTGAAATAAATAAATTTGGCTCCAATGGGCCTTACATGTTAACCCACAAACTTTTTTCATGCTTCTGTGTGTGTTTATACTCTATTTCACAAGTACCTATTGTAGGTATTATCAAAATCTTGAATCCTTATTTTTGTAGGTTCATGTAAATTGATAAAAAAAAATTATTAGGGAACATTCACCGCTTTAGCTTACTCTCAAAGTAACAAGTCATGTGTAAATTAAAAGATCTTAGTTAATTTATTATTTTTGAGAGCATCTCTTCTTTTCCTTTAGTTAAATTTGAAAATAAATGGTTTTCTATTTTTCATATAAGTATGAACCAAATTATTGAGTTATTACAACTCTGCCAAACCACCAATGCAGTAGTTGGTATAATAGTGTACTAAAATCACAGCTTTGACAGTTCATGATCATTACCATAAAGGCATCTAAGCACAAAAAACATAAAGATAAGCTAATGGGAAGGTGATATGAATAACTTGCAAACAAAAGAAGACCACCCATGCTGATATGGATGTCAGCATTTTATCTTGCTGTCTTAAATAACACCATTTGAAGCACCAGTGATAAAACTCAATTGAAACATCTGTAGCTATTTGTTTTTTTGCTTGTTATCACATTCACATGTTGAAGTATGTAACCCTTCTCATGTTTTAATGTAAAATATAATCATCATAATCTTTGCATGTAATATAGTATAATCATATTACCCCTAAACTGTTTATGTGCATGGTCTGTGCCTCTGTAGTCATGGAAGCATTCCAAGAGGGGGGTTTTTGTAATTAATTTGGTTTTTGGTATAGTAGGTCTGCCTGGTAGCTACCACTATATTATCTTGGACAATATTATAATATTAACAACATTGTTGTGTTCTGTCAGTTAAAGGTCTGATAATATCCAGTTACTGTGGGGATACAGGGTGAAGGGAGCTTCCATCTTCAGCCTTATTAATGTATCTATCTAGCTCTATCTAGCTGTAGATAAAAAAATTAAGTTTACTTTTTATTTTACATTTATTCAATACAACAATGTTTATTTGAAACATAAGTTTTTTCCTTATACCTATGAGATGGGGCTCAGTGGCGTGCATTGGGATTGGGAGAGGCCTGTATTCAGCAGTGGGCTAATGTGGGCTGATTATGATGATAATGATACCTATCCCTAACTTAGGTTAGGTCAAGTTTTAAAAAGGTTGAGAATTTAAGATCTTTCAACCATAAGAACCTGATTTAAAAAGTAAAATTCAATATAAACATACCTATTTTCGCTGGATGTTCTTTCCTCCTAGCGATCAGGCTTTTTAAAATGAAAGTGTAAAGAGATTATTTATAAAATAAATATTTTTGATGTTTTTTATTTGAGACTCAATAATATTTAATACAAAAAAATAATGAACCATTTTATTAACAAATTGATTAATACAATTTATTATGTAATAGTAATGCTATGATTAATAATTTGGTAGATATAATTGGTACTACGTAATATAATGATTTGGACTGTATTTAACATCTATATATCCTACCAGTAAATAGAGGGGTGCCGCAAGGTTCTATTCTTGATCAAAACCAACACCAATACCCAAAGGGTAAAACTAAACACTATTACTAAGACTCCGCAGTCCATCTGTCACCAGGCTGTATCTCATGATGAACCATGATAGTAAATAGTTGAAATTTTCACAGATGATGTATTTCTGTTGCCACTATAACAACAAATACTAAAAACAGAATAAAATAAATACTTAAGGGAGGCTCCTATACAAAAAACGTGATTTTTTTGCCATTTTTATAGATAATGGTACAGATGCCCTTCTTGCGGCGCGAGTCCGACTCGCACTTGGCCGGTTTTTTTATATTTTATATATCGCTGACATAGCTTCATGTAGGTATTTCTTATTGCAATTTCCACCTTTATGCAGATGACGTCCAAATATAGATGTCTTTTAATCCTAATGTAACAATAGCTGTTTTTGATAAGTTAAACAAGGATCTGGATAGCATAGTTGGTTGGTGTAGTGCAAACAGAAATTCCCTAAAGTCAAATTATTTAATCTTTGCTTCCAAAGTCTATGAGACATAGAATAATCAATTTCAACCTGCAGGTATTTGTGTGGGGAGTTCCTTTAGAAGATGTTACTGAGGTTCGAAATTTGGGTCTTTTGATGGATGAGTCACTTCGATTTAAAAATACGTTCTGCAAACTGCTCGTAATTGCTTCTAGTATAGACTCTCAGCACTGTACCGTCTTATGCGCGATTACTAGTCTGTTGAATTTCGTATCAAACTTTGCAAAGCTCTACTAGTCTTATCAAAACTAAATTACGTTGATACTGTATGGATTTGGTTAATGTCTGTTGGGTCGCTCCAGGAAGTTATTGCAGCGAATTCAGAATGCCTGCATACGTTTTTGCTTTCCAGTGCCACATAGAGCACATATCACATCTTTTTTGAATGATAACTGTATGTTAAATATGTCAAACAGACGTATGTTTCATTTTGCCTCGCTTTTATTTGGTGTTATCAAAAATAAAAAACCACTACCTATATGAGAAACTTAACTTTTCTAAATTTCACATTAGATTTGCAATACGGCTCATTGGCTCCCAAACACCCTCCTCCTTATCTCATAAGTGGACGAAGTATATATATCTAGATATAAAATCTGTTTTTTTTTTAAAAAGCTTAAAGCTTTTAAATCTGTTTTTTTTTAATAATAGCTGACTTCACTATTGTACAGGAAAATTAAAACAAAGTACTTACTATTATGTATTCTGTGACAGTCTTAAGTTAGGTAAGATCATGGTAGATTGGCAGACTTATGCCTGATTCACCATGTCATGAGCCATGTTAGGTGACAGTTGTTGGAGCAAAACCGTCACCTAAAATGGCTTAGGGGTCACCTAAAACTTAGGGGTTAAAGGTGAATAAACCACCAAGCCCTTCCACCAACTGAACCGATTAGGTACCTACAATATTGCAGTTTTACCTACCCTCCGCCTGGGGATGCAAACTGAGAGTCAGTGTGTTAAAAATAAGGAGACTGCAGAAGGTAGGGTAAGGTTCATACGAACGCGCTCGAGCCACGCACACATACACAACCTCTTAGTGTAGGAACACACTATGCCGAAGGTACGCGACCGAAGTTCCGCGGCTGATTTTACGTTCCAACGTATTCGGCTGATATGACACACCATAAGTGCCGAACTTACGCGGCAGAAATTCAGTTGTGCAACTTAGTGTGTGTATTTACAAGGTTCCGTTATTACTTTTAAGTTGCCGCTGAACTTACGCCCGACCGAAGTTCGGCTGTACGCTATAACGCATCGTAATTTCGGTATTATGTGTCGTCAGTAATTCAAATAGCATTGTAGGCGTAATCATGCCGAACTTCGGTCGCGTAATTTCGTCATAGTGTGTTCCTACACTTACGGACACGAAAAATCGGAACAGCCCGAGCGCAACAGCTGTGTTGTGTGAGCGCGGTAGGTAGGCACGAAGCTTACCTACTGCAGTCTTCTTATTTTGTGGTAATTGTTACTGCGTCAGGGCTTGCGACTGGTGGTTTAACCCCAAAACCACAGAAACGGATAAATGAGGCGCATTCTAACAATAGACATAAAAGTTTCGTTGTAACTTGCCAGTGATAGACTGTCCGACCTAAAATTATTTGTGTTATGTTATGTTTGTTTGCCGCTAGTAGAAATTGTGAATGTTGATTGTTGGCCCTAATTTTGATGGAAACCGTTTAAAAATAAGGATTCTTGCCAATGAGGTTACAGATTTTAAACGAGACAGCAGTTTCCGTTCTACAAGCAGGTAAACCAGAATCGTCTATTACAAGTAGGATTGCCTTGTCACTGCCTGTTGCCTTGCCACTTGTGCTTTATTTATTTATTTATTATTTAATTTATATTTTATATATTTTTTATCATAAAATAACCATGTTTCGGGGTTGTCGCTCCTCGTAATACCTATATTTTCTTTTTCCATTTCTCGATCAGACTGATGTCTTAGATATGACTCGTAGCTTTATTAGAAAAACATACCTAGTATTGAAATAAATTGATCGTAATTTTGCGTTAAACGACTCGCAGCAGGCATTCGTTTTTGTATAGTTAAAAGTTCGAAACAAAATATAAAAATAAATAGGTAATTTCACTCGATTTATTTAAATATACAACCGATGCCGATACCGATATCAAATTTACTCCCTCCCTCGCTGTGGTGGTGGGCTCGTTATAGGTGACATGTATTCTAAATCGATGGTGACATGTGACAACCTTATTACAAGTGTCTTACTAAGAATCGTATCTTCAATAATAGCAATGGCCACCAGAATTCATACATTTTATTCATATTGTTACGTTTAAAGGTCTTTTGTTTTGCTTTACTGTCTAGTTTAACAAATTTCGACTCATTTTCAGGTTTTTTTTTAGGGAGAATTTGCTGATTGGCTCAGATGGCATTTTCAGCTTCCCCGGGGTTTGACATTTTTAGGTGTGCCGAGATTCTATTATGACGAATGTAGAACAACCCTATTGTGAGACCCCTAGGAGTATATCGGCCTCTTTAATTATATAAACAGTCCATAACACTCAGATTCCAACTATTTTCAATTATAGTTTTTCACACAAGCCGTTCCTAAATAACTTCGCGGCGGAACCCAAAGGTTCCGTGACAAAGGCATTAGGCACTGGGGATTCCGCGAATCAGTTTTTTTTCTTATTATATTTTTCGGGATCTTTTTGAGGTTGATGGGCAAGGGCCTTCATCATTGTAATCAAATAACCGCTACATTTGATAGTTATTGGTTTAATCATCACGCTTACCAAATGCGAGTTGGTGATCACAAACCCGGGCTAGATACCTACTTAAGCATCGGATAATCCGAAACACACTTTGCGCTTAGCCTTCTAGTCACCGGGGCAGGCCCCATCATCAAAAAATTCAAAAAGATTCCAAATTCAAAATCATTTATTCAGTTTAGGCAAATAGCTCTTATGGACGTCATTATGCCATCGGTTCGTAAGTCTACTCTGGGCGAGGGAGCCCTTGTACTAAGAAGAACCGGCAAGAAACTCAGCAAGTGTCATCATCATCTTTATCATCAGTCTATGTTAGTCAACTGCTGGACATAGGCAACTCCAAGTGCACGCCACTGAGCACGGATCACGATCCATGCGTGCTTGGGTTTCTTAAAATAAGAAAAAATTGTGTTAAGTCTTCGCCTCGGTGGGCGAGTGGCACAGTGCTCGACCCGATACCTGATGGTCCCAGGTTCTTTCCCCAGGTCGGGCCAAGTGTGTTTCGGATTTTTCATACATAGCCCGGGTTTATGATCACCGGGTGATGATGTGTCAAGACTACTCACGACTGTTTGCTTACTATTTTAGAAGAGTCCATGTCCATGTCAACACTGTCACTGTCTCGCTGCCCGGCACGCTCCTTATTGAATGATGCTGGCTGACTTCGTACTTTGTTATTCAAAATAGCATCGCCGGCCGTTGAGTGCAAAATACCCATTATGAATGCGACACAAATACTCTGACAGAAAATACTTGTCTCCTCTACTCTGTTTTGCAGATGTTTGCAGGAATTATTCTAACAATTTCAAAATAGCAGGAAAGCCAAAGCCCTCGGGATCACGTAACAGACATTATTACCATTTAAGTTTTATTGGAGAACTAGCCGTCTGTGCGAAAATTTGTGAATATTTGTTTATAGCCTATCATTTGCACAATCTCATGTTCTTACTACATACAAATTTTCATCAAGATCAGACAGGCAGACAGACAAAAATTTCAAAAATCGTAGAATTGGTGGCCCAAATCCCAATTTTTATCAGAAAAATTGCATGTACAGACAGAGCCTACAGATTTATATGGTAGTAGGGTGGGTGCACCAGTGCCACACCAGGAACCAGTAGTACACCATTTCTAACTTCATATCAAAATATTAACCTTTTGTCTAATTTCCCGCCACTTTTTTTACGTTTGGTAGCACTGCCGTACTTCTATCAGTCATTCATAAAAATAAAAGCGATAAACACGCCATCTATATCAGTAAAAACGCATAATTCGAAACGACAATTGTTCACTTCGTTCCGGGCGGCCATATTAGTAAGCGACACGTCGACGGTAAGTTTTTGAATCTTTTTAAATCTTTGTTTATATCAATTGTTGTAACTTATTTTCTAGTTAACGCAATATTATTACGTCTTATTTCATCAGAAAATGTTAATTTAAATCAATAGTTGTCATTGGTAAACTAATAGAACACGAATTCAATGATTTTCCAGTAATATTCCATTTGGTCTACAACTGGTGATTTAGCTTTTAGATAATTTGTTTATTTTTTCTTTTACATTTATATTTACTTATTATACTGCAATCAATTATTATAAAAAACTCTTAAAATATCCACAATGTTCCTGTTGTAGATCAGTGGTTTATTACTGGTAATATCTATACTACGAGTTTGTTCCAGTAATTGACCACCTACTTTTTTTACAGACACATGAAAGATGCGATAGAAGAGAAGATTGCAGTTCCAACCTCGTCAAGTCGAAGTTTTTAAAGAGTTCCTGAAATGGATAAATTTATGACAAAAAAAAATTTTTTTTAATTTTTTTTTTATAAGTACCTACTTATATTGTTTTCTTTTTATTTTGATTTGTTTTACATTTTTAATTCATGTTAATTCATAAATATTTTATTGCAAGTTATTAAATTAAATTAGACACCAGATTATATTAATTAAATTAGTTAAACAACATTATGAGCCTTGTCACATTTAAGTATTACTTGAAACTTGTAGACTGATGAAAAGTTGTGATGATTGTTAATTTTAAAACTTGTTAGTATTAATAATAATAAAATTCTTTAATAAAAGCAATTGTTTTATTTACTGGTTCACTATTGGCACAATGTCTGGTCTATTACTGGTACAATCTGGTCAACCTTAGGCACACTGCGACTTTTCACATTCATTTTTAAATATAAAAAAACCTAACAGCTATTAAGAAAATCGGAATAAGCTACATGATTTTATGGTAGACAAGGAGTACGTTAAATTTTTTTTGCAATTATTGTTGTAATAATTTAGTCACAACATCAAAATTACTTTCAAAATGTCGCTTAATCGGTTTGTTACTGGTACACTCACCCTATATAGATATAGTTATGCGTAGTCCAAATCTTACCATTTTGTTAATAGTAATAACTCAGCCCTCTATCTTGATTTTGTACAGTATATCATATGGGTATAGGTACTTCTTGTAAAATGTATTTCAGTTCAGTGTGCCTATTAGCAAAGGCGAAGACTCCTCCAGCAACGCCCACTATTGTCTGTAAAACTTTGTCAACCAGATCATTTTATGTCTGGGGTATGCTCTTATATGCTAGGACACGAGCCTTCCCCATCGATGGATAGTAAGCACGGGCCATAAACCACCACGCGGGCCTAGTGCGGATTGGTGGTTGTCAACGTCTGCTACTGCAGCCGGGACCAACGGCTTTACGTGACTTCCGAAGCACGGAGGAGGTCACCCATCCGATGACCGGCCTTTGCGAAAGTTGTTTAATGCAATCGCATACTGGGCGCGTTTACCACTGTGCGCCATCCAGCTCCTTATTCTTAAAGCATCTTCCAGCCACTTCCGTTCATTGTTGTCTCGCTAATTCGGCTGTGCCTATCTTGTCCACGGGGCGACTAGCTTGAGACACTAGTTTTAAAAGTACTGCATGAAGGATGCGTACCGGCATGTTCTGATCTGGCGTTATGACCTGACGTAGATGGTCCCTTGCGCTTGCGTAAGGTTGTTCTGACACCTACTTTGTAACCGATAGGTTGGTAGGGGGTGTCAGTATAAACTTTAAAGTAGTGTATAGCGGGTTGTGCCTATCTTAAGAACTTTATAACCGTAAGGTTGGTGGGGGGTGTCAGTATAAACTTTAAAGTAGTGTATAGCGGGTTGTGCCTATCTTAAGAACTTTATAACCGTAAGGTTGGTGGGGGGTGTCAGTATAAACTTTAAAGTCGTGTGCAGCGGGGTGTGCCTATCTTAAGAAAGAGCCTATGCAAGTACCCTCGCGCTCTCCCGAGATTCGGTCCGTATGCCGCAAGGTAGGCAGGACTATGTGTTGGTGGAGGGTTGTGCCTATCTTAATCATTAATTAGATATAATTATCATGATCACTAACATCTGTTAAATTACGGATTTATTACCAAGTTTTTGTTGTCATTGAGTTGAGTATTCGATATTCCCGCACAGTTTCATGGCGCCATGTTCTGCAACTATGCCGAGTCATCGCAAAAGGTTCGCAAAGACTACAAAAAACATGGTTTATATAAACTTTGATTTGTATGTAATTACGGTGCCAGCATTAATTGGCATGCCTGAACCAGTTACTGTTTACCCAAAATCACGTTGTTAATCTGCTAAGCAGAGCACTAACTTTCATAAGAATTGGAGCAGTCAGTCGGTCACCTTATGTAGGTAACCACTATATTTTTAGGTATCGACGACCTCCTTGGTCGAGTGGCTTGCACACCAGTTTTCATGGTGTCGCCATCTCTGAGGTCCCGGGTTCGATCCCCGGTCGGATCAATTTAGAAATACTTACCTGTTTTTCTAAATTGTTTCGGGTCTGGGTGTTTCCTATGTACAATAAGTATGTAAATTAAGCATGGTTTATCCGTTGTCTAGTTAACTATTTCTCGAGCTTCTTAAGGAAGCTTTTCTTGGGGCTAACTAATTGATGTGAGTGTAGGAAACAGTTATTTATTTATCAATTATTAGCGACCCATATCCCAGGTTTCGAAAAATTATTTTCGAAATTTTTTTTTTTAGCTTCTTTGCAAGCCCAAAGTGAACCACTGTGCAAAAAATCAGCATTCTAGGTCTAAAGTTATTATTGGTCGATTCTCGTTTTCATTAACTTGATCGAATCACAAATAAAACTTGCACTTGATAATAAACGGCATGTTTGAAGACTCTGTTGAATAAAAAGAAAGTAAACTAGCTACGAGTAGAATCAAGCGAGAATTTACAAGGAGAACAAATTCCGACGACCTGTCGATGCGTGAAGGTACTAGGTATTACCTACTGCACGTGTAGCCGTACAAGTATGACATAAGCGTTTAATAACGACAATAACCGCTCAGGCACGAAAACTGGCGGTTTGCGGCCAGTGTTGCCAACTGCTAGCTTTACTTAGTTGCTAGACATTTCTCATAATGTTGCTAGATTGTTTTTTTTTCTTTAGGTAATAATAATTCCAACAAGAGTTAAAAATGCCTTAGTACGTCATTAAATAAAAAATAAATTAATAACTAGTCAATTAAAGATGATGATGTCGATGGCTGGGGTTCTGTGTCTTCCTTTGATTTTGGATATTTTTCAGCGGTACCCATTTTATGCAGTACATCTTTAGGTAAAGCAGCATTTACCACTTTTCCTGAAAAGTTGCTAGAAACAGTAGCTAAAAAGTTTAGCTACAAGTTTCATTAAATTGTAGCTGTCTGTCACCAAATAATAGCTAGATCTAGCTATAAAGTTGCTAAGTTGGCATCACTGTTTGCGGTGCGGCGATCGGGCATACGTGTTTGTTGCGTTCTTTCCATTGCCGTTTACTTAGGCGTCCGTAGTATAACGCGCAATGTACTAGTAATTTGCTTCATCATCACCATCATAATCAGCCAGTATCCCTAATCTCTCTTAATGCATGCCACTGAGCTTGATTTTCTGCTCCTCTAACGAAAAGCCACATCATAAAGGTTAGTCGTAAAGTGTTTTTCTCTTTCCGTTCGCTCAAGTGCCTCCAAAGTTTCTTGCCTTATAAGGCTAAAGTCACCCTCGCCCAAACTCTTATACAACCTCTATTTGACTATGCTGATGCCTGTTACTTGGACGAAGCTTCTTGATAAACTTGAACGCCTACAAACTTATGCATTCGATTCATTTTCGGTCTACGAAAGTATGACCATGTTTCAAGATTCCCGCGAGAAACTCAAGTGGCTCCCAATTCGCCTAACGCAGAAATACTAGGCTTTTATGTCTCCTCTTCAATGTTCTTTATAATCCCTCCTATCCATCCTATCTGCAAGAACGTTTTACCTTTTCTCATCCTCCTGGTGCTCTCTGCAGGTCCCACCTCCTACACCAATTAAAAACTCCACTCCATAAATTTGATTTTTTTCTCCTACTTCTTCTTCGTGCATGCTGTCAGGTTGTGGAACACGCTGCCGCCTAATATTCAAGACTCTCCTAAGATAAGCCTTATTAAAAAGCGTTTGAAGGAACACTACCTGTCCGGTTGATTCTGTCGTATATTGATTCTTTTCTTTTTTTTTTACTTTTTTTTTTGTTTTGTATAAATTTCCTCTGTTTATGCAATTATTAGTATGTATGTGTATTAATATTTAAGTAAGTTTATTTTAGTTTTGCAGGAGGTACATATTAACTCTACCATTATTTATAACGTTTCCTTTTGAGGGCCTGCTGGAAGATATTTCAGATAACTGAAATAAGCAGCGCCTTTGTACTACATTTACTCGTAGAGCTTATATTGTTACGTGTGTACATAAACTTGTAAATAAATAAATAAATAAATATTAGTATAGATAAGCGTTTACCAGTGATAATATAGTGCGTTGACCGTGTTGCAGGGAGACGAGCGGCGCGGGTGGCGGGGCGGGCGGCGGGACGCTGCTTGCCATGAACGCCACCCAAGTGCAGTGCGAGCCCCACGACTCGGTGGTACTCATCAAATGTAAGTACCCGCTTGTTATATCAGCACCACCACCACCGTCACCAGAGCTAGATCCGCTCCGAACGCCTCAGAGAATCAGTAGGAAACGAGAAAAGTCTCTGATGATGTTTCTATCACACGGCTTGGGGAATCCCATAAGTTTCTCGCCGCTTGGCGATAGCCGATGGGCTTCATCACCTCCTCATTATATGTCCCCACTGTTGGGGCACGAGCCTTCCCCCCATTGCGGATTGGTGGTTCTTAACGACTGCGGCAATTGGGACCAACGGCTTTACGTGCCTACCGAAACACGGAGGAGCTCGAGATGATACATTTTGGTCACCCATCCGATGACCGGCCTTTGCAGAAGTTGCTTAACTTCAGCAATCGCAGACCGGGCGCGTTAATCACTACGTCATCGAGCTCCTCCGATGGCATAAGCGTAACCGGACTTTGTGGGCGGCGTTAATCTAAAGGTTCCTCAAGAGCCGTACTGATCGAGTATCCTTATAGGGTTTCTAAAGGGAACATTGGCATCACGCAAGCGATTGCCCGTCCTATACGAGATTCTCCGAGGCGTTTGAATCGGAATCAGGGTAACTGATGTCGCTCAGCTCAGCAAGAATTCGAAATTTTTCGGATGTGCGTTTGTGTGAGGTATGTTTGATGCTCCGTTTAGGGTGCGATAGGATTTCACAACCTATTTGATATTCTCCTATACATTAAAAAAAACAAAACTTTAGTCGCATATTCTCTTCTATGAAAATTGTCATTTGTTTGATGACAAAAAATGGACATGCGAAACTATACACGCGTAATATGTAAAGTACGGAAATTAGGAAAGCCGCTTAAGTTGCCATTAAATTCAACAATGTTACAGCCTTGGAGTTTAAACGTCTTTGCACATAATGTAAAATATTTTATTTTATTTACTAAGTTACCTGACAGCTTACATACACACGTCTAATCAACATAAATACACACAAAAAGCTATTAAATGGCTGCCACAATGAAAACAATCAAGCGTGTAACAATAATATAAACGCAGCTTTACGAATACCTGCAATGTGCTAAGAATAGCAAGAATGCCAAAACAATATTATTTTTCTATAGTCTATACTAATATTATATAGCTGAACAGTTTGTTTGTTTGTTTGGTTGAACGCGCTAATCTCAGGAACTACTGGTTCGAAGTGAAAAATTATTTTTGTGTTGAATAGTCCATTTATTGAGGAAGGCTATAGGCTATATTACATCACGCTATGACTTATAGAACGCGGGTGAAACCGCGAGGCACAGCTAGTTTTAAATAAAATGTCTGTTGTAGTTTGATTAATTGATGATTTAAGAAGCGTTTAGCCTTCATCTCACTTGATGGTAGGTATGGTAAGAGTAGGGTTGCCAACCATACTTTAAAATAACGTATCCTACGTTATTTTCCATCCACATACTGCATATTATTTTTAATAAAAATAAAGTATGGAAAATATTTTATTTCCGACTAATGCATGCGTTTGAACGGAATATTCCTGTTGGCTTAATTTCTGACCTACTGAATGAGTTCTTTTTTTTTTGAGAGAGATTGCTGATTGCCTCGTAACGGCATTTTCAGCGTCACCGGGGTTGTACTGAATGATAGGTACTCACGACTCAGGTGAAGTGAAACGAAACGCAACGCTAATTTCGGAACGCGCTATAAAAACAATAAAAAATATTAGATAGCGCCAAGAGTAGGTACAAAGAAATATGTTTTTAAACATTTAAATAAGTTAATTTGGATAATACTTTTTTTTTTCTTCAAATCCTTTTTTTATACTAGTTAGTGATAGATTTACTTTACCTGAAAAATAGTTGGCGACCCTAGTTATAGGTAAAAGAGCCAAAGGATGGAAGCGTACTTTCCTGAAATACTCCTACTCAGATACTGAGGTTCATTACCTCGCTGTCACAATAAAAGCACAGTTTTTATGGCTACAGACTTAAATGATGGTGGTAGTAATCCGGCGGATTCAAAACGAGCCTTACCACGAACATTACTTACCCAATAAAGAATGATATAAGGTGATTGAGGAGCTCGATGGCGCAGTAGTTAACGCGCCCAATCTGCGAGTACTGAGATTAAGCAACTTTCGGAAAGCCGGTCATCGGATGGATGACCAAATATTTGTCATCTCGCTTTGATCCCGGCTGCATTATCAGTCGTTAACAACCACCAATCCGCAATGAGCCCGCGTGATGGTTTATAGCTCGTTCTCCCTATCCATCGATAGGGAAGTCTCGTGAAGACATAAAATGAGCTGGTGATGACAAAGTGATTTCGGTTGATTAACTCTCGATTTCGATCTGAACGACTAGACTTGAAGAGTTTATTCTAGTAGGGGACGACATGCTTTCGTGATGCCGTCCGTCCCCTTTAGAAACCTGAGGAGGTTAGCTCACTACGACATTTTGTACCTTTTATGTCTCGTTGTTCCGAAAACTTCGGTTGCGCTGTAAAGCCATCAGCGGCTAACATATTTAAAAAAAAACTGATTTGTTTCTTTAAATCACAGCTTCCTTAAACGACCCTTACCATGAGCCGTTCTTACTCAATAATACGTTATATGGTGATGCGTAGATCACGGCCGTCAGTCCGTAAGCCGACAAAATACATCAATCAGACGCATGCGTCTTCTATAGTTAGCTCGGTCTTGCCGCACTCAGTCAGTATATTTAGCTATCGTGCCCGTGCCTGAACCACTGTTAGCATCGGGTTGTTCTGCTTTAGACACCGATTCGAAAACGCCTTGGGGAATTTAGTAGGCGACGTGGATGCCATCCTCCCTGAAATCCATGAGGAGGTCCTATGTTGTGAGGTTCAAAAGCATATAAATGTTAATAGTGAAATCCGTCTCTCGAAATCAGAAGGCAGGTATAAAAGCCGTTGGTTCCGGCTACAATAGCAGTCGTTAACAACTACCAATATTTACGCGTAGTGGTTTTATAGACTGTTCTACCTATGGTGTCTTCATCCATAAGGCCCGTGCCCCTGTAGTGGGGGCTGAGTTAGTTATGATGAATGGTGATACGTAGATCACGGCCGTCTACCCGTAAGTCAAAAACACACATCAATCAGACGCATGCGCATGCTATAGTTAGCTCGGTTTTGCTGCACTCAGGATATTTTTAATCACCCATCGCGTTGCTACAGCTTACGTTAGCTGTCGTCTATAATCGCTTTAAAATCACGTCTTTATTCCGCGCCTTCTTCGAATTTCGTAAAAATTAGAGCAGTCTGTTTCCATTAAAGATATCATTTCTTTAAGGCGCATGTTTGTTAACCAATGCAATAATGCGCCCGCGCTTTATTCAAGTTTATCGTCAGTTGCTATGTTTTTTTTATCATTATCAGAAAACCAAAGAAACGTAAATTTCTTATGAAATCTTTAAGCGATGCGGCTGTATAATACATGCTTGCTGTTCAATGTTATGACTATTGTATTTTTTTATGTCTACTGTATGATTTTGAATTTTGTAACAAAAATACGTGAGTTGTGCTAGTTATAAAAGAATATTTATACTAAAGATGCATTCAATAAATAGTTAAATACTTACATAACTAAATATAATATACGTTATATGTTCGTCATCGATGTACGAATACGTATTTATTTATAAAAACTTCAACTTGTACGAGTATACACAATCGTTTTAAGTATTTAAAATCATATTAATCATGATTAATCATTAACCTTCGTTGGCTGTTAAGAGCAATTTGCTAGAGCCACTAAAACGACTCTTAGGTCTTATAAGCCATATACATACATCTTTTTAGTAATTCGTGTTTAACACCCACAAAAAAAGGATAAAGTGCATAAGTGCTAATTATAATAGTGGTAATTTTGAAATTAGTTACATTGTCCGGTAAAGTGGAAATACTGCTGAAACGCCAAAAATCGAAAGTAGTTTTGGCGCTTTAGCAGTTATCCCTTTCCAAGTTTTTTAAAGTTTATCGACACTTACACTATCCCCGGCTGCTGGAAAAAAGCTGTTGTTTCCCCAATTTACAAATCTGGACAGAAAAACGCTCCAAGTAATTACAGGCCGATCTCGTTGCTAAGCGTTCTGTCAAAAATGCTAGAAAAGATTGTGCAAAAGCGCTTGTCGAGCTTTCTTGATCTACACAAACTGATAGGAAATCGACAGTTTGGCTTCCAACACGGCCGTTCGACAGAAGATGCTGTCTTGTTATTGTCATCTCTAATCACCAAATATCTTGACACAAATCAGCTGTGCGTCGGAGTGTTTCTGGACCTTGCCAGGGCATTCGACACCGTTTCGATTCCAATACTACTAGCTAAGCTTGAAAAAATTGGGTATCAGAGGAATCGCCTTGGCATGGTTCAGGAGCTATCTAACTGATCGTGTCCAGTGCGTTCGTGTTTCTGACTTTATCAGTAACTCTCAACCCATTTGCTTTGGTGTACCCCAGGGAAGCGTTTTGGGGCCAACTCTGTTTAATACACCTCAGATATACCTACCTTATAGATATACCTCAATGACTTCCTATCTCTTCCTCTTTTAAATGCGGAAGTTATTTGCTATGCCGATGACACAGTTATTTTGTTTAATGGGTCATCGTGGTCACAGACGTTTCAGAGTCTTGAATCGGGCATGGCTGTTGTAGCACGTTGGTTAGAGAGCAACCTCCTATCTCTCAATATTTCAAAAACAAAATTCACTACTTTCTATAAAACGTTCCCGTCCAGTCCACGAACAGTACCACCAGTGAAGGTCCATCAAAGTACCTGTAACTTTGAGTCTAATGGCAATCAACATCCATGCCTGTGTGATAGTATCGACCAAGTGGACGTTGTAAAATATCTTGGCATTCTTATTGATAAAAATCTTAACTTCCACCAGTACATCATAGCCTTGTCAAAACGAGTTCGCAAAATAATAAACACTATGTTGCTTCTCCGTGACGCGGCATGCCTCGCAGTACTTCAAATGGTTTACTCTGGGCTGTGTCAGTCTGTAATATCCTATTGTTTATCGGTCTGGGGAGGAACAGACAAAACCTGGATGTATGTACCTGGATGAAGATCGAGAGAGCCCAGAGAACCGTGATAAAGGTCATGCTGCGTCGGCCGCGCCGCTATTCGACAGATCTTGTCTATGAAGAAAGCCAAATCCTAAGCGTTCGCAAACTTTTTATTCTCAAAGCTGTAATGTCCACTCACAAGTCTAGACTAACTCGTTCAGATGAGTACGAAGAGCTACTTAAGAAACGTACCTTTAGAACTAAGACTCCAAAACCACTAACCTCTTTTGCAAAAAGACACAGTGCGTTTCTGTTCCCCTTCCTATACAATAAAGTTGTAGCCAAGTGCGACATTAAGACACTTAATCCAATAAGGGCTAAACCAAAATTAAAAACTTGGCTCCTGAAACTCAATTATATTGAAACAGAATCAATAATAGGAAGTACTTAGGTCAATTATTTTAATTCCTTAACACACACACACACACACACACACACACACACACACACACACACACACACACACACACACACACACACACACACACACACACACACACACACACACACACACACACACACACACACACACACACACACACACACACACACACCACCCTTTTTTTATGTTTTTCTTCTCTCTTTCTTTATTTTGTTTTTAAAATATACCTATGTCTAAAATTTTCATTTATAAACTCATACAACAATGTAATAAGTAATAACTCTGAGTTTTTTGCAAATCTCAAACTCTAAGTCTCCAAGATACAGGATTACCTCGTTTGGGACTTTAATGTAACCTATGTTGTGTAACCTTTTTTGTAGTAAACTATTACTATTACTATTACTATTACTTCACTTTGGAATAAAGCACTGTACGGATCTACTCCCGTTTTTGTTACATTTTATTTTATCCTAACACGTAAATAGCCTAAAGGAACACTGTCCTGGACGGCTTCTGACATTGAAATCAAGTCATCGCTACAATTGATGGGTATTGGCTTAATCACCACGCTAGCCAAATGCGGGTTGGTGATCACAAACCCGGGCTATGCATCGAAAAATCCGAAATACATTTTGCCCAATCTGGTAATTAAACAAGACCTTCGGATTTGGGCCAAGCGCTTCGTCACCCGGCCACCGCACACTGGTTGAAAATGACAAAATTTAGGACATAACAGTCAAACTCCACGGAGGTAGATAGTTTTTTTTTTTAAAGATTATAATGTGCTTTTCATACGCAAACCGCTCTAACTGACATCCGTAGGTTCTGGAAGTCAGGTAGAGCGTTTTACTATTAAGCCACTGAAGCTTAAATAGCAAATACACTTTTAAAGCGTACGTACTTACTTAGCCTAACTTCTCCGTAAGGCATTATAAAACGTTCCCGCGAATCGCCATTTCCCGAAATAGCTGGAATTGCGTCTATTCCCGTCGTCTAAAGTTCCCCCGTTGCGCTTGCGCCGCGCCGCTCTCAATTGATGCGGGAGGCGCATATTTCCAATTAACTTTGTTTGTAATAATAATGACTGGACAAATGCGAGATATGTTTACGTTGATAGTTGTTTTGGGTTCCTTAGCCGAATATTATAGCTGGGTGAAGTACCTAGAAACTTGTGAAGCAAAGCAAACATTTAAAAGTGTTCAGCAAACATTAGAAGAACTAAAGACATTAATGACCTCTGTTCCTTTACTTCCTTTGAGCATTTGTACACACGCTTTAGGTGCCAAAGATTCTTTTCTCCCTTTTGCAAATACGGCAATCAAAACTTGATATTTAACGTAAGCGTAGTTAAAAATCCTTCTTTCACATTCGATTTCTATTTTGACATGTAAATAAATAAATAAATAAACTTTCCTACACTCACACCAATTATCTAGCCCAAGAGAAGCTTCGTTATGAAACTCGTTAAATGGTTACTAGACAACGGATAAACATACTTAAAATACTTAAATACATACTTATTATACATAGAAAACACTAGCTTTTATTACTATGCAGCAGTAGTAGCGGTCCATCCCACCATTAAAGACATTAATGACCTCTGTTCCTTTACTTCCTTTGAGCATTTGTACACACGCTTTAGGTGCCAAAGATTCTTTTCTCCTTTTTGCAAATACGGCAATCAAAACTTGATATTTAACGTAAGCGTAGTTAAAAATCCTTCTTTCACATTCGATTTCTATTTTGACATGTAAATAAATAAATAAATAAACTTTCCTACACTCACACCAATTATCTAGCCCAAGAGAAGCTTCGTTATGAAACTCGTTAAATGGTTACTAGACAACGGATAAACATACTTAAAATACTTAAATACATACTTATTATACATAGAAAACACTAGCTTTTATTACTATGCAGCAGTAGTAGCGGTCCATCCCACCTAATAAGAAGTGATAATAAGGTCGAAGGTTGAAGCTCATTTCACCCGGAATCCCCAGTTACAGATTGACTGACTATCTTATCTCCGACTGTCGAAACACAACAGAGCGTCATAATTTTAAAATGTCCTTGGTAGTAGACACTTTCGATCGCCACTATGAAATAATTGACTAACGGAACTTCTCTAACGTCGAATAATTTGAAAATAACCTCAAAAACAAGTGACTGACGGAACCCTCTTCATCTAACGTCGAATAAATGACACCATTTACGTTAGTGCTCGGTAATTTTTTCAGATCGACCCAACTGAGTAGGCTCAGCAATTGCCAGCAGCGGCGGCGGCAGTCACCAATTATGTTAATCCGGGTTAGTTTTGAGCGGGTCTTGCACTGCGCTGCACGTACAATGCATCTCTTAATTCGCAGTGCCGCCAATGTGACAGTGTCAGCTTGTGTGTGTGTTGGTGCACGATGCAGTTCACTCTGGTGATCGTGGTTAGTAAGGTGAAGCTATGTCCGGTGGCGGAGGAACCGGTGAAGACAATAGGTAATTGAATTGTAACCCAGCTTTCGGTTTCGCTGTGCGTGTTGACTTGAAAATTTGCTGTGTTTATGTTTGCCTAAGTAAAGAAAGGTAAATTTGAAAAACCTCTTCCAACTGTATGCTGTGTAGTGGGTAGAAAGTTATCTTTCAGATAACTGAGGCCAGTTATCTGAAAGATAACTTTCTTATTTACATACAACTTTCATTTATATGTTTACTTATAAAAAAAAGGTGGACCAAGAAACGTTTTAAAAGTGTATCTCGGTTAATTCTCAGTTATTCTAAAGGCTCTACGACCTACTAATAAACTAAGAAGTGATTAGTCTTTTAAATCTGCTGTATTATAAATATTAACTTTATTGTAATTAGGTAGTTGACTAGATCAATACAGAAAAGTTTAAGCACCTGTCTAAACTATATATTCTCATAGAAATTGTATGTGAACAGTGTACTAGTATTTGTCACTATTGTGTTTCATCAGTAGAATGTTGAATGTTTATTATCTACTTTTTAGGTTACAGAAAATTGTGTTTAGTTTATCGAACAAACAATCGTTAATGTTTTGGTGAACTGTCACCAGATGTCATTTGTACCGTTTGGAATTATTCGCTGTTGTATTGTATGTTACTGTGGTAACCTTTTACTCTGTGAGTTAGATTTTTGTTTTCATATAAAGATATTTTGGATTAATTTGAATTCCATGTACATTGTTATCAACTGTTCCGTTGTTCTTGATAATGTTTTGTACTTTGATCATTAGTACGCGGCCGAGTGGCATACATACCCCATGGCTCGTGTTGAAATTTTTCGAGGCATAATCCGGATTTGTGATCACCAACCCAAATTTGGCAAGCGTGGTAATTTTTAGGTGAGGCCTTTATGGTCAAGCAACATAGTAAGACCGTATTATGGCCTTATTACCGCCTCTGCGTTGTAGCAGTTCAACCAGTAGAATCAAACCCTGGAGTCCCGGGTTCGATTTCCTTAATTATTTTACTTGGTTTGGTTGATGATAGAGATTCATGTCCGCCAGACTAGCTATTACAGTTTTATCTACGCTGTCGCCATAAACAATATTATTAGTAGCATAGCAACAACAGCAGCAACAGTTTCCATAGTGAGAGATAACATACATAGTTCCTCAGTTTTTGAGGATTTCGGATTTAGGGAATGCGCAGACGACGCACTTTTGTCCGCTTGCTTTGTTACTTTCAGTCTCTTGTAATCGATCTGTTACGACGGACCAGAAAGTCCGCGGACATAGTTTCGTCCTCTTCGCAACCCCTCCGTGCGCTTTTTCCCCGGCCTTATCATCACATACCATTTGGTTGTGCCATGTGCAAATTTCATTCGCCATTTGGTTCGTATAGCATTGAAGCAGGAGCGCTTCTTGGTGACTAACGAGGAGAGTTTATGACATACAAATTGACGTTTTCGTTAATGTGATCGTATGGCGAACTAGCGGCCGCTCGCGGTTTCACCCGCGTGGTTCCCGTTCCCGTGGGAATATCGGGATAAAAAGTATCCTATGTTTTAATCCAGGTTATAAACTATGCGTATGTGCCAAATTTCATCCAAATCCATCCGTCCGTTGCAGCGTTAAGAAGCACAAATATACTTACACACAAACTTTCGCATTTATAATATTAGTGTGATGAAGCTTACAGTAGGCCAGGTGATGTTACGGTCAATAGCGTTGTTTTAACATATAAAAAGATTATGAACGGTGTCTTCATCATAACGAAATAATATGTTGGCAACAAAGGGACAGTCTAATTCTGTACAGCCAAACCCATCCATAAAAGAAACATGGCGGCCTAATGAAACTATGTCAATGTAATGGTTATATTGAGCACACAAACATTGATTAGAAAAATGTGGTTTTAAAAGAAAATGAGATGTGACTACTATTCACTGACCGGATGTTTGGTGCTTGCTAAGTATGTTTGTGAGAAACTTTCCAATGCTGTGTACGTAAATTAAATTTAACCTATTTCTTGTTTGAAAAAAAAGCTTATCAAAGAGTAATATTTTCGATTAAATTGTTGTTAAAAAGTCTCGCCTTTTTTCATTGTTTATATAAACGTTGACTTTTGCTTATATTTTGTTACTTCTGAGCTTTTTATAGCTTTGTTTTAGAATTGCAATTAAATTTTGGTTTCAATTAAATTTCGGTTTGGTAGGTTATTTCTTCTACGAAATTACTTCTTCATAGTAGAAACAACCGTCAAAGAAACATAATAGTTAAAGTAGTATCATTCTAAACAGTTTCCGTCTGCAAAGAAACTGTTTAAAACAAACAAGCAAACTGAGCCCAACAAGTAGGTGTACTGGTACCTCATGTGTGGCAAGAGCCATCGAAGCCATATTGGAAGTGACATCCTTAACCATCTGAATAAACGTAATTGGACAATTTCTATCAACCCATTGCCCTTATCTACTGTACCGCCTGGACAAATTCGAAGCCACAATTGGTTGCAGCTGCTAATCATTGTTAAGAGGCAGTAAATTCAATGTAGCCAACTAGGTCATTTATGTACCTATATGTTATTAAATTTATGCCCATTTTTACTACCTACATATTTCATATTCCAACGTTAGTTATTATCAGTTTTATCACACATTGTTTTGACGATTCACCTTTTCCAACACTGGCTATTATTATGTACAGTTTATGATTGTTTTCGTCAATGTACGCAGTGTTTGTTGCAAAAATGTATGTTGAATATACCCACATGATCCCGCACACGGCGACCCAGAAATTGTGTCAAGCTCATATAATGTTGTGTGCGGCGATTGTTCGCTTTCAACGCCCCATTTGCTGCATTCTTATCTAAAACTTGTGGCATGGCCGCATGATTCATAATAACATCTAGCCGGTTGGAACATTGTGTGAGTGACGGGGCGCGGCCGGCGGCGGCGGCTCTGATCTCAGCCCCGACTCGGAGATCTCCAGATTCTGATACTGACCGACCGTAAACCACCGCTTGTTATGGACCTGCTGTTTACTCGTGTACACTATAGGTTAGTGTACCCTCTAATCAGGCTATCGCAAACATTATTCGAACACCATGTAACACACGCTTTTGTGTCGACGACCCTTATAACCTTCCCATTTCTGTAAGAAGAACTTTGGACCACTGCGCGCTCGATTGCAACAAAGTTATCATCTCCAGGAATCGTATCTCGCACATTACAATTATTTATGTTTGCGTAGCACCACTATCTTCGACAGTGAAAGGGAGGTCAGCGCTGTTCAGGATGTGTACATCTTAATTCCAGCAGTGGAGATAACAGAATCTGTAATGTAGGGCTACCGAATGGGAATCATATAAATCTTATTGGCCATATACTTTGTCCTCACTTTCAACTTATGAATAATAAGTAACTTAGAATAATTTCCCTTATATCCATAAGTCAAATAAAACACTTTAGCCGTTTCATATTAATTTAGCCGTAACACTTTCTGTTATGCTGTTTGTTAATCGATTTATAAATGTTGTTAAACTGTCTCATGTTTAGAATGTTGCGGCCATATATCAAATGCAAATTACTCATAAAGCGATTAAGCCGCCATGAATGGGTCGTCAACCCTGGCCGGTAGGCCCCTCGACGCCGACTGCCGAGTACAATCAACCAGAATCTTATTACTACAGATACCATTAGTTCATTGAGAACTTGAACTAGTGTGTTACGAAACACTGTGCTGTCGACACGTGATTCTCGTTAATTGTTTGCACGATCAACGTAGGATATAACTAATTAGTGCTGTCCTTACTTGTGTTGTGTCAATGTTGAAAAGAGTGTCATTTTTGCAGTGTTGATGTTGTGTTTGGAAACGGAGCATCGGCTCCCATTGCTTTGTGACGTTATTGGCAACTGTTTGATAATGTGATGGAACTTTGGCGTTGGTTGAGATTTGAACAGAATTGTGATACGATGAAGCGCACTAAGAGGAGTGATAAAATGACCAAAATTAAACACAAGCTGATAAAGAAACATAAAACAAGTAGGTGATTGTTATTTTCTTGTACGCACAGACAATGTCGTTAGGTGTTAATTATTGGCATTTTATGCGCCTTTGTTACATACCTTTATGTTAAATGTATTCTCTTACAATAGTTAATGTCTAAAGTTACAATATAACGACTAATAGTAATTATAAATTATCATCTAAATCTTATTTCGCCACTGCGTGATCCAAACATAGTTTTGCTTTTAGTTTTTAAATTATTTTCTGTGTCAAGTGTGTATTAACCGGTAATGCAATAAATTTTGTTTACAAACACACCTGTAACTTGAACTGTTACATGTTCATTGAGTTTTAGTGCCAATTAATTAAAGTTAGCAATAAAACAGCGTGGTTGGTATTGGTAGCGAAACGTTGGGGGCCAAGATAACTGCCACCCACGCGTCGCGTTTCAAGGTCTCGTCGACTGTTTGAATGTTCCGACTTCAATACGACTTGAAAAGGTTCCGTAGGGTTGCCAACCGAACTATAAAGTATAGTATTGTACTATATCTTGGCCCAGTCCGTGTATTGAAGAAATAAATACTATCGACATTAAAAATAGCACTTGAAATACTACTTACCTCCGGTGGGATGCAAGTATACAACCTAGCGGATATTATACAATTAATTATAACAATGCACAAAATTCAACAAGCCTATCTCCGTAACAGAGAAGGAACGATGCTAAAGTTTTTAATGGGTAGGCCTCCGCTCTTCCGTGTATATCTTTTCGTGGTTGGAGCTAAACCTAAAGAAAGTTGAGACCATCAAAAACAAATGTGAATTGAGACCCATCGATATTATGATATATGCCTTGGTTGTTGACTTCAACGACAAAAGAGGTGAGATCTAAATGAGTGCCAAGTTCAAGGGTCAGTCCTGAAATTTATTTATAACAACATATAATATTTTATAACAACTTAAAATATCATTTCTTCTTATAACTTAGGATAATATATTGAAGCCTAAGGTCTGACTTGGCTAGTTCTCATATACGAATTGTTATTAAGTCAAACAGTCATGGAAGAGCCCTATGTTTGATGGCTAGTTTTTACCAGCCAGCCAAATTTCCGGAAGAATAAAATAAGAACTTACAGCTTTAGAACTTGCGAAGGTTATAAATTATAATATACGTGAGGACCTTAAAATCCACATAAAGACCGGCTGTCATCAATTTTGATTGCTGATGACATTATCTATAAGAAGTGTTCCTAATAGAATCAATAAATTGATAAAAATTCACTAGTTTCTGATTTATTCCTTTGTATTCGCCCAACTACCTATCTGGATGCCAAATTTGAACTTTCTAGGTCATCTGGAACTGGGTTGGAGTTTGGATTTATAGTACAGTCAATGATAAAAATTCCATTTTTGGACGTTAATATTTAAATAACCGTTTGAGGTGTGTTTATGAAATTTGGGGCACTTATTATGTATCTCGCAAGAGTCGCAAGTCTCAATATATATATGAGCCTTTGACATGTTTATGTGAAATAGTTTTTGAGTTATGAAGGGGTCAATAGTGGCTCCGAATGGTTCGTGTAATATTACACACGGTGCTGCTCGCCAGTTCTGTTAGCTTAAACTTGGCTTGACACACTGCACTGCTTTTCGCAATATGTACGACAGCTCTTCTAAATATATCTTCATTTATGAAAATCACTTGGATATGCATATCGTTTGTTTGTTCCTTTATAAATAACCGAAAATATATTTACATTCTGCGTCACGCCGTTCGCTAATTTTATGCGCGCTGCACACAAATTGTCTCACAACAACTTAGTGTTTCTGTTCTTAATTGGATTAATTTGTGGTCATTTGGTGCATGTCATGCGAGTATGCACGAGTAATTTGTCCTCTTTACAATCTTACTTGAATTTTATTGTCTGTCTGTATTTTGGTATGCGTAACTGAATATACTGCGGTGTATGTCGGTATATATACTCGTAATACGACAATTATATTAAATAAGAGCAATATTTTAAGATTGAAGTATAAAACATTGTTTAATCTGAAAAGGGCATAAATTGAAAGGAATGTTTTGTTTAGTTTCCCCGAGGAAATCCTAGGATCTCAGAGGGCGAAAATGAAAAGAAACCGCTTAGAGTCATTGTAGATTTATATTATGGGTGAAAACTGAATCAATTAACCTAATAAAAGGTCGAAACCCACTGATTTTGCAAAATGAAGATTTGATTAACCTTATTAATATAATATAATTTATATCTACCCAAGTGGAAAAAGTGGAGGGAGGTCTCTGCTCAGCAGTGTGGGACAGTGAGGGCTAATAATATACATATAAATAAATAAATAAAATAAATAACTTTTCCTACACTCACACCAATTATCTGGCCCCAAGAGAAGCTTCGTTATGAAACTCGTTATATGGTTACTAGACAACGGATAAACATACTTAAAATACTTAAATACATACTTATTATACATAGAAAACACCCAGACCCGAGACAATTTAGAAAAACAATAATTTCTAAATTGACCCAACCGGGGTATATACATATGTATATATATAGTGATTTACTGTTTGTTTAATAACAGTCAAACTTTAAAATGTAGAAAAACCAATTCCAGGACATTCCTGTGCCCTATAGGATATATCGCATACCTACGTATCATGACTATTAGACCCTTGTATTATCAATATTTTAGTGTATTTGTAACAAAGACCACAAGCTTTTATATTTCCCATGCTTGAGTAAAAGAGAATTCGGTTTTGTAAATTATATAAAAAAAAATTAAAAAAAAAATTATATTCATTTAACATCAGATGAGATCAAGGCACTGTGCTTACCCGTTAATATAAAAAAAAAAAAAATATATACAACCCCGGTATACAAAATATATCTTTGTTCAGTCGACTTCAAAAATATGTGTACATCCGATCTGAATATAACAAATATATTTAACGCCAATACTATGTTATATTTACCCATTTACAATAATTGCCATTCTGTGTGCTAAATACCTTTACGTTAAATACGTGGTTATATTTACATAGACACCGTTATAATAATTTTAGCATGTTTTTTGTTATGCTATTTTGATTACCTAATAAATATATAAGTGGGTTATGAATCGTTTTACAGCGTAATTATAGCTACAAATAAAAAAGGTTTACAACTCTTGAATAAAATATGATAACACGATTTTATGGTGAAAAAAAAAATCGAAAAGATATCATAAATGGTAAGGTAAAAGGTTTCATACCTTCTTTATACCCGACGTTTCAGTCAGCCCGTGACCACGGCCATTGTAACTCGTTTGAAACGTCGTCGGGTATAAAGAAGGTATGAAACCTTTTTACTGATTAGTTTGCGTTAATCCCCGTTTAAATTTCTTCGAAAAGATATAAGTTTTTTAGGTACCACAAATCAGCGACGATGGTTGACAGAGCTTTTATAATTTCCCCATTTTGATAACATTAGCAATAATATAATAAGTAGCTTAAAATTGAAAATTGAATTGAAAAAGAAGTTTTAATCGGAAAATTAGTACTGATTAAAATGTAAAGTTGCCAAAAAGATATGAAATATGAAAAGTAAACACGCCTGCACATAACTATGCCACTAACTATCAAATTTCCTCAATATAGCCATTGAACTTTATCTCTTAGATATTAGACCTATGAAATTGACGTTTTTTTCTAATAAAAGGTCTAAAAGTTCTAAAAGTCAATTTAATTAGGACTATGTTACTAAGGCTTCAGTAATAACAATGGCTATTAATTTTGTGTCTTTATCGCCCATTTTTTTTTAAATTGACTACTTTTTATGTACGCGGTATTGTCTTTTTGTTTCATTGTAGATTTGAAGGGACTTGATTTTTTTTATTTTTAATGTCTGCTATATTTAGGCCTTACCCTACCTTCGGAGGTTGTCTAGAGGGAACGGCATCACGCACTAGTGCGTGTCCCCGTGCCCTACTAGATTCTCCGTAAGGTTCGGATCAGATCGGGTGACTAGTCCTGTTGTATAAATATGTCGAACAAAATGTACCTATATACATTCATTATGACATAATTCTATAATTTATTATGTAATTGGCTTTATTATTCTGTTTGGTGAGAAATAAATGGTTTGTTATCAATTATCGTGTCTGGGAGTGCACATCGCAGAGTCATTATTGACGTTTAGATAGAACACTGCTGGCACATTGACAGAAAACCACCACTGGTGGTAAGGTATGGGGGTTTAATGATAACACGGCTTTACTTTAACTTTGTGTATTCTTTTAAACTGTATTACAACATTATTGATTTCCGAGCACCACGGCTCTTAGCCGGGCTGTAGCTCTTGACTCCTACTGTCCACGATTGTGTCAAACCATTGCAAACCCTTTTTAATTACTTATCGATGATTCAAATAATCATCTAGACTAAAAAGGTTACATACAAATAAATTAAACTTACTTTTTGCTATGAGCTGCATATAAACTCCTTACTTACTTACTTACTTGCTCACACAGCCTCGTAAAAATATTTTTATAGCGACGACACAAAAATTCAAGAACTCAAGACGCAATAATACAGCTGGCTTTAGGGCTTATGAGAAAGTACCGCTATTGTCTGTACCAAGTGCCAACCTTTTCTGCCAAGAATGCTACATTTCTGACAATCACCACACGTAATTGTGTTCGAAGCAAAACCTGTTATCAACTCGTTTTGTTCGATTGCAATTTCAGTCACATAATATTTACCACGTAGAATATTGTAGTATGAATTTTAATTATTCCTTTGTTCAATGCAATAAGGTAGCTTTTCTCCTCTCTGTTTGGCGATTTCGTGTTTTTATAATTTCACGGGTGACTCTCGATTGAGTCACAAAAACATATTTGTACGGTTGCGTTGTTGTAACCACAATACTTGGTCAGCATCTTTCTTTCCTTCTACTTTCTACACACAAGCAGGGAAGTGTAATATGAATACTATTTTGATGATATAATCGAAGTACATACAACACACTCAATACTTTGCAAGTTCATATGTTTACTCACTTACCTACCAACCGTCATCATGTCCTGTGACGCTGTAAAAGCCACCTGCAGCCAACAGAAAAGTCACTCAAAACGAAAAATCTGCCGTCACTCATCATCATCATCATCAGCCTACATACGTCCATTGCTGGACATAGGCCTCTCCAACTGCAAGTGCAGTCCACTGGTGCACGATCCGCGGTGACTCTCATCCAGCTCTTGCTAGCCACCTTGTGAAGGTCGTCGTTCCACCTAGTCTGAGGGCGTCCTACACTACTGTTTGCCAATACGCTGTCTCCAATTAGCCGTCACTCATTTATATTAAACTAGTGGTCGCCCAGTGGTCGAAATTCGACCGTAATTTTATTAAGGCTGCACGGATTGTATCCTAAGCAATGAAAAATGAAAAAAGATAGAATGTGAGTTTGGATTGGCATTGACAGATTTCGGCCGCTCCTTTTCCATTTTTGAAATTTTTTAAAAACCTATATCCGTGTGTGTCAAATACATATGCGTGTGTGTCAAATACATGGTAGTGTGTGTAATGTTTGTTTTATTGATTTAATGTATTTTTTATGCATAATTTAAAAAAATATTAACATTCTGTAACTATTCTCGATATAAACTATAAGTGTGCGAAATTTCATACTTTTGTATGAAATTTCGTCCGCGAATTTTTTTTAAAAAGGTACAAGGTTTTTGCTTCACGTATTAATATATAGATAGATAGGAGTACTATCCTTTCATCCATCCATCCATCCATCTTCATAATTATGCACTAAATTTTATAAAGAGGTGAAATCAGTATATTGAGGAACTTTATGGCAAAGCCATATGCGCGTTTGATCTCGCAAGTTATGCAACTTTCGCAAAGCCTAACTGGTGTAGTGACCAAATAAAAATATATCCAGCTCTTCTGTCCCTCAGAAAGCACTAGCTGTTGTCGTACCTCGTTAAATCCCATCAGCTTGCATCGAGACAGCATGGTTATGGTCACCCCATGTCTGCTCTTCATATGGGAGATCTTGACTCTACAATCGGATGAATATTGCCTGAAAATGAAAACATATTGCATAACTAACTGTGTACCAACCATATTCTTAGTAAATAAATATTCTTTGTTGTGCCGGGGATAAAGGATTGCACCACCCCATCTCTTCCCGTGGGTGTCGAAAAAGCGGACTAAGAGACCATTTCAGAGGATGGGCAGCAGCATCTCTCTGAAGTTACCCTCAACCTACTGCGATCGCCAACCCGCCTGCCAAGCATGGCGATTACGGCAAATACCCCTCATATCCTTGGGGGAGGCCTTTGTCCAGCAGTGGACGTCTTTTGGCTGAGATGATGATGATGATGAAATATTCTGATTCTGTTCCAAAATTAGATTGAGTAGGGCAGACGAGGCGACTGTCGATGGTGATGAGGAGATGGTGTATCGTATACAACATGCAAGCAATATTTATTAACTCTGAACATTTCTTTCACAGATGAGCACCGCTCGGCTGGTGGTAGTTGGGAGGAGCCCGTGAGTGCGGTGAGGAACGCACCCCTCAGGCGCTCCCAGAGGCTCAACTCCACCCTGGATTCCAGGTAATAAGGATAAATCTTTGAAATGAAACTACTTTTACTAGTTTATTAAATAAGTAATGTGTAAAATAAACGCGAGTAGATCCGTAAAAGTTGTTTCATTTCAATATGTAGTGTTCGCGTAAACTTTAGAAAACAATACTTTTACTACTTTTTCTACTGCTATGGATCTACTCGTGTTTATTTTACACATTTATATGATTTAAATCTTCCACCTTTTCCTTATTCAGCTACGGTTTCGCATGTAGGTTCTGACACTTCGGATCTATGTGTCACTCGTAGTAATATCTAACTACTAGTGATCTAGATATCTTGATATATTGGAAAAATGGTGTATTTTTTGCGTTATTAATACGAAGCGTGCCAAAGTTCACGTCAACATAATGCTTATCTTAAAAACCTAAAGTAATTCCTTAGTGCCATACATGTATAAATGCATGCAAAAATTAGATAAAGCTACATGTTCTAATAAAGAAAGAAAAAAACAACATTATGTTCAAAAACATTTTTTTTTATTATTGAAATAAAACACTGCTGTATGTTTTCCAATCGCAAATTACGCAAATCCAATTTTCTATATGGAGAAGATGGTAGAATTATTTCCCGTTTACGTTCTTCAACGATAAGAACTCTACAAAACAATATCTCTTACTTACTATCATACAAGTTAAATCGTAGCATCTCACCACAATACCCAAAATATACCGTTAGCTCTTTCTATGTAGAACGGAACGCACCCGATTAAAAAGTAATTTACGGGATAGCATGATACAAATTAGTTTTGACAGTTTTTAAGGTGTAAGTCTACAAATTACCAAGGAACCTTACAAAGGGTTCGATGGCACTATGATGTGTAAAATACACGAATAGAATAGTAAAGAATATTTTTATTTGCAAAAAATAAGATTTGAGAAGAATAAATATGACCAACTTATTGAAATACCAACAATAAGTTGATCAGTATAAAATCCTTAATATCAATTTCTAATTTCAAAAATTACAGAGTTTTTATTTAGGTTACCCATACCCTTATTTCCCACTGAATGCGTAAGCTGCAGTAAATTTAGTTACATACACAAAAAACATTCATCTTTACTCGTACACTAATAATATTTCAAACAAGGGAAATAGTTGGTGCGACAGAACCAAGTATGATTGATGACTATGGCGGCGGTACCAAAAATAAACGTAATTCTCGCCTCTAGCGGGGAGAAATTTTGAAATACCATTCCGTCACCATATTGACTTGTCTAAATTGAACATGACATATGTAAAAAATAACCCATTAGGTTTCGTAAGGGTAATTAAAATGGGTGGGCTGTTTTAAATTACTCGTTTAAAACCAACTACAGGAAGTATTTGACGGATCTACAAAAAGTATGATTGGTTATATTGCTGTATGTCTCTTGTACGATGCCCTGCCGTTCTGTGCTTATTTCACATGATATGTTTATGTCTTTCATATGTCTTTTATAAATTGGTATACAATTTATTTTTAGAAAATAGGAATATATCTACTTCATACTAATATTATAAAGAGGACTTCAAACATTAATTAATTCGTTTATTAGAAACATCTAACATCTATTTATTTTAGCGATAAGTCATGCTAAAATCAATATACTTAGCACGCTTGAAAGCGTTATTTATTTGGTGTTCAAGCTTCAAGCTTTAACTCTTCCGAGATCTAAAAGCTTACAGTTGTAGGTCAAAAAGTAGTACTACGTTATAAAATATGTTACGACATCGTTTAAGTTCAATCCATCAAGGTCTTTCACACCCGAAACCAGGCCAATGTAAGAATGATACAGCTGTTATAGTTATGGACTGTATGAGGTACAGTTCATGCAATCTGTATGTTATATGATATCTTTATTACGCATATTTCGTAGTCTATATATCTATTCGTATTGATGTGATGGATGAATTATGACATCAAGCATCAATATATTATCAGTGTGTTGCATGGTCGGTAGACATTGCGGTGTTTATTTCGATCTGGGATTTATAGTTTTGGGCACTGTGTTTTTGGTCAGACGTGTAGCCGATCACTGGGTAGTTAGCTTGTTATAAATGGTCGATCGAAATTAATCATATAAGGAAATTAACTGTCTGTATATCTATGGAAGCCTTAACACTTAAGTTTGAGGCGTAAATTTCTTTTATCTCTGGCTTTGTGCCAGCCTATGTATTAAATTCTGGCTTAGTCATAGAGGCAGATGGAAAAGAAAGGAAACCAGTGGCGTCAAGCGTATCTCGGAATGGCTCATATGCGCAACCCATATAAGCATATGAGCCATTCCACACGTAAACAGCTTCTGATTGATAAGCAAGTGAGCCACAACCAGATCCTATACGACCTTTTTTTTATCGTTTTCCAAATCACCGCCTTTTTGGAAGTGTGTTTTTGAGTTTATATATTGACATTGGTTTATTAATGACATAATATGTCCTATGTATTTGTTTTGAGTTGCCTTTATTTCTTACTGTAAATTATCTATAAATATAAGACGTATAAGTAAGCGATTTTTTTTGTTTTATGAAGCTTTATTTAACTTTACCTGATTTTTTGTATTTTTTGAAGCCAAATAAGAATACTCTCACATTTCCAATATAACTTTAACTCAAAAAACAATAATAAAGGTGATATTAAATCAAAGTATATAATATGACTAGCTGTGCCCCGCGGTTTCACCCGCGTTCTATTAGTCATAGCGTGGTGTAATATAATAGCCTATAGCCTTCCTCAATAAATAGACTATTCAACACAAAAATATTTTTTCAATTCGAACCAGTAGTTTCTGAGATTAGCGCGTTCAACCAAACAAACTCTTCAGTTTTATTATATTAGTATAGATTAGTACCTAATACTGTGCCATCAGTAAGGCCATAGATCGGTAGCGGTCGTGTCAAACTAAACTCGGACGTGAATATACCGTCGGAGTCGTACTAAAGCTACAGCTTGTTGACGGCTGGCACACGCCACTTCCTCCTGGTGTGGTCTGGTGGGCAATTAGCGGCGGTACGCGGCAATTAACACGAATTTCCTGTCCGCAGACCATTGCCTCCCAGTCCGACGCTAGTTTAGTCGTAGCCAGAACAATGAAACGCGAACGCTTTAAGAGAGGAGATAGTTTATCCATAGGCGACTTACAAACCTTTTTATTTGTAGGCATACGTGTATTTTTGTGCAAAATAATTGCAAAAAAGTAGTTTTGTTGTTTTAATTTATTCAAATGAAAGTGAATATTGTCACAGATTGCCTCATTTTATCTTACTTTGGTTTGGGTCTTACAGATAAACATGTTCGTACAACTAGTAAATATAATATAACTTTTTAAACTATCATGGTCACTTGCATTAGAATAAATATTATTAACGGGATTATTACCATGTTTATTGTTGTTTACATCCGTGATCATGGCGCATGCAACTGTGCCGAAATATCGGATACTCAAACACGACAATAAACATGGTAATAATCCCGTTAATAATATTTATTCTAGTAAATATAAAAATAATAATCCATACATACAAACATCACCCATAGGGCACTTGCTTCGTTCCTTACATTCTTCTGTCGATTGCTTCGATCGAGGTGCTTCTATTCTACAACAAGTCAATATGAATTGATAAATCGACAGAAGAATGTAAGGCACGAAGCAAACACAAACACCTACACAAAGTGTTAACACTTGTGTAGGTTTTTATGGTAGCTGGTGTAATGCTAGTTTTCGCTATATCACAGCTATATAGCAGCAATACATATGTATTGCTTGAAGTACTACAACACGATTAGTACAAGGTTAAAGAATCCTAAAGTTTTTAAGTTGTGAATAAAACATGAGATTATGATGTATGTCAGTCAGGAATATGTACAAAATAAGTGGAATGGCTATGGCTGTGATTGCGATGAGATACCTAGATGAAAGACATCATGTGGTCTTTTATTTCACAGCAATACGAGTATACTAAGTAATCCTTAATCTTTGTTTGCATTCCAAGTCATATTATTTCCTATAAGTATTTGTCAAACATCCAGCAAATTCTTTGTACACTCCAAGTAATCTCTGTACAAACAGATGTTCCGTACACACAGTATGATAAAGGAATCGTGTCAAGGCTGTACCGGCGATTTGCATTTGTACTCCTGTGATAAAGTTTTCAGGCTCCGTTGCGTTGAGACATTAATTAGCAGGCCCCTATTGTCAGTGCAGTACGTAAAGCTGGTGGTTTCTGACCCGGCGAGCTTAGGTTTGGGTTACATGGCAACAATGATGTTGTGTTTGAATGCTTGAAATCTATACCTGTCCGTCTATGTGTCAGCGGTTGGTACGTTTCGTAAATGGAATGACACTATTTTGTTTTTGGCTCCTGTACTATAATGTTCGAAACAATACACTCGAGTTTTACAGTTTAGATACAAAGCCTTTATTTAATATGTTTCGTAATTGGAATGACACTACTTGGTTTTTGGTTCCTGTACTATGACGCTCGAAACAAAACACTTGTTACAGTGTTGGTACAAAGCCTGTGTACATTTCGTAAATGGTATGACACTATTTGGTGTTTGGCTCCTGTACTATGACGCTCTAAACAAAACGCTCGTTACGCAGTGCAGCGTTGACATCTTTGTATCATAGATAGTACAAGAACCTAAAACCAAATAGTGTCATTCCATTTACGAAACATACCATACCAACCGAAGGAAAGGAAAACCAAAGGGTTGGTATGTTTTGACAGTCGAAATAAAAACGAGCTTTTTTGTAACATGTATAGAGCGTGAAGACGGCTCCAAAGAATAACTTGTATGTCATTTAAAATGAGGCATGTATGGCTTTGCCTATAAAATAAAATAAATACATTGTTCGACCTATTGTTTTAAATACAGACAGTGTTGATACAAAGTTATTTTAATTGGGGAAATTAAAGTTCCTGTTACACTTTTCGTTTTGACATCGGAAATGGGACAGACGAAAGGTTAATTGCAAATGTTCCAAAAATTAATCCTAATCTATATACTTATGATTATGTATAATAATACAAGAAATATTTTGATATTTCGAAAACATTTTGGTAACTGCCACAAGTGCAAAATATTTATGTTTGCAGATGACTTGAAGGTGATGAAATTAATAGTAACCGTCCATGATACTATCCTATACTACTACAGGAAGATCTAAACAGATTTACTAAGTGGTGTGTCGACAATCGTATGACTTAGAACGAAGGTAAATGCAAGTGCATCCAGTTCACTCGCAACAAAACCTCTCCTCCAATGGCATATACGATTAATACGGTTCTTGAAGAAGTGAAGACTATAAAAGACCTTGGAGTACATCTGGATGTTAAATTACAATTTCACATTCACATAGACAAAATAGTTACTCATGGTTTTAAGATGTTGGGTTTTGTTCTAAGAAGTACAAAGGACTTCAAAAGTCCCACGTTATATAAACGCCTCGAAAGTGTCCAGAGAAGGTTTATGAGGCACCTGTCGTTTCGATTCTTTCTCGTCAAAAGTCTCACTTCCTACTTGAGTCGCCTTGAACATTTTAAACTTAAGCCGCTAAGGGAAAGGAGACTCCTCCTGGATGACATGTTCCTATATAGGTTGATGCGTGGTGCCCTCGATTGTTTGAATCTCCTAGGACAAATCAATATTAACGCACCAAGAAAATTGCCACGCATCAGTAGATTTAATCTATTTTCGGAGCAGCTCTCTAAGAGTAACTTGGGTCACGATCCAACGCTGACATTGACATATTTCATCTAAGTGTCCAAAAATTTAGAAAACTGATGTCCGAAAGCTACGTTAACCCTATGTAATTCTTAGTAGCATTTAAAATGAGTTGTATATTTTTTGCTCTTATTTATATTGTTAAGTTTGTTATTACTAATTACTTAGAAAATTCATATAGTTTTCCTTCTTTAAAATTTACACAAACTCAACATTTGCATGCCGTGGCGATCAATAATAGAAGGCTGTACTTAGCATTTAAGATATTATTGTATGTTACATAGTTTTTTATTTAGGACATGTTTTCGATGACTGGCTTAATAAATAAATAAAAAAAATAAAAAAAGTAAGATTCAACCATGCGGCCTATATTTTAACCTATTTATAATATTTGTGTAGATTAACACACGCTGAATTAAAACGAACTTTATCTATGTATAGAACATCAGAGAATCTGAAACAGCATTAATTAACAATGATTGTTTTGTCATTGAGAACGGTTTTTACTTTTCTAATTGGGGTCAAATGCCTGTTAGCTTTATATCGTATGATGGACGAATGGAGGAAATAACTTTTTACAATGTATTGTTTACGTTTTAACTAGAAACAACTTGAAACATCGAACAAGCTAGTTGATACATAGTAATTTCCAAATTTGATGTATTTTGGTGATGATACTTTTGGGGGGCGGCGAGAATCTTATAGGGTCCCTCAAGCCGTGTGTTCGAACACCGTCAGAAGTTTTCTAGAAGGACCATTCCTTATTATTACGCATTTCCTGCATTACGCAGAACGGGCACATTCCCTACTAGTTTCTCCGAGGCGTTGGGATCGGTTCGGCCCAAATTTGGACAAAGAGAAGATTATCCTTAGATACTAGTATTCTGCGTCGTTGTGACAGAAAAGGGCAAAATGGAACGTATTATGACCGATAGTGGGTGTGCTAAAATATTTTTTATCATCGTAATTCAACAAAAATATCTGATAAAAATGGTTCCCATCATACGTGACAGTTATGGAGAGAATAAACCCAGTGCTATCTAGCAAAATAAATGGGGACATGAAGTGTTTTTTATTAAACATACCTACAGCAACATTATTGGGAACTAATTAAATTTTTGTAGTAGAATAGTAATTTACTTATTCCACTGCCGGGCAAAGTCGGCCGTCAAAGTGTTCGCGACGATTGATGAGTTTATTGGCTTAATCCCCGAACTTGCCAAATGCGGGTTAGTGATTAGGTATAAACCTGGGATATGCATCGAAACATTCCGAAACACTCTTTTCGGATTCTCTTCTCGTTATGTCGTGCTATAGTGGCAATCCGGAAACATCGGCGTTATATTGTTTTATTTTTATTTTTTTGTATTGCTTTTGATTCAAATCATATAAATACCTATTAATACGTGAAAACTTTGTACCCCTTTTTACGAAAATGGCGCGGACGGAGGAGTATGAAATTTCGCACACTTATAGTTTATAAAATATAGAGAAGGAGTTCAGAATGCTAATATTTTTTTTAAATTATGCATAAAAAACACATTAAATTATATAATCATTATTTCATACATTTTCAAAAATGAAAGAGGAGCGGCCGAAATCTGTCAATGCCAATCCAAACTCACATTCTATCTTTTTTAATTTTTCATTGCTTAGGATACAATCCGTGCAGCCATAATAAAACATTGTTTAGTAAATAGCTTTTTATTAAAAATTACGGTTGAATTTCGACCACTGGGCGACCACTAGTATAATTAACTATTCAGTTGTATAATTAAATATTCAGTTGTTCCAACTGCCTGCCTGAATTACCTATAATAATAATAATAATAATAAAAGTCGCTACCACAGTTTCTAACAACAGGTGTTACCCACCTGCTCCATAAGGCAGGCAGTCCCGCGGAACCCAAGAATTATAGGCCGATCACATGTCTGTCAACGGTCTATAAACTTCTTACATCCATTCTGAGAGCGAAAATTACTACCCACATAGACAACAACTCCATTATGTCTACCTCTCAGAATGGATGTAGGAATGGATCCCGCGGTACGAAGGAGCTGCTCCTTATTGACATGGCCATAAGCCAACAGGTTCGCCGTTCCCGAAAGGATCTGTCGACATGTTGGATAGATTATAAGAAGGCCTATGACTCGGTACCACATACATGGCTCATGAGGGTGCTGGAGTTGTACAAAATAAATGCAACTCTGCGTACCTTCCTGATGTCGTGTATGGGGCAATGGAAGACAGTCCTTCGCTATCCCGGATGTCGACAAATTCAAGGAAACGACGATCCTATAAGGATTGAGCGGGGAATATTTCAGGGCGATAGTTTGAGTCCACTATGGTTTTGTTTAGCCCTGAACCCTCTCAGCACATTGCTGGAGGATTCGGGACTTGGCTATTCATTGCGAAGAGGAGGTCAGGTAATATCCCACCTGCTTTATATGGATGACCTGAAACTGTTTGCCCTCAACAGATTGCGACTGATGGAGTTACTGAAGGTAACTGAAACTTTCAGTAATTCCATCAGGATGGAATTTGGTGTAGACAAATGTGCAGTCATGCATGTAAAGCGAGGCAGGATTGTAGAATCTGAGGGATTACAACTCTCAGATTCTATAAACCTGAAATCGCTCTCCGCAAATGATACATATAAATACCTGGGTATGTCAGAGGGGTTAGGAATAAGTGTGGCTGACATGAAGCAATCGTTGCTGGAGCGTTTCTTTGGTCGCCTGAAAAAGGCGCTCATAAGCTCCTTATCAGGCGGCAATAAGGTGCGCGCCTTCAACGGTTGGGTCATGCCAGTCCTGATGTACTCCTTCGGCGTACTCAAGTGGACTCAGACAGAACTGGATGCCCTGGATAGGCGAGTCCGTACATTGCTGACCGCAAATCGGATGCATCACCCACGATCGTCGGTAATGAGGCTGTACATCCCGCGGAAGTGCGGGGGTCGAGGTTTTTTAAATGCTAAGACCCTCCACAACCGTGAGGTGTGCAGTCTCAGGGAATATTTCCTAAAAGCCGATGTGGGTATGCACCGAGATGTGGTATCAGTGGACAAGGGACTCGCCCCGCTGTCCTTGGCTAAAGAGAACTGGCACAAACCCGTAGTACTTAGTGCCAATGACCGCAGGGAGGTATGGCAAGGCAAGGAGCTCCACGGGCGCTTTTATCGGACCCTCCACGGACCCGATGTAGACTTTTTAGCGTCCGTATCCTGGCTGCGTTTCGGTGACCTCTTCGGGGAAACTGAAGGTTTTGTCTGTGCAATTATGGACGAAGTTATGCTAACGAATAACTACCGGAAATTTATTATGAAGGACGGGACGGTTGACATATGTCGGGCATGTCACCGTCCGGGTGAGTCTATCAGACATATTATTTCTGGCTGTTCTCGTCTGGCTAACGGCGAGTACTTGCACAGGCATAATCAAGTGGCCAGGATTATACACCAGCAACTTGCTTTGAAATACAAACTTGTGGATTCTGAGGTACCGTACTACTAGTATGTGCCCGACCCAGTTCTCGAAAATTATCATGTCACGTTGTACTGGGATCGATCTATCATCACCGACAGGACTATTGTAGCTAATAAGCCAGACATTGTGGTGATAGATCGATTAGCGCGCCGCACGATGATTGTCGATATCACCATTCCCCATGACGAGAACCTCGTGAAAGCTGAGAAAGAGAAACAAATCAAATATCTCGACTTAGCACATGAGGTTGTCGACATGTGGAATGTGGACTCGGCTGTCATCGTGCCGATTGTTGTTACGGCCAACGGCCTGATGGCCAAGAGCCTCGATCAACATCTCATGAGGCTCTCGTTAGGCGGCTGGATCAAGGGCCTGATTCAGAAGGCAGTTCTCCTCGATACGGCACGCATTGTGAGGAGGTTCCTGTCTCTGGATAGCCCTAATCACCGGTAGTTTGGACCCTGGTCCCGATGCCGGTGGACCCCTATTTTTTATATTTTTAAATGTTTGTTTTGTTTTTAGAAAATATTTAAAAATGTAAATTAATATGTAAAAAAATAAATAGAGAGATAAAAATAACATAATATACAACAGATACTGCTTTCTTGCTTGAAAAAAAGTATAGATTAAAATCGTTTGAATTTATATACTTGACATAAAAATTTCTTTGATTAAATCAAACATACCAAATACCTTAACTTTCCATTCGATCGCGGATGGATCGAAGTTAAACAGACAAATTCTTCAATGTGGAATACGACCTTCGGTTTCCTCACCGAGCAATGGCGCCGAGCGGAGCGGCATCGCCTTATCAAACCTTCGAGTAACTTAACACTACGGTCACTTTACTTACAAATCCAGTTATAGAGTTACACCACAAAATAAGGAGGACCTAGAAGATAAGCTTAGTACCGCGCTCTAGCAACGCACACATAGACCCTGTTGGCGACTGGCTGGTCCAAACCTTTGCTTTTCGAATTGAGAAATGTACTTATTTGAAATGAAATGAAAATCCTTTATTCAATTTAGGCATAAAAATTGCACTTATTATGAACGTCAAGTAGTTACATAAAAAAACAAAAATATATATATTAAAAGATAATATAAGTCCACACAATAATACATAGAATATATAATTTAATAAACAATACATATATATGTAATGTGATTTTACTGCTGGTTCGAAAGGTTGATTCTGCTAAGAAGACTCCAGCAAGAAACTTAGCAGCTACTCTTTTAAACTAAGAGTTGTATACACTTATACTTACACACAAATTATGTAGTTGTATACACATAATATGTACTTTTTCTAAGACTTTTTGACATGATGAGGCTGATTTTTCAATCGACAGTTAAAGTTTATTCAATGAATAATTTTGACTTAATGACAGATTGTCTATAAAAAATATGTCACAATGACAATTTTATTCGTTGGATATAACTTATCTGAGAATTGAAAAGTCGGTTAGTCATTGGTATTTGTTTGAATTTGTCAGGTTATTTTTCTTAAACTTATTAAATATTTACAAAATACTACGTGTTTCCAACAATTTATCATACAGTCCACTACTCCATAACAGACCCCTCTCACGGACACGGATCTCGGTTCAGTCCGAGCGCTGCTGTTGCGAGGTTCCGTGGTGTCCGTGAGAGAGTGTCTGTTTTTTTTTGAGAGAGATTGCTGAATGTCTCAAACGGCATTTTCAGCGTTATTGGGCTTTTTGGGGGCGGCGAGGTACGTAAAGAGTACCTCAAGCCGTGTGAAACGAATCACCTTCGCAGGTTTTCTAGAGGGTACGGCATCACACACTTAAAAGTGCGTGTCCCCGTGCCCTATAAGATTCTCCGAAGGGTTCGGATGGGATCGGAGATTGTCTATGTGTGCGTTGCGCGAGCGCGTTTGTATTGAGTTCACCTTCTGCAGTCTTTTTTTGTGGTTACACTGACGATGACGTAATGCTTGCTTTGCTATCTTCCAATCAAAGATCGGGAAACGTAAATATTAGATGGGGTATTTGGTAAGTAATAGTTGTTGATGGTAAAATAACTTTATAATTTTTTTGTAATAAGATAAGACACTGATCTTATACTGATACCCCGTTACAAATAAACAAAGAATAAGGTCCGAACAGTTAATTAATTATCTTAATTAATGGCTTCGCATTTAGCATTTAATAGTTGATTATTTTTAATTATTATTGTTACAGACTAATTATTGGAATAATTAAGTAAAATAATTTTCTTGATATAGGCGATCAAAACTGTTATGTAAATAGCAATTTTTACTAGATTACTTATCGTTTTAAATAAATATATGATTCGAAATAATTAATAAATAAATAAATGCGTTTATTGCTTTCAAAAACGAGTATTTAGGTAACAATTCCATAGGTACTTAGATAACTAAAGAAAAAAAAAACAGAGATATACATATTTCATGGAAGAGCATACATGGGTAGATCAACAAATAAATTTTGAAAGCAAATGGAAAAGTTTTTTTATAACATACATCCAATTAAAAGCATTTCTAATAAGAATCGCTATGATATAATATCTATATAATTTTTAACGCAAATTTTGTTGCGAACAAATTACAAAAACACAAATGTTGAAAAAATTTCCACGAGCAGGGTTTGAACCTGCACCCTTCTGACATACCGGGTCAGGTGCTCTTCCAATTGAGCTATCGTGGTTCTAACCAGCCCGCCGAAATTATTCAACACTATTTACTTTGAAAGCCAAAGGCGCCCATTCAATGTTAACAACTACCGTCATTAATATTCGATCAAAATATTTTTACAAATACTAAAGATCAGTTAAGAAAAAGGCAAGCTATTTATAAATGTTTATATAATTTTTAACGCAAATTTTGTTGCGAACAAATTACAAAAACACAAATGTTGAAAAAATTTCCACGAGCAGGGTTTGAACCTGCACCCTTCTGACATACCGGGTCAGGTGCTCTTCCAATTGAGCTATCGTGGTTCTAACCAGCCCGCCGAAATTATTCAACACTATTTACTTTTTACTTTGAAAGCCAAAGGCGCCCATTCAATGTTAACAACTACCGTCATTAACATCCGATCATAATATTTTTACAAATACTAAAGATCAGTTAAGAAGTAGGCAAGCTGTTTATAAATGTTTATAAAATTTTTAACGCAAATTTTGTTGCGAACAAATTACAAAAACACAAATGTTGAAAAAATTTCCACGAGCAGGGTTTGAACCTGCATCCTTCTGACATACCGGAACTAAACTAACTTAACTACTTCTGACATATTGGAAGAGCACCTGACCCGGTATGTCAGAAGGGTGCAGGTTCAAACCCTGCTCGTGGAAAATTTTTTCAACATTTGTGTTTATGATATAATATATTACAATCTTATGCCTTTTATGCCTGCCAGTACATTTGATTAAAAATGTCTTTCAAGTAAATTAAACTGACTGGGAGCGTCGACCACGGGTGCGTCCACCACACTGGGGGCGTAAGCCACGGACCCATTTAGCCAATTTCAAGTATTTTTTTATTATTAGTAGTCAGGGTACAATTGTACGGTCCATAGAAATTAAAATGGAGTCTTTCAACACGTGTTATTACGGGAAGAACTCGGGTGAAACCCCGTCCGAATAGTTATTCCGTGTTTTGTTCCTGTCATGTAAACGTCATTTCAAATTAGAGTAAAAGAGACAAAACACGGAATAACTATTCGGACCTTATTCTTTGTTTATTTGTAAGACCCATAGAATAAAAGCGATTTTAGATCATCTCAGAATATTAGGACTACTATTTAGGACGTCAAAAAGGCATTTGTAGACAGTGTGACCGATTCATCTGTGAACGATCATCAGGCGGACTGTATGCTTGTTTGCTGACTCAGGCCGAATAAAAAAAGCTGTACACGTGTACGGTTCCTATATAAAAGAGTATGTAGGAGGTACTGACAAAAAATGCGGACTGTTATAATTATCCAATTGGAACAATGCAACACAATTTTTGTCCTTAATTACTGTTCCAACAAATCAGTTTAAAGTGTTAGCCTTATTTCGTTTTACATAATATTTTATTGTTTATGCAACAAACTATAAATATAATTGTTGGGACGGACGGTTGCTCAATGTAGACTGTTCAATTAAAATTGCTATTGTGTAATTCTAAATCAGCTCTTGTCATATTATAAATCACTTCCATCTCTAATCTTAAATATGTTTGGGTGATTTACTATCTTTTATCTGTGTAAACACAGCTTAATGCAATGTTTTGACTTTAATCATAGATAAGGACACACTTGATATGCGGTGTGTACTGTCCTAACCGGTATGTTATGCATAATAATCATTGTTCTCATTCAGTTGTGTTGAGGAACCAGTTTGTTTAGCGAGTTATTTATTACATAAACAAATAATTAATAGCATACATTAAGCTTCTATAACGACAGAAGTTATTACATGTGTTTGATGTGTAACACCTTTCCTCTCGCTTTCTCGCAATTTGTGGGAGTGATTTCGTGAAATGGGACGGAAGTGTGTAACAGGAAGTCGGGAAAGCGCGCGCCATTTGATTTGACGAATGAGCGCGCGGTATTGCATTACTCTTACAATTTTCATTAAAAAGAATTATTCTTTGTTCTAAAAAATCATTACAAATAATACCTGACCCATTTTTTTAGAATATAATGTTAAAATTGCTTTTTACTAAGATGAGATGTCAAATGTTACACATCATGTGCGACTACTGTAAGGCTCGCTCATTATTTTTTATTGCGGTCGTACTTTCTATGAAAAATAATCGATACCCTGTCGATATTCGGTATACCGAATATCGACAGAGGTATCGATTATTTTAGACCTAAGATCACTTCTATCTGTTACATAAGCAATTTTCCCGGATTGTAGATAATTGATTGAAAGCGTTTTAGGAACGAATTTATTGAAATTATTACTTTCTTAGTAAGCAAAACATATACCTACTTATAATTACACATTTCTGTATAATGTCTCGTTAAGTCAGAAATCAAATTATTTAAATGAAGTCACCAAACAATTAATGGGGATTGGTGTTGGGAGGTTAATTTTATTTATTACTAGCGGCCGCTCACTGTTTCACCCGCGTGGTTCCCGTTCCCGTGGGAATATCGGGATAAAAAGTATCCTAAGTGTTAATCCAGGTTATAAACTATCTGTATGCCGAATTTCATCCAAATCCATTCAGCAGTTTTTACGTGAAAGAGTAATAAACATCTATCCATACTTACAAACTTTCGCGTTTATAATATTAGTAGGATTTTTAATTTTGAACCCGTTGCAGGGTCCGTTACTTAGAAAGAGAAATCTATTTAGTTCGAATTATAAACTCTTGTAGATCCATACACAATGTGTCATTTTAATTAGTTTGACCTCGTCGACGTCTGACATTAACCTAGCCGGTACAGAAATAACGATGACAATGTGACAACCCTGAAAGATCTCGATTGTCGATAATGAAGGTATTACCTCTGTCACCTCTTTAACCTAGCATGACACCGAAAACTTCCGCATATGATTTTCATATCTTAACAACCTCGCAATATATCGCTAAAAACGTTATAGTAGGTAGTTCTCGTTTACTACTTACGACTTTAGTCAATAAGTACCTAACTATGTTCATCGAATTATTTTATTATATCACAATTCTGCCGCACAATTTATGAACGCATTATGTACAACTTACTGTGTTTGTGATTGTGATATTTGAGGTGCTGACATTACGATCTATTTTCTCGAAACTGTTCACATGTTCTTTACTGCGTTCATAAATTGCGCGGCAGAATTGGGGGACTGCTTGGCTTTCATCTCACTTCATCCGGAATCCTGAACTGGTGGTAGGCGGTCTAAGATAAAACCCTACTTAGTGAACTAAGAGTACTCGCTTGAAAAAACAGACCTTATTAAATGTTTATTTAAAGATTGTCCGGTCTGGCTCACCAATGCTCCAGAACAGATATTGACATTGAACATGTGTTAATTTATTTCTGGAGCTCTTAATTTCAAAGGACCCCTTAAAAATTGTAACCCCACTATAAAGTTTCGTCGTAAACTTTAAATATAGACAGACCTTTCTAAAAGTACATTGTCCTTTTCAATTTATCAGGCGGCCGTAGAGTTTCAATGGATGAAGTAATAGACTTGGGCCTAAGAGCATAAGTACATTTCGGTATGTGTACCATCGTCTTCTTGTGCCTCTTCAATATTGAAGGTTGGCCGTTAACTTCTTGAATTCTTCTTTGTTCAAGGCCAGACGGAACAGCTGCTCGACAGAGGTTCACTCCCGGATTTTCCGCAGCCACGAATTCTTCCTTCGTCCAATGTGTCTCCTTCTTTTCACCATAACAGTTTAAAGCAACATGTATTTGTCGTGCCTGCCGGTATACCATACAAACTTGGAAGTCAACAACTTCTCAAACCAATAAGACATAATTTTAATGAAACTTTGTTTGATTAAGAAAAATACAAAGATCTAAATAGTAATCAGAAAAAATCTTTTGTTTCTGAAACTTTTCATCGCGGACTTTAACTCGCATAAATTGAGTTCTATAAACGATTTTATAAATGTTTTTATATAACTACTAGCTGACCCGGCGGACTTCGTACCACAAATAAGGGTTGATCGTAGAAGGGTGAAAATTGAGGATTGTATGTATTTTAAAAAAAATAGAAATTAAAAATTTTGTCTAAAAAATATAAAAAAAATTTAGGGTTGGACTACCCCTAACATTTAGGGGGATGAAAAATAGATGTTGGCCGATTCTCATAGATACCGGATAAGCACAAAAAATTTCATCAAAATCGGTCAAGCCGTTTCGGAGGAGTATGGCAACGAAAACTGTGACACGAGAATTTTATATATTAGATTTTGTCTATGTATCTAAATAGGATTGCTGATTTGAAAAACAATTCAATATACAATTATATCGATAATATCGATTTGATATGTAGGTAGGTATGCAGGCATTGAGTTAAACTAATGTATGCAGGTATAATGGCAAAACAATATATTTTGCAGTGGCCCATTGTTGTCGGTACACAGCAACACAGTGATTGTGCAACATGATCCACGAAGGGCTGTGACCAAATGGCGAATTCCTAATTGGCATAATCGCCATTGTCGATCGTGGCTTGGGTTGTTACAAAAGTCAACTCGACTCGACCTGGGTTCGCAGTTCGCACACATGACCTTATGAATGGCAATATGCACTTCACTTAAATTCATATATAAGTTGTTTCTACGTGTTTTTTTGATACGTATGCCTAGTATAAAATAGGTGTTTAGTTAACTTGATTAATTATATACTTGAGAGCAAATAAATCGACCCACCGTAACATTTGTACACGAACGAGATAACTTTGAAGCCTTGCTTCTGCGCCAGGGTTTGATCAGACCGTAATATAATAAAGAGAAATCTACCATCAAGAGAGTGAAAGGAGGGCATCCATGCCGGTATAGACACCATAGTTTTAAGATTCCCTGCATATTTTGCCATAATTTTTAAAGAAGAACCGTTCCGACGTTTCATTTTGGGCCTCCTACCTAACCATCTCCGTTCACTCTCTAGACAACTAATATCATTATCACGCCTCGATCAATTGGCGGTTAACTAGAGCTTCAGAAGTATTCTAATTTGTAGAAAAACGGTGTATCAATTACTTTGCACGCAAGTGTATTTCGAAGAAAGGAGCCGACAAGTTGCTGTCTCAAAATAATAAATTATTTTTAGACAGACTTTACGTAAAATATGTCATGTCAATTCAAGTAATCATTTATAAACTTGACAATATTAATTTGGTGGTTACAAAAAATGTATTATATGAAAAAGTTGTGACGTTAATGCTGAAACCGGTTGATGTACTTTTTTAAAAGGAAACCGCAAAGTCCATTAAGTTTGCCGCTTTTTAAGTTTCTTATTATACTCGTTTTTTCACATTATTTTTCTGACAGGAAACTCTTCAGTTACCTACTTATTTGATTAATTTTGTACGAAGTCCTTTTGCATTGAATAATACCAAGCTCAATGTCTACAAAACAACACTGTTAGCTAACATTGACAGAAAACAAAGAGCAGCTTTCCGAATTATTTATAGGCCTAAATGTTGGCCTTGATACTAATAGGCGATTGTTTGTCCTACGCAACAATAAAAATGGCGGATCGTAGTCTGGCAACTGGCAACCAGGCGACGCAATTCCCCCGAGCACTGTAACCGATACCTCTACTTAGTGTCGATATATAATACAAAGAGCTGCCAGATGAAAAATTCTATTCAGCGCTTACAATAGTGCAATATGCGCAAGATTCTACTAAAATTAAATGCAAAAATGGAGCTTGCTTTAAAAAAAAGCTACATATAAAATAAGAAAGAAAGCTACATATAAAATTAAGAGTGTTGAAATAATCTTCCAAATTAAACAAATAATTCAATTTCCTCTTCCTAGCTTAAGTTGAGAGTAAACAACTTAATACCTATAATACTAATTTTAATTGTAAGTGTCGCCTATTATGTATTTACATAACATTATACGCCGTCAGGCAACTGTCATGTTAAAAGTCAGTGTCTTGTTAAAAGTTAAAAAGCTAAAAAGCGCCAAGTTTTCCGCCAGGAGCTAAAATGTACAGATGTGCGTCAAAGAAACAAAACTAAAAACGTCAGATTAAGCGCCGAAAGCGCTAAAACGGCAGCACTGGTCGATAACACAAAATAAGGAGTCTTAGTAGGCAAGCACAATACATACCGCGCTCGACGCCTCGGTGGCTGAGTGGCAGAATGCTCGACCCGATACCCGAAGGTCCCGGGTTCAAATCCCAGGTCGGGCAAAATGTATTTCGGATTTTTCGATGCATAGCCCGGGTTTGTGATCACCAACGCGAATTTGGCAAGCGTGGTGGTTAAGCCATTACCGATCAATTGTAGCGATGACTTCATTTTCAATGATGGAGGCCTTTGCCCAGCAGTGGGATAATTATAGGAAGTTTACTATACCGCGCACGAGCAACGCACACATGGACCCTCTCACGGACACGGAATCTCGGAATATAATATCTGTATGTATGAAGGTTTTTTTTTAGTGTATGTAGATGGTCATTCGTGTGAAACTTAGCTTCTGCACTCTCCTTATTTTGTGTCGACAGCCTAACAATAAACATTGCATTACGCAGATCGTTCGCACAGCGAGCTAGCCGCATACATATTTCATCGTTTATCGGCATACCTTATAAGATTGAATTGTCTTTACTTGCCTCACCGCACACCGCATACTATGCAATAGTTATATGACACATTAGCCTTTGTTTAGTGTATGTCCGACTAATTGCTTCATTGTTTGTTTTATTTATTTTATAAAGACAGGTATAGATTATGAATAATGCATAGTTCACAAGGTATGTGGATCAGAAACAGCATACTTACTTATGCGTGTTTATTTTTAGTGGAAAGTGTCTTTCTATACGCTAGCCAAACTCAATATGTATAAAGAATAAATGTAGACAAACCAAATTAGGGTCATCATCACAAATCTGGGCAAAAAATGTTTTCGTGTTTTTCGTATTATTACTTGATTACTGCATTTTACATAAAAGATATTGTAAGACTTATTATTCTCACTCTCACTACAAATCTCATTTAAATCAGTCGCTGAACGTCGGTAAAAACGTTATAATACGAAGAACGTAAAAAAAACGTTATCTATTTTCACTTGTTAACCATATTAAACAAATGTCATTACTAAAATTGAGGTATTCTAAACAATTCCGTTATTATAAAATAACATTACAAATGAAGATTACACTAGTATCCATACAGGGTCGATTATCTTAACTACCTCTGAAATCTGCAGCGTAAACAGTGCATTTGCAATGCAAAACAAACATTCATGAACAAATTGATTTTACGTTAATGGAAATTGGATTGTGACAGGAGTTGATTAATTTATGTAATAAATAAATTATTGAATCTTCAAGTGCAATATTTTTAATTATTTCAAGGTAGCTAATTTATTCACTCACATAGGTTAAAATTAAGCTACGATTGTACTATGGTTTTTGGTTTTTAAATTTTTCATACAATAAGTAATGTAATAATTCTTATTTAATATAAATAAAACGTAAAATCTTTCCTGTTGACCAACTGGAAAAAGTTGTCAATACATGCCTGCCTCTGGTTGCTTGGCAACGCTTTGTTGGTAAACATTCTTTATCGAATTTGGCTATAGTTTATGACACGGCATTTTCCAATATTTTGACGCCGTAAAAGAAAGGGAGAAAAGAAATATCCTTCCTGAGTTTCTTGCGGGTTTTCTTAGTACAGGTCTCTCGCTCTGTAGTCCTCTGTATAGAGTAACGAACTGATGGCATAGTGCCAGCTAATTTGAAGACTAAACTGAATCCAGGAAATTCTCGGCTCGGCATCTCCTACTTATTAAGAAAACTTCATAAAGTTGTCAACATTAACCTAGAATAAGTTTTCAATTTCTTATATTTTTTTTTTTTTTTACCAAACTATGTATGATGAGTTTTTAATTGGATATTGTTGTAGATTAGTTAAATTTTAACATGGACGCTTATTATTAATCGTGTTGTGTACACATGTTTTAGATAAGAATTTAGCTCTTATACAATTCTTCATGCTTTTTTTTGTTATTTTTTAATTTCTATCTGTTTTGTGTACCTAATATATAAATAAATAAATACTTAAATGATTTTAAATTTTGAATTTGGGTTTGAATAAGAAAGAAGGAACTCTTTTGAATTCTATTTTGCGATGGAAATTGTTCTATTATGAGGGTTGGGCATTTTTCAATATTCTGTCACTATAAAAGAAATAGAAAGAGAAACGCCATTACTGAGTCTTGCTGGTTCGTCCCAGGGTAAAATCTTCCGCCCGTGGACTTACGAACCGATGTCCTCGTTGTACACAAAATTATTTTTTTATAAAGTTCAGTGCAACATATGTAAACATATTGCACTTTCCGTATGTGTGTTGTTGTGCAATAAAGAATATAATATATGTATTAAGGGCACTTGTAGGAGGTGTTACTACTAACTATTATTATGAATAGTGCTCACTCGTGATCTATTTACTATTGTAATTACATCAGTACGCACGACAGCAACATTAGCACGGTCGGTCGCAACAACGTTTAGCGATTGCGCTTGCGCAGGCGCTGACATAATTGTCAATGGCTGCCATGCAAAATAATTACAAGTAAAACTATTAAATAAATAGTTATCTAACAGCTCCAGTTTAGAGTTTCACCGATTATAGCGTTTTCACTATTTAATTGAACTTCTTCCGCGTTCAGCTTAATTGCCGACATCCTAACGATCTCTCAGCAATTAATACAAACCGATCGGTTAAGTAAGCTATCTTTATTATTGCTTGATACGTAACACCTATCAGATTGAATTAAAGGTCAATATATAAGGGCGGGAAAACGATACAGGACTAACGTGAACACTCGGCTGGAATGGAGTATTCTCACGCGATGATGTTTTCTCACCTCATTGTGAATGGTTAATACAACAGTATCGAATTAATTCATATATTATGTTTACTTTTTGCTGTATACATATGAATAGCTTTTTTCCCCATACTCTTTATTTTACATTTGGTCTTAAATGTCAATCACGACCACCATTTGGCTAGCGTGTTGATCAGTTCCAGCAGTGGGACACCCTTTTGTACACTACTTTAAGTTCTTATACTGACACCTTCTACCAATTGATTAAGTTATACGACGACGCCAGATGACCATGTGCAAGTAAACAAACTCGCACAGGGACGCGTTCTTCATTCGGGACTCATAAGATTAGTTACGTTTAATTAAAAGACTATTTACTATTTATCACCAGCTAATTTTATGTCCCCACTGCTGCCATATGAATGGATAGGGAGAACGGGCCGTAAACCACCCACGCGGGCCCAGTGCGGTTTGGTGGTTGTTAACGACTGCTAATTCAGCCGGGACTAACGGCTTAACGTGCCTTCCGAAGCACGGAGGAGTTCGAGATGACAAATTTTTGGTCACCCATCCGATGACCGGCCTTTGTGAAAGTGGCTTAACTTCAGCGATCCCTACTATTATTTACTATTACTAAATGGCAATGCTTTTTCCTCAACAGGAGCACAGGCCAGCTTCGCAACACCCTCAGTCGCGCCCGCGAGCTATGCGAGCGATGGCGCGGTGGGGGCGCGACACCTACGCCCCCGGTGCCCCCGCCGGACGACGAGGGCGGGGGGCGGCTGGCTCGCTGGTTCAGCGTCCGACGGGGCTCCGCTCACCACTACGATATGCACACGCAGGAGTCTGACAAGATGCCCAAGTTGCCAGAGGTAGGTTGTGTCCTCAAACATGAAGTAGCTATCTTACAGCTGGTTGTCGGAAAGTCGGAACTCATTTTTTTTCTCATCTTAAGGTGAGCACTTGGCCTTCACTTCACCTGATGTTAAGTGATGATAAGGCTGAAGGTGGAAGCGCACTTCACCCGGAATCCTCAAATACCGAGGCGCTGGCTATCTTATCTCTAGTTGCCGGAACACAACTATGCTACAAACATTGATATTATGACGACATAGATGGTGGTACTAACCAGGCGGACAAACAAACCCTACCACCAACCAAACCGAGTGCCTACACAAACATGTACCCCCCGCTGGGAACCTCTGGCTAAACAGTGGTCTTAATCACAAGACTACAGAGATGGTTTTAAGCTACTAAATTACTGTTGTACAGATAAGATAGTGGTGACTATTCCGGCGGCCTTGGAATAAGTTTCCCATCAACTATACTCAGCCAACATTAAACAAACCTGAGACATCTCAGAGACCTGTGGACTAAATACTATACCTCAGAAGGGGGCTTAAGTGGATCTATTCCTACTGCAATGAATTGTCTTCCCCTTGGCTTTGTGTCCGTTACAGACGCGTCATACTATACCACAACCATACTCTGAAATGCATCGTTTTGATGGCTAAACAAACAGTGAAATATATCTACATATCTTCGTCCCACACTAATGCCGGTATATGCATACAGTCGCTATTCAAAGATTCCATAAGCCTCGTCCTCCTGCGACATAAATTACTAAATGCGGCAATACAAAGTCGATTGTTAGTTATGTTACTGGATTACTCGATGTGAATGCCTTTATTGATGCTCTTCAAATCGTAAACAAACCTCTTGTGCAATTTTCCAATGGCATTTATCCAATAAAGACTTCAGGGACAAGTATGAATAAGCAAATAATTATGCTTATTGTCCAGTTTTTTCTTAGCTCAGCTAGTTCTCACGAAACAAAGACATTTCTGTAACGTGAAGGAAGATTCCCAGTGACTTCATGACCGCATAAAACATTTGCAACACTTATTAAATGCATTTATCATGACAAGATGCCTTAAATGGCAATCAAAGATTGTCTAATACTTAGTTGCCGTATATGGTAATTATTATTTATTATAATTCCTATGTGACTACGTGACTCGTGACATATCCCAATTGTCCTGTACACGTAACTGGCTGTCCAATGGAAAATATATTGGATAATATATATTAGATAATACATGGAAATTATATTACGCTGCATTTCGATGTATGACCATTTGTATCCATCAGACCATAATAACTTCATCTACCAAGAAAAACATATTGCGAGACCCTTGTTCCCTTCACTCTAGTGCTTCTTTCTTTCGCCATTCGCAATCTTAACTCTTAAGTGTTTTATCATTTTCAATATAAACGGTGAATGCATAACTATAATAATCTAAAAACATATCTAGAAGATCATGTAAAGTTTAATCCTTAAAACAAACATTCGTATAATAATGCATTGTTCGTTTTAAAAGCCCCGTCGTCGTCGTACCCATCTATATCAATGAAACGGACGTCATAACAGTGGTCAATGACTCGCAGTGCTCACAATTTCTGGAATTAAACGACTCTTTTCATTGGTCTCTATCCTCGTGTTGGTCCGCTATAATATTTAATAAGTATGGGCGATACAGTATAGTGTGATTCACAATTATATTTTAGATGAATCATCATGGAGTCGTTGAGTAGTCAGTCAACAACAAACCGCAGTAACGCGTCGCACGTTTTCTTCAATACACCTCGCCGGAGGTCTCGTCTCGTTAAACAAATAAAGCTGCTAAGACATGTGATATAATGATGTCAGATTGGTATCCAGTGATCTACTCGTACCATCGTGGGTTCATGCATACGATTGTAATATGTTATTTTTTTTACCACACCAGTGTATATTTAGTCGGACCACGCGAGTAACGTGTGTTACGTTAATGTCAAACTTTAATTTAGATGTAGATATTGTGTCGAAATGTTTTGCACGAGAATTTTTCATGACAAGGCCCAATATGAGTTGTTGAAGCACGATGACGTAAGTCAACATCGTTTTGGACGTTACAGTTTTCGAAGATAGTGCAGTGTGCGATTCGCTGAATTTGTGGTGCGAGCTGTGTGTTCGTATGCCCTGCCGCGTGCAGACTACGTTAAACTATTTATACCTACGTACTGAATTGCGCGAGGTTTCCGTTGACGCAACACACGTTGAGAGAATCGGTACACCAAACGGTGCGCCAGCGCTGTTCTTGTGCTCAAAACCAGTGTTTGTTTACACAAAATGTGTGCGATTTCAGCGCGGTCCATATATCTGCAGTGCAATCGGTATAAGTGAATTAATTCAGTATATGAAACGTTTATTATGGTAGTTACTTCGTGAGCTATGTTTTGTGTGCAGCAGTGTTTACAGAACAAGGAAAATCTTGCTATATTATCGTCATGATGTGCTGTGTTGTTAATGTGTTTTAAGATACATTCGAGACGGAAATGCATTTCTGTTTGTTACTAAAATTGTACCTATGTACTTCAAGATTTGTATATATTGCTAAAATATCAGTTATTTCAGTTTAAATGTGAGAATTTAAATGATATAATGCGCCATCTTGTCAAGTGCATCATTCATATTTAAATATAGGCATACCCGATAAGTGAATTGATTGTGTAAACAACGTACTGTGTTGTGCTTGTGCCTAAGGCGGTCGCAGACAGACAAACTGTCGCCAGGCTTTTTATCATTGTCATTGATTATAGGCTAGTAATGTAATTCAATTGTATCTACAACGCTTATCATATTGTGAAGCAAGTGCAAAAAACTACACCAAGTAAATTATGCGACAGATGATGTCAATCAAGTGTGATTGATTGTTTAACAATGGCGTTTAGCAAACTGTTTCTGTTATACTTAAAAATAATGAATGTTGCTACTTTTATGACAAACCTATAGTGACCTTAAATAATCTTAATTATTAGCAAAATTATAGGTAACCAGCTGTGCTCGCGACTTCGTCCGCGTGGATTAGTGACTTTCGGTAGCATTTTTAATTTTTTAGGCTCTTGTTCCCGTTTTTGCAACATTTTTCACTGATGCTTCGCTCCTATTGGTCGCAGCGTGATGTTATATAGCCTAAAGCCTTCCTCGATAAATGAACTATCCAACACAAAATCAATTTTTCAATTCGAACTAGTAGTTCCTGAGATTAGCGCGTTCAAACAAACAAACTCTTCAGCTTTATAATATTATAATATAGATTATGACGCCCCGTTACGCAGACGTCATGATTACAAAAGTAGCTACAAACCGTTTTGCTGTCTACTCATTGCTATGCACGTCAACCAAGGACTTAATTCGTCTTTTTTTTTGTCTTAGCTTTGAGAAGCGTAGTGACATTCATATAATTAAAATAAGTGACAGCCGGCTTGTCTAAAAAACCTGATTAGGAGTCCTCATGCTTCGTAAAAACTAAATAATGCTTGTTGGTTTTTTTTACGTCTGCCAAATAGTCTGGGTATCCAGGCTTGTTCCCACTTGCGGTTTATCGGATATCGGATGCCGGGTTATTTTATTATTTATTTCCAATCATGATAGTAAAAAACCAATTACAGTAAATAGTCATAACAAAGGGAAAGACAAAATACAAATAACAGTATAACGTAGAATAAATAGAATAAATTACTTTATTGTACACACGGCGGCAGATCAGCCTACCCAAACCTGTCCAATTTCTCTAATGAATATTGATCCTTAAAACCAAATAATAAAGTTTAAAATTGATTGTAGAAATTTGACAGTTTTGGGTAGGTTGATCTGCCGCCGTGTGTACACATAAAAATACACATATACTTATGTTAAGTAAGAAATTAAAATTAAAACATATTTAGTCCAGTCTTTTAGAAGTCAAATCAGGTAGTGTGTGTAGTGGACTGATGGATGATTTTTGTTTAATAAAATGCAAGAAAGCGACTTTGCTTACAGCTCTATGTTAATACTTACAGAAAAAGTGACAATAGCTTATTTTCCAGGATCTTTGTTATGTAAAAGTGCAACCGCAGACCAGGATTTTTTTTTCCAACCTAAGTTGTACACAATTGTGTACAATGACCCTTAATTTCTATCTCTCACTCACTCATAGCTGTCGCGCCTGTACATTTTATATGATGGCCGCCGTTATTACAGTGACAGTTCATTGTAAAAAACTCTTTCTGCTTCATTAAAACACTTATTTGCACTGCTACACACAAAACATTTCTTATTTATGTTGTACCAGCAAACGGGACGGGAATGTTTATAACATCAAGGGTATCACGCCACGCGTGCGTTGTCTACCCTGAAGCTTCAGTACTTATTCCCCTAAGCCCCGTAGTTTCTTTGGGTCTGAGTGCCCTTGTTAATGCCCTATGATTTAGCCCTTGTCCTGTTTTAGATGATCACCATCCAGTAGAATTCTGAGCAGAATCTACCACTAGATACAACTATTTAGCCTTTTAAAAGTTGATGTAATGATGCTCGTTTGTTTAGTGCAAACCCTACTTATTTCACTAATTTTATTTGTGTTCCGGCACCCACTATGAAGTGTGATTACGTACGTTAGAAAACTAGGTAACTCACACGGACCATCTCTAGAACAAACCGAAGCGCGTTCTTCATTTGTTAAGTGTAAAAAACAATAGGTCTCTTGTCACATTTTAACTTCTTGCAAATCTGAATTAAAGTGTGCTGATGTGCATTTGTTTTGCGCTGTGCTATAAAAGTGGCTTCGCTTTCAGCTCGAGGAGGAGTTGTTCTCATGCGGCGGCGAAGTGCGGGGCGGGCGGATGCCGCCGCCGTCTTTGGGCCCGCCACCGGACTGCCTCACGCCGGTGCAGCTGCGACGCCGGCACGTGGTGGCTGCCATCATACACAGCGAGAACTCCTATGTGGCGACGCTGCAGCGGCTTGTTAACGTGAGTACCTTCCTGCTTATATACCGAGTTTCTTAACGCAACGCACACAGGCTCCCACGGACACAAATCTCCGAGCAGTCTGAGCACAGTTGTTGTGGGATTCCGTGTGCGTGGGAGTGTCTGTGTGCTATGCTTGTGCGCGGTATCTATGTATAAGCTTATCTTCTGTGGGTCTTCTTATTTTGTGGTTTTTACTAGATAATTTCTTTTGATAGGTATGAGAGTTGCTGATTACGCTTTACCTAAATACCTACAGGAATCTTGCTGTAGGTAGATCCTTGCTGACAAAATAATCCCGAAGGTTTTCTAGGGGCTGGTATATCTCTTCGTAGATTCGTAGAAGGGTCACAATACCTTACTAGATTCTCTCGGGATTTGTCTAGATTCAATATAGGGTGGAGAACCCCAGGGGACCTCTTGAGGCTAGAACCTCTGCTGGGTTAACCGTGTCGTGGAATAATAGTTTTAACACATATACCTAAATTGGTTCTTAAAGTTTTACTTTTACCGCCTTACAAATAAACAAAGAATGAGGTCCGAATAGTTATTCCGTGTTTTGTACCTGTCATGTAAACTTCATTTCAAATTAGAGTAAAAAATTTAATCTACTACGAGGAAGCGCTTAGCCTTCTTCTTAGACAAAGCTCTTCGCTATCATTATTCAAGCCCACGATTTTCGGGTCTGAGACTACTTTCTGGGTCTAACCTCTTTTACCATCATCGGTAATCAAATTATTCATGCCTATCCTCGGAAATTATTGATGTGTAACTTGCACTGCATTTGACTTCTGGGCGGGAAAGTGAAGAGTCATGTCTGCGGTTTTGTTTTATTTTCTAAAATTTGTGTTATTTCGAATATTAATGTGAAATAATGGTGGATTATTAACCGTTAAGTGTTCGTAAGTGCGCATGAGGGTTGGCAAATGAAACAAAACAGAGTGCAACTTCACTTTTCAAATTCTCTCAAGAATTCCGCCCGGCGAGGACTTATAGTAAAGCCCCACATCTTTACTGAGCTACTCGAGGGGTTGGAGGGTATATCATTTCTCACTTCTCATTTTTATTATCATTCATCATCATCTATACAAGAAGGAAATATTATTTATTTATATATTACTTGTAAGAAAAATTACTTTTTACACTGGCTAAATGTGCTAATCGCACAAAGCCATCAACTTAAGGAAAAAAAAAGCACTGCAAGTCTCTGCGAAGTCTCGGCCTTGGCTTACGTATTACATCTTAATGGATATTTCATTTAACAATTAATTAAATCTACCGTAAAATTATTATTGCGCTCTGACTGACGTAATTTGATATAAAACATTATGATATAAATAACTTATATGTACGACCGTTTGCATCATCGTTAAATTCGTTAATGGTGTCAATGTATGTCAATCAAAAGCCACCCAAGTAAACACTCAGACACCATTACTCACTGAGAGCACAGATTAACTGAAAGTATGAATGAATTACAATAGTGTTAATAGGGAAACACATTATAACAAATTTGCTTTTTACCAATCTAACGGCTTCCTTCCTTCTAGTGCTATACACATTAACACTTTCTCTGCTAACTGTCAACAATCTATTTTTATTTAATATTTTTACTGGCAATCTTATATTTATTTACTTATTTATTTGATAGGTACAAAAACAGATAACAAACTGTAACATTCAATTGGTCATACATTTACCTAAATATTGTACACGGCATTAAAATAAAAAATATAGTACATTATCATCATGCAGCATTAGATACAGTGTTTTAGTTAAAAAAAAAATTAAACAAGTTATTCCCAAAGCAATTAGCACTCTGATGAATAATATCGAGCTCAGTGCACACACTGTTATAGCCTTCGCACCATACGATAAAGTGGGTTGTTTTGAGAAACATTATTGTTGGATAGTGGAACGTTGAACAAACGAGGGTTGCGAAACATACGTTTAGACCCCTAAATTATATTCAAATATTGGAGCAACTCATCGCTCAAAGAATCATTTGCGATTTTATGTAATAAGCAAAGATCCCGGATTTTACGTCTATTCTCTAACTAAACAATAAAATTTAAAAGGCGATCGAGATAATCTGGAAGCATCATGCCGAACTTACAACACATTTGTGTCAAGAACTGCATTTGTACAGACTCAATTCTGTTGGTATCTATTTTAAAAACCACACAGATGAACAGTATTCTAATTGGGTACGAACTAAAGAATTAAAAAGAGTTATTAAAGATTTCTGTTCTCTAAAAGGTTTGGTGGTACGCATGATAAAAACCAAGCATTCGTTTGGCCTTACGAACGACAGTCTAATAGTGAAATTTAAAAGTTAACGTGGGATCATACCATATTGCCTGCATACTGCCTGCATAAATCCTTCACCAATGTTACCTGGGTTAAGGCCGTCCCGTCGATAGAGTATGGAAAAGTGAACACGTTTTCTTTTTTGAATGTGATGTTATGACATTTACTGATATTCAAGGACATACAATTAGTTTATATTTACACCAATCACTGAGTACATCCAAATTATGCTGAAAAAGCGCGCAGTTCTCGATACAAGACACTTCGTTAAAAAGCTTTATATCATCAGCATAAGCAAGACATTCACAAGTCATCATATCAAGGGGGTCATTTATAAAAATTATAAATAACAGAGGACCCAGGTTCGAACCTTGCGGCACACCAGACGATGGTATAAATGGGGTCGATTCGTAACCATATAGAATTATAGAGCAACTAGCTGAGTACGATTTAATAGATAAGAATGGAGCCAACGAAGAAGGTTTCTGTGGACACCAATATGTTGCAGTTTTGCAAGAAGTTATAGTATCAAATGCGAAGTCAGTGTAAACTGAATCTACCTGTGATTTTTTATTGAAGGTTCTGCATAGATAACACAAGTTATACACAAATATACACACACACAAGGATACACAAGTATGTCAAGAGATTAGAGAGACAGACCTACTGATCATTATGTTTAAAATGGCTGTAAAGATGGTCATAAATTAAGCTTTCAAAGAGCTTAGCAAAACAGTTCAATATACTAATAGGTCTGTAATTGAACACATTGTTTTTATCACCGGTCTTGTGAATATTAATGAATAGAGACGATAACTTGTGTCCCACTGCTGCTGTGGAGCCCTCGCTCGTCTTTACAAAGTAGGTAAAAGTTATATAACAGGCGGTCTTAGAATAACCACCAACCAAACCGAGCACAATATATAACAATATATAGTTAGATCGTATCCCAACGTCTGAATCTCAAATTGGTAATTTCACCACTTGACCACAGAGCTGTTTTCTTTTACAATTGGCCAACTGCTAATTACAAATTTTTATTCATTACACCACACAAAGAACGAAGAAAGCCACAAGCGTCGCGTTCAATTGCGTTGATCCAGGAACAGATTTAAAAGGTTATCGATTTATTTACCATCAACCGCATTACGACAAAATACTGGTCGTGCAGGAAGAGATACATTAAAGTAAACCGACCCCACCACCTCTCTTGCTATCGCGACAATTATATGGGCCTTCTTCTAGTCATCATTACAGAAACTTCCAGGAGTGCCCATTTTAAGAATAATTGCAGAAATCACGCTCCATGTTTAAAGGCAAAAGTAGCCGGCGCTGAATAAATATAAATAAACTCGGCAACGTAACAGGCTAATAAGGCGCCGATTACCCTTACTCGGTTCGCTCAAATATTTGCTACACCAAGTTATGGTCGTTCGAAATATGTACTATCAACATCACCTAGTCACTTGCTGGCGCGAGTGTACAAACAGGTTCCCATTGACACAAATTAAGCAGAAGGTATGCTTAATACAAACGCGCTCGACCAACGCACACGTATACCTCACACGGACACTGTATCTCGCAACAAATGCGCTCAGACTGTTCAGGTTGCCTACTGTGAGTTTTGTTTAGTATTAGTATTCGTTCGAATACGTTTACGAAAACGAAAATTAGTATGGCATTGAAGCAGCGCCTCCTGGCGGCATACGAGAAGAGTTAACATTTTGCCATACAAATGGCAAAATGTTAAAGGCCGGCAACGCATCTCTGATTCCTCTGGTTTTGCGGGTGTCCATGGGCGGCGGTGATTGCTTTCCATCAGGTGACCCGCCGGCTCGTTTGCCTCCTTCTAATATTAAAAAAAAAAAAAAAAATCTCGTTTACGTAAACGTTAACGAATGGCGAATTAAACTTGCACTTGGCACCCAGAGCTATAGATGTGAAACATTTCTAGGCTAGCGGCTAGAAACGGCTTATTTGGCTTATTATCATTTCTAGCGATAACTAGCGGCTGGAAACGGCTGCTTACATTTCATTGATATAATTCACATGATTAGTTTTTGTTTTTATTGTTTCTCTTCTGATTTATTTACTACAGGATATATTTAACATAAATAGACATGAACAATGCTATTGGCATCTGTATGAAGTGTTAAAAACTCAAAATTCTCATACAAAATGACACAGCAGTGTAATTGGACCATTTTAATAATTTTATTGTCAGATATGTTTTGGAAATATGTATTTATCCATGAAATAAGTGTGGACAGATCAAATACCTAGTAATAGTAAGCGTTTAGTTGTATTTCTTTGTTTGGTTTATAATGATGATTAAATCCAAAGTAAACTAATTTAGCTACCTTTATTCTTATAATTTTCATACACCACCACCTAAACAAAAACATTGTTTCATAGTTTCCTGTTCATCTCTGAATTAAGTAAATTAGTAGGTATTAACGCTGTTTTCGTGTTGTCGTTAGGTTTTGTGTTTATTTTACCAGAACATAATAACCGTATAACAAAAATAAGAGTTTAACAATAAAAAATGTAATAAAAATCGTTTTTTTTTTGATGCTCAAGTCGGGTATATCTACCCGGTATCAAGCGGCTGGTTATTCGTTTCTAGCTGCTGGTTTCGGTAACTAGCGGCTTACAAGCCGCTGGTTGACAACTATATTCAGAGCTGATTCGTGATCTGTTTCTGTGCAAGGGCCTATGTGTGCGTCGCTTGACTGTTCGAGCGTGCTGTGTATTAATCTTACCTTCTGAGTCTCATCATTTTGTGCCATTGGTATCGCCATGTCTCGGATCCTCAACTCGTAACAATTGAATAACACACGCTGACATTTTGTCATGAAGTCATGACATGACATGACACACAGGAGAAATTCGTGATCGGGAAGGAAGTATGATGGCAATTATAATTCAAGCGTATAAATAGTTTCTATTGCGTAACTCGAATCAGTCAACTTGTTCGCCACTTTTCGGTTTGATGTGCTTATAGACCTAGAGCCAGGTGCCATAAGAAATTATGAGCAAAATATTTTAAAGTTTTTTGATAACATCCTTCCGCTCGGCTTCTATATATACAATTTGTGGGAGTGATTTCGTAGAAAAGGGACGGAAGTAGGGTCGTAACAGTGTGATCCTGTAACTGTTACGTGTTAGTCGGGGAAGCCACCAGTGATCGACACTTTAAGCCCAATGTCCGTTGTAGGTCGTAATATTTGTGGGAGTGATTTCGTAGAAATGTGATCGTAACAGTGTAACAGGATAACAGTGTGACCTGTCTTCTAATGAGTATTTACTGCATTCTATGTATGATTTGTAAATCTTTATTCCATTTTCTGTTGTAATATTGAATTCAACCATTTCGTGTGTAATACTTTTAAACAATATTAAAAAATGAAAAAAAATGAAAAAAAAATACATCATTGTTAATTCTATATTCTATTTTCTATTGTAATATTGACTTCAAAAGGTGAGATGTCAAATGTTACACATCATATGCGACTACTGTAAGGCTCGTTCGTTTTTTTTTACAGCGTTATTCTTTTTAATGATTTCTTGATAGTTTAATATATATAACGTAATACTCGTATAATGTATATGTAACCACCCTTCTCGCATGTTCATGGTTCTATTTCAAACCACACATTATTATACTCAGCTTTGTTAATGGTAGGATTATGTAGGGTTAGTTGGGTTCTTAAGTATGCGTGGCTGTCTACCACTATCATATCTAAGTCTGTCATCTGCCATAATAACACTGTGGGTACGTTGTGGTAGCATTGTTGTCTTCCTAATTGCGATAGTTAAAGATAATAAAGCAGTGTAAGACCAAGCGCTTCCACAAGACAAATTTAAAAAAAATGTGCCAAAATTTAAATACTGTATGGATATGATATATAACTATAAAATATCGATTCGTAATATAAGAGTTGCATGTTTTTGTCGAATAGACAATTATTTCAAGAACTTAAACCATCACAGGAACCCGGTATATTACATATTACTTATGTGAAAGAATTTCATTTGTTTTTGTTTGCGTACGGCACACTGGCTCTGCACTTAATTAAAATCGTAAGCTGACAGTTGCAAAAGTTGACATAACAGCTGTGCGGTGTTTCTTAATGAGACCGGCCGATCGGAAAGCCGCTGAGGATGTGGTTTAGCGGCTACTGTGCGTTACACAACACTAATCATTCACACATTAATAAGATTATTAAACATTAATCTTGAAAGTAATTGCTTATGCGAATAACATGTCTCTGTACTTGCCGCAATTATTTTATAATATTAATCAATCATCCTAAAGTGCTTTCTTCCTGTGACACATGAAATAAGCGTGAATTAAAATGCCGCATCATGTATTAGTAACAGTGAAAGTATATGAACCATTTCACATAGTTAAAGTGTCTCTTGAATGCCGTGTCTATATTACAATGGTATTCACATTTTTTGCTACTTTCAGTCTAGTCTAGATACCAGACTATTATTTCTTTTGTTAACCACTGAGCGACTTCTCTCTTTCATTATGAGTAAACAATACTTCCACATATATTGTAAAGTAACAGATACAGCTAAAGTAATGTAACGCATATTGAATTACTGTGACATTTTCATGTCGTTTCGCGGAAATTTATTTGTCGTTTTTGAAAATCTTTTTCTTCTGGTTTTTACCACGTAGTAACAACAAAGGCTATTGAAAATGTCAAAAAATCTCAACATTTATGGAAATGAACCTGTCTGACCTATTTTGTATTGTTATGACCATTATGATCACGTCGCGTGTATACCTATATATTTGCATATTAGGAAGTGGGCCATTCTGAATGAGCAGAATTTGCAATTCGAGCATATGAGGTCGTCTATACACAAAACAAATGAATACACACTCATAACCTTAATGTGAAATGTACAGTCCATAATTGCACTGTTGCCCCACAACTCGTACAACATAATGATAGAAAGGAGATACTAATAAACGTTGAACTTTTATGTTTTTGAAATATAAAGGTTGTCGAGATGCTCGATTGACTAATAAAATCATTAAATGGCGCCACACGTTGCCTGTACTTGATATCCCAATAAAGTTCTTCCTCATTATGCGGTTACTTCACAGATTAAACATGATAAGTATTTCACATAAAGAAAATTAAATTGCACATAAAAAATATCTGCAATTTAATTTTAGTTTTTATAGTTACACCATTAACAGATTAAGTATATGAGGAAGCAGATGTTATTTATCAACACTTATTTTGACAGTAATGGTACTTTAATGTCGTGTAAAAGATGGATCTCTGCTGTTAATTTGTTCAGATGTTACTATTTTTATTAACCTTCGATGCAAAAAGAGCTGTCATTATAAATTTGACATCCGTTTTAAATATAATACAACTATATGTATATTTGTAAATATGTAAGTTCATAATGATGTTATAAAAGAACGGACTCTTCTTTCTCTTATCACTCTCATCTGGAAGGTCCATCGACGAAACATAATATTTCTTATTCTCTTCCGTAATTCAGAAAGGTTTAAAGAATTTTAAGTAAGATGGTACCTATTGTTCCGTCCAATCGATTTAATATTGTCACTGAATAGGTGACATTGAAGCTTAGGCAGTAATCCGCTAAATCCTTCACCTAGATACTCAGTCAACGTTCCGCGATTGAAACTAACGATTATATTACTAACTTTGAGGACGCGGCATTTTAAGCAATTACATGATTGTACGTCGTCTTCAGATGGCTATGGCTACTAGTCAACTGGGTCGTAGTAACATACATACTAGTAAACTTTACCTGCTTTATTTATTTATTTATAGGCAGTCAATAAAAACATGTACCACACAACAAACGTCCTAGGACGTAGTACTATTATTTATTCTGTGGTATAGGGTGAGAGCTAAACTTACTCTAAGTACAGTTTTCAATTATTATAAACAGCCACGGCAGTTAATATACTTACTGCCGCACTAATAGACTTAGCACCTATTGTTAGAGACTATTTTACAAAAGCAATTTTAGGTGCTAAGTAATCAAATCATTAATGATAATTACCGTCTATAAGTGCGGCAGTTGGTAAACGATACATCTTCTCAATCACAGCTCTATATAGATGCTAGATTTTACAAGCGTTATGCAATATCCGTTTTCATGAATTGGCGTAAAGCGTAACTTAAACGAGGAAAAAACTATCAATAGGATTACTCCATTTTACAGAGCAAGGAAAATGAAGTAATGCTATTGGTGGATTTTTTCATCGCGCACCACTCATCTACCCTACCTCCCACAGCTCTGGTGGAAAGCGGGTGGCTTTAGTATGCATATTAGTGCTCGTATTACGAAGAGAAAGTATATAAAAAACTGTCATGAAAATGGCGTTAATTTAAAGTAAAAATATTTTTTATCATTTTTATTATTTTTTATTGTTTTATATTATTATTATTTTTAGTATATCAGAAACCTTACCCAATAATGCTATGTTGGACCGAAGCATCGTACTCGTTGCCGACGAAAATATCTTCACACTCGTGATTAACCAGGTACAGATATTATGTGCCTGGGTGTTAACCCTGTCCTCCAAAAACTTTTTTTTAAAATATTTTATGGGTAAGGAAGGACTTGGCCGTCATCTCACCTGATTTTAAGTGATGATAAGACCGAAGGTGTTAGCGCACTTCATCCAGAATCCTCAGCTACTGAGGCACTGGCTATCATATCTCTAGCTGCCGGAACACAACAATGCTACAAACATTGATGTTATGGCGACATATTTAGATAGTGGTAGCTAGCCAGGTGGACAAACAATCCCTACCACCAACCAAACCGAGTACGTAAACATTTATTGAATCTTATCGAATCCTTTATTGTACCTACCTTGAAATTACAGTCTAAATTATATTAGTATGTTTTTGTGACTGACTTAAACGTCGTGAAGAATCTACTAAGGTGTTGTAGGATACGCTTTTATGATGCTGACCTCTAGACTGATGAAACTACGGAGTTTGACAAAAAATCAGTCACGTCATTCAGTTACGGCTAGCTTCCGCTCGCCTCGCGTGACGCTGTCTATCGTAAATTCCCTAATGAATGAGATGTTTTCCCTACAGGATACAATTTAGCTTATATTACTCAGGGACAACTTGTAATAAAAGTTTTAGAGTCAGTACATACAGAGTATTAACAAACAAAAGTTTTCCTTTTACATTTTAAACAACAACAAAATTAAAAACAAAGAAAATTAAATAACAAATTAAAAATGAAATAGCTTTTCGATAATAAAATCTCACATTGAAATCATTGTACACTAGCTTATTGAAATAAACAGTTCACATTACAAATGTCCCATTGCTCCTGGCCTATAAAACTCTGAGATGAAAAAAAAACAAATGTAATATTAGATAATGAGACATTTTGCAAACTAAGATCACATCTAACACATTACACCTTGACTCAAGTGACTGGTCCTCTTGTGAAATCTAAATTCAATCACAGTGACATGCCGTCACCAACGCTTCTATAAACCACAAAATAAAGGGAATGCAGAATGTAAAGCTTCAAACAAACGCGGTTAAGTAACGCAAACATAGACAACCTATTGCGGACACTGAATCTCGCAACAGCTGCTGCGCTCGCACTTGATTGAGACGGTCCAAGATTCCCGTGTCCGTGGGGGGGTCTATGTGTGATTTATTTTTTATTTTTATAGATAGCAAATGAATCCATCCTACCTGATGTTAAGTGGAAATGGAGTCCGAAGCGAAAATAACTGGTGCAGCGTGTAAACATACGTAGCATCAGTTAACCTCACTCTGCTGGCCCACAAGGTGCTTCTTCACGCCTCTTTTGAAGGACCCCATATCATAGGAAGGAGGGAAAACGTGTGCTGGTAGACTATTCCATCTTTTGGAGGTGCGACAAAGAAACGAGTCACCAAATTTCTTTGTGCGCAATGAATTTGAGACTGAAGCGGTGACTCCGAAGAGCAGCACTTGTACTCCTATGAAGGAAGGGAGAACTTAAAGGACTTTAGAACTCAACTTAAGAACTCAAGCCGTGTGAAACGAATCACCTTCGGAAGTTTTCTAGAGGGAACGGCATTGCGCATTAGTGCGTATCCCCGTACCCTACTAGATTCTCCAAGGGGTTCGGATCGGATCGGAGAGCGGAACAACCCGAGGGCGCCTCTAAAGGCTCGGACCTCGGCTCGGGTTGACCGAGCCGTGGTGGCGGGGAGAAGCGCCTGGGTACATGACTGTACCTAGTATAGAGCACGTGTGAACCGGCTCGTCGTACCCTTGTTCTACGAGTACGGTGTCTTGGGCCTGAACTAGTGTGCATGTTTAGTGTATTCTGAAAATGTGTAGTGGCATTTAGAGGATCGGGCGGGGGAGCGTTCGCAACTCTTATGGGATCGTCGGGATCATCTAGGTCGTGTTTAGGACGTCTAGATTTGACTATGTGTGCATTACTCCAGCGTGGTATGTATGAGCTTCCCTTCTGCAATCTGCTTATTTTATGTTTATACTATCTGCCATTTTGTATCGGAACCACATGGCCATTGTGTCCGCAGCAAATGAATACTTGAATTAACGTCTTCTCGCTTTGTCATATTACTGGGTAAGGCTCCGTCTACAATGCTGACAAGTAAATTATAGTTTCTTAACTAGGCTACATGGGTCTCTATTCTATACTACTGTTTTAGCACGTCTATAGCCGAACGGATAAGATGGTCGGGTTTGATGCGAGAAATCGTGGTTCAACCCCCTTAAATATTATTATTAGCTTCTAGGTGGATAAGCATGACTGTTAATAATGTGTTATTATTAGCGTATAAATAAAAATCTTTAAAAAAACGTAATTCTCTATCGTTTTTAGGGTTCCATACCCAAAGGGTAAAACGGGACCCTATTACTAAGACTTCGCTGTCCATCCGTCTGTCTGTCTGTAACCAGGCTGTATCTCATGAACCGTGATAGTTAGACAACAGTTGAAATTTTCGCAGATGATGTATTTCTGTTGTCGCTATAACAATAAATAAACAACTAAAAACAGAATAAAATAAATATTTAAGGGGGCTCCTATACAACAAACGTGTTTTTTTTTTGCCGTTTTTATAGATAATGGTACGGAACCCTCCGTGCGCGCGTCCGACTCGCACTTGACCGGTGTTTATTCATTCACGTATTTGCCATTGGTGTGTAAAAATAATATAACATCTTTGCTGTTGGTATTTAAGACTTTGTGATAATAACATAACACATCGAGATAGCATCAGCATTATTTTAAAGCTGTCATAAAACAAAAGCGACCTTTTCAGTTTCTCAACATGTCAAACAAGAAACGCAAACACGCGAATTGTAGTCAACATACTATGTATACCGTGCCTGAGGCCACTGTCGAAAGGGATCATTATCTCGAGAGCGTATCCTAAAATCCTAACACCTTAGTAAATTATCCATGACGCTCAAATGGGGTACCTACCAAGAGCTAAGAACCCAAGATTGTATTTGACTTTAAAAGCTAGGGCCTAGAATTGGGTAGAGAGGAATAACACCCAGTTACATATTTATTTGTACCAAGTTAATAGCGCGTGTGAAGTCATAGGTTTTCGTCGTCGGTAAACAACCAGAATAAGGCTAGTATACGTAATAGGGAGACACCGTAGTGTTGTGTGTGGCGATAGTTGGGAAAATAATGTGACGGTATAGATCGCCTGTTGGCAGTAAATACGACCACATTAACACTTAATTGATTCTATCAATGGTTTAGAGATTTAAATTAGGGGGCACCTTTCCTACGTGTAAGCATACTCGTCGGTGACAAAATGAGAGACCTTTGGTCCGTCATCAGGATCATCGGGCTTGGGTCCCTGATATAGTTCACTATTTTTAATGTTAAGAATGAGAGGGTTTTGGAAGAGCGGAGCCTCCTGAAACAGGCATTTTAGAATGCCTATTACTAGGATGGTCCCAATCACTGTTTATAGATTTATATTATTGATTGGTTTATTTGACGACCTCCTTGGTCGAGTGGCTTGCACACCGGTTTTCATGGTGTCGCCATCTCTGAGGTCCCGGGCTCGATCCCCGGTCGGATCAATTTAGAAATACCTGTTTTTCTAAATTGTTTCGGGTCTGGGTGTTTCCTATGTATTTAAGTATATTAAGTATGTTTATCCGTTGTCTAGTTAACCATTTTAACAAGTTTCTTAAGGAAGCTTTTCTTGGGGCTAGATAATTGGTGTGAGTGTGGGAAACATTTATTTATTTTTTTATTTATTTATATTTATAGATAAGTAACCTTGATAGACTGCAATAAACGTTTTGATTTTTTTTTTGTTTTTTTTTTTGATTATGCACACTAAGGCTACAAATCGTTATATTCACATCATGCGTCATGCCAATCCATCTGAATGGATGTCCAATAGAATAGAATAGAAAAATGCTTCATCATCATCATCTCAGCCAAAAGACGTCCCCTGCTGGACAAAGACCTCCCCCAAGGATCTCCACAACGACCGGTTTTGTGCTGCTCGCATCCAGCGGCTTCCCGCGACCTTCACCAGATCGTCGGTCCACCTTGTTGGAGGCCTGCCCACACTGCGCTTTCCGGTACGCGGTCGCCACTCCAGGACTATCCCGCCCCAAAAATGCTTATTCGATACAAAACAATACATGCACGAAAACAATAACGCTTATAAAATAAAAGCGACCTTTGCAGTTTCTCAACATGCCAATTCAAACAAGAGACGCAAACACGCGAATTTGTAGTCAACATACTGTGTATACCGTGCCTAAGCCAATAAGCTGAGGCCACTGTCGAAATGTGTTTGTATTGAACTTAGCTGCCTATTTGGAGTTATGACGACTGCTACTACTGGTCCTTCTAATGGTGGCGACATTCGAATCCAATAGAACTGGAATCGAATGATTATCGTATGGGATGGACATAATAAGCCAACGATACGTTAACCGCCTCTATTATCTAGTGGTTATGACCACCGGTTTAGACCCAGAGGTCCCGGGTTCGATTCCCAGCGGGAGGTACATGTTTGTGTACTCGGTTTGGTTGGTGGTACGGCTTGTTTGTCCGACTGGCTAGCTACCACCATCTTATCTAAATATGTCGCCATAGCAGCAATGTTTGTAGCATTGTTGTGTTCCGGCAGCTAGAGATAAGATAGCCAGTGCCTCACTAGTTGAGGATTCCGGGTGAAGTGCACTTCTATCAATTGGCCTTATCATCACTTAACATCAGGTGAGATCAAGGCACTGTGCTTACCAGTTAAATATTTAAATAAAAATCGTATAAATGACGTTTCATTGGCTTTATGTCAATCCCATACGTTAATTCATTTATTCCATTTCTATTCTACTAGCGTTATGCCACTTGTTAGTACAGTGAGCGTGCATTGGTGTATTGGTCAGGTCAGGTCAGTCAGCAATGTCGTAAGCGTAACATGCCAAGCTCGCTGCGAATGGAACGTTACGGATACGCACCGGTCAGGCGCCACCATAAGAGGATTTTTTATTTGTCCTCCATGTGACGCGGCAGATTAATCACATCGATTACGTTTATTGAATATTTTTTTAAACAGTACCTATTTACATTTAGATCTGTTTTTTAATTCAACCGAATCGGCAATCAGGCGTGCGGTCCGCCTGATGCAATGGTGCGTAAGCTCTCATGGTATATTCATAGAAGAAATAATAAGTAGTTATTATATTATATAGCATTGGCACCGGTTTTCGACACAGTTTTCGTCGCCAAAAAATAACATTGGTGGTCGGCATTAAATGGTTGCTTAAGACTGATTTAATGGTTGCTAAGAAATCAGTTACTAACCCCTACTTTTAATGGTTGTTGCAAGGCTCCCGTAGTTAAATAATAACACAACTGGTTAATGTATCGGAGTATAATTTCTGACTAGTTTTAATAACTAAAAATACAAGTATATATATTAATTTATAAACAAAGAAATTGGCGGGGGAGATTAGTTGACTGTAGAAAGTCACGAAACAGGAACTAATAAGTTTTGCTTAATTTACATAAAATGTCTCTATATTAAATCACGTTATTAATTATCTCTATTAAATATCACGAACATTACGTGCTATGAATAATGTGCTGACAGCACATTACTTCCCCCTTTAGAAAATAATAATAATAAAAATAATAAATTACAAAATAACAAAATAACATTAATAAAAACAATGCAAAGAACCCTAATTAAAATTACGAACAATAACTTAGTAGTATAGTAATAGTAATTGCAACCTTGCAGACTGCGCGTAAATGAATAATGCTGATTCCGCGTCTTGTTCTGTTCGCTAACGCCGATAATAATTCTTTATTCTGAACGCAAATGTGTGACATAATATGATAGGTGCGACTTATAACACTCTCGGGAACATGATTATAAAGCGAATCTTACAGGCTGTCGAGAGATACGACCAGCTCGTGTGACAACGTTCTTATATGGTCGTGTGCTTACTATCTGCTTTGTCAGTGGTTCTTGATCGGCTTTCAGTACGCACGCTGGTTTGATTCTGTCTATAGAGATTCTTACGCGTTTGTCGCCTTGCAATATTACGAAATTTTTATCACTTCTGTCAATGACTTGATACGGACCATCGTATGGAGGACTGAGACTAGGACGCAAACGATCACATCTCACGTACACATGTGAACATTTTGACAAGTGAGGATGAACGAAAGTATTGTTATTCGAGCTCTCTTTTTTGGGAATAGATATTGCTTTTGTAATATTTTCTCTCAGATTGGTAACGAAATCGTTAAACGTTTCCTGTTGTTCGCAACCAAAAAATTCTCCTGGTAGTTTAATCGTGGCGCCATATACCAATTCGGCGGCACTGAAACCAGTATCTTGACGAAAACAAGCACGAAGTCCCAATAAAACAATTGGTAACTCTTCCATCCAGTTGGTTGTACTGCCTCTTGCGATCAATGCTGTCTTTAGCGTTCGATGTAAACGTTCCACCATGCCATTCGCCTTGGGATTATATGGAGTAGTCCGTATCTTATGAATACCCATTAGCTTGGCTAATTCTTTGAAAAGGTTTGACTCAAACTGTCTCCCCTGATCGGTTGTGATCATCTCAGGACATCCAAATCGCGATATCCATCCTCCGTAAACGTGGCGTGCGACTGATTCGGCTGTAATGTCTTCAACTGGAAAAACTTCGGGCCATGAAGTGCATCGGTCAATCATCGTGATTAAATATCTTTTATTCTGAGATACAGATAACGGTCCTACAATGTCTAAATGAACGTGAGCAAAACGTTGAGCAGGCATAAACTTTCCGAGTGGCGAATTTGTATGTCTAAGCACCTTTGAGCGTTGACATTGTAAACATGACTCACACCATTTGTTTATATCCGTATTCATGTTAGGCCAAATGAACTTTGTATTAATCATTTTTCTCGATGTATTTTTTCCGGGATGGTTTAAACAATGTATGCCCTCAAATGCGGTCTTTCTGAATTCCTGAGGTAAGTACGGTCTTGTTTTTCCTGTAGAAACGTCGCAATACACCGGTATTCCGTGTTTATTTGATGTGGCCAAAATCATTTTTAATCTCGGATTTTTAATAAGTTCTTGGAGTTCGGGATCTAACTTTTGTTTAATAGACAACTCTTTGTAATCTATGTTGGACGGTATAGTTATTTCATCAACTGTCCTTGAGAGTGCATCTGCAACTACGTTGTCGTGACCGCTAATGTGACGTATATCGGTAGATAATTGCGAAATGTATTCCAAGTATCTCACTCTACGTGGTGTGTCATTTAGTGACGGCTTTTTTGAAAATGAATGAACCAACGGTTTATGATCCGTGTAAATAATAAATTGCCGACCTTCTAGTAGTCGTTGAAAATATCGGACTGCTGCAAAAATTTCTAGCAGCTCCCGGTCGTAGGTTGAATACTTCATCTGAGCTGTAGTAAATGCTTTTGAGTAAAAGCCTAGCGGCTTCCAACCTTGTTTACATTTTTGATGGAGCACGGCGCCCATACATTTTAAACTCGCATCAGTCAATAAGGCAAGTTCAGCTGTTGGAGAAGGGTGCGTCAAAATTGCGGCATCCAGAATGTTTTGTTTGCAACTCGAAAATGCCGATTCCGCTTCCTTCGTCCATTGAATAATAGAATTGTCGTTTTTCTTTGTTTGCTTTAAATAGTTGTTGAGAGGAACTTGATGTTGGGCAGCTAAACGTAGGCTTCCTCGATAAAAATTGACCATGCCCAAAAATCTTCTAAGCTCCTTAATGGTTTTAGGTTTAGGAAAATCTTTGATCGCCTGCACTTTCTCACTTGTGGGGCTGATACCCTTGTTTGAAATGTGGTAGCCCAAAAAATCCAATTCTTTCTTCCAAAATTCGCACTTTTCCAAGTTTATTGTAATGCTATTCTCTTGAAGTCGCTTAAATATAATCTCCAAGTGTTTCTCATGCGTTGATTCTGTAGAACAGATTAGTAAATCATCTACGTAGGCAAACACGAAGTCTAAGTCGCCAAATATTGAATTCATAAACCTTTGAAATGTCTGTGCAGCATTACATAGACCAAACGGCATTCTGGGAAACTCAAATAGTCCAAATGGAGTAATTATCGCTGTTTTTTCTACGTCTGCAACCTCAATGCAATGGAAAGCGTTTTTGATATCAATTTTGCTAAATAAACACTTTCCTTGTGCGACGTACGTGAAATCTGTTAAACTTGGCAATGGATATCTGTCTGGAACTGTGGCTTTATTAAGCATGCGATAATCACCGCACGGTCGCCAGTCGCCATTCTTTTTCTTTACTATATGCAGAGGACTGGCCCAGGGGCTATTGGATGGTCTACATATTCCCATCTCCATCATCGTTTGAAATTCTTTCTTGGCCACCCGGTATTTATCCGGGGGTAGAGGTCGCGCACGAGCATATACTGGAGGGCCTTCCGTTACAATATGATGTTGCACTCCATGCTTTGGTTTGCACTTAAATGCTGTCGGGCGGGTCACGTCTGCGTACTTCTCAATGATCCGCCTAACGCTATCCGGAAGGCGGGAGTTAATAGTAGTGACGCTGCTATATCCTTCCGCTCGAGAAACAGTGGCTGGAGTTGATAATTGTGTTAGCTTATCAATCAATTTCATGCCATGAATATCTACCAAAAGTTTGTGATGTTCCAAAAAATCTGCGCCCAATATTGACATATTTACGTCTGCGATAATAAAAGTCCAGCGGTAGGGGCGTCGTAACCCTATGTTGAGCGAAAGCGTCTTTTCACCGTATGTCTTGATAGGGGTGCCATTAGCTGCGTATAAATTATAACTGTCAACTTGCTCTGTAATATTATGTGGTCTCTTGATAACCGAAATATTTGCTCCTGTATCAACCAAAAACCTTATGTCATTATCAGTATCTCTGACGGTAAGGCGGTTTGAAGGATTAACAGTACAGATTTCCGCCGGTGTCCGTACTGTAGTTAGTTTTCCGACTGCTTGCCAGCTTCCCAGGCGCACGGTTGTATGCACTTACGCGCGCGGTTTTTAAAATGCCGATGATAAAAACATACTTCATTCGATGCGGACCTTGACAATGACTGGCCTCGTGACCTAGATCGCGGTCGGTCGTAGCGTCTACGCTGAAATGAGCTACGTCGGCTGTGCTCGCTACGCAAACTTGCAATTTCCAACTGCATTTGAGCTATTTGCGATGTTAATTGCGTAACGATGTCTACTTGTGACGACCTTGAACTTGAGTTAAGCCTAGAGTTCTCTAGAATTTTGTCAGCCATCTCGCTCATCTTATCCAGAGTAAGGTTCTCTGTGACGGCTAAAACTGTGGTTACTGACGAAGGTAATTGACGTAACCAAAACAGTCGAATTGTGTCGTCATTCATTTTCCCGCTGCTTATTTGCTTCATTCGGCGTAACAACTGAGACGGCCGTTGGTCGCCGAGATCCATTTCGGCAAGAAGCTTCTGGAATTGCCTCTGCTCTGTTTCTTCGTAACAATTTATTAGGCGTTGTTTAATGCCATCGTACTTTTGTTCTGCCGGTGGATTAATGAGTAAATCGCTAACTTGCTGTATCTCGTTTTTCCCCAATTTCGCGATGACCAAGTTGTACTTGTAATCGTCGCCTTGTTTCTGAGGTGCGACGATCGCTTCAAACTGGGTGAACCATAGCCGTGGTGAGTCTGTCCAAAAATCGGGAATGCGGTCACCAATGGAAATTGCTGCTATCTCCGGTGTCTCTGTGAGAAGACTGCTCCTGATGCCCGTTAGTAGTGTCGGAGCCATTGTAAAAAATGAGCCAGAAATGTTATTTAATTCGTACCAGTGTGATGTAGTTGTTCTTCTTCCGGGCGTGACTATGTCGGGCGATTCTTCCGGGCGTGGCTGTCGTTGGGCGATTCTTCCAGGCTTTTGTCGGGGTCACCAATTGTTGCAGGGCTCCGTGGTTAAATAATAACACAACTGGTTAATGTATCGGAGTATAATTTCTGACTAGTTTTAATAACTAAAAATACAAGTATATATATTAATTTATAAACAAAGAAATTGGCGGGGGAGATTAGTTGACTGTAGAAAGTCACGAAACAGGAACTAATAAGTTTTGCTTAATTTACATAAAATGTCTCTATATTAAATCACGTTATTAATTATCTCTATTAAATATCACGAACATTACGTGCTATGAATAATGTGCTGACGGCACAATGGTTAAATTAAAAAAGGGCGTACCACTGGTTCCACTTTAACCCCCTTACAAATAAACAAAGAATTACTTAATTAAACAAATTTAAACGGGGACTAACGCAAACTAATTAGTAAAAAGGTTTCATACCTACCTTCTTTATACCCGACGTTTCGACCGAGTTACAACGGCCGTGGACTCGGTCGAAACGTCGGGTATAAAGAAGGTATGATACCTTTTTACTACCTAATTAGTTTGCGTTAATCCCCGTTTTTTGTTTAACTATGGAACGCTAAAGTTTAAAAGTGTATAAAACTTACTCAATTAATTATCTTAATTAATGGCTTCGCGTTTAGCATTTAGCCAATTTCAAGTATTTTTATTATTATTAGTAAGGGTACAATAATAAGTGTACGGTAGATAGAAATTGAAATGGGGTCTGTGTTACACGTGTTATTACGGGAAGAACTCGGGTGAAACTCTTCTAAACAAAGAATACGCTCCGATAGTTATTCCGTGTTTTGTTCCTGTCATGTAAAAACGTCATTTCAAGTTAGAGTAAAAGAAACAAAACATGGAATAACTATTAGGACCTTATTCTTTGTTTATTTGTAAGGCACTAAGTATATACAGGGTCACTTTTTTATCACCGTCCAAACCTTCTGAGATGACTCCCGTGATACAAACGAACAACTCTTACTATTGCACCAACTCCTTAACTCGAAAATAAAATTCAGCTGTTCCGTAAACAATACATCAATATTCATTCGACCAAAATGTATGGAACAGCTGAATTTTATTTTCGAGTTAGGGAGTTGGTCCAATAGTAAGATTTGTTCGTTTCTATCACGGGAGTCATCTCGGAAGGTTTGGACGGTGATAAAAAAGTCAACCTGTACACTTTGAGGTCCTAGTTATTATTCTGTGGTTATAATGCCTTTCTCTGTGATTTTAGTTATTTGAAGCAGACATACACACCATCATGTTTAACATAAGTCTACGTTTTTAATAGGCTATCGATTGTTGTAGCGATTATCCTTTTCCCACTATGAATAAAAAATGACGATGTTTGAATTCAGTGTTACAGTGTTAGCCAAAAAAATGTTTGTATCTAACTAACATTCTCTCCCGTAGGACTACAAAAAACCCTTAGAGGAGAGCAGCCCGGCCATCCTGAACGCCAGCAAGATCCAGACCCTGTTCCACCGGCTGCCCGACATCCTGCAGTGCCACCTGCACTTCCGCACCGCGCTCGCGGACTGCGCGCGCACGTGGGACCGCGATGAAAAAATTGGTCAGTAAAAACTTTTTGGTGATTTCGCTACCTGGCTTGTAACAAGCTATTATGACCCTTATCACCGTGTTAGAAAGTCTATTTTCCTAGTCTTTGAATGTTGATGCTGACTGAATAATTGTTTCATATTGGTTTGTCAGAATGCAAACCTTTTTTTTGTACTTTCTGTTAATAGATTGTGGTATCACCGTGGAGTTTTTTTATACGTACACGAGTACGGTTTGCTTTCTTTATGTCCATGTTAAGTAATCACTTTCTTTCTTGTTCTTGATTAATACAAATTATATAATTTTAAGCAAATTTTGCTGAGTAATACTCATTTTCACATTAATCTATGATGGATGCCTCTTACGTTTACAAAGCGTCAGATGGCTATACCACACGAAAGCAAGTGGTTCTGTGACTTAATTTAATTATTAAAATAAATTCAAATTCAAATTCAAAAATCATTTATTCAGTTTAGGCTACAAGTAGCTCTTATGAATGTCGCTATGCCATCTGTTCGTAAGTCTACTCTGGGCGGGAGATCTTGCACTGAGAAGAACCGGCAAGAAACTCAGCAAGTGTCCAGCTCTTTTCTCCCATACAGCGCCAAAAAAAATAAAAATTGGAAAATGCCCTATCATAGCAGGACACTTTCCATTACAAATAAACACAAAAAATATAGAAGACAACCACACACAACATGTAAAAAAACAAAACAAATAAACAAATCTAATATATCAAATTTACATCTGGTATAAGTTAAATTTCCACAATGTCATACAGTACCACTACAGTACTCTAATAAAAGTCAAAAATTGTTTCAGAAAAACAAAGTCAAACTATAGTAATTAATACTAACAATGAGATAAGTATGCAAGAGCGGACCAGCCTCCACAGGCGGCACCCGTTCACGAGTATGACATATGAATCAGCCATCGCTTCGCTCAACCATATTTTAGGGAACGTAACAGAATAGAACTGCAATGAAATTGAAACATTTACCCCCGTATTAAAATTTAACGTGTAAGCTTGCAGTAGTTACTGCGCGTTTTGTTCCCGTCATGTAAACTTCATTTCATATTAGAGGTAAAGAGACAAAACACGGAGTAACTAGTCCAATCTTACTCTTTATTAATTAATAAGCCTCATAAAGATCAATCTGGAAAACGTAGTGTAGGCAGGCCGTTTAATAAGGTGAACCGACGATCTGGTGAAGGTCGCGGGTGGATGCGAGCAGCACAAAACCGTCGTTGTGGAGCTCCTTGGGGTGATACCTAGATGATGATGATGAAGGTTCAATTCCTTCTAAGTAACATAGTATCTTAAAATCAAATGAAGCCACTATCACCACAAACGAAAGAAAGACAAACACTTCCCGTAGCAGAACAAAACTATTTCTATCCCTATATCCTTATCATTTATTATCTATAATAAGTTTTAAATAACAAAAATAAAATAAAAATAAAAAAGTGTAATAAATAATAACAATAAATTTACATTGTAATGAATGATGGGAATGAATGATTGCTGTGAATGAATTTCTATCTGTTTGGTTTGGGTGTGCTCTCGGGTGTGATAAACACCTACACACTGTGTCAATAGATAAGTACCTACATATAATTAGTTTATTAATAAGTTAATATTATGTCTCATACCTTTGTAAACTAAGTTAGTATGTAGTTAACGTGTTTCCACGAGAACGCTGCCGACAAACTGTACTACAGTTTGGCAGAATGTAAGATCAAATATGTTTGTAAAATTTCTGACAAATAAATTAAAAAAAAAAACCTTATCTAAAACATCTTCATACTTTAAACATGTCATCGTCATCATCATCAGCTCATTACATGTCCCCACTGCTGGGGCACGAGTCATCCCTATGGATGGATATGGAGAATGGGCCATAAACCACCACGCAGGCCTGTGCGGATTGGTGGCTGTTAACGACTGCTAATGCAGCCGGGAGCAACGGCTTAACGTGCCTTCCGAAGCAAGGAGGAGCTCGACGAGATTAAAAATTTTGGTCACCCATCCAATGACCGGCCTTTGCGGAAGTTGCTTAACCACAGCACTCGCAGACCGGGCGCGTTACCCATTGCGCCATCGAGCTCCTCAAACATGTATCAAACTCAATCCTTCCATTCCAGGCGAGGTCTTCCTAAGCGCGTTCTCCAAGGCGGTGGTGCTGGACGTATACTCCGACTTCATCAACAACTTCTCAGTGGCAATGGAACTGGCGAAGATGGAGTCGAAACGCAAGTCGGCGCTGGCTGACTTCTTCAAGGTGAAGCAGATCAGCGCGCACGACCGGCTCTCGTTCTTCGGCCTGATGGTGAAGCCGGTGCAGAGGTTTCCGCAGTTCATTATGTTCCTGCAGGTTGGTGGTGTATTTTGTATTGTAGGTAGTTGCGCCAATGTTCGACACAAAAGTCCAGTGTTCGACACCGGTTTTTGTCGTCGAAAAATATGTTTTTGCCGGATGACAGCTAAAGCCATAGGCTTCGTTCCCACGGGATCCGTCATTGATGGTTCGTCAAAAAACACGATACGTCATGACGGATGAAAGTTCACATTGCATACGGAATCGTGTTTTTTTTTTTTACGATTCGTCAAAATATCCGAAACGGCAACGCTGGTGCGGGCGCATACGGGGGCGAGTCGCAGCAAGCGCATCAGCGGATCCGTCACAAATAATGCAGGATTCGTGTTTTTTGACGAACGTGATTTTTAAAAGACGATTCGTGGTTTAAGACGTGTCCGTCATTTTTCACACGGGCATCTAAAAAGCATTGCCGCCGTCAAAAAAAATCGAATCGTGAAAAAAGACGATTCGTCAAAGTACACGAATCGTCCTCGTGTGAACGCGCTCTAAAGCAGGTGGTCTGTATAAAATGTTTGCTAAAGTCAAAAACTTGTGCTGACACCTATTTTTAATGAGTAAAAGAAAAAATGTTGAGGACTGGTTCTTGTTGAACACTGACGCTACTACTTTTTATTATATTATGTTCGGGTAGGGTTCAAAGTCGTTTGCGCTTGGCATTTGAGGTTTTGAGTAAAGTGCGCTTTCCACATTCGCCTTTACTACGAATAGACAATCTGAACATCGTACTAGTTCAGGGTTTCGATTACGCTATTTTAAAACGTCCTCAAAGCTCAAACGTGTATCCGTGTTTTGTAATTTTTCTTGAGTTAAACCTGCCTCCAACTGTCTAATCATCACAACACGGTTGTTTTCTTACCTTAACATGTGAAATTCATCTGTTTATCCGTTCTCAGGATATCTTGAAGCATCATTATTTCTTAACTAGCGACAGCTCGCGGTTTCACCCGCGTGGTTCCCGTTCCCGTGGGAATATCGGGATAAAAAGTATCCTGTGTTTTAATCCAGGTTATAAACTATCTGTATGCCGAATTTCATCAAAATCCATCCATCCGTTGCAGCGTGAAGAAGCAACAAATATACACACAAACTTTCGCATTTATAATATTAGTGTAATTTTACATGTGAATTTTACCAACTTCTCTGTTTTCAGGATGTTTTGAAGCACACTCCGCCTGGCCACGCAGATCGGGTGGCGTTACAGCGCGCTCTGACGAGGCTAGAAGCTCTGGCCGAGGCGCTCAATGAGAGGAAACGCGACGCTGAAAGAACGCAGGTATGGATGCTGAACCATTATTTATGTAGGAAACTAACAGCATAACATTTATATTATGTGCATTTTAACTATATACTTCAAGCTAGGTCTTTTTGAATTGTGGAATTCCATTGTCTTTTCTCATGGCTATGCTTTTCAAAACAGAAAAGAAAATATTACTATTCCAAAATGTTTTAGTGGAGATATCGACACGATACCAAATCGTATTAGTGATTTACGACATGTCACCAAAAATGTTTTTTTGCACATACATATGTGGTATAAAAAGTTAAAAAAAAATCCAGTAAAAAAATAATAACATCAAAAATATATAAGTAAATGAAAAATATTTATTAAATTAACTTAACTTTTGTCTCAATTTCCCATTTCATAAAGTTCCTGCAGATTACAGTAACTCCTATACTGTTGTGCAAAGTGTTTACGCCAAGATCACATACAATCATCGTTCTAACATTTTCACAACACAAAGGAAATTTTAGATTAATTTATACATTCTACGACTGAGTCAGATATTGGTAGTGAAAATCTACTCGCCTTTATTTTACACATTAATTTTATTTAATGTTTATCCTGACGTTTCGAACCCTTTGCAGGGTGTAGGTGGGGGTCCGGCCGTTATGGTCCCAGTCCGGTTTGCCCCCGGCCGGTATGCACCCACATTGAAAAAGTTATTATTCCGGTATGCACCCGGCCGCGTTGCCCCCGTTTTAAAACCATCGTTTTTTGGACAAGACTCTTGAGCAAATACTGTTGAAAACAAAAGTGTTTTTGAATTTAACTTATATTTATTTTGTGCTGTGAGTATATTATCATCATTTTAGAATTAGTAAGAATAGTTTTTTTTGTATATTCTCTAAAAACAGGATAACATCGCAAATTTTTTTCGCGGCTTGCGTTGCATTTTTACCTTTTTTGTAGTCAAATTTTAAAATGTTTCGAATTTCTTCATAAGATTCACTCATCTTGACAGTAAGAAAACAAATAAAAACATACATTTTCCTAATTTGTATTTGGAATTATCATCTTTAAAATTTAAACTTTTAATGATACCAAAACCAGCCAGATACAAATAGTATAGCCAAAGAGATTTTATTACAAGTTCATACATACTACAACCTTATTTTTAGTTATAAAAAAATCGAAACACGGGTCAAATATTTTCATTTAAAGATTCAGTACAAATAAAAATATCTTGAAAACTCACGAAGTTACAAGCTTTTTGTACAAGTATTTTAGATTTTGTAAATATTATTTGGTCAAAATGTAACATGGTATAAAAAATATTGAAATCGATTCTATTATTGATTCTGAACAAACAGTTTTCAGGTTTCGTATAAACTAAAAATAACATTGTATATGCCAAAAGACTTTTTCTCCAACCTAATATTTATTTCATAACTAAATAAAAATTAAGTTACAGTTCAATCTTGAATTGAGCTTTGTTTATACTAAATTTAATACACAAGAGACCTAAAATACACACATCAGTCATGATTATGATCTTAATTTTCATTTATTTTTTTAACCATTGTCTACTCAACCGTACTGATTCGAATATCATGACAAAAAGAGAAACTATGGGGGCAACGCGGCCGGGTGCAAACCGGAATAATAACTTTTTCAATGTGGGTGCATAGCGGCCGGGGGCAAACCGGACTGGGACCATAACGGCCGGACCCGTAGGTGGTGGTGGTTTGCTTTGCGTGGTCACGCTGAAGTCCCTTTGACACCGGACCCTGCAAAGGGTTCAAAACGCCAGGAATGAGTAGATCCGTAAAATTTGTTTCATTTCAATGTGTAGTGTTCGCGTAACTTAGAAAACAATATAATGTTTTTGTTTTGTTTATATAATTTTAACGCATATTTTGTTGCGAACAATTACAAAAACACGAATTTTGAAAAAAAATCCACGAGCAGGATTTGAACCTGCACTCTTCTGACATACCGGGTCAGGTGCTTTCCCAATTAAGCTATCGTGATTCTAACCAGCCTGCCGAAATTATTCAACACTATTTACTTTTTACTTTGAAAGCCAAAGGCGCCCATTCAACGTCAACAACTACCGACATCAACATCCGATCATAATATTATTACAAATACTAAAGATCAGTTAAGAAGTAGGCAAGCTATTTATAAAATATTTTTGTTTTGTTTATATAATTTTTAACGCAAATTTTGTTGCGAACAATTACAAAAACAAAATTTTTTTTAGAAAACAATATTTGATTTTGTTCGTATTCCACAGGCGTTCCGCGCTGCGCTACGTCGTCTAACGAGGGGAGGCGTGGCCGGGGCGGGGGGTGCGGGGGGAGCCGCTAGGTTCGGCGCAGCGAGACTGCTCGCCTCGCGCGCCGACAAGCGGCATCTGCTCAGGCAGGACGACTTGGTGCAACTGGTGAGTGATACACACGTTAGAGTAGTCAATCACGTTAATGCTATAGTGTATCTGTGGGGGGAAGAGTGGCCAGAGCGGCAGGCCGGGGGAAAAGTCGCGTACAGACAAGGACGACTGGAATTGGTGAGGAATATGCTTGTAGCATGCATATTAGAGTAGTCAGTCACGCTATTTTCACGGATGTAAGGTGTATATGAGTGGTGGGGGGTTTGGAAAACATGCAGTGATGATTAACTGTTAACAGGTACTAAATTGACACTGCACTATTTACATGTTTTCGAATATATATAAATAAAAAAACACTTCCAATTCATTGGCACAAATAAATAACAACAGTGAACAAATTAGAATTTAAATAAAATATATGTTAAACTAAACAGTTAGAAAACCATTAAACCAGGGTTTAGCCAGCGTATCTTTAAATTTATCTGGCTTCGAATTAAACAATTTATTTATTTCCCTATGAGTTCCGCCTGTAGTTGCTAGTGCATTGAGGGATATTTAAGTAGTAAGTACACATGCCGCCTTGCAGTCCTGTTAGGAATTTTCAAATAAAGTTTAGCGAGTACATAAATACGAGGAATCGATAACGTTATGTGCGAATTGAAAAAAGACAAAGTGTTGAAAAAATTCCACGAGCGGGATTCGAACCCGCAACCCGTGACATGCCGGGTCAGGTGCACTACCAACTATGCTATTTGTCTTTTTTCAAATTGTTATTTGTTCGCAACAAAATTTACGTAAATTATATGTAAATGTTAATCATCATGTGCGATCTTTACCAGAAGAACGATATCCGCGATTTTTCTTCTTTCTTGCAAGGGTAAAATGTGATATCGGTGACATCTTGCATCATAGCCAGAATCAAAGTCAAAGATTTAAATGCAAAATAAAATACAAAATTCTCGCTTTGCCTGTTATTTCACATCAAATCTTTATTATGTATATTTTTAGACGATGGAAAAGAAGATGTCGATTACCACCTTAAGCCAATCAATCTATTGTCTACCCCCACAGGAATTCAACCAATCCGGTGGCATATCAAAATGCAAGCCGCGCCGCCTCCTGCTGTTGAACGACCTAGTCGTTTGCGTGTCAGTGGGCGCGGGCGGCGACGACGCCGAGCGGCTCGGGCTGAAGTGGGCGCATCCAGTACAGGACGTGGATGTACTGGACACCGGCACTTCACCCACCCTCAGCCGAGTGCTGGCACAAGGTCAGCTCTTAGTGCCTAAGACATAAGGGCGACATTCGTATAACGGTTGAAATCGGCAGCACCTGAAATGGCACCACGCATACTGGGAGCTGGTTGCTGTCACAAGGTTAGTGTAGCTTCTAATTCCGACGTCATTAGGGCGAGGTTTGTTTGGCTGGTAATACCAGCCGTATCTCAAATGACATCTCGCACGTTGTCAGCGGGCTGCTATTGTAGATCCAGTGTTCTAGCTCCTAATGCTCAAGACACTAGGAAGAGATTCGTCTGATAGTTGAAGTAGGCTGGAGTTGAATTGACAGCTACCTACATTACTAGCCGCGTGCTGTTGTAGGGCAAAGTTCGTGTGTCTGGTGAAACGTTCTGGACATCTACACCTTACCTACTCTTAGCTGCGTCAGCCCCGCTACACACGACTTTAAAGTTTATACTGACACCCCCTACCAACCGTAAGGTGTCAGACATCCTTGCGCAAGCACAAGGGACCATCTGCGTCAGGTCATAACGCCAGATCAGGACGCGCCTAAGCGCATTTTTCATCCGGTACTTTTAAGACTAGTGTCTCGAGTGAGTTGCCTAATATTCAGATAGCGGGCACCTCTACTAATTATCCGGACTAGTACCGGAGATGTTGGAAGCCTACTCAATGAAAATCACCGAAAGCCTCAAGGTCAGTCCCGCTCTTATCAGCCTTTGACATTAGTGCGTGGTTCGGGTGGCGGGTGGAAATCGGGGCGAGCTATCTACGGGCGCCTATATCTGCGAAGGTAAGACGATGCTAACGTTGCTGTGAAATGTTGATTGCTGCAGTATGCAGCTGATGATGATTTCTTTCGATTCCAATCCGAACGCCTCAAAGAATGTAGAAGGAGGCAGGGAACACGCATGCGTGATGTTGTCCCGTCTAGAATACCCCTGAGGATGTTCGATCACTACGGCTCGAGGAACCTTTAGTTTCTCTTAAATCTTATTTTATTTTCTCGCTGCTCCTTAAAGTCCGGTTATGCGGTACCTCCTTTTATTTTTTACTAGCTGTCCGGACAGACTAAGTTCTGTCAAAAGTTAATAGTAAAAATTAAATAATTGTCCACTCAATTTTTATATTTTTTCTCTTTATTAAAACTTTCCGTGTACGGCGGCAATTTCTACAATCAATTTTGAATTTTACTGTTTGGTTTTAAGGATCAATATTCATTGGAGAAATTTGACAGATTTGGGTAGGTTGATCTGCCGCCGACTGTACCTTAAGAAACATGTCGAGCCGTTCTCGAGTTTTGCGCTCAGCGACATTGATTTTTATTTATATAGAAGATTAATAAATGAGTTGTTTGTATGTAGGCATGAACCGCAGCGGCAGCCTCCGCTCCAGCTCCAGCGGTGGCACTGTGGCCGGCGGCAGCGGCGACTCGCTGTGCAGCGAGATGTCCGCGCTGATGCACGACTACGAGGCGGTGTCGCGGATGGCGGAGCTGGCCGCCTCGCTGCGGGCGCCCTGCCACCAGCTAGCGCCGGACATGTTCCGGTCGCTGCTGCACTCCATACAGCGCAGTATACAGGTATGTAGCCAACACTGTTGTGGGGAGACTTAGCGGGTTCCTTAAGGCGTGTTATCGAAATTTACGAATCGTGTGATCCTGATAAACTCTCGAAGGACCAAAAACTTTGTATAGTTCATACAAGATAAATTGATAAGATGATGATACTGATAAGTTCGGGGATGATAAATTAAACTGCCCAAGTCGAATGCTGTAATTGCACTGAATTTATTACACAAATAATTTAAATAAATGAACGCGGTACATTCGCGGCGTAAGCATTACGCCAATTGACTTAATAATCAAATCATAATAATGTGCGGTTCCGTACAAACTCAAAATTTAAAAAAAATCAAAATTCAAAATCATTTATTTAATTTAGGCTACAAATAGCTCTTAAGAACGTCATTATGCCATCGGTTCGTAAGTCTACTCTGGGCGGGAGATCTTGTACTGAGAAGAACCGGCAAGAAACTCGGCAAGTGTCCAGCTCTTTTCTCCCTTACAGCGTCAAAAATATTGGAAAGTGCCCCATCATAAAAGGACACTTTCCATCACAAATAAACACACAAAAAAAAAACAACGACATAGGGTTACTATAGGGAATGCCATCACGCACTAAACGTTCCCTACTAGATTCTCCGAAGGGTTCTCCATACAGCGCAGTATACAGGTATAGTAACCAGCGGTATGGTGAAGTGACTAGTTTTTTTTTTATTGAAGAGTTTGCTGATGGCCTTATACGGCTTGTTCATCGCCACCGGACTATATTGGGGATGGCTAGAAACTTAGAAGGTTCCTTAAGCCTTAATCTAAGCACCGTCAAAGGGTTTCTAAAGGGATCGGCATCACGCAAACGTGTCCCCTTTTCTACTACCTACTAGATTCTCCGAGGGGCTCTTCATACAGCGCAGTAAATAGGTATACTAGCCAGTTAGTGAGGTGAGGCGACTCGCTAATGCACGACTATAATATATATATTAATATAATATAATACAATTTAATACAATTTATTGATTTATTATACAATTCAATTCACAATATAATTTAAGCTTTAATAGCAATTTAATATAAATATAGGTATATATTTTTATAACTTATTGTATTACATATTATAGTTAATATAAGTATTATTTGTTATACCTGTACAAGGTGACTAAGTAATAAGGACACTATCAATGTAAACACCATCTATGTACCACTTAGTTTGCAAATAAAAGTTTGAGTTTGAGTTTGACTACGAAGCGGTGTCTCGTATGGCGGAGCTGGCCGCGTCGCTACGAGCTCCCTGCCACCAACTAGATCGCTGCTGCTTATTCATTTATTAATTTTATTTAAAAGCGAAATGTCTACGTCTATCTATCACCACCGGTCTTGCTTAACAGGTTCACTGTCCCGCAGACCACACATGGTCCGTAACAATTGATTTAACCATTGTTATAAGTTTTGGACAGTGAACCTGTTAACTTGGAGGGTTTACTAAGCAGAAAACGATGGCTATAACTACTCAGGGAGCAAATTTTCAAAGATATTTTTTATTGACCTATTGTTTTTTTTTTGGACGTAAGTTTTTACTAATAAACCGATGTATCGAGTTCTTTTTTTATTTTTACTAAATTAAGCATACTTAAAAAACATAGCAATGCACGTTCTTCTAGAAGTGAACACTGCATACCTGCTCAAATTATAACTAAAGTTTTAACCTATGTTCACAGAAAAAGGACGACGAGATGGCGTGGGTGGACTCCTGCTGCCTCCAATTGACCATCCGCGGTCGGGAGGAACCCGTGACGTTTCGCGCGAGTGAACCGGGCGCAAGACTCGCGTGGGCCACCGAGCTGCGGTTGGCGCAGTTGGCCCAAGCCACCGCCAACACACCCGCTTGGAGACTCCCCGCGCCCCAACACGCGCCTGCGCACAAGATGCCGCTGTTTGTGCACGCCGCGCCTGCGCACTGTTCTCCCACCCTCACAGAGGTATGTAATTTTTTTTTGGAGCGATTTTGTTGTGTCTTTATTAGCCTTTTCAGCGGCGAAAGACGTAAATGGTTCTTCAAGCCGACTGATCAAAACACCATTATCAGCATCACGCAAGCGTGCCCGCCTTTTCCCTACTAGATTCTCCGAAGGCTCGAACCAGATCGGGACAAGGTACTATCAGCAAATTTTCTGGATATTCACCATTAGGGCGATTTTTCTGTGCAGGGGTCAGTGGCTAATACCCGCCCCTTTTGTTTTTGACAAATTTTCTGGATATCCACCATTAGGAGTCTTAAGAAAGAAACGAATTTCTATTTAAGCTTTAACAGTGAACTAAAACAAATAGCTTTGACAAAAAAAAGGTCGGAAGGTTTACTATTGGTCGTTCTATGGTCATCTCCATGGTAGGCGGAGTTAACTACGACCGCCACGTTAAGGCAAAAATGTTTGTAACTGGATATCCTTAATATTTGTCGATCGTACATACAGTTGGCCCAAGCCACCGCCAAGGTGCCATTGCCAGGCATCTCCATTACCTACGTAACGTTTTGTTTGTACTGTTTTCTTTTGTATTGTACTAATAAGTAATTTTATTTATAGTTCCCTTTAACTTAGTCGTAATTTATTTTATTATATAGAATCATCGTGGGGGGTGAGCACTCTGGTGACCAGTAATACGGGTATCTTTTAATGAAACCTATCTCGGGCACCAGCCTCTCACACTTTGGCTGGTAACATATTGTAAAAGTAGATTTAAATATCAAATAAACTGTAAACGTGTGAGAGAGAAATAAAGATATTATTATTATTATTTTTGCTCGTGCACGCCGCGCCTGCGCATTGTTCTCTCACCCTCACCGAGGTGTGTAAAGTTGGTCCAAGGTACTGCCAACACGCCCGCCTGGCCCAAGCCACCGCCTATTACGCCCGCGTATAGTTTCGACGACGTCCGAAATCAATCCCAACTTGTTTGGATTTTCATGCGATTGTAAGAATAAACGTCACGTGACTGTGCCCCTACGTACGCGTTGAATTCGTATGAAAACGTATCTAAATTGCGGCTGGTCTTAAAGTCGTATTGACGCACGTCGCAACGACATCCGCGATCATGTGTGAATTGCGTAAATGCCAATAATGTTTCCAAATAATACATTCCGATTCCATTATCAGTGTCGCCATCTCTGAGGTCTCGGGTTCGATCCCCGGTCGGGTCAATTTAGAAATTCATCATCATCATCATCATCATCAGCTCATTTTTGTCCCCACTGCTGGAGCACGAGCCTTCCCTATGGATGGATAGGGAGAACGGGCCATAAACCACCACGCGGGCCCAGTGCGGATTGGTGGTAGTTAACGACTGCTAATGCAGCCGGGACCAACGGCTTTACGTGCCTTCCGGAGCACGGAGGAGCTCGAGATGATAAAGTTTTGGTCACCCATCCAATGACCGGCCTTTGCGAAAGTTGCTTAACCTCAGCACTCTCAGACCGGGCGCGTTAACCACTGCGCCATCGAGCTCCTCATTTAGAAATTATTGTTTTTCGTAAATTGTCTCGGGTCTGGGTGTTTTCTATGTATAATAAGTATGTATTTAAGTATTTTAAGTATGTTTATCCGTTGTCTAGTAACCATTTAACGAGTTTCATAACGAAGCTCCTCTTGGAGTAGATAATTGGTGTGAGTGTAGGAAAGTTTATTTATTTTATTATTTATTTATTATCACCATCAGCTTATTTTATGTCCCCCACTGCTGGGGCACGAGTTCTTCCTATGGATGGCTCTCCCTAGCGGCCATAAACCACCACGCGGGCCCAGTGCGGATTGGCGGTTGCTAACGACTGCTTATTCAGCGGGGACCAACAGCTTTACGTAGATCGTAGGTTTACGTACGAGTGAAATTCGTACGAAAACGCTTTCAAAGTGCACTGGGCTCAGTTCTATTGAATGCATCCAAATAATACGTTCCGATCCCATACGCCATATTAAATTCATAATAACTAATGAATCCTTTGGCTCCACAGGTCCGCTGCGGCTGTTTCTACACGTCGAGCGGCAGTCCACGAGGCGCCTCCACTCGTAGAGCTCGTTCCCTACTATGGGTTTGTGCCGGTGGCGCCACGGATAGCCACGTGGCCGTACTTACCCACCGAGCTGCTAAACTCAAGACCCTCGTCACGCTGCACCTGCCCGCCACTAAGGTATTTATTTATTTTAAACAAGATCCAACTCGGTCTTCTAGGCGGGGAAAGTAGAGTCGTGTCTGCGGTTTTTTTTTTTTCTAAAATTTGTGTTATGTCAAATATTAAGAGGCCGGCGGTCGGTCAGCAAATGAGCCTCCCTTACTAACGGAATACCAAAATGATTTGCAATTAGAGCATTATTTGCTGTACACACGGCGGCAGATCAACCTACCCAAAACTGTCAAATTTCTACAATAAATTTTGAACTTTATCGTTTGGTTATAAGGATCAATATTCATTGGAGAAATTTGACAGATTTGGGTAGGTTGATCTGCTGCCGACTGTACAGCAAATAATGGTCTAATTGCAAATCATTTTGGTATTCCGTTAGTATGGGAGGCTCATTTTAGCTGACCGACCGCCGGCCGCCGGCTTCTTAATGGGTAAAATAATAGTGGATTTTTAACCGTTAGGTGAGCGTGCATGAGTATTGGTAAAACAAAACAAAACAGTGCAACGTCACTTTTAAATTCACTCAAGAAGTCCGCCGAATTTCTATTATCATCAACATCATCAACATCATACACGAAAGAATTATTGTTTGACGACCTCCTTGGTCGAGTGGCTTGCACACCGGTTCTCATGGTGTCGCCATCTCTGAGGTCCCGGGTTCGATCCCCGGTCGGATCAATTTAGAAATACCTGTTTTTCTAAATTGTTTCGGGTCTGGGTGTTTCCTATGTATTTAAGTATATTAAGTATGTTTATTCGTTGTCTAGTTAACCATTTCTCGAGTTTCTTAAGGAAGCTTTTCTTGGGGCTAGATAATTGGTGTGAGTGTGGGAAACATTTATTATTTATTATTATTAATGGAATCAGGCGTTATTTTGCGGAAATCCATAGTACAAAAAAATGTAAAATAATAAATTAATATTATTATTATTATTATTATTATTAATAAATAATAATAATAATAAATTTAAATTACATTTTTTTTATTATTATTGTTTAGGTATAACTTGTAAATAAAAATACTTTGACACTGGCAAGTGTCAAATAAAATTATATTGTTACAAAATATAAACGTCATTCAGGTTCAGGCCTTCCCACTAGTTTTTAGCATATGGGGACATTGGGCCTTAAACCACAATGACTTCCATTTTACGATAACAACGTGAGATGTTTTAATTCAATGACCTGACATTACGAAAACTTGCATGTTCGCTACCCGAACGCGCTAGTCGCAACGCCATCACATCTTACATCTTACTTTCTACTTACAGGTAACCTCTATGGAGTACGCGAAAGGTGTACGCCAAGTGACCACACTGTGCGGCGACACAGTGTGGATCGGCACTGAGGACAAGAAGATCATCATCTTCTCCGGCGTGGAGCCCGAGAAGCAGGAGAAACTTGCCGAAGTACAGACAGTGGCGGCAGTCACCCAGGTACGGTACCACTGCGATTCCATGTTCGTGGGGCTTGCTAACGGCAGGGTCTCCGTCTTCAGGCGGAACCATGACGACTCCTGGGCCCTCCAAGAGCCACTAGCCATAGAACTAGGCGATCAGCCAGTACACTGCGTTCTACCCATAGATGGCATCGTGTACGCGACTTGCTCCCGCCGTGTGTTCGCAATCAACGCGCTCACAGCTGAAATCATACGCATATTGGAACTCAAAGGCGACAATGACAGATCTGTAAGGTATTTGGCACACTCCGGCATCGGACTTTGGACTTCGTTCACCGACTCGACTTACGTCAGTCTGTATCATGCGGAGACTTTTGAGCATCTGCAGAATATTGACATCGCCGCTGACGTGGCGAAGACTATAGGCGCTAGGGAGGGAAGCAAGCCGGCGTATGTGTCCGCGTTACTCGCAGGACAAGGCTTGCTGTGGGTGGGAACTACCGCTGGAGTCACGGTCACTGTTCCACTACCCAAGTTGGAAGGATTGCCGTTAGTCGGCGGACATATGGGCGTGTCTTACCACGCCCACGCCGGCCCCGTCACTTTCCTCCTATCATTGACTCCGGAAGCCAGAGACGTGGACGTCAATGTCGTCCGAAGGAACTTATCGAACGCGCGCGCTCTCGCCGAAACCTCCACCCTCCACGAATTCAAAGAGGAGACGAAAGAAGACTGCGACAAACCCAAATTGGAGCGACGAATCTCCGAGGAGACGAGCCCTTACCGACCTCAACGCGTTCAGTCAGCCGTCGTTCGCCGCAAGAAGCCCGGTGACGTGCGTCTGAGCAAAACTCTACCGAAATGCGCGAATCTGAACGCCTGCGACGTATACGGGCTGTTCGGCGATCTAATGTTCGTAAAGGACTGTGTCGGCGAGGCCGATGTCAGCGGATCGGGCGGGGAGGCGTTAAGAAGGAGTGACCCTGAGTTAGCAGCCATCCCGTTCAGAGTGAGCACGCTCGATCGACGGTTGAGGATGCGCGCGGGCCGGCCCCGAAGTCTCGACTTATCCAGCTGGTCGGTGGACTCGCGAGCTTCTAGCTTATGCACTTCATCCGGCAGCGAGGAGTCGATGGCTCTACGTGGTGTCTCGAGAACCAGCTCCGGCGCGTCAGGGGCGGCGAGTCTCGCCCCCGTCGCCGCTTCCACACCAGACTCGACTTCCAGCAAGTCCACCGCCTCCGACCGCTCAATATCCCGTAGCGATTCGGCCACAGCTCAGGAAACGAAGCCCGCACCCAAAAGCGCGGCGAGAAGTTTAAGAGGGGCCGATTATGTGTTAGGGGAGAGCACCGCTCGTCGCTCCGTCGTGACTATAGTGGGGGGGCGTGGCTACGTCGACTGGCGGCAGACGGCCGACGCGGCCGAACGACCTGCGCCCGCCGCCGACCCCAACCCGAAGGACGCACACCTCATTCTGTGGGAGATGCGCTTGTGACTTGTGACGTCACGCATGCGTATGCATACGCTCATTTCACGTGAGCTACTGACGGGTCCGCACTCGGGACCGGTGTATTAGTGTCATATTCGATGGGTAGTGTTAACTGTGCTAGTAAAACTCTGTATAGGATGTGAAAGGGCTATTATAACGTAAGTTGTTAGATTTATTTACGTGCTAAATATTGTAAATCTGTTAGTTTAATGATAACACGCCTTATTATTATTATTGCGAACGCTTTATGAGCGTATCCGAATGTAGATTATAATATATTTAATTTTGGATCGTAAATTTTACACTGAGTGTAATGATATGATGATGAGCTTTAAATTATTTTTCGATGTTCCGGGCTTGGTGTTTTTATATCCGTTGCCCTATTTACATTGGTTTGTTGCGTTACGTTTAAGCGCTGTTGCATTTTTTACATCGTTTTATATTCGAACGGTAAAATTTTGCTAGTTGACTTCCAGTAACGTGTTCGACTTTTGAAATTACTGTTACATTTAATACAAAACTACGAAAGTAAACTAACCGAATATAGAGATTCACTTATTGAATCGGTTTTATATTATAAAACGTCGAAACTAACTCCGCCATAATGTTAAAATATAGGTGTTAATCTTTGTAAAAATGTAATTATTAACCATTATTATTCAATTAATAACTTAATTTAAAAATTACGTTTCGATATAAAGTTAATTACGATACCTAGTGGCCTTATTTTTTTAACATTGAAATTTCCAGTGTGTGTGTGATTATAAATTTGTTTAAGCTTTATTGTTAGACATAACGTAATGTCGCTTTAAGAATTAGACTGATTTAGCTTAAGCGTTAAAACATTAGTTGAATTTTTAGTGTTTAAGACGAATCTGCGACACGAACGAATTTCACAATGAAATAAAAACGGGTCAAAATGCCGGTGCATATTAATTTGCGACTTTATTGCTGCGGGGCTTGAGGTGATTTTCAGTTGGTATAAAATAAATCAATTATTTATGGATCTCCTTATTGGCCTCAAGTCTCTTGTGTGAATAATAAGTTTTCATTAAACTAGATCATTTATTTGTTTCTTTAATTTGTTCAAGTTTCTCATCTGTACAAGGTAGTCTATACTGTCACAAAGTTTATAATAATGTTTACCAATATTCACGAGTTCAGACATGCAACTTAATATTATGAAAATGCCTGGTGCGACTTCTTTGGACTATTCGATCGAATTTAAGATACCTACAATTTGTATAGTATCAAAGAAACGCCATCTTGTGGCGAACTTGTGGAGCCCACTTGTCATTGATTTAATCCGAACGCCTCGGAGAATCTAGGGGACGGGGAAATGCTTGCATGATGCCATCCCCTGTAGAAACCTGAAGATGTTCGATCACTAAGGCTTAAGGCACCTATAGTTCCAAGCCGCCCTTAAAATTCTGGTTACGCTTCAAAATCTCATTCAAATTAAATAAAAACATATAAAAGGCGATACTACTTCACATACAAAATAGTTCTGTGACGTTGTAAAGCCGTATGTGGGCCAAATTGATCAACAAATTAGTTAACAGACAGAACATGTTTGAATATTTCATTGAATTTCAATCTTATCTCAATCACCTAAAGTTCAAAATGTGATGGGAATAAGTGAAAGGGTTAAAAAAAGTTAAAGGGTTTGATCAATGAAAGAACTCCCACTCGGCACTCTGTTCCGATGTTATTGTTAGTATTAGGTTACTAGACATTGTGAGCCACAAGCGTAGTTAGTTGTTTTCGGTCAGTAATACGTCAAATCGTTTGCACAAATCCAAAGAGAACGAATGTATTAATCAATCAGAATGTGTTAATATTAATATCTTTTGTTTCATGAACAATCAGTTGTCAATGTGCCAAATTGTAAAATATCAGATTGTGTTTGTTAATAATGTACAGTGATTCATTGCAATTGTGTTTATATATAAATTTGTCCATAATCAGTTTGCACAAAATTATAACTTGTATTTACAGATAACTTTACTTATGTAATTTGAAATAAACAGTACCCACTCTCTTTTAATTTTTTTTTATCGAATCTGAATATTTGTATTTCGTTTTCATAGATGTTGTAAAAAAACTGGATTGATCTTTATACTTCAGAATGTCACAACTTTTATGTACTAAGGTGTAAATAAATTAATGTTTATATGTATACACCTGTAAATAGTGTTTTATTCCTTTCCTATTTAAATTGAAATATATCTTTGTATCGAATTTTTAAATCGCCTTTAAAACCAGGGTTCGATTCCTAGCGGAGGATGCATTTGATGGGTTTAAGACAGATTCTGTTTAGGACAGATTCTGTTTATGAGATTTGGTTTAAGACTTAAATACAGTTATGTTCAAAAATCATAGAGAAATCTCGAGAGTTAAAATTTTACCAAACAAAGAGAGTGCCGTTTAAGGCCTGCGCAGACGACGGACTTTTCTCCGCGGCGGAGAAAAAAGTACGCTCCGCTAATAAAAAGTCCGCCGCAGATTTAGCGCGAACTCAACGCACACGATGTGCGATCATTTGTTGCCCGGAAATGTAGAGAAGTGCACGCTATGGAAGCAAATATTCAGAGGTTACGTTGTGTTGCAATTTACATGAAGTTTAAGAAAATGAGAAGACATTTTAAAAGAAAATACTGGGTCCATCCCCTTATACGCACAACGCGGACTAAAGTCCGCCATGTGCGTTGCTTCGCCTAGTCACACGAGTTCTATTTTTTCGGGGACTCCCCCTACTTTTGTCTGGTCCGCTCTCTGCATGTCCGCGGTTATTCGGGGGACTTTTAGTACGCGGTACTTTTAATCCCTCGTTTGCGTTACTCGATACAGTTGTAAGCGATCTATTTTAGTGGATAAAAAAGTTCGCGGACAAAAATCCCTCGTCTGCGCAGGCCTTTAAACTCGTCCGCGGACTTTCTATAAAAATAAATCGCTAAAGGTGGACCTACTGGAGCATATTGCCGTAACGTAACATGTTCGATGCAAGCATTCGCATGGTCGGTACAGTGAGCCACGTTGGGTCTTTCCCTGTCCTCCGATCGGAACTCCGACTGGTACTTTATTTTACTATACATTCGTTATACATTTATGGCTTGGCGCTGGAGGACACATTGCGTTTAACAAGATGCTTAACCTTTTGAGCGCCAATACCTACGCTCAAAAGTTTAACCTTTTTACCGCCAACAACTTCTATAGAAGTTCGAGATTTTCGTGCCGTCCACGTCACTTTATTAAAATACATTTATACGTTGTCGTCCAGCGGGACATCGCGTGCAGGATAGTTGGGCGGTGAAAAGGTTAAAGCATCTTAAAAACATTGTACAGTAATAGTGTAAAATAAATTATATAAAATTATTATTTATCGTGCATCGGTGATATAGTCAGTCAACAATGCCGTCATATCAAGTTCGCCGCGAATGATACTACTCAACTCGCCACTATTACTACAAATAACTCGTACGAGGGAAGTCCGTCGCCTGCGCATTTCCAAAATCTCATTAACGTTATATTAAACTCGTAGTGAACAAAACTCGCAATTGGCATCCAGAACATCTTCCTATTACCGCATACTATGTCCGTGACCCCAGCGGGATAACCCCTTCAGATCGGCTTCAAATTTCGCCATGATTTAGTTGACATTATGTTTAAAGCTAGCAAATATCAAAATTTGTTGACCAATAGTTATCGAGATATCCCATGTTAAAGGGTATCCCGCTGGGGTCACGCTCGTCAAAATAATTTGACCTAAAACGAGCAGGAACGAGACACGCTACTGATATAGTTTTTGTGCTAAGATTTTGTTGATTCAATTATGAATCCATCTGTGAAAATTCCAGGATTCTACCTTCTGTAGTTACCGAGTAAACAAATACCTACTTTTGGTCAAAATTCGTCCGAAAAGTAAGTTCTAGTTGAGGTGTAAGAAAAAAGGCTACATTCATGAAATCTAGGGAAGATTTTGTTGACTCTGAGAGAAAATTTGTTAGACAAAACCGAGAACTCTAGCTACAGTACATCCTGAGATATAACGCTAATGTGGTTATCCCGCTGGGGTCACGGTGTTGATACCTATACATTGTTTATCCACAGGAATGGAGCAGGTGGCGAGTGTATGACTATAGCCAAGATTTTGTGGGTATAAAAATCTAACCAGTTCCTACTTTTCAGTTTCCTAGGTACAGTATTTTAGGAGAAATTAAAGTTTATAACTTTTTCATACTAAAAGTACGCGTATAAGCCGACCTAATTAAGTTGGTTCCTTAAAAGACCAAGATGGCGGCCAATTTTTTTATTTAAGGGCCGATTACGATGAAACTAAAATTGGCCGCCAACTTAGTCTTTTAAAGGAACCAACTTAATTTTGTCGGCTTATACGCGTACTTTTAGTATGAAAAAGTTATAAACTTCAATTTCTCTTAAAATACTGTTTTTTCCAGGAAACTAAAAAGTAGGAACTGGTTAGATTTTTACACCCACAAAATCTTGGCTCCATTCCTGTGGAAAAACCATGTTTAGGTATCAACACCGTGACCCCAGCGGGATAACCACATTAGCGTTATATCTCAGGATGTACTGTAGCTAGAGTTCTCGGTTTTGCCTAACAAATTTTCTCTCAGAGTCAACAAAATCTTCCCTAGATTTCATGAATGTAGCCTTTTTTCTTACACCTCAACTAGAACTTACTTTTCGGACGAATTTTGACCAAAAGTAGGTATTTGTTTACTCGGTAACTACAGAAGGTAGAATCCTGGAATTTTCACAGATGGATTCATAATTGAATCAACAAAATCTTAGCACAAAAACTATATCAGTAGCGTGTCTCGTTCCTGCTCGTTTTAGGTCAAATTATTTTGACGAGCGTGACCCCAGCGGGATACCCTTTAACATGGGATATCTCGATAACTATTGGTCAACAAATTTTGATATTTGCTAGCTTTAAACATAATGTCAACTAAATCATGGCGAAATTTGAAGCCGATCTGAAGGGGTTATCCCGCTGGGGTCACGGACATCCGCATACTTATTATTTTTCATAGAGTTGACTGAACGCAACCATATCTTTATTTAATAAGGCCCAGTTTTACAATACTCTGTTAGTTATTCTCTAAATGAGGCATTACTTAATCAATGATTAAATTTAACAGGGATGCTAACGGCACTGTTAAATTTTTATGTCCCATAGTAAGAATTTAACAGACCATTACGAAATCAACCATTAGGTGAATGATGACTCTCAAATCATTCACTCACATTCTAAACCAACCAAAACAAAATGTCATTGTATGTAATGTCATTGCTTCGAAAACGAGCACTATTTTCTCTAGTCGTATAATAGTTTTGTTATATGTAAGGCGACTGATTTAAATACCATGTATTTCGTAGAATTCATTAGAAATCGGGTTGCATTTCATTTTGCTGGTTGAATGAATGTCAAATATTTTATTGTTGAGTTTGAGGTTATCTTGTGTTTCGCATTGTTGTTTTGATTTTTTTGATTCCAGCGCATCCAAAACAGATTCTTTCGATAGTCGAAATCTTGTGCGAAAATCAACATCGTCATATTCTTCGAAATAATGACGCCGTTCTTTGAAAGTTTTAGGACTATGTGTGTCGTGTACGCGATGCGGATCGGTGCAGGCAAACGCATCATATTCAAATAAATAATATTACGCGTAACGCGGCGCAAGCCGCTGCTCGATTAGCGTCATGAGTGACAAACTCGGCAAATGAACTCCTGGCGTTTCTACAACAAAAGCTGGACGTCATGGACGAGGTGAGCGCAGTGCAAATTTGCAAGTCCAGCTTCAGTGAAGATGAGGTGGCGTCTGCGAAGAAGCTGCTCTACGAGCCTGTCGGCAAGAGCGACCAGATGGTGTCTCGGAGACGAGTCGGGACGCAGAAGAGCCTACAGGAGATCATAACACTGATCAAAGGAACCGATCCAGATGACATGCCGACGTTTGTGGCGAGAGGTTTCAAGCGAGAGGTTTCATGGTTCGAAACAAGAAGCGATGTCGTCAGCGAGCAAGCCAGAACCGTTGCGGTACCGCACCGACAGGGCCCAATCTCCTGCTGCGTGCTGCGACACCGACCACGGCCATGTACCTGTCCCGCCTGCATCACACCACCACATCGCAGGAGGTAGCAGAATTCATACGAATGAAGTCTAACTTTAACTTGAGGATTGGACCGCTGGAGTCGCGCCATAATACAAGCTTCAAAGCGTTTGTGGTGTGAGTCCCGACATCAAAGCTGGACATCTTCATAAAGGAAGACTTCTGGCCGAAGGGTGTAGTCTACAGGCGTTTCCATGGAAAGTTGCCTGTTGCTACCAAGTTGGTACAGTAGGTGCCAATCAAATAATACTACATAGTTATTAAGTTTTTTTTTAATGAAAGTATATTAGTCTGTAAGGTATTTATTATATGGGCCGCTCTGTATTTTTACCATCTGTTACATTGTTTGTTGTCTAAAATAAAAATTTATTATTGTTATTCTCTTTATTTTTCTTTTTTCTTAGCCTAGGTTTGTTATAAATAGTTATAATATTAATATAAATGTAAAATACAAAAGCACATATAAAACATAAAAATATAATAAAAAACCTAGCCTAAGGTGCCGCCGGCAACGGGGCAGGGCTCAAGCTGCCGTTGGTTAGGGCTGCAGAGACAGAAACTTTGGATTATCCGCGCCGTGTCCAAGAGTACCGCCTTCTCTATCTGACCCTTGATCCAACCATTGAGCGAGAGATTCTTAAGGTGTTGGTCGAGACTCTTCGCTACCAGACCGTTCGCAGACACGACTATCGGCACAATGATTGTCGAGTCATATCCCACATGGCGGTTACCTCGTGAGCCAAGTCAAGGTACTTGCTGGCCTTGTCCTTCTCGGCCTTTACAAGGTTCTCGTCATGTGGGATGGTGACGTTGACATGCACATACTCTTTATTTATTTTCTTTCTTAAAACTAGATTTTTACAATATTTTATAAAAACAATAAAACATTATAAAAACCTAATCCTAGAGTACCGCCAGCAGCAGGGCAGGGCCCAAGCTACCGGTGCCGGTGGTCAGGGCTGCAGAGTGAGGAACCTCCTGACAATAAGGGCCGTGTACTGCCTTTGACCCTTGACCCAACTTATTATTATTATGTAGTCCAAATTGTCTACTTCCAAATGATCCTCTCGTTTTCGTAAATAAAATTGTACGCCATGGCCATCTTGTTCTTGTGTGGCAGTAAACTAACAGCCTGTTACCCATTTGACGGACCTAAGTAGCAGCAATTAAGTTTAACATCGAATTACGGATATTTGACATTCGTTAAAACATGATGGGACACTCAATAACCTTAACAGTCTGTTAAATGATTTAACAGGGGTGTTAACTAACTAACATTGTATGATGAAACTGGATCCCTAGTGGCCACTCTTTATTGTTTTGTTAGAAATGAGCAAGGCTTTGTTGATGGTGAATTTGTGAAATCTAACTTGGCTATGCGTAAAATTTACTTTCACTTAGAATATATTTGATTAATAATACAACATAATTAGCGCTACTGAGATGTGAAAAACCTATCTCGATAGAGTTTCAAACTTGAATCACCTCATTAATAACGCCGAATTGTTTATTTTTAGAAAGTATTTTTAAATTTATCACTATAACGTAAAGCGTACCTACATCATAAGTTATTACTATAAATAACTTATCAATTTGTAAACTCCAGGATTGACAAAATATTTTATCTCGATACTAGATAACTGGACAATTTATAATACATTTGACGATTTATTGTAAGGTAGGTATGTAGGCACTAAATAAAAACAACAAATATTTGTAGAGGTTTATTGTAAACTATTGCATTGAATGTGTTTCTGAATGGATAGATTGTATGTTGTGGTCCTACGGTAATCCTGAAACAAAACAAGACTCTTTATTTAAAAATTTGACAAAAGAATATTATGAATTACCAATTATATTCATCATCATCATCATCCTCATCATCATCTCAGCCAAAAGAAGTCCACGCCTCCCCCAAGGATCTCCACAACGACCGGTTTTGTGCTGCTCGCATCCAGCGGCTACCCGCGACCTCCACCAGATCGTCGGTCGGTCCACCTTGTTGGAGGCCTGTCCAAACTGCGCTTTCCGGTACGCGGTCGCCACTCTAGAACTGTTCCGCCCCAGTTCTGCGAGCGATGTGCCCTGCCCACTGCCACTTGAGCTTAGCAACTCTTCGGCTATGTCGGTAACCTTTGTTGTTCTGCGGATCTCCTTATTTCTGTTTCGATCACGCAAAGAAAATTTTTATTCATACCTACACAACGGAAATCGATTGACCTTCATCACATATATAATATATAATCCTCGATCGTTTTCCCATTTACTTGGGGTCGGCCTTCCTTGTCCGTTTCTTCCACTGCGCACGGTTTTGTGCGGTGCTAGTGTCAAGTTGAGCGTCTTTTAGGTCTTTTTCGACCGTCGTCAGCCAGGTGGAGGGTGGGGTGACCTTCATCACATGTTGTTAAAATTATATCTTTAAATTGGATTCTTATTGTGAAATATTGCACAACAAGACATGACATTTTTGTCTATCTCTTAAGTTTGAACATTAATTGAAGAATTTGGCAGTTTTGGAATATCTGATGTGCAGGCGAGTGTACTAACTCACAGACCAAGTTTGATATTTACAATGGACTAACACCCGCCCTTTGGTAAACCTAAATTTATACCGTCCAATAAATTTGCTTTTAGTAAAAAAAAATACTTTTTTCTTCATTCTTTATACGCAAGTATTTCACCACGATCTCACCTGATGGTAAGTGACGATGCGGCCTAGGATGTAGCCTACTTACCTAGCTAATGCCTGTTCACCCATGCCTTGAAAAGCGCGGCAAGTGTGAATACATACATACATTTAACCTTTCGTCTGGTTAGTGTCAGATCTGTCCTACAAACAATTGAAATTCTATTGTATCTGTATTTACACCAGATTAAAGCGGTATCCCACTGGACGATTATACCCTTTAGTTTCCTAAAATATATGTATAAGTAAAATCTTTTACTGTTCCGCCGCTTGCATTCCCTGAGCGCCTCGTTGAAGCCCTCGCACTCCTGCAGGTCTTGCCTGTTGGCCGCGCACTGCAGGAACTGCGAGATCTCGTACGCACAGGGCCCGCTCGGCTCCTGGCCGAGATGGTAGTCTTGCGGCAGCGCGCTCGTCACCTCCTCGCGCCGGCGGCCGCCGAACAGGCTGCTTATAGCCTCCCCGGCTAAGTGGCCCTGGGGGATAGAGTAGATAGTCTATATACCGTCCGTCCCACTTTGCTCTGCTGGGCAAAGACCTCTATCATTGAAATCAAGACATCGGCAGGTACCCAGGAGCTCTGGTTATAGAGACGAGCGCGATGACTTTTAACCCTTTAATCCCGTTACTGAGAGTGATCTGCAACGCAATTACACAGTCAGCAGTTACTTTTTTATTTATCTTATTAGGTCTGCCCACATTTGTACATCTAAACATACAAAGAATAAGATAATAAGCAGTGGTATAAAATGCGTTACAATTACAATATGTGAACTGTTTCTTTCTCGATTTAAGGCATATATCTACGTAATGGGACACATACATAGGTATGTTAATGAAAATTGCTACAAACGATGACCACCCTTCAAAAAACTCGTTGTCCAAGTAACTACCATCGCGCCGTTTCCGCCTCCCTGCCCAGGCCTGCTGAGGATGTCGACAGGAATTAGGAAGATGAAGGGGCCTACTTACACACTAAAAACCACTGTACATCCCCTTCACGTGTCGCTACGGCGACGGGGATCAACGGTTCGACAATCACCAGTGTTCACCCTAGGGCAGCGATGACCAGCCTCGCTTGACGCTTTTTTAAGTGCTAGGAAAGTTTATATTCCTTTAATTAACTAAACCCCATCACAGTATTCTCAACCGACTCTTCAATCAAGATAACGGTACCATATTCCTCACTTAATGTGGTAGGCACTTGAATATTGATTTATCATTATAAGGTTATTGCCTCCACCACCGGCAGACGCAATGACAAAAATTCGAGACGTGATGTCAGTGACCGTCACGTCATCTGAGCGGAGATACGAGCCAACACCTTTACTAATCGCCGACAGACGTAGGTAGGTGATACCTGTTTAGTCCGCGACTGCGACAGCAGGCTGACAGAATTCAAAATAAAAACATTAAAGGTCAAACACGGCCATTGGTATTATAGCAAAGTAGAAAAACAAACGATAAAACCATCAAGTACATACCTATTCTATTTTATATAATAGTTTTTGTGGATTAAGAAGATCCACTCTATGATACGAAACAAGTACATTTTGTTTTCTCTCCCTTCAATAACAGTTACAGTCTATTGCTTCAGTCGCTGTCTTTGTGTTTGTTTCTTAATGTGTAATATTAGTCAAGATAGCTTAATAGAATACTGTTCGAGTCTTTATTCAACTAGGAAATCGGCCTATACTTAATAGTACAGGTCTACAACTTCTCTAAGCAGTCAAGTGATTGTTCTTAGGGTAAACATTTATTTTTATGTTTCTTAACCAGTAAACGAACATACGGCACTTGTGACCAGGACCCTTACGGTACCAAGAGCTTCATGCTACTATGCCCTGGAACTTCACAGGATCTAGTACACGAAACCAGAACACAGCAATACAAAACAACGATGCTTGACGTCATATGTACATAGTTATTCAACCATTCCGGTTATGGGCAGAATCCCACCACTGCTTATACCGAAGCTCCTATTCTTGATATTAGGAGCGTATAATGAAAGACAGAGATATAGCGCAAATAAATTAAGAATACTAATCGTCTATACTATAAGACTAGCTATAATGGAATAGTGATTGTTTTTAATAAGTCATTTCATAATTTCTTTAAAAGTGACAGTTTTCCGCACAAACTTTCCTCCCTTATTACACTTCTCTAGGGAATGTTTTTCGAAAAATGCTAAAACACGTCATTCTTTAATTTATAATAATTTATCTGAAGTGGAGATCCCTAAAAATACCATACAACTACAGTTGATTTATGGACAAATCAGTGTTGGATATTTTATGGAACAACTACGATGAAGAATCTAGATATAGATAATTTAGTATTTCCTACGTTTGTAATAAGATCGTCTTTATTGATATGCGTTTTATTTCCTTTTTGTTGCTAGACAGGGGAGTCACGAGTACTCAACATGTTATTAAAAAGCAAGGTCTGATGTCTCCCCTACCTGGGGGAGACACCAGGACTAAGAAAATCCTGATGGCGCTCCAAGGGGAGACATCAGGGGAGACATGAGTCCCAAAGGAAACTTAGGGGTCAATGGCGAAATCAGGCATAAGATCTTCTATTTATGCTCTAAAACAATATACACATAAATTATTTTAATCGACGCTGGGTTTTCTTTGGCATTCTCCTTTCATCTATTTGCTTTATCGGTTTCGGTTCGGCGATGATGGCCAGTCAGTCAGGACAAGTCATTATGGAAGTGTATAGATTATGCCAATACCGATTGTAACGATGACTTCACTTCAAGGAGTCCATTATAAACAGGACAGGCTATTTACTTTAGTTAATTTACTAAAAGGTTTCCCAATGTTACCATAGTTGTGCCGACGGTGACGCCCCCCGCCACAGCAGCCGCGTCCCGAAAGATGGAGCGCCGCGGCATCGGGGTGACCACGATGGGCGGGGCGTGCGCGGGCGCATGCCGCTCGCTCGGGGAGTACCGGGGTCGACCACCGCCACCGCTGGGATTCAAAACAACACGTTGGACCTTGGCTGCTGATAACCTTTTTTTAGCCTAGGAAAATTCGCGGGGAATCATCCCTCGGGATATGTGGGGTTAGCCTGATGTTAACTTGCGCCGTAGGTACTATAAAACATCCACAATTATAATAATTTCAGAAGCCTTATTTTGGCATTTGGACAATCAAGCAAACTAAGACATAACATGACTTTGAACATTTTAAAATACCAAAATCGAAGTCTCGGATTAAGCCCTCGCGCGCCATATGTACGCACCGTCGTACATAAGGTCGTCGGACGTATATTAGGCGCGGACGGGTTAAGGGTGCAATCTGTGAAATCAATAACTTAAAGACAATTTCTGGCAAAATTCCTATAAGTATGTAGATAATTTAAAGTATCTACTTTTATTCAACAAGTTTGAAAACCTAGTAACCAATGTCATTTGTAGATAAAATTCCATCCAGATTCTCTCCAGTCTACGAGAGTTTCATCACTATTAGACTGTCTTATTTCTGTGACATAGTTACCCTGGTACCTACTATTATAATATTGTGACATAGTCAACGTAAACTACCAATGTTTGTCACAAGATGGCGCGAAGCTCGAAGTGTTCAAAAAGTAAAAAACTTGCACTCGGCAGTCGGCACACACTTTAGCCGACTGGAATTTTTTTTGTAAAAATATATTACAATCTGCTGTTACACGGGATTTTTTCTAGGATAATGCATTTTATTATTACGTAGAGTGTAGAGCGTGTGAATTCGCCTTTACATAATATTCGGCGCAAGCGCACAAATTCGTTACATTACACATAATAACGTATTAAACGTTGTCGTATTGCGTAGTAGATTAAGTTAAATGTTTGTGTAATTATTTGGCTTTATTAAATCGCACTGTGAGCAGTGTGACTCTTAGACAAAAGGTCCAATAAGTTATTCTTTACGACTGTATAACTACCTAAAGTAGCAATAGCACCTATCGAGAGCCGCTAATCATTATGATGGTATAAAATATTTCTTAACTACTTTGTAGTGGTACCCATAAGCCGATCGGATCCGAGCCCCTCGGAGAATCTAGTACGGCACCATGATGCCGTTCCCTCTAGAAAACCTGACGGAGGTGAATCGTTTTTACCACGACTAGAAGAACCCTTTAAGTTTCTCGCCGCCCCCAATAAAAACCCTGGTAAAGCTGAAAAGTGGAAATAAACTCAAAAAAAAAGTGCCCATAAGTCGGGCGTTAACTGCATTTCATTTATTTTAGCATATTTTTGTGTAATTTCTTTATTTATCAAAAGTCTTTACCAAATAATTGATCTTATGGGCGATGATCTGAGATTGGGAAATTTGAAACCTCTCCAAGGTCAGTATTACAGTTATAGAGAAAAAGTGTAGTTCTATACCGCTTAACGCCCGAGGAAGTGTTGCAGTTGCACATTCTGATAGATCTTCACTTAGGTTTGGTGCTGTTACATTAGGGTTCAGATAGTGATATCAGAGCCTGCAATATAATGAAACTATGGGTCAAAGCATACAGTCACTAACACTTTATTTAATGGGGAAACTTTGTACTTACAAATGAGTTGCCCAAACACACTTTCTTTTTACAATGTCTCAAGTGCTTTCACCTAACTAAATGATGCAATAAAAACAAATTGTTGATAATAACTATGCAGGACAGTATCTGATACAGGCTCTCACCAATGACAAAAGGATTAGCAATAACTTAACAAATCGTTTGGTTTGGTTTTTTATTTATATTGTCTTAGATGTATATTTATAAATTTATGTCACTATAAATTACGTAAACAATGTTAATTTGCAATAATAAAGTTCTACATCACAATGCTCGTCTTAAAATAAAACAAATAAAGCACTAAAATTTGTCTACAAAATATGTAAATTACTGTTCCTCGAACTAAATTAAAAATAGAAACTACTTGGAAGCTGCTTCATTTTACGTTTGAAACGGAAAGTTTTTATGTTGAGGTAGCCCTTAAAAGTGAAAAAGGTCTTTGCAAATGATTTGCAAAACATGGAAAAGGACCTTTGTGAGAACAGAAGCATTCTGCCTATATGTTTTGATTGCAGCTTCGTACTATTTTGATTTAAATATGATTGTTGATTTTGCATTGACGCAGAGCTTCGTTGAAACCCTCGCATAGGGAAATGTCGTGCTGTTGCTGAGCGCACTCGATGAACTGCTTGATCTCCCAAGCACAGGGCCCTTGTGGCGCTTGGTTTTGGTTGTAAGCAGCTGGGGCCGGGGCCTGTGCCTGTTGCTGCTGTGCGGGCTCACTGTTACCACCACCGCTGAATAATCCTGTTAGGGCACTACCAGCTACATGACCCTGTAACAAAGATATTTAATTTTTTATGTGTGAAACCATATTGTGAGTTGGAATATTTATCAGAACACTAAGCATTCAAGTCGTTCAAATAGTTAACTTTTGTACAGGCCATACAAATTAGACAGTAAGAACAATTTAATTTAAATTGTTAGTTTGCATACACTTTGAATGGGGCTTTCATTGAAAACTAATGTACTAACTAATAGACATTTTCAATAACAATAAAGCTTACAATGACAGCCTTGTTTGAAGGGTCCAAAGTTCAACTTATCATGCAATCAAAAAAATGAAACGCAATTTTTTTGCATGTCTAAAATAAATTATAATGAAAACATGTTTACTTCTAGAAAAACAACACAGTATCTCTCTTTGTATAAACGTCACAGAACACGTGACATCTTGCGATCGGTTGGCTTCTAGCCATTCACAGAGTTTACCACATGATTTCACAGTGTTTCATCAGGTTCCTCATTACAAATTCTATTCTTGAAATCGTCAAATAACATTTTGTACTTCAGGACTTGTTCACTGTTTTAGTTACGTAATGAAATTACCACAGCAGATCCGACGGCTACACCACCCGCGGTAGCAGCCATCTGCCCAAACATTGAGGGCTGCTGAGGTTGGGCTGTGACGGGGGCCGGAGCTGTAGGCGGTGGGGCCGTACGAGCGGGCGCATAGCTTGGCGGTGGCGCAGACCTGAAATCAGCGAGGTTATAAACCCATGTCCGTCAGAAGTTACATAAAAAAATTGAATAAAAACCAGTTTCTCTTTCTTACCTTCGCTGCGGCGCCGGAGGAGGACTAGCTGAACGACCACGACGAGGCATTATTGGTATAGTTTAATCACAAAATTTCTTTCAACACACGAACACGACGGAACAATTGGATTATACTTTTTTTGACAAGACTGAAATTGAGTACAAGAATGAAACTGAATGGTTTCAGCCTTCTAGAAAATTTGAATTGGGAACTTTATATCGCTGTCTTTGTCAGACCTTCAAAAATGTTCAGAGTTAGAGTAAGAAAGGTATAATATTAATTGCCAACAAATGTCAGCTGTCCAATCGAATGAGTAACAAAATGAAGAACGAATGATCCACAGTCTGGGCTGCGTTCGTAAAGGCCGTCCGATGACGCTCGACGATGCAACATCCGTTCTAAAAGTGTATGTCGGTGCGTTCGCTCAACGATGATCTGTGGTCGTTCGAAAACATCGCTCGACGACGCACCGGTCGCCCTACGAATTCTCGGGGTGAAAGTCGCCCTGCTGACGTTTAATTGACAGAAATTTGACAGTTTATCGAATACAAACAAATTACTTTCATACTTTGTGAGGTTATGATTTTCTCGCGCGTTTTTTAGATTTCGACTAAATGATTTATAGTTTGTCCAGCTGCACAGAAAATTAGTTTTTCCATTATAATAGCTTTCACACTAGATTGGTTTTATCCGTTTCTTGGAAATTAAAATCAATTGTTTATCAATGACAGCTTCAACAGCGGGTGTCGTTCTAAAACGTAGGACGTTGATTGAGTGTCGTCCGCCTTGGGGCGATCACTCGCATCGCAGCCGTGCGATGGTTTACGAACGCAGCCCTGCAATACAATTTTACTATGTGACAGATCTATTTTCAACGAATTAGAAGCCAGCGTTTTGGTACCGTGAAAATAAATTGTCCAATCAAGTTGTTGTTGACAAAGCATTACCTACTTTTTATTTGTAAAATAAAAATAATGATGCGTGATTGATTATTAGTATAAACATTTACGGAAATTCACAGTCTGTCCCATAGATTTAGTATATTAAATCTATGGTCTGTCCCGTTATTAAAATATGTAAAAATATACAACGTTTAAAAGCTTGCAACAATGTTAGATAACTAACGTTTTACCCTTAACTAAGCTTAAAAGGTTTTACCAAATAATATTCAGTTGTATATGATGAATATCCTATACAAAGAAATTAAATGCCAAATTGTTAAAATAAACATTACACGCATAGTTTATATTTCTATTTTATTATTTCGAAATAGGTAGTTAACTTACCTTCTACTCCGGCCGCCGGGCATATTTTAGGAGGTGTTTGAATTAATTAAAATCTATTCATTTTATAAAGGATTCCAAAGATGCAGTACAAATCCACGATACAATACAAAATGACACAAATATTCTTCTCTACATTATCTTTGGTATGTCACGACAGACATTTTTTTTACATTCTTAATGTTCAAATCCAGCCGGCCGGTGCGCCCGTATCACAATGATATTGTAAAAAGGATCTATGTGATTCTTTTTACAGACCAAAGTTAATTACCTACGTGTAATATTATACATATAAAATTGTGGAAGTATATTAATGGGCCATAAACCACAATGCGTGCGGGTAGGCTTGCCAACCGTCCCGGATTTTCCGGGACGTCCCGCTTCTTGGCCAATTTTGGGCCGTCCCGCCGTGACCCCCTGCGGGACGCTTTTTGTCCCGGAAATCAGTGATAATATGATATAAGTATCTATCTCGTACCATCTACCCTCGGGTTTATGTTTTCAGATGGTAGCTTCGATACTTAGAGCATTAAACCAACCGGAGACGCCACTTACAGGCGTTCCCCTCTGCGAAAATTATATGACCGGCGGTCATATCGATTATATAAAACTAGTTCTCGCGTGTTTCGGCGTCATTTACAAATCGCGGTGCACGCGTTAGGACGTAAGCAAAAAATGTCGAATTGCAGCGTGTTTTCGTGTAAAGAGCGATCAGAAAAGTCGAATGTACAAAAGGATAACGTTACTTTCCATCTGTAAGTATTATTTTGTCTTATTATTGTTGAATAAAGCACTAAATTTGCAAAAAACTGAAAAAATATTGTCAATCAAAAAGTGTTGCCACTAAAACGTCAAGTTGCAACTTTGCGTAACTTTTAAAATTGAATGAGCCAACATTGAATTACAATTTATACTTCACGTTCTTTATCGTTAAAACTGTTTTTTTTAATATAAATGCTTATTTAATTAATAATAAATCAAAATTTATAAATTGTTACTTATTTTCGTTTTTCAACGTTTTTTGCAACTAAATTGCTTTACAAAATTTCAATACTATGAAACTGTATGTTTAGGATCAGTCTACTTCATTAATATAATAGATTGACGTCCCGTCATTTATCCCGAAAATAGGAAATTTAAATTTAATTACATTAGCCACACTGCAACAAAGTTAGAGCTGCGACAGTACAAAAACAAAACATATATAGACTTCATCATAATGTTTATTCTGGCTATATATTTTTCAGATTTCCAAAAGATGTATTTATTGGAGATATTTGGATCCCAGCTTGTGAAAATCATGTTTCGTGGACTCCTAAACGCACACGATTTGCTCACAGCATTTTCAAACTTTTTGTTTTATACTGCAGTCCAACAGCGTGTCGTGGCAACTTTGAAATTATTAAAATATGTGTGATTTTATTATTATAAAGTACTAATCATAACTTCTTTGAAATATTTACAATAAAAATAAAGATTATTGAATTGTTGTTAATTCTTTTTCGTTTAGAAAATAAAATAATGAGGTAAAAGTTATTGATTACCATTTGTTTACGACGATGCCTAGTTTAAGTAATACACCGAAAAAACAGTAAAATTCCTTTATTCGGAATAAAATATAAATAAAATAGGGACGCGCTTACGAGCTGAAATCTCGTTGATAGATAGATGTCATTGTCCGGCCGTCGCCGGTGTCGCTAGTCAGTGGTTTCACTGCGTTGCCTTGCTCCCTCCCCTATTGCCGTTAGTATGCTTAACATCCTCCCTCTTGGAAGCTGAGGACCTCATGAGAATCGCCTATGGGCAGAGCGCAAACTTTAGTTAATGCTCTTTTTAAGATGTCCTTGGGCGTAGTAATGTCCACAACTCTGCAAACACCGTCGGTTCCATAGTATAGTTTGTTGATGCGGCCTAGGACCCATTTCATCGGTGGAAGGTGCTCCTCTTTAATAACAACTATGTCTTCAACCTTTAAGTATGTTTCCCTTACAATATTTTTGCCATTTCACGCGTTGTTGAAGTACACAGAGGAAAACTCGCAACCACTGCGCCCAGAAGTGCTGTCTCATGCGCTTCAGCTGCTGGTATCGTTTGATCGAAATCTTGGTCGAAGAAATGTTTTTTCAGACATGAAAAACCTTTATCCAAATACTTGGAAAATCTCCTGCCTGAATCGAGGCAGGAGATTTTCTAAAATTGTCAAGATTCGGACCAGCCAAATGTGGAAAGTTCCCTTTTCATTTTGTTATTCTATTTTCAGTCTTCCTTTAAGATCCTACGTTACCCACATAAAAGATTGATCTGCGTTATGGAACCATGAAAATACATGTTGTTCAGTTTTTCTGTTCCTCCTGTTTGAGAGTCTTGGTTAGATAGTTAACTATTATTACAAGCTTTTATTAAACTTGCAATGTATGTATGTATGTATGTTTGTTCAGGTGGAATCTTACACCTCAATTTTGAAGCAGATATCTTCAACCGATTGAGCTGTAATTTCATGATGAAGTTTTTGTTTGACATGCCAATACATTTTTTGCCACACTTTGGATTCTAAGACTTTGCCAAATGCAGGAAGAAAGAATAGATACATGTCTATAGTTGGAAACAACATTTGTATCACTACCTTTGTGAATGGGAGTCAGGCGTGCCGATTTCCACTGTGATAGAAATATACCATTTGAAGCGATTTGTGATAATAATATTTGTAATGGCCCTGCAAGATTCTCGGCATACATTTTTAGTAATATGTTTGGTTACCATGCTGGTTTACCATCTAAACCAGCACGCTTATTATTAAAGCCTCCTCGATCTCCGGTACTGATAAATTCAATGAACCCAGAGAAGACATGCAATCTCGAGCAGTTAAGTCGTTCTGAGAAATTTTAGCCACTTGCGGATACTTTAGTTCATAAACCGACTGAAAGTACCTACTCTGAACTTATAACGTCATTACACAATTATATGATATAAAAGCTTGTCGCGAGATTTACTTGTGTAGTTAAACAAGTAAATTAAATAACTTGATGTGATTGATTTTAACTATTAAAATTTTCGGGCTATGTCATTATTATTGGCATCGACAAATTTAATCGATAGTGTCAAGCACTATCGACGTTTATATAAAGTTGACGTCAGACTCGTGCACGGACAGGCTATCCCTGTGTGTGAATTTATTAGTGTGCGTCTAGTTTATGCTAGTGTTTAATAATTTTGTAGTTTGCGTGCGTAGCGACGTCATTGAAAAATGCATCAGTGTGAACTGTATTTGTGTGCGTTTACCTCGTCCCCCGCAGAAAATGACAGACTTTTTTTCATAGAAATTCGTGAGCATGGCCTCTCCATTTGGTTTAATGCTCTAAGCTTCGATACCACCTTAAAATGCATCAGCAGAGAGAGCGTTTTCTCTGTGGAAATGCATGGACAGACAGTAGAAATTAAGCTGAACGTCAAGGCTGAACCACAAATTAAAATTAATTTTGACCAAAAATGCAACGAATTTTATTACTACGTATTGCAAAACAAAAACTTGTTAAAATGCGCAAAATTGCAAAATAAGCACAGTTTCAAAATTAATTTAATAATTTAAAAGGTTTGTCATACATTTGTATTGATTTTTTATAAAATTATAAAAAAATATGCAGTTTTTTTTTAACCTTTTATACGTGGTGTGTTGTGTCCCGCGTAATATGCCCAAATCCCGGATGTCGAGCTCGGTAATCCCGGGAATGCCTTTTTTGGAGTTGGCAAGCCTACGTGCGGGCCCAGTGCGGATTAGTAGTTGTCAAGGCCAGCCACCGGGACCGGGACCAAGAGCTTTATGTGCCTTCCGAAGCACGGAGGTAGAAGCTTGAGATGATAATCATGATACATTTTTGGTCACTAATCCAATGATCGGCCTTCGCGAAAGTGGCTTTTTTAATCTTAAATAACCAATGCTCCATCGAGCTTCTCGACCAGTAGGTTCTTCTTATTGTTCAAACATACATGGTAGAAATAAACTATTGCAATAGGTGCATAGTTCCCGAGGTATTTTGCACCAATTAAAGTGCTTCAAGTTTTTAAGTTTCAAAACGCCTCCACAATATTTTGCCGCAACCCTAAACGCAGCACCGTACGCGACGACCGAACGAATAGAGAGCATCAGCGAGCTGGCGCCGACGTCATTCATTCATTCAATGAAGAACATCACTTACCAGTTCACCATGTATTGGTTGCTATAGTCCATATCTCTCGGCAATAAGAGTTGAAATCTTCAAGCGTTACATGCAGTTCTTGGAGAGGTATTTATTTATGTACAGCTTTATGGTATTTTGGTTCATTCAAACTCAAATAACTCGGTCACCAGTCACCAGCCAGTCACTCACTCAGTCAATCCAGTTATAAAGTTCAGTCAGTTCAGTCAGTCAGTTTACGAGAATTTTGTTGTGAGATCGTGTGCTCGCAGCTGCGTTTATCCGATTGTGTTATTTGTCAGGGATTTTGTGAAGATTTTTGAGTGAAAATGGGCGATATTGAAGCCGGTCTGAGCACAAATGTGTTCTTTTTAGCAGCAATTACATTAATTATATGTGTAATATTCCATTTTATATATAAAACCGTCTTCGGAAGCGAGAAAAAGGAGGCACTCGTGCACGAACCGGAGAGTAAAGAAGGTTTGTACCTACTGTAGTAATGAAAGTTTGCATCGAAAATTCTGAGCATTCATTTTTATTGTTTGCATGCAGTAGGAAAGTAAAGTTACCTACTAAATGTACCTGCTTAAATTTTTTGAAGAATGCCAGTGCAGTGTTGCACGTGGGTGAACGTTTTGCCGCGAAGAGCAGGCGCACTGTCCAAAGCTACCATGTGTAATCTTGCGGTTTTGTCGGATGTGAATGGATGCTTTTACGGTTAATCAGTGTTACAGTGTTAGTAAGAAAGAATGCAGCTGACATACTTTATTGCCGTTGTATCACTACAGTTACTTTGCTACTCACGAGTTTTCAAACAAAAAAGTTTGATTTAAATAGGTAAGGTACAGTAGACAACATTCTTGCTTGACAGTCGTTTAAATACCTACCTACTATTTTTAAATTTCGCGGTAAATTTTGAGTAGGTACCTAGGTACTTACCTAAATAAATAATGATCTACAGAGAAAATTTTAAAACTGTTTTTTTTTAGTTATGTATTTTTATAATATGTAAGTATATAAATACTTTGAGAAAATATATTACTCAATAATATATCTATATATTAATATGTGAAGCAAAAACTTTGTACCCCTTTTTACGAAAATTGCGCAGACGGAGGAGTGTGAATTTTCACACACTTATAGTTTATTTAAAGGAGTACAGAATGCTAATACTTTTTTAAAATTATTCATAAAAATACATTAAATCAATAAAACAAACATTACACACATTACCATGTCTCAAAAATGGAAGAAGAGCGTCCGAAATCTGTCAATGCCAATCCAAACTCACATTCTATCTTTTTAATTGCTTATGATACAATCCATGTAGCTGTAATAAAATTACGGTCGAACTTCGACCACTGGGTGACCACTAGTTTTTTTTAATATTTTATTTTGTACTATGTACCTTTATTTTTAAATTTGTAAACCTTATTGCAACTGGGTACCTACGTATGTGTTTATAATTATATCTACTCTAGATTTATTATAAATATTTAATACAAGAAAGTTATCAATTTATTCATTAAAATGTACCAACATATCTTACCTTATCTACTTCTAAAAGTTTCAAGATGACTTAATGAACTGATGATCTCAAATGGATGTATGTGCTTAGCCTACTGACAGAGATGACACAAATTCAAAACCATTTCATGTTAAAGTTTATTGTAATGGAAACAATAACCCGCTGTTACATTATTTCATATAAACATTTACCTTATCTGGAAACTGAAAAGCACACCAATTCATTGACATACTTTTATTATGTATCCAAATTAATAATGGTTTTATAATTTAACAATAATAATTGCTGTAAATAATTGGGTTTAATGTTACAGAATATTTTTTTGTTTTAAGAGGCATACTTAACATTATTTTTTAAATCAATATGTATTTTAATGTTAATATGGTTAAAGTGACTTTGACTACAATAGGGAGACGAGTTACATATTAATTTATTTTGTTGAGACGCTACAACTGCTGCTGTGCAAACACCAATTGTGAAAATCTGAGGTAGTCTGGCATGCCCACAGTTACATGCTATAGTATGTGAAATTGATGATTCATTGCAAAATAAATGTCATATTGAAAGTTACTGGAGTCACAGCTACCTTGGATTGGCATGCCATATTTGTTTACCTACCAACAATACATATTATGAGTAATTGTGCTATGGTATATTTTGAAATCATCATTGTTTTTATCTTTTTATGAATTAAATATATTATAAGTTGTTATCATGCTGTTATTTAAAAGTTATAATGTCCGTATATTTGTTGCTTCTTCACACTGCAACGGATGGATGGATTTCGATGAAATTCGGCATACAGATAGTTTATAACTTGGATTAAAACATAGGATACTTTTTATCCCGATATTCCCACGGGAACGGGAACCACGCGGGTGAAACCGGGAACGGCCGCTAGTTATAAATAAATAAGAGAATTAGTTTATACAAATAAAACTCTTTGCTCTGTTTTAGTTTAAATCCATGTCTACTACCTACAAGGTACACCTACCCATTTTTTCTGTTTTTTTTTTCGGTTATATTTTCTGGCTGACTGAACCTTATTATGCCATGAGACTGCCATTTGCCAGATGACCATTGGCAATAAAATTAAATAAGAAATGATCTATTGTTGTTACCTGATGAAGATAATAATAAATTTTTGAATTAGGTATTTTTTGTAGTTCTTCCTTTTTTTATACATAATAAAAGTACCAGCAGTATTCAGAAATTAATATGGAGGCCATATTTATTCTATCGCGTTAGTTTATATGAATGTAGGTAGATAAATTGTATAAGAAAACATTTTTGACAAACTTCTGCTTTCCGATTTTTTCTTCCAATATACCTACCTACCTATGAAATGATCATTACTTAAAACTAAGACATCTCACCCTTCACCAAAGTATTTGCATCGCCAAATTTTCCCATACTGCCCCAGTTTATAAAACCACAACTTGTGATTGTTGTTAGCTTAGACCTAATAAGGGTAGTTTTTACTTACTCATTCATCAAATAAAAAGTAAAAGTGTTGGCCTGAAAACTGATCTTACTCTTACAGATGTGGTGCTAATATCCGTTAGAAAGCGTTATTAACGCGTATTCTATTTCAGTACCTAGGTATTTGCCGGCGGAAGATTGCAGACGATTTGTTATATCTCATCAGCTTTAATAAAAAGTAGGATGTTTTGGAACAAAAAAAAGCCACACGCAAAGAATTATTAAGTTGGTTTTCCTAAATCGTAGTTCGAACTACAACTCAGATGTTTAATTTAAACATCTTCTAATTCGACAAGGAAACCATTAAGCTATTTCTATTTCATTTATCTAATACCTACACGCCCGCCGGCTACGAATATAGGCCGTGGTTTTTAGTTTTTGTTGTATTTTAGCACTGTGTATTTTTATAGCAACGGTACAAAATTTTCGCCAAGGTCGATTCTATTAATGGCATGGTATGTGTCCAATAGCTAATGGCAGTATAGTTTTAGGCTCTACATGTAGTTTACGCGAGTATTCAAAGAAGCTACCAGTTAAGCCAAGCTAACAATCAAGGGAAAGTAAAAAATAAAAATGCCGGTGCTTGCAGTCCGTGATCCTGAACCATCCCCGTGGCAGAGAAGGGATGGTACCTACTAGGTTGTTAAGTGGGTATACCTCCCCTTCCTTACCCAGTATAAAAAAAAATATAAGTACACTCGTCTTAAAAAGGTGTTCGTCATCGTCTAAACTTTTCCTGTAGTTTTTCATACCGTATGTGGTAATACGGTCAAATGTTATAATTTTATAAACCTGTAAAGAACTTACGAATTCCATCAGCATCAATGGAAAAGCCGTGATGAGCAACCATTGTGATTCATTCATTAGTTATGAAATATAATTCTAAATTTATAAAGAACTTAGACATTTCCTCTGGACTCATAAAAACCGAAGTTTGATAAATAAAATCTGTATAAGACCACGTCGTCGTATAGAAATATTATGATAAAATTAAAAATAAAAAACAATCAAAGCTTATGCAACAATAAAAGCTTGTATATGAGTACACACCTACTTAACTAAGGATGTTTCTCATTGAATTATTAATTTTATCTACACTAATGTTGTAACATTCTACTTATGTTTCCAATACTTGACTTATAATTACTACTGTTATAGCGCAGACAACAAAACACTCAATTTAAGCAATTTCACATGATGGTATAATATCCACATCGATATCGTAAAATCTCATTATAACATCAATAAAACGCGACCAATTAACCTGGCGAGCCTTATGTCAAAATCCTCATACAAGTTGTATAAAATTTTGATATTAGGCTGGCTTTTGAAAACAGTTGGGTTATACGTGAAAACTTCGTCGAAACTACTAAACTTACATACACAAAACTCTTTGGTAAGATCTTGTGCCTTTTAAATAAAAAAAGAACAGCGCGCGCTCGCTCCTGATTGGCCCTGCGCGCGCAGCTGCGCTCTCATTGGTTAGATTTTAATGGCGGCAAGTTCACTGTGACAATACACGTACGCGTGAATTTAATGTTTCGCAATGTGTTTTGTTTTTAAAATACAAATTAAAAGTTAAAAATGGACAGCGACGATGATATTTGTACGCCTCCGGATATTCTAGAATTGGCAACAAAAGTAACTCACAATCTTTTGCCAGAAAAATTATATGAAAAAGAATATAATAACTTTTTGGCATGGAAGATCGAAAAGAAAACTACATCATTTTCTGAAAATGTCATTCTTGTGTATCTCAAAGACCTCTCCGACAAATTCAAGCCATCTTCTATGTGGGCTAAATATTCTATGCTCAAGTCCACACTGAGTATCTACAACAATATTGATATCACGAAGTATTCAAAAGTCATAGCATTCCTGAAACGCAGTTCAGAAGGACACAAGGAAAAAAAGTCCTTGAGGTTTACATCAGGTCAAATAAAGATGTTCCTGAAAGATTCACCAGATATTTTGTATCTTTTTGAAAAGGTAAGTGTATTTTAGTTCTGTTATTTAATCTACCTAGTACTTACGTACTACACACGCAAGTTATCTAGACACTCTGTTTAAGCGCTTTGTGTATAAATTAGGTAGTAGGTACCTACACTTTACTACTTCATAAATCATAGCTTTTGCCTTGGCTATGTACCTCAAGCTTATTATATCGTTTATTGTTACAGGTTGCACTAATCTTCGGCATAATGGGGGCATGCCGAAGGCAAGAGCTATACAACATCCAGTTCGATGAAGTCTCTAACATAGACGACAGTACAATTATAGTGAAAGTTTCGAAAACAAAAACGAAAATAGATCGTTCTTTCGTTGTGACGGGCAACTGCTATGCCGTATGTAAAAAATACATGGAACTTCGACCCACCCCCTGTCGAAACCCTGCCTTTTTCTTGAGCTATAGATCGGGGAAGTGCGTCGATCAAAGAACTGGTATTAATAAATTTGGTGCTCTGGGAAAAACTATCGCAAGTTTTTTGAATCTGCCTAACCCAGCGTTGTACACGGGGCATTGCTTCCGGCGCACCTCGGCGACCCTTCTCATAGATAGCGGTGGTGATTTGACCGCACTGAAACGACACGGGGGGTGGAAGTCTTCTACTGTGGCTGAAAGCTACATTGATGAGTCTTTAATGAATAAAATTCAAGTCTCAAATACGATCTTGAACAGTATAGAAAACAAGACGAATGAAGTAATTATAAATATTCCAACTCCGTCTACGAGCTCTACTGCTTGCCCCGCGACCGCTACAGCTGCTGGATCAATAATTAACATTAACTTTCAAAATTGTACCATCCAAAATTTGAACAATTATTATAAATAAACTATTGTCAGCTTTTACTCTTGTTGTTTGACTAATTGCATTAGTGAAGATAAAGTAGTGTATGCAACTGCATATAACACGGGTATTAAAACACTCGTTACTATTATGTTACTCGCTGCGCTCGTTTCATAAACTCACACTCGTGTTTTAATACCCTTCATTATATGACAGTTGCATAAACTACTATTATCATTCATGCTGTTCTATTCTACAGACTAAAAATTTGTTAAAAAATTGTCTTCCTTAAATTGAAAGCCAATAGGTAAATTTTCCGAAATATTAAAAGTTAAACAGTAAAGAATTGCCACACAATTTCCTTAAAATCATTATGACAAGTGTACGTGTCAACTACTCTTTTGTTTTGATGACATTCGGCACTTTATAGTCTAACCATTGAAGTTTGGTACTTTTTATGCTTGCTTACTGAGATAATTCTAATGACGCGTCATGTTTTATGAACGTGACATTTTTGGGATGTAAAACACGCAGGTAGGTACCATTGAAGGAAAATAATAATTTAATTTGAATGAATCAAATTACGAAAGATAATAAAAAACAATATGAACACGTGCTTTAAATACAAACAGCCAAATGTAATACGAGAACGTAACAACGTAAAGATAAGGCACGTAACACAATTACCTTACTATTCATTGGTCATAAGACTCATATAAGCATAATTCATAATTACACGTAACATACAACAGCTTCTGTTGCAATCAACTGTTCGAGCAAGGTGCAATTATAAATTGTATAGGTACTAATATCAGCTATGCCAGTGTTGGACGTGGATGGTAATATCAGTAAATTTAGCCACGGTACCGCGTGAGAACTAAAAAATACACTGTGATTAGGTGTTAATGTATGATGGTACATTGCATAATCGAGTGATACTGCACGGTGGAGCAAGCTTTCTAACACAGAGAGATGTCTTTACTGTGTAAAGTTGTAAAACTTGTTGTATATTTTATAGTGTGTAGAGTGTGAACTATTTGTGGTAGCTTAATTGCCAAAACTTTGCGTAGGTTACCGAATAAGTAATCAAATGAAATCATCACGAGCTTTTTCGTGCTTCAAAAGGCGCGTTAAGTCAAAAAACCCCCACCAACTCGCATCGCATTAGCATGGTGTGGTGGGTTATGTTATCGCCCGATATCCCCATTTGATAGTTAACACTAAAACAGTATCTTGTTTATGTGCGAAAGCCAGAGCTCAGCATTGGGACGTTTCATGGCTGGTGTTGATCACTGTGTAGACTAAGACTTATGACGAGGTAGACAGTTCATTATTTAACCTATGATCCCAGTCACGTGAAGGGGATGTACAGCTGTTTTTAGTAGGTAGGCCCCTCCTCCACCTGAATCCCTGTCGAGACCCTCTGGCCTGGGCAGGAAGGCGGGAGCTGGATAGGAGAACCCCACATAACCATCCGCACCTCCCCGGGCGCGGTGGTACTCGGGCGAATCAATCCAAAAACGTTAATTTTGTTTGACAACAATATCTTTCTAATGCTTTGAAGTTAATACTAATCCTTAATACGTCTTTATTTTTAGAATCTCCTGCCGAAGAAACTGTCGCTGACACAGCGGTGACAGAGACCCGCACCAGCGCGAAAAGCAAGAAACGAGCGCAGTGGAAGGGGAAAACGGACTTCAGCCACCAATGGCTGGTCAAGAATCTCAAGGGACACCCTGGCACCGTACTGCTGGTGGACTTCTCATCCAACGGGAAATTTATGGCTGCGACCTGTGATGGTAAGTCCCTAAGCTGTTCCTACTTATATAAACATGTCGTCAATGTAGAAAAAGGATACAAGCCGTTTGCTGATTTCTTTTTAAAATTGAAATGATTTGCAGATGTTTTATGTGCACATGTTTTGCCATTGGCCGACCAACGCGACGTTTCCATATAAAATCGTGTGCCCGGTTCAAACGGCTAGCCTTTCTCTAGATAGACGGCAAATTTTATGAAACGCTTCAACGAATTCATAACGGTCACATTCATTCATTATAATTTTATATAAGTAAATCCAACTCGACATCATTAAGTTTAGTTTTATATCTTAATTTTATTATCTGCCTTATCTTTCAAGGTAGACGCTTTTTGTTTGCCCTGATGTCAGGTTTTTTGTGTTTAAACCATGATTGTTACAATGTTACGAATACGAACGTGAGCCATTATGAAACGTAAAGCGGGAAAGTGATAAGCACGCGATGTGATTTAACATCTTCTATGTCGAGTAATGAAGTAATAATTGATTTATTTACAATGTTGAGTTCATGTTTACAGTTACATCACGTTACGTTTTATCACGATCCCACTGTAGCATTATTAAAGTTACTGGATAATTTTTAGGGAAACTATTAATATTAACATAATCAATTAAGCTATATTTAAAACCACCGAACTAAAATACCCACAATTGATATCAATTGGTATTAAATATTTTCCGGTAACTTTAGTATCAATATTCTGCAGTCACAGTTTTACGCAATTAGTTGTCGTTCTGCCCAATAATTTATGTAGCTTTGAATATTATTTTAATTGGATTGTTGCCGCAAAAAAACTGTTGGGGAAAACCATGGCTGCAGTTTTTGTGGGACCATTATTTTCGTACCGACACCCGACCGAGACAGCTGTAGTAATAGTTTTTCATCTCCATTTTTGTTGATTCTCCTGTCATTGATTTATGAGTATTGTTTTTCCATTAGTTTTTCCGTTACAATCGGTTCGGTCTTTGCACTCTGTCTGGTGTCAGCACGAGGAAGCGCTTGTCTACGAGGCCTCGCGTTTTTGTCCCACTCAGCTACGCCACTGTTATGTGTAATTTGGAGGTCCGCCGGTCGTGTTGCCCAAGGCTATTTTATCAATTCACCTGTATTCTAGAAAATACTACGTAGTGACAATACAGGGTGCAATTTTGAACGTTAAAATAATCATTATTAAATAATCTGGTTTATTACCAGGTTTACCTTAAGAGCGTTTACGCCGTTTTGCTCAAAAACTGTACTTTTCAAACCTCTTAATATCTATGAATATTTACTTTACAAATATGTTAATTACTTATATCATTAGGCGATCTTGTCATCAAAATAGTTTGTTGAAAACACTTTTAGATTTGTGGATATTTTGGAATTTATAACCAGATAATTGAACAGAGGTTTTCATAATTTGACTTTCCGCGTCAACTTCGAAGCTTAAAAATGTGTTTAAATTACTGACAAACCTAAGAACAAAAATTTTATTTCAATTTGAAAGATCTTCAGCAAAATAGTTTGTTGAAAACATTTTTAGATTTTGGTTACTAACAAAAACTATAAAAATCCGAACATTTTGAATTTTTAAAGAAATTATAGGTGATAAAATAATTGTTTTCTCTATTAAACTTACTATATAAATATAAGATAAAAGCTTTTTACTATAGAAAAAAGTGTTCTTTAAATTATGCGCAAAATTCTTTTTACTAAATTAGCTCTATAATTTTTCTATAAATATTTTAAAACTGCTCTAAAACTACTACAAAACTCTGCGTTCTATTAGTATCAAATCAGTCCGCCGCGAGGCCTCTGAGAGAGTGGTCACGTCGCTCGACGCTCTACCCGACGATTTTCGAACAATTGCCGTAATTTCGAAGATAGTTCAAATTTATAGCGCGATAAGCAAATCTTAGTACTTTAGTGAATAAATTATTTTATGTTACTTTTGATGAATTGCAACATTTTTAAATTGGACGACCTCCGTGGTCGAGTGGTTAGCGCGCCGGATCGGGCGTCGCGCCGTCTCCGAAGCCCCGGGTTCAATTCCCGGTCGGGTTAATTTAGAGAAGGACTGTTTTTCTAAATTTATTTCGGGTCTAGGTGTTTTTTCTATGTTGCATGCATGTCCATGTCTATGCATTTATCCATATTATCTTACTATACTAACGAGTTTCTTAAGAATACTTATCTTGAGCTAGATAATTGGTGAGAGCATAAACAAATTAAATTTTTAAACTGACAACGTATATTATGTTGCAGAGATAATGGGTAATAAATTCAACGAAACCCCCCCCCCACCCCCCCCCCCGATCGGGCGTGGTGAGAAGTGAGCTTTAAGTAACTTTGGCAATGCTGGCCCACAGGATGGGTGGGAAATACCATCTATGTGTGTTTCTCTCGGAGGAGGGAAGGAGTGAAAAGGAGGGGATCCTTTGCAAGACACGTAAAACCGGTGGTCCCAGTTTTTGTCACGACTGCTCCGCACCCGTGCCAGTGTGCGCTATGGGCTATGGCCCAATCTCCTCGCCATATCCTAGCAGTGCGACTTTTGTAGACTAATTATTTATTTTGTTAGTAAGTGTATTCCTAATTAATTTTTTTAAGTATTCTTGCCTATTATTATGTTTTTTAGAATCCTACTTATTTCAGTTTTTCTTTCAATGTATTACAAAGAAATGATTAATTGTATGGGCAGTCAAATAACTTGACCGAGTTTTAACAGCACCTATTTTATTGCTGCATGATGCGCTTTGTGCTTATGTGGCTCATATTTTCCAAGTAGTTTTTATACAAAATTTATTTTTAAAGGAGATTAGCAAAATTGGGCTTGGTAATAGACAACATATTATTATTGATATATTCTAAAAAATCGGTCAATTTATTTCACTGCCCATACAATTAATCATTTCTTTGTAAAATATTGGAAGAAAAACTTAAATAAGAAGGATTTTTAAATGTTTCGTATCTCAAACCATCAACAAACTGTCAACTGTCAACGTCATGCAGGGAACAACAGGGACTCTATTTCCACTTAACATCAAGTGGAGTGGAGACATTTGCCGAGCTATGAATAAAATAAAATAAAATTTGTCGTCGTCAAATCAATTCGTCCAAAATAAATCGTTAAGGAACAGATAGGTATTGATTATAATTTTGTGATATAAGATTAATTACAACATTAATAAAAATACATACAATATAATATTATAGGTACTTATTTCATGTATCTGTAGTTTAGCCATCTGCTTACGCCCATAGTTAAAAATAAAAAAACGACGGGTTGCACCCCGGGAGTGCCGGCAGAAGTGAAAACTTGAATATTAACGTTGTGCATTTTTGATATTTTGGAATGGTTAGGGAATAATTTTGCACGAATTGCTTCAATTATCAGTATAAAAGTACTATCATTTATGTGGTAGAATACAATATTTATTTATTGTGCTATCGTACACAAACATGACAATTTATTCGCGCAAGCGCCCTGCGCCGCCTAAACGAAACAACAGGCATACATTTTCGCCGCGCCGTAGAAATAGAGGGGGATACTTCCTCTCCTACGCCGCGCCGGCTGTCTACTCTCCATCCGTCTTACGATTTTACGTCTTACATTTTCGATCAGGTCACGTGTCCTGACGCGAATTTAACATTTTTTACCCATTACAAAAAAAATGTATAACGCCGCTAAAGAAGTTTTCACTTCAATAATTTCTAAGTATACCGAATAACTAAATTCGAACGGATCAAAGTAGTGAGTTTGACTATAGTGAGCAGAACTAGCCTACTCTACGCACACACTCGCGCGCGCTCACAGCCCGCTTCTGTGTGCGTGATATTTGGACTTAAAAACCTAAACTTAAGGTCTCGCGCTCGGCGTAAACGCTCTTAAATACTGTGTAGTGACAATAAAAGATGCAGTTTTGAACCTAAACACAAAAAAATAAGGTTATATTGGCAGGATAACTCTAAATACTATTTAGTGAGTGGTGCAGTATAAACGTTGATCCAAAACTTTTTAGTTTTTTTTACCAGAATACCCTGTGTCGTATTTATATCAAAAATGAGCGAAGATCACCAACAACTAACAATATAATTTCCTCAATATCTGAACAAACTCAAATATTGCAAATAACGTCAGTCATATAATAAATTTATTTATAGACTGAATTCCCTAACTACCTACTAATACTTAAAATCAACAAAAAAACGTTTATCCCATGATGCGTACCTACTTTATTTTATATCGCTCAGTTTCATTTAAATAATGTTACAATGTCGGAAATATGCCACTTTTGTAATAACAATCTATCCCATGCTATTACTTATTCTGTGCCCATGTTAAAAATAGCATTACGCCAAGTTATAAATACATATGTATCAGCAATCGGCGTTCAGTTCAGTGTGACGCGGGGGGCGTACCGTCTAGACGTGTCGTAGGTTATGGACGGAAAAGAAAATTCACAATTGGTTATGTAACTAATTATATTATTATGATATCAAATCGATTTGCGCTGTATTCACATTTATTACCTACTAACGTTGGTTTGTATCGAATGCTGACTAATAGAGTCGATAAAGTTTATTGACTGCTTGATATCGCATTGATACAATATAAAATAGATGCATTAACTAAAAAAAAAGTTTTTGTATTTCATACACACATATTAGTAGTCACTAATTTATACATTATGTATGTTTCAATACGGTAACAACGTCGACATTATGTTTTGAATCATACGTTTACGGATATATAACTGTTATTCTTTTCTATGTACAGTTACACATTTTTGAGGTCACGCTGTCATTGTGCTTATGTTTAAACTCACTGTTATTAAATTTCAAACCAAAATGCGTGTTTTGAGCACATGTTCTGAACCATATGGTACCTTTGTGAAATAATGTTAAAACAAAAAGCAGGTAAATAGACTGTCCCACTTCTGGGCAAAGGCTCCAAAAGAAAATATATAACAAATTAAAATTAAAATATTTGATTCGTTACATCACCAGCTCATTCTTTATTTCCCCAATGCTGGGGCACTTCTCTATGGATGTAGAATAGGCCGTAAGAAGGCCGTAAGCAACCACGCGGGCGCAGTGCGGATTGGTGGTTGTTAACGACTGCTAATGCTGCCATTGGTCGCGCCAACGGCTTTATGTGCCTTCCGAAGCACGGAGGAGGTTGTTGATACATTTTTGATCACCCATCCGATGACCGATCTTTGTGAAATTGGCTTAACCTTAAAAATCGCAGACCAGGTCTTTTTTGGAGATAGTCTGCTGATTGCCTCAAACGGCATTTTCAGCTTCACCTTCGCCGTGTGAAACGAGTCACCTTCGGAGGTTTACTAGAGGGAACGGCATCACGCACTAGTGCGTGTCCTCGTGCCCTACTAGGTTCTCCGAGGGGTTCGGATCGGATCGGTCATACCGGGTGCGTTAACCACTGCGCCATCAAGCTTAATTCGTCAATAAGTGGTATTCCACTTTTATATTGAGTCAGTACCGTATAGGGAAGTCCAAAACTACAAGAGATAAGGACCCCGTTTATCAGATAAGTGTGTTTTATTGTCTGAGGTGCCTCATGTGGTGATTGGCGTTATTAAGGTTGCATTTTTGTCTGGAGAAGTGTTTGTTTATCTTATCATACAAATTTATTAAATTTATTTAAAACTAAGCCGATGAATCATAGCATAAAAGGTTTTAAAATTGGGTTGAACAGTTACCAAGAATATGTTTACAAAAAAATTCAAAGACAAAAAAATTAAAAGATTAAAAAAACTTTAAAAAAGTATGAACTAAAAAGTTAAAAATAGTTTATAACCTGATAATAAGTTTTTTTTTTAATAAATAAAAGCGTGTTACATTGTGATTGCAAAAGAAAAATATCGCACAATGTAACACGCTTTTATTTATTAAAAAAAATCTTATTAACAGGATAAAAATATTTTTAATTTATTATTCTTTTTTTTAATTTTTTTTAATCTTTGTTTTCAATAAAACCGTTTAATTTAAAAACTTTTTTTTACTCATTTTCTATTTTCAAGTTTTTAGTTTTTAATTTTATTTCCATAAAGGACTATTCTACTAATCAAGCCATCTCATTTGATACCTATATTGAGGTAATAGTGATGTGTGACATGTTTACACACCCTAATACCATTCAGCCCTCGGCACGTGCTCACCTTGGCATTGGGTCATCCATCTAATACGTCTAATCAAAGACAGAATGCACATTCATAACAAACGGAACGAACCAACGAACTTATTTTCCCGATCGAGTTCCTATGGCCGTCTTTCAGCTCCATCATCAGACCCTAGTCCAGATCTAGCACCAAAGTACTCGTCAAGACGGATCAAACTCGATGGGGTTGTGTCGTTTAATTACCGAGTTTCCAGCTCCATCATCAGGCCCTGGTTACTATCTAGCACCAAAGTACTCATCAAGACGGATCAAACGAGTCCAAACTCGATGGGGTTGTGTCGTTTAACTACTGAGTTCCTATGGCCACCTTCCGGTTCCATCATCAGACCCTGGTTACCATCTAGCACCAAAGTACTCGTCAAGACGAATCACACAAGCCCAAACTCGATGGGGTTGTGTCGTTTAACTACCGAGTTCCTATGGCTACCTTCCGGTTCCATCATCAGATCAGCTCCATGTCATAATGATTTTGCATTGTCATCCGATTTACACATGCATGCAAAATTTCAGCTCAAACCGTCAACAGAAAGGGGTCAAATTTAAATTACTAGATTTGACCCAAATATATAAATAAACAGGGCAAGCTAACTAAAACCGTATAGCAAACAAATTGCGGTTTCACGATGTCGCATCGATCGTGAGAGGTGTAACACGTCGCCATTGTCACCGTACGAGAGCGCGTAAATCACTGTGAAAAATCAGTTTCCCGCTCTAATTGCGCCCGCGCCGCCGCCGGTGACGTGTTGTGATAAGCCACCGCTAACCGGAATGATGGTCGTGATAGCGGGGTCGCTCACCTCGCCGAAACGTCTGCGGCCCTGTCAGCCGGCTTTTGTTTACTATGCAAAACTGGGTCGCAATATTATATACCTACTTAATTAATATGCCACGACCTGCTAACGCACCACGCCTTTGGTTCGACATTCAAAACTTCCAGGATCGTTTTGCATATACAACCGTACCCTTAATACGTAATCGTGCCTATGCGCATTTTGATCCGTTGTTTACGTCTGGTCGTACGAAAACGGAGTTTGACATTCCTGGGACAAAAAAAGCATTTATTTTGTCATGGCCGGGTTTGCTCCGCACGTTCTGCTATACAACCTCTATTGGCATACTAAGGACAACCTAGTTCATAAAAACACACTGAAAAGACATAAAAATGTAATATATAAAAAACTATTGTTCTGTGATATAAACAGATAATTGCTTTGCCGAGTGTTAAACAATTTTAATGAAAGGTGATGTAAATGTCACAGTCAGTCGTTCCAATGCTTGCAGGTTACGTCCGAAAGTCTTAAGAAATATTTACTTGCGTTTACGCAACTATTTAGTCTTGAAAATAAAGAGTAAATATTTTATAAGCGACATCGATCGTAACAGTAAATCTGTGACATCGGTTCGTTCGATATGCAATACTTATTTATAGATTTTGCGTTAAACTGTCACGTTTTAGCGATAAGTCCTGTTTCCGTGATCAAGAATCCTGGTAACAACATTGGTAATGCGATCTGCCGATGCGCATGCGACTGTGCGCCGTGCAACCTCGCTATGTAGATTGAGTATCGTGTGTTGGATGCGAAGATGGTGTATGTAACTAGAAGCGCCGTATTTCTGTTTCTGGGTACTTATACAACGCGCGATGACGCGTGAAGCGTGACCATGAAGCGACCTAGGGCGAGCGTCCTCGTCGTGCGCTCTGCCCAACCATAACGTTTATTTTATATTCACTTTTAGTACTTGCAGAACAAGTCAATCTGTAGTAACCACAGATAAATGTGTTAAAAGCACATCTGTGAGTTACCCTACAAAAAAAAGAAAAATCCTTCATTATTCAAGCAGCCATTACTTGTTAAGGAATTAAATTAAAGTTTTTCAAAAATTAGGATTCGTACGTATGACAAAAGTTTTTTTTCTGAGTTAGAATATGCAAGCCCAAAGTGTCAAATGCTGCAAGTGCTTTTATCTAGCCCGAGGTCCCATAAAAAGTACTACGATATTCATATCCATAGCCGAATAATAAATAATAATAATAATTCATATTTTTAACACTCAATGATTATACATTTATTATTTTTATTCAAAAGAAACATCACTTAATTCAAGACAAAAAAAAACTATAAATAAAGAAATTTCCTCCAGCTGTGGGCTCATGGGAACGGTCCCAAGAATGCTGGCAACATTAGGTAATGTTTGGATAGCCAAGCTAATACGTTGGCAGAGGTAGCTGCCAGCCTTCTTGTCACCGGAGGCTTCAACAAGGCGAGCACTCAACTCTTTAACAAGCTCAGGCCTCATACTTCTGAATTTGGCCGGGAAGAGGGCCTCAGAGATCGTATTTTAACAGTTCATCTGATTTTTGTGTATTGTTTTACGGCTCCGGATGAAATCCATCAAGCCTATTCGTCCGTTTTTTATTGTACTTATTGTTATGAATTTATGGTGAATAGATGAATATGAATATCTCAGTAAAGATGTGGGGCTTTACTAAGTCCTCGGGCGGACTTCTTGAGAGAATTTGAAAAGTGAAGTTGCACTGTTTTGTTTAATTTGCCAACGCGCACTTACGAACACTTAACGGTTAATAATCCACCATTATTTCACATAAATATTCGACATAACACAAATTTTAGAAAATAAAACAAAACCGCATACATGACTCTTCACTTTCCCGCCAAGACCAACAATACAAAAAATTAAAAACTTAGTGTCAACCATTTGTCGCAGTCCAACCTCCTTTTCTAGCCCTAAGATAGAACGGAACTAAACATAGTTGCACGTTTTTTATTTTAACCTTCCTTCTTTAGCTTTAGTTATTATTCTGAGCAGAAAACTCACTACATTTTGAATAATTATATGCCATAACTTATAATAAAACAATATTTCAAGCGACGTTAAATGTCGTATAAATCACCTTGACTAATAATTTTTATTATATTTTATTATTATAAAATTATGAATTATCATTTCGAAACCGGCTTTTCTTATTTTGATCAACTCTAGTTAAGGGAACGGTTTTCAGATATAAAAAAGAGCTTAATCTTTAACTCAATCATCATCATTTAACTCAATCGTTCAAGAGCTAATATGCCACAAACAGACAAACAAAAAACAACAACTATGGTGATAGTGACATGAACTTAGCTGAACTATACTAACCAGCTATTAGCTGCTACTAACTAAATATAGCCAGCTCATACGCTGCAACGATTACGTCTGTAAACTATTTATAAACATTTTTTTTCTAAAATAACAAAAATAGAATACAATTGCAATGACAAACCCACGTTTTATTATTACATTTGATTTTATCCTCAAAACGAAACGCAGGAGGAAGTAAAAGGTATTCCATTTCAAATTGGCTATATGCTTACCTTATTAAATAAATAAATAAGTTGTATTTCTATTTTTGTTATTTTAGATAAGTATTGTTTAAAATATTAGAAAACAATATTATATTATAATTACATTCTATGTAAAGTTTTAGCTCGTTGGAGTTTTTAAAGTAACATGTTCTTTTATATGCATGTTGATAATGTTGTTATTTTTACGCTTAGGTTTACTTACTTATAAAGAAACTTAAAATCTATATCATTATGTATATAAAAATCAATTGCTGTTCGTTTGTCTCGCTAAAACTCGAGAATGGCTGGACCGATTTGGCTAATTTGGATTTTGAAATATTTGTGGATGTTCAGGGAAGGTTTAAAACTTTAAACGGTGAGAAACATAAATAATAAGTGACGAAAAATACTAAAAACGACAATTTAATATTCCATATCAAAATGATTTGTTTGTTTTGTTGTCATGGAAACTGTCAAAGCGGTACGAAGTCCGCCGGGTCAGCTAGTCTATAATGTTTTTATTATTTGAATTTTTACATTCACAATGCTATTATGTAGTTACAAGATAAAATTTTACTAGAAAAAATCACCCAGTGTTAGGCTAGGAATCTTGAGTGGATATCTCAGTATATCAACGGTTAGACGTTACAGGATTGGACCGGTAAGCCGAGGGCCGTGGTTTCGATTCCCACTCAAGTTTCCTGGGACTGGTTGATTTTTGATGTGTTTTCTTTCCGCTCGCTTTCTATATATGCAATTTGTGGGAGTGATTCCGTGAATGTGACGGAAGTAGATGTAACAGTGTGACAGGAAGTCGGGGAAGCATTTTGTAAATTTAAAATCGATATTAAGAACATGACATATTTTTATTATATGTGACATAATTGTGTCATTTGACTATCAAAGGTCATTTTGATATGTCGAATGTCTTCGAATGAGTATTTACTGCATTTATTTTATAGTTATAAAATGATGTAATATCTGACCTATTTTTTTCAGAATATAATGTTAAAATCTCTTATTACTAAGGTGAGATGTCAAATGTTACACATGATATGCGACACTACTGTAAGGCTCGCTTGTTTTTTTTCTAGTTAAATAAAAAAAAAACATAACTTGTAATCTATACTATAATATCGCACCCCTAGATGAAAAGTCCAGTAAATCAAAAAGTATGCAAATCGAGTTAGTGGCGTTTTCAAATTCCTGACCCGAATATCTACACGGAGATATAACTTACGTAACGATATCTCCAACCGTTGTCGAAAGATGGCGCGAAGCGTTGCTTTAGTTGAATGACATTACGCCAGCCGGCGCGAACACTACCCCGCCATTTTCAGTTGTCTCCCGGTCGTCGTGGGTGGGGGCCGTTTGCATAGTAGCTTATTTTGAGTTGCAGGTGTTTATGTGAAATTGATTAGGTAAGTTTCAATTTTTATTACGAGTTGATTGAGTTTTGCTGACATTCATTCATAATAATAATTGTTAATTTTGATTTGCGGGGGTTTTTATGATATTATATCGCAATATCTTTTTTTATATTTTGAGTTACTCAGCTATACTTGACAGTAAACGGAAATTCCGATTTACGGTGGTTTTGTTGAATGAATGTTTATCTTCAGTTTTTTTTCTGTTTAATGAAAATTAATTACTTTTCATAGAGAAAATAGCTTGTCTAAAACTATTTAAAACAGTTTTTTATTCGATGAAGAATGTCAATAACCATTACGTGATAATAATGAGGTTATTTGAGTTAGTTCAGTTTACTTGATTTGTTAATGAATATGAGCATTTCTTATTTTTAGAACAATGAAGGGCCAAGGAAAATTCATGTTAGAGCTCATCAATACAAAAAAAGAGGATGCTGACCAGCCAGTAGCATTGGATCCTTCCAACCGAACAGTTAAATCTCCTGGCATAGATTTCTATGGGCATTTGCTCTATAAAGTAAAAGAGCCTGAGTTACCAGCTGATAGTTTAAAGTTAGTTCCACCGCTGAGCATACTACAGCTAGCATCATTGAATCCTTCAAGAACAGTTCAATACCCTGGCATAGAAATGCTTAATAGGGTAAAAGAGCCTGAGTTGCCAGCTTAAGTTTAAGGTCAATTCCATCGCCGAGCATTCTAGAATCTTCTTCTAATCTTGATGATCAGCTTACGGCTGACGGACGACGAAGAGTTCATAAACGTCAATATGTTGTCTCACCAGTTCACAGCGGTGATGAAAGCGTTTCGACGATTCTGATGCAGATCCGCATTACGAAAACCCCATTACCAAAAGAAAAATAATTTTCTTTCCTTTGTGTCATTCTCCTACTCTACCAGAAAGGTCACGACCTCGCTCTAATTCATCTTCGTCTAGCAGTTCGAGTTCATCAAGCTCTAGTCATAGCTCAAGCAGCAGTTCAAGCAGCAGAATGAATCTAACATAAATATAATATAGAAATAACAATACTAGCCCTAACTACGACACAATCTGGTTCAAAATACTACTGCAAATGAAGAGACTCTAGTGCAAGAAATAGTCCAAGGTACGAAAAAACTAAGAAAACCGGAGACATGGAAGGTCAACATAGCTAAAACGCTCAAAAATTCAGGAAAAACGTATAAGTCGCGAGGTAAACTAAATAAAGAAATCCCTGCTCGCAAAATGCGACCACCTTGCAGAGAAAGATGTCGTTTTAAGTGTAGTGCTAAGCTGAACTCAACAACTCGTCCAAAGTTTTTTGATACGTATTGGGAATAAAGAACCATTTAAATAGTTATGGAGTTAAAATGTTTCTATGTTGTTCAAGTAAATAAACAACACCTTTGTATTTTATTAAACATTTGTCTAATTTAAACAATTTTAATCCTAGTATACCTATATAAAACAAAAACTAAAGCCTAGCATAACTCAAAACACCCCAATAAAAAGTTATCCTATTTTTGAGGTAAAAAGTAATGTAGGTAACTCATTTTTGTTTCAGATAAAGTAAAGTAACTCTAATTATTGCACAAAAATGTCATTTACTGCCAATACAAAACTAAAGTAACTTAAAAATCATGATTTTTTTCAGGTTTTAACCAGACCATATGAAAATAAATTAATTGAAAAAGTTTTAGATAATATTATCTTAATTTATGAATTATTAGAATTTTGACATCTCACTTAAATATTGTAAAATCAGTTTTTCGTCATTTCTGTAAAAAGAGGTTTTTTGATTTACTGGAGTTTTCATCTAGGGGTGCGATATGTTTGATCAGTTGAATGTTACAGTTTGTTTATTTGCTTTTACACCTTTCAAGTTAATAAATAAATGTGTGCCTATGCATTTTCTTTCTCTGCGTGATAATGAATAAATTATGATTGGTTATGTATGCCACAATAACAGATGTTGCTGTCCCCTGCAGTCACTGAGTCGTAGACCTTTTTGTCTCAAGTTCAAAGTTTTGTTGATCAAGGTTTCTTTTTTATTGTTTCAGTACAAATTTTTACTTTAATATTTTTTTATTTTATTTATTTTTGTCACATAAACCTGTATTGAAGCGTAGTTCAGACCGACCGGGGAAAATAGTTGACTTTATTTTTGTTGCTACGAAAATCACTTTATCAGATTAGCTATCTATACAAGACAGCGCCAGACAGCTCGTAGTTTTCATTTCAACAAACAATATTATAATTCAATAGACGAAATAATTATAAAAAATACAAAAATAAAAAATACCAATCCAGTGCCTAAATTGTTAATCGCTTACGCATCGTGAGCTATTCTTATTTTTATAATTGATATTTTCAAGTTTTGAATAGGTTATATTGCTTTCTTTTTGTCTTTGTTTAATAGTGGGACGAAGGAAAAAAAAAAGTAGTATACTTTTTTTTCCTTTGTCCCACTATTAAGGAAGTGATCATTGCAATATTCACAAATATAATTTTTAAATAATAGAATTAAACATAAATCATGCAAATATAAATATATATTATGAATTATAATGATAAATTTATATTTATTATTCATATGTTAAATATATCCTACTAATATTATCAACGCGAAAGTTTGTTTGGATGTTTGTTACTCTTTTACGTAAAAACTACTAAATGGATTTGGATGAAATTCGGCATACAGACAGCTTATAACCGGGAATAACACATAGGATACTTTTTTTTTAGATATGTATTACTTGCAAACCACTCTTTACAAAAATAAAGCTACTTACTCTTCTGCCGGGTTGTGATGGCGATATACTTATTTAAAATGGCTACCCAAGCGGACTTAGAATAAGCTTTACCACAAACCAAAGTAGGTACAATAATGAGCTAGCTTGGCTGGCCCACAGCTAGCTCCCCGCTAAGCATCGAACCCGGGACCTGTGAGTGTGAGCAGTGAACACAATGGTGTTATGGTTAACAACGCCACAGAGTTAACCAGTAATTCTTAGCCCACTACAAATATTGTTTTGTTTAATTATTTAATGTCTCGTGGATAACTTTAACGACTAAGTTTTTTAGGTTAAATCTTGTTCTGTAAGATAAGTTAAGCTTGTTTCGTTAATGATAAAATTAATAAAAAACTTTTTTAAACTTTTTATAATAATTACAAAATTAATTATGTATGCTTCGTCATGATGATAATACATAGTATCAGTTAAAAATCACGGATACATTCCTTATCAATCGTTATCAAAGTTACTAGTAACTTTCAAAGTTATTTAACATTTTAAATGTCAAAAAATATTTAATACGTAAATTTATTTACGCATTACCTTATACTTATAAAAACATATATTATTATTAAACACCGGGATTATACAGTAATGGGCATGATGAATGAAATGATATGATTTCATCATTCCACAGTACTTATAAAGGCATTAAGAAATTGGTTCGTTCAACCTCTTAATTTATGTTATGTATTTCACAAATAATCATCAATAGGTGTAATATCTTTTAGTAGTTTATTTTTATTTTCATTTAAAAATTTTACGTTTTTTAACGGCTTTAACAAGGATTTTGTATATAGTTCACTAGGGTCGGTGACAACGCTACTTGTAAAATATTAATTTAAATATTAAATAGAAGAATAAAATGTAATATTATTGATAATTGAGTCATCATAAGCATATAAAAGTTAAACTGTTAGAGGGCCATAACCCATACAGCTGGCCCAACGCGTGGTGGTGGGATCTAGCGACTGCTATCTTTAACAAGCGGAATCAACGGCTACACCACGTGCCTTCTGAAACGAATTATTAATATGATTGATGACACATCCGGTGACCCGACTGAAAAGTTGCTTAATTTGCCAGACTGCATCCCAAAAAAATGTTATAAGATTTTAAAGTCAGAAGCTTGGTCACCTCAATTTTATTAATGTTTTGTTTTTTACCCAATACAGTGACATGTAATCTTTTTTTAAACAATAGCTGTTATGCTATTATAACTTATCATTAAAAACCTTTCAGTTGTAAATCCAATTCATACATCTAGCTACATACATATAATATAATATGTTCCGGACGGACAATTATAGTATAAATAGTAATAAGATTTAATAGCTATATGTAGAAATTAGTTCTAGAAAAGCGTCGTTATTACGTCGCAAATTAGGTTAAAATTAGTTAGAACCACATAAGCTTTGTATTTATGCGCTTATCTTTCGTTAACAATAGTTTAGAGATAGTTAAAATCATAAATAGAACGAAACCTACTAAAGAAGTTTCTAGAAATGTGTTCCAGAAAAGTATGGAAAGTTATAGAAATATCTAGAAACTTCCTAGTAAGTATCGAACCGATCATAGAAAAGTCTAGAAACATCGTCGAATATTCTAGAATATAATAGAACAACTAAATGACAGAGACAGCAACATGTCAGAAAGAGAGGCATGTATTTCGCTGGACTATAAATACGCGGGACTTTTCTATGGTCGGCAGTTCATTCAGACAATTCATTCAGACAATTGAAACAGATTTATTCAAACGGAGCAATCGGATTCAGTAATAGTTCGTCTTACGATTCAGTGATCAATAGATCGCCTTACGAATCAATAGTAAATAGATTAATATAGTTCTATGGGTATAATAGTAAATAGTAATAGTGAAAGTGTACCCATATAGTGTAATAGAGAATAAAGGCTGAACGCTCAAGTGTTTACTTCGTACTACGGAAGTTTCATTTCGTCACCATCACACGACCTTCGTAACTTGGCTATAGCAAGAAATAATTGCGCAATCCAGCAATAGGTGCATAAGGGACTTATAGTATATAGTATTCGTAATAGTTCAGTCCCGCACATTTTGGTCCTTCGAGCCGGATCCATCGCAATTATAAAGATGCCTGTTACAAGATCGCAAACGGGAGAATGCCGCACGCCTGAAGAGACGACGTCACACACGGAACAAACGGCAACTACAGCACCATACACTTCAGCCACGAGTCAGTTTTCGGGGATTGCACCAACGCTGATAGAAGAAGCGCGACCCATGCAGATGTCGCTACCGATACTACCTCAGCAGCCGCATCAGCCTAAGAAAGCAGCGCCTCCCAAGTCGAAAGCATCGACAACAGCCTCACGACGCGCCGCAAGACTCTTGAAAGCTAAAGAGGAGCTACTTCAGCTGCGAGTCGAGTTGGCTGCCGCCAAGATAGCAACTATAGAAGCGGAGTCAGACTCTGACGAAGACATCGACACAGTCATGGCAGATCCAGAGCATGAAGAGAGAGTAGACAACTGGCTGGACAACAGCAGATGCCATATGCTCGCAACCTCGGACGAGCCACACATTAAGCCAACCGAATTTTCACCGCCGGAACCTCAGCCTATTATAGAATCTACAGTTGCTCCGGTACCGGCGGGAGAAACAACGTTAGCGCCAGCGTCCGCCAATAAGATAGACCTTACAGAACTAGCGACTGCCATCGCTCAAGCAGCTAAGTCCGGTCAACACTCTTCGAGAATTTTCAACGAGTTGCCTTACTTCGGGGGATGTCACCACGAATGGCTGTCCTTTAAGGCTGCCTACTGTGAATCAGAAGGCAGCTTTTCGGACATTGAAAATTTAGCACGCCTGCGACGTAGCCTCAAAGGGAAAGCCAGGGAAGCCGTAGAAAGTCTTCTGATCTATAGTTCGAATCCAAGGGATATTATGAAGACTTTGGAAGCAAGATTCGGAAGACCTGATGCAATAGCCATCTCCGAGATAGATAGAATACGGAGCCTCCCTCGCCTGACAGATTCGCCCAAGGACTCGCCAGCAAAGTCTCCAACATAGTCGCAACTTTGGAGGCCATCAATAAGAAACACTACCTCTTTAACCCGGAGATAACCAAGAGTACCATAGAGAAACTGACACCGGCACTTCGATTAGATTTCTTTAGCTTTTGTTTAGTTCTTTTACTCACTTATAAGATTAATGTAACTTTTTAGGCACACGTCCTTACCAAAGTAGCTGCAACGCAGTTTACACAAAGCAGCTATAAGCGTAGAACTATGACCTGTCCACCTGTTCCACATAAACTTTTTCACTCTATTGTTTTCTTAAGTTTACGCGAAGACTACACTACATTTTTTTTTCACTTTTAACAAATTGTAATGGTTTAACAATACCTTACCAACTGATATAAATGATGATGGAATCTGAATTATTCACCGAAAGTTCCGGAAATGGAAAAGCTGACTGATAAGAAATAATTTTATGAGATCTTAATAATAACAAGACTAACTGGATGGCTCAGTGACTTGCTAAGGTGTGCAATTTTTCTTGTTCAGCAACTATCGCAATACGGGGTTACTGGATGTTTGCCGTGCTTTTTTAAGTACGTGAATCCCGGTTATTGTCATAATATGGCCGTCGTATAACTTACCAAGCCGCATTGAGCCGGTTATGGTGTTATGGCCCTTTCTGCTAATATTAAAGCTTGAGCCCAGCTATGTTACGTCTTTTGACTGATTACAATGATGATATAAACTAGACTGTGTCATGCAATCTCCAGCTCATTTGTATGTCCTCACTGCTGGGGCACAAGCCTTCCCTATGGATGGACAGGGAGAATGGGCTTTTAACCACCATGGGGGCCCAGTGCGGATTGGTGGTTGTCAACGACTGCTAGTGCAGCCGGACAAACGCCAGGAGCTCTAAATACATTTTTGGTCACCCATCCGATGACCGGTTATTGCGAAAGTTGCTTAGCTTCAGCAATTGCAAACCGTTAACTGCGCCATCGAGCTTCTCAATGAAAAGCAATCAGAAGTAAAAATAATTATATTAATAATTTGGTGTAAACATCGAAATCTTTCCGCGCAAACCCGCCTTAAGTCTTAATGATAACTGTTATCTCGCTTCCACATCATCGTTTCCAACCTTGACGCTACACTTCCTGGTTAAAAATAAGTCATATTATGGTTACAGTTTGCGAATCGTAAGTAGGTGAGAAGATAAGAAAAAATACCATTATTAATTTTTTTTCTCAGTTAGTTACATCGAGTTATCTTAACCGTTCAGTCGAGTTGAAGTAGATTACAGTTACAATTATAGTTATATGCAATTTTACGCTGTTGCGAACAATTACAAATTGAAAAGTGTGGGGTTCGAATCCCGCTTGTGATTTGTTTTCCAAGTGATACTTACATATTTTTTATGGAAACGAAACAGCACTACGGAATTGTGTGTGTGTGTACCTACACATTAACCCCGCCTAATACTTGTAATATGGAAAACTAGCTTTCAGTACTTTTGACACTCTTGAAAATAACATTGGAGTTAAAAAACAAACGATTTCCAAATTAATTTTGACGCAACCGTGATACATTTTCAACTGTTTTTTAAATGTAAATTTAATTGTAGTTTGCTATTGTCTCGTGTTTGTGCAGAAATAAACGTTTTTATAGTATTTTACGCAGTTTTTTTCTTAGTTTTGCCCCATTATTAGATTTTGAGCTATATGTGAAGTAACAATGATATATAACGGGCCGAAATCGTCGACGCAACAGAATTTTTGAGCTTTCGCTAGGACTTCTGCTTGTTTTTTTAACCTTGCCAATAAGTTGAATTACCTGTAATTTCTTAACACGTGAGTTTTGTACCTAATTGTTAATTAAATTTTATCTTTACTGTAAACAAACCACGCCTCGCTTCCCGGACGCACTCCAAACTAGGACAAATCCGGTGAAACCATAAGTATTGTAAAGTGAAACCCCAAATGTAGTAAAGTTTTTTATGGAGGGCTGAAATATTTATTTCAGTTCAGTGTACACTTCATTTTCAAGGCATAATACACTATATTACCCCACTGCGTATATATGTAGGTATGTATGTATATGTGTATGTATGTATGTATGTATGTCTATTTCATTGGCACGCCCTACAGCCCAAACGGCATGGTGGATTTTAACATATGAGGTGTCGTTAGATTTGTTTTGACTGGGAGTGACATAGGCTATAAAAAAATCCGGAATATACTTAACCCCATAAAAAAGTAAAAATTTTGAAGTAAACCAAATTATTAAAATTAAACAAAAAACCCGACTGCTAAAACAATTATATACTCGAAAAAACCTGACTAACATAAAAAAACTGCTATGAGATAAAACTGAAAAGAAAAAAAAACAAGCAAATAATAATAAATAATAGAGAGCAATAAGACCTACCCATCTAATTGATCAATATGTAAATATTGGTTAACCCTTCATATGATATGAAGGGTTGACCAATATTTATTGGACACTCTATATGTACTCTTAAGACATAGTTATCGGTTTTAATTTAACAAACACGCAGACACGCTTTTCTTTTAAAAAAAATGCTCTCTTTCACGCAGTCACCGTGTTATGCCTCGAGTTACACAAGTTTCGTAATAAGCATTGTACTAACACGTGCTGCACCTTACTTAGCCGACTTGTTTGCTAAAAGGCAACGATTACTGGTTTAGTTTTGTACAGTCGGCGGCAGATCAACCTACCCAAATCTGTCAAATTTCTCCAATGAATATTGATCCTTATAACCAAACGATAAAGTTCAAAATTGATTGTAGAAATTTGACAGTTTTGGGTAGGTTGATCTGCCGCCGTGTGTACTATTTGTTTATGTCGTTGACTTAACTTTATGTTATTTTGTTCTTAGTTGTTAGTAGTAGTAGTAGTAGTAGTACTATTATAGTTTTACATATATTAAAGACTAGTGGACCCGGCGGACTTCGTACCGCTTTGACAGTTTCCATCAAGTGATTAAATTCTATTTGGTTACCATGACAACAAAACAAACAAATCATTTTGTATTGGAAAATTAAATTGTCGTTTTTAATATATTTATAGTGTGATTCCCGTGGGAATATCGGGATAAAACTATCCTATGTGGTAATCCAGGTTATAAACTATCTGTATGCCGTATTTCATCCAAATCCATCTGTTGCAGCGTGAAGAAGGAACAAATATACAGACATACACACAAACTTTCGCATTTATAATATTAGTGTGATTAACGACCACCCGCGACTTCCGTGATCCCATATTATTGCACAGTTAGAGATAAGATACTTCCTCGGTAGATGATCATTCCGGAATCCGGATCAAGAAGTGCGTTAGTTTCGGTGTTATTGGCATCATCAGACAGACTTACAACATGCCCTTCCACCTACAATAACCGAATACAATAAACTGGGGACACAGTTCCTTAGACCGCTGATCTTGCGTGTCTAAAACCACGAGAGGGTTCGAAACTATGAAACTGTCAAGGTAAGTCAAACTTTAAATCCGATTTAAAGCTTCAGGGTATTCTTATTTAGCGATGTGCCCAAAGGGATCATTGTGGCTTGTCGTGAAGAGTTCTTGGGATCACGTCCAAGCGGTTAACGGTGCCCTAGGTCTTTAGTAGGTCGGCAATAACATCAGGCTAACTTTACATACCCCCCGTAAAGTTGAAGCCTTGCGGGTGGGAAAGTGCGAAAAGGTACTACTCTAATGAGTTCAATTGTTGATCTTGAAAAGATTCTCAAAATCGAGAATGATTTAATCTAATTTTTATACGCTATATTTTTGACGCTGTAAGGGAGAAAAGAGCTGGACACTTGCTGAATTTCTTGCCGGTTCTTCTCAGTACAAGATCTCCCGCCCAGAGTAGATTTACGAACCGATGGCATAATGACATACACAAGAGCTACTTGTAGCCTAAACTGAATAAATGATTTTAAATTTTGAAAATTTTGAACTAATCCTTTAAGCCACCTGGTAAAACTTGAAGATCCACATCGTCTTAGCGAGCGCATTCCCATTCAAACGCTAAGAATGGTCGGACCTAAAGCAAGCACAATAGGCTATTAAAGTGTTGATTGCGTGACGGACTCGGCACACCGCCTGCGACCTCTGGCGGATCCTTTTGGAGTTGTCGCGGTGGTACTGCCGGTAATAGCTAGCTAGTACTAGAGGGTAGTAAACATGATTAGGGCGAGTGGTGATCGTAACTAAACCCTTTCGCTGGCAATACAGTTTTATATTTTCATTGCTTTTCAATATAATTCCAAGTGCACAAAGTTCAATATTCGGTGGCAACTTAGCTACCATTGCCTTCGAAAGAGTATAACGTAACCACAAAATAAGGAGACCTAGAAGGTAAGCTTAACACATACCGCGCTCGAGCGACGCACACATAGACCCCTTGCACGGATAAAGATCTCGGAACAGCTCGGAAAACTGCGAGCACAGCTGTTGCGATCCTCTAAATGCGACTGCACATTTACAGAATACACTAAACATGCACACTAGTTTAGGCCCAAGACACCGTACTTACTCGTAGAACAAGAGTACGACAAGCTGGTTCACACGCGCTCTATACCAGGTACAGACATGTACCTGGTCGCTTCTCTCCACCACGGCCCGGTCAACCTGAGCCGAGGTCCGAACCTTTGGAGAATCTAGTAGGGCATGGGGACACGCACTTTTAAGTGTGTGATGCCGTTCCATCTAGAAAACCTCCGAAGGTGATTCGTTTCACAAGGCTTGAGGTATCCTTTAAGTACCTCGCCGCCCCCCGAAAAATCCCGGTGACGCTGAAAATGCCGTTTGAGGCCATCAGCAATCTCTCAAAAAAAAAGAAGCGTTTGTATGAAGCTTACCCTTTGTGGGTAACGTTATTTTGTGACGTAACCATATGGGTGTCACTCGCATTATTAAGCAACTCTTCTTTGTAATTTCACAACGGTAGCCTTTATCTCTCCTGATAGTAGGGAAGCCTTATCGTCACTTACTACTATAATTACAACGACTGACGAATCTGACGATAGAGCTGAAGGTAGAAGCTCGATTTTATCTGTACGTAACCCCCAATTACAAAGAACTGCGTCAGGTGGTGATACACGGCGATCTGAGCTGAGAACCATAGATTTAATATGTTTTGTATGGAGTCGCTGCAGTCGTGCATCCGGCAGAGGACACTTTTTACTTGTACCTATTTACATTTTGTGGCATGTTTGTGCTACCACTGGTGGGCTGGTGGCTCGCTTGACCTTTGAAATTTCTTTGGAAGTTGAACTTAACAGAGACTATTGTGAACGCTTTTAGAATCCTGAACCTTTCTTTAATCCAAAAACTTTGATTTCTTACTTTACTCAAAAATAAAACATTACAGATACTTTATCCTGATGCGAAGACTGCGTCAATACATATAATGATTTAGAAGTTTAATTTAAACTCATCAGTGTTTGTAATATGTGTTGTTAATCTTATGATTTTCGTATAATTAAATCTTAGCCTTGTTACTCATACAGTTAAAAATAGTAGTTTTAATACTTACACGCCTATATAACTAAATAGCCAGAGCTTCACACTTTCTAAAAGCTCTTTACTTAATAAATCGCATGTGAACAATCCGTGTCGGTACTAGGTTCATGTTTACATTTGAACCGAGAAGTAAAAACTTTTTAGCTTCTCCTACTGCTGGCTGTTTGAAATACCCATAATGGAATTCAGTATAAATCAGTTTGATTAGTAAGTCAATTGCATTTTCTAGTAATTACGGTGTCTTACTTAGGCTCATCAGAAGTAGGAGATTGCCTTGGCACCCTTTCAGAGTATCATCTTAAAGCTATTGATATAAGTAAACAGATACCGTCGCGTCTGCAGACTACAGGCGTGAAGCATAACTTGACCGCCACAATAATATACCTATGGGGCTTTACTAAAAACGTAGTGAACGTTTTTTGCAACGTAAACGTTATTTTGTGCGATTCTATTTTTAGCTGACACACGAGTCACGAAAACAAAGCCGTAGCAGTCGTTATTATTAAACTTCTCGTAAAAATGTATGTGTAAACGTTTTTAATATTGACTTAATGTCTAAAGTTAGATCCATGTGGATGTGGCCGGCTTTCTTGAATACCTACATATTACTTGCAAGAGGTAAACTTTTGAGTCACTACACCTTTTGCTGGTGTTGTTTGAATTTTTGATAGTCATAGACTCTCGAGTCAAATAAGTTTGCAAAATCTTTAAAGGAATGAAAATGCGCTATAGGTATCAAGTTATTATTAAGTTAATTAATAAAGTGACCACAAGCGAAGAAATAATTAAATAAACTAAAAACTTGTTATTATTTATTTCGTTTACGGCCTTTTTATATTGATTGACTAAACTTTTCGGCGTAAAGTATGATATTCAAAATTAAAAATCTTGTTTTCCTAACTAAATCAAATGAAACTAACTGTCAAGCGATGCTGCAGTGACTTAGTATGCGAAACATATATTTTGGAGATTGTGAGTAGAATGAAGAGACTCTTTAAGACTTCCTAATTAAATCTGATTTTACGTATCTCTCACCCCTAAGAATTATTCGAATTCGATGTTGTTATCAATCGCCAATATCGTCGTGTCGCCATCTCACGATGCGAATTGCCCTAAGACGCGTGATTGTTTCCTAGTTATGTGATAATTATTACATATAACGTTACGCAATTCGTGTATCCAAACATGACAATATTTGTATATGATCTTATATGTTTAACGCTCATTATCGGAGCTGTGACGATTCTTTATCGCAGTGAGCGATACGATTTTCATCTGTCAAGTATTGGGATTGCATCATCCATCCATCCATTTTGCTGTGTAAGATTTGATCACAAAATGAGAGAAATTTCTTTATTTTTGAGAATAAGTAAACTAACTTAAATTCAAAAACATGTTTATAATTGTATACTGGTATTATTCGACGGGGTCAATGATGTGGATAATTTTTTTAAAATCTTAGCTTGTTTTAAAGGTAACTTAAAATGCAAAATTCATTTGGGCTGAATTAATTGAGCTCTTAGGTATATTACAACTCCATCAGTTCGTAAGCATATTGCGGAATACAATAGAAATCTTTGGTTATATTTATATATATCGCGATAACTACGAGACGAGTATAGGAAGAAAAATAAAAAATCTGTCAATATTAATACAATTATTTAAAAAAAAATATACATAGTCCTATGATTTTTTGTCATAATAAACCAAAAAATAGCAATCTAACCAGACATACAATAAATAAAAACACATGTGTTCCAGATTAGTTCTTGGCAAATAATAAACAACACATTAGGTATATACCGAGTTAAGCATATCACTGTTTGTTTAGATACACAAGCTTATCTACCTAACTTACCGTAAGAGTAGGTCAGTGTTTCTTTTTTGAAAGGCACAACACAAGTTTCCATTCGTTTGTCTACGTTTTGGCTAAATATGCACATTTTTATACGTTTTTTCTAACATTTTATTTTTGTCATTTAGAGTTAAGTAAGATAGCCAGTACTCCAGTAGTACTATCATCTACTTATTATCACTTGTCATTTAAAGATGAAGGCTAATAGAGAATAAAATAAGTTAAAGTTTAACTAAAGTGTCTGTGTCTAAATTATTTATAAAATTACAAATTATTTAGTCGTAGTCGTATCTTTAAATGTCTGTATGTATATTAAGTTAAGACCTAAAAGCTTTTAAAACTTTCATTCACCGTTAGTCGATCGAATCACGATAATAAGTTGTTGGAAATAAAAATATAGGCGACTATTATATTATATTTTGTTTTTAAGTTAAACATAACGTTCAATTCCTTATTAATATATTAGCTATCTGAAATTGCTACGTTAGATCATATATTTGATTTAGAGATGGTTAACATAACACAACGCACGATATAAATGGTTATCCTTATAAATAAGGAACTTCCTTTAAAAATTTCAATTAAAAACATCCTATCAGAAAAATATTTTTTAGGGAAATTAAAACAATTATTTACAGAAATGGGTTACTATACATTACAAGAGTATTTTTAAGACGATCTACAAAATAGTAAATTTAAATAAAATGAAAAAGCACTTCAAAAACGTCCTCCCCTCCCCTATTTTTTTGCTGTGCCCGACAGGGTCCATACTGTTCCTGACATTATTAAGATCCTTGTAATACATATGGGAAAGCAATAAAGATATAAAGATAAAGCTTGAGTAGGTAGGTACGGTAACAAAAATCAAAAGTGTAAAGTTCAAGGTCATTTTATCAACTTAATAATGGCTGTATGAAAGACAAAAAAATAGTACAGCAATGTTTTGATAATCCTCTTCATGTTCCTTATTAATCATGACGGCCTAATGTTATGTGTATGTATAAGTAAATTTCAATGTGCATATTATAATTTTATTTCCCAATTTTTCATTCAGTTAATTAATTTTCATCATGCAGTTAGCAAAATATGTTAACCGGCTGCGTTTTATGTTTAAAAACAACAAATGGCTCTTTTAATGCTAAGAAATGCGCGTAAAGTATTATTATGTTATTTCTATAAATAACAAAGATAATAGAAAAGTTAAAGCTATCATTTATAGCTCTGAAAGCTTTTTTTTATGAATATGTTTTAAAACTAAACAAAAGTAAATTACAGAATGAAACCTTACCTTACCTCAAGAACTGATATTCGAGTTTTTAAATGTAAGAACCGTAGTAAACGAGATGAAAATTTAAAGATAGATATTAATGATTATCTCGTGATAATGACGATTCAAATAATTTCGAATGACATCGCAAAGATTTAGATGCGAGAAACCTACCTACGTGGTGTTGTAGTGTTAATACAAGCACTGTCATTATGAGATCAGCGATGACGGTGCCTTAAGGTCAACACGGTACAATAGATTCCTTTTACGTACGCACACGTAGATAATCGTACAATGTGGAACATCACTAAAGGAGGTGCATTGTCAACTAAATAATAATATATAAAAACAAAAGCTGGTATAACTTTTGTTGATGGCCAGAGAGAAAATTGTATGGCAAAATTGCAATTGTTTCAATGCTATACAATTCTCGTTTTCGTTAAGGTGATCGAATGGAGATTAAAAACATTCTAAAAAGACATGAGGCTTAAAAACATTCATTCATCACCCATAAAACATGATGAGCTTACGGCATCTTCTGGTTTTGCAGTTTGATATTAGGACTGGGATGATGCTATAACTTCTATGAAATATAAAATAATACATATTATGTGAAACTAACGGGAGTAGGATCAACTTCCATTTAAATATAATTTATATAAATAAAATTTGTTTCATTTTAATTTAATTAAAATTAAACAACGCAATTTCATCTTAATATTTAAATTTACGCGAAACGTTCGCGTAAACTGGAAATCAATAAGCTTAATAGAAAATCGTATTGAACTTTTAATTCGCACAAGTTGAAAGTTTTATAAATTTTCATAGAATAGAATCAAGTAGTTTTTCAGGTTTACGAACGTTACTGCCGTCTTCTTCACTCGTTCGTAATTACAAACAGCTGACCTTCCATTGTGAGCGCAAATAGGTAGTGTTTAGCTTGGACATGCTAATTTGGTTCGCACGAGCCAAAGCGCCGTGGATGCTGCTTCGGTGCCGCGCCGGCGCAACAGAAAGCGAAAGGAGAGATATTTTTGAACAATGTTTATTCCCAAGCGGATACGTTCTGTTGAACAATTCCGCTTCACGACGAACTGTAACGAAAGCGCACTGTAACACTGCGCTCGAGATTACACAATTTTGTTGTCAGTTCAAAGTTTCCATTCAGCTATAAATATCTTGAAGATTAAGTGTATTATGATCGCCGAAAACGATGTGTGATATAATCCGAGAACGCCATATATACAGTGATATAATATCAGCGTGCGGCGGCCCGGACTACTTTCTCTCGAATTCGGCCGCGAAAGTTGTCTCGCTGCACACTTTCTATAGTTCAGTGCATTCTCGGTGTCCTGATGCAGAATGTTAGTTCTAAAATTGTCAATGCTTTTTTAACTTAGCGATGTCACATATGTCCATGTGTCCTCGATGTCGCAGTAGTTATCGCGCCCTGTCTGCGACTATTCATCGGATGGGTGACCAAAAGTTTATCATCTCGAGCTCTCCGTGCTTCGGAAGGCATGCAAAGCCGTCGATCCCGGCTGCATTAGCAGTCTTTAATGACCACCAATCCGCTCTGGGCCCGCGTGGTGGTTTATGACCCGTTCTCACTATCCATCCATCAGGAGCTGGTGATGATGTGATATTTATATTTATTTTATTGTTACACCAACAACACCATTACAATAAAAAAAATATTGCATAAATCAGACGTTTGATAAGTGTCACCTCAATTATAGGTGTAAACTACATGCATGCAAAAGTGCTACAGCGAAAATCACAAAATTATGCTATGATTAAGATAATAATAATTTAATTAACAATAAAAAATATAATTTAATTTAACAAAAATAATAATTAAAATAATTTAATTTGACAATAATAATAATTAAAATATTTTTATTTTACAATAATAATGATAAAAACAGGATACATGCAAATTGACTTAAAAATAATACATAATGCAAAATACAACATTGATTGACAGTCACTTATGCTAACAATAGATTTTCTCATTTCCGAAATGAATGAATGTGATTATGTAGCCACATTTATAATTTCTGTCGCCAAACAACGATTTTTTGCACTGGAAAAGTATGAGATTACTGAGTATTATAATAACAAAGATATCAAGATCGGTATCGCGTAAGTTTCACCTATGGTATTATTATTTCAAGCGTCTGCCGGATTCGGTGAACTAAAGCGAACCGTGAAAAACTAGTGTTTCCGTTATTAATGCTTTTTTTAGTTGTTTTTTTAGTTGTCATGACAACTAGAATAGCTAATTTGTATCATATAATTTTTATTGGTTAGGATACAACAGGAAAAGTTTTTATGATGTGAGGCATAAAAACATACATGACAATTAGATTTCGAGGAAGGAAGTTAAACACATCACGCATATTTTTAACCGCGATCAAATTCGCCTGACTACCTATCAGTTGTGATTGTAACAAATACTACAATTGATAATGTTATCTGTGATATAATTCTGTATGAGCGCGTAATTTGTTACTCATCAATTTTAAACTCTGTCAGACCAAAATTACCCATCAAATGATTAGAGTCTAGATCTAGATATATGATAATATTAGGAGTTTTTCTATATGCTCTGTCTTGAACTTTGCAAATGCTCTCATATTGCGGGGGAAATGTGGACGGGCTACCTATGTGGAGGCAGCGCAATCCACTTTCACTCGCATTAGCATTTTGTTTATAAAATGTTTATATATATATATATTTATTTTTTTCAACATTTTTGTTTTTGTACTTTGTTTATAGTTATTATTAACTCGTTTACGTGTAAGTAACTTTTTACAATGCATTTCCATAAATTAAAAAGCAAACCGTCTCGTTGTAGTTTGTTTTTATTATGACACAGTCGTTCCGCTTGATTAAGTCTAGATCATTAGTCATGACATGAGTAACATTACCACGTGCTACGTAGGTACCTACTTCTAGTATCGTCCTTAATAGTAGACTGTATCGAATCGAGCCGACCACGTGGTCCGCACGTATAACCCGTTTAATATAATTGTTCTACATCGTAGTCAATGAACTTATAGTTTTTATAATTCACCCGAGTCAAATCAATATTTACACACAAAAATAAGACGCCATTTCATTTACATATTTAATGAAGCAATGCGTAGTATAAACAAGATATTTTTTGGATGCGTCAAAATTATTAGTGACGGTGAATTAAGTTCATGTTGTGTTAACCCAAATGCGAACTACGAATTGAAACTTTCATTATCTCGCCTCATCGTTCCGGGTCTGTAACGGAAATATAACTTACTGCTACGGAACTATACGGCGTTCACAGTGCCATCTAGCTTGGGTGCGTTAAAACTTTACTACGAGGGACGTTAGTCGTGCCATCTACATCGCTAAACGCGAAGCTGAAGTACAGGTTTTAGTATTAGTAAACGCTCTTAGATGGCGCTACCGTGTCGGACATAAAGTTTATTTTTTAAATATTTAATTGAAAAACAACCTCGCTTTGAAAGTATTGATTTCAGCCATGCGTGTATAGTATACAACGTTTGAGAATTAAGAAAAAAGATACAAAAGTAGGAAAAACTTGATTGGATTAATCTGAAAGAAAAAATCCTAACAGAATGTAAACAAACCATTCCGTTTTTGCTTAACCTAGCAACGGACCGCGGTGCTATTTTACATTATTTGGAAAAGTCGCTAGTTAATTGTTGCTGGTAGTCAAGGGCGTTAGAATTCACAAAAACCAGGAAAAGATTACGTCGAGGTCTTGTCGCCAAACGGCGGCGTCACCCCATGCGGAAGGGTCTTGGGCGAAACCTTGACGCCGGGAATTATGCACTCGCTGTAAAATGGAGTTTGCTGTAAAACTCTTTTGTGACTTGTTGCGGGCGAGGATGTACAGTATTTGTGCATGTTCGAGAATATAAATTTTGCTCAAAGACAGGGGCTCTTTTAGAATAGTGACAAAGTAAAGAGGGGCTTTTAAGGGCTGCAACATGCGGGTTATAGGATAGGGTCTTGGACGAAACCTTGACCCCAGGAGAATGCAGAAGAAGTTTGTTATAAAACTCATTTTTGAGCTGTTGCTAGATTTACTTGTATTTGTGCATGTGAGACTTTTGAATTTTTGATTTTTCTGACAGGAGTAAAGAGGTTTTTATACTACTAGAGGTTGGTCTACAAAACGAAGGTTAAAGGCATAGGATATTGGGTGAAACCTTGACGCCGCTGCCGGGAATTATGCACTCGCTGTAAAATTAAGTTTACTCCAAAACTCCTTTTTTTGCTGTTGCTGTTTATGAAGTACTCGTGTTTGTGCATGTTCGAATGACTGATGATTGTAGATTAAAGAATGGGGCTCTTCAAGGCAGGAGTAAAGAAGGTTTAATAGGTTCTGCAGGATAGGGCCTTGGCGAAGCCTTGACGCCGGGAATTGTACACTCGCTGTAAAACGAAGTTCACTGTATATCGTGAGTTGTTGCTGTTGCGGTTGAAGATGTATTTGTGCATGATCAATGACCGATGATTGTTGTTTAAAGAATGAGGCTCTACAAGAACGAAGTAAAGAGGTTTTTATAGGGACTCGAACTTGCGGGTTTATACTTAAACTGGTTATCGTAAGATGGTAGTAACTCGCCAGGCGCCTAGGCGTACTAAGAACAAACCATCTATTAAACAGAGTTCCTTTAGTACTAGGTAGTACTAAATGAACTCTGTTTAATAGATGGTTCTGTTCTGTTTAGTAGATAGACTAGGTAGTCTATCTACTGGGAATCGAACTCAGGACATCTAGGTCTGACCTCGGTGCTTGGTGTAACCACAAAGTCTGTTATTATTAGAATAGAATAGAAATTAGAATAGAGCAGTGACAAAATTCAGCTCTTACGTTAGCCGTCCCGGTAGCATAGCGGTCAGTGCAGCCGCCCGGATTGCGGAAGACCCAGGTTCGATTCCTGGCTGGGTCGGGTAGGCGTTTAATTTTTTCACTGTATTTTATAAATATTTAATTTGGCTTTAGTGCAGCAATAGCACTTGAAAATAAAAAGTAAAAAAAAGAATAGAATAGCTCTTTATTGCTGTAAATATGGTAGGAACAATTTCTTACATACATTTAACATCTCTTATTTAACCAAAAATTGGTATGCAAATAAAGAGAGAAAAGTCTAGCTGTGCTGTTATAGAATTAAAAACTACAATCAATTAAATAAAACAATAATCAAATTAAAAAAATCTATAAGTATTGTAAAACACGCGAAAGTTTTAGTAAGTTTCCGCATAGTCTAATGCATCTCTTAGATCCTAGATTTAACTTAACGAGTATGTCGAAAAAGACATAAATAGAAGTCTCTCATTCATTCATCTTTAAACTTTCTCCTCTCATTTCACTCGTGGCTCGACGTGGTAAATGTTTACGTAAGGATGTTATTTACGATTTGCATTTTATCTCCAACCTTGTGGCTCTCGATAGCATAACAAGGGCTGCATACAATGTTCGTTACGAAGGTTACGTTGTGGTGTAAAAAATCATATTCTAATAATAACTTGACGCCCCGGTGTGGCTGAGTAGTAAAGCGGTTGACTCGATATCTGGAGGTCCTAAGTTCAACTCGCAGGTTTCGGATTTTTTATGCACCTACGAGGTTTGTGATCGATCACGTTACATTTACCTAGCAAGCGTGGTGCTTTAGCTAATGCCTATCAATTACAGCTATGACTTCATTTCAATGATGGTGGCATTTGCCCAGCCGTGAGACAGTATATAGGCTGGTTACTACTACTTTTTTTTGTTATTCCTTACGCGGGTAAGCAAGCACTTGAAATTTATATCATCTGATGTAAAGTGATAGCTGAAACTGGAAGCGTACTTCACCCGGAATCCTCAACTACTGAGGTACTGACTATCTTATCTTTAATTGTTGAAAAAGAAAAAGATTTATTCAGTTTAGGCACAATAGTGCACTTATGAACGCCGAGTAGATGTCTTAAATATTAAAAATATATAATGAACTAGTGGACCCGGCGGACTTCGTACCGCTTTGACAGTTTTCATCAAGTGATTAAATTCTCTTTGGTTTCCATGACAACAAAACAAACAAATAATTTTTATTGGAAAATGAAATTGTCGTTCTTAGTATATTTATAGTGTGATTCCCTTGGGAATATCGGGATAAAACTATCCTATGTGTTAATCCAGGTTATAAACTATCTGTATGCCGAATTTCATCCAAATCCATCCATACACGTTGCAGCGTGAAGAAATAACAAACATACGAGCATACATACACACAAACTTTCGCATTTATAATATTAGTGCTTATTAGTGTGATAATATAATACTAATAATATTTTTTTTTATTAGTTTCCTTAGCCATACAGCGGGGTAACGCTGCAAGCGTGATGGGAACTTTTAGGTCGAGTACGGTTCGAAGGGGCTAATAGTACAATAAATAAATTGTTGGCTTTAGGTATTTGTTTTTTATACTGTTACATGTTTTTTGAATAAAATAGAATTAACAGTAATAATATTTAAAAAAAAACTACTTCGGTTCGGAAGTTTGTTTCTACTAAGAAGACCATAATAAAGTTGGAGCGCAACATTGATATTATAGCGACATATTTAGACGACTATTACTTCTAATGATATCTCTAATATCAATAAATCTGCTGCAGTACGCCCAGTAACAATTGCTAAGGCTAAAGAAGACATTACACTGTTGTGTGACGTGCCCGCGTTGTGCAAATCACAATGGCCGTGACGAACAATCATTGCTTTAATCGTCGTTAGCCTTCACCTCGCTAAACAAAGTTGGTTGTCCTAACGTTCCTCGCTCGATCCGATCCGAGCTCCTCGGAGAATCTATACTCAATACTCAATACTCAATACTTTATTGCATTCCATAATGTTTACATAATAAGATGGTAGGTTTTTACAATGGATCAATTATGGACCCTGTCTGGCACAGCACAGCTTTAGTAGGAGAGAGGAAGAGATCTAGTAGCGAACGGGACGATACCATCCTCTCTGGACACCCTATGAGGATGTTTGGATCACACGGCATTCGGACTTAGAGAAACCTTTAAGATACTTGCCGCACACAAAAACGTCCGGCTAAGCTGAAAAGACTAGAAAGTCAACATAATCTCTAAAAATACTGATCTTCGCAGTACATGATATATCTTTAATGTTGTGTTTATGTATGTCCATATAATAGGTACTTACCTATGAACATGGAGTTTTGTATGAAGATTTTTTATAAAGTTTTATTTTTCATACTAATGTTTTTTAAATATTCTTAGCATCTATTTATTTTAACACTATAAAAATTGTAGAGTGTAGTGTGTTTGTTTCACTAGCTAAATATAGCAGATATTAAAAAGAAAAAAATCAAGTCCCTTCAAAGCTACAATGAAACAAAAGGACAATTCCGCGAAGTTAGTCAATTTAAAAAAAAATTGAATCCTAAGTAACATAGTCCTAATTAAAAGTGTATAATAATATTAACAACCGGTATTGACTTTTAGAAGTAATACAACTATTAATAAGTGAAAAAAAAACTCTAATTTCATAGGTAAGGACCTATTATTATGTATACAATGATTGTTTTATAATAGAGTCTTTTTGCGATATTTTTTTCTTACTTAACTAATATCCTTACTGATCGTCTGGTAAAGAATGCCTCATGGTGTTAAGTCCGCCTTTTGCTGTATTTTGCAAAAAATAAAAAAATTGGGTAGGGGCCCCAGTTTTCGACAGGAACGTCATCGACATTTTTTTACCTTTAATTATTAAAAATAGGTTTTTGCAATTAATTTAAGTCTTAAGCAACAATTGAATAGGTTCCGACCATCGTTCGTTCCTAGCTGTGATTCCGTGAAATTTAAATGGTAAACTATATTGTTTTCTAAAGTTTACGCGAACACTACACATTGAAATGAAACAACTTTTACGGATCTACTCGCGTTTATTCTACACATTACTTATTTAATGTTTATCCTGACGTTTCGAACCCTTTGCAGGTTGGTCACAGGGAGACTGAGGTGTTGGTCGTCTCATAATTAGTTGGTAGCTTGTATACCCTCATTTAAATTTAATCAGGTGCGTTCCGTTTTACGCAGAAAGAGCTTACAGTATCTTTTGGTCTGGCAGTATGGTTTTGGTAAACTATGTCATTTTTTGGCGACGAAAATTGTGTCGGACACTGTCTCCACTTGCAACTACCCTAAATGAATATATTGATGAGCGTCGACAAAGGGTTAAATGTACTCCTCGTAAGTTAAAATGGAAAATTCTGTATACGGTGTGGCGTTGATAATGTACCTACGTTGATCTTTTTTGAGTGCAAGTCAATAGTCAATGAACCCGGGCTTACTCTCACGTGTTAGAAGATGAAGATAGAAGTGATGTCAAAAATGACGATTTTTGTTAACGGTTTTAGTTTTTAGGTTATCTGTTTTAGATTTTGTCGTTGTTATCCTATTCTATTAGTGTGATTAGATTCATTGAATTTGTTTTACTTTGGGAGGTAATGTTCAATGACGATGACGAAATGACTTGGGGATCCTATTTAGAATTATAATGTTACTACTACTTATAACATTATACTATATAAATAAATCACTTTCCTTCATATATTTTTCAAATTTATTTTATTTTTGTTATAACGTAGTTTCTTATTCTCTAGTTTATTGTCTAGTATTTATTTATTGACTTAAAAAGGGCTTTAAATATTTTTGTACCAATCTCTTTTACTTTTGCAAAACGCAATACTGCTGTTGTGGATTTGTAGCTTCCATACGCATGACGATGGACTTCTTTCTTTATGTAATTTTTATATAATAATTATTATATACAATCACATTAAACCTCTATCTATACCTTGTTCTGTCTATACTATACCATTATTCCTCGTTTAACTATATCTTAATTATTTGTTTGTTTACTTGAATGTTTGCGCCTATTTACTATTGTTTGTTTGTTTATTTATTGGTTTTATAAAACGACCGACCGATTGGACCATCGAAAATGCACATGACTTACAATAGATATGTAAAACTGTAACCATAGCATTATGCTTTACTAACAAATTGGTGGTGGTTTTGTGTATGATTTATTTCAGTCATTTTTATTATTTTTGCTATTCTAGTATACATATACGAGTCGAAAGAGCTGACAGTTATGTTTTGCCGTTAAACTCAGAAAATTTGTTTTCTTTTTTTTTTCTTAAATTGTCGTATTTCTTATACGAAACCTTCGCAGTTTGAAAGAGGTATTTTCAATGTCATTGAAATGAGCTGGAAAAAATGTTTTTTTTTATATTGCACCGTGTTCGATTGACCTTCGTTTACGTTCACTGTTATATTGTTGATTTTATAGATTATCTACGTTTTAATAGACAATGCAACTCTGAAATTGATATAGAAAGCACTTTAATTCGTATGTTAGCACAGAGATTATTCAACCCCTTTAGATCCGAACCTAACCTTAAACTTTCTTCTACAATTCATATTATTAATTATTTGAAATGATTTTCAATTGTATAAAATTCTGGTCATTTGTCTACGGTATGTTGCTGGCCTACAAAAAAACAGACATGCACAACTCAAAATTGATTGATGATATCATAATTATTTATACCTACATTAATATAAATTCTTAAATCTATAAAAATAATTATATAAAATTAAAAATCAGAATATTAAAATAGAGCGTGATGGATTGTAGGTTATTACCGACCTACGGTGAGTTCAATGTTATGAGTTATATGTAATTTGTAAAGATGTTTTTTTTAAGGAAAAAGTTCCTATTCATATTTTATTTTAAATGTTAACGAAACTCTAAATACCACCTTTAACGTCATAGGTTGTTAACAAACGCATTGAAAAGTCTTATAATAATTAAATACATAATATTGCTTGATGTTTTGTAACAGCTGTTTACTGGCTGATTACAAGTAATTAAATTAATTGTAATTAAAATATGTCCATAAATAAATTCATTTTTTCATTCATTCATCAAACGCATGCGCCTAAATCTTATAATTAAAGTCGTTAAGGTTTTAATACATAATTATTAGTTAATAGATAATTATTATATCCATCAGAGATAGCTTCTCTACATTTATAAGCCTTTAAAAATATGTTGTAATCAGCATAAAGGGCCTTACTGGGGTTTTAACGCTTGAACATTAGTTTATAGAGTTCTGTGTAGGTTGAAAGTGAATATTTTATGTGTCAATAATTGCGTCTGTAAATTTTATAGACTATTAAAATATATATTGTTATCGACACTTTACTACAAAACTGTTTTAAGTTGAAGTCTTAGTAAAACATTGCGTTTATATTATCACGCCTGTTTCAGTACTCAATACTTTTATGTGAGTAGTAGACAAAGATCACAGAATGCTCAATTGCTCAATGAATTAAGTACTGGCATTTACCTGCTCCATCAACTCCCACAGGCTCTACATCAACGGTAGCCTTCTGTTTTGTTCATCCTTCATTTCATATATGTTATTCTTGATCGACATGCGATTTGTCTATGTGTTTGTCATTCTACTCTTTTTTTTTTTCTTTTAGTTGATGGCTTCGTGCGATTAGCACATTTAGCCAGTGTCAAAGTAATTTTTCTTACAAGTAATACATAAATATACAAATCCTTCCAGTAGGTGCATAATGTTGATGAATGATAATAGAAATGAGAAGTGAGAAATGATATACCCCCCAACCCCTCGAGTATCTCAGTAAAGATGTGGGGCTTTACTAAGTCCTCGGGCAGACTTCTTGAGAGAATTTGAAAAGTGAAGTTGCACTGTTTTGTTTCATTTGCCATCACTCATGCTCACTCACGAACACTTAACGGTTAATAACCCACCATTATTTCACATTAATATTCGACATAACACAAATTTTAGAAAATAAAACAAAATCGCAGACATGACTCTTCACTTTCCCGCCAAGAACCCATTCTACTCTTGCTTTTCTATCCTTTCCACGTTTTTTTTTTGGAGAGAGACTGCTGATTGCCACTGGGCATTTTCAGCTTCACCGGGCTTGTTTTAGGGGCGGCGAGGTACGTAAAGGGTACCTCAAGCCGTGTTGAAACGAATCACCTTCGGAGGATTTCTAGAGGGTACGGCATCGCACACTTAAAAGTGCGCGTCCCCGTGCCCTCCCAGAGTCTCCGAACGGTTCGGATCGGATCGGGGAACCTTTCCACGTGACCACACTACCTCAATATTCTTTTCTCATTTCTTGGCACTGTCTCTTTCACATATCGTTCCCTTTTTTATTTCTTTCTTATTGTTTGTTCTTTCTATTTATTAGACTGACACGACACATACTTAGTGACGCTTTCATATCTACGCCATTTATTGTTATGCTATACCCCAACATTCATTTGAGACGAGTCGCGACTTGTTTGACACTTTCTAGTTACTCATAAAATCTTTCTTAACTCTTTTAAAACTATTCTAAAGGCTGTCTCAAGCATTCAAGGGGGTCAGAGCGACTCTGGGTTTACTGGTGCTCTCATCGCTTCTCCCCTTCCCTTTCCTCATCCAGCCACGAAAAGCTAAACCGCGAGAGGGGAAGCCTACCCACTTAAAACCCTTGGTACCATCCCTTGTCTGAGTCCCCTCACAAAATCTGTCTAGTCCTAAATTATTGTCAAAAGCGTAACAGCATCAGACATTGTCTTGCTCAACAGATAGTGTTGTGAATGTCAATATACTCGCTATGTTGACCGTGGCGATTTAGGTTCTGTAACAGTTCTATATTCACATGATGCTAAAACAATTAGTTGTGTAACAAAGCCAGGTTGAGTGCCGTTATTTCCGTTAATGACATCGCCGTACAGCGGATCAACAGTTATTTTTTTTGACCTAAAAACTAGACTGAATATTGAATTACTATTTATATTCAGAACTGATAGTTATCTCGTACATGGTTGTAGCGTTGTTATATTTACAGGTTCCTTCCGTAGTAAATACAGTTATATATTTCTTTGTTATTTATGCTCATAAATTTTTTTAGAAATTCAAATATAATATTTCTTATATTGTGTTAGTTGTAACGTAAATCCTTATAGTATTTTGTTAAAAGTTCTTTTAACAAATCATACGCGTACATATTGGTCCCAAAAGGATTATGATAATAGAATTTACTCGTAGCTTTTCTGTTAACACTAGGTTTGTCTGTAACGACCTATTCTATCATATAGTACGGTCTAGATTATCTTATCATGGCAGGCTCTTGTTTTAAGACTTTTTATATATTTATAAAGTTCACAATCTTTAAACTCTCATAGGGTAGGTCTCTCTATGTAAACCAGAATCGTAGTGAGGCCTACAAATTCATTTCAGAAGGGATATTTTGAACATTTAGCGAAACTCTTGCTTATTGTTATATGTATTTCATTTAATTTCATTTATTGTGGAGTTATTAAATAGTGCTTTGAATATACCAGCCGCAATCTTTGCACATCTTGGATATATTTTAGAACACTACGCTACTTTTCACCTACTATACCGACCGGAAAACCGGAAATGGAAACCGGGAGTGCCTTTACTATTTGTCATATGTTTTATATTCAGTAATTACTATAGAGTTGTAACAAAAGTTTAAAAAAGTTGCCATTCCCTCTATATCATTATTTCACCCGCGTTCTATTAGTCATAGCGTGATGTATTATAGCCTATAGCCTTCCTCAATAAATGGACTATTCAACACAAAAATAATTTTTCAATTTGAACCAGTACTTCCTGAGATTAGCGCGTTCAACCAAAGAAACTCTTCAGCTTTATAACATTAGTATAGATTTTCGGCTCATAAACATCCAAATGCTATCTGCATGGAAATATATGGAGTATATGGAACGGGCTGATAAATGGATAGAATTAAATTTGTACCATTCAATTGTTCTCAAAAATGAAGCGAACGTTTTGGGCCGTTGAAGGTTTTCATTTGAGACCTTCAGCCTATTACATGGTTGTCGGATTGCTTCACCGCGGTTATACAAACGCTCGAGCCGTCTGTTTCCGTTAGAAACTATTCACGTACACACGTTGGCCAATAGTGACGACGTCTGTCGCCATTTTTTAACTATGGCAATTCACAATTACAATATTTGTTGCAAGGAAAGGTGAATGGTTGTGATTAGCTCTGTGGTGGGAGTACTATAAATAAAAACTGTTTATTCATTGCCACACAAAGTGCAAAAAGGCTTATTTTTATTAGCTAGGCAAATTAACTTCTACCCACTTGATAAAGAAACTAGTGACTCTGACGCTGCAATCAGCAAAATGTGAGTGGTAGAGCTACACTGCGTTGCAGCACGAAATGGGTCGGCTCGCCCGGCGTAATACCACCCTCTCACAGAATATCGGCGTGAAACAATGGCACTCGTTGTTGTTGTTTCGTCCGGTGAGTGAAAGTGCCGGAGGCCCATCTCTCACCCCTCCCCCCTCCCAATTCCTACTCCCTCCTCAAGATCCAACTCCTTCCTCCAGGTCGGCAACGCATCTGCGATTCCTCTAGTTTTGCGGGTGTCCATGGGCGGCGGTGAATGCTTCCCATCAGGTAACCCGCCTGCTCGTTTGCCTCCGTCTAATATAAACAAAAAAAAAATGTCGAGGTAGATACTAGATTGGCACCACGACGCTGCTGGTTCGAGGTCTTCCGCTGGTTATCACAGAACATACAGAACAGACCATCGAACCACATATCTGTCTTAAGCGGAGTTTCCTGAGTACTATCAAGTAATAATCCCCAGTCTGCCAAGAACAAAAATGTTCAGCCAGATTATATTTCCCTTAATAATTTTAATTCACTAAGTTTACGAGGCTGCTGCTGAGTAGTCGGAAACTGGCCATGGTTGTAAAAACAAACAATACTATATAGTCTACTCCGCATCTAACCGAAACATATACATTGAGTAAGATTCAGTAGTCATAATATTTTGTACAAGGCAATCGATACACAATACAAATTACAAATAATAAATATTTAACTGTCTCTGAGGTCTGCGGTAGATAGGTTTAAAACTAGTACATGTCCATTTTGTGTCCGGTTCTTTAGTCCTAAGTCCGCCTGACAAGGCACCACAATCGTAATCAGTCAGGCACCGTAAAACCAGACACAATAGAAAACCAATTGTTATAGGTTCACATGTGAACTTGCGGGGCGTCAGACGTTAAGAGTATCTCAGCCTTTTATTATCCTCGGTAGTTTAGGATCCCGAACGGAGTGAGTTTTGATATTCGGTCTTATTGAATGCTAGCCATAGCATGTCTGTAATTTTATAGTTACTCTCCATAGTTACGTGAAAAAAGATTTAATTTTAACTGTGAAATAATTTTTCAAATATTTTTCAGATCATTGTGACCTGTCTGATATATATATGCGCACATATAGTGCGTTTCTTTAGTTAAAATATGAGGAAACGATAACTTAATATCAATCTTTGTCCCTATATACTTGTCGTAGCATCTCGTAGCTACGTCACGTAGTCCACACAAGTTCATAGCTGACGTCAGTTGAACATTATAAATTAATAAACCAGTCATTATTTTTTTAAATCGTGTCTTGTATTCCTTTTACCACAATATGAAGCGGCAATTTTCCATGGCATCTACTATATGTTAACCGTGACGTCATTCACGCGGCCTGGCAATGTCACACATATCCTTGTATTAACGAACTTATGAATATTAGTGAGCTATCTGGTATTGGCCACGACGCAATTCAGTACATCATTATGTCCTTAGTAGTTAGTAGTAAAACTAATTATGTTGAATACGCAGTTTGGATTTATATAATGATTTTGATATATTTGCCTACCCAAGAAATACATTTAAAATTACTTACATGTATAATGGAGTTAAAACAGATCCGTATCTTGTTACGGAATCCTTTGTTCCAATCTTAAATCTAAGTATTATTAAAAACTTAATGACTATATTTTCATAGTTCAATATAGTAAGATTTAATGAAAATGGGTCAATTATATATACCTAATTACAAAACTGGTAATACTTAAGACTATTTATTTAGAAATATAATTAATTTTAATCATCAATCAATCACAATCAATAACTTGGCAGAAATAATTGCTACTCTAATAAGGCCTATTTACCTTACTTTTGTGTGTTGATGAAATCCTCTATAGCAGCCTTAACTTATCGTAGCTTTAGTTATTGTTCTGAGACTATCGTCTATAGAACAAAAGTGTTGAAAAACGGATACTTTAACGCTTCATCATTTTACGGACATTGCTCTGAATCCGGAGTAGCGATGGCATCTGGCGTATAGAGCCTTACTTATACTTATTCTTTTAATTTGTTTCGTTTGATATTTCTTACATCATATTTATGTATATATATATATATATATATATATATATATATATATATATATATATATATATATATTAAACGTTTTCAATCATTTATGTAAAATATATATGTAACTATGTTTATTTTTTTATTATACCATCTATATGTTCACACACACTCAACACTACAGTCGCACACCATAGGCCCTGTCAGAATACCAGCGTCGTTGTGGTGGTATTTGTTTCTCAGCACCGCAACGGCACAAGCTGGGGCTGGGTCCTAGTTGGCCTTCACACACTTTCATGTTTCCTTATTGTTGTTTTATTATTATTATTATTATTATTTTATAATGTTTCCTTATAGCATCGTACCTATATCTCTGTAGTGTATGTGTAATCGTCAATAAATAATTTCTTATTCTTATATTAATTCCTATTTCTTCTTTCTTTTACATAAGAACATCTGTCTTGTCGGTGTAAACTTTTTCATACTTCTCAATCACGAGCTTATTTTTTTACTTTGTTATAATTTATATTTGAAAAAACTGTGCTATGACAGAAGTATTTCTGGAATCGTTTTCGGAATCCTAAACAGCTATCTGATTTGCTAGCTAACTCGACTATACGAAAATAGTCATTCAAATCAGCTCAGCTGTTCCGGCGTGGTTGAGTTACAAATATGCAAATTCGACATTCATAATCGCAGTGAGACCGCTAGATGTGTTCCACATAGACCGTTCACAAAATTCATGTTTCTACAATGTGGTTTTCGTATTGTACGTGTTGCTTACTATTAACCTTATTTTCAACTTTAAAAAAAGATGGAGCCGGTTTGAACATAAGTTTATTGCGAAAATTTAAAAAAACGAAAATTTATAAGTTTGGTTGCCATTGAGACATTAAAAAAGTTGGCAACGTATGTGTACGATAATGCACACCTAAAAATTTTGTCATAAATATTATGTTTATTAAATACCTATAATAAAAAAATATTAAATAAACCAAAATTTAATTTGTTCAGGTAAATTATTTCGCAAAAATGTTGTCTAACGAGATTGAATATAAATAAATATTAAAATAAATGCTCGAATTTTCGATGAATATTTATAATTTGCTTGCTTTAAATATTTAACATTCATATCCTTAGGAGTGTGAATGAGTGACAGACAGCAATGGAAATACGAGTTTTTCGAACGAAACCACGTTCTTAATTTACATAAATAAGATACTTAACCCAATAAGATGAAACGAGTGGACATCTGAGTTACCAATTACAGAGAAATATTGTTTTGATTTGCTTTGATCTGTTCTCTATATAAGAGTGAAGTACGAAACCGCATTTCTATGCAATCGACCGCTCGCATAAATAAACGTTGTAAACGGACATAATTTGAATTTATTTTAATTTCTATATCTATGTGGTGTTTTCTACGCTGTAAATGAATGGATAAATGAATAAAAGTTTATTTGGCACCAACATACAAAAAAGGAAATAAACATACAAAGTTAAAAGAAGTACAAAATTTACTCGCATTTTCAATTTATTTCTAGTTAAATGCAATAGAAGACAAATTCCTGTTTCGTTTCACTTATTTTATCAGTAGGTACCTGAGTAGGTACTGGATGTAGAATGTTTTTTTTTTATATTAGAAGGAGGCAAACGAGCAGGCGGGTCACCTGATGGAAAGCAATCACCGCCGCCCATGGACAACCGCAAAACCAAAGGAATCGCAGATGCGTTGCCGGCCTTAAAAGAAGGAATAGGCTCGTTTCTTGAAGATCCCTAAGTCGTAATGGTCCGGAAATACCGCCGCTGAGAGCTGGTTCCACAGCACTTAGTTCGTGGTAAAAAAATTACGTGACAAACGCACAGTAGTAGACCGCCGTCCATCAAGATGGCGTGGATGGAAAGACAGTCGATTGCGTGTAGTGCGGTGAAGGAGAACAACGGCAGGGATCAAACGGAACAATTCCTCAGAGCACTTGAGAGAGTCTTATGAGTATAAGACTAGTATCTCAAGAGAGTTACCATATGGACACGTGGAATCCACTCCTGATTTTTCAGGGTGCCTAGTTTTGTTTACTTACTGTATTCATTTGATTACGATAACGAAAACGTAAATTAGTATGGCATTGAAGCAGCGCCTCCTGGCGACCTAGGAAAAGTGTTAAAATTTTGCTATACAAATTCGGTTCTGTTCGGTTTGATCCCTGCCGCTGATTTCCTTCACCGTAATACACGCAATCGACTGTCTTTCCATCCACAACATCTTGATGGATGGCGATCTACTACTGTGCGTTTCTCACGTAATTTTTTACCACGAACTACAGTGCTGTGAACCAGCTCTCAGCGGCGGTATTTCCGGACCAATACGACTTAGGGATCTTCAAGAAACGAGCCTATTCCTTCCTTAAAGGCCGGCAGCGCATCTGTGATTCCTTTGGTTTTGGGAGTCCATGGGCGGCGGTGATTACTTCCCATCAAGTGACCCGCCTGCTCGTTTGCCTCCTTCTAATATAAAAAAAAAACAAATTCTCGTTTTTGTTAACGTGATCAAATGGCGAATGAAACTAGCACTAACCCAGATTGGTGACCGGAGCTGTCGAGCATTTCTCGTTGTACGAAGAGCACAACTATTCCACTGCTTGGGTCGTCGACTTCAAATGTCTAATGCCAAAAGTACAATAAAAGACATAGTAGATAAGTAGACATATCTCATATGTAGAATTAGCACGAAGCAATTTACATAGAACCACAATATCGGCCGTACCCATGAGGCAAGGCCGATGACCGGCGAGTTAAACGGTCACTTTGGCGGAGGCCATCTAGCTAAAATCACTGACCGCAGATACGAAACGACAGTAGGCTATCATCGTAGATTAAAAAAATACGGGAAAGTGTGTCTTTATTAAAGTGTCGTAGCCGAACGGATTGTAGATAGGGTTGAATGCGAGACATGTGGTTCAATCACCGTATTTCTGTTAGGTACCGCACAAGCGTATTAGCTTTCCTGATGGGTTAAAAGGACAATTATTAATGTGTCATACTCATAGCACATTGTGATTAAAGCGCATTTTTACAATATTTTAGGTAGTAAATACTATGATATACCTACTGTCTGAATGTCGTGCAAAGGCATCCATTGAAATCATGTCATCGCTACAATTAATTGGAAATTTACTTCATTGCCACGCTTGTTGATCACAAATCTATAGGGCTATGCATCGAAATATCCGAAATACACATTATCCAACACGGGTTTTGAGCACAGAACCTCGGGAATTCGGGATATCGGGCCGAGAGCTTTTCGGTCAATATAAACATTTAAAATCTGTAATAAAAATTATATTATTACTGGATCATCATCATCATCATCGGCCTATCTTAGTCCACTGCTGGACATAGACCCTAATGAGCGCCATAGCGCTCTGTCCTCAGTTTGACGCATCCAGCATCTGCCTGCAGTTTTTCGTAGGTCATCATCCCACCTGACCTACGTTTACCGAGTCGTGGTCTCCACTCAAGAACACGTTTACCCCAGCGGTTGTCGGTTCTTAGCCTTTTATCTGGCGAGATATGGCCGGCCCACTGCCACTTCAACTTGCTAATTCTTAAAGCTATGTCGATGACTTTGGTTCTCTGTCGGATGTATTCGTTACGAATCCTATCCTTCAGAGAAACTCCGAGCATAGCTCTTTCCATAGCTCGCTGAGCGACTTTAAACTGGTGGACCAGCCCTACCGTGAAGTGTCCACGTCTCAGCTCCGTAGGTCATGACGGGTAGGACGCACTAATTGAAAACTTTCGTTTTCAAGCATTGCGGTATGGACGACAAAAGACTCGACGTAGTTTTCCAAACGCTGCCCAGCCCAGCTGGATCCTCCTCTTGGCCTCCTTCTCAAAATAGTTTTACCTGATTGCAGAACTGGATATATAGTTTTTATTATTTTGGATTTTGCATTTACAATGCTATTATAGTTACAAAATAAAATGTTTTCTAGAAAAAAATCACCCAGAAACTAGAGTGGGAATTGAACTCACGACCTTTGGGTAACCGGTACAATGATCTGTAGTACAGATTTCTTTTTGGGTTTCGGTAGCTCAGCGTACAGATTCTGTACGCTGAGCTACCGAAGCCCAAAAAAAATGTTTATCTTATAATAATAGTACCTACTGACAGAAGGTGGCTTTTATTATGGGACGCAGACTCACTGCGCAAACTTAGTTTGCATTACATCACAATATGTCATTTGGAAATTCATCCATCATTAGACTTAGCGGTTGAAGCTCCAAATTCCTTGTAGCGTGCATCTGCATTTAGCAATACCATAGACATACAACATATACCCGTAGGTACACACGCCTGCACATACTATCCAAAACTGACAAATTTCCTCATTCGATTTTGAACTTTATTTCCATGAAATACGGTTAAACATTTATTGAAGTAATTTGATAGTTTCGGATAATTTGATGGGCAGGCGTGTGGGCATTAAGGGTTGCCAACTTTTATTAGACCAAATATAGTAATTAACTAATTTTAAGTGTTGGCGACGCATTGGAAATTTACGTGGCGGGGATCTTGATTTTTCCCAACAATTACAAAACATATGAAAGTGATATTTGGATGACATGATTTTTCATTTAATTGACTTCATTTTGCTAGTTGGAGAAATACGATTTGTCAACTTTTATAACAGAGAAAAAAATATCAAAGTAACCTCTTTTAAAACATGATTTACATTTTACAGGCTAAACAGACCGATTTAAGCATCTAAATTTTCTTAATTGATTAGTCTTAACACACACTTCAATATTCTAGTTCATTTTTAACAATAATTTGTAGTTTTAATTTGAAGGAAAAAAAACAGGTTTTTCTTATGTACGGCAAACGCTCCGTGTGAGATTTATTGTTTAGCGGTGCGTCGCCTTAACTCTGTTTTTATTAGACCGATACTGGCTCTGTTGCACTCATCTTTCCACTTTGTGTTCATCACAGAAAACTATAGTAAAAATATAGTAGTTTCGCCTACTATAATATATTTTTAAAATGATAGTAGTTAGACACCTAAAATAGTAGGATACTGTATTATATAGTACGGTTGGCAACCCTAGTGGACATAGACGCTGGGATGACGTAGATTGGCTCACCGCCGACCGGGGATTCCGAGTACTAGCAAACTATCCGATAACGTCCGTCCTCCACCTTGAAGTATTAATCACATCTTTAAATAAAATAGATCAACATGAAAAAAAAATGGCCCCTCGTCAAAATCTAAGGTGATAGCGTTGTCATTGTCTAGTCACAATATAAGGAGATCCAGAAGATAATCTTAATACATACTGCACTCGAGCATCGCACACATAGATCCTCTCACGGACTCGAAACAGTCCGAGTAAGGGTTGCCACCCGACCCCCGACCGCCTAACCGATCGCTTTGACTACGCGTATAGTTTATGACGTCATCTTGCCACCTCGCGCCGCCTATAAATGCAATATCAAAAGCTAAAGGCTATAGCTTTCGATATTGCTTTCATAGGCGGCACGAAACAACAAGATGACGTCATAAACCCCACACGAAGTCAAAGCGATCGGTTAGGCGGTCGGGCCCCCGTACTCTAAAATAGAGTATTGTCCTCTTATTCATGTAGGCATACTTTATAATCTACGACACCAATAAAGTACGCTAAAATACTCTATTTACGTAAAACTGATTGTTACTGGCTCGTTACTGGTTATGAGTACTTATGAGGCTAAATAAACTGGTATCCACAGCCACAAAATATTTGTAAAATGTCGCAAAGAGCAAAAAAAATACGTTTTTAAAGACAAATAAATAAATAGTCTTTTTGATGCTACTACTTTATTTTTGTTCTAACAAAATGAAAAAATACTTTTTTCGTCCTAAATAAAGATGGCAACCCTAATTTTTTTTGTAGTCAAGACTTATTGCACTGTTGTTGATGTAAAATTAGTAATTACCTACTTAGATAACAAAGAGATCCTTTTATCTGTCTTTAGTTAATCTATTGTAATTAGTTAACAGTTCCACGTGTTATTTTTAGAAAGGGTATCGTTCTTCACAAGCCTTTGTTAGGCAAAATGAATAATGTCCTTTTCTTTTCTTTTAATTCCACGGACGGCAACCGCTTCAAATTAGCTCACCGAATGGTAGGTGACGATAAGGCCGAAGCTCTCACTCACCCCGTTCACCCGGAAATCTCAATCACTGAGGAAAAGGCTATCTTAGCTCTAACTTTCATAACAATGCTACGAACTTTGTTCGTTATGGAAACAGATAATAAAGATGTAATTGGTAATACGGCGTATCTCGGCTGGGAATCAAATCACTTACCTCCAAGGCTTAGACTAAATGTCTTGTGACTTAATCACAGTGGCGAATAAGTGTAATAATATAAGGCATTGTTTGATTAAAAACCTTATAAACTCAAACCCAGATGCAGCAACATAATTTGGCCGCTTGGTTACCTAATTAATGAAACATTATTCGTCGACCACGCAAAGTAAGTAATCTCGAGTCGATGTATAGTATAGAATAGGATAGTGTAGTGGTTTGAGGTCTACACATACAGAACCTTTATGACTTAGTTCCTATTTCGACCGAATGGCGTGCTAATACCGTCTGGCTTTGTTATTACTACACATAATTAATAATACATTAGTCATCCATACTACAAAGGATTCCAGGGTAGAGCTGATTCTTTTACTGCGCAGTTATTTCAGATAAGCGGTCAATGTAGGAAATTATGATACAGACAAATGTTGGTAACTGAACACGTTGTCTGGTGTGCTTGTTAAAGACGTTAACACGTCTCGGATTATAGTAATTAATGTATATACCTACTGCAATATATACCCATGTATGTATATACGCAATTGTGGTCTCTAGTCCACAGTTAGAGTTGAGGTATGTACCTATATAGGTCTCATCGTCAGACAGGTTTAGTTGAACCTTTTTCGAAGATAAAGATAATTTTATTTTTTTTATTTTTTATTATTGATAAAGGCAAACCCGAACTGAATGGCTTATTGTGTTCACAAAGATCGCCAAGTAACAGAAAGGAGAAAAAAAAATTTGATAAAGGCAGATTGAGGTAGCATCAGTTTTTTTGGAATAGCAGGAGGTCATCATAGTGACTAGTAAATTAATAAACATACTTTTGTAAGCTCACGACGACAATTAAAAACAAAAGATTACATTTAATCATATTAGGTATATCACCAGGAAAGTATTTTATTTATTTATCAAACCTCGGTTTTTATTACTCCAACGAAAATGGCTAAGTTCTTTTTTCTTTGTATTTCATCGTTTAAAAATTTTATACTTTATTGATTTAGATTTTCTCGTCATAACTTGTGATTCATAATGTTTGCTTCACTGTTATTCCAATGATGCTGATGATTTTCATCAGTTCTTACATAATAGGTTTAATTAATAAGGCAATCCAGTATTTGTTTGTTTTAAAATCGGTTCCAGTCATTATTTCCCGTTGTTGTTGTTTTAACCCTTAAAATATGTTTTCTGATGTAATCAGGTTAATTCTTACATGTCAGACTTTTACATTTCGTAGCGATAATTTTGTAATCTACATGTATTGATGTAATTGCAGCTTTATGTAAAACTATTGCGAAGGTTAATATTTTAATTTACATAAAATGAGCTTCTTTCACATGAAATTATAACATATAAAAAAGATTTATTGAAAATTAAACTGTACAAGCTCCGATATACATATTGCGACACGATACTTGAATATTGAATTATAAATTGTTGAGTAAACTGTGAAATGTGTTGCATTGGTAATTGAGTAATAAGATCATCTTTTTATTTTATTTTTTACTGAATTAAGAAAGAAATATCCGAGCCCTGACTTAAAAATGACACCAAGTTAACCTTGCTTGACACTCGATAAGAAGAAGTTTTAATTCATAGTTTATGATGATTATAGTAAAATAAGAAATAATAATTTATGTGAATAATTTGCGTCAATGCAACCTTTAGTTAGTTCATAAAAAGGGATGTCAACATTTATTTTTTAACCTTTTTACCGCCAACAACTTCTATAGAAGTTCGAGATTTTCGTGCCGTCCACGCCAGCACTTCTATAGAAGTTCTTCTTTGTACCTACTTTATTAAAATACATTTATACGTTGGCGTACATCGGGACATCGCGTTCAGGATAGTTGGGCGGTGAAAAGGTTAAAAAGCGGTAAAGTCAATACTTAGTCAATATTCTACTCAATTATGTGAGCGAAATACCACCCCACCCACATACTAACTAAATAATGACGTAATCTTAGAAATATAAAAGCCTAATTAGACAGATAGATTCCTTATAGGATGTAGACATACACTAAGAAAATAATTCCAAAAATCCTCACAGTATCATAAGTCTCGGGCGGCCATCATAATTATAGTAGGTATCTAATGCGGCTTTTGTTTAGTGTCAGAAGGCAACTGTTTTGTCAAAACATAAGAGCATCAATAACGCTCATCCTAAAGAGTAGTTCAAAACAAAGGCATACGCGCAATCGTATTCGTGTCTCGCAACAGGTAGTATCGTGTGATACGCACAACGGGCGGCGCGGACGTGTCCCGAAAACGTTATTTTTCCGGTTTGTTAGACTAGTTTGGTCTCGTTCGCGAGACCGTTACCTCGGTAGTCCTATTAGCGACATTTCTGCCAATATTGGACGTATTGACAGCTACCAGTCAACAAACTAATCTTGAACTAGCTTCTGTGTGAGATTGAAAATGTTTTGTTTAAAAAAAGGTATTGTAGCAAATATATTGTGGATAAACGTTCAGTAGGTAGGTACTTACCGATTAATGTGATGTTAATAATCTGACGTCAATGTAAAATACACTGATATTAAACCATACTAATGGTACATACAATTACAAAATTAAAGGATCGTGTCATGTTTTACTAGGTAGTGCTTGTTGATATGTCTTCTTTACAATCATTAATGGTGTACATCTTTATTGCATTGTCTGAATGATGCAATTAACATTGTTAGTGTCTTTTAAACCTTTTAAAATAAAATTATCCACCTTTATATTCTGTTTTCTTCTCATTGCAGTATTGTTTGTGAATATAGGCCGCTATTTTGTTTTGTTCTAAAAGGTTTTGGGAAACTTCAAGGTATGGTGAAAAGGCAGACATACACTTTCAACTCTCAAGCAATAACATGTAGATGGTAACGTAGTCAAGGCAGAACCTATTCGGTGTTAGTAGTAACAAATTAGAAAAGAAAATAATAAGGCTCTTTTGTCTAGGACACAAGCTATCTTAAGTACCAACTTTGATCTTTTTCAGTATTATTTTCATGACATATAAACAGCTACACGTAAACAGGATAATTTTACATATTGTGTCCATGTTCACCCAACAAGCAATTATGAAATGTGAGCTCATATTACTCGATTTACCTATAATCTGACCGATTCATAAGGCTTAGTCACACGGCGCGAGCTCCTTGACCCACTTGCGCGCGTGACAGTGGACAACGCAGCAGCGATGATGGGCAACTTTCACCTAAATATCGTCATTGTTGTGACCCCAGAGGTTTCACTGTTCGACAACTTGGCGATTGCGAACCTGCGAACCTTATGTATTAAAAATTGTTGCCATCAAAAATAATCTAAGAACTCTACTTCTTTTTGGAAATTGTTGTCATCAAAAATAAATGTTGTCATCAAAAATAAATTGTTGTCATCAAAAATAATCTAAGAACTCTACTTCTTTTTGGAAATCTAAGTGACGATCTAAGAAATATTTTTATTATTTTTAATTTTGCACTCACAATGCTATACATATAACCAGCCTCAGGAAGCTCTAGTGGGAATCGAACCCGCGACCTTTGGATAACCGGTCCAATGCTCTGACCGCTGAGCTACCGAGGCCCCAGAATCGTTGAATTTTTCTAGCAAAATTTTATCTTGACCTAAGATATAACATAACTTTTTTACTCTAAGTAATTTTCAAAATATAATAACTCAAATTAAAAACAGTTAAAAATTCTGAATGATAACTAAAGTTTACTACTGGATATATATGTTTTTCTTAAGTATTTGTACAAGAACCGGTTTTGAGCTTACACCGCATCAAGCGGCTGCTCATGATCTTTACTTAGTACTTACCGCGAAAATGTCTGCCCGAATTTTCGTAGCCGAACGAAACTCGATCGGAATGCAAGAGCTAATACTTACTATAAAGTTACTTCGTTTGGATTACAGACACGCATTGTTTGTTTACTAAAGTATGTCATTCCAAAAGAACGAAACTTAGGATTTGCATTTCATATGCGGTCGTCATCTTAAGTAACGTATTTTAAAAGAAAATTAAATATATAATGGTTATAAAATTTTCTATCCATTTTATTCCATTCTAGGGTCTAGAACCTATGTATGCATTAACTATTGACAGATATGGACATTACATTGTGTCAGATTATTTGTATGTATGTATGTATCAGTGTATTTTTTGACGTAACAAAATATAAATATCAATGTAAGAGATGGGTCTAGGGGCTCTAGACTTTAGGGCAGTAGGTAGGGTGGGTATAAAGGGCAAAACGGGGATAAAGTTCAAAACGCAAAATAGTAAATGTGCATAATAATGAGTAAAATATGTATAAGTCTGATATTGGATAAGATATGCATTATCATATATTATGTCTTAAAATGGCCGGGAGTACACCAATCTATAATCCGTATTGATCACCAACAGCAATCAACCCTCTTATTATGTCGGTGTCATCGACCATAAAACCCTTAGCTTATTCAGGTGCGCAATATTGTCGAGCTGGCTACCATAACTGACACATGGCATTTATTATACCCATTGTGATCTGCAAGGTCCCCAAATAAACCGGTTCAAATTGGGTAAATGAAAATGAATTTAAGTTCCGGTAAATACTCTTCGCTTGCCCTGGCCCACTGACCGCGATCGTAAGTACAACAGAAGTAGGCGTTTATACTTTTATAGGCAAAACTGGTCTCGCACGCAATTATTATACCCGCCTTCCGAGACGACATTAAACAAAGAGCATTAGCATGTGATCCGGTAATAAAGGTGACATTTTGTTTATATAGTCCGAATCGTGCAGCATTTGTCACAAGAAAAACCGCGCTAATTGTAACAAACGTATTTCCGCTACGTACTGTGGTACTCAGCTATCATAGGGCGAAGCAACAATATTTTTCTTCCAATCTGCTTTTAATTTATTGATACAGCAAATTCTAAGTTATTAATTACAAAAAAATATAAATATATTGACGCTATTGTGACTATCAAAAGTTTTCAAAGTACAATATTTAACTTCCAAGCAACAATAAATTTTGAGTATTGCTTGCCAATTTACTCAACTTTATTATAATCATTAAATGTGTTATTTTAGGTAAACGTCTTCAATGTAGTTTATGAACAATAGGCCAAAGTGATAGAATAATTATGGTAGTGCGTTTTTAGTTAATGCCCCTAAAAAAATTTTACAACTAATTATCACTTGTTGTTTAATATTTTTTTATTATTCAAACATGGTTGTGTAAATACAGCTTTAATGAAATCGGCGAAAATCTCGGAAGTATATCTGCAGTCTTTTGGACTGTGTTTTTTCCGTCTGTGGACACTTTCTCTTAGCTTTATTGCGTACCACATTTGTTTTCTGCTTAACATTGACGCAATGATAAATTATATACCAGCTAGGAGAGAATTAGGTTTATTAAACAAATCATATTGACAACCCGACATTTAAATGTTAGAAGTATATTGTTTTATTTGGGCACAACGAAAATTAAATTTGCCATTTTGTTTCAAATACCATGAAGACTAGGAAGGTGTTCGTCTAACCCATTCGGTTCTAAATTGGATCAGTTCGATTTATTTCTCGCTAAAGATTTATAGCATCTGTGCGACATCTCAAGAAAGTTGTAACTTCTGCCACAAGATGGCCGGCCTTCTACCCGAGTTCAAAGAATGCCCCGTTTTTATGTCGTCTCGGTATGGCTAAGTTCTTGAGCGAGCTTCTTGTGTAGTATACCAGTAATGTAAGACTTGGTACACACTCCTGACACGCGATCTTCTGCTATCTGTTTAATGAAGTATTCAACGTCATATTACCTTTTGTGCGTTATTAATTTATTATCACACGTACAGTTTAATGCTGAAAGGAAACTATGAGTAATTCTTTTCTTAGTAAAAAATACCACGATGCGATGACGCTAGTCTAAATGATCTTGTTTTTTAATTACGGGTTATAGTATCTTTTTTACATTAATTATGCACTGTATGAATGTAACACTTTTGTCACAACGCATTATTGAATAGTCGGTTAAATATCTTTAGTGCATCTTAATGATAGAATAATGACTTCAAATATCTATGTTTTTCCAGTCAAAAATATCACTATGCGTTGACGCTCTTCTTAATGATTTTGTAATTTTATTTATTGTTGTAAATAATTTTGACGTAATTAAATTAAACAGTTTAATTAAATGTGATACTTTCGTAACAATGTTTTGTTATATCGGGATACTTATTTATTTAAAAAAAATACAGTTACTGCTATCTTGTATGACGTATACTTTTTACTTAATTTGTATTTAAACCATAACAAACTAGCATTAGTATATATTTAAAAAAAAACTCCCCGTTCACTTGAAGCTGGTTTACAATTGCCGATTCCATTTTACGAGCAGTCTACTCGAGCTCGACGTTCGGCGTCGATTCGAAGGTTATCGTCGCGACGACGATGTCAGCGACCAGTCACACCCACGCCTGCTTTTGTATACAAACATTGATCTCCACGCTGCATACGTGGATTGGTCTTGTCGAATCTGAAAGATCAAGTAAAGTAATTAAACTATATGACTAGATGGAGCGACGTTCGCTTGGTGACGCAAGAGCTGGATGAGAGTAATCGCGAATCGTGCTTAGTGCTGAGAGGAACCACTTTGAGAGGCCTATGTCTAGCAGTGGATTCATATAGGCTGATGATAATGAATATACTATCTGTATGAACCTATAAACTGTCGTAATGCAATTGGATTTGGATACGAAGATACGCTTTGAAGATGCAGGTCGGTGATGATAACTTATCACCAACCCGCATCTTCGAAGCGTGGGTGCTGGTGAATTAGCCAAATGCAATTGCATTATAAGCCTCAAAGAGTCCGAAAGAGACTTTTACCGACTTAGGAGTTGAAACCAGGATCTCTGAGGCGAGGAGTAAGATAAAAAAACAATAATAGGTACGCAGGCTGTTATTATAATTTTTATTTTATTTATTTACTAGCGGCCGCTCGCGGTTTCACCCGCGTGGTTCCCGTTCTCGTGAAAATATCGGGATAAAAAGTATCCTATGTGTTAATCCAGGTTATAAACTATCTGTATGCCGAATTTCATCCAAATCCATTCAGTAGTTTTTGGGTCAAAGAGTAACAAACATCCATCCATACTTAAAAATTTTCGCGTTTTTAATATTAGTAGGATTAGCAATACATTTGTAGTATATCTTAACAACTTCGCTGTCCAAAAATTAAAACAATAGATAAATCAATTGTTATGTATCACATATGACTCATGGGACAAGGAAGTTGTTAAAGCCTAAATTAGGAATATGACAGTCGTTAGCCTGCCAATTTGTTGACGGTTATGCCAAATATCTTTAGTAGTAGTAACTCTATGTGAGGTGTCGGTACCCTAGCATCAGCTCAGTTGGTGATGACTGTGTACAAACAGCTTTAAGAGTACGATACCGTTTGACTAGTGACGCTGACGAGGCGATGTGCATTTGACATCGATCCGAAGGTTATCGGCGCGGTGTCAGCGACCAGACGCGCCCACATGCGCGTTTACAAACACACGCGTGCGCGGCGCGTTACGTTCGCGAACCAGACGAACGCTTCGAGTGGATAGTGCGAGTTATATTTCACATTCGATAACAATATACGATATAATTCAAAACCGCACGTTTAGGCGACACTTTGAAAAAATACATCAACTTTCATCGAAAGCTGTAGGAGTATGACAAGACCAGCGAATCTGAAATATTGATATAGATAACTTGCATGCCTTTATCTTTAAAACCCTTGCTCAAAAACACGATTGTGCAATTTTGACTCGATCGTAATTCTTTACGAAAACACCTTTAAAAAATCATTAATAATGTTAATAAAATTACAATGAAATTACTTAAGTAATCTATATGTTTTGAAATCACTCGAAATATTGATAACATCAATATTTATAATTTAGTTGTTATATATTTTGATAACTAAAACCAGTAATTTTGCCTGCAACAATTGACACAAAAAAAATATTTTTATAAAATTACAGGTTTTTAGTTATCAAAATATGCAGCAACTAAATTACGAATATTGATGTTACCAATATATTTGAGTGATTTCAAAACATATAGATTAAGTAATTTAATTGTAATTTTAGCAATTATGATTTTTAGAGGTGTTTTCGTAAAGAATTACGATCGGGTAAAAATTCCACAATCGTGTTTTTGAGCAAGAGTTTTAACTAGGGATGGGCCGAAATTCGTTATACATTCGGTTTAACCGAACTTCGGCAGCTTGAACCAAACTTCGTCATTCGGCCGAATTTCGGTTAAAATGCCGAACATTCTGCACTAAATATACTTGCGCTATCATAATAGAAATTAATGAAAAAAAACATATCTGTAGTAACAGTGAAATAAAATAAGTCTGATATACTCATAGTCATTTATTTGAATTAGAAAAAGTACAATACGTGATAAACAAAAAACTTAAATTGGTCTTTTTAACTACCAGTCTCAAAAATCTTTGGTTACTTAATCAAACAAAACACAAAATTAAACCGCTCTTCTTACTAACCAAACCAGCCTTAGAAATCTTTCTTACTTAATCAAAAAACAAAATTTTACTGCTCTTCTCAACAAGTCTTAGAAATATCTCTTACTTAATCAAAAAACAAATATTAAACTACTTTTCTTAACAATAATAACCAACCATTAGAAATCTCTCTTACCTAGTCACAATGAAACTGGAAGATCTTAATAATGAGTTTTAGAAATCTTTGCATAGGTAGGTACTTAACTTAATAAAAATACTAAATTATCTTGGTCTCCTTAATAGTTGGTCTAAAAAAATCTTTACAAGATCTGTAACAAAAATTAAATAAACTTTGCATTCTTTTGACACACATCTTAATAAGGTTCATTCGTAAATTGAATTAGAAAAAAAGAATACTTCTATCTATCGTAGTGCGAGTGCGGGCGGGGCACATCTAGCAATATTTGCAGTAAGTGCAGTGCGTAAACAAGTCACAACACGAAAAAGCGCGGCGAAATTGAACCGAAGTTCGGCCGAACTTCGGCTGAATTTTTCATTTTTACCGAATGTTCGGCCGAAGTTCGTATTCGGTTCAAACCACATTCGGCCCATCCCTAGTTTTAACCTTTTCACCGCCCAACTATCCTGCACGCGATGTCCCGCTGTACGCCAACGTATAAATGTATTTTAATAAAGTAGGTACAAAGAAAAACTTCTATAGAAGTGCTGGCGTGGACGGCACGAAAATCTCGAACTTCTATAGAAGTTGTTGGCGGTAAAAAGGTTAAAGACAAAGGCATGAAGTTATCTATATCAAAATTTCAGATTCGTTGGTCTTGTCATACTCCTACAACCTTCGATGAAAGTTGATGTATTTTTTTAAAGTGTCGCCTTAAACATGTTTTAATTAAGAAAGCTTATTATAAGGTAAATGACTATATTGCAGAGAAATGCGTGTGGAAATAAGTCGCCTGCACTGGCTTGAATATTTTTATTAATGTCTACAAAATTGTACAAAATTTGGTTGAAAAGATGGAGAAAAAGAAATAAGCCTCCTGAGTTTGTTGCCAGCTCTTCTCGGTCGAAGACTCCCAAAATCCGAACTGATGGAGATTCAGTATCAAGTCACGCCTGTCTCTCATAACATATAGATGGCAGAGGTACCTTCTCGCCACTTGCGACGATCTTTACATAATTTTATCGTTTTACCCATTATCATTAAGCACTTCATACATTTTGGAAAAGGGTTGATAACATTTTCACGAGCTGGAGCTGGTTTATCACCCTCTGATAAACCTGCCCCCCGACCGCCTAACCGATCGCTTTGACTAAGCGTATAGTTTATGACGTCCTCTTGCCACCTCGCACCGCCTATGAAAGCAATATCAAAAGCTAAAGGCTATAGCTTTCGATATTGCTTTCATAGGCGGCACGAAACGACAAGATGACGTCATAAACCACACACGAAGTCAAAGCGATCGGTTAGGCGGTCGGGCCCCAGGTCAGGTGCGCTACCAATTACGCTATCGTGTGTATAAACATTATCTACTCTTAAGTAAGTAAGAGTGAGCCAATACCCATCAATTGTAGCGATGACTTGATTTCAATGATGGAGGCCTTTGCCCAGCAGTGGGACAGTATAGGTTATTTACTACTTTTTATCTACTCTTACTTTGTAAGGCAAAGGAGTCTCATTCCATGTCGGCCACTAAGGCGGCATTGATCTCCGATTTTAATACTTTTACAAATATTTTAGTTTTTTTTTATCTACACTTTTTTTCTTATTGTTATTGGTCTTCAATAAAATTTGCATAAGATTATATAAGGTGACATTTAATTAACTGCAAATATGATTGAGGATAAATTCAACAACATTTATAAACAATTTTTATGAAATACCTACCTTAAATTTTTATACGCTAGTTTTCAAGAAAAACGCCAAAAGACATTTTGATTAAAAAGTAAAATAAAGCACTTTCGGTAGTTTCAATTCAAAGGAGCCGAAACAGAGAGGCCGCAATGCCTTCACCGCTTGCACGTGCCCGTAGTTTCGTTCAAAGGAGCCGACAGAGAAGCCGCTCTTAAAAATACTCGTATTACAATTTTTGTGTCAGGAAAAGTAAAAAAAAAACTAGCCTGAATTTTTTTTAAATGCTAGGGCACTATTTCTCAGATATAATTGATGTTTCGTCAAATATTTTGCAGTTGATAAAAAGTGAATAATATATTCATAATTACCACATTCATGCTCGCCGGTTTAAGGTAAAAAATTTCGTTCTCGTTAACGTATTCGAATGTCAAATAAATCTCGCACTAGGCACTCGGAGACTGTAATCCTTCATGCGTTAATGCGTTCGATAGCGAAGCTGAGATAGTTCCCAACGAAAGTAGACTACGCTACTTGTCTGTTGGTTTATTGCTAGTTGATCCACATAATGTATTTCAGAGCACAAATGTGTATAGTCGCACGCAATGTACCACAATATAGATCGATCTTGTTGATATGTTACTTAGTTGTTGTACACTCGGAGAAAATATACGGTAGCATCTTTAAAAAGAACAGGGTAACTCAACAATATTTCACGAATATTTTCATACACTTTATGTTTAACGGAGTTTAATTCAAAATATTTACAAGATAACATTTAAAAAACATTACTATAAATAACATAGTAAATGCAAAAATTTAAATTATAAAAATATCAAACTATTTAGTTAATCCTACTAATATTATAAACGTGAAAGTTTGTAAGTATGGATCGATGTTTGTTATTCTTTCACGTAAAAACTACTGAAGGGATTTGGATGAAATTCGGCATACAGATAGTTTATAACCTGGATTAACACATAGGATACTTTTTTATCCCGATATTCCCACGGGAGCGGGAACCACGCGGGTGAAACCGCGAGCGGCCGCTAGTAAAAAATATATATGGATGAACATAAACATATACATTTTTAAGTTCCCCAAAGAATGATGGCGAGATTTTATATTGATATGTTTTAAATCCTTGCCTTCAGAACAGTAACTTCCAGCATGAATTATATTTTTAGAACCCGGGGAAAATGAGTTATTTAATTTAGTAATTAATTGAACGAAACGCATAACAGCTTTTTTGTAAGCAATGGAATTACACTATTCTTATTAGTTTTTGTTTATTGTGAATATTTTGATATTGCCGGGTTTTAAAATTATTCTAAAGGAATATACGTATATAAAGTTTCAAACTCTATATTTTCCGTTGTTTTTTTTGTACAAAATGTTGTATGGGACTCACCATCATTCTTTCGGCCAATTTACATTGGTAGCGGTCACGATCACGATAACAATATTATAAATGTCTTAACCCAGATATTTATAACATTAATTTTGTTTATTTGCTGTTTTGTTAGCACATTGTGTACTGCATCAAATACAACCTTTAGATATCTGAATTGACACCTACATGCCTGATATGGTGGTGCATTTACATTACTAACAACAATTGACACAAAGCGGAGATAACATGTAATCACTGCCGTTTGATTGGGTTATCGCAAAACCTCATTACTACTCGTACTAATAGAGATACAAATATTGAAGATATCATTATTAACTAGTAATAGTCACTTTTACTTTTTAACAAAAGTATAGACATTACAAAACATACACAAAGAAGCTTGAAGTCTATGAAACATAATGAATAGAATAATAAATAGGGCTTATGGAGCGTTTATGATTATAGATTATTTTTGTAGGTCACGCGAACCATCTGTCGTATGACGTGGTGGTTCCCTTGCAACTTAGCGTATTAATTTTTAAACGTCTTTGTTATACCACGCCGGTGCTCGATATTTCAATTTCTTACAAGTAAATTTCTTTTATTTTCTTAATGGCTTTCTGCGGTTTGCACTTTTGGCCAGTGTGAATGATTTGGGGCTATTGTAAAATATTGTCTTTGGCAAATTAAAAAAAAAAAAAAAAATGAAAAAGTTAATTGTTTTGAGTGATGGTAGAAATAATTTACTGATAAATTATATTTCAAAAAACCTCATGTATAGCATTAAAACTGGGGGACTTTACTGCGATCTCACGCGGTCATCAACAATTGAAGGTTAATAATCCACCCTTATTTCACGTTCGACAAAACAACATTTTAAAACAAAGATGGCTGTTCACTTTCCCGCCAAGAAGTACCAAAGTAAAGTAATTGATAGTTGATCTTGATTCGTTGCGTGTAACCTGTTTGCGGCATTGTGCACGTTGATATATTGTTTTCGCCGGTGGATTTAGAGTCGGGAGTTCAATGGCCGTCCTTCCGGCCGCCATTGGCCTCCCTCAACAATCTGCGTCTCTGAGACAAATACGTTACATGCTTATCTTTGTACGCTACATATATCATATATGATGTTGTATGAAGCTCGGTGCACGCTGTAGTTCCGTAGTAATGTTTTGTTGTTGTTGTTGCAATAAATAATAACACCAAGTCTTGAAGGTTTCTTTAAGAATTAAGTACTTTTATGTCTAAAACCAAAAAAACAAACAGATAATATTTAAGAAAATCAGAAGTTATAAGAAATACGTTTAAGTTGACAAAATTAAATGTTAATTTTGTCAGTGGTTGGCAATGCGATTTATTTGAGTGAAAGTCGTAATCATTGGCGTTAAATATCTATTAACTCTAATGCATAAGCTATTTCAAAATATTGACTACATAATAGTTACCAAAATAAGCGTAATTAGCAAATTAAAACATTAATGACTTCAATTAGCATTAATTTGAAAATCCTCATCCAGCATAAGTACGTATAAAATAGGCGAATCCATTCAGGAGTCCTTAGTTATTAATAGCTGTTTATTGAACGCACACCCCGCCGCGTGACGGGCAGCGTCGCGATCACATCAGCTGTTTCGTGTAAACACAACACTGCGATCCGTTCGTACTTTTATTTTTAAGTAAAAGGACGATAATAAGGTCTATTTAACAGAAAAAAGGCTACCTACTCGTTATTTTCATTTACAAAGAAGGTTTATTATTGTTTAGAAAAATGAGAATAGGCCGGTCGATCGACATGTCCCGTTAACGAACGCGCGCTACCTACGTGACGTATAAAGCGTGGGCTGCCCCACCAGCGCGCCACTAGTACAGCGCCCGTGCGCGCGGTAACACGTATTGTCGGCTCTCGCTCCGCGCTCGCTCTCTCGACTCTATGTGTATACAAGATAGCCAACAAACATGCATTTTTGTATTCAATTGCACGATTGGTTTTATCAAGAAACCATCGCGACGGTGGACGCTGCCAGCATCGCAGCGCGCCAGCACAAGCAGCAGCAGCGGCGGCCACCCGCGGCGACGCCGCCGCCGCCGCCGCCGCCCTCGAGGATTCCGGTTGAAGAACTAGCACAGCATCTTCAACGACACATACTCAACAAAACGACTATGTGGACCCGTGGCTTTCCTGTGGAAATAGAGTCGAATTCGACTAAAGCAATGATGTATATAAATCCGCCGCCTCGACCTAAACCCCGACCGGCGACTTCATGGGATGTGAACGCTCCTGAGTTTGTGCCCGGCTCGCAAACTGACAGTGGAAGAAGTTCTTGGGGTTCCTCACCCCGCTCCGACAGTGACGAAGAAGCGGATACAGTGGAACATGTGTGTGTGCGATGTGATAGAAAGTTCAAAATGACTCGTGACGGTGACTATGTTAAGGAAGAGTCTTGCTTTCATCACTGGGGTCGTGTTATGGGGAACAGATACGAGTGTTGCAACAAATTTGTGGGCGCGAACGGCTGCACCATATCACGTTTTCACGTATGGAATGGAACGCACATCGGCATGAACGGCCCACTCGAAGGATATGTGCGTGCGCGCCTGCCCCGCGGGGGAGTGTATGCAGTCGATGCGGAGATGTGTTACACAACGGCCGGTTTGGAGCTGGCGTCGATCGCGTTCATAGCAGTCGACGGCCACATTGTTTACAAGGAGTATGTGAAACCTACTGCGCCGGTTGTTGACTGTAACACCCGCTTCTCCGGCATCCGACCCCGCGACCTACAGACGGCGGAGAAGACGCTCCGCGATGTGCAAAACGACATACTTGGATTTGTGGGCACAGACACGATATTGATTGGCCACGCATTGGAGAACGATCTCAGAGCATTGAAGTTGCTTCACACGACTGTGGTGGATACGAGTGCTTTGTATCCGCACGCAAGAGGATTTCCTATGCGCCGATCTCTACGTGCGTTATCTATGGAAGTGCTCGGGCGGCCGGTCAGGAATCGGAAAAGCGGTGGTCATTCGCCTGTGGAGGACGCTCGAGCCGCTTTGGACTTAGTACTCCTGATGATACATCGGAACCGAGCAGCGAACCTCCGCTCTAGCCAGCTGACGGTGCTGCAGCCTTATGATCCGTTGATTTGTGCCGCGTAAACAACAAGTGATAAAGTGATCATAATAATTTTCTGACGACTGTTCTATGGACATGAACTGTAATTGTTGACAAAAAAAATGTCGAATCTATGAAATGTGTTAAACGGACTTTTTAAGTGACATTATTACGTTGCCGGAGTTCGCGTACATTAAATGTTGTATGTGCCTTCGAATTGCAATATTGCAATAAACGTAATATTTTTTTAAAGAAACCGCATTATTATTTCTTCCTTCACCCATCACGAAGTAAGTTACATTAGCAAAGTAGTTTATTATTCTCACAGCAGTTATTGCACTCTCTGACGCTATACTATTTGCACTTTACTTCCTTATTTCTTTTCTTGCTGCAACGTTGCTTTTATTTCATATTTAATTTTCACTTTAATTATCAGATTGACAGAACACATAATTTAGCGATACATACATGTCATTGAAAAATAAAATTGTATCAGTATTGCTAATTAAATGAGGTCAAAACTATTGATAATATTACTATAGGGAACTAATGATATTTTGGCAGTAATTTAATATTAGCATTCAAATAATTGTTTTGTTTCAATTAGTGAACATCTTTATTCTCGTATTTAACAAAGTATTATCATTGCTAAATAAATAAAGCAATTAGTGGTATAATGACTCACAATATTAAAATAATCTACCTTTACATTAATAATATCTATATTGTCTGACAAAACTATGACTAAGCACATGCCGTGCGGTTTATTTATTTTTTCTCACGAACTGACTCAGTCAAAATACTTCTGGTTTTCTTGGTAGAACACATCATGCCCGAATTAACACGTAACTTCCTCTTTATCATACAAATTATTTAGTCACTATGACTTTACCTATTTAAATCGTTATTATTTTGTAAATAAACAAATTGTAGATAATCAACGCAAACACAGCAAAGTTATGTAGGTAGTCTGTCTGGCTTTTGTGGCAAACATAAAAGTTTCACTTCTACGCTGCTGTAAGGAATAATTTCGCACTGCATTGTCTCCGAGCGAGACGCTCTCATTCAATATACGAGCTACTATCATAGTTATCATACGACCATGCACTCGTACCGTTTACATAATCTTATTACATAAGTGATGACGAAACGACTGGTAGATGAGCACACCTAATGACTTCCATACAGCTGACTATGAGAAATCGCTGTGCAAAACCTTTTTGCAAGTCTCCACTCTGTAAAATTTAGATTTTCCAGCAGTTACGTCATCATTTGTCGTCTTACAAAATCCTATGCAATTAGTTTTTCGGTGTACCTAACTGTGACATGTTGAGCAAGATTGACAGTGAACACAACACTCGATCGGCGTACAATGTCGTATAAATTAACAACATTGTCGCGTGCTATTTGTATTGAACTATTTGACCGAGTTATTAATTAAGCTATAAATGTGGCAGCGCGGAATTATAAAAAAAAAATGTAAGTAAACACATGCATACGTCATAGCTACAGGAGTAACGCCCTCGTGCCCGGTCATCTTACGCGTGTTTACGTTGTGTGCCGCCAAAATAAGTTTTTAATCGTATTCCGAGACATATATCTACAAAACATAATTATTCACAAAGACAAATTTGCCAATATCCTTAAGTGTGTTGACAACAATCTAATGAGACTACGTAATCTTCATAATCTATATTAATAAATTAGTCCATTTTCCTATATAGATATCGGGCTGGTGCTAATCAATGTCACGGATATATTAGTCTGGTGACTTATTTACCTGACATTGCGCTAATCGGCAAATGAACTTGTTGTAAAATTCAAATACGTAACAAAAATACACACGTTGTTTGATGACAAGCGTGGTCGTATGATACCGATGTGTTTGTTGTGATGGACATCTGTTTTTGTATCAACAAAGCAAATCAGCTGGCTGACGAAATATGATACGATTTCAATGAAAGTGGTCGGCTCGGGGAGACGAGTCATCTCCGACGGCGCGGCGGCCGGCGGAAGGCGTGATGCCTGCTCGGAACTACACATAATATTTATTTGGCACGTAAGTATGATTTACGGCACTGATAACGTGTATCACTATCACCAGATTCTGATAACAATTTACTCATAGTTATAATGACGATAGTCGCAATATAGTTTTTATCATGTTTATGGTTAATGAGAAACATGGGCGTGTCCCTATTTTGATGGATAAGTTTATACCTACATATACATATATTGTTACGCAAATGATGTATGAGGAAATCCAAACTCGTGTCTAATTTTGTTATATTTGGTCAGAGACGTTGAGACGTTTGGATCGTTAAGCTAGTTTTTGCATGCGACTGCGACCATGGGAATAGAGAAGAATATCATGTAAATTATGCTGACGCACCAGCATCATTTATACTTCCTAGTAGCTATTTAAGTTGACTTCCTTACGTATGGAAATTACGTTTATTGGGAAACCTCTATTAAAATTCACTGAAAACATGTGGTGCCTTGCGCAAATAATTTATTTTAAAGTTCTCAAGAATCTAGTTTACCTTGAACTTACTTTACTAATAATAAGTCTTACTATAATAATTATGCAATATTTGTTTTTGTTTTGATATCACCATCCGCTTTTGTATAACAAGAAAGAAATAGGTATACTATATTTAGAACTTTGATATTGTAAAATTCATACCAAAACACTGGTAAAAAATAGACGTTAAAATGTATGTCAAGTATTGTTTAATTTTTTCGATCGCTTTTCTTTCACCTCTAGATAAACGGTTAATAATCAATACGTATTAAAGTAATGTTAGTAAAAATAGCTAACGATTTCGTACCCGTATCTTCGCAACTGTTTCATACTCGTACGAGTTTCGCTTTTCTATAGTCAACTTGTTATTCAAAGCATCTTGGCCTCCATGGTACGGCCAGCTTCGGCTCCGTCACACGTCACACCGTTTCACAATAACACTTGCACAAAGTGGGGTGTTTCGTCATGGCGTCACACCGGCACGCCCACCGACCCCCCACTTGGACCACAACTGGTTAGATGACCAGTGAATGTCGTTGTGCGTGACTCGTTTAAATGTCGTCCATGCATTTTGATGAAAATTTTGTATGTTAATTTTTTTGTGGTTTTTAACGGGATTTAAAATACATTGTTTATACACATGTTATCTATCTGCCCTCGTTCTCCATTTGTGAACTCATTTTATCCGCTTTCATTTAAAAAAAATGTATGACACAATGTTTATTTTATTTAATGTATTTGTAAGACTACATAAATTAGCTTAAAAAGAGGTCACAAAGTTTTTGCTTCAATTATTTATCAGCAAAAATATTTAAAGCCTCATAATATAAAAGTAATCATAAAATCGTCTGTATAAAATCATTCATACTATATCTATTCAATATTGAAGTGGCCCATCCATAAATTTTTCAGCAAATGACCCCAATAGCGTTTATAACAAGGGTTATACCTTTTATTGTTGCACTAAATTAATTTCTGCATACAACTTGCAGTTTATGTTCTGCATGTCTAGCACGCATGTTGTAAAGATTCCAGCAATTTCATTAGCAATGAAAACGCCGTGTCAACGAACCTTCTTCCAATGACTCAGACTAAAAGATAGAACAAACGAATAGTCAGCGCGAGAATGTAGTGATTCATGTATATCACCACTTCACCAGCTGATCAGCTGGCAGAACATATTTGACACCCACGATCGCACATACAAGGATTGGCCTCACCCAACAAAGTGGCGGCCTTGAGTCGGAATATCACTGTCAGATACTTTTTGCAGTGTTATTTCTCGTATGAGAATCGCCTCTCATTAGTATGTATGAATCGTGATAATATTTTAATACGTATAAACTGTAGGTATTTAACGAACATCGATGGCTATTGTGGATACAAGTTTTTTTTTGATAATGGCCGCTTCCTAGTTCCCTTGAAGAGGCCATTGAACGAAAAGACTTGAACGCGCGCCTGTATTGTACACCTAACTCACGCTGACTTCATATTACTGCTTAAGTATATATTTTTTATAACTGAAAAACTGTTACATGCTGACGAAATAAATATGGTTGCAGCTTTTTTGTCTTAATTGGTCGGCATGAAATAAAAACTTCGCGTAAAAAGAAATTCCCGACCTTACGTCATTATTAAATGGGTCACAATCACTCAGCAGTCAGACGTTACGAGTTTTTACATTTGCAACATACAATAAAGTGTCATCATCTCACTGAGCTGGTCATCAGACGGCTCCGCGGAGGTTCTCAGGAATTCATATTATGCGTCCGCGTCGTGGCGTTTATCTCCGTCGAGCAAAAAGATAGGTTTTTTTTACAACCAGACAGGCAGGTAGTCATTTTGTTGGGGATTGGGGTGGGCCTGTTCTGAGAACGAACTCGAACCGCGATGCGTGCACTTTGCCGACTACGAAATGTGGTAATTTAGGGTACTTACTCTATATACATACCTGACGTAATGTAGCTACTACTCGAATCAAACTTTGACAATTATAATACTTAAATTACATATACAAATACCACTTGATTTATAGAATAGAATAGATTTATTTATTACAGGCAACAAAACAGTGTACAAGATGATAAAATACAAATTTATATTTGTTTTTATTATTTAGTCATTATTAATCAATTGTAGTGATGACTTACTTGATTTCAATGATGGAGGACTTTGCCCAGTAGTGGGGCAGTTATTGGCAATTTACTACTAATATATACCTTATATTTTATTTAAAATGCAAACATTATAAATATAGTAATTTTTAGAAATGAGGAAAAATATATAGTTTCATCATCATCATCACCCATCATCAGCTCATTTTATGTCCCCACTGCTGGGGCACGAGCCTTCCCTATGGACGGATAGGGAGAACCATAAACCACCACGCGGGTCCAGTGCGGATTGGTGGTTGTCAACGACTGCTAATGCTAATGCCGCCGGGACCAACGGCTTTACGTGCCTTCTGAAGCAAAATAAAGGTTTCGCTTGCCTTAAAACAAGTTTCAACTTAGACAAAGACGTTATAGGGCATGGAAACAACATTGTTGTGTCTATTAGTTGTCTTTGTCAATACTAGCCTTAGTACACACGGCTGCACATTAACCTATCCAAAACTGTCAAATTTCTCTAATCGATATTGATCTTTATACCCAAACGCTAAGGTTCCAAATTTATTAAAGAAATTTGACATTTTGTGGTAGGTTGATCTGCTGCCGTCTGTACATTGAATGACTAAGCAACGCAACGCCAAACAGTAAGTACCGGTAAGCCGTGAAATCGGCCAAAGCTGAATGCGACCGTTGGGGATCGCAACTGAAATCGAAGGCCTTGATATAGTGACTCAGTTTCGATACCGCTGGTCCGTTGACCTTTTACCGGTTAGCGTATTATACTTTACCTACTTTTTTAATGACTGACGAGATTTTTTTTAAATTATTTGTTAAATTTTTTTTTGTCAAATTATATAACGAAAAGTTTGGTGAAGTATTGTATGTTACTATGCGACATTACTTTTTGCACAACAATTTTATTTACTACATATCATGCGGTCTAAGGAGCATTTATACATTTTAATTATCATTACAAAGTTCTTAATTTCAAAAGATAAAGCAATAAGACATTCATTTTAACGAAACTTTCTAAGTATAAGTAGAAGAAACATATTTATAATGAAACGTATGTTCAAATTAATTTAGGTGATTTGAAACTCCATACAGACTTTATATCACATAAACAATCTAAAGCACAGATTTGTGTGTTTTTAAATGATATAGGTAGGTAGCCAATATAACTAGGAACATTTTAACACCATTTATAATTTTACTGTATTTTTATATATTATTTCAAAACGAAAATCGTGATTTAGCTTTCTCAGTTTTTGTGACCTTCAAGCCTATGTTGAAATTTCATCGCGTGGAATATTGCTTTAACGAGAGCAAAATGAATATCAGTTGATTACGATAAATCATAATAGATTGTTTATATAATTTTTAACGCAAATTTTGTTGCGAACAAATTACAAAATACAAATGTTGAAAAAATTTCCACGAGCAGGGTTTGAACCTGCACGGTTTCTGACATACCGGGTCAGCTGCTCTTCCAATTGAGCTATTTTTTTTTTCATAATAGATTGCTTAACTAAGAGAGTCAACTTTAGAAAACAATTGTTTTCGACCTATATAGCATACAAGAGTAGTACTTAATTGGAAATATTCATTTTCATTCATTCATTAATTCATGCAGATGATAGTACAGTGCACGGTGGGTATAACGGTTACCCAGCGGCTGGGCAGGTCGAGACTGAAGAGAAACGAGTAAATCTTGTCATTGAGCTCAATCGGGTATTGGACCTCATATCTAAATAGGGCTCCAATAACTTTGTTGAGTTCAATGCCAAAAGAAAACACAGGTATGCGCGTTCACGGCAAAAAAAAGTCGCCATTCCTACCCCTTCCGTCACTTCAAGGCACATCACTCGGCCTGCAGAGCAGTATTAACATGCTCGGTATGGAGATTCGCTGCTATCTGAACCAGAGGAACTATATCGAAGCCGTGTAAAAACAGCGTCACGTAAACTCGGTGTCCTGAACAGGGTGCGGCTATTCTTCACGCCGAATCAGTTGTGCCTTTTGTACAAGACACAGGTGCGATCTTGCGTAGAGTATTGCTCGCACTTTTGGGACGGTTCCGTAAAGTACCTTCTCGATGCCTTGGAAAGATTGCAGCGGCGCGCTATACGCATTATCGGCAATGCAGTCATTAATGCTCTCGACCCCTGCATTTGCGTAGAGATATAGCGTCACTCAGCGTCTTCTACCGCTTATACCACGGCGAGTGCTCTGAAGAACTCTTCGACCTTTTCCCACCTCCCTTCCTCCATAGGAGTACGCGTGCTGCTCTCCGGAGTCACCGCTGTACTATCTTGAACATTCCATCGCGCACAAAGAAATTTGGTGACTCGTTTCTTTGTCGCACTTCCAAAAGATGGAATAGTCTACCAGCACATGTTTTCCCTCCTTCCTATGACATGGGGTCCTTAACGAGGCGTGAAGAGGCACTTTGTGGGCCGGCAGGGTGAGGATGACTGATGCTGCGTTGTTTTCACGCTGCACCAGTTGTCCTCTCGTCTGGACTCCGTTTCCGCTTAACATCAGGTGGAGTGGAGTCATTTGCCAAGCTATGAATAATAATAAAAAAAAACAAAAAAAGTAGGCTATATACTTTCTCGCTGCTAGGCAAAGACCTTAATGCCTATATAGCATAAAATATAAGGCAATACCTCCAGCATTGTAATCATCAAGTAATAGCTATAATTGATCGGAATTGGCTAATTCACCACACTTGCCAACAAACCCATGCCACGCATTAAAAAAATCCGAAACACACCTTGTCCGACCAGGGAACTGAGCTCAGGACGTTAGATATCGGGCCGAGCATTTTACCACGCGACCACTGAAGCGGTATAAGCAATACAATAATAAGGTATTACACAAATCATCATCATCATCATCTCAGCCAAAAGACGTCCACTGCTGGACAAAGGCCTCCCCCAAGGATCTCCACAACGACCGGTTTTGTGCTGCTCGCATCCAGCGGCTTCCCGCGACCTTCACCAGATCGTCCGTCCACCTTGTTGGAGGCCTGCCCACACTGCGCTTTCCGGTACGCGGTCGCCACTTTAGGACTATCCCGCCCCAGCGGCCATCAGTCCTGCGAGCAATGTGCCCTGACCACTGCCACTTGAGCTTAGCAACTCTTCGGGCTATGTCAGTTACCTTTGTTCTTCAGCGGATCTCCTCATTTCTGCAGAGAGAGAGAGATCACGCAGAGTAACCCCGAGCATAGCCCTCTCCATTGCTCTTTGAGGGACCTTGAGCCTTTTTATTACACAAATAGTTATTTATAAAATATATAAAATTCATTTATTTCGGATTTGCATCCAGTGTTAGTAACAATTTACTTAATTCTATGTTAGCTATTTATGAACACAAGAAGGCCTCAACAACTTATCGTACACAATCTATAGTAGTAAATTATATTATGTAAAACACAAAAGATGGTTGGAACAAGGAAGTGGTATTAGCATACTATTATGTTTAATCTAATTGTTATGACTTATGGTATTACACGTATTAGCATTATTTATTACAATCGATGATTCAAGCGTGATATATTAAAAATAAAAATGTGCTAAATATAGGTGGAGCGTACCGTATCCACGTTTGATATACCAGACAGATATAAGCGTGAGTATCATGCATCGTGACCTTAATATCGTGCTATCGATCCACATTCTGAAGTACTCCTATATAGGTTGCAATCGATTTTGTTTAATGACTAAAATGCTGCTAACTACTATCTTTCGTCGACAACTTTATTTAAATTTTCTTAATTCACACACATGTTAAGTACATGATTTGATTTAGAAGTTTGCGTTGTTCGTTTAGTTTGACTGTCTTCTTTTTTGATTTATATATTAAAACTAGCTGTGCTCGCGACTTCGTCCGCGTGGAATAGTGACTTTCGGCAGCATTTTTAATTTTTTACTCTCTTTTCCCGTTTTTGCAACATTTTTCACTGATGCTTCGCTCCTATTGGTCGCAGCGTGATGTTATATAGCCTAAAGCCTTCCTAGATAAATGGACTATCCAACACAAAAAGAATTATTCAATTCGAACCAGTAGTTCCTGAGATTAGCGCGTTCAAACAAACAAACAAACAAACAAACAAACTCTTCAGCTTTATAATATTAGTATAGATTTTACTTAATATATTTTATCTATATATAAAATCAATTCCTGTTCATTTGTCTCGCTTAAACTCGAGAATGGCTGGACCGATCTGGCTAATTTTGATTTTAAAATATTAGTGGAAGTTCAGGGAAGGTTTTAGCGGTGAGAAACATAAATAATAGTAACGGAAAATACAAATCAAATCAAATTAAATCTTTATTTGCATGAATACATATTATACAAAGGATCTAAACAATGAAATAAAGTCAATGTATTCAGCCTGCTTGCAGGCGTGCAATATTAATTAAATGAATACTAAAAACGACAATTTTATTTTCCAATACAAAATGATTTGTTGTCATGGAAACCAAAGAGAATTTAATCACTTGATGGAAACTGTCAAAGCGGTACGAAGTCCGCCGGGTCCACTAGTTATTATTAATAGGTACTGTCAATAACATTTTATTGATCGTAAAGATTGTTGCCTGAGCTTCCTTGAAGAAATCCCAGATGTATGACACTCAAGCTTAACCGTACTTACAAAGCGCGAGCTTCAACCAATACTGATAACAGTATCAGTAGTTAGCAGTCATTACTGTAGAGGTGACCACACCCCTTAAGAGCGGTCGGTCAGCTAAAACGAGCCTCCCATACTAACGGAATACCAAAATGATTTGCAATTAGAGCATTATTTGCTGTACTTGTAATGTTATTAGGATTAAGACAGTATTTATCTAGGTCACTATTAAAAAAAACATCCAAAATACGTACTCAATAAAAGAATTACGCCAATTACACTTTTCCATACAAAACTGCAATTCGCATTTATTTTGAATTTGGTACCTATTTTGGATAAAAAAAAATTAATGCCGACCTACATAAATGGTTACTGCCTTAATCTTAATAACATCACAAGTACAGCAAATAATGCTCTAATTGCAAATCATTTTGGCATTCCGTTAGTATGGGAGGCTCATTTTAGCTGACCGACCGCCGCGCCGGCCTCTTAAGTAACTCGCATAGCAGGCTTGTTAGCTCATACTTGTAGTAAAATGAATAAAGAATATAGGTAGTATACAAAATTAGGCATTTGAAGTTTAATTTAAATGCCCCAGTGACCGAGTAACAAAGCGCTAGGCCTGACGATACCTGGAGGTTCTGGGTTCAAGCCCAAAATAAAGAGACTACAGAAGGTTAAGCTTCATACATACCGCGCTCGATTAACGCACGCATCAGACCCTCTCACGGGCACGAAATCTCGCAACAGCTCACAACAGTCCGAGCGCAGCTGCAGTCTGCAGTCTATTTAGTGGTTCATGCATGACTCAAGGTCGGGCCAAATATAGACCCTCTCACGGATACTACTAATTAGATATTTTTCAGGACAGTGCCCGCAAGTTCAAACAGATTATTAGAAATAGTTACGTAAGCCCCCTTTAAACGTTCAATCATCTTTTAGGTATTTAATAAAATTATTGTAATTTTAAGTTTGGTAAAATTTGTTAGATTAGTTTTTATAACTATTAGGCCATATCGCATGCCGTGGCTGTCTATAATTGAAAACTGGACTTAGAATAAGTTTGGCATTTACCCTATAACTACTGTTTGTTTGGTGGTACATGATTTAGTTGATTGCCCAATCTATACTAATATATAAAGCTGAAGAGTTTGTTTGTTTGTTTGTTTGTTTGTTTGTCTGTTTGTTTGAACGCGCTAATCTCAGGAACTACTGGTTCGAATTGAATAATTATTTTTGTGTTGGATAGTCCATTTATCGAGGAAGGCTTTAGGCTATATAACATCACGCTGCGACCAATAGGAGCGAAGCATCAGTGAAAAATGTTGCAAAAACGGGAAAAGAGCCTAAAAAATTAAAAATGCTGCCGAAAGTCACTATTCCACGCGGACGAAGTCGCGAGCACAGCTAGTAAATAAATAAATACGGTATCTCGCAACAGCTTGCAACAGCTCGCAACAGCTCGCAACAGCTCGCAACAGTCCGAGCGCAGCTGCAGACTGCAGTCTCTTTATTTTGTGGTTCATGTCTCAAGGTCGGGCCAAATGAGCCTTAGATTTTTCAATGCATGGTTTATTTTTTTATTTTATTTTTTAGTTGATGGCTTCGTGCGATTAGCACATTTAGCCAGTATCAAGTATTTTTTCTTACAAGTAATACATAAATAGACAATATTTCTTTTAACATGATGATGAATGATATTAGAAATGAAAAGTGAGAAATGATATACCCCCCAACCCCTCGAGTAGCTCAGTAAAGATGTGGGGCTTTACTAAGTCCTCACGCAGCGGACTTCTCGAGAGAATTTGAAAAGTGCCGTTGCACTGCTTTGTTTCATTTGCCAACACTCCTGCACACTCACGAACACTTAACGGTTAATAATCCACCATTATTTCACATTAATATTCGACATAACACAAATTTTAGAAAATAAAGCAAAACCGCAGACATGACTCTTCAACCCGCCAAGAAGTCCCAATGCATGGTTTGTGATCACCACCCGGCATTTTTTTTTAAATTTTTTTTTATCCTACTTCCTCCAACAGTATCGGAGCCTTTTTTATTACTTTAGTTCTTTTTCATTCTAGTTCATTCATTTATGATTCTCGTATTTCCATTCGTCAAAGATTTTTCAATGCATGGTTTGTGATCACCACCCGACATTTAGCAAGTATGGTGATTATATCAATATCCATCAATTGTAGCGATGACTTGATTTCTCGTGAAGGCCATTGCCCCAGCAGTGGGACAGGATAACACAATTACCACTACAATACTTATTCATTAAGAAGAGGTTAAACACAGCACAACAGTGAATACTTTGATCTCAATGATATCTTATTGAAGCGATTAATTCAATTAAATAGGTTGTTACATAATTAACTATATAAAAGTGATGTTGTAATACCGCTTTACATTTACCCAGAATATTATGTATACCATTTTTCAATAATAACAAGTACGAATATGGTTTCTAGAAGTTTCCATTTAACAACGCCAACGCAAGGTCAATTTTGAGATTAAGTTGCACTGAACAGAACAGTATTTTTGTAGGGGCCTACGCAAAATGTAGGGGGTTATATGCTTGAAGTGGATGTTTCTGTCGGTGGCATTGTAGCTTTTAATGGTAGCTTTAGTTCTTTTATCTGGAAGCCTCGTCTTGTTGAATGTCTCGTAGCTATGTCTAGAGAAAGGACTATTAAAATTTTTGCATTGATTGTTACGTTGTTTTCTAAAAAAAATTATTAGCAGCACATTGAAAATTGAAATGAAACAATTTATACGGTTCTACTTGTCGTTTAATTTTCATATTATTTAGAGTTAGACATTGATGAGTATTATAAATTGGTATAACAATACAAGCTGTGCCCCGCGGTTGCACCCGCCGGCAATTTTTTTGATAGAAATAGTATTATTTATTTAAATAGCCTAAAGCCTTCCACAAAAATTGGGCTATTAAATGCTAAAAGAATTTTTCAAATCCGACTGGTTTGTTCTAGAGGTTAGAGCGTTCAAACAAAAAAAAATAACTCTTAAGCTTTATGATATTGGTACAGATATATGATTCAGTCGCGTTTTTATATTATTTATATTATAAGTTTATAGTGATAATTTTACTTCTTTTTATATTCTTGATCGGATAAAAATATCGGATCGAAACATTTGTTTGTATATATCTACCTAATTAACGATGGAAACGTAAACAATCTGCCAACGAGAATATCCCGCTTCAATTGCACGTGGGATTTATTTAAGAAAATAAAACAGTGGACGTCATTAAAACAACTCTCGAGTCAACAAAGAAACATGGTAGGGTCGCCTACACGTAGTGTTCAAGAAAATCGTAAAAGCAATAAAATTAATTGCAAAGATTTAACTTATTTTGAAGACATCTACAAAATCTGGGTTTTGATAAGTTAACAATAGTCAATGTTAATTTTATATCTCTTTCGAACAGTTTCTACGAATCATTTTGTTAGAAGATAGTTTCAATACTTAACTACTTGCCACTGCATGTTCGTTTATCTCCTTTGTTAATTTTTTTATTTTTTATATTAACTGTCTGCAAACGAGCAGGCGGGCCGCCTGATGGTGAGCGGTCACCGCCGCCCATGGACATCAGCAACATCAGAGATGTTGCTTTTGTGTTGCCGACCTGAAAAAAACCTCTTTACACCCCTTGAATAATAAATAATAATAATAATAATAATTGAACAAATAAGCTAGCAAATAAGTTCTTAGGAGATTTATTAAGTGCGTCTGTTTAAGGACATTTTAGGGTATTATCATCCGCTTTCTTTTACTTAAATAAAAAAGAAAACAGTATTTTGTATACTTTATTTTTATTCAACAGTAAAAATAATAATGAAGTGAAAAACATAATAGCTATAGTTGGCAACCCTAACTTTGAGGGTAGCTGTAACTTCACAGTGACGTAATACCGCTGGCTTGCAGCGTAAATCACAAACTACTAGAAACATTCAACGAGTCTGCTGGGGCATCGGTAGCTCAGCGGTCAGAGCATTGGACCAGTTATCCAAAGGTCGTGGGTTCGGTTCCCACTCGAGCTTCCCGAGGCTGGTTGTTTTTTTCTAGTAAAAAAAATAACTTGTCCGCAATTTATGCGAATAAATCCTACTTATTCCATTGTTGTATGCAGATGGTTCAGTACTCCTTTGGGACATACGGGACCTAAGCCAGAAGGAGCACAAGACGCTGCGTGTCAACATCGAGTTCGACCACGCGTCCCACGTGGCCTGGAGTCCCGACTCCAAAGCATTCATCGTGCACACCGTACGGGAGAACAATATTGTCGTCTACAAGATTGAGAAGAAAAAGGACGGCGCTATAGGCTCAGCCACGCCTGTCATCACGTTCGAGAAGGTAAGTTGTATCTTTATCCATTTAGCCATTACTTACTTTTCCACTGCAGGGCATAGGCCCCCTCCCTCTCTCCACTTTTCTCTATCGTGTGCTAGTTCGGGCCAATTCTTTAAGTGGGTTCTAGCTCATATCACTATCTCCGTCTCCACTTGGTCAAATATATGTTCAATCTCGTGATTAACGCAATTTTTTTTACAACAATGGGACGCGCTTACGCGCTTCTTTTTATAATTTAAACCATAAATTGTGCTTAGTATGATATTTTTATTTATTAGTGTGATATTTTTTAATTGTAGATTTACCTACTCAAAGAGTTAGCTTGGAACCGCATGAAGATTCAAAAACAATAAAATATGTTAGTTACAGCTTTAGGGTAAAATAAACTTGTAGTACTCCCTAATCTTATTTAAATCCCAATTTGTTGCATCTTGCAGACTTCATAATATACAGGAGCTTAGGAAAATGTCTGTGCAAATGGGACAGACAAAACACAGATATAAACTTTCTTATCGCAAACTACCCAAAATGATTGTCAAAATACACGAGCGCGCACGTGGTTAACACATGTGCAGTCTTTTCATTAGAAATGTCAGCCAGCGCATCTGTCGGAAACACTTTCGCGTTGCCATACACCCTGTGTGTCTGTAACTGTATGTCAAGTGACGTTTCCAAATGTTTGTTGTTGTTTGGATTGTGATGTCATTGTCAACGTTAAGAGCGTTTACGCCGCACACTAGCGCCCGCCAATAAAAAAAAAACATATTAGTAAAATATAGCGTTATAGTTAAAAGTGGCCGTAACGTCTTATTTAACTAAACCATAACATGTGAGGTGTTCATTAGGTGCCGTAAAAATGTTAATTACTTCATTCAAATAGTTTGTTGAGCATAATTTGATTTTCTATCTCTAATTACTAGATATGTTTTTTTTTCATTAGTGGCGCTAGTGTGCGGCGTAAACGCTCTTAAATGATAATGCTAGTAACTTTGAGCGTATAGCTAAACTTCGACCTAGATCTGTGTGTATTACATCTGCATAACATAATATACTATTATTAGGTACCTACTACAAGTTTTATAGGAGATAAACAGTACTTGAAACCGCCCGGTCGGTATATTATAGCTTACTAGTGTCAATACACTAAAGAAAACGTTATGTTACCTTCAATAGAATCAATATTCTATTGAAGGTAACATAACGTTTTCTTTATACACGTCAGCGTTGAGATGACGTATAGTTAACTGTTTTTTTCTGTCTATCGCCCTATTTTGTTTTACAATTTTGTAAAAACAACAATTTTAACAATGGAAAAGTTCTAAGAAGATTGCGCATGAGCAAATTTACTTCAATTTGAAGTATGTTGTTGAAGCAAGTAAAGCCGATTGTGAAACGTAGACGAAGTACGCTTCTCCTTTGTTTATTAAAATATGAATCCAATATACTTTGAATTAAGTACGTATCTTATAGAGATTTCTCTTACAAATCTCTTTTGAATGAACGTCTACTGTACCCATATTTGTATACTACAAAAGGCGATCTTCAAGAGTTTTGCTTACGCTTCCTAGTTGAAAATGTACGTGACATCATCTGAATACATCTGTATAGCAAACACTGTTGTTGCCGAGAAGATTTACCTCCAGCCTTATGTTACGTATGAAATCGAGCGCAAAGTATATCAGCGATACGAAACTCAAGGAACGGTGTCAATAGGTTAAAGTAGAGAAATACGAATATAATTGTGCATTGTGCTCTCGCTATGCGATGATTGTATCTCATGCGATAAAATCGACGTAGGTGAAACGTCAAAGAGCTTATGTTATTGTAGCTACATAGTTTGTGGTGAAACTTGAATGTCTGATAGTGCGTCTTGTTTCTATGTTTAGATGATTTAACAATTTGATAGTGATGATGATGATGATGATGCAATCCTGTTATCCCTCATCAGGGACATAGGGCTCGAAGAAGAGATTTCCACTGCTGCCGATCTTGTGCGGCAACCTCCAGGTCCTTCCAGCCGATATCAGCTGATGCAGCCTCTTTTTCAAATGATCGCCTCCAGGTGGTACGGGGGCGGCCCGGCCTTCTTTTTCCATACGCTTGCCACGTTGACCCCTGCCTGGATAGATGGTTGTCAGGTCTCCGCAACACATGTCCAATCCAGCGCCATTTCCTTGTCAGGATCTATCCATTATCCATTTTCTTGATAATACTTAATAGAATTAGTTTTTTGCTTTTTTGCGTTAGGTAGCCATTACTATCTAAAATAAAGAAAAAGTTATCCTATCCTTATCAAATTGAATTTTGGACTTCGCAATTCAACTTTTGCACGTTGTCCTATTACTCATTGACTTACCGAAGCATGTCCTAGACAGGATATTCGGATGGTGTAGAGCAACTTGAATTTTGAGCAAATAATCAAGATTTTAAAATAAGGATACTTGTCAACATTGCTTATTTTCAACCTTAACTCAAGTACACATAAAAATAAAACTTTTGTAACGTCCATTAACATTGTCAAGCCAATTTACATTTTTGTCTTCTGCGCAGGAGTCGTATAGCCGAATCGTCGTTTTTTTTGGTAAAGACTCCCAATGTGACATTCGCGCGTATTTTGACCGGTAAATTAATATTGTTTTGTACACTTCAAGTTTGGAACGGTGGACCGATCGCGATCGGAGTTTGACGCAATATCGTGAAATACGCATTGAATTAAATATAGCGGGGGCCGAGAATAGGTGGGCGGGATTGTAAGCGCATATTCGGTACGACGCTCTTGGCAGACTTCGATTGTGGGAACCTTCTTTGCATGGTGCACTCGGGAGTTAATGGTAATTATAAATAATAAATAAAATAATAAAATGTTTTATTCAGTTCAAGAAATTAATTGCAAAAGGTAAAGACTTCTTCTATTAGATGTATACAAATGTATCTGTATCAGAGAGAGCCACCCTTCCTTAACTTAGATAGCAAAACCTTAAACCAATTTATGAATTTCCGAATAAAACACTTACTTTGCTTTCTTTTGTTTTGAATTATGATCCTAACATTTCAAACCTTCTTTCTAAAAGAATGCTTTTCAAACTACATATAACTTTGAAATATCTGTCGAGCACTTGAATCATCACGTAGGGTACGTTTGTATTCCCGACCTGTAAGTTTCTTCGATAAAGCTTTACCCTTACATCGACAGTTAGTAAAAGAGTAAAGGATCAAGGCATTCTTTACCCTGTAATACCGAGCCATGGACCTCCTCAGTCAATGGCGCCGCAATCCTGAGATCATTGCAACGATTGCAAAAGCTGAGCTATCTTGGACGTGGTCGACACCCTTTTTTTTTTTTTTTTTTTTTTTTTGATGCGGAGTGTAAAATCTGCTAACAGACGCATCAGCAGGCAAGAGGGGTCCCGCTGGCTGTCCGAGGATGGCCTAGACTCTGTTCCAGGGCCGAAGCCCTAGAGAAAGCGAGTCGAAGCCGACTCGGTAAAAACCACTCCGATGTCCTCTCGTCACCTTGGAACCAGCAGACCGGCGATCATCGCGTCGTCCTCATCTGAGGAGGACGCATCGAACGCCGGCATGGTAGAGCCTGACGAGGTCATGGGAACCCTTTCGGACACTTCCAGTGGTCGACACCCTCCCGTGACTCGGTCAACCCAAACCGAGGTCCTACCCTTTAAGGTGAGTCCACATTATGTAACATGTTATAATCTGTTATAACTATATAACTTGGTGTATTAAAATAAGAAACTTGTTTCATATTTATTTACTAATTCATGAACAATGTAACGTACTTTGGTTGCAGTGAATTATATTTTACTTAAAAAAAATAAAATAAAATCTAAACAGCATGTCGTACGTCGAGTTCCATCTGGTCATACAGTCTTGCTTTAATTTTAACATGGGAAGATTCAATTTATTGGCATTGTCTTGCAACTTTGCTAAGGCATATGAGCTCCGCTTAAAATACTCAACAATGTTTTTAACCCTGCAAAGGGTTCGAAACGTCAGGATAAACATTAAATAAGTAATGTGTAAAATAAACGCGAGTAGATCCGTAAAAGTTGTTTCATTTCAATGTGTAGTGTTCGCGTAAACTTCAGAAAACAATAAATGTTTTTAACTTTTGTTATTATTGATTTTATACCTTGTTGTTGTTATGTTGTGTTATCTTTATATATAATAGGTTGGAGAAAAAGTGTTTAATTTTTTAAGAAAATTCAAAACATTTTTAATATAGTTTATTTACATTTAACTAAAGTATGTAGGTGCCATTTTGTTCGATAACTTTTTTGCCATCTTGTAGGTGGTGAGGGACATGATCCCATTGCTATAGAAATTTTGGGGCTTCTGATCAAAATACCGCAACAAGTGGTTTTGGCAGTCCTCTCGTGATGTTAACCTGACACTGCCTAAAGAATTCTGAAAAGACCGAAACAGGTGGTGGAAATCTGAAGATGCAAGGTTAGGACTATACGGCGGATGCATTAACACCTCCCAGCCAAACTCTCTTAATTTTTGCTGAGTGGCTAAAGATGTGTGAAGTCTAGCGTTATCATGATGAAAAACCACACCCCTTCTGTTGATTAATTCCGGCCGCTTTCTCTCAACTTCTTGCTTTAATCTTATCAGTTGTTCGCAATAGAGTTCAGAATCGATGATCCTGCCTGGTGGTAACAGCTCATAATGAATTATGCCCTTTCAATCCCACCACACACACAGCATCACCTTGTTGCGAGTTAACCCGGGTTTCGCCACAGTCTGTGAAGCCTGACCGGCCTTTGACCACGACCTTTTTCGCACGTTCTTGTCGTACGTGATCCACTTTTCATCACCAGTTATCAGCTTCTTCAAAAATAGTTCAGTTTCATTACGTCGTAATAAAGAATCACAAATGAGTACACGGTTAATTAGGTTTCCTTCAGTGAGCTCGTGAGGTATCTACCCAAATATAAATATTGAGCTTTTTTGTGTACCCAGTTTTTTATCAAATGCGCCAAAACTGTTTTGTGGTCTATTCCCGGTTCTTCAGCTACGTCGTAACTACTGAAATGCCGATCTTGCTCCACTTTTTCAGAAATGGCATCCATTTTATTCGTAATAGGGCGACCAGAGTGACGTGCATCTTTGACATCAAAATTTCCGGATTGAAAACGCTTAAATCAAATTTGTGCTACTCTTACAGACATTGCACTAGGTCCATAAACATCACAAATTGTTTTTCGCGGCTTGCGTTGCATTTTTACCTTATTTAGTAAAATTTTAAAATGTAGGTAAGTATCGAATTTCTTCATTAGATTCACTCATGACAGTAAGAAAAACAAATGAAAATCACACATTTTCCTAATTTGAATTTGGAATTATCTTTCTTAAAATTTAAACTTTGAATGATACCAAAACCAGCCAGATACTCGTAGTATAGCAAAAGATATTTTATTACAAGTCCATACGTACTATATGCGAAAAGACTTTTTCCCCAACCTAATATAAATCTTCTGTGCGTGTGTATGTTACTGAACTCCTTCTAAACGGCTGGATCGATTTGGATGAAATTTTCTGTGTGTGTTCAAGTGGATTCGAGAATGGTTTAGATTTACAATTGGACTCGGTAGGCGGCGCTGCTATAGGGGTCCATCATGGAATACGGGTGTTCTTAAGCGGACGAATGATTTGTTTGTTTTGTTCTCATGGAAACTGTCAAAGCGGTACGAAGTCCGCCGGTCAGCTAGTGTTATATAACATGTTACAAAACTATAAGTATAATTTTGATTTATTAGCACTTATCGTCCACACTAATGAAACATGTTTTGTCATAGCTTGAACTCACCTAAGAGAAGCTGATCGATGACTACGGCTTAAGGAATCTTAAGTTTCTCCCCGCCTCCCTCCCAAAATTCGGCTAAGCTGTAAAGGCCATTTGAAGCCAACACTAATAATTTATTTCCTTAAAAAAGGTCCGAATCCCAATAAGTGGCCAAATGTGTCGTCTTGATTTTCCAGGCTTTATGTTAAGTCGTTGGTCCCTGCTCCTTTAGTAGATGCAATCATAAAACCAAGCTGCGTCAGAGGCTTAAATGGGTGGCTTGAAGAGACGTTGTCACCAGGTTAACCTTGCGATTGATCACCCGATAAGAAGATTATGTAACAAAAAACAATACAAACTAATTGGTTAAGGCTAGGGTTGTCAGATCAAACATTAAAAATTACGAAGAAAAGTCCTGACAAATTAAAATTTTAAAACTTTACAATGTTTAAAGCGGCAGGTACCTACAGATATTTTAGGCAGGTAGCGCAACAACAGTACAATACATTGTGCATAGTGTGTCAGCTCAGCTCTATATAAATTATTAATATATTGTGTTAATTGTTGACTGACGGTGATTTAATTACAAACTTGTACTTTAATTCATTTAACATAGCAAATATATTCCGGACATCTTATAATACTTCCAAAAACCGCGGAAATACATACATACATACATATAATCACGCCTCTTTCCCATAGGGGTAGGCAGATACCACTTTTTTTTTAACCGCGGAAATGTCCGCACATATTTTCCAAACGTATGCCAACCCCAGTTGAGTTGAGCTTTAACTGCGTATTCTTAAGAAATCTCATTTTTGTTGCAAAAATAGCTTTTTTTATAAACTTAAGAAACTTCTATTTAAAGAACCTTATGCCCATTGTGTAGTATAATGAGGAAAAGAAGACCTGCTTATACAAACGGCGAAGAAAACGGCTAATGACGTCACGGCGGCGGCGGCATCGTCGATAATGTTTTATGCATTCGAATAAAGAGATCGAAATAGGTCACACCAGCAATCTACATAGCCACGGATCTAATTCTGTTGCTCGGCCTTATGTAGTTAGCCGGTAGGTATAAAAAAATATCCTGTATATTATAGAAATGGGGAGTAACGAGAAAAGGAAGCCATCTATCTCTAAATATGGATCATGTGTCTGCAATAAATATTTATTATTATTATTATTGTTGCCATTACTTATTTTTTCTCATAAATTTACATTTTTAAATATTTTCTAAAAACAAAATAAATAAAACATTTAAAATTTTTAAAAAATAGGGGTCCGCCGGCATCCAAGCTACCGGTATTATTATACTCTATATTTATTTTCGTTCTTAAAACTAGATTTTTAAAATATTTTGAAATAAAAACAATAAAAACAATAAAACATTATAAAAACCTAATCCTAGAGTACCGCCAGCAGCGAGGCAGGGCCCAAGCTACCGGTGATCAGGGCTGCAGAGTAAGGAACCCCCTGACAATACATGCCGTGTCAAGGAGTACTGCCTTTTGCATCTGACCCTTGACCCAACCTTTCAGCGAGAGCCTCTCTAGGTGTTGATCGAGGCTCTTGGCTAAAAGACCGTTTGCCGATACGACTGTCGGTACAATAATGGTTGAATCCACATCCCACATGGCGGTAACCTCGTGAGCCAAGTCAAGGTACTTACTGAGCTTGTCCTTCTCGGCTTTCACGAGGTTCTCATCATGAGGTATAGTTATATCAACCAGTATTGCCCGGCGATGGGATCGGTCGACCACCACGATATCAGGTTTATTGGCGACAAATAGTCCTGTCCGTAATGATAGAGCGATCCCAGTAGAGCGTTGCATGACCATTTTCGAGTACTGGCGCAGGTGCGTACTTATAGTACGGCACCTCCGATTCAACAAGGCCATATTCAACAGCCAGTTGCTGGTGAATTATTCTGGCTACTTGGTTGTGTCTGTGCAAATACTCTCCGTTAGCAAGATGAGAACAACCAGAAATAATATGTCGGGAGTGATTCTCTGGGACGGCGGCATGCCCGACAGATGTCGACCGTACCGTCCTTCATAATATATTTCCGGTAGTTATTCGTCTTGATAACTTCATCTTCAATGGCATAGACAAAACCTTCAGTTTCCCCAAAGAGGTCACCAAAACGTAGCCAGTTCACCGAGGGAGTCAGTCCGTGTAGCACCTTATTCTTCCATATATCCTTACGATCGGGAGTGCTTAGCACCACTGGTTTGCGCCAATTTTCTGTTGCCAAGGAGAGCGGCGTAAAGTGTCTATCAACTACCACGACGTCCAAATGCATCCTGCACTCACTGTTAAGTAAGTAATCAATAATTATAATAATAATTATTATTATACCATTCATAGAGGTAATGTTTGTGACTTTGTTTATTTTATTGAGGAGAGTAATCCCTGGAAGTTCTGGACCAATTTCAAAATTTTATTCACTGTTAGGATGCTGCATTACTTGCGGGTAACATAATAGGCTATACTTTTTTTTTTTTTTTTTTTTAGTTGATGGCTTCGTGCGATTAGCACATTTAGCCAGTGTCAAAGTAATTTTTCATACAAGTAATACATAAATAAACAATATTTCCATAAATGATGATGAATGATATTAGAAATGGGAAGTGAGAAATGATATACCCCCCAACCCCTCGAGTATCTCAATAAAGATGTGGGGCTTTACTAAGTCCTCACGCGAGCTTCTTGAGAGAATTTGAAAAGTGACGTTGCACTGTTTTGTTTCATTTGCCAACACTTATGCACACTCACGAACACTTAACGGTTAATAATCCACCATTATTTCACATTAATATTCGACATAACACAAATTTTGGAAAATAAGACAAAACCGCAGACATGACGCTTCACTTTCCCGCCAAGAAGCTTCTAGGCTATACTTTATGTTGATAGAAAAAGGTTTTTTTTTAAATTTTCATATCCGCGCAGATGAAGTCGCGGGTATATACAGGGTGTCTCATTTAAATCGGTCAGTATGGGAAAGACTGGAACTATAAGACATACGAAGATCTGTTCTTAGGAACCATGTCATCGATTTTAATTAGAAGAAAAACTGCATTCATATATTTCAAAAAAACCTGTACTCAGCTCGGGAGTCAAACTCGGTTGTTTTGAAAAAAATAAACTGACACTATTTCTATTTAGATATCGATTGTGTAGGTCTTAAGCAGTAAATGGCTCTATGAAATATGATGTCTAAAATGAATAAAATGCATTGTTTTCACATACTTTAATTTATTTTAGTAGGTGTTCGAAGTGACCACCGTTACATTCAACAAGTTCAGGCGTGTAAAATTGTCTCTATGGTTGTTTGTACCTCTTTGCTGGTGTTGCAACTTGTTACATACACCGCTTTACATATCATATGGCATTGGCATTGCATTAAATCATCCCGGAAGTTTTGTTATTTACGATAATAACCTACTAAAATAAATTAAAGTATGTGAAAACAATGCATTTTTTATGCATTTAGACATCATGTTTCATAGAGTCATTTACTGCTTAAGACCTACATAATCGATATCTAAATAGAAATAGTGTAAGTTTATTTTTTTCAAAACAACCGGGTTCGATTCCCGAGCTGAGTACAGGTTTTTTTGAAATGTATGAATGCAGTTTTTCTTCTTATTAAAATCGATGTCATGACTCCTAAGAACAGATCTTCGTATGTCTTATAGTTTCAGACTTTCCCATACTGACCGATTTGAATGAGACACCCTGTATAGTGCTAGTTTGTTATATACTTACTAATTATTTAAGTAATATCAAATACAAAGAGATATACAGTGTTTTGAAGTCCCAAGTCAAAGCCTTTATTCCATGTTCCAATTTGACTTAATTTCTAAACTTAGTATACTATTTTTTTTGGATCACCAACAGTTGTTACATTAAAACAATTATGTGGTTTACATTTATAGTGACATATACTTAATGTACAACTACTTAAAGGTGAACTCAGCATCCATTGAAGTACAGACAGTATTTACAAACTAAGCTACGTGTATTTCTAAAATTTTAATTCTATAATTTATGTACACACAAGTAAATAATACTGACATCATCATCTCCACCAGCTCATTTTTATGTCTCCACTGCTGGGGCACGAGCCTTCCCTTTGGACGGATAGGGAGAACGAGCCATACACCACCACGTGCGGGCTCAGTGCCGATTGATCTTGTTGTTGTTAGATGTTAACGAAAAAAGGGACAACATAGTAAGAATGAAGAAGTTCAAGGGCGCTGCTTATTATAGAATGAAATTTCTTTCAGCATTCCCGCAGAGGGAAAAAACACAATAAAAGGTAGACGAAGATTGCACAGTACAATGCAATGAAGAATAGACATGCCTGCGTATATTATAGTATTGCTACGACGAATAGGAGCCCACTCAGCATAATAATATGTTGCATCTTAAAGTATCTGCAACGCTGATTTTCAGTGCCTCTGTTATGTTAGGCTCATAATGTAAAATTATGCTATCAATAATAATTTATAACTAGATTTACTATGACCCTGACAAAGCAAGCAAGACATGCAAGGAGTTTAAAAACGTCAGGTTAAAATAATTTTATGAAAAATATACATATTGTATTTTACTCTGTCAAAAACATGACACTTGTAAAGTACCTAACGTAGAGCTCGCGAGAAAACTACTTACAAGTTAAGTTCATTATTTCCTTCTGTCCTTATGTCCTTGTGTCAAAAATAAAAATATACCTATATATACAATTATAAACATCAGAAGAGGTTGGCATTGTCCGCAACCACATAATATGAAGGCGTTTCGTTTATTATTTAAAAAATATTGCCTTCGCCGCCAATGTATTGTACCATATTTTTCTTCTTCTATTTCTGTCCTGTTTTTCCTGGCTTGTAGGTATGGCAATATGATTTTTCTTTTCACAGTACACAGTAGATGAGACTTTGTACTGTAAAGTGCGTATTATAAAGTACTGGCGTAGATTAATAACAATTTATCATAGTATATGTTTCTAAAGCTTTTTACAAAGTCGTAGGTACTGGTAAAGTCAAGTTGCCTCAAGTAGGACTCGAACCCACACCTTTCGCCGTTTGTTGAACAAAAGAACATGCAAGCAAGTCTCAGTAAATATTTATAAAATTTATAAAATACAGTGAAAAAATAAACGCCCACCCGACCCAGCCAGGAATCGAACCTGGGTCTTTCGCAATCCGGGCGGCTGCACTGACCGCTGTGCTACCGGGAAGGCTGACGTAAGCGCTGAATTATGTCACTGCTTTTAATTTTTGATCATCAGATTCACCTTTACAGATGAAATACCACAAATTTGATAATAACACAACGCTATAGTAAATTTTACTTTTTATTATATCAAGTGCTAATTGCTGCACTGAAGCTAGATTAAATATTTATAAAATTTCAGTAGTCTCACTAGTTGAGGTTCCCGGGTGAAGTGCGCTTCCACCTCGGCCTTATCATGACTCAACATCAGCTGAGATGCAGGACAAGTTCTTATCCATAAGATATTTAATAAAAAAAACGACTTTTTGAGTTTTGGTGTAAGTAAATATATATAGTAGGTAGTAAATGAAAAATACCAATTTAAAAATATAAATGTATGAAATAAATTATCTGAGCGGCCGTGACCCTACACGGTCGCTCAAGACCCCAAATCAAATAAAAATGTCAAAAGGCAACGTTATTGTCGTAACGTGAAGTTAAAAATTAATGTTTCGACAGTTTTGTAAACTGACCTCCTCCGGTTTTAAGGAGAAGCTACATTTTAATATTATTTTATTATAAAAACAAAAACAAATAATTACTTACGCACAACGTCGATAATTCTAGCAGGATAAAACTTAATATTAAGTACATAATAATTAAAATAAAGTTTGCTATCGACGTATAAAAATAGGCTATCGACGTGTCGGTGCTTAATTATTGCCCTACTTATGAACTGACTTCATTACTATTGTAATTAACACAGGATTACCCTAACGTTATCTGTAGGTACAGTCGGCGGCAGATCAACCTACCCAAAACTGTCAAATTTCTCCAATGAATATTGATCCTTAAAACCAAACAGTAAAGTTCAAAATTGATTGTAGAAATTTGACAGTTTTGGGTAGGTTGATCTGCCGCCGTGTGTACTTTATCGTATAACAATAAAAAACTATAAGTATAAAAATCAAAAGTTCTATATCTATCTATCTATCTATCTATATACTATTAATAAAGAGGTAAAGTTTGTTTGTTTGTTTGCGGAGGGTAATCTCAGGGACTACTGGTTCAATTCCAAAAATTATTCCACTGATTGAATACTACATTCCTTGCGGGTAACTTATGCTATATCGTCTTTGTCAAACCAAAATCTGCTATGTGGCATTTTGTGAGATTTAGACATTTTGATAATTTCAAGTAGTTCGGTGACCAATCTCTCCTAATATACAAAAACTGCTATAGGCTTCAAACACACTGTATTGTAGCTACCTTAAACTTGGCAATGGTTTGGAATTACCTTCATGTTAAATTAAACAAGAGGTTTTCTTTAATTATCTTATTATAACTACTGTTTTTACACTTAGCATGTTTTGGTTTGGCAACGACGATATGTTATTTAAAAAAAGGTTATATTTAAAATCTCAAATCCACACGTAAAGCGCTAGTCCTGAATAAAAGTGTTTGTTTACCCTTAAGGAATAAAACAATAAATTAGATGCTAATTAGATTATACAGGTGCTAACCAAACACAGTAGAAGATCACTTTCACCACCTACTTCTGCGTTTTGATACGTCACAAAACAAATGACAGACTCAGGCCACTGGCACACGATTGTGGTCGTGTGAAATAGCAGAATCGAGACTCGTGAGCTGTAATCAATGTTACACCCCGTCTGCTATCTAAACTAAACTATTAAACTACCACCTCATCAAAATTACATTTTCATAATAATTATATCAGTTCCAGAAAATTATTCACGTTCCAATTAGGTATACGGTTTTAATTACCGTACCGTACATTGTGTCTCGACAATTACGTAATTGGTTGCAAGTATTTGGTGTAGCGCAGTATGTATTTATGAATAATTCAAACGGACTACCTGAGTAATGTTGATGATAATTAATGTTAAATGTATGTTGGTAATATGATGACCGAAGAACAGCATGCATGCATATTGCACGTCGTCTCTCCTACTATCGCTCGAGCTTCAGCTGGCAGATTTGCGTTTTAGCACGTTCAAGATTCCCGGCAGCTATATAGGATAAACAACAGATTTGTAGTAGTAATAATATTCAGATAATTCAGATATATATAATATGTATACGAGCTCTGTCTGCGATGGCTAATGTTAAGCAACTTTCGCAAATGTCGGTCATATACCAAAAATATCTCATCTCTATCTCCTCCATGCTTCGGAAGGCGCCTAAAACTGTAGATCCCGGCTACATTACAGCAGTCATTAGCAATCACCAATCCGGACTGGGCCCGTCCGCGGTGTGGTTTGTGGTCCGTTCTCTTGTGGTGTTATCATCAAGGAAGAGTCGTGCACCAGCTGTGGGCATATAAAATTAGCCGAAAAGGTGATGATGTGAATATCACTTTAAGTTAACGCCTTATATGGTCATCAATTAATTGTGTTTGCATGGAACATATGGTGAGTATCAATACCGGACGACTCGAGATGTTGGTCAATGTGCCAAAGATCAATTACAAATACACAAACCTTTATGAGTGTGTGTCTTGTGTAAAGACGTTGTTGATCTTTGCTATGTCGCCTGTGTTACCTCATAGTCATATATGTTGCCGGCTTGGTATTCTCATTTTGCACTAACCGCCTCTGTAGTCTAGTGGTAAGACCACCGATCTCACACCCAGAGGTCCCGGGTTCGACTCCCAGCGTGCAGACATGTTTGTGTACTCGGTATGGTTGGTGGCAGGCATGGCTTGTTTGTCCGCCCGGCTAGGGTGGCTGGCACCATCCTACTAATATTATAAACGCGAAAGCTTGTAAGTATGGATGGATGTTTGTTACTCTTTCACGTAAAAACTACTGAATGGATTTGGATGAAATTCGGCATACATATAGTTTATAACCTGGATCAACACATAGGATACTTTTTATCCCGATATTCTCACGGGTACGGGAACCACGCGGGTGAAACCGCGAGCGGCCGCTAGTCTTATCTAAATGTCGCCATAACATCAATGTTTGAAGCAATGTTTTGTTAGAGCAAATAGAAGTAAGATAGCCAGTAGTTGAGGGGTGCGGGTAAAGCGCGCTGTCACCTTTGGCCTTCGTCATCGTCATCATCATCAGCTTATTTTATGTCCCCACTGCTGGGTTACGAGCCTTCCCTATGGATGGATAGGAAGAACGGGTCATAAACCACCACGCGGGCCCAGTGCGGGATTGGTGATTGATTATATCATCACTTAACATTAGGTGAGATTAAGACAAATGCTTACCCGTAAGGAATAAAAATAAAAAGCGACTGACGTCGTCCCCATAAACACCCTATACGTGATACTATAAAGTATACAAATATTACGTGATGTGATCCCGTGAGAATTTCGAAAAATCCGGCTTATTTCTTGTCTACATCGTAAATGATCCTCTGTGCAAAATTTCAGCTTTCTAGGTCCAACGGTTTGAGCTAGGCGTTGATGAGTCAGTCAGTCAGTGAGTCAGGGTTTTTCTTTTTATATGTATTGATTGATGTTGTTGGTGGTGATTATCTGTCATGTCACCGCAATTCGAAATATTTACATAGCTAACACTTGTAAAATTGTGTATATACCTATGTGGGATGCCTTGTCACACTTTGTTAACTTCGCACACAACGATTTACATAAACGTGCCCCTATCACATGAGTAAGTATACCCGAACAGAGTCGAAGCTTCCTTAGAGCGCGTTGCGACAAATACACTACTACATGCACGGTAATGTGTGCGTGACCTCTCACCGACGACGACGGGTTCTTGTACGCGCCGCGAGAGGACAAACCGGTTTACACCGGCACAGCCAGCGGACAATCTCAGTGAGTGTCACACGCGTTGTTTCGTGTTGTGAACTGTCATCGCTCGTAAAATATTAAAATTTTTGAGGTTTTATTATGTTTGATTTAAATTAGAGTGGTTTACTTTAAAATATGGCTAATTACTATAACGTGTCTATGAACAATGCCAGAAATATAAAAATATTGCCTATTTCACAAAATTTCGCGAACACTTCGGTCTTAAAGCAAACATTATAAATATTGGCTCTGAACGTGTATAATGACTGTACATTTGATCTGCCAATGTGAGGGTTTTCAATTCAGTATTTAAAAAAGACTATGCCAGGTTAGAATTTATCTAAATCTGAAAAAAGTCAAGTTATTAAAAAACAAAATTTTTAAAAAGAAAATATTTCTCAGTAAGTGTCTTACAAGTAAACAAAGAATAAGGTCTGAATAGTTATTCCGTGTTTTGTGTCTTTTACTCTAAATTGAAATTACGTTTACATGACAGGAACAAAACACGGAATAACTATTCGGACCTTATTCTTTGTTTATTTGTAAGGGGCTAAGTATTTACCTAATAAATTTATAAAAAATAAAATATTTTGTTTTATTTATCTTATCCTCATGTGACAACCCTACCAAAGTGTGTATACATTTTACGCGGTATAAGGAAGCTTGGACTCTGTTAGTATACTCATGTGCCCCTAGTCTAGTATTAAACTTATTTTAAAAAGCCACCAATTCTATTTTTAAATGTGAGAAATAGTTCTCTGCGAAAGCAATTTCTATTAAATACTCTTCAGACATTTTTAATATAAAACCTATATAAACTTGTAAATGAAAACACTCGTATCAAAATCAGTACTGACCAAGCACTTGCTTACTGCAGAATATGATTTTAAAAACGAATGCTAAATTATTACACGTTTTAAACCTGCAAGTTCGAATTATAATAAACAGCAAGCTGAAATAATAAGTAAATTAAGAGTGTTTTGTTTAATATTGTTATAGTTATTTTAATAAATATTTTGTTCGTTGTCCAATTTCGCGTCATCGCTCGCTTTTACCAGTTTCCAATCATGCTCATTAATATTTTGAATGACAAAATAAACGAACGTTCAACACAAATTCGTATCACAGCCAATTATTGCTAATTAGCCCTAATTAAATTATCACAACCGAGAGCTTTCAGGAATCGAATGGTTTAACATATTTAAACGTTTATATACAAAGTGCACATTGTGATGTATCATATAGCGTCGATGTGCGGAAGATAATGTATTTGTTTATGAATACCAAACAGAGTTGGAGGCCAGTGTGATAAGATTAAACAAGAAGTGTTCACTTAGTAGAGGATAAAACTGTGTACACAAAGACTTCTCATGGTTTTCCTGATAAACCTTAAGCTAGGTACCCTAACGTACTTATTACGATGTTAGGTCGGTCGTCCGTTAACTTCGAATAATATTAACTACACTTGCCCTTGCAGGGTTCTTGTTTAGTTTTAAGATATATGTTGTACCTATACCAACAAAAGCATTTTTTTTCTAAAGTTTACGCGAACACTACACATTGAAATGAAACAACTTTTACGGATCTACTCGCGTTTATCCTGACGTTTCGAACCCTTTGCAGGGTCCGTGGTCACAAGGAGACCACGGACCCTGCAAAAGTGGTGGTCAGGCTAAACATTAAGTAATGTGTAAAATAAACGCCGAGTAGATCCGTAAAAGTTGTTTCATTTCAATAGCGTTTTTTTATATATTTTAATTTGAAACGTCTTGAATTTAATCTTGCTTGTGCAACACTAGCCGGAAAGATTCTTGATAGATTCTTAAAACTTCATCATAATCAGCCCATACTTATCAGTCCACTGCTGGACATAGGCGACTAATGCATGCCAATGAGCCCGATCTTATTTTATTTTTATAAGGTGCACTTATAGAATACATAACATGTTAATTTCTCAATTGTAAAGATTGTTAAATTCTAATATATATACCAATTATTAGTGCACACAGTATTATTAATAATTATTGACACTTCAATTATCCTTCTTATAACCACGATGTGGTAATAAGCAGGATAATTGGCCCGCTCTTCCTGTTCTCCCATGTCCGAAGGCTCGTGCCGATGCTGCAGCAGTGGTGACATTAAATGAACTGGTGAGGTTATGACAGGGTTGCCGGATGAAATTTCTGGAATTTCCCCTGATTCAAAATGATTTTTCCCCAAAATGATACTTTTTTTAGAAAAATTCCTCAAACTTGATGCAATTTACAAATAAAAATAGCATTAATATATTATTTATATACAAAACTTTTCAGTCAAACCGGATCAAACAAATTTAATGACTAACGAAACGAACGACGCTTTCAACTATCAATCAACAAACAATTTCCACTTTGTTTAGACTTGACTTCGTTGAGTTATTCGTTCGGAAATAGTCAATTCCAAAGATGAAATTACTTCCCCAAAAATTTCCCCAAGAATATCATTTCCCCAAAACTTCTCCAAATGCCAATTTTTTCCCCAAAATGGGGAAAAAAACCCCCAATCTGGCAACGCTGGGTTATGAAGACCGAGCGTTTACTCGTTGTGTATAAAAAAGAGCTTATGGCTGACCCCGGTCTGGCACAAATCCCTATATTATTTGTTTGAACATAGATGAGAGAGCTCGCGCAAATGATTAAACGCTTTTACTCTACTAATTGCTTTGCGGTTTTGAATATAGTGCCTACCTTGCCTACGGAGGTAGCTGTTATGAAAAACCACAGTCATTATTTTTCAATAGAAAAGTGCGGCTTACAATTCCCGATAAAACGTTTGTGCATGCGACAGAGTAATGGCATCGACTGAGCAATTCAAAGATGAAACCATTTAGCGATATATTTTGTTTCATTCTTGTCCTCATCCATGTGCATAATTAATCTAATTTATTATTATATTTAACAGGCGAGTTTAGTTTAAAATAAAAATAAAATGTTATTGAGGCGATAGCATGTAACGTATGTATTAAACAATCCAATATTATATTAGATTAAAGTTGTAACTATTTTAAGAAAATATGTCGGTGCGGGGGAATCTCTGCTTGCCGTCCGTGATCTTGAGCCATCTATCCCCGTGGCAAAGAAGGTTTAGTACTAGGGCTTTGTATACCTACCCTCTTGTCAAGCTTTTAGCTGCACAAGGGAAGAGGAGAAAAGTCCCACATTACCCGGGCTCGCCTCTAGGCCCGATTTATGAGGAAAGCATTTTACTTAGTCAAATAAAAGGGGTATATACGGCTATGCACAAAGCGTCCATTCTAGGCACGGTCCTTCCTGGTAGTAGCTGAAAAGCATTTTGCTCTCATTCTAAAATCACCGGCGATCCGCGACCTTTTCTGCACTGGTGAGGCACACACACATAGTATGTCGCATTTTAATTTTGTTCTTCTTATTGCGTACGCTTCCATTGTTTGTTCTTTGTTTTATTAAATGTGTGTGTAACATATAAATGCTTTAACTATTGTACATTTGACGTATATAGTTAATGTCTTAAACTTATTTAAATTTTATTTACATAAGTTGACGACCTCCTTGGTCGAGTGGCTTGCACACCGGTTTTCATGGTGTCGCCATCTCTGAGGTCCCGGGTTCGATCCCCGGTCGGATCAATTTAGAAATACCTGTTTTTCTAAATTGTTTCGGGTCTGGGTGTTTCCTATGTATTTAAGTATATTAAGTATGTTTATCCGTTGTCTAGTTAACCATTTTAACAAGTTTCTTAAGGAAGCTTTTCTTGGGGCTAGATAATTGGTGTGAGTGTGGGAAACATTTATTTATTTATAAGTAACAAATTTACTAAATAAAGTTTCAGTTGATGAATTAGCGACTATTTAGCTTCCGCCCGCTCCTTCGACCGTGTGACACGCTCGATCTGAACTGATAATGATAATTGATAAGTCTGTGCAAAAATATATGATTAATTGTCGTTACCTTTTGACGTGTAGACAGGACAAATAGACCACTTTCGGGTTTATAATATTGTGCTATATAACAACTAGCGTAACCTTCTAACATATTAAGCCTCCTGGAGTTCTGGTACAGGCATAACATAATGCTTAAAAGGATACTACTACATCTAGTTACGAAAAACTTTTAGTTAAGTAAATGAATATATATTGATTTGATTTTTTGATTTGACTAGCTATAGTTGACTTTTAATATGTCATATTGAATGCATCGATGGTCGAATAGCAAAGCGCTTAGATAAATATCCTTAGGTCCTGGATGTAATTGCTAGGTCAGGCAAACTATTTCAAATTATTGATGCATAGCCCGGGTTTGTGATCACCAACCCAAAATGCTGTCTATTATTCGTCAATTGTAGCGATGACTTCCTATTGCCCATCAGTACGTATATAAGACCGTATATAAGCTACTATATATGAAATTCTATGTGATATTGTAATACATGTAAACCACATAATATTCAGCATTCTTTAAAAAATAATGGTGATTATTCAAAGATGGCGGTTACATACATTGAATTAGAAATCTCATATCATTACCATTGTGTGCGTTTTAGTGGACGGACGGCAGTCCTAATTGTCGTCAGTTACACAAAATAAAGAGACTACAGAAAATAAGCTTTTTACAAACGTCGAGCGCAACGCACACGTCGTCGTCGACAACCTCTCACGGACGCGGCATCTTGGTGACAGTTGCGCTCTGACCGTTTCGAGCTTTATATTTGTGAGAGAGCAATTTCAGCTTTACCGGGAATTTGGGGGGGGGGGGGGGGGATTTTCCCTGGCGTTTTTTTTTCTTTTTTTTACACTCACCAATTATCTAGCCCAAGAGAAGCTTCGTTATGCAGGTATTATACATACTTATTATACTTACATAGAAAACACCCAGACCCGAGACAATTTTGAAAAACAATAATTTCTAAATTGACCCGACCGGGGATCGAACCCGGGACCTCAGAGATGGCGACGACACCATGAAAACCGGTGTGGTGACAAACCACTCGACTAAGGAGGTCGTCAAAGGTCAAGGAGGTCGTTCGGGTCGGATCGGGGGTTCCGAGCTGTTCCGAGATTCGTGTCCGTGCAAGGGGCCTATGTGTGCGTTGCTCGAGCGCGGTACGTACTGAGCTTGCCTTCTGGCTCTCCCTTGCCTTGTGTCGGTTACCTAACGCTCGCTGGCAACCTTGGCAACCTAGCCTTTGTTTCGTGTCGTAAACTTGATCGCTGGTTTATCGCCGATGGCTTATGAAAGGCGATCTCAGTGCAATTGCTGTGCAATTATCGCACGCATCCATTAATAAAAGTGTACTATCACAGTCTGTGTTGCTCCAATATTTTGTTAGAGATAAGATCATTTTTAAACTCCGTTCAGAAATCAGCAGCCCCAAATATAAAGTCGTCGAGTTATACAGATTTGTCAGTTATCGTTGTCAAGTTATTTTAACGTCCCAACTTTTTTTTTGGAAACAATTTGACTGAAGACATTCCATGTTGTGTATGTATATATGTATATATAAAGCTATACATATATCGTAATCGGGTTCATGGTCGACAAGGAATTACAATGGCTCTTTTAATTACTGTTTAATATTTATTATTATATTAAAATATCTTTTTTACGTAGACAAACAAAAACAAGGTTTTTTTTAAATTACATTAAACTAATTTATTGCCTCTTCATGAATGTATACCTATATAATATAATAAAATTGAGTTCGTCATTGTTAAATTGGTGCTCTTATAATACATTTTAAATACAGGTTATTACAATATTAAGTTAGACACAAGTTAAACACTGATTACGCTATTAGAATTAGAACCTAGTTGAACTAGACGATATCCCAGACACTCCAGGTAGTATTATATAGGTCTTATATACAAATATATTACTAGTTATCACAGCATGACCAATACAAGATGTCCAATTGATAGTGATTACGTTTGATTTGAGCGAATTAAAAATATTATTACGTGTTATTAAATCTACGTCGTAAAATACATTTTACGACGTAGACTTAATACTTAATAATAATAGTAGAATTTTTTGTAGGATTTAACAAAATAATGTCTCAAAGGCTAATTACAATCTTTTCTCCATATTGTGCTCGTTTTGGTTGGTGAAAGGGTTTTGCTTAGTCTGTGTTGGTAGCATCTTTATCGTAGTCTGTAGCAATAACAACAGTGTTTACAACAACGTTATCAACATTGTTGTGTTCCGTCATCAGGAGGTTATACAGCCAGATCCTCAGTAGTTGAGGATTGAAAATCTTCGGTCCTATCGTCACTTACCTTGAAACAAAATGATTTCAAAACAGTTCTACTGTTTAGTAAAAAACAAATAAAGAAACTATTTGTTGTTGACTAAGAATGTGCAAAGCGTGCTAGGGCTTATTATTAGAGACGTGCACTTGAAAATTCAAACACGACGACGTTTGTAAGATTCTGAAGAACGCTCAAGCGCTGGCGAAAGTACTTCGCACGTTGTTGTACAAGGTTTGTAAAACACTTTAGTGGAAAATATGGTAATGCAGACCTCGACCGACCTATCAGGAAAGTCGAGAGCCTGCGAGCAGTTAAAAGGTTGTAACTTCCGTTATTAAGAAAACTAATTAAGTTGCGGTCAGATGTCGTTTTGCTGTCGCCATTACACAAAGACGACGACGCCATATAACCGATATATAAAGAGGTTTTAATTACCTATCCATTATTTCGGTGCTCGGTTCTGCACAACTGGACACCACCTGTTTGATCTGGTTTCCAGACTGTCCATCAAAATGTTAACGATGTCACCAGACGCGTGACAGCTCTAAGTACTATACCATACAGTTTACAATGCAACGGCGTTGGTTCCCAACGGATTTCCCTACATCATTTCTTGGCTTCGGGCCAAAGTTTTCAATTCGGGTGTTCTAGTAACGGGCGGCGTCCTCTTATAATCGCGTGTATCACTTTCGCAATACTTACTTTTTTTTCAAGTCGTCGAACGAGCAGACGAGACGCCTGATGGGAAGTGGTCGTCGTCGCTTTTGTACATCTGCAGCATCGGGGAGCCTTCTATGCGTTAACGACTTTGAGAGCCGTTTACACGCTTCTTGAAGAACCTAAGTTGTAGCGCACGTGAAATATCTCGAAGGAAGCCTGTTCCATATCCTAAGGGTCCTAAGGATCAAACGCGACGTTAATATGTAGCGATACTAGGGTTGCCAACTAATTTTCAGGAAATTTAAGTAAATCTATAACTAACTAGTATAAAAAAAAGGATTTGAAGAAAAAAATAAAGTATTTTTCAAATTTATGTATTTAAATGTTTAAAAACATATTCCTTTGTACACTCTTGGCACTATCTAATAATTTTTTATTGTTTTATAGCGCGTTCAGAAATTAGCGTTGCGTTTCGTTTCACTTTACCTGAGTCTGAGTATCATTTAGTAGTTCAGAAATTAAGTCAACAGGAATATTCCGTTCAAACGATCGCATTAGTCTGAAATAAAGTATTTCCCATATTTTATTTTTATTAAAAATAATAAAGTATACGGATGGAAAATAAAGTAGGATACATAATATATTGTTGTCTAAAGTTTACGCGAACACTACAAATTGAAATGAAACAACTTTTACGGATCTACTCGCGTTTATTTTACACATTAGGTACTTTTAATTAATGTTTATCCTGATGTTTCGAACCCTTTGCAGGGTCCGTAGTCACAGGGAGACTGAGGTATTCGTCGTTTCATAATTAGTTGGTAGCTTGTATACCCTCATTTAAATTTACGTAATTCAAGGGTTTTTGATTGGGTAATTCATAGACTTGTTTTCACTAACCCTATCAATACGGTAAGCATTTCGTCGACTTACTGCATCGAAAGGCTAGCCAAATTGATACAGTTAATTAGGGACTAACCGCATCCAAAAACCCTTCGAGGCTAATCGTATAAAAAGGGTTTTAACGTGCACAAGCAATTCAAGCTTTAAACCCACAGGCACAAACTTGCCGCAGCAAACCCACGGTCATGAAGATATTCCCTCTCAAGTTGGCTCCATTGGTGTTATTGAAATAGAACCTTCCGAAATTGATTCCATTATAACTAATCTTAAACCGGAGTCAGCCGCAGGATGAGACCAAATTCCAACTAGGTTTATAAAAATAATTAAGCCAGTCATTGTTCCGTTGCTGGCCTGCCTTGGCAACCTTATATTTGAACGGGGTCTTTTTCCGCAAAATCTAAAACTCTCAATTATACACCCTGTTTATAAGAGTGGGGATAGATGCGATATTAATATTTAAAGGCCTATCTCGGTGCTTCCTGTGATTTCTAAGATTATGGAAAAATTAATAAATAGTCGCCTGCTAGGTTTTCTCATTACTTTTAACATTTTATCAAAAAACCAACATGGTTTTCGCACAGGTATTAGTACTGAAGACGCTATTCTAGACCTTACAAGAAACATAACAACACACCTAGACAACAAGAAAAAAGCCTTATGTATATTTCTTGACCTTAAAAAGGCCTTCGATACCGTCTCTGTCCCCACTCTTCTCTTTAAACTTAACAGAATTGGAATAAGGGGTAATTTTCTTGCATTACTTACTGATTATCTCCAGGGTCGTACACAAATGGTTAAACTCGATAATAATACATTTAGCAATGTTAACATTACTAATAATTATGGCGTCCCACAAGGTAGTGTCCTCGGACCTACTCTTTTTCTGATTTATATCAATGACTTGACTAATATTAAACTTGTAAATGGATGTGTATTCTCGTATGCGGATGACACTGCTCTGCTTTTCCATGGAGATAACTGACCAGAAGTATTTGCTAAGGCTGAGACTGGACTGACTAAAGTTGTAAATTGGTTGAACCTGAATTTGTTATCCCTTAATATGTCTAAAACTAATTATATTACCTTTTCGATTCGTAATTCAATGTAACCGGGAAATAATTTAAATATTTCTGCACATTCGTGTAAAAAAGATGGTAACTTTAGAGATTGCAACTGTTATAAATTTGAACGTATTAATCAAATAAAATATCTAGGTGTTGTTTTAGATAAAAATTTATCCTGGAAGCTTGAAATGGTTGCAAATCGAGCACGTTAACTTATTTGGCTTTTTAAACACCTGCGTAACATAGCTGACAAAGAACTTATTATATATATTTATTCAATCTTGTCTTGTTCAATCTTTATTGTTATACTGTATAACTATATGGGGCGGTACCTACAAAACAACACTTATAAACATTGAACGTGCACAAAGACTAATTTTAAAAGTAGCTTTACGTAAGAAGAGACTCTTTAGCACTAATTTATTGTACAAAGAAGCAAATGTTCTGACAGTTAGACAATTATATATACAACAGTGCATTCTTTACGTACACAAAAAATTGTCTTTTGATCTACAACTATTAACTAAACGTAAAAAAACAGTAGTTCGCGTTAAAATTACCAAAACAACATTTGCTCTAAAACAATTCTCGGCTCAATCGGTGTCAATATACAACAAAGTATACAAAATATTGAACATTGTTTCACTAACTTACTTTACATGTAAAAAGAAAGTAACATCATGGTTAAAATTACAAAGTTACGAATGTATTGAAAATCTTTTATCCGACAACTTATAGGTATTATATTTATAAAAAGTAGTTAAATGGATTAATAGATATATGTGTATATATTAATTTGTATTTATAATATGTAAGTTATATAATTATACATATGTATATAGATTGAAGTAATCAATTATATAAATAAATACTAACATAACACAAAAAGAAAGTAGAAAAGAAAGCATTAAATTATTTGATCACAATACAGAAACATGCAAAATATCACACATAAAACTAAATAATACATCAAGTATACACTATTTTCAAATCATAGAACCACTAACCTATAAGACCTACCTATGTACTTAACTACAAAAAAAAATTGATTGTACAGTAAAGAGAGGGGTCTCTTCTAAAACAGGTTTTTTCAAACTTAACAGAAGAGACCCACACATTTGTAAAAAACTACTTGTAGTTAATAATAAAAATATTTTTGATTTTTTTTTTTTTTGTAGCTTTTAGGTGCAATGCATTAGACTTATTATTGCATTACCGTTTACCTGTCCTATATCGTTTTCGCGCATTTTGGTGAATTTTACTAACATACCGGTGTTTAAGTTCCGATCGCGGCATTGATTCGACAGCGGCGGCGGCGTTAGGAGACATAAACGGTAATGCAATAATAAGTCTAATGCATTGCACGTAGAAGATTGAATTGCTTGTGCGCGTGTCGTTTCTAATTGTCATACCCAACAAGGTTCATATGTACTAGACCCACCTGTAACACCTTATTTACTAACACCTGATTGACAATAAATCTATTGTATTGTATTGTTAAAACCCTTTTTATAGGGTTAGCTTCAATAGTGTTTTCGGATGCGGTTAGTGCTTACCCTAATTCAGTGTATGAATTTGGTTAGCCTTTCGATGCAGTACCTAAGTGACGAAATGCTTACCGTATTGATAGGGTTTCCCTAACAATCGGCTTAATAAAAAAAGGGGTTTTCCGGTCCCTGTCTAGAACTGGCTAACTATCGGTCAGTGAGCAATGACGTATCAAGCTTGTCGCGATTGGTAAGTACGTTAGTCTGCACCATTAGTGTCTTAGGGGGGTGCCGCGCGGAATTTCGAAAATTTACGTGTTTTTAAGTCACTGGTCCTAGCACCAGTGATTTAAAAACACGTAAATTTTCGCTGAATAGGTGATATACATTAAAAGGACTAGCTTGATCCTTTCACAAGGCCATGGTTGTATTGGAATTTGACACAAATACCCAGTAACTGCATGAACAATACTTAAAAGTAATGATATCTAAAAACTTATTTCTTCAAAAACTTTGTAAATAGCACACATAGCACATAGCACATGAAACAATAATCCGACATCAAAATGTTTGTATTGATATTCCGCAGGCCACTGTTGTCTAATTTTTCATTAAAAAATATGAATATGAAAATATTAGACTTTTATTATTTTTTACCCAAACGCCTATGATTTTACGAAAGTAAACATTGCTCCAATTCAATCACCTGCCTGCCTACTCTGTGCAGTTATTAGTGTGCGTGCGTATTCATGTTCAATTCATCATCAATCATCATTTGTCATGCCACAGTCAATTTCAAGAGCATCGGTGATATTCTAAAAGCTCACTCCAGTTTCTGTAGAACGTACGCGACGCGATTGTAGCACAGAGTAGATAAAATGTGATTGTAGTATGTGTGTCCTACATAGGGTTGCCAACTATTTTTCAGGAAATTAAAGTAAATCTATCACTAACTAGTATAAAAAATGGAATTTGAAGAAAAAATAAAGTATTTTCCAAATTTATTTATTTAAGCGTTGCGTTTCATTTCACTTCACCTGAGTCTGAGTATCATTCAGTAGTTCAGAAATTAAGTCAACTAACGTAAGTAAGTAAATTAACGGAATATTCCGTTCAAACGCATGCATTAGTCGGAAATAAAGTATTTTCCATACTTTATTTTTTATTAAAAATAATAAAGTATGGGGATGGAAAATAACGTAGGATACGTTATTTTAAAGTATGCTTGCAAATCTAGTCCTACGTGGTCGTAAACTCGCTGCATGGTTGTGGTTAATCACTTTCTCATTAGTCACACGCGCAAACTGACGCGTGTAATGCGACACCATTGTTAGTGTTTTGCCCCTGAAACTGAAACTGAATGCATATTACTCATTATTTATCGGACTACTTCACGCCTTAAATGGCAATCTACATGGTACAGCCGCCATTATTAATTTGCTATTGCAATAAGTGACCTGACCTCTTTAGATAGGGTCAACTGTTGCCCACACGACACTGCCCAAAACTGTCTCTTGTCTGTGTGTACCGTGATTTTAGTTATAAAACAACACTTTACTTTGTTTCTCAGTGTATGTTGAAGGTTTTGCAATAACGATCAGGTTATAATGTAAGCTAAGGTAAGACTTAAAACATAGATAGATAAAACGTATCACTATAACGTAATACGCAAATTCATAAATTCATGACCTTTGACCGATTAAAAGCTATAAAATTGCATTGTATTGTAAAATTTTATGAAACATAGTACCTACCTATATTCCATTTACATATCATAAAGTAATTAATTATATTATTTTTTAAAATACCTATAGTATACTCGTAGACCATTCCTTATATAACCTTAGCAAGACATAAGGAAGGACGTCCACAGATATATTGCAATATCATTTAATTTTTTTTGTAGAACTCACTTTCTTGTACGTAATTTTAAGAAAATATATTATGGAGTTACTCAACGATATTATGATTTATGACTCAATAAAATGTACGATTGTTCGTAAGGCCAACACCATGGATGACTAATATCCCTATGAAGCAATGGTAACGGGAAACCCAGCAAAGCATGCATAATAATCATGGAAAATGATTCACAGAGTAAACGTTAGTAATTAAAACAAAAGGTTGCCATTTTTATTGACTGATATCATAAATACGCTGTTACCTAGCAATGTTTTGCCTACAGACGGCTTTAAGTATTACCGGTACATTTTTAACAACCGACGACACGACCGATCAGATTTTCCTCTTGAAACAAATTATGGATATGCACAAAATGTTCACGCATTGTTTGTGGACTTTACATAGGCATACGACAGTATAGATCGAGACGCGCTTTACTCGATTCGAGAAAACTTCAACATCCCTAAGAAGTTAGTCTGACTGATCAAAATGGCTACCGAAAACAGTAGGATGAAAGTAAAATCGAGCGGCGGCTTAACAGCGGAGTGCGACGTACTAACAGGCCTTAAACAGGGGGATGCCCTGTCACCAATGTTGTTTAACCTAGTTCTGGAACACATCATGAGGACAGTACTACTACAGTCAGATGGTGGAGTACAACTCAACGGGCAGCATACGGTGATAGGACAGAATGCAGAGGAGTTAAAGGCTAGAGTGAAGAGCTTGGAGAAGGAAGGAGGAAAGGTTGGTTGGTTGAGTACCTGCATATGAAGAGGTACAGAAATTAGGCGGAGACACCGAAAAACCTAAACACTGGGGATAATATCTACAAGGGGGTCCGCAAATTAGGGACCTCGGATGCATAGTTACCAACACCAACCAGAGGGAGGACGAAATTCCTTTCATAGTGTTTTAGTGTACAAGCTGATTAGCAGGAATACTAAGGTTCGTGTCTACAAAACTGAAATCAGGCCGATCCTGATGTACGGCTGCGAAGCTTGGACGCTGACTCTTAAGTAAGAAAGTAGAATATTAGTGGCGGAAAGGAAGATCTTACGGAAGATTCTTGGACCAACCAAAGAAGAAGACGGCTAATGGAGGAGAAGTAAGAACATGAAGAGTGTCCGAGCCCAACATTATCAGAGAAATAAAATCTGCCAGACTCCGTTGTCTTGGGCATGTGGAGAGAAAGGAGGAGGATCGGGCTGTGGAGAAAGCCTACATGGGACGGCCAAGTGGGCGACGGCGACGTCCGGTTGGGCGTCCCAGGTACCACTGGAGTGACGAAGTGGAGAAGGACCTACTTGGGCTCCAGATCGACAACTGATCTGAGATGGCCCATATTAGGGAAGAATGGCGTTTTTTTGTGTCGGAAGCCAAGATCCACTACGGGTCGCTGAGCCAGCGGAGTAAGTAAGTATTTTTAACAAAGCTCATATGATTAGCTGCATTAAAAAAAAAATGGCGGACTACTCCAGTAAATTGCTGTAAGTTGTCGAATTATTGCTGTAAGTTGTGCATCGGACGTAGAGGATTCCGGGTAAATTAATAAGTAAATAATTTGTTGACGCGCTAAAGTGCGCTTTTCGGCCTTATCGTCTTTTACCATCAGAGTGCCTAGTGCAAGTTTTATTTGCCATTCGATCCCGTTAACGAAAACGTTAGTTTGTATAGCAAAATTTTAACTTTCTCGTTTGTCACAATGCCATACAAATTCTTGTTTTCGTTAGCGTGATCGAGTGGCAAATAAAGTCGCACTCGGCACCTAGGTGCGATAAAGGTCAAGCATTTCTTTATAATATCAAGGTATCGAATTGGCATCACGGCACGGCACCTAGTCTACCGTAAACACTAGAAGAGGTAAAGAACGATATGAGCGCTCCAAATTTATACATAACAAAGATAATAACTATACCCGCTGGTTCACTGCACAAATTTTGAATCATGGGCAACGTCAGCTGTTAGTTACCACGTCAATGCGCGAGCGTCAATGAATTAAATGGACGATCCAATTTGTTGACGCGCTCAAGGACGCGCGCGCTCACACAACAAAAGGGTCTGCCTCTTAACGTCGTTAGTAGCGATCAATGTTGTCTGCGTTTGACCGTGTCTCGGACCTCGGATCGCGACTATACAAGTAAAATTACAATCAGTAGCTCGTTTTATGTCTGCACTGCTGGGACACGAGCCTGACGTACGGAAGCACCACAGGCTTCTCCCTGTGCCATAAAACAGCTTGTGGGCCCAGCGTGGATTGGTTGTTAAAGACTGCTAATGCAGTCGGGACCAATAGCTTTACATGCCTTCTGAAGCACGGAGGAGCTAGAGATGAAATTTTTTTAATGGGGCCAGCGCGAATTGGTGTTAAAGACTGCTAATGCGGTTTTACATGCCTTCTGAAGCACTTCTGCAGCAAATTTTTTTGTTACCCATCCGATGACAGGCCTTTGCGAAAGTTGCTTAACATTCGTAATCACAGGCCGAGCGCGTTTTTCACTGCTGCGCCGCGTCGTCGATTCTCCTCAAAATTACAATGCATATTTTTAATGTAAGTACTCTGAAAAATATAACACAAGAAGTATATTCACACATACATGTGGTACTTATCTACGCTCAAGATATCATTGGTATTATTACCTAAGTGCATTTACCGCAATCGATGAAAACCAGTCGAGCGTATATGGTATTCGTAATGTCTTGAAATGCATGTAATGTTATGTAAGATCCTGTGTCAAAACAGTATTAATCTAAACGTATTGGCAAATGGAACATCGTTTACGGAACTTCAAGTTTTATGTTATCTCTGTCTTAAGTGTTTCACCGTTGGGCACGCGACTTGCTTTAAAGATAGATAGAACCCAACTCATCAGATCGAAGTTTTTAACTATTGACATCTTACAACAGTGGCCGGAACAGTACTTTCTGAAACACGTAGAGATAATTATGTTTGATCATCCATGACTAAAGTGCTAGCTTCCGCGATGATTACCAGAACGCGTTAATAACGGCTACGCCACCAAGCTCAATGCACCTTGAGAATCAAAGGTTACTCAGTTTAATAAGATAAGACTTTTTTTGTTACACTATTATATAGTCTTGTTTACTCATTGAATAAAACAAATGCGGTTGTGGTAGAAGGGGTCAAACTTTTCTCGGTTGCGTGTGCACACGGTTCCGGCGGGACGTCTGCGCAATCCGATCCATGCAATAGAGAATGCGGGTTATCCCCCTCTCACTCGTTCATCTGTCTGGTGCTTTGGGAAAGGGGGACGGGTGACTCAAATAAGACTATTTGTCAGACGACCGTGGCCTCACGCAGGAAAATGTCTTTAGTGTCTTCCATCGTTCTAAAAAACAAGAATAATCAAACCACGGAGTCTCGCGTTTGTCGCGAACACAAAATTTATATAGCATGATATTTTTTTTTATTTGTGTCTTTAAACCCGTTAAGGTTAAAGCAATTTTGTACACAAATTAGTGCAGTCAGCTCTACACAGTCTTCAAAAAGAGCTAACAATGGACAAACGTCATTTTATAGAATTTATGACATCATATCATCATGCTCATGATCAAGATCATGCTGCCTAAAAATGAAAACGTCTACGTAAAATTTGGCCTAAAACTAATATTGTCTAAGAAGCAAAATGCCTACCTGGCAATTTGACTATGGAGCACTAAACTACATCTTATATTGTCTGAAGCAAAATGCCTACCTGGCAATTTGACTATGGAGCACTAAACTACATCTTATATTGTCTGAAGCAAAATGCCTACCTGGCAATTTGACTATGGAGCACTAAACTACATCTTATATTGTCTGAAGCAAAATGCCTACCTGGCAATTTGACTATGGAGCACTAAACTACATCTTATATTGTCTGAAGCAAAATGCCTACCTGGCAATTTGACTATGGAGCACTAAACTACATCTTATATTGTCTGAAGCAAAATGCCTACCTGGCAATTTGACTATGCAGCACTTGAACTACATCTTATATTGACTAAGAAGCAAAATGTAAGAACCTCACCAAGAAGGTATGATAATAAACCAAGAAGTTTAATTTTAAGTTTTTTTTTCGTGATATTACGTAGACTTATCGGATTAATAGATCTAGGGTCACATTACTCAGTCTTAGATTTGTAATAGGGAAGTTGACCACAGCAATAATTAATTTCATAACATAAAACGTATAAATGACATCACGTAACAGTTATTTAAAGCATTAATCATTTTTTATTTGACCGTAGCGTAGCATGTATTACTTTAAACTAAAAAGATTTTAATAAACACACATATTACAGAACACACTAGTCGTCACTAGTGTGTTATTGTGTGTTTGTAAGTGTGTTAGATATTATTAACTATGTCGTAGCATAGTTTACCATTCCCATACAATATCTATTAAAATAAATAGTATTGACTGTTGCTACAACCACAAACTTTCTCTACTGACGAAACAGTCAACTACTCAATTAAGTATCAATTAAGTATAGTAATATATATCTTTAAAAACAATCGATAAATTAACTAAACAAATCGCTTATTCAACAAACATTGCCAGCATTACAGTATACACTAATGCACTGAACAATATGTAACATACACCAATAAACAATGAAAAACATATCATATATAGGTACATTGCTTATGTATTGCATGTGAAGAAAAATCAGTCAATGCAGTAGCAATGAGTCTGGACTGACTGGCTGGGGACTGTGACTCCATGGCTACGGAAATAATGGTTTAGAAGCGCATGGCTACGAAGTTGACTCCTTGGTCCATCCTATCCGAAACTAGAAGATTTCAGGATCTTCGCCACCAAAAACACTAGCAAATTATCATCCCAGTAACTGGTACGCCCTACTAAGATAATATATATAATTAAACTTACTCATAAACAGAGAGGAAAATGTCTCGGACTTCGAAGGCAATCCCAAGTACGCCAGACGCTCAACCTCAAAAGTGATTCATACATTTATCTGAGTGGTTTATAATATGGCCAAATGACGACACTATGCAACGGCACATGGAACCGCTTCGTTTCTGAGTAATTAATACGACAACTAATGCTTTACTACAAAACAATCACTAGATTGTTTTGTAGTAAACCACACTGAAAAAAATATTTTGTTGTACGAAGCTGAACTTTCATTTACTTGTAACATAAAATGGATGACCACAAAACTAGGGCAACACGTAACCAAAAGTAGTTTGGTTAATTAATTAACCGAACTGTTTTGTTAATTTGTCAAAACAATAATGTCTAGTTCTAACTAACATGTTCGTTCATGGCTAAGCCTATTTTTGACTAACTCTAGCAAAACTTTTAGCAGCTAGTAAGCTAACTTTTTGTTTACTTAACCGAAAATTCTCGTTTACTTTTAGACTAATGCTTAAGTTTTTTTGTTGATTATAACCAAACTACTAGATATTGAACAGCCATTTTACTTATTTAATTATAACCCTAAACTAATTTTAGTAAGCTACTTTTTGGTTACTTGCAACCTAAATTCTCGTTTACTTTAGCTTAAGTTTATTGTTGATTATAACCAAACTACTCGGTATTGCACAACCATAGTCTCATTTTACTTATGCTATTGTTTCCAAAACTGTTTGATTGCTACTAACAGACTTGTTGCTTGATTTAGCTGTACTTGTTTTGTTATATGATGCCTATTACTTTTGTTGCATGCAGCAATTAATTTTTGTTGCTAGTAGCACGTGTATTTCTAAGTACGCAAAACCTCTCATAGGATGAAAGTACCCACCAAAATGAACAACTGTCATTATGGGCCCAACGTCGAAGTCGCGAAAAAAAAATCAGCCGTTCCATACATTTTCTTCGAGTACCTAGTACTGTGTTTTTCTATGGAACAACTGATTTTCTTTTGCGATTTGGAAGTTTGTCCTGTGAAAGTGGTTCATATTGGTGTGTACTTTCACCCCATGAGAGGTTTTGCGGACTTGGAATTACACGATGCATAATTGTATAATAAAATATTGTGTAATTTCAAAAATAGTTATATTTATTAATTGTAACATAACATAACATATATATATATTTAAGTACTAAATTATAACATTAAAGATAAAGTAGGGCCATTTTAATAGATTACATCTGACACATCATAAACATATTTATATTTTAAAAGGTACACAACTGCCTGAGTTTTGAATACCTACATCTATTTTAATAATCACAAAATTTTGACTGACTCGAAACTTTGACTGCCAGATGACTGATGACTAAGTAGGGCCAATTTAATATGATCTATTAAATTTAGTAACCGAATCAGTTGAAACTATATGATTGAGCTAATCATATAGTTTCAACTTATATATAAAAAAGCGTAAGAACATCTTTAGTAAGTACTTATCTTTAGATACTTAGCTAGCTATCGGTATAACACTGACACACAATTTCCAAAATACCAATGGTATAATAACATTATAGATAGTAATCGAATCACAGCTCAATCATAGTTCCAACTATTAAACTTAGAGAAGTTCCAAAGCGTAGGTAATAGAATTTTCTAGGTAAGTAGTTGCATCCAGAATCTCCTCGGTATCTGAAAATAATATTGTTAATTAGGTAAAAATTAAAATTTTATTTAAACCGCTGACATGAAACTTCTAAATATTAAAAATAGTTTGAGCTTTCATGAAAGTTTTCAAAATCATTGGTGCACAAGTGAACTTACCATCATTTTCCATGTTGGTCAAAATTTCATGTAAGGCCGGATCTTGTTTTTTTCTTCGCATAATTAATTATAGAGGGCCTTATAAATTTCCAGTTATCATGCAAATGATTAAAGTACTGTAGATGGAGAACTTTGAAGTCTTTTATGAGCTGAAAAAAAAATTACTGTGTTAGTCAAAGTAATAAATAAAAAATAAAAAATAAATTCTCACATTCAATAATAAAAAACAATAATACCCTAATGGTAGCACAAATTTTTGTGCTACAAAGTATAACAAGTCTATAGCTTGTTCTGGAAATATACATGAAGTGGTAGGTCATTCAGGTTCCAAGTCAACTAGGCACCCAGGTAAGGTACAGACAAGCGATAATTAGATATTAAACATAAAAATAAAGAAATGTTCTTGATAACAGTGATATCATACCTTTGAATTTAGGAATATATAATTCCAAGCACCATTCTCGCATGTAATCTTCTAGAGGGTCTAGAGGCAGGTTACTGCGTCAGCCCTTGTCAGCACAAACACCACGTAAGAATGTACAACTCTCTGCACTTAATAATAAATACTGTCTCTCAGAATGCGAGCGGCACATAAATAAAAATGAACAAAACAAACTAATGAGTAATGACTAAAGAAATTATATTAGTAGTTGAACCAAACCAAACGACCGCGTGGAGTGCGTGGCGACTGGCGCGAGCGGTGAAAACGAAACGAGTGGACGTGCGGTGCGGAGTGAGGCGGGGGAAGCGAGTTAGGTTACCCATAGACAAAAGTGTTTGATTACATACAATCAAAATATGACTGTCGTTTGATAACCCTTATGTTAGATATAATAGATGGGTTTGTTACTAATTACAAAATTTGCAGTTTTGTTATTAAGTAACCAAAAAATGGTTATTTGTTGCAAAATATACTCTTAAAATAGTCAAACTTTATTGACTGTTAGTAACCAAGATGATTGTCCAAAGATAACAAAAATAATTGGTTGCTAGCAAAGAATGGTTTTAGTAACATACAATCAATGAACTTAGCACATAATGATTAAAGTGATTTTGTCATACGTTACCACCTCAGTTTGCTTATTTATTTATGGTTAATAAATGACGAAGCATTGGCTTTAAGTAACACAATTGAAAATAACACAACCAGTTTTGTGTTTCATAAATAAACTACTTTTATTAATTTAAAGAAACTTCGATCATGACTAACCGAATTATGGTTAAAAGTGAAATAGCTGAAGTACTTTTGTTGTTTCGTTTTTTCAGTGCAGTTGTTGCAACTGCATGCAACTGCAACTTTGCCGAAACATGGAAAACATAGTAGTAATCCCGTTAATAATATTTATTCTAATATAATAACAACACTCATTTAACAGAAAGATAAGGGGAAAAAAACACTTTATGAGCATTTGGGGTTTTACTTAAACTCTTATCTATAATATACAAAAGCGAATCCAATCAACGAGATCACAGGAACTTTTTGGACTTTATGCCAGACGGCCCGATACCCGAAGGTCCCGGGTTCAATTCCCAGGTCGGGTAAAGCGTGTTTCTGACGTTTCGATGCATAACCCGGGTTTGTGATTACCAACCCGTATTTGGCAAGCGTTAGGCCATTACCTACCTATTCATTACTACCCATTAATTGTAGAGATAGAGGTCTTTGCCCATCAATGAAAAAATAAATACTTTTTTTTTTTTTATTTCTCTAAAGTACTACATAGTTAGGTAGTGGCATGAGAATAAACAATAACACATATTCTTAGCCTTTTGACCGCCAGTAGGTACCTACAAAACGCAATGTGTCCTCCAGCGTCAAGCTATAAATGTATAACGAATGTATAGTAAAATGTAGTGATGAGGGTAATTATTTTATCGATAAATGTTATTTACATATTTTTCTTTCCATAAATATACTGTTAAAGACATTTAAATATTGCAGATAAATAAAATAATGACGTATTTCGAAATCTTGTTTTATTTAACAATAGCGTTGATAAGAAACAGCAGAATACACTATAAATAAAACGAGCCTATTCCTTCCTTAAAGGTCGGCAACGCATCTGTGATTCCTTTGGTTTTGCGGGTGTCCATGGGCGACGGTGATTGCTTCCCATCAGGTGACCCGCCTGTTCGTTTGCCTCCTTCTAATATATAAAAAAATAAAAAAATGACAAAACAAAAACATCCCTATGGCTTTTTGACGTCATCTCGTTGTCTTCATATAAAGACCTTGGCGCCCGTAGCACGTAAAATGAGCGTGAAATTCAATTTTTATTAGGGATGTCTATGGTCTCGATGTACTATCGATTTTATCGGATTCAGCATCCAACTCCACGTCTTGTAGAATTCGTATTAGTTTTTCGGAACTTAATTCGTTACGTTCACTCATTTTTTATTTACAATTTTACAAATGAAAACAATAACAAACACCATCCATACTCGGAGCTGCACTATCTCGCACTGACCTTGATGCGCTTACGTCTATGACGTCAAAAGGTATCTTCTGTTAATTGTCTATGACGCACGAAACGCGGGACGGTATCATTCAATATTGGTATCCGCACTTACCAAAGTACGGTACTTTGTGTGTATTTAAAGATTCGTAAATACATTAGTATATAATCATAATGAACTGTATTTTTTTCAAATTCATAGTTGCGGTTTATAGTAAAAGTATTTTATTTGAACATTAATAGTGCCGAAGGAAAGCTTAAGGAACTTATTATGTAACCACATTATTAGGCGTCTTCCTATAAAGACTATGGCGCCTGGAGCACTGCAAGTTTTTTTGGCTAGTATTATTTTGCTGTTTTTAAAATAAACAAAGGCCCCTATTTACATAAAAATGTAAGTTTATTGTCTTAGGCAATAGTAAAAGTACACATAAAATAAAACAAAGAATTTGCTTACGTATTTCTATTATTAAACGTCATGATAAGACTTTGTCTTCTAGTAAAGACGTGGCGCTCAGGGCACGGAAATGTCTGTCTTCCCTAGAAGACCGTGGCGCTCAAAAGGTTAGGGTAGTGGCTAGAGCCTCCCTTTTGACTAACACGTCTGTATTGGAAGCCACCGCTTTTCCATAGTTTAATGCAGTGGGACAGTTATAAGCTTAAAAATAATAAAAAATGTCAAATAAATAGGCAACTTTTTGGAAATTAGCTGGCCAATCTTGGGATGTTTATGTCGCGGGCTGAAAGTAGTGTATCATCAAAATTCAAAATCATTTATTCAGTTTAGGCTACAAATAGCTCTTATGAACGTCATTATACCATCGGTTCGTAAGTCTACTCTGGGTGACATCATCATCATCATCATCATCATCATCATCATCATCATCATCATCAGCAGCAGCAGCTCATTTATGTCCCCACTGCTGGGACACGAGCCTTCCCTATGGATGGATAGGGAGAACGGGCCATAAACCACCACGCGGGCCCATTGTGGATTGGTTGTTGTTAACGACAGCTAATGCAGCCGGGACCAACGGCTTAACGTGCCTTCCGAAGCACAGAAGGAGCTCGAGATGATAAATTTTGGTCATCCATCCGATGACCGGCCTTTGCTAAAGTTGAGCGTTAACCACTACGCCATCGAGCTCCTCGTAAATAGTGTATACAAAAAGATTATTAATATCCTTTTACTATAATTTACTATTATCATTGCGCGGTTTGGCGAACGCAGGCCGGATTAAAAGCTGCGGTGTACCTGATAGATAAGTGATTTATGCCTACATACTGAACCTGAAATGTGACAAGTAGGTTCCTTTATCGTCGCGCGCACAACTAACTGTCCTATCTAATTTTTAGTATTTTTTTGGTACAAACGTTTTCTAGATAGTTTTTAAACTTTCACCCTATCATTGAAACATAGCGGACTTCCTGAACATAATTGTAAGTACCTATATGTGTAATTTGTTAAAATGGTCCACTACAATAAGTGGTCGTGATAGTTTTTAAACTATCAGCTGAAAAATGTTTGTACCGAAAAAAATATCAAAAATTAGAAGGATAGTTATGCGAGCGACGTTTAAAGTAAAGGCTTCAGATTCTCCAAGATTCCATTGGTATCAAAGGATTATCAGATAGATGATATTTACGGGCGGTCGTCGCTTTCCTTTACACCTAGGCAATCTTTTTGCTTAGTATTACATAATTTATTTTATTGTATACCCTAAAATTAATGATATAGCTTAACTTTTTTTTTTGTATCTAGACTAAATTGTATACAGAAATAAATTTATCTTATCTTATCTTATTAGGTAAACACAGATTATACTCGTACTCTAGTTAGGTAATGTGTCATATTGATCTTCTAATATTATTATAAAAATTAGATGTAATTTGTTATTTATCGTTACGTTAACGTTACAGCTGAAAAGTAGTTGTTAGTATCGGAATACGCCCTTTTGCTGTAGTGTAGAGCTTTAAACATAAAACCTAGGTTCTGGTAAAGGTCAAAGGTTGCAGCTGGATACGCATACATTTTCCCTTCATAAACAAAAAATGCAGTAATATTAAATAACAGTAAACGAGTAAGTAATTTTTTGTACCGTGATACAAATATTTTATTTGAATGAACGATGCAACGCAATAAAATCTAAGAATCCCCCTTATGTGTTACAAAAGTCTGTTTATGTGTATAAATAAACACATTTCCGTATAATACAATACATAATATAGACAGTATACGACCGTTCATACAAAGTCACATACGACACTTTCAATGCTAATGCGTATATACGATAACAATGCAAATAATACAATAGAATATTATGTAAACGTCAATATTGTACTCAATTATCAAAACGTGTCAATATAATGTAATCGTTCATTACGAGATAGATTACGAGTATATCGTATCTCACACTAAATTAACAATGACATGCAACGTCATCGTCACCTACAGTCTTTGAGTTTCTGAGAAAATTTACGAATGTTTTAAAGTGACTTCTTTGTTTTGGCACTTCGCGTGCACATCACGTAGGTACTCACGCGTTTGATGTCAACCTACCCAAAACTGTCAAATTTCTACAATCAATTTTGAACTTTACCGTTTGGTTATAAGGATCAATATTTATTGAAAAATTTGACAGGTTTGGGTAGGTTGATCTGCCGCCGTGTGTACACACCACGCCTTCACATCTACCTCAATAGACTTTGAACTTTATTTCTTTATTATATGGTTGAAAATGTATTGAAGATATTTGACAGTTTTGGATAGGTTGATGTGCAGGCGTCTGTACGTATCGCCGTTGTATCATAAGAGTAAATACCGCAACAGAGTCGAAGCTTCCTTAGAACGCGCTGTCACTGGTACACTATTATATAACACGGTTTATGTGTGCGTGACCTCTCACCGACGGGTTCACGTACGCGCTGCTAGAGGACAAACCGGTTTACACCGGCACAGCCAGCGTACAGTCTCAGTGAGTGTCACACGCGTTGTTTTGTGTTGTGAACTGTCATCGCTCGTAAAATATTGTAATTATTTGAGGTTTTGTTATGTTTGATTGGTTAACTGTAAAATATGGTTATTTACTGTACAGTGTGTATGAACAATGCCAGAAATATAAAAATGTTGCCTATTCACGTAGTTTCGCGAACACTTTGATCTTAAAGCAAACGTTATAAATATTGGCACTGAAATCTTAGAACGTGTATAATGAATGATGAATGACTGTACATTTGATATGCTATGTGAGTTTTTTCCAATTCAGTATTTAAAAAAACTGTCAGATTAGAATTTATCGAAATATAAAAAATAAAAAAAACAAGTTATTGAAAAACAAAAATAATAAAAAGAAAATACCTATTTAGATTTATAATTTGTAAAATTATGAAAAATAAAATGATTTTTTTTCTTTCATTTATCTTATTGTCATATTGTGACAACCCTAAAGTAAGTATGAGTAAATTTTGCGCCCTTTATGGAAGCTTGGACTCTGTTCGGGTTTTAATTCATGCGGTTGTATGTTGCGAAGATGGAGTCTTTGTGGTGGGTGTGATGCATCATGTGACGTCAATCGTATCAACACGCTCAACTAGGTGACGACGCACCTATAACGTGCTCCAGATAAATGTAAGCTAAGATACTCCACATGTAAGTACGAATAAGTACTTCGACTGCGCTGTTGGTAATGTCTTTATCATTATGAAATGTTTTTGTTTTGTTTTTATAATTTTTCAACGCAAATTACAAAAATATACAATGTTATTTTTAGTTTTTACGAAAACCGAAACACGGGTCAAATATTTTAATTTAAAGAATCCGTACAAAAAAATATATCTTGAAAACTCACGAAGTTACAAGCTTTTTGTGCTGCCCCGTTGTGTGTTTTTAGTAGGGTATAATTTATTTGAGATTTTGTAAATATTATTTGGTCAAAATGTAACATGGTATAAAAAATATTGAAATCGATTCTATTACTGATTCTGAACAGTTTTCAGGTTTCGTATAAACTAAAAATAACATTGTATAAACAAAAACAAACATAACACAAACAAAAGCAAACGATAGCTCAATTGGGAGAGCACCTGACCCGGTATGTCAGAAGGGTGCAGGTTCAAATCCTGCTCATGGAAATTTTTTCAACATTTGTGTTTTTGTCTTTATCATTAGTTTATTTATAACCTACCCTCAAAAAATAGCACATGGAGACATCGGGTCCTAACCCATGACACCTGTACTATTAAGTATTCTGTGCCACGACGCTAGAATAAAGCAGTTTGGTGGGTTCTAACGACTGCTGTCATACGATAACAAGCATATCATAATTCAGGAGATTGAGATATCATAGGTATCATACAGTTCACCTGATAACAAACCGTCATTCACTTGCACATATCTAATACCTGAAAATATATGTTCCCAGTAATTTGCACACAATAAATGGCAGCTGACGTAAGTGGAATAAATCAAAATATCGGCTTTATAAAACTTAATGACAAATAGAAAAAAAATACGAATGTTTTATAATTAATCAATTTTTGCTTGCTACATGCACTATTTTTTGCGATACCGTAGCGTCGATGTAGTTACGGCGAAATCCAATAAAGGCGCTTTATTGAATCGGCGTCAAAGGTGATTTTTTGGAACCAACTGCGTTGGATAAATAAATCCTTGTTGGATTGCAGCGCCGCCGGCGTAAATGCAATAAACGCGCAGCGGACGGATTCCAATAATAAACCTGGACACGCGTCGAACTTTGTAAGCTCTACATTGTACGGTACATAGGTATACGTACTACCTACCTTGTGTTCATTAGAGTGTAAATTTGTGATTTCAGTGGAAACCTTTTGAATGTTAATCCTTTAGTAGTTAATTTGGTACTGTTCAAATCAGAAGCTACGGTATATTGGATAGAGATGATTGGGTGCAACACGAGGAGTCTTGGTTTAATCCCCAAAGCTTCGTTACGGAACTGACGGGAACTCATACCTAACAACAGCATGTTAGCATTCTAGGTTGGTTATCACATAACAGGATATTTGTTAAAGTATTAATTCTTGTACAATTTCTAAAGATTTTTTTCCGGGCATGAGACTTAAGAGCGTTTACGCGGCACACTAGCACCGCCAATGAAAAAAAAAAACATCTAGTAATTAGAGACAGAAAGTCAAATTATGCTCAACAAACTATCTGAATTAAGTAATTTAGCATTTTTACGTCACCTAATGAGCACCTGACATGTTATGGTTTAGTTAAATATGGCGTTATAGTTAAAAGTGGCCGTAACGTCTTATTTAACTAAACCATAACAAGTGAGGTGTTCATTAGGTGACGTAAAAATGCTAAATTACTTCATTGAACTAGTTTATTGAGCATAATTTGATTTTCTATCTCTAATTACTAGATATGTTTTTTTTCATTAGTGGCGCTAGCGTGCGGCGTAAACGCTCTTAACAATTTATCCCGGGAAACATAGTTAGACTTATGTAATATAGCTAAAATATTTCAGCCCTCCATACAACCGGGCGCTCAGGCAGTTTGCTTGGTATGGTGGGGGCTTGGGGCTTGATATATTTTGTCATATTACGTCATATATTTTTGTTTGTTAAGGAAAGTTGTTCAGTGTCATGACCTGAACAAAACCTTAAGAAGGTTGTTGGCATTTTCATTGAACCACGTTTATATCTTATCAATAATGACACAGTTGGCAAGAACGAGATTTTTATCTTTGTTCTAGATTATTTTGCTTTGTTGTTATTGCGAAGTGATTATGTACAGTAGGTACATGCAATGCCCTCCTGCAATAAATGGGACACATAGTATAACTCGAACTATTTTCTATGTTTCTGGATAAATGTAGTGTATAAAGCTGGTTGTGATTGTGACTAGCCGGGGATCTTGCTTAGTGGCGTGCACTTGGAGAGGCTGAAGAGAGATGATTATGATAATGAGAGTATATTTAACTAACTGTTATTTTTTATGTATGTACTATTGTTATTATTATTGTACCCTCTATACCCTGCCCGCCCTAACGTAAGTTACGCAAACATGGTCTTTGACTGAGTGCCAGAAGTCCAAGCTCTATGTGCGTTTCAAATAAACAAAGAATAAGGTCCGAATAGTTAATCCGTGTTTTGTTCCTGTCATGTAAATGTCATTTCAAATTATATTAAAAGAGACAAAACACGGAATAACTACAATATTCGGACGTTTTCCTTTGTTTATTTGTAAAGAGTTTTGTCTTTCAGTGAGTTATATCAGGAACGCGTTGGTAAAGATCGCGACTTTCATTTTACAGATTGGTGGGAGACCACCAACCAAAGTAAGCGATGTATGGGAGGTTTAAGGGAGACTTTTTGACAGTAGTGGGACGAAATAGGTGTTAATCTATTACATATTTTTTTATTTATAATGATTGTTGTGGAAAATCAGTATGTACACTTACTAGTACACTTTAAATGCAGATTTGAAGTCTCACCAGAATTGTTGCATGTACATACGTATAAAAAACGCCTCAGATTCAGTACATACAACAGCGATAACGTTTTGTTCTGGCCACGTATGAATCAACCATTCATTGAATAAAGGCCGTCGCCCAGGCAGCCTTTCAAAAACAAATGGGCTTCGATTGTCACGTAACCCCGAGTAACCTTACTTTGGCACGTCTCATGTAAACGTGATTGAAAACCATTTAACACTCCCACTTCCGAACTTATTTATGAAAAATTAAATTGCGTTTTCAATTACCGTTGGCAAGTGTTGTGTTCCGGCTGTAAGATATAGGCCATGCAGCCATAGTGCCTAGTGCTGGTTTTATTTGTCATTCAATCACATTCACATTAAAAAATGAGAATTTGTATGGATTTAAAGCAGCGCAGTGCCTCCCGGTGACAAACGAAGAGCGAAGAGAGTAAAAATGTTGTCATCTAAATTGTCGTTTCGTTAAAACTCGCACTAGACATTTAGGTTCCTTAGTAGTTGTGAATTCCTAGTGGTGCGTTTTCACCTTCGGCCTTATCGTTTTTGTTTTCCTAATCTGCTAACGATCTTCTCCCACAGGATGGGAGGCATATTATATTCTAATTTTTCTCTTTCATTCCAGTTCTATCATTTACTTATTCCTCTCGCACTTTCATTCCTAATTCTCTTTGTCATCATCTTTTATACCTACTATACGGCTGGGTGATGCCGTTTGTCGTCTTTGTAGGACTTTACCATCTTATTCTAACTAGAAAAATTTTATTTTATTACTTTATAAAACTTATACTGTAGTACAGGTGCAGGGGCAATGATTGTACACATCTGTTGAAAAACATATTTTTTTAAACTTATAACTAGATTGGCTGTATTACATAGTTCCATGGTTCTATATTACTGATTTCTACTACACTTGGTTTTTTAATTTCTTAGGTTTTAATAGTTCCGGCCTAATCGTTGTTCGCCATCAGGTGAGATGTCCCAGCTTCACTCATGTGAAAAAAGAGAAAAAGGACTTCAAAAGGCGTATCATCGAGTGGCTTAAGGGTGATTATCATTAAATAATTATACACCGCACACATATGTTTTTTTAAAGAGAGTTTGGCTGATTGCCACGGCATTTTCAGCTGCACCGGGCTTTTTCGGGTGCGGCGAGAAACTTAGGGCTCCTCAAGCCGTGTGAAACGAAGCACCTTCAGAGGTTTTCTAGAAGGTACGGCATCACGCACTGTGCGTGTCCCCGTGCCCTACTATAGATTCACCGAGGGGTCGGATCGGTTCGGGGTACACGTATGTAAGTACGTCCATATATGCATTAGCCTCACACACACCCTCGCACTGATAGTTACTGTCTCTTTGTCTTACTCTTTTGTTTACTGTTTTCTAGTATTAATAAATAAAATGGTATTCATGTTAACAAACTTAAAGCAACAATAAATAATTAATAGGACCGAAATCTTTTATTATACATAATAAGTCTAGTTAAGTGAGACCATATATCTATAAAATAATATATAACACTATATCTTCTGATATAGAAATACAGAGTGTATTTTTTTCCAATCAACAGGTTCATTTCCTGGCAAGGAAACTCCGTTCAAGGAAACTCACTTCCGTTTCCCGCCTGACCATCCTGTAAATACAAGGAAAATTTATTTTTAAAAATCTAACGAGACCGTCTATGATTGTACCGATCCCGAGAGTCCTTTATTTTTCTCTATTTCTTATAGTTTCCAATATGGCCGTCCACATACGCACACTTGGAAAATAATACATTCTATATATACGAGTAAATCACTGGTTTGTTCTAAGTTCTTAATAAAACTTCTTAGGTAGAATGAAACAAATACGAAATACTTTTGATGTAATTATATGGAGGTACTTATTTTATAACATGTAATTTATTTGCAATGTATAAAATTATGTAAAGTTATCCAATGTCAGTGTGAATGAAGGTACCTAGCAACGTTTGAAGAGTGCCTATTTCGCAACGTTTTCATAAAAACCTCACCTTGTGTTTTTGGCAATGAACCGTATTATAATAAGCGAATTCAGAGTTTACCCAGACTATTGTTCCTAGCGTGCATCCGAATATCGTCGCCTGCCGTATATCATTGCATCTTTTTGCCTGTATTGTTCCAACGATTGTAAGATTTCGCTTATTGTAACCGCTCAGTCTCAGCACTGTCTCGTACCGCAATGTTCCCACCATTATAGGAAATTACTCGATATGAACATGTTTTCTGTGTGCAAACAGTATTATCTATTGTATGTTTATTTATCATCGACGTAAAAAAAACAATTCTCATACGTCGCGCTCGACATGATACCAGTTTCAAGTAGATCGGTCGAGCGTTAATCGGGTTGCACTAAAAAATATAGAACCGGCTGTTTTTTATTGCGATAAAAAAAACAGGTCGAGTTTTTGTTTGATATCTATCATTCATACGTCGTCGATCTGACTTCGGGTCTTCTGTCTGTGCTGACAAATGAATATATTGTCATGTGCCAGAAAAAAACATTAAGTAACCGACCAGACTTCTTGGCGGGAATGTGAAGAGACACGTTTGCAACTTTTTTAATCTATATATTCTACTATAATTAGTGTTTTGTTGGATATTTATATATGTAAGATAATGGTGGATCCCACGTCTTTATTGAAACTGAAGAGATTGAAGGGGTTATCATAAATATTTTTTTATTTACTTTCCTTCAATTATATTATCTATCGTTATCATCTATAACCACTATTAAACAATCAATAACAAACTATTAAAGAAAAAAACTGTATGGGCTTGATCTCTTGGCCTTCCCTAAATGTATACCATTTAGGGAAGGCCAAGAGATCAAGCCCAGATAATAAAAAGTACTACTAAAAAAAGTGAACCGATGTTAGACGTCGTTAAAAAATAGTTTTATTAGTGTCTAACCGACGAAGGTAACTCCATTGTAAAACTTAATAGATATTTCAGCATTTCAGAATACATAAGAAACCTCGAAAAAGGAACATACTGATTTAAAACAATATTGTTTATACATTTTTGGCTGCGAGGTCGTTACCGTCAGTAAATTGAGGAATTTAAACTTAATTTAAGAGAAATATACGTCGCCTGCGCCATGACTTGTATTCATTCAAGTGCATCAACTGCGATACATTGGATAAAAATAAACGGAAACCTTGAAATGTATTTTCATATGCGGGCAGACGATTAAGAGACCTTCCACAGGAACAATGGCCCTTTATGTTGTGGTGGTTATTGCGAGCGCCAGCACCAAGTTATGCCTTGCAGCATGTCTGGTGAGGCGCGTTTTGTTTGTATTCCTCGAGAAGCGGTTGGTGGTAGGGCTTGATTTCCATCTGCCTGGAGCACCACTATCTAATCAAAATATGTCGCCATAATATTAATGTTAGTAAGCATTGTTGAATAGTTAGTTCTTCAGTTATTGAGGATTCCGAGTGGTGTGCTCCCACCTGCCTTATCATTACTTAACATCTGCCATCGCATCGGTTGCAATAACCGTTGGATAGATGGCACTGTGCCGCTTAAAAAGCAGTCGAAAATTCAGTGCTTTCGTCCGCCTTCCCGGTAGCATAATGGTCAGTGAAGCCGCCCGGATTGCAAAAGACCCAGATTCGAATTCTGGCTGGGTCGGATAGGCATTTGATTTTGTAATTGTACTGTATGACTGTATTTTATAAATATTTACTTAAGATCAGGGAGATGAATCAGGTGACGTGTGATGATTTCCCGTAAAAGAAAAGTAAAGTTTTTATTTGAGTAAGCTCACTCTCAGTACTATTTTTAATAGTCGTGATTCCACCGTCGGATCGCAGTCATCTATCAAAAAGAGCCAGGAAACAACAATAACTCGTTTAAACAAAAAAAAAAACAAGTTATCCTTAAACCTAATTGTACAACTGTCGATAATACCGAAGAAAATTGCACAATAATGCTACTGACTACTATTACTATTATGGCAAGTCTTAGATAATAGATCTAATCAAACCGGTTTAAAACCAAATAAAATAGAAGAATATTTATCTGCTCACTAGACTATAGAAGCCTAAATTTGTGCAAGAAATTACGTTAAACAAAACCTGTCCGCGCTGGGAAGCGAACTCAGGACTTCCAGACGACAATGATGTACAACACGCACAGTTTCCGCCGGCACTTATGTACTTATATACCTACTATAGTAGATACGTACCGTGCGTCGCACGCGCAACCTCGGAAATATTTTTAGCTGCAGGAAGGTTCTCCGGTCGTTTTCCTCGCGCGCAATGTTTACATAAAACGCGATGCATCTGTATGTTCTACTCATATTTAATACCCTGATCCTTAAATCATAAGATATACAGGACTTGTTTGAACTTTTTCCACTTTATCTACTCTACGTCTATATCTAATCCTTATCTTTTAAGATCCACAGCCTATAGAAATTGCATTTCGATATTATTTTGCTGGTTAGTTGAACGCCACAAAGACGTCAGCCACGTATTATCCTGCATGCGACTAGTGTTTCAATTAGCATTCTTTGTCTGCGCTAAAGCCCCGCCTCGAGCGAAATCTTTGTTGGGAGGCCGCTAACAAAAGATTCTCCTTACATTTTATACGTGTTTCAAACGGCAATGTGGAGCACTTCATTTTTTGTATTTTCTTTTGAAAGTCACTCTTCTTTCTTTAACAGTTCACTAACATTAACATGTTGTTTTTGTCAACAGGCACATGCTGACGACATCGTTGGTTTCGGCATATCGAGCAATGGCAAGTTCATGATGTCCTGCTCCTGCAAGACTGACATGGTCATATGGGACCTCAAAGGCCAGCAGCTGGACAGGTTCGACACGTACCTGATGAGCACTCACGCAGCCAAGATATCGCCGTGCGGCCGCTTTGTAGTCGCCACCGGCTTCTCCCCAGACGTCAAGGTCATGGAGGTTGTGTTCACCAAGACTGGGGAGTACAAGCAAGTGGCGAAGGCGTTCGAGCTGTCCGGCCACACCTCGGGCATATACGACGTAGCCTTCGATGTGGACACGTCGCACATAGCCACGATATCGAAGGACGGCACGTGGAAGCTATATCACACAAAGAGTGAGTATTCTCGTTTGACGCGCAGAACACGTTATCTCTGCAGAGTTCAATGTATTTGCGTTAATTGTGTGCGCGTCGCGTACGCTTTGCATTTGTTTTACCGCGTCGAAAATTGGCGCCAATCGATTTGAAGCCATTGTTGTTTGACAGAAACAAATGAAATATATATGAAAAGATATTTCTCGAGTCGTGTTAGGGAAAACACCTAGGATATACTCGTATTATAATTTAATTTATTATTCGGTGTTTTTTGTTTGTTATGTCGATGGATCTTATAATTTATTTTGTTTTTCAAAGTGTTTGTGGTGAGTCAAATCTATATGGTTTCTATGAATACCTACGTATTTGTAACAAGTGTTTGTTTTCTGCGTTCTACACTGATATTAAATATCCTTCATTTCAAAGAAGCTATCAAAGGACTAAATGCGCATTATCAATGATAATTTTATTTTATTTTATTTTTTATTTTATTTTATTTGGTACTTTATTTGGTATACCTTTGGAAGTATTTCTATCGCATAAATTAAAATGTGTGTAATTTTAGTGTAAAGAAAATTCGTAAATTGAGTGAAAAAGAGCTTTTCTTGATTTTGATGCAAATTTGCAATAAAATATTTGAGTATTCTGATACCGAAACGTCAGAGATAACTGACGATAAGTACTTTTTACATGTTTTTAATATTATAGTCGATAAAAATATGTTAATTAGTCTTATAAATTACTAAAATTTATTTTCTTATTTAAAAAACAAAAAGCGAGCCCATTGATATAACAACCACGTTATTATATAAATACTTAAAAGGTTATAATAACTGTACACTTGAGGCCTAACACCCTGAGATAAAACAATAATGAAACTAAAAAAATATTTTACGATTCTACTTTCTGCCATACAATGATATGCATCAGTTCATCGGAGCAAACAGACAGACAGTCGGCCACGACCATGACGTAACCGCTAGGGTTTCTGATTAAATACGGATTTCCGAAAAAAATGCATCCGGGATTTAATCGCAATTAAATTTTGGTGGTCTGTCTGCCCCCATTAGTCAGCCATGATAATAAACTACGTCACCAATCTCGCTTTAGTGTAGCGGAAAATACGGCTCCGCCTATATGCGTCGCGCTGACGACACGACCCGACGACTCGTCAGTCCAGTGCAATTAACGTAATAATATACTTAACCTTATCTTATGTTAAAAAATTAAAACTTCAAAGATATTCTTTCTTCTTGCCCAGTATTTCTTAGGTGAAAGCCTAGTGCAAGTTTTATTCACTATTCGTTCACGTTATCAAAAACGTTTGTATAGCATTGATACCGTATACCGCCTCAAGCACAAAGATTTGACTTAAAATTTTGCTAGGTAAATTCACGTTTTCGTGAACGAGATCGAAGGTGAATAAGACTCAGTTCTCTGTAACGACGTTTCTGCAATCGATTTCATCAAACTTTCGCGATTTGGCACTTATCAGGCCTTCTTCCTACAACATGGCGTCCTTTAAACAAGACAAGCAACTTGCGGGTCGGCAAGGTGAACATGGCTGGTGAGCCACAATCCTGTTCCACTAGCTGTCCTCGCATCTGGTCTTAGCTTCTGCTTAGCATCAGGCAGAGAGGAGTCATTTGGCAAATGATCTATCTAAAAAAAAACGAGCGAGCCTTACAGTAGTCGCACGATGTGTAACATTTGACATCTCACCTTTGTAATAAGCAATTTTAACATTATCATTTTCAAACAAAGAATAATTCTGTTTAATGATAATTGTATTTTATTTAATTGACACTAAGAGTAATGTAATACCGCGCGCTCATTCGTCAAATCAAATGGCGCGCGCTCGCGCGCTTCCCTGACTTCCTGTTACACACTTCCGTCCCATTTCACGAAATCACTCCCACAAATTGCAAGAAAGCAAGAGGAAAGATGTTACACATCATAAAAAAAAAAAAAAATTGTGATAGACAATGCGTGGTTAATATTTTTCTTTATTCTGCTGTATTTTTGTGCAGGTATCATCTGTTGGCGATTCTTATTAAAGAATAAATTAAGATTAAACTACGTCAGCAATCTCGTTATAGTCCACCGGAAAATACTGCACGCCTATGTGCGTCGCGCTGACGACACGACCCGCTGGGTCAGTCCCGTCCCGTAGCGGCGCTTCATTAACCTGTTACGTGTCTCCCGCGCGCGCTACGATGTTTTGATAAATGTTGCTTCATGTAGCTATGATACAGCTACAGCTAAGATACATCATATAAGCATCTATTTGGGAATCCTTAAAGCCGGTGTTTCTACTTTTAACCGCCTCTTTGGTCTAGTGGCTAAGATCACCGGTCTCGCGATTCCCAGTAGGGGGTGGGTACATGTTTGTGTACTCGGTGTGGTTGGTGGCAAGGCTTATTTGTCCGCCTGGCTAGCTACCACCTTATCTAAATATGTCGCCATAACATCAATGTTTGTAGCATTGTTGTGTTCCGGCAGATAGAAATAAGATAGCCTCAGTAGTTGAAGATCCCGGGTGAAGTGCGCTCCCACCATTGGCCTTATCATCACCTAACATCAGGTAAGATGAAAGCACTGTGCTCACCCGTAAGATAAAAATATAATATAAAAAACTTTATTTTAGGCTTTTAGGTAGTTAGTTCTTGTGAGAAAAGAAAATAGCTCCTCGCTTCTATTGATGTGTTTTGACCTTATCACCACGCTCGCTGTATGCAGGTTGTTGGTTGTTAATAAGTTCAGTATACAGTTCTAATCTTCTCGCCAACATCCGGCACTGCACTCCTAAATACAAATCGAGGGGGACCCCCCTACTGAGTATACCTAAACGTCGAACTAACTATGGTATGAATGCTGTCATGCTCGCCTACCTAAAACATACAATAGGAAATATCACAAAATATTCCATTTGTGGACAAATGGAATATTTTGTGATTTTTCCTATATATATTTTTAATTGGAATTAATTCTAGTTTTAATCGACAACTATTCTTAAAATTGTCTGAAACTGATAAGCTATATAATCAGACGTTCCTTATATTTTATTAAGTAAGTAAGTAAAGTAAATAGCACATAAAACTTTCCCACAGCTGAGCAAAGTCCTACATCTTTGAAATCAAGTCATCGCTACAAGTTTTTGGTATTGGCTTAATCACCACGCCACGCCTTCCCAAATGCCGGTTGGTGATCGCAAACCCGAGCTAAAATCCGAAGCACATTTTACCCGATCTGGGAATTGAATACAGGACCTTTAACTATCGGGCTGAGCTTTTTGCCACTCGACCAACGAGGCGACTGTTTGATTTATCTTAACAATGTAACATTATGTTTCGACACACATAATTCATTACATACTGGAATGCTATAATTTAAGTTTCTACAACAAATACGCAAATACATGACAATAACATTAATAAGAAAAAATATCAAAAACCAGTACATGAGAAGAATGTACAAACAAAGCAAGTGTTCTCAGTGTGGGTATAACAGTACCACCACAAGATAAAAAGACTGCAGAAGGTTATCTTCTAACATACCGCCCTCTTGCGGAACACGGAATCTCGGAACAGCTCGCAACAGTCCGAGGTCAAATTAAATGCCACTACACATTTACAGAATACACTAAACATTTAAAATTCTTTATTAATGCTTTACAAAAATAGTACATAATTTGGTTACCACCGGGACGGTTTTTCTGCGGTAACGTGAGTCACTCGCTAGATCGCATTAACATTTACATAATATAATATTTTTAAATGTAGATTTACATAATTTGTTATTTGTGTTTTTAAATGTTGATACAAGTTCAATAGGATAACTATTTAGAGTAGCTGGCAGCACATACTCCCACATTATTTGCCCATGTACATTATAGTATAATGGTACATTATACATGGGCAAGTACGTAAGTTGGCGCATTCTCGCATCTCGAGTTCTTACTGATAATGATTGAATTTTGTCAAAGTATTCACTTACAATTTCCAGTTTATACCGATCAAACACATTTACTACCTTGCAGTATTTAAACAGGCCGATGTCGTCGTCTTTGAATTGGTTTTTTTATTTTTTGCACATTCGCTTAGGCCCAAGACACCGTATTCTTAGAACAAGGGTACGACGACCCGGTTCACACGGGCTCTATACTATTTCTCCCCACCCCCACGACCTGGTCACCCCGAGCCGAGGTCCTAGCCTGTAGAGGCGCCCTCGGGTTGATCCAGTCCCAATCCGATACGAACCCCCCGGAGAATCTAGTAGGAAACGGGGCCATTCCCTCTATTTATTTATTTATTAGGATCACCAACATAAGGTACTGGAATTAAATCAAAATAAATATAAAATGCTGAGTTGCTTAAAACTAACTGTCCTTACAATTACAGGTAATTACACAGCATGCTTATACAGGGTCTAACAAAATCAATAAGCGAACGTTTAAGGGTGGTATCTATACATCATTCTGAATACAATGTCAAAAAATGGGCTCTAGTTTTATAGTAATTTTTCATGTTTTCTAACAAACTAAATCAATTAAAATAATGTACATCATGAAACATGCTTTATATTTAATAACACTCACGCAAGCGTCAATAAAAAGATAGTGTACCTACGTAAATGACATTCATACACACGCGGCTATCTTTGTGTGCGTGTAGTACAGCAGCTGTACGGGTTTGGAAAGGCTGTATTTTTTGGTGAATTATGATGTTGTGTTGATTATCTCGGTAACGAGCCTGAAGTTTTGAACCAAATTTTTTTTTTGGACCCTTAAACATTCGATTATTGATATTGTTAGACTTATGGTAGGTAAAATGAAAATGAAAATAATTAAGTAAACATTCAGTATAAATTACAAACCAAAATCTGATCTAGAAAACCTCTGACGGTGCTTCGTTTCACACGGCTTGAGGAACCCCTTAAGTTTCTTGCCGTCCCAAAAAGTCCGGTGACGCTGAAAACGTCGTTTGAGACAATCGGCAAACTCAAAAATAAAGCTGTTACGACCTTCTGTGTCTCCTATTGTTGTAGTAGGTACCCGCCGAACGAAAGTGAGCGTGGGCGGGCGGGATCGCATTAAACTTTAACCATATACAGATTTGAGGTCGGCCGGTTACGTTTTTAGATGATACACGGCTTTAACTGTAGTTGTACTGTGTGGTGGCGGGTGGATCTTCCAAACTGGCATCTATGATCGTAAAAAAAAAAGCTATAAAAGTTTATAAACATTTTGGTGTCGAACGGATGGTAAGGATTTCCTTTCTGTCCTAAATAGTTGTATTGTGCCTTACTGCGTAGTGCTTAAAAGAAACGGTATGTTATTATATATTTTTTTAAATAACGTGGTTCGACCCACTGCTGGGAAAAGGTCTTCCCCAAACCTTTCCATTCGTCTTTATCTTTTGGTCATTTACCACCAATCTCTATTTAAATTTTGATATTAAGGATAGTAATGTAATGTTTGTAGCATTGTTGTGTTCCGCCAGCTAGAGACAACATAGCCAGTGCCTCACTAGTTGAGGATCCCGGGTGAAGTGCGCTTCCACCAATTGGCCTTATCATCACTTAACATCAGGTGAGATCAAGGCACTGTGCTTACTCGTAAATAAAAAATAAAAAAAAGTAAAAAATCTCAAGAAAATCTTTTGTCATAAGATCTTACAAGTGTTTATTTATTATTTGTTAATATATTCTTTCTTGGAAGATTTACATGACTAGAATTAGACTATAATCATATCATAATACATACAATAATAACGCAGTTAAGTTACTTAAATTTGTCTACATTAATTTTGTAAATTTAAAATTCAAAAACTATTTCATCTGTATTCATTCTTTTTCACCATCATCATCTTCATCATCAGCCCACTTTAGCCGTTATTCTTGCTTAGTATTTATTTTCATTTATACGTAATAATTATAGTGTCAAATTCGAACTTGATACCCAGATTTTGGCTATTATTTGTTCGACACTTATCCGGAAGTGACTTACTATACTTTGTGAATACTTCATCTTGACTATATTTAAAAATATTTTTTTTTGATACTAGGTTTTTTGCACTTACCAATTACATACTCGTTATGTAATGTGGATTAGATGCCAACCGGCTATAACAAATTTATTCAGCGTCACACACTTTGATGAGGAATAACGACAGTTTTTATATAAGTTACTTAATTAGGGATTCATATTTTATATACTTAATGAGAATCTCGCAAAAAAATGTTGCCTAATAAAAATATGAATATGAATACTACTAAGTATTCATATTTTATTTATCGTAGTAGTATAGTGGAAAAAACCAGATACTTAAACAGAATTTCATTGCGATTTTTATCTTTTATCCTTTAAGTTAGGGTTCTAACTTTAATGATGTAAATTATTTTTAGTCCATTTTTCACTTTTGTGACTTTTTTTTTGGAGAGATTGTTGATGGCCTCAGACGGCATTTTCAGCTTCACCGGGCTTGTTTGGGGGCGGCGAGAAACTTAAAGGGTTCCTCAAGCTGTGTGAAATAAATCACTTTCGGAGGTTTTCTAAAGGGAACGGCATCACGCACTAGTGCGTGTCCCCGTGCCCTACTAGATTCTCCGAAGGGTTCGGATCCGATCGGGGAGCGGAACAACCCGAGGGCGCCTCTAAAGGTTTTGACCTCGGCTCGGGTTGACCGGGTTGTGGTGGAGGAGACAAGCGCCCAGGTACATAACAGTGTGCATGTTTAGTGTATTCTGTAAATGTGTAGTGGCATTTAGAGGATCGGGCGGGGGTTGTGGCGTTATAATGGAATAACACCTGTGAAGTATCTAGATCTATTGGCATACATTAGATGGTAATATAGTCGTCGTCGTAATATGGTCAGCGTCTCAAACAACTTACCAAAATTTCATAGCAATCTGATAAATGTAACAGGAACGCATTCTGGACAAACAAAGGAACATACATTTTTAGTTGTATGTATTAGATCAGTTGTTATTAATAATTCTTAACTTTTTAGCCGTGAGGGACCATTTCACCAAATATCTGTGTTGTTAGGGACTATTATATACGCAGTTGTTTTACATCACGCACGTCAAGGTCGTCAAGTCACTTGTTTATTGTTTATCACGATTACGATGGCTTCGCGGACCACTTGGAATGCCTCTAGGGACCACCCGTGGTCCGCGGACCACCGGTTAAGAACCACTGGATTAGATGAATATCCCATAAAAGGTCGTACCATCATTTTGGGGACAGCCTAATAACGAACTGATACTATCTTGTAAAGATACTACCTATCTTGTAAATTAAATTAAATGAAAAATTTTTTATTCATTGTCACACATTGTCTGTCACACGCAAAAATAAAATAGAATTTAAAAAAAACCGGCCAAGTGCGTGTCGGGCCACGCGCAGTGTAGAGTTTCGTAGCCCATCTCAATAATGCGGATACTAGCGGTTTCACACACCTGACAACGTTATTTAAGTAGCTCCCAATGAGGAATTTGTACTGCGCCAAGTACATTTTATAAGTTGGTCGACTGTTACTCGTAAACTTGTAAAGCCTACTTAGCTGTGATAGTTTTCCTTTTAACTTCGTCATATATACAACTACCGTGAATTTTTTTACGTATCCAAAAACAACCATTTGGCTGGAAGGGGGGGGGGGGAAATGACTCAAACAAAATTTTCAAATTCAAACTCAAAATCATTTATTCAGTTTAGGCTACAAATAGCTCTTATGGACGTCATTTTATGCCATCGGTTCGTAAGTCTATCTACTCTGGGCGGGAGATCTTGTACTGAGAAGAACCGGCAAGAAACTCAGCAAGTGTCCAGTTCTTTTCTCCCTTACAGCGTCATAAATATTGGAAAATGCCCTATCATTAAAGGACACTTTCCATCACAAATAAAAACACAAAATGTAAAGGACAATCACAACATGTAAAAAAAAACACAAAAAATAAAAAATAACTAAATAAAATATTTAAGTCTGCAAAAACATAATTTACCAGTTTAAATTTTTTATAATATCATACAGTACTAGTAAAAGTCAAAAATAAAATCTATAGTTAATAATAATAAAAATAAAACTAATTGTAATGTTCAATGCAACGCTATTTTGTTATCTGCAGGACACTGTTTATAAGTAGTATTATGTATATGTTTTTTATTAAAGCCAGGCTGTTTTATCTTCTAAATATTCTTTGACTGAATAATAACCTTTTTTAAGTAAAGAAGACTTTACATGTTTTTTAATCTTATCTAAAGGTAAATCTAGTACAGTATTTGGTATTTTATTGTAATAGTGTATACCTTGCCCCAAGAAAGAACCAAGCACCAAGCATTTTGCAATTTAAAGCTTAATAGTTCACAAACGGATGCCTCAATCAAAATACTGTTCCACAAACCCGCAATATTTTTGAAATTGCTCTCCAACGACACCCCACACTATGGGGTAGACAAAAAAAGAAAAAAAAATACATCCCCACTTCACGTATAGAGGAGGTAACCTAAAAAAAATATTTTTCAAAATTTTACTTCACCACTTTGTTGGCGTGATTATTATGTATATACATGCCAAATTACAACTTTCTAGTACTATGACTATGAGCTAGGCTAGGGACAGACAGACGAACATGGCGAAACTATAAGGGTTCCTTGTTGACTACGGAACCCTAAAAATGCAAAGTATATATGAGTATCTTATCAAAGGTAGCTACTGACTATGTTTTCGCTAACTTTCGGATGTCCCGCTGTCATATATTTTTTTGTCACATTCATGTTTACAGCTAAAAACATAAACAATATTGTTAGCAGATTTGCTACTTATTTTCGATTGTCATCGTGTGACGATGTCAACATGATGACGATAATATTGATAAGAAATGTTATAAAAAACAACAACGTAATACAAAGAGGTATAAACACATCTCGTTTATGGCGTGATTAATGTGGCAAACAAATCTCTGAACTTCTAATAACAGACTAAATTTAAAAAAGTTACAAAATGTGTAAACCTCTTTTGTTAAGGCGACGCATTGGAAATTTACGTGGCGGATCTTTATTTTTCCCAACAATTACAAAACATATGAAAGTGATATTTGATGACATGATTTTTCATTTAATTGACTTCATTTTGCTAGTTGCAGAAACACGATTTGTCAACTTTTATAACAGAGAAAAAAATATCAAAGTAACCTCTTGTAACGTAACATAGATTCGCATTTTACAGGCTAACCAGACCGATTTAAGCATCTAAATTTTCTTAGTAGATTAGTCTTAACACACACTTCAATATTGTAGTTCATTTTTTTTAACTTATTTGTAGTTTTAATTTTAAGGAAAAAAAAACAGTTTTTCTTATGGTACGGGGCGCAAACGCTCCGTATGAGATTTATTGTTTAGCGGTGCGTCGCCTTAAACCATTATCTCCGCCTTCACCCTTCCTCCATAGGACTCATGTTCTTAGTGCTACTGTCTCCAATATTCTAACGCTCACACTGTGGAAACTCGTTTCTTCGCAAAAGATAGAATTTCCTCCTTCCTATGATATGGGGTCCTTCAGAAGTGGCGTAAAAAGCACATTCTGGGCTGGCAAGATTAGGGTGACTAGAACTAGACTAGACCTTCCTGCTCCCGAATCTTTGTCGAGGTCTTCGGGTCTGGACAGGAAGACGGAGATTGGAGGGGAGAACCTAACATAACCATCCACGACTCCCTCTCGGAGAACGACAGTTTTTCAATGTATAAAAAAAACCTGCTTGCGTAAAAAATAATAACTAAATAGAAAATCAACTGAAAAGGCCGGAACAAGATAAAAATTCAATAATTACATATAGCCAGCGAAATAAACCGAAACAATATCAAACATGAGTACTGTATACAATTAAAAATATCAATACGGTAGTCCTTTGAAATTTTATGCAACATCATACATACACACAGTCGGAGGCACGCACAAAGTGAGAATGATTTGACTTATCATTAAATTTTGTGCCTCCGCTTGCATGTTATGTATAATGTTGCATAAAATTTCGAAGGACTGCCGTATTGATATTTTTAATTGTATACAGTAATACTTATGTTTGATATTGTTTTGATTTATTTCGCTGGCTATGTGTAATTATTGAATTTTTATCTTGTTCCGGCCTTTTCAGTTGATTTTCTATTTAGTTATTATTTTTTACGCAGGCGAGTTTTTTTATTTTTTTATATTATTTATGTCTTTTTAGTTATTACATCATGTGGTTGATTAAGTATTTTTTAGGGTCAAGAGAACTAATAGCAAGTCCGGAGAGAGATCTCACTCTGCTCAAAGCAACGTAAGCCTGACCTTTAGCAAATAGGTGACTGCTTAAATCAACAACTGCCCAGTCTAAAGTTGTACCCTGTAATAATTATGCACTGGTACTTCCCAACATAAAATTCAAGGTAGCATTCGTCGCTCGATCTTGCCTTTACCTGGTAAAGCATCAAACTCTGGCGTACAAGGCTCGATCCGTACTCCAATACCAGGTTGGTTGCCTGTTATACTTGAGTCATCGAATTCCACAAATACAGCTTGTGGTAGTTCTCCCGTCTCCAATTGCTGTCTACGTAGCGCAGGCCAATCTACTCTTCGGATAACGCCCATGGCAATATTAACCAGTTCCGTCTTAGCATGGCTCGAGACCGCACACCTAATTTGAGTTGGTTTGGTATGCCACCTGTTTTATTGGGATCTTCAGGCATGTATTCCTTGCGTGGTTTTTGACCATATGTTTTAGGATCCAGTGAAATGTCTACAGCATTATTAGTGTATACTATTGTGATTTTCAAATTTTGCAGTTATAGTGGTGTTATAAGCGTCCATCAGTCTAGTTGTTGGAAAAATTCTGATAGCTTCTCCATCACTAAATGGCCCTATCAATATGGTACTCTGCTGTCTTCAATGACAGATAACTGCTGCATTGTCAATTCTCCAACGCGAAGACTGTTCAAAATGTCCACAAAAGTTGTATCTCCAGCTTGCCTCATATATTGGGGCAACTCACAAAAACTGAATAACTACCAAAGATTAATTTCGGCAGTTAATATTTCTGGCTGACGAAAGCAATAAGACCCCCCAGAAACCTTAGACACCGGAGGCAAATGCATAATATCTCCAAAAAGTAGAATATTAACTCCACAGAAAACAGCCTCATTTTGTTTATATTGCTGAAGCCGCAAGTGAATATTTCGGAAAGTTAAATATGGCACCATAGATATTTCATCTATTATCAGCCAGCGTACATTACGCCACTTATGGCGTTATTTTTGCAGTCTCTCTCCAGCAATTGGTCTGCTTCCGTTCTTTCTTCCCTTTGCGATAGGCAGTGCAAAAGAGTAGTGTAAAGTACTGCCTCCTATAAGTCTGGCTGCTACACCTGTAGGAGCAGTAACAATTACACTTTTGCCAAAATCTTCATGTCCTAACCGTCGTATTTGTTCTACTAGTAATTTTAAAACAAAAGTTTTCCACTCCCCGCATCACCTGTTACAAATATACACAATGAGGGTAGGTCTAAGCCTCGGCATTGGGGCATAATTATTATTAGACTGATGATATATTATTTTTTTAGTATTACGGTAATGATAATCATGATATACTTTTTTGGAATCCTTGTGTTGAGCCCTCTAATTTGATACCCATATGTAGTATTCGAAAATAATAATTTGTTTTTTACCTAGGCCAATGGCGTCGCACAGCCGCCATGTTTGATTTTTTAACGTCACCTATCTAAGAACACTTGGGCAGCTAAGACGAATCTAACGATACCTCAAATATGCAAATCTGTTCAGCGGTTCTGGAGATATGAGGTAATAAAGAATATTACATACATACATACAAGATACGCGCGAAAAACAATACCCTTCCTTTGCAGTCGGGTAAAAACCGGTCAAGTGCGAGTCGGACTCGCGCACGAAGTGTTCCTTACCATTATCTATAAAAACGAGCAAAAAAAATCACGTTTGTTGTATGGGAGCCCCCTTAAATACATCATCTGTGAAAATTTCAACTGTCTTACTATCACGGTTCATGAGATACAGTCTGGTGACGGACAGCGGACTCTTAGTTAGCGATGGGTAGCTCGCGAGCGAGTTGTTAAAAAGAGCTAGCTCACCTATTCTAGCTCAACGTATATCTAGCTCACTCTCGTTCAATTCATATCAGTAGGTATTCATTTTAGCTCAGTGTTTCATCGGAATATATCGGAATCGAGCGGCTTGATAGACAAAGAGAGACATATGCGTTTCGAATGACGCATATGAGCGATAGAAAGAGATGTACACAAACAAACACTGCAGTGCCTATTAGATTGGATGAGTAGAATTTTTGCGCGCGAGTGCAATATTATTATTTGGTATTGTTACCTTCCTTATGTCTGTAAAGATGTGCCCCGAAATATAGCAATTTTTTCTTGTTTCTTAAAATTTATTAACTAGGTAGGTACAACAATTAAAATTCATAAAGTTAGTGTTGAAAATAAACAACGAATTGTGACTACTACACTTTCAAAAAGCTAAATTAAACTAGGAATTAGGTATTAACTACTTATTACTTTAATCATTCTGTAGGTGTCTCACTCAAAAGTGTCAGTCGAGCGAGTCTGATCTGTACATATATAAACGACTCAAGAGTCTTCTATCTTCATGAACTACACTGAGCTAAATGAGCTACTGAGCTAGAAGAGATATATAGCTCTTGACTGGGTAAAGAGCTATATAGCTCTTATCTCTTCAAAGAGCTAAATTTCTCATGACTACTCTTAGTAATAGGGTCCCGTTTAACCCTTTGGGTACGGAGCCCTTAAAAAGGGTAAGGATAACTGATGCTATGATTATCCTTGTCTTCGCGCCTGGACTCCATTTCCACTTAACATCAGATGGAGTGGAGTCATTTGCCAAGTAAATATTTAAAAAATTACATATATTTTAACTTTTTTTCAGTCGAGTACACGAGAGGCGAATCGCCCCACGTGCTAGAGACGGGGTCGTACACGCAGACCGCGAACCCGCCCCGGATCGCACTTTCGCCCGACGCAGAGGTGCTGGCAGTGTCTGTGGACTCCTCCATAGAGTTCTACGACACGTACACGGGACAGCTGTTCGACACCGTAGAGAACGTATATTTGGGTAAGTGTACTGATTTATTCAGCATAGCCATAGACATAGCCCGAAGAGTTGCTAAGCTTAAGTGGCAGTGAGCCGGGCACAATCGCCGCTGGGGAGGAACAATTCTTGCGTGCCGACCGCGTACCGGAAGACGCAGTGTAGACAGGCCTTCAACAAGGTAGACCAACGATCTGGTGAAGGTCGCGGGAAGCCGCTGGATGGGAGCAGCACAAAATTTGGCGTTGTGAAGATCCTTGGGAGATCAGTGGACGTGTTTTGGCTGAGATGATGATGACTGATTTAATTTATTATACACAATACAACATACAACATACTTTCAGGTGACCCGCCTGCTCGTTTGCCTTCTTCTAATATAAAAAAAATCTAGTAGAGTATCTATCCATTACTTGTAGGAGTCAACATCTGGAGTAGACTCTGAAATCGAAATCAGAACGTTCGGCGTTCGATTCCTAGTGGTGTAAGGCTTTGTTTTCTGTCCGTCTGGCTAGATGGCCAGGTACCATCATCTATTTATTTATTATGGTAGTTTTAACCATATGTTTTTTATATATAAAGCTTGCCTCATTCTTAACTGATCTTTAATATCTGTAATATTATTAAAATGTTAAGGATGTTGATGATTAAATTGTCGACATTGACTAAGGCTCTAATAGCTTACAGAGTAAGAGTAGATAGTGTTGATTAATTTCGGTGGAATGCACAGAGCCACGATGGCATAGTTAAATATATAAATAATAATAAAAATTTGTTCGTTTCCATTAACAAATTTTGGCGTTACAAACTTTGGGTTGGAGCTTTTCTTTAAGCTTTAAGGCCGGTTTTGAAAAGCCCCGCTCCTCCTTAATGATTTTACAAACATACAAATTCATAAAACAGCCACACAAAAATAGCAAAAAGAATACTATGTTAGAAAAAATACAATAAGCAAAATATACAAACCAAGACTCATAATGTTAGAATATGTATAAGTGCGCATGAGTGCATGCATATGTGTGTGTGTATAGTTGGTAGTGCACTTAACCCGGTATGTCACGAAGCCGTTCTAATCCCGCTCGCTCGTAGAAATTTCTAAACACTTTTTCAAATTGTAATTTGTTCGCAGTAAAAATTGCGAAAAAATTACATAATATAATCATTACCATTGTGTCTTAAGTCAAACCGTATTAATACAGTGTGTTATGAATAAAGAGTCTGTTATGGTTTGGTTTCCCTATCCGTCCGAGAAGCCTTGATCCTAAGAACGTTTATAAGTTGTTCGTGATGCAGGGGAATCTCATAAGCACGATATGAATCACCACAAAGGAAAATCCTTATGTCCACACGCTTAAATTGTTGCGTCTCACTGGATTTTCCTTAATGGCAATTAAATGTTGTCTGTTATATAACCTCTCGTTTAGCGAGACTGTTAAGTGGGCGGTTCACCAGGTTTGGAGTTAATCGAGTAACCTTAGAATCATTCGTCGTGTTGGAGATTCAATTAAGATCTCTTTGATGTTTGTATTATTATTAATAGCTCTGTATTTGCGACTCTGCTAGCGTGGAAGCTTTGGCGTTATCTAGAATATTCGAATATTGTGTTGTTTATAAATGTGTGATTTGAATCTACCTTTTCCGGGATAAAAGTAATTGGATATGTGTAGTAAAAGCTTTTATTTCATTAGTTTTTTTAAACTTTTACATGGAAGCTTTTGGTATTTTTATAAACAATTGTTTAAAAGTATGATAAGTTTCATTAAAACCCACCCGGGACATATACACTGAATCTACATATATTTCGTGACTTTTCAATTAACCCATAAAATAATAGTTTTTTAATAATATGAATTACCTTTTTTATTGCTGGTTGATTAAAAAAACCCTTTCAAAGGTCACGTTGAGCATTGGTACTACAACAGACCAACAGTTACTAATTAGCAATTCTTCTAACTGACGTAAACTGGTTAATCATTATTTTTAATCATATTCAGTCCAATTTACTTTTATTTAATTATTTATTATTTGGGAAACAAACAATTACATAGCACATACAATATTTAAAATATACATATAACACAAATCAGCAAAGTTTCCACAAAAAAACAATTACAAATGTATCAATAATATGCACAAGAATTCAATTCATTAAATTAATATAAATTACAAACATAAAAAATTATGAACTGATTTTCAAAATATCTTTGAATAAAAAATTCTGATTAATATAAAATTAAAATAATATATAAAGGAAAAATTAAAATATACTAAATGTTTATATAATTTTTAACGCAAATTTTGTTGCGAACAAATTACAAAAACACAAATGTTGAAAAAATTTCCACGAGCAGGGTTTGAACCTGCACCCTTCTGACATACCGGGTCAGGTGCTCTTCCAATTGAGCTATCGTGGTTCTAACCAGCCCGCCGAAATTATTCAACACTATTTACTTTTTACTTTGAAAGCCAAAGGCGCCCATTCAATGTTAACAACTACCGTCATTAACATCCGATCATAATATTTTTACAAATACTAAAGATCAGTTAAGAAGTAGGCAAGCTATTTATAAATGTTTATATAATTTTTAACGTAAATTTTGTTGCGAACAAATTACAAAAACACGTTTGTCAGAAGGGTGCAGGTTCAAACCCTGCTCGTGGAAATTTTTTCAACATTTGTGTTTTTGTAAAATATACTAAATTAAAATTGACTATTAATATTATGAAATAAAAAATATAGAAAAAAATCTTTAAAATATATTAAAATTTAATTAAGGTAGTTTGTTACTGTTTAAAACTATATAAAAAAAAGGCTAATAGATAACTGTGTATAACAAATCTCTAATTATTTTCTTTTGTAGCATTACATGCTTACAATTAAAAAGATCAGAATAACTTATTATTATACACAGTACAGGATCTAAACAGAAAAGTATTACGTAAATAATTGGTTTTGGCCAAAGGTATCGAAAACAATTTTAGAGAAAGAGAACTTGTCCGAGAGCATCTCAAAGAGATATTCTCAAGAAGAAATGTAGAATCAACGTTATTACTTAAGATCTTATAAAGAAAGATTTGATCTCTCTCTGTACGAGTATTCCGACGACTGGTCCGCTATTATTTTGGCCCGCGGGCCCACTCGCCGGATCGAATTAGATCTATTAATGACTGGGAATAAGGAGCTGATTGGTTAAAACGCAAAGCTTACACACTTATATAATGATTCCAATTTCGTATTGATAACTTGAATTAATTAATAGAAAAATAATATGAATATGTTAAGGACCAAGTGATTAATAGGGCATTATAAAAAATGCCCACGCAGTTTCAATAATGCCCAATATAAGAGGGCAGTGTGATTTCAACTATTGAAATAATCAAATTGCCCGGGCATTATTTATAATATTTATTACCTATGGGGCAGAGTAATTAAAACTAGGTTTTGGTCAGGACGAACGGAGAGCACAGGACGCAGCCCCCCGTGACAGAACAAAGGTGAGGGTTGGTTAGGTTAGGTTAGATCAGTTACCAAAACAAAGCGCACGCCAAGCGAGCGAAGTGAGCGTGCCGCGGCAGCAGCGGCCGGCGAAGCGCCAGAAACAAACTTTTGAAGATTATTATTAAGTATATTGTTCAAAAAATATATATGATATATTTTGGTCAAATTAATTATTAATATTTTGTTTTTTGAAAAATGTTGACACGTCAGTTTATCTTTTAAATAAAACAAAATTATTATTTGTAAAATAACTACTTGCAATTTGAATGTTTATTTTTGATGTCATTGTTAAAGCAATAGATTGTGAAATGAAACAAATGTTACTTGTGGAATGAAAATTGGCTAATGAATTGTGTGGTAAACATTATAGAACCCCAGAACCCCTTGTTCTCCTCCCCGCACCCCGTGCAATGTAAAATACACAGGGTATTATCAGATTGCCCGATAGCCACATGGCAATATTCATAATTCTAGGCAATATGATAAATAAGGAAGTTCAAATTATAATTATTTACTTTGCCCAAAGTAGCTTGTCATTATTCATAATGCCATTGTGAAAAATGCCCCAATTTATTACTTGGTTCATAACAAACATACAAAGTAGCCATTTTAAATCTACAATCCTATGGCTGGACCAACGTCTGCCACATCATTTTAGTATTACCAGTAGGTATTACATATCTGCTATATTGTGTTTATAAATAAATATTCCGGACAAAAGAGACGCGTAACTTAAAGCATTAAAAGTAGTGCGTCCCAATGTTGGGATCAATCTTTCCCACATGTACACACACAGTTTTTGTATAGTCTGATGTGATGTGCAAGCGTCTGTAAACATACGGCATTGAACGCACGAATTGAACTCGCACACGGTGACCTATCTTACTTTCGAAACTCTTTAGTTCGAATTTCAAACCTTCGAAAACGGTTTAACGAAGTTTTGAATTCCAAATATATTTTTTTACACAATATTGTAAGTAATAAATTATTTTACAAATGTTTCATTTTCCAGAAAAACTAATAGCCGATTATCAAAACCACTTTTTTTCTTTTTACAGTGGTTTTGCTTACAATAATTTTCTTTTCTGGATGTATTACATATCAAAGTAACCTTTCCCCTATTTTTACAAACACACTTATTTATTTGTCAACATTATTCATCGAAATAAAAACAAGTATTTATTTATCGTCTGATTTACTTGTATTGAAAAATTAAAAAAAATTATTAAGGTTTAAAACATTTATTTATTTAGTTGTGACAATAATATTATGACACAAAAAGTTTTGCGATATAGAGTAGACCCTTAATATTGTGCTACAAAAGGTGTTGACAGAAGCGAATCGCTGCAAAACCGACTCCACGTAGTCTTGTCTGCCCTACGCTAGAGTGTAATTTAATCCCGCGTAGGCGCGGAGGGGCGAGGCGGCCCGCGGGCTGAGGAGCACGTGGTGAGCGTTAACCATCTGCGACGATACGCTCGCGTGGGACCGCTGGAGCCCCGCAGCGCCGGAGCCGTGACAGAAACCATGCATGCTGCATGTCAGCTTGCATGCTGCATGCCTGCTTGCTTGCTGCATGCCTGCTTGCTTGCTGCATGCGTGCTTACATGCTGCATGTCTTCTTGCATGCTTCAACGTCACTACCACTGCAGCACTTTATTAGATTTATACACTTCTGCGAATTCATCAGACATTTTAGTACAAAATTAAACAAAGACGTTCTGATACTTGTTATTAACAATTATTGCTACTTATTAATGTTGAGTTTATTGGTCATACCTAAAAAAGCTGACGTTTGAAATTGTTAAATTATAGTTGGAGTAATGCGACAAAAGATGAAATTGCTATTATTTTTTTGTTAGGCGTTAGCGTGTTTAGAAACTTGATGGGTTGTAAGTATTTGTTATTTGTAATATTTGTCTTTTTATAATATAGGAAACGTTTTTCTGGAAACTAAATCGTCTATTAATAATATATTTATCAAAGGTTGAGTAGGATTTCAAAACGTATAGAATTTTAAAAAAATATATTTGAAATTCGGATTATCAGCAATATGTCAATCGTGTTTTCGGTAAAATGAAACTATGGAAAACAAAAATGTGGCCAACCGTTTTCGGGATAATGAAATTCGTACTAAAAAAAATCGGTTTTAGAATAGGTAACCCTCACACACTGATTGCGTTTTCCTCAGTTGTAATGCCAGTAGTGACAGTGACGTTTGACCAAAGTGGGGATTGATTGCGGGCGTCGGATGTCGGAACTATTACGAGTGTACACGCACGACTAGCTCGCACCTTTGCGAGGTACCATAGAGTCGGAGGATCGGGATATTCGTACGTGTTAAATTCGAACAAAAACACATCCAAAATGCGGCTGGCCGTACCCACCACCTTTAGGTAAAGGCCGGCAACGCATCTGTGATTCCTTTGGTTTTGCGGGTGTCCATGGGCGGCGGTGATTGCTTCCCATCAGGTGACCCGCCTGCTCGTTTGCCTCCTTCTAATATAAAAAAGGTAATGCCAGTTTCAGATACCAAACCTTACCTTACGACATCAGCCCTAATAACGGCTTAAAGTGCTTTCAGAATCACTCAAGAGCTCGACATATTAAAATTTAGTGGCCCATCCCCTGACCAGCAATTGCGAATGTTGCTTAACTTTAAAGATCGCAAAGGAAACGCGAGCCGCTGCGATATAAAACTCTTCATTATCATCTTGACTGTTTCAAATACAACTTAAGATTATTTCCTTACAATAATTATTGTATGACACCCACACTTCGCGATCAATATGAAGCAACACTTCATTCAAGGTTTGCCTGCAAGCAGTAGACGCCAGGCAAATCTCTTTCAACGGGGATTAACAAATGTTTTGCAAACGGAGACTCGAAGGCTGGAGGTTTACCTACGCCTTCTGAGAAACTTGATGACAATGTAACCGACAGTACTGCCTACGGTCGTTATTGTGTTTTAGGAAACTATGATTATAGATCTATTGTATTGTAGAGAGATCTATTGTATTTTACTTAGGAATTAATTAAGAGGTGCTGTAAAAATTTCGGAAACTTAGTTTTATTTTATACTTCATCATCATCATCATCATCATCAGCCTACACACGTCCACTGCTGGACATAGGCCTCTCCAAGTGCACGCCACGCCATTTTATACTTAGGAGGCCTATCACAAAATGCGCGCGCTCGCGCTTTCTCAGTACTACGAGCGGCCGACGACGCATCGCAAAAGTGGCATTTTGTGCAGTTGTAATTACATTTATTTGATGTTTAATATTTTTTTATCGTTCAAAAAAAGTATATAACTTGAAATTTTATAAACTAACGTTAATTCTGGTGTAAATTTAACTTAATAATATTAATGGAGTGAAGAGATATTTACAGCTAATTCTGAACGTTTTATGGCTTTGAATGGATTTTTTTTTGTTGAAATTCCAATCATATTTCGAAATTCCGAGGCCGCTACGAACTTAACCATTATTTATGAGATATTATAATATATTTTTCATTTCGTTTGCTTAGTACAGTAGTTTAATCCATGAGCTTGAAAATTGCCGTCAGCGTATTTAATTGAAAACTAGCTTCGGCTTTATATAAATAGATAAGAAAAAATTGCAGAAAGCGAGGCCGCTACGAATTATACTAATAACTATTTCTCCACCATACAATAAGTCAAAATTGTCTAAGGGTTTCAGTTTCTCTGAACAAAAACGCCAAAATTGGTCATTTTATGCAAAAATCACGGTCAAAATGTAATATAAAATTAAGTATACAAAATTGTAAATGTCCAATATATCAATGTTATGCCATAGAACAACTAATAGTACTACATTATGCTCCGAATGAGGAGCTTTATGGCGTAATGGTTAACGCGCCCAGCCCAGTCTGCGATTGTTAGCTCAAGCAACTTTCGCAAAGGTCGGTCGTCGGACGGGTGAACAAAAATTTGTCATCTCAAGCTCTTCCGTGCTCCGGAAGGCACGCTAGGTCCCAGTTGTATTAGCAGTTGTTAAAAACCACCAATCCGCAATGGCACATATTAAGTAAGTATTACTGCGCTGGGATGGGCATGGTCAGCATGGTGCTTTATACCCTTTTCTCCCTATCTATTAAAAAAAAATCAAAATAATTTATTCAGTTTATGTAAGTAACGTAAAGGTAACGTCATTATGCCATCGGTTCGTAAGTCTACTCTGGGCGGGAGATCTTGTACTGAGAAGAACTGGCAAGAAACTCTGCAAGTGTCCAGCTCTTTTCTCCCTTACAGCGTCAAAAATATTGGAAAGTGCTCCATCATAAAAGGACACTTGCATAGGGAAGGCTCGTGGCCCAGCAGTGAGAGCTTGTGGTGATGATGCTGAATGAGAATTTGGCATTGAAGCAGCAGCACTGCACCTCCCAGTGACGAAACAAGGAAAGTCGAAATTCCTCAATTAAAATTTTAATTTTCATCTACACATGTCCGATTGTCAACAAAAATACACGCGCTAAACAATACGTTCTTTGAAATTCTATAAAAAGACAAAATGCTGACGGAGGCTGACTACGTGGGTGTGTTTTTAAAAATAGCTTGGTATTTTTATTTGAATGCGTATTTTCTGTTATGCATATCGATTCACAGAATAAATAATAGTGTTACGATGTAAATGATATGATTTTAAATTGATGGACGTCATTGAAGTTTTATTAGTATTTATCAAGAGCTATTTTACATTGCTGTGTCCCATACAAACTTTAACGCAGAGCTTGATAACGTTACGGAATTCCTCCTATAAAAGTATTGTTAAGTAACGTTATTTTTATAAAATGAAAATTTATAGCGGTAATGCAGGTAACGTTATCGAGTAAAGTATCTTTACTTTATTTGTTACCTAAAGTGCTGTCCAATAATAGTCGCCAATCCGCTTTGAGTCGCGAATTAGATAATTTACCTGTAAAATGCCACCCAGGTAACGGTTCTAAGCATAACGTTACTTTTGCTACTAACGTTATAGTCGTATGATTAGGGGTAACATTGCCTAGTTTTTTTACGTTATTAAAATCCCTGCTTCAAATCTCGTAATTCTCTCAGACCAAACATTTTATTTGAATGAAACTTTTTATGCTTAAAAGGGAAATGCAGAGATGTTGACAGTTAAAAAAGTTTATTTCAAACGATTTTCTACGATTTCATACAAAACGTCAATTTCATAGGTAAGGACCCAATAACTGGTTACTGGTTTGAAAGAATAAGAGCTTTAAAGTTTGTAAAAGGGCTCTTATGAGAACACGAACTCCAATAATCATCTTGTTATATAATAAAGTCATAATTAATATAGAGATAACGATATACATCATTATACCAAAGATACCTGTTTATTTATTTTTATAACCTTGTCCATTGTGAATAGCTGTGTAAATTTTTATAATACGAATAATTCTATGACTTGACTAGAGGTTATTAGGCATTTTAATAACTAGTATAACTCGAAATATGAGTTACCGTTAATCACATGAATGTAATGATACGTTTTGAGGAGGTTGTTACGCCGCCGCCGTAATGCGTTATATGCGACGATCGCAAATGTTAAGCTACCTACGTGGTTGCTACCCGGATGGGTTACCGTCTGATAATTTGTTCTCTATTGTCCTCCGTTTTGTCTTCCGTGGAAGGCACGTTAAGCTGCCCAGTGGCCCCAGTTCCTTTTAGTGTTTAGTTGTAACAATCAAATCATGGCAGCGAATTTTTTTTTCAATTATTATTTTTAGCCTCATTCAATCAACAGTGTCTACCCTATAGCCTCTTACTCTAGTTATTTATTCAATTATAATTACTTACAACAACAAATTACAGTCATAATTACTACTAACAAATATTAAAGCGCATGATAGTGAAGGACTATAATTTAAAAGCTTGTTTATATTCAGGAAATTGTTTTATAAAACAAATCATCATCATCATCATCATCGCAGCCGAAAGACGTCCACTCTTAGAGCATTGTTGGTTTAGTGGGGGACTTTGCCCAAAGTCCCCCAAGGATTTCCACAACGACAAAGTAACAAAATATGGTGGAATTAAAAAAAAATTGCATTTAATGTTATAAAAATGTAAAAAAAAAAACTGAATATGCATTTAAAATATAATTAGATAAAAATTTATAACAATAAAACACTTATTTCGACGTAATTAACTCTTTTTCTCGGCGTCAAGACAATTGACTAGGCATGACATGGATAATGCCGGACCCTGCCGGCCCTGTAAAGTTTCGCGAGGGAACCCGAAACCTCCATTATTCTGGCTAATGCTTCAACTATTTCTGATTACCGCCATCGCATGTGTTAATTGCTTTTCTATGTTCGGATATATTGTTTTTTTTTGTATATATCAACTTTTTGGGATGCTAAAACAATGGATATTGTTATACTAAGTTAAGGGTGCGCCGTCCATAAGTGACAAGTGTCATATGTTTTATTTGAAATGTCGTCGTCCATATTTATTTGATGCCGCGCGGCCATACTAATTTTGTATGGGGAATTTATGGTGCTTAATAAAAAATAATTATTTAAAGAACCACTTGATGAATCGAAAATGTAGTCTAGCAATTTGAAGTTTATCCATTGATGATTGTTTAGACAAAATCAGAGGTACAATAATTTAGATAAACTATAAGAAATCTACTAAACGCCGCCACTCGTTTTCATGATTTTTGCCCAACTTTAAATGATATTGTAGAAAAAACTATAGCGTGTTATGAATTTATGGTTCTGACAAATTGTAAACACGTTCCCTGTGATACTAAATATATATTTTGTTCATTTAATACGATAGTATTTTCAATTATATTTACTTAACCGTAACTGCATTTTTGGCATTTTTTTGTCGGCGCACCCTTAAGATGGAGAAAAAGAAATAAGCCTCCTGAGTTTGTTGCCAGCTGTTCTCGCAAACATGTACCCCCAGGGTAGGTACATGTTTGTGTACTCTGGGTACTTTGTGTGTATGTGTACTGGGAATCGAACCCGGGTCCTCGGGGTCTGAGATCGGTGGTCTTAACCACTAGACCACAGAGGTGGTTTAAAATTTTATATGCTTTAGGAAAATACAGAGATCTTGACAGTTATAACGTTTAATTTTCTTTTTGTAAAACTAAATTTATGCGATTTATAGTGCACTTTAGAAAGTTCGTCAATCAAATCGCCTAGAATCTGCTGAAAATACCTTTTTTTTATGATTTCTACTGTCAAGGTCGCCGTTATTTTCATTAAAATTGGCCTATTTGTTCGAAAGAACTACGTGTAACTTTTAAGTTTTAGTAATTCCGAAATGTAAAATGGCTCTTAAAGCTCTACTTGCCTTAAAATGTTCGCGGAAAAACAATATCAATTCAAGATCTCAAATCGCCATAAAAACCATCTATGACTACGCTGTATGCAATAGATCAAAGACAAGTATCTGTCTATATTGTGAAACTAAAGAAATAAATTGAACAGAAAACAGGCAACAAGAAATATACTCATAAAATGCGAACAAATTACATACCTACATACATACACTCGAAAAACATAACCCTCCTTCTGACGCAGTCGGGTAAAAAAGGTACAATAACAAAGCTGTACTTACCCAGAAACCCTCGTTGTACTTACGAAACACGTTCCCTTACAAATGAAACGCCTACCTAACAACATAATGTCCAACGCGTGTTTCTTCTCCACTTGGATCACGTTGACGAAATCAAGGATTTGTATGGCTTCAGCGACGCCTGTTGACGAAAGAGTTGACTCATACTTTTGCCACACAAATCCACGTTTTCGGTTAACGTGATCTAATTTTGCAAACGAACGAGCTTGTATTGTGCTTTGTTCGAGTTTCATTCGTCTATACAATTTTTTATTAGTATATTGTCACTAGCCCATTTAATGTCCCCAATGCTGGGGTACGAGCCTTCTCTATGGATGGATAGGGAGAACAGACCATACGACATGCGGGCCTAGTTCGGATTGGTGGTTGTTAACGACTGCTAAATTGCTAATGCAGCCGGGACCAACGGGTTAACGTGCTTTCCGAAGCACGGAGGAGCTCGTCAGTGGGCACCCATCCGATGACCCAGCCTTGGCGAAAGTTGCTAAGCAATCGCAGACTGGCCGCGCTAACCACTGCGCCCGCGCCATCGAGCTCCTCTTTTGTTTTCCTTTTGGTTTACGTGATAGAATTGTAAGTAAAACTCACGCTAGGCATTCGGCAGTGCAAACGAACGAGTTTTCACCTCTTCACCCAGTTTTGCTATTGCTTTGTATGTGTCAGTATTTACCAATTGAACGTGGCTCTGATTAGGTGTAGAATTTTACGTGTCAACACATTTAAACACTGTTTACTTTGAAATCGGTAAAAACTCTTACTAAGTTGGCTCAGCGACCCAAAGTGAGTCTTGCTTGACTAAAACATTCGCAATCTTGCATAACACAACTACCTAATCAAAGTTTTATTGCAATCGGATATTGGAATGCATAGGGATAAACAAAGAAACAGTCATATGAAATAGATAACAGACAACCAACAGCCATCAGATATATATTACCTAATAAAGATTATATGTAAAGGAGACTACCCAAATTCATTTCACATGCTTACTGGAATATAAGTTATTTACAAGGTCATCATGTTAAGTACACGGTCTTGAAGTTTGCAGATCATGATGGCTACATAAGTATAGGTACTATTTAATTTTTAAACCGATTACTAACAAAAAAGATTTTAAGTAGATTGAGAATATTTTTTATTGAACTTCTGGTTTAGTCATACAAAAAGTGCATAGGTACCAACTGGCTTTGGTCATGACATTGGGTCTCATTAACGCAGTAAGCGAAGCGTTGTTAAATAATGAATATAGATTTAAGGTGACACTTGGAAAAAATACATCAACTCTCATCGAAAGTTCTAGGAGTATAAAATGTTTATATAATTTTTAACGCAAATTTTGTTGCGAACAAATTACAAAAACACAAATGTTGAAAAAATTTCCACGAGCAGGATTTGAACCTGCACCCTTGTGACATACCGGGTCAGGTGCTCTTCCAATTGAGCTATCGTGGTTCTAACCAGCCCGCCGAAATTATTCAACACTATTTACTTTTTACTTTGAAAGTAGGAGTATGACAAGATCAACGAATCTGAAATTTTGATATAGATAACTAAACTTCATTCCTTTGTTTTTAAAACCCTTGCTCAAAAACACGATTGTGCAATTTTGACTCGATCGTAATTCTTTACGAAAACACCTCTAAAAATCATTAATACTAAAATTACAATGAAATTACTTAATCTAAGTATATGTTTTGAAATCACTCAAATATATTAATAACTTCAATATTCGTAATTTTGTTGGTGCATATTTTGATAACTTTATAAAAATATTTTTTTAGATTTTGTTATACGTAGCGCCTTCGACAATTGAGAGCGCAAAGACCGCAGAATCTAAAAACTTTTTTTATAAAATTACTGGTTTTGAGTAAGGGTTTTAAAGACAAAGGCATGAAGTTATCTATATCAAAATTTCAGATTCGTTGGTCTTGTCATACTCCTACAACTTTCGATGAAAGTTAATGTATTTTTTCCAAGTGGCACCTTAATAGACGTCCTAGGTAGTCTAAAGCTTTGCATGCACATCATGTATTGCTTTGTTCTTGAACTTTGCGATGTGCATTACCTTCTCGTCATAATTAGGGTTTAACAAGTGCTGTTTAACGTTTTTGTTAATAAAATCTTCGTTAAGGCTTTTCTCAGTGCCAAAATAACATGTCATTAACAAGAGTTATTGTACTGCCTTCCAGGATGCAATGTAAACTTAAATAATTTTATATTTTATTACTTAATACTATAGAACATATTAAATTTTAATTTATTTATGTTTTCATGGTCAAACATGTCAAGTATTTAATTTCGAGATAACATATTTTTTGAGCGTCTGGTTTAACTAAAGATATGTGCCAATAAAAAAAATCAAATAACTTGTTTTTTTTACTAGTGTGTTCCAAGACGGGGAAGCATTTGCCCTCTATCGCGTTAAATATCATGTGTATAAAAATAAGTGATTATTTCAAAATGTAAAATATATGGTTGATATTTTCATACAAATTTTCAGAAAACATTTGGGTTCGAATGCGCCTGGCTGTCTTCTCATTTGATAAACCCAATAAGGCCGCTAAGATAAAAGCGCACTTTATCTAGGATTAACCATTAAAAAACTGTCAGAATAATAACTTTGTTCTGAGGTTTATCTTACCTATATCTGTCAGACTGAACACAACAAAGAATATTATTCTTATTTGCTTTACTAACACGTTTAGTTAGTTGGTTGTTTGTCATTGTTTCAGGTATCTCAACAGAATCAATCAGTGGCCACCTGTATCTTCAAAATTGGGTCTCAGTGTTAGACATTTTGTCTCTTGTACAAGCACAACGCCTATTAAAGTCATAAGCAGATTTACGGACAATGTCAAAACACTAATAACTTGCCCTAAAACTAGACACTGGCTAAATCGTAGCGAGAGCCATTTTTCAAGAAATTGAATTATTATGGTGACAGACTTATAGGTACAGAGCTAACCAGACGAGCTTAAATTAGAATTTCCACCAATATACTTGATAAATAACCTTTCACTAAAATATTCCCGATAATCGATACGAGACGCTACGTTGCTAGGCGGCTGAGGGTATGTAGGTAGTGTTTGAAATCATTGATCACGTTGCAGCCTGTTTGCAGGTCCTATCGCTATGTCAGTACATAGTTCGTATAGTTATGTGCGAGATTATTCCCAGCTCCGGAGCAGCGATCTAGGTCAACGGGTCAATCCGGCGTGCCTGGCCTGTCAACAGGTTGGCTGTTTCAATTTTGCAGCCTTTGAAATGCTTTCCTGGAAAGAGTTCAACGGTGAATTACGTAGCTACCTACCTACCTACACATACATACAAAATAGCAGCCATCTTTAGAAATGTTCCCTGTAAATGGGTTGTTTTTAGAATTGTTTCGAATTTTTTTGTTTGTGTTTTTATGTTTATGAAAGTCAGCCGAATTAATAAGGTTTCTTGAAGCGGTTACGTAACCATGGTCCACCCATACGTACTTACTCGTTTATAAAAACGTTTGCAATACAATTACTAAGTATACCAGGCGGGTTACCATGAGGTTAAAGCAGTTTTATAGCAGTATTTTTGTGGTTGTGAATACAGATGTATATAGTATACACGCGTCTCGTTTTCACAACTGCAGCTCATGGTAAGGCCCCTGTTGGTATACATTCCTATGTATACCACCAGAGGCCTTACTGTGCTCTGGATTCGACTGGGTAGCGACCACCCCTAACATATCTGACAGCCAATTAGCTTTACGGTGCCCGTCCATGACCGACTTTTTGCAGGACCCGATAATCGGACCGATTTTTTCGCCAAGGTTCCCTATTTTGTGACCGCCTTTTTGTAGGACCGTGTGCGTTGCAAGATTGCATTTACACAGAAAAATAATCGGTCACTGATTATCGGATGTGGGCCACCCACCTCACCCTATTTTGCATTGCCACATCATCATCATCTCAGCCAAAAGAGTTCCACTGCTGGACAAAGGCCTCCCTCAAGATTGAGGGGAATTTGCCATAATCGCCACGCTTGGCAGGCGGGTTGGCGATCGCAGTATGGTTAGAATAATCAATAAGACGCTGCTGCCCATCCTCTGAAATGGTACCTAAGTCGCCTACTACGACACCCACGGGAAGAAATGGGGTGGTGCAATTCTTTATCCCCGCTCGAGCGATGCACACATAACCCTCTCACGGACACGGAGTCCCGCAACAGATGTGCTCGTACTGTCCCAAGCTGTTCGGAGATTCGTGGACACGAAAAGTGGACGTGAGAGGGTTGTGTGTGTTGCTCGACCGCGGTATGTATTAAGCTTAACTTCTACTGTCTTTTGTTCTTTTCCCTCTATCTTCTTGCCGATATCGGCAAGGCACACGTTATACGTTTTTGGTACCTGTTGATGGGCTGCTGTAGCTTATTTGTCGCGTTTAAATAAAAAAATCGTATCGGACTTCCGAGATATTAGTTATTATGGTAAAGACAACAGTCTATGGTAAAAACCACAGACCAAATATAGGTCTGTGGTAAAGACGCAATGATTTTATTGAATTTCATACCCTACGAACCACAGCACAAGAGCTTCAGTTATAATGCCTTTACGGTCTGTCATTTCGCTGGATGGAGTAGAGTATCCCTTCAGATTGAAACACAGCAATGCAAAACAATTCAGAAATAGGTACCATGTTTGGTAGCCATCCAGCCATCCACGGGTTCGGCTGGACCAGGATTTTCTTAACGATGATATAATTGCCAGCAGCGATGATTGCCAACTAATACGCATAATGTAGCGGTGCATTGACGCCATCGTTATTGCCTTGGCCATTATTACCGATGCGGTAATGTGAATGTAATTAGTGACGGTGCAGACAGAGCGAATACAGACAGATGTCTGCTCATCGACCTATCCAAAACCGTCAAATTTCTTCAATGAATATCCAACTGTATGCCATATTTATAAAGTCAAAAGTCTTTTGAGGAAATTTGTTATTTTGTGGTGCCGTATGTACATTAGTTTAACATTAAATTGTCAAATCAACCGATCGTCTAACTGTTCGCGTGCGGCCATTGCAATGCCATTAAAACTGTATTGTTTGACCACAAGTAAATGCCCAGTGTCATCATTATCCAAGACGGCGAACCGCGGCGAGATTCACGCGTTTAGGCATTATCTTGGGTTAGGTCAACGCCACCCAACAACGCACACAGTTATAGCAAAGTGCTTAAAAATATAAAAAGAACATAGCTGCACTTTCCAGGCTTTTTAGGAAATTTTATCCTATAGCACACGGTTTCTGTGACACGGAAACTGACACACAAAACTGTACAGTTACAAGTACCTACTAAGAATCATAGTTCTTCGATTGTTCCAAGCGCTGATCATTATGCGAAAAAGTGTTATAAAACAGTAAAAAAAATATTGGTAAAAATCGTATACCTATTTAGATATTACGTTAGTTATGAGATTGGTAAGAAGAGTTAGTAAGTAAGTAATTCTTTATTTTTCTTCACAATCTTCAACTTACACTAATACCTAGGTAGATGATACAAAAACAATGTTTTGCCACTACTGATAAAGATTGTAAAAAATGCTAATAATTCAAAGTTTCTTTTAAATGGTGAATCAAAAAATGTCAAAAAAATTGCCCTTGACTTATTGAAAATCATAGGTTTCTGTTGGCCGCTTTTGGCCTGTACAGCAAAGCCGGACTCTTATGGGCTATAGTAATAGAACCTCACCTTGACCCTCAAAGGGTTTCTATAGGGGATAACGTGGTTACGTGACGTCATCCCCTATAGACCTATAGACCACGTGGGACATGACTACTCTGCTTGCATTTTCTGAGGCGCCCGCCGCCGGGTGTGGCATTCGCATCGGAATCGAGAGTGCGCTCCATAGACTAGTACGCTCTTAGTCTGTTTAGTGGTTAAGTTAGATGATCTAAGTATAGGTAGGTACTCTAAGTAAGAAATAGTTAATCCAAATATGCCTTATAGTTTAAACGTCTTTATCCAAACACTTACTCGTGCCTGCCATAAAATATTTAACTACGCGGCCAGTAGATAGGTAGTTGTTTTGTAAATGACGTTTTAATTTAGATGCCCTACAAAAGGCTGGTAAATAAAGGGCGAGGCCATCAGATGCACTCTGAATTATTGAAACTACGAGTAGCAGCGGGGGCGGTATCGATCGCCGCTATTTGAGGATGCACGGGCGGCGGGTAGGGTTACCAAACGCTCCCTAAGGTCGCAGACAAAATATGGAGACTGAAAGAGGGCAAGCTTGACGAGCCATTCTTCTCAACAGCTAAAAATAGACGTCCTGAATGGGTAGTAGGTAAAAAATGTATGGACGATTCAAAAGCACTTTTCGTAAGTTTATTTAAATAAAAAATGTTTGATTTTGACTTTGACAAGCTTCATACAAACGCGCTATAGCAACGCGCGCATAGGCAACCTCTCAAGGACACGGAATATCGCATCGGCTGCGCTCGGACTGTTCCAAGATGTGTGTCCGTGCAAGGGGTGTATGTGTGAGTTGCTCAAGCGGGGTATGTATAGCTTACCTTCTGGTACTATTACTTATTCTGTGCTTCTGGGACACCTTATTTTGCTTGGGTCGCCCGCTTAACCTTCCCGCGGGTCAGTCGGGTAGCGACAACAAGTTAGTCCCGAGATTCGAAAGGCCTTAGGGTGTACATACGCTTGCGCATCAAGATTAGAACGAACTGTCTAATTTCCTCTATAGACTAAACCTTTTGATGTGTAACATCTTTCTGCTCGCTTTCTATATAAGCAATTCGTGGGAGTGATTTCGTGAAATGGGACGGAAGTATGTGTAACAGTGTAACAGGAAGTCGGGGAAGCGCGCAAGCGCGCGCCATTTTGTAAATTTTAAATCGATTTTAGGAACATGACTTATTATTATTTTAAGTGACATATTGTGTCAATTGACTATCAAAGGTTATTTTGATATGTCAAATGTCTTCTAATGAGTTTAAACTGCATTTATTTTATTATTTTTTTTTTTTGAGAGAGACTGCTGGTTGCCGAGGGGCATTTCCAGCTTCACCGGGCTTGTTTTAGGGGCGGCGAGGTACGTAAAGGGTACGGTAGGTCTAGAGGGGTACGGCATCGCACACTTAAAAGTGCGCGTCCCCGTGCCCTTCCAGAGTCTCCGAAGGGTTCGGATCGGATCGGGGAGCGGAACCACCCGAGGGCGCCTCTAAAGGCACGGACCTCGGCTCGGGTAGACCGGGCCGTGGAGGAGGAGAGGAGCTCCCAGGCACATGACTGTGCCTGGCATAGAGCGCGTGTGAACCGGTTCTTCGTACCCTTGTTCTACGAGTACGGTGTCTTGGGCCTAAAACAGTGTGCATGTTTAGTGTATTCTGTAAATGTGTGCTGTCATTTGGATGAACGGGCGGGGGGGCATTCGCAACTGTAATTGCGTCGTCGGGCTCGGTTAGGACGTGTTTTGGACGCCTAGACGTGTACCGTCTTGATGGTGGAAGGCCTTCAACATTATAGTTGGCAGCCGCCACCACAAGAGGGTTGGGGTGGTGGGGGGCATTATCGAAGTAACGTCGGGAGACGTCCTTGATAAAGTCTTTGATAGTTGGGAGATCGAGGTCGCGATGGAGGTCTACATTACGAACGTAATGCGGACAACCCGTCGCGCCTCGCATGAATCGGTTTTGGAGGGTCTGTAGGGGGTACAAATAAGAGGGCGCGGAGTGCGCGAAAACTACGCTAGCGTAGGTCATGACTGGGCGGATGCAGGCTTTGTAAATTGTCGTCTTACTTTTAAGAGACATTTTACTCTTCCTGCCTATAAGGTGGAATAGTGACCTAATATGAACGCGGCCCTGTTACGGACGATCTTGAGATGCGGTGCAAACGACAATCTCCTATCGAGGGTGACACCGAGATATTTCACCTGCCTAGCCCATGGGATAGGGCGGTCAAATAGACGAATCGGACGGCAAGGATCGTCGGGGCCCCGATAAAAGTACACAGCGGCACTTTTCTCGGGGTTCACTTCGATCCGCCATTTGCGAAACCAAACGCCGAGGGTGTTAACGGCCTTTTGGAGTCGGTTGTAAACCGCGGTTTTGTCTCTACCAGACGAAAATAGCGCGGTGTCATCCGCGAATAGAGCTAGCTCTACACCGGGGGACTTGGGGATATCGTTTGCGTAAAGCGCAAAGAGGATAGGCGAGAGCACGGATCCCTGCGGAACGCCGGCTCGAATAGGGTGCGGGGCGGAGAGCGTTCCTTCGACGCGGAAGCGAAAAGAGCGACCCGACAAGTAGTCTCGTATGATGTGCACGAGTCTGTCTGGCACGCCGAGTTTGTACAGCTTATAAATTAAGCCGTTGTGCCAGACTTTGTCGAACGCCTTCGCGACGTCGAAGAAAAGAGCTCCGGTGCCCGTGTGACGGTGTCTATTGAAACCGGAAAGGATATGCTCCGTGAGGCGGTGCAATTGGTGAGTACACGAGTGTTTGGGCCGGAACCCAAACTGCTCGTTGATAAGGAGGTTATTGGATAGGACGTAGTCCTTTAATCGGGAGACTAATACGCGTTCGTACAGTTTTCCCAACGATTTGAGAAGACTGATGGGGCGATAACTAGAGGGGGCGGTACGCGGTTTACCGGACTTATGAATACCTATGACCACCGCATCTTTCCACGCAGCGGGAAAGATGGCGTTAGTCATGGCGCTATTGAAGATAGCTACTATTAAAAGGATGAGCTGAGCGGGTAAGATCTTAAGGATCTTGTTTGAAATGCCGTCTGCCCCGGGGGCACTACGGGGTTTAAGACGCTTAATGAGCGTTTGCACCTCATCTTCCGTAACGGGCGGGAGGGTCGCGGTGGGAGGGAGGGACGAGAGTCTTTCGACTTCGCTGTCTACCATTTCGATATGGTTCGAAGGGACTGGGAGGGTGCTAGGCGAACATTGGGCCTCGAGGCTGACGGCAAGGCACTCGGCTTTTTCGTCGTCGTCAAAGACGACCGAATTGTCGGGTTTCTTAAGAGGGGGCATGGATGTGACCGTATCCGACTTAAAGGCTCTCGCCAACCGCCAATACGCTTGGTGAGAGGGCGTGATGTCTTTAAGAAGGCCATGCCACTTCGACTCGCGGAGCTCTTGTATGCGCTCTCTAGCAGCGCGCTGCAGTGAGCGCATACGAGCCCGGTTGTCCGAAGTGGGATAGGAGTCGAAAGCGCGAGTGGCGGCGTTCTTCGCCCTAATAGTCGCCTCATATCGTCCGGCAGTTTGAAGCGATGGTCAACCGTCGCTACAACCCGCCGGGACGATTCGCTTATAGCGTTAGTGAGGTGACTGCCGAGGGCGTCGATCGCGGCCACTGTCTCGTGAGGCGAGTCAATGACGTCCGGAATTTGGTTTAATGACTCACTGGCGGTAGGTTCGAGAAGCTTCTCGAGCTTATCCCAGTCAGTCACCACCTTAATGACGGGGGTGGGGTCGGTGGGGGGGCCTAAATGTAAGACAACCGGCCTATGGTCGGAGGAGAGCGCGTGGATCACTTCTATAGAACGCAACCGCAAGGTTACGTTCTTTAGAAGTGCCATATCTAGCGGGTTGGGTGTGAAATTCTCAATTAACGGATAGTGGGTGGGCTCCATAGGCACGACGATATCGAAGAGCATTGACTCAGCGAGGTGGCTCAACACCCGACCGTTACGGTTGGTTGTATTGCAACTCCACTGAGCGTGTTTGCTATTGAGATCGCCGGCAATAATGACGGCGGTGTCCATGGCAAACAGCGCTTCGAGATCGGGTTGTTTCAAAAGCTTATTTGGGGACAAATAAGCGGAAGCGATTGTGATAGACGCGTGGCCTGTCATGCCTAGCCGACAGACCGAGACCTCTAGATCGGAAAGTATTTATTTTATAGTTATAAAATGATACATGTAATACCTGACCCATTTTTTTCAGAATATAATGTTAAAATTGCTTATTACTAAGATGAGATGTCAAATGTTACACATCATATGCGACTGCTGTAAGGCTCGCTCGTTTTTTATTTTTTTATTTTACGGGTAAGCACAGTGCCTTAATCTCACATGATGTTAAGTATGTTATCTGTAGCTGCCGGGACACAACAATGCTTCAAACATTGATGTTATGGCGACATATTTAGATAAGATGGTGGTAGCTAGCCAGACGGACAAACAAGCCCTACCACCAACCAAACCGCGTACACAAACATGAATCCTTGACCTCCGGGTCTGACCCCGGTAGTCTTAACCACTAGACCACAGAGGCGGTTCACCTCTCTGTAAACCTGGGGAAAACAACAGCCATCCTCTTTACAAGAGTGAGAAACACTACGGGACTGGGTAACCTAACACTATGGCACCCGGCTTTCTTGGAACATTTTTTTTTTTTTTTTTTATACTTAGCTCGGCAAATGACTCCATCCCACCTGATGTTAAGTGGAAATGAAGTCCAGACGCGAAGACAACTGGTGCAGCGTGGAAACAAACGTCGCATCAGTTAACTTCACTCTGCCGGCCCACAAGGTGCTTCTTCACGCCTCTCTTGAAGGACCCCATATCATAGGAAGGAGGGAAAACGTGTGCTGGTAGACTATTCCATCTTTTGGAGGTGCGACAAAGAAACGAGTCACTAAATTTCTTTATGCTCGATGGGATATTTGAGATAGTGAATCGGTGACTCCGAAGAGCAGCACGTGTACTCCTATGAAGAAAGGGAGAAGGTGGGATGAGGTCAAAGAGCTCTTCAGAGCACTCGCCATGGTATAAACGGTAAAACACGCTGAGTGACGCAACATCTCTACGCAATTGCAGAGATTCGAGAGTATTTACCACTACTGCATTGCCGATAATGCGTTCAGCGCGACGCTGCAATCTGTCCAAGGCATCGAGAAGGTACTTAGCGGAACCGTCCCAGATATGCGAGCAATACTCCACGCAAGACCGTACCTGTGTCTTGTACAAAAGGCACAACTGGTCCGGCGTAAAGAATCGCCGCACTGTTCAGAATTCCGAGTTTTCGTGAGGCTGTTTTGATCACGGCTTCGATGTAGTCCCTTTGGTTCAGATCGCAGCGTATCGTCATACCGAGCATGTTGATACTGCTCTGCAGACGTAGAGATGTACCCTGAAGAGATGGAAGGGGAAGGAATGGTGACTTTTTTGCCGTGAACGCGCACACCTGTGTTTTCTTGGCATTGAACTCAACCAGATTATTGGTGCCCCAATTAGATATGAGGTCCAATACCCGATTGAGCTCAATGACAAGATTAACTCGATTCACTTCGGTTTCAACCCGCCCAGCCGCTGGGTGACCGTTATATCCTCCATGGACCGTACTATCATCTGCATAGCAATGAATATTTCCAAGTGGAAGCATATCATTGATATGCAGAAGGAACAGCGTGGGGGATAGAACGGACCCTTGAGGGACACCAGCGTTCACTGACATGAGCCGCGAAGCGCATCCATCAGAAATAACACGGATATATAAATATGGCATATAGTTGAACATTAATTGAAGAAATTTGTCAGTTTTGGATACGTTGATGTGCGTACAGCCTGGGTTGGGCTGCCCCAGCAGTCAGCAGCAGTCGTAGTGAAGCTGCCATTTCACCGAGCTGCTGACCGCCCGGAGCAGACGCAACTGCTTGAGCGGTTGCATGTATGTTTGTAAATAGAAGACTGTAGTGCACTGCCGCACAATTTATGAACGCAGTAAGTACCACTTACTGTGTTTACGATTGTGATATTTGAGGTGCTGACATTACGATCTATTTTCTCGTAATTGTTACATGTTCTTTACTGCGTTCATAAATTGCGCGCAAGTGCACTTTTACAGTCGCTGCTTGGAGCAGTCTCATCCTGACTGCTTCAAGATGCCCGTGTATGGTTATGTATTTTGAACCGATGACTAATTCTCACGCTATATCAATTACCTATATACGAGTGATCGTGCTCAGTGGCGTGCACTTGGAGAGGCCTACATCCAGCAGTGGACGTGTGTAGGCTGATGATGATGATGATGAAGTGCTCCTTTTACTCTTATTCAAAGTCTCTGGTAAGTTAATTTTGAAACCTTAATTTCTGGAACGGTATGTCTTCATAATGTTTTGTTAAATGAAAAAAATATGATATTTCATAGTGTATTTTCATGTAACTTTTAATTTTGAGATCATCGCCGCCGGTGACATTCATAAATCGCCTTCCTAAGCACTGTGGACTGTCCGCCCACGAGCTATGTATGCTCAAAGCTCTTATTAAAACGGCTTTATTAAAAAGGATCCGTGTTTGGAACACTTCATGGCTTGGGTTTCTAAGTACTTATGCGGGAATTTGTACAAAGCGAGGTTGCGACGTTATTGTAAAAAAATCAGAGATTCTATTCTATTGTACATATTAATTTTGTGAGGAAAAAAATATTTTTGAATAATCACTTAGATACGATTTTCCCTCCCCCCCTCCCCTACCATTAAATTCGCGTTAAGTAAACTAAATTTTTACCCACTTCATTCATACATTATTAATATTTAACTTTTTTATTTATTACAAATTGAAACAAAACCATTAAAATAGGTAGGTAAGTATGTAGGTATTATACATTATAGTCGTTTGCATATTTGCCAAACGATTAAACAAACCTTATAAATCTTTTTATAGGTATTTGAAAAAAGACAAAGTATTGAAAAAAATCCACGAGCGGGATTTGAACCTGCACCCCGTGACATGCCGGGTAGTAGTTGGCAGTGCACCTGGCACTGCCAACTACGCTATCGTGGTTCAATCCAACTCGCCGAAATTAATCAACACTATCTTACTTACTTACTTTTACTTTATAGCCAAAGGAGCCCTATTCAATGTCGACAACTACGTCATCCACATCCGACATTTTTGGAAGGTTATAAAATTATTGATTGATTTATCTGGAGCTTTTAAACCAACTAGCTTTCGCCCTACAGTCAGCCTTTAGAAAAGAGACTTCTCATCGTAAATGGTATTGAAAATAAAATATTAATTTAAATACTTACATAATAATTTGTGTCCACATGCCACACATAAGACTGCCACAAAAGATATATAATAACAGCCTACCGAAATCATTCCTCATTAAATCATCAAAACAAATTTTGGCAAGCTAGTTTATAATTCTATGTATTAATTAATACTGATTTCAAAAGTTACAACTTAATTTATTTTTGTTACTTATTATGTTGTAAGTATATCATATAATAACACTAGAACTTGGTACATACATTTTGGTGACTTTCGTATATGATTGTTTGTCGTCATACCTAGTCAAAGTCATATTTTTTTTAAATCCAAATATACTTTAAAATATACTTTAAATTTGTCCAAACCTTTTTTTTTTTTTACTTACTACCCATTCAGGATGTCTATTTTTAGCTGTGGAGAAGAATGGGCGCAAGAAACTCCACATTTTTAATGATCTTATAGATACAGGGTCCTAAATTGAGCAGTTGGACAGTGAAAAGTTTTCAATATAGTCAGCTCTTATTAAGTGTTAAATCCGTGGAACCTTCGGCTTTTCATCTACACATGTTCATAAAATCACCCTAAACGCTTTTTATGAATATAGCCCTCACTGTGCCTGTACCAGCCCTAACCGCGAGCCCTAGGCTTCTCCGGTAATTGACGGGCCAATTAGGTTATGTCAGCGCGCGACGGTTCGGAAATAGGGCCACGTTTTCCGTATAATGTTACCTGTATGCAATTAATACTTGCCTGAAAATATACTGGCCTGCAAAAATAAATACTACACTTTTAATATTTATTTATTTTCTAAACTATATAGAAGTTAGAGATATGTCGCAACAACAACAATGTTTGTAGCACTGTTGTGTTCCGGCAGCTAGAGATAACATAGCCAGTGCCTCACTAGTTGAGGATCCCGGGTGAAGTGCGCTTCCATCATTGGCTTTCATTACTTATCATCAGGTGAGATCAAGGCACTGTGCTTACCCGTAAAATAAAAAAAAATTGATAACATATGTATATTTACTTTCTATTATTTTGTTGACAGGCTTAGTAAACTACATGAAGTTTGACGCCAGCGGCAAGTACCTGTTCGCGTGCGGAGACCGCGCGGTGCGTGTATTCCACAACGTGTGCGGCTACCACACCACCATCGCGAGCTGCACGCGGCTCCTGGCCCTCAAACAGTCCTCGGCCACCGTGGACCGCCTCAAGAAGACAATACAAGAATGCAAGGCCACCCTAGCCAAGTTCGGCAAGTAAGACTCTCACTTCCATCGATAGTATGAGCACAAAATAAAGAGGGCCCAAAGGTATGTTTCAGCTGTCGTCTGCTGTGAATACGGACACAATAGAATTTTATCTAATTTTAATTGTCTAGAGCAGGGGTCGGCAGTTTTCAGCTCGAAGAGCCAAATACGACACAATTTTTAATTCTGTTTAAATATACTTTTTTATGAATATGTCTTCTTTGGTCTATGTTTGCGCGCGGGCTGTCTCTTCAATATATAAAATAAAAATAAGATTTTTTTACAAAATTGAAAGAGCTGCATGCGGCTTGCGTGCCGCGGTTTACCGACCCCTGTAGGCTTAGCTAAACTAACATTAAGAAAACGATAGCGAAGTTCGAAAATAATAAAATGTATGGGATTGACATCATCATCATCATCAGCCTACACACGTCCACTGCTGGACATATGCCTCTCCAAGTGCACGCCACCGAGCACGATCCGAGGCTATTCTCATCCAGCTCTTGCCAGCTACCTTGCGAAGATCGTCGTTCCACCTAGTCTGAGGGCGTCCTACACTACGTTTGCCGATACGCGGTCTCCACTCAAGAACTCGTTTACCCCATCGGGAATGACATAAGCCGCGCTAAATCACGTGGTCAATCCCATACATTTTATTCTTTTCGAACTTCGCTATCGCTTTCTTAATGTTACTTTGGCTACCGCCACTGGTCTAGGGCACTGATTAGTTCTCACCACGGACGCGGAATCTCGGAACGCGCTGCTGTTGCGAGATGCCGCGTCCGTGAGAGGTTGTCTGTGTGGACGTTGCTCGCGCGCGTTTGTACGAAGCTTACTTTCGGCAGGCTCCTTGTTTTGTGGTGTGAGGTAGGATTATGGTTGCTAGTGTTGTATGGAAAAACTATTATAATTGAGTTAGCTAGTTATTCTGAAGGATCACACGAATGTCGTCAGAGACGCAGGTGGTCAAATACGTATTTAGTCAGAATACGCAAATCGACAAAATCGCGACTCGTCAGATTTGCAACTTGTCTAATACGCAGCTCGGCAGACACGCAATTGGACAGATATACATCTCGACAGCTGCGCAACTGGACAGATACCTACACTATTGTATAAATGTGTAAATATGTAGTAAAGAAAACATACTTTCTTATTTTTCCTCGTTTACCTTTACTATTATTTATTATTAATGTAATCGTGGCCCAGAGGCGGCGTGTTTCGTTAGCGATAACGATATGACCACCTGCGTATCTGACGACATGCGTGTGATCCATTCTGAATAGTTTTCAGGTTTTGTGTTAATTAACATGGACTTGATGGTTTTACACACTCCCGATTTGTGAGTTTGCACGCTACGACTTACCAAAGTTTAAACGCAATCTGATGAATGTTATCAATAATATTGTTCTCTAAAAATCTGATACCAGTGCAGTGTTAAAACATTTAGTAGTAAAGTATTTTTTTCGAAATTCCTTGCAGTTTATTAGCAATTATTTTAAATTTAGAAAATTAATTTTATTAATTTTATTCATGTAATGATTTAAATTTCGTATTCATCTTTGGTACACGACAATAATTTTGAATCTAAATAGGTAAATATAAAAATTGTTTACATTTCATTTGTAGATCTTTCACATTGATTAAAGTCAAAATGTTGTTTTTACAAAACTTACTTCTTAGGAATTTTAGTTTTTTTTTTTGTGAAGAAGAATGGACGCAAGAAATTCACAGTTTTTTTAGAAGTTATTACTTACTTCCATTCCATACACACTAGAACCATTGCCAATTTTATTGTATTGTCGATGGAAGCACTACCAATATACTATCAATTACAATTATACAACTATCTCGTCAACAGCATTTATTTTAATTAGATGTACGATATAAGACTATTTTATAAATGTTTACAAGTTTACGATGATAATGTGAAATTTTCTATATAATTTGTGAGCTGCGACATTATTGGGAACTAAAGGCATTATGATCTCTGTCCAAATTTTCTATGTAAGAAAGGAAACTGATAGAATTAAGATTTTTTGATAAATATAAGACCGTGTTTGTATTAACAAGTTATGCCGCTTAATATCTTTTTCTTACGATAATTTTGCGTTTTATCGTAAGGTAACTATTAATTTGCATTTTTTATATTTAGTGTTTGTAACAGTCTAGATTTGACCAATTTTGTAAAATTTGTAATGATAATGAATACCTAATGTCTACAAACTTATTTATTTGATGTAACTGCTTAAATATGATGTGCTGCTGCAACTGATGTATCGTAAAGTAGTAACGAAGAATTTACATATTTGCGTAATCGTATTTTTAAGCAATTTTTTTCGTTAGCTGTATATGGTCGGCATTCTTATTAATTCATTAGTTCGGTTAGTAATATAATTATTGATTATGATGACAGGAGCTCGTTGGCGCACCGGCTTACGCGTTCGGGTTGCGATCGTAAAGTAAGTAAGTAACTTTCACGATGCTGCTTTTCCGGATGGGTGACCCAATTCCTTTAATCGGGCTCCTCCTTGCTTTACTAGACATTTTTAAGCCGTTGGTCCCGGTTGTAGTAAGATGGCAGTCATTAGCATCCACTATCCCGCGTTGGGCTGGCCTAATGCAGCTGGCGTGCGTGGTTGTTATGACCCAATCCTCTCTTGTGATATTATCTATTGGCAAGGCCCTATAAGTGAGACGCAGTAGTTCATAAGCCTATGTAATAATGATAAATTAATTAACTACTTGCAATGTTAAGTCGTTCTTGTTTCAGACATGGATGGCTGAAAAAATATTTTTTCATAACAGTTTCATTGTTTGCTAATTTTAGTTTTTTTCACCAAATTTTGGTTTGTTTGGAGTTAATTTAGTTAACCGACTTGCATTTTGACAGCTCGTGTGATTATTTTTAATTAATTAAATGAATTTTTGCCATAATGACTTATTGAAGGCTAAACTATCATTTAGGTTTTTAATAAAGTATTGCTATTGTGAATAAGTTTTGAGGATGACAAAATGTGAAAATAGTTAAAAAATACTTATCATCATACAAAACAATTTTGTTTTTACAAATTTAAAATTGTCACTGTATTATCAAGGAAGCTGTAACGTAAACTGATGTCAATAAAGTTTTACATTCCTAAATTGTATTTTTATTTTTTACTGCGTGTAAACTGCTTGGCACATCTGGCTCAGTCAACCTGGGACCACTGCCGGTGCATCTCAGCCGAAACGTTAGTCTCATCTATACGATACATTATCATCTCAGCCAAAAGACGTCTACTGCTGGACAAAGGTTTCTCCTTAGGATCTCCACAACGACCGGTTTTGTGCTGCTCGCATCTAGCGGCTACTCGTGACCTTCAAATACGATACATAAACATTTTATTTACAACTAGCGGCCGCTCGCGGTTTCACCCGCGTGCTTCCCGTTCCCGTGGGAATATCGGGATAAAAAGTATTCTATGTTTTAATCCAGGTTATAAGCTATCTGTATGCCGAATTTCATCTAAATCCATCCATCCGTTCCAGCGTGAAGAAGCAACAAATATACACACATACATACACACAAACTTTCGCGTTTTTTTTTTTTTATGTTAAAAGGAGGCAAACGAGCAGGCGGGTCACCTGATGGAAAGTAATCACCCCCGCCCATGGACACCCGCAAAACCAAAGTTATCGCAGATGCGTTGCCAACCTTGGAAAGGAGTTGGATCTTGAGAAGGGAGTAGGAATTGGGAGGGGGAAGGGGTGAGAGATGGACCTCCGGTACTTTCACTCGCCGGACGAAACACAACAGCAACGCCGTTGTTTCACGCCGATATAACGTTTATAATATTAGTGTGATGTAATGCAAAAGTTGAACGTAAGCGTAAGTAGCATAGCACTAATTCTACGACCAGTTCGGATTACAGTTATCTATCGAAAGGAAGAAAGAGATAGAATAAAACAAATCGACAACTTTTCAATTGTAACTTTATTGTGTTCTGCACAAAAGTGACATTATCGACAATACACTTGAGATACTCCGTGATTACAATTTAAGTACAGATTCACAGCTTTTGATAAATTACATTTTAGTTCATTGATTACATACAAATAGTGGAGCTATTTTTCCATCAATTTTGTCAAAAAATAGTTTTGCCAAAATATACATTCATTTGCCTTATGATTCAGGAAAAACAATATCTGTCGACAGTAGCTTCTACTAGATAATATATTGCGAAAATATAATAGATTTACATTTTATTATGTATTTTGTACCAATTTGCTGTTGAACTATTCCAAAGATTTATGACTTTAATTAAGAGTAACAGTTAGATGTAACCGTGTATAGAACGAGTTAGTACATACTACGTTAACACATTATCTATCATACGATTGAGACTTCAAATTAGTATTGCCCATCGTATATGCAGGCCTATTAAGAGAATCTAATTATTGACTTCGATGTTGTTTTCTCATATAGCCGCAATCAAAAGTTGTAAAGTGCTTTATGTCTTAAAAAGAAAATGGACAATAAAACAGCTTTTAACGACAAAGCTTTATGGAGCACTTTTAAATAACCTCAAACAAGTTTAGAATTTATTTAAAAGTGCAACTTAAGTCACGTGAATAAGATTGAGGTTATATTGTTGCTACTGAAGAACACCAATGGGCCAAACTCGAATATTTATCGAACTTGTGTTGTTACACTCTTTAGCTTAATCCGGTAAATTAGTATGAATGCTAGTAATGCGCCACAACGTCTGTAAATGGAACTAGAAACTGACAGACGTCATACTCTGTGACGTTATCACATCTAAGTAAGTATCGATATCGATACAAATTCGATCCAGACCCAAAGCAGCGAGATTCCACGCGACTTTTATTTCAGTTTTATAAAGTTACAGAAGAAAACAGCTTTCGAAGTTTTAGCATAGTGTTACAATAGGCCCCCGAGCCAAATAGAATACTACTATAGCAATGCAAATGCTGTGAACATTTATTCTTGACATTATTAAACTTTAAGGCCTTTCACTTGAAGAAATAAACTTAGACAAATGCACATGACGGATAAGGCAGTGGCTGTGTGTGGTTTTGTGACGAAATGTATAAATTCAACGCGATTCTACTGCTAAATAGATAAAATGGTATAATATCAAGACAAGCTTAACTATACATAGGAAACAGACATACACTTTTTTTTCTTCAAGCTACATTTACTCGTAACTTCTAAAATTGTTTTTTGGACAAAGAAAAACATACATCAACAAGACGCGACTTGCAATTATTTACAATTGCAGTACCTAGTAGGAAAAACATCAGCTAGTATGTATTAAACAGATACAATGTTAGTTATCACGTAACAAATGTACATATAATGTATATGTGTAATAGTTCTATATTATACATAAAGATGTACACAAAGGTGTACCCATAATAAACACAGCACAAATTAGGTAAATCTGCGTAAAACGGTTGACCTAATTGGCCAATCTGCGTAAAACGGAACGCACCTGTTAAATTTAAATGAGGAGGAGATTGTATACAAGCTACCAACTAATTATGAGACGACCAACACCTGTCTCCCTGTGACCACGGACCCTGCAAAGGGTTCCAAACGTCAAGCATTAAATAAGTAATGTGTAAAAACGCGAGTAGATCCGTAAAAGTTGTTTCATTTCACAGCTCAAATTAGGTCGTTAATTTATAACTGAAAAAAGTTTAAAAACTGTTGTACGAGTGATTAACGAACTCAAGACAGTATCTAGTTTGTAAACAGCTTTGACTTTAGCAATACCGAGTAACGTCTAAGTTTAAAGTGCAACAATTAAACGTAATAGGTGACAGGTAACCATTATAACAGCCTATTAAACAGCACATAAATGGACATACAGCTTTAAACATCTTTTACACACATGTTTGTGGAAAATGGGTACAATTGGGTAAAGTTAGCGTCAATTAATATCCGAACATTTGTCAAAAATCATTCTTACTAAAAAACAAGACCTTTTTATAAAGTGCACTTTCATATTTTGTTTCCAGCCTTCCAATTTAAAGTGATATGGTATGGTTTTTCTTAAATGTTCAGATATTTTGCTAGGTTTGAATGCTCAGGTCACTTTGACGCTGACTGTACAACATTCAGTGAACTAAGGGTAGTGTAACATGTACGCAAAACACATGAAATATATAGTAAGAAACGCGTAGATGGCTTCGCGAATAAGCCCGTGCGGTTTGGCATTAAACCCGGGGCATCTGTGAGCGGTGGTCAAAACTAGTGGTTACTATAGAGGTGGTAACTTCATCGATTGACGCAAAAGAGAGTAACAAAGCTAGCGAACAAAAGTCCGTCGTCAGCAAACTCCCTAAAGTTTAGTTATTTAATTATTTCTTCAGTGTTGCATCAATGTAAGTAAAAAAAAAACTCCGGGTTGTTACACCATTTTCCAAACACACAGTACACATTGTAGAGAACAGTATTCAACACATCAGGATCATTTACACAAATGTTAGTTTCAAACACTTCCAGAATTTTGCTATTACCTTCTCAAATATTAAATGAAATAATGTTACAAGCATCACCACGTCTGCCACTTTTAGACACATTATACTCTACGTAAACGTTCGAGAAGCTATAATAAATATATTATATAATATATATTTACATACATACTTTTTCTTACAGTACTTTAGAATTGGGAATTGGTTTGGTTGATCTAACTCTACATATTTGTAACACAGTCGACTTTTATTAAAATACTTCGACGTGTTTTATTATGTTAATTAAACTTAATTCTATTTGATAACAGTTAAGCGAGCCTCATTTTTAGAACATGATATTTCATTACTAGTTTACTGTCGGTTTCCAAACTCATGATAACGAAAACAAGTACATTTTGCGTTGCTAACTGGGTGAATAAAGTAAATTTATTTATCCAGCTAGCTTTAAACGGTACAAAAGTGCTTTTATATTATTGAACTCGGCTGTACATTCACGAGCATTAACATGTAAACAGTGTAACTCTTAATGGGTCCATATTGGGTTGCATAAATTAAAGAGCCATATATTAAGGCTGCATTAAGTTTTTTGGCATTCTCTTCGTTTCGCATAACGTTCATTCAGAATAAATCATTAGGCATACTTTATATCCCCATAACTTCTTTTATAATAATGATATATCAGCATCAAATGTTCATGCATAAATGTAATTACTAATTATAACATACATAAATAAAAAGCCATGTTATATCATAAGCGATTGTGAAACGAGTCTATTTTATCGCATCTGCACCAACAATTTTTGTATGGAGCTAGATTTCTGTTGTCTAATAAAAAAATAATAATCTCGAAACTCGAGACAGTCGCTACGCTGCGCTTCGAGATTGTCTTAAATTTCTAACCTGTCACGTGACCTACAGGAGTAAGGCAGCTAGTATTTCTGTTGTCTAATAAATAAAACAAATTAAGACGTATAGCAATTTTGGGTATGGGTTTAAAACACTCTGCTTATCATAATTTATGCGAGAAAATTTTATGCTGAAACTGTTTTGCCAAACTACATTTTTTGCGACCGAAAGGGCTCCCCTCTTAATACAATGGAATAAGAGTCAAAACTCGTGAAAAGTATTTACATGTTAATGCTCGTGACTACACCTCACAATCACTGTGTAGGGTCAACCTGGGTTGCAAAGACGGGGTTTGACACCCGCTTTCCCTTTGACTGGGGCAGAGCGGTTCTTTGATTCGATCTTATTGCAATTACGTAAGATTCATATTATGGAGGCGCTTTTTTTTGCTTTTGCCTTTTGCTTTTCACAGCTGAAGTATTGTAATGTGTCATCTGTTTGACCTTTAGCAGAGATTGATACTTAACTTTGAATGACGACGTCAAGATCTTTTAACTCGAACAAACGGCCATCTACTGCTTCGAAAAATTAAACTTCGATAGACCTACAGCTCTTTACTAAGTCGTTCTTAGAAAAATAATAATATACTAAAAGTATTACTGGACTGTAAAATAACGACCCATTAATTCAACGCACCGTCAAAGTAACGTCGTTCGAAGTAAAGTATTAAAGATGTCGTAGTCGCAGGATATAACATGGCTCCGATCACACCTAAGGTGGGCCATGAATTATAACTAGGTTAGTTTATCCTAGAGGAAACATTAAAACCATTCTTATGAGATTAAGTTATTGAGATTCCAAGGGCTAATTGCTTTCCCCTGCAGTCTAAACACGAAATAATTGTTTTAAAAACTCTGTACGATTGAATATATTTCGATGTCTAGTAATAATTCTATCAGATTAAGCTATCCTGAACTTGTTGTTTGAATATACTGAGAACATAAAATTTTTGAAACTTCTCTCAAATATTTTTAATATTTATTATGATATTTTACTTTTAATCTACAGGGTGATATTTTATTTTCAATAGATGAAATATTTTTTCTGATAAATAGAAATATTAACGCTCAGAACTGAGAAAGTACTAATAGATTTTTTTTACGATTTTCGATATTTGTAGTTTTGAAAAGCTAACGATTTACATAACAATTTAGACCTAGACACTAATAAAATGGAAGCGTCGCTTAGTGATATGATGTCCCAGTTTTCATTGAGCAATATCATATTGTTATTATCAATAAACAGTTAATGGGAATTTTATACAGACTGCAATGGATAATGTTAAAAATTAACAAGAACCAATAATTTGTTACATTGACTTTTCTATTGAGTCGCACATTTGACAACAGTTCAACTAAATAATAATATGCATTCATAACATAACCTATAAGAAGAAAAAAAGCTTGTTCTGAAACTACAGGATGTTTTTTTAATCACTAGACATTACTGTAGAATATGACTCTACCATTAAAATAACACATGAACATAACGTAAATTAACGATACCGCCAAATTTACCAGTCGTTTCATTCGTTCAAATTGAGCTAAGTATATTATTAAAGTACTTTTTCTGAATTTTCATTACACCTTTATTCTTATTCCATGTGAAAAGATAAATAGAATCATATTCTATAAAATGTCATATTGACAAAATCCATCATGTATACCTATTTACTTTATCTAGTGGTAATTATACAATTAATAAAAGCAAAACGACCTGGTCATAATTATTTATTTAGGTTCAAAGTGTCTTCCAAACGGTATGGTAAAAACACACGACTCACACACTCTTGCAAACAACGACCTAACTAAATATGTTGTTGGACAAATATTAATAAAAAGTGATATCAATCAAACGTTGCAGTGAGATAACTGAATATTTTAAAGGAGATTTAGTAAAATATACTTTTACATACAAGTTAAATCGCGTGGGCAGTGATAATGAAAGATCGTTAAGCTTCCAACACTTATTATAATTAATGACATATTCTTGAGAAACGTCAACCTAGCAGCCGGGACGATCGCTGGACCAACCGCGCATCTTTTAAGTAGTTATTAAATATTGTCCTTAAGCCTAACTTCATAAAGTTACATTTCCTTTAATTTCGATACGAATTTACATAATAAATAAATGCCACTGCTGTGAGACTAGTGAAGCGACGAGTTATCGATAACTTTTCGTATTATTGAGATTCCTAGCAACAATGAAGATTATTTTGAGAGATGAAGTTTAAAACCGTTTTTTCACACATAATCGTTTAAAGCATATATATTAATAATTATTCGCAAATCAGATCGAACAATACGAGAAAAACTAAATATAATTCACAACATTGTAATACATTTCGCTTGAGTTAGACTTATTTTCAGACTTAATGTTATTTATATCAAACAGTAGGTGATTGCATCAAATATTTAAGACACGCGCTTCAAGAGCTGTTGACAAGAAATGTTACCCTAAAACTAATTAAGTGTTTTAACTTATACATCAACTACATAAAAAAAAACTTAAAACTACAATTTATTAGTTCTGATATAAATAACACTTAACAATCAGACAATTCCGAGAAAACAACAGTTTTGGATAGACGAAAAAATATATCAGTCGCGAACATAGTCAAAAATATACAATAGACGCTTACGAAACTAATCAGTAAAAAAGTAATAAAAATAAAGATAGCCTATAATTAAAACCTTATGCGCAATAAATACTGTGTAAACACTATTTTAGTGTAACTGATAATACAGCGATCTATATCAAAAGATGCTTGTTTTTATGATTTATTTAGAGTTGCCATAACCCATTGTGATTTTTATATAGAGTTGCCATTGTGATTATTTAAAAAAAAACATAAAAAGGGTGCTTAATCAAATTTCTTTTCTGACAGTCCAAATTCTAATTATAAATAACAGTATTTGATCATGTAAGCAACTAATATCAAAATAACTAGGTCACTTTCGATGTTTAGGTTGAAATATTTTTATAATATTAACTTATTTAAATTGATGATGAGATTTTAAACTTTCGCATCGCGCATGACTGACTGATGTAAGCCGATGGAAGGATGTTCGAGGAACATTAAATTTTACGACTACAAAAAATTTATCACTGGTAGTACTCGTATTAATTATAACGATGAACGAACGAACGATTTATTCGAGGAACTCGATGGCGCAGTGGTTAACGCCCCGCAGGCTTAAGAGGATGTACGACACACTCGTCAAAACTGCATATTGGTCAAGCGATGCCAAACTCTTATTTTTACTGTCTACTCGTCAAGTTCTTATTTCTGCGTACTCGTCAAAACTGTATATTGGTCAAGCGTTGCCAGACTCTTTATTTTTACTGTCAACTCGTCAAATTCTTATTATTTTCTGCGTACTCGTCAAAACTGCATAATGGTCTAACTTTTAGAATCATTGATTAGAGTTAGGACATCTTATAAAATAATAATAATAAAAGAATAATATAGTCTTGTTAATACACTAATAAATATATCTTACATAGATTAGGATGATAGCAAAGATTATAAAATATTCTTTTATATTAATAAGCAATCTCCTACATAGCATTATGGTAGCCTGGTACTTTATGTTGGAAATATTAAATCTATATACTAGAGATATAATAATATCTCCGAGGGCATTTAAAGCAAAGATGTCTTAACTCTAATCGACGATTCTAAAAGTTAGTCCATTATGCAGTTTTGACGAGTACGCAGAAAATTTTAAAATAAATAAGAGTTTGGCATCGCTTGACCAATATGCAGTTTTGACGAGTGTGTCGTACATCCTTAAGGGATCTTGAGGTGACAGTTGCAATCGCAACAATTTACAATTTGTCGCTATTAAAACACATAATTCATATTACGGAACGTAGAACGCTGCGATAGCGCCACAAGCGAGCGATTGCCGAACTAAACGTGCATGACGGCGCTCTAAAATAAACGGACCGATTGTATGCCACCGCAACTAATAGCAGTCGTTGCCATAGCAACTGGTTGTTTTTTGGTAATAAGCTTGCCGGTCTGCTATTGCTAAGGTAAGCAACTTCCGCAAAAGGCCGGTCGTCGGATGGGTGACACTGTTTAAATCTAGGACCTATTTATGTTAAACTAACAACTACCGAATTTAACTGTCAAGATACCTGTATGTTCATATCCCTGTAATATATTGACGCATATATATTTTTAACAATCCAATTCGACAAGCTAAAGACTAGATTTGAAGCGATATGCCAATAAGTAACAGGCCAAACAACTTTTTTTGTCAAATGGATTGCAGTTCTATGTATTAGAATTTAAGTGGCAATTTTGCAGGTGCTCTTTCGATATAGATCGCTCAGCCCACGGGGGACTATTATTAAAATCGATGTATCGAACTTCGACTAATGTGTATAAAAATGCGTTGCTGCCTATTTTTAAGTTGATTATGCTGTAATTATGCTTGCAACTTGTTGAAAAAATTTATATTGACGTTACTTGAATTTCGAAAAACCCTGTCTTAAAGAAGTAGTTTAAATTGTTCCTATTTGGCATAAGATGTGGAGGTAAGCCCTCCAAATCTCATGCTAAATAGTGGTTTTAGAGTTTTGCAAAATCTATCTCTAATACGAAAAAAAAAATCGAGATTTGGACCGTTTAAAATCCATTTGCAACGGAAACAGTGAAAAATATAAATAGCGTCAATACAATGAAAGCCAAGCTAGTTAGTGACAGAAGACTTATCTATCAAAGCATACAAAAAATTAATAATAAAAAAATCGACTCGATAATTCTTTGTCGATAACGACCACCGAGTTTCGCTTCCAATTTCGATACATCGACTTTCATAGTAAACCCTTTGTTCAGGCAAAAGACTTTGGTGCAAATACCTCCGAGCGCAGTCCGAGATTATGGCCATCGTGTTCGATACTCCGTTATAGTATTGGACTAGCATGAAATTCGTTTCCGACACGCCCCCTCGTTGGTGCGGCTCCCTGTCATTCTCTGTCTCTTTCTTTTGAGGTGAACCTGAAAGTGACAAAAATAGACTCCTTTATTTATTTATTTATTTCAGACAATAAACAATGTACAAGATGGTACTTCGGTTTCCTTAACGGCCGAAGGGATGGTATAATACAAAGAGACATACAGACAAATATTATATAAATTAAAAATATGCTACACAAATAGTAGTTTATGCAACTGTCATATAATGAAGGGTATTAAAACACGAGTGTGAGTTTATGAAACGAGCGCAGCGAGTTTCATAATAGTAACGAGTGTTTTAATACCCGTGTTATATGCAGTTGCATACACTACTTTATCTTCACTAATGCAATTAGTCAAACAACAAGAGTAAAAGCTGACAATAGTTTATTTATAATAATTGTTCAAATTTCCGCCATTAAAATCTAACCAATGGGAGCGCAGCTGCGCGCGCAGGGCCAATCAGGAGCGAGCGCGCGCTGTTCTTTTTTTATTTAATTGGCACAAGATCTTACCAAAGAGTTTTGTGTATGTAAGTTTAGTAGTTTCGACGAAGTTTTCACGTATAACCCAACTGTTTTCAAAAGCCAGCCTAATATCAAAATTTTATACAACTTGTATGAGGATTTTGACATAAGGCTCGCCAGGTTAATTGGTCGCGTTTTATTGATGTTATAATGAGATTTTACGATATCGATGTGGATATTATACCATCATGTGAAATTGCTTAAATTGAGTGTTTTGTTGTCTGCGCTATAACAGTAGTAATTATAAGTCAAGTATTGGAAACATAAGTAGAATGTTACAACATTAGTGTAGATAAAAGTTTTTACACTCACTTTAACACTAATTGGCATAGCGTGCATTGAAAAAAAAGGTTTCTAGATACTTTTAGCAGAATAGGCCGCTAATTAAGTACGGTCAGCAACAAAAGCGGTTAAACACTTCATAACTTTTTTTAGATATTAAGGAACCCTTCAGTTGCATAGTTACATAGTACACCGCACCGCACTGGGCTCGCGTGGTGGTTTATGGCCCGTTCTCCCTATCCATCTACAGGGAAGGCTCGTGCCCCAGCATAAAATGGACTGGAGATAGTAAACCAACTGTCTCCAACGTTACGAGCGCGGCGCTATGTATCAACCACAAGTATAGACTACATCAATGTCTAGACCTCTCACTATCATGTATGTAACTTGAGACAGTCGCCGGATAAGTTCGCCACTAACATTTTCTGCTGCAGCGCTACACGCTACAGTGACGGCTGGTCCGACTTACCATTTACATGCTACAGTGACGGCTGGCCCATCTTACTCTACACGCGTGCGACCTTAGACTGCCAGCAGCGTCCGCTGGTGCGTCCTTTTGCCGCGGCTGCTGCGGGAGCAGCTTAAGCATACTCTCACCAGCTTACAACATCACAAAGGCTACACTTTGGTTCTTAGCTAGTTACAAACCATAATTATTTCTAGCTAACTCACTATTCACCAGTAAGTATGCAGCCTTAGGCTACATACGCACTGAGCGCTAGCTACATTACGGACCGACAGTCCGGCTAGCCGCGATTAAAATATGTACGAAAACAAAGTTTTCATACGCACTGTGATGCGGCTGCCGACCAACGACGACGAGCTGGACAGGCAGCAGGCCGTAGTGCTAACCGGACAGTGCGCACGTAGCCTTAGACAAATTCCAGCTAGTTAGTAACACTCCGTCAGCCTGGCGACTCGCAAGTATGCGCTCTTCTGCCTAGACTTCCTATTAAGAGCGTTTACGCAGTACACTAGCGCCGCTAATGAAAAAAAAACATCTAGTAATTAGAGATAGAAAATCAAATTATGCTCAACAATTAGTTAAATACGGCGTTATATTCAAAAGTGGCCGTTTTTAGCTGTAACGTCTTATTTAACTAAACCATAACATGTCAGATGTTCATTAGGTGACGTAAAAATGCTAAATTACTTCATTCAAATAGTTTGTTGAGCATAATTTGATTTTCTATCTCTAATTACTAGATATGTTTTTTTTCATTGGCGGCGCTAGTGTGCGGCGTAAACGCTCTTAACTACAAGCAACGATATGTATCACACTCACCATTCACCAATACGTATGCAGCCTCAAACAGTCCCCAGCAAGATCCGCTAGTAAGACCCTCTGGTGGGGCAGCAGCGCAAGGCCGGCGACCCGCCGCGGCGATTATGCCCGCTGCCAGCCTCCAGTACTACAAGCACGCCGCTACAGGTACAAGTTACAGTGAGGGATGGGTCACTTACTATCTACAAGTGTGCAACCTAAGACAGTCGCCTTCCTAGTCCGCCAGTAGTATCATCGCCGTGGCACTTCCCATCGACCAGTTACAAACTATGGCAGTGTCTCACCTTTAACCTCTCACTGTTGTTTGCCAGCAATACCCTTTGTTTCCGCACCAGAACACGCCTTCTAACACCACGAGACGCGACTTCCTATAAACTACCATTATCACCATTCATCAGTAAATATGCAGCTTTAGACAATCCCAAGCTAAATCTGTCAGTACCACTCTCTGCTGTGGCAGTAGCACGAGGCAGCCTATTTGACGCGGCGCTGTCGACACCCGTGGATAGGTACAGACTACAGCGACGGTTACTCACCATTCACCAGTAAGTACGCAGCCTCAGACAGTCCCCAGCCAGATCAGCTAACAACATCCTCTGCTGTGGCAATAGCGTCAGCCCGGCGACTCGCAAGCATGCGCTATCCTGCCTAGACTTCCTATTAACTACAAGCAACGATATCTAGGTTGGGCAGGCCTCCAACAAGGTGGACCGACGATCTGGTGAAGGTCGCGGGAAGCCGCCGGATGCGAGCAGCACAAAACCGGTCGTTGTGGAGATCCTTGGGGGAGGCCTTCGTCAAGCAGTGGACGTCTTTTGGCTGAGATGATGATGAACGATATGTATCACACTCACCATTCACCAATACGTATGCAGCCTCAGGCAGTCCCCAGCCAGATCAGCCAGTAAGACCCTCTGCTGTGGCAGTAGCACGAGGCAGCCTATTTGACGCGGCGTTAGCCTATTCGACATCCGTGGATAGGTACAGACTACAGCGACGGTCACTCATCATCATCATCATCTCAGCCAAAAGACGTCCACTGCTGGACACAGGCCTCCCCCAAGGATATGAGGGGTATTTGCCGTAATCGCCACGCTTGGCAGGCGGGTTGGCGATCGCAGTAGATTGAGGGTAACCTCAGAGAGATGCTGCTGCCCATCCTCTGGAATGGTCCCTTAGTCGGCTTTTACGACACCCACGGGAAGAGATGGGGTGGTGCAATTCTTTATCCCCGACACCACACAGGGACCACACGGTCACTCACCATTCACCAATACGTATGCAGCCTCAGACAGTCCCCAGCCAGATCGGCCAGTAAGACCCTCTGGTGGGGCAGCAGCGCGAGGCCGGCGACCCGCCGTGGGCGCCGCGCCGCGAGGTCGGCGGCGGCCAGCACGCGGCCGCTGCCCGCCTCCAGCACCACCAGCGCCGCGCGCCCGCGCACCGTGCGCGCGCACACGATACGCTGCCCGAGGGGGGAGTTGTCCAGCGCTATGCCGCCGTACCCGCCGCGGCCTGGGACGCGTCCACTCAACACTATATTTACATGTATAGTCGACAATGAAATTGCTTTACCACCTTAGAAGTGAAATTTGTTTGCATATAATAAAACAGCAAGTTCTATTTTTGTTTGAAAGATCAAGTGACAGATACGTTGTCATTATTGACAATGAGCCTTAGTGAAATTTTATTGTTATAGAAGTTTTTGTCAAAAGTGATAAAGCAATTTCATGGTCGACTATACACTCAGCAGCAAAGGTAACTGTGGCGGTAGCCAAAGTCATCATCATCATCATTATCAGCTCATTTTATGTCCCCACTGCTGGGGCACGAGCCTTCCCCATGGATGGATAGGGGGGCCACAAACCACCACGCTGGCCCAGTGCGGATTAGTGGTTGTCAACGACTGCTAATGCAGCCGGGACCAACGGCTTTACGCGCCTTCCGAAGCACGAAGGAGCTCGAAATGATAAACTTTTGGTCACCCATCCGATGGCAGGCCTTTGTGAAAGTTGCTTAACCTCGCACTCGCAGACCGGGCGCATTAACCACTGCGCCATCGAGCTCCTCAAAGTAGCCAAAGCAACATTAAGAAAACGATAGCGAAGTTCGAAAAGAATAAAATGTATGGGGAATTGACATAAGATTGACAACGTGATTTAGCGCGGCTTATGTCAATCCCATACATTTTATTCTTTTCGAACTTCGCTATCGTTTTCTTAATGTTACTTTGGCTAAGCCTACTGGTGATTGGTCAAATTTCAAAATATGAAATCAATATGAAAATCAAAACTTTTTAACGCATATCGAAAAACCTTCGAGTATCTACTAGTACCTGCAGACTTTGACTGTAGTTATATAGAAAATACCGACTTACACTATCGAAACTTAATTTTGAAATCTAGTAAAATATCATCTACTTTTGCTGTTAACTGTACACAGTAAAATAACTGACGAAAGCAGCATCGCGATTCAGTTCTACTTTTCCTAAAGACAATATAATAATATATTTATTCATTCAAGTAACAGAGACTCATAATGATTAGTAACAAAGGAACTTAATAATGATAATAATAAATAGGTATAATCGTAATGATACACTTTTTAAAGAATCAACTTTGCTTCTTAGATACGTATTATAAACCTAATGATTAAGAAAATGTTAAGTGCGCGTGCGTCTACACTAAACAAACACATATTTTTTAAGTTACGTTTTTAATAAAAAAAATATCTAGCAATGGTTAGATCTAAGAAAGAGGAGAAACGGGATACAGACTAGGCCCGATTTTTTAACTACCTGTCTATTTAAATACAATAAATCAAATAAAGGCAATCATGTAAAAAATTTGCATATTGTTTCGCCGCAGTCTCCCTGTGCCCACAACCTCTGAAAAGGTATATAACCTGTGTACAGTGTTTCATTTCTATAACCGTACTTAAATAGATTATTCGTAGAGTGTGGCGTGAAATATCAAACTCTCTTATGGGTAAAAAATATGTCTAACTACTTAAAAACAAACTTACCTTTGGGTACAGGCGCAAAAACAGTCTTGAGGTTCCCCTCGATGTCGTAGACGCGCACGGCCACGTCCGCCACTATCAGAAGGTCTTCTGACAGAGCTAGCCCGCCCACCAAGCCCAGATCTCCGTTACCAACCTGCAGAGTAAAAGAATACAATATGGAGAGTCACTGCAAAATATTAACATCCATGATAAAATAACAAGTTTATTGTTTTACACAAAACTATTGCTAAACAAAGTTTTCGTAGTATATTTCTATAGTCGTCTGAAGACATCAGTGATCGGAATGAAGGGAGTAAAATTAACCTTAAGTTGCCGACAAGACAATAAATGGTTAGAACCATCAGAATATTTATAATTATTGTTATTGAATCCCGGATTTCGGAAACAGTTTTAGTTTTGTTGTTTTCTAAAGCAATTCCAACGTCCAAATCAAACCAAATTATTTAATCACTGAAAATGGAGAAGATACAATGATAGTAGTGTATACAATGTTAGTTTTAGTTTTTACGAAACCTGAAAACTGTTTGTGCAGAATCAGTAATGGAATCGATTTCAATATTTTTTATACCATGTTACATTTTGACCAAATAATATTTACAAAATCTCAAATAAAGTATACCCTACTAAAAACACACAACGGGACAGCACAAAAAGCTTGTAACTTCGTGAGTTTTCAAGATATTATTTTAATTTTTTTGAACTGATTCTTTGAATGAAAATATTTGACCCGTGTTTCGATTTTCGTATAAACTAAAAATAAAGTGGTATATTGTTCGTCTATTTTGCCATGAGATGATATGATTTAGACACGAGTGGCGAAGCAGGCTGAGCGTGCGGACGCCCGCCGCGCCCTATTTGATATACCTACTTCATATTATATTGACATGATACACTAAAATTGCACACTCGTTAAGGCCAATGCCACCGTACCTACTCGTAGGCGCTCTATATCAGGTACAGACATGTACTCGGGCGTTGTCCCTACCCCTAAGACCCGATCAACCCGAGTCGTGGTCTTAGCCTTTAGGGGCGCCCTCGGGTTGTTCCGCTCCCTATCAAATCCGAGAATCTTGTAGGAAACGGGGACGCCATTCGCTCTAAAAATGTATGACGATGTTTCGATCTCACGGCTCGAAGGAATCCATTCAATTTCCCAACGCTCCTAAAACAGCGCGGTGACGCTGCGCTGAAAAGGCCTATCGAGGTCATCGGCTAACTCTCCCCGAAAGAAGCTAGTATACACAAGACACGTTACACAAAAGATATCTAGAATAGAAAAAAAATATTCATAACCGCTTATATTAATAACAACACATGGACAAAAGAATTAGAACTAGTGGTGTTGAATCGGTCTCCACTCAGCATAATGTCGAGATACCTGGTTGGCACCCCGACGCTGATCTTCCGTGGAAACTAGAAAAAAATAATAATAAATAATAAATAAATAAATAAAAGGTAGGTCACATCACTGCACGCCAGCGCCATCAACCACATCAAATCAGATACATTATTCTGATCCCAAAATTAGTAGCTCCAGTATCTAGAAAATCGGAAATGCGAAACCATGAAAATATTTTACTCACAGCGATTCATCAATATAAGTCATCAATACTACCTATTCGCATTACCAATACAATACTGTTGTAACTTAAAATATACTGATATTTGAAATTAAACCGTACTGTTATTAGATTACGGTAAAATCTCAAATATCAATATGTTTTAAGTTACAACAGTATTGTATTGGTAGTGCGATATGGGGTTGACTTTTGGATATGTAAAAGATATTCCACCCGTCGAGCGATTTGTGAACACGGTGTGTGACTGCAAAACGCGGACACTGACGCGCTTTGTTAACATCGTAGGTTAACAAAGCGCGCAAGAGACTTTCATTCAAATTTTAGCGGTCCGAGTGGTGCTAGCTGTGTTTTCGTTTAGCTTAAAATACTTTATGGTTTGTATGGAGCAACTTTCATTTAGAAACTCAACACGATGAATCGGAACGGAAGTCAGAAAAAAATTTGAAAAAAAAGTGCTATATTTTCGATTGCCGTCTTGTTACTCAGTCATTTACCAGTGTTGTTTTGTTTGATGTGAAAATGAATTCTCGGAGAAAACGGATAGTAATCTAATATAAAGTATATATATAATTACTGGGAAAAGAGTGTAGAATGTAGAGACCCTATAATATAGGGTCTAACATATATTATATGTATCGTACGTACCAGAGGGATGAATCTTCCATACATGAATATCTACAAAAATTTCATATACGGCGGCGCCATCTTTCGTAAGAGGAACCTCAAGTTACTAACTGGTTATCCATATAATGTCACTAGATGGCGGTAGTATAGATAGCATTTAAAATTAATAAGTTAGGTACGTTAATTATTTTCTAGTAACTTTCTTATAACCACAACTTTCGTCATCTTAATAAAGAGCTCATTAGCCGAGCAGCTGCGACGACACATCGTGCTATAGTAGTGATAGAGAATTCCTAGGTTCGATCCTTCGGAAATAAAGTAATAACTTTTTGATTTTTATGTTCATTTATAAGTTTTTAATATGTTTATCAATCTTACAATTAATAATAAACACAAAAAAAATGTTAACTAGTTTTTTGTAAATATATATAATATTTTTAGCGCCATCTATCGGGAAGAAGCGTAAACGCGCACGCAAACGTCTACTATCGCCATCTATTGTACAGGGAACTTAGTTTTCCATCTTTTTTTCTATGAGAGGCACATGTATACCCAATATTATACATAGTGTATGGTACGTACCTCTCTCTCGAGGTTCCCGTGCGCGTCGAACAGGAAGACGGAGCGCGCGCCGTTGTCGGCGACGGCGAGCCGGCGGCCGGCCGGGTCCGCCGCCACGCACACCGGCTCCACCAGCCGCGCCGGCGCCAGCGACCGCACCGTCGACCCCGACACGCTCACCTGCAGGTACAACGCTATTCATTACTGACCGACCGAACATTCGCTTCGATTTCGGCCAGTTTTGGCCAAAAAGTGTAGTTTCGTCTAAATAGTCTAGCTTAGGCGACAGTCTCAGTTTCAGCCAAAAATCGGTCATGAGGAGCTCGATGGCGCAGGATCAGGCTCGATGTTGAGGTGTCGCAAAAGCCAGTCATCGGATGGGTGACCAAATACTTATCAAGTCAAGTTCCTTCGTGCTTCGGAAGTCACGTTAAGCCGATGGTCCCGGTTGCATAAGCAGTCGTTAACAACCACCGAACCGCACTGAGCCCGCGTGGTGGTTTATGGCTCTCCCTATCCATCTATAGATAAGATTCATGCCCCAGCAGTGGAGGCATAAAATGCGTGTCTCTGTTTAAAGGTACTAGCTAAAAAGTGACAGCATCTGTTTTAAGCAGTATCTAATTTTAGCCACAGTTTTTTGACACCAACAGTTACATTAGTCGGCAGCTGCACAATGGAAATACAAAAATATAGACGCTGAACAATAGCACTTCATCCTGTGTGTAAACGTGCATAATCATTTTAGTTTTAATGATCATCTGTTCATTCCTTTTTACGAATCTCAGGGTCCCTCTACCGGGCAATGGAACCCCTGGTCACGCGCTAACCGCCGGCGTCTCCGGAGGCACCTCTCTACACGCGCCTACCCGCCTGCACCTGCAGAGGCAGCTACAGCGATCCACCTTCGGTTCCTGAGTCTACCGGCGCAGTCTACGGCCAGGGTCTAGGCCAGGGATAGGCAAACTACGGCCTGCGGGCCATCTCCGGCCCGTGAACGATTGAAGTCCGGCCCGCGACCATCAAACAAAAATTCAAGTGCGTGTGTTTCAAAAAATGCTTAACTACCAATATTTTTATTTCACAAAAAAATATGTATTTATTGAAAAAATACAGCAAAAAATTCAATAGTCTGGCCCGCCATAGATTTTGTTAGTATTACGTTAGTATTAGTATATTGTCATGCGAATGAAAAGTTTGCCCATCCCTGGTCTAGGCTGACCTAGGAGCCGAACTGCGCACACGAAACTAGTACCCCTAGAAGCTATATCCTCTTCTAAATCTGCGCGACAGTACTGAGTTGTATAGCGTCCGACGTAACCCACCCCTGGGAAATAAATTGATTGTAACGTTTATATCTCTTATTATTTATCTCTTTTCTGAGCCTGGTGGTGCCTAGCACCCAAGCGTATCAGTGGCATAACAGATTAGATTTATGTAAATTAATTTAAAATAATATTCACCTCAGTGAGTGTTCTAGTCCGCCAGTTAACAGCAACCACTCCTTCTGCGGTCACTGCGATCCCCGTACAACTCCTGCCAGCTAAGCCTGCAATATTATCTAGGCTATTACAATCAGTCTACTGTAAATCTAGGTTTTTTAAATCCTTTACGCACTTCTAAATCTCACTGAGTTTGGTGTTAAGTGATGTAAAGGCCGATAGCGGACTTAACCCAGAATCTACATATTGTCACAGTATTTACTAAATAAAATTGCCTCGTTTATAAAAAAAACGAGTGTGTTTTAGACCACACGACTGAAGTAAAACTTCTTTAGCTCCATACCTTTAAAATGAATTTAAAATTTTATTCACTTTAAACGTAGAATATTTAATGTATTGAACAAAATATTAATTAATAAAATTATGAAATTATCAAGGAATCACCGTTTGTGTAACGCTCGCAAACGAACTACTGACTGAGATATATATATATATATATATTTCATGCTCTGGCTATGAGAAGAGGAAGATAGAATGAAAATGTGCGTGCGCCTTCCGTTCGCCTCGCCCGATCACACTTTTCGTAACGCTCTCGTCATGCATTCACCAGCTTACTCCCCAAGCCAGGCGTGCGTAAAGAAGTTATACTTCAAAAAAAAACGACTGGAGTTGTAACACACCTTGTATAAAACCGAAGAAATCTTTATTGTATAACTACAATATAGTTCTTAGATATTTGATATTGAAATGAAACAACTTTTACGGATCTACTCGCGTTTATTTTACACATTACTTGTTTAATGTTTGTCCTGACGTTTCGAACCCTTTGCAGGGTCCGTGGTCACAGGGAGACTGAGGTGTTCGTCGTTTCATAATTAGTTGGTAGCTTGTATACCCTCATTTAAATTTAATCAGGTGCGATCCGTTTTACGCAGAAAGAGCTTACAGTATCTTTTGGTCTGGCAGTATGGTGTTGGGGCTGCGATTTAATATTTTGTATGATGGGATTCCAGGCTGGTGGTAGATTCCAACCATCTTCTCTGTTAAAATTGATTCTATTTGATATTGTCAATAGTTAATCCATTTCGTACGTACAGACTGCACATGCTGCACATCAACTATCATGTCAAATTTCTTTAATAAATGTTCAACCTTATCCCGTAGAAATAAAGTTCATAGTCTATTGAAATTTGACAGTTTGTGGCAGTCTGACGTGCAGGCGTGTGTACAATATGTTTTGTTAAAGTCCAAAAATGTCTTTATACAGAGTGACTTTTTTATCACCGTCCAAACCTTCTGAGATGACTCCCGTGATACAACTGGACAACTATTACTATTAGACCAACTTCCGAACTCGAAAATAAAATTTAGCTGTTCCATACAAAACATTAATATTCATTCGACCAAAATGTTTGGAACAGCTGAATTTTATTTTCGAGTTAGGGAGTTGGTCACCCTGTAAAATACGATAAATGTAACGTTACCTTCATTCACGATATCTGTTTTGAACGCGAACGTCTCGTCGTCCAACACTTTGACTCGCGAGTTGCCAGCGTCGAGCACGTATATTTCGCGCCGTTTCGGACACCTAAGAAATAAAAAATGGTTTTTTTATTTAAAAAAAATGGGGTTTGCTCTACTATTTATCTGGGCCCGCAGGATAAGATGAGGTGTACAATGAAGCGAGCTTGCCCAGAACATACCTGTTCAACTTTTAACTTTAAGGACGAGACTTTGGAGGTGCAGACTTTTGGAAATACTGATGCTGTCAACTCATTAAGTCCACCACACAAAATGTATGCTGAAATGTTTAAATAAAAAAAGTCGACAATGCCCGTTTACACATGTGGCGGCTGCACCTTTCGCATACGCCGCACATGATTCCACACGAAGCAAACACCTTCTCAATCGTGTCAAGAGATGGCGCCACAAACGCATACCAATGACGTCGCTATACTACGACGATAAAATAGTATGGGAAGCCTGCATCGCGGTAGTGAAGATGGTGAAACTTCGTATAAAGTATATCCACCCACCCGCCCAGTATATCCACCCAGCTCGGAGGAAGATCTTCCCTTTGGCCTTCCTCAATGTGGCATTTCTGCTTATCATCGGCTCGCTACATACAAATAGCACTCTTTTGTAAAATAAGAAGGAATGAGTGAATGATTCTTATCTCGCCACCGCGACCGTTTGTTTGTTTAAACAAAGAGCAGTTTTGCTCTTTGCCCGTCCTTTTAGAACCCCACATCAGCAGCAGCGCATCGTTGAAGAACACATTAAGGCTAACACTAGCACTCGTTTGTATAAAAGAACGAATGAGTGAATGGTTCCTACCTCGCTACAGCGACCGGTTGGTTGAGTTGCTCCTTGCCGGTCCCCCTCGACCCCCACACCAGCAGCGGTGTAGCGCTAGGCAACACGTTGGTGCGGAGCGGGGAGTCTCGCACCGCCCGCGAGAATACAAGCACGCGTAGGCAAATCCCGCCCGCGCTCCATGGACGCATCGTGATCCTATGACATAAAGTATATAAAGAAACTTCTGTGCCATAGCTGTAGAATAGAATGCTCTTAGAATAACTTTATTTTGCTAGAAACATGATCATAATCATCACATGGTCGTAATCGCCTGCCTGATATCTGGAGGTCGGAAAAAGTGTGTTTCAGATTAATCAATATAATATCGATAAAAAGCTCCACGACTGCGCTTTGATCCGGTGTGTCAGAAGGCGGGGTTCAAGAATATGATAATATTCTTTTGTTCACAGTGTAATTTGTTTGCAATAAAATTGGCGTTAAATGATACTATCATATTGTTAATGGCGCAAACATGAAAACTTTTTTATAAAAAAATTATCTCTATGTGCTAATGCTATAATCATGCGATTATAGCATTAGCACATAGGATTTTTTTAAGTAGTTATTTTATTAGTTATTTTTTCGGTAGTTAGATATCTGGAGGTCCTAGGTTCTATACCCAGGTCGGGCAAAGTATGTTTCGGCTTTATCTTAAGACAGCTAGACAGCTAGTAGTATAATCCTGCGCCACTGGCTGTCTTTGCATCTGGACTCCGATTGTGCTTAACATCGGAGTCATTTGCTTACTCATTAGATTGTTTCCATCAGAGATGTGCGAGGTAGCGCGCGAGGGAGAGATATTCACCAATGGATTACTTTCCTAAGGGGGCGTGCTCACTGGGAAGTCGCACGCGGCGGCTTCGCAGGCATCTATGCTGTTTTTTCAAAACGCAGCTAACTCCAAAACGACATAACAAAATGGCAGCGGCGCGCCATTGGGCGCCTGCACCACGACGCTGACTCGACTGTGAGCGCGCTCTCTTACGGTGTAAAACGAAGTAATCATATAACTTTTTTAACTATCATGGTCACTTACATAAGAATAAATATTATTTATGGATTATTACTATGTTTATTGTAGTGTTTGAGTATCCGATATTTCGGCACAGTTGCATGCGCCATGATCACGGATGTACTGAAGTTATAGCGGGTGGGGTGATTATGAGCAGACAAAACGATCTACCCTCTTCCTTAGTCGTTTTTTGCGCTCAATACTCGTACCACTGGCTCCTAAATCACTATTCACTCGAACTTGTTCTCGACACACTACACTGACCGTATCAGATCGCGAAACGGCACTTTTGTTCTTTTTGCGGTCTTTACATAGGCTAATCACTGGATTCCAGATATGCGACAGTTTAAATTTTTATATTTTGTAATTTCAATCGCTTCTCTAACCAATCTAGGTATGTAGTGACGTTCTGTTGAAATTATCTAGGGGTTATAAAACTCAATCCAGTGATTAGGACCCGATTGGATCAAATGTTCAGCAATGCCGATTTTTGCGTATCGTTATTCTTTACAGCTTTGATATGCTCCTTGATTCGGCAGGTTACTGTACGTTTTGTTTGGCCAATGTAGGAGCTACCGCAGCTGCAATCGATCTTATACACACCAGGCTTTTCAAACTCAACAATACTCAAACACTACAATAAACATGGTAATAATCCCGTTGATAATATTTATTCTGAAGTAATCATATTTAATTTTTTCCTCGTACACCGCAAATCTGCCGCACTGCTTTCATGGAAAAGCAGCCTTATTATAAAACATTATCTTTTGATGATTTCCACAAAGTACTCACCTATACAGCCCCGAGTCGAGGTCGGTGACGGTGCAAGGCAAGGGCGCGTCCTCCAGCGTGGCGGCGGCGGTGACGGGGTCGCCGCCGGTGCTGCGCGCCTCGCCGTGGTAGTCCACGGTCCGCAGCACCACCACCACTTCCAGCCCGCACACGCATTGGGACTCTGCGGATCACCGGTTGTATACAATATGTAGAAAAAACCCTGTCCGATCGCGAGGGGGTACATAGGTATACAATTAAAATAACTAGTGGTCGCCCAGTGGTCGAAATTCGACCGTAATTTATGTCCGTGACCCCAGCGGGATAACCCCTTCAGATCGGCTTCAAATTTAGCCATGTTTTAGTTGATATTATGTTTAAATTTGTTAGCAAATATCAAAATTTGTTGACCAATAGTTATCGAGATATCCCATGGGTATCCCGCTGGGGTCACGCTCGTCAAAATTATTTGACCTAAAACGAGCAGGAACGAGACACGCTACTGATATAGTTTTTGTGCTAAGATTTTGTTGGTTCAATTATGAATCCATCAGTGAAATTTCCAGGATTCTACCTTCTGTAGTTACCGAGTAATCAAATACCTACTTTTCGTCAAAATTCCTCCGAAAAGTAAGTTCTAGTTGAGGTGTAAGACAAAAGGCTACATTCATGAAATCTAGGGAAGATTTTGTTGACTCTGAGATAAAATTTGTCAGACAAAACCGAGAACTCTAGCTACAGTACATCCAGAGATATAACGCTAATATGGTTATCCCGCTGGGGTCACGGTGTCGATACCTAAACATGGTTTTTCCACAGGAATGGAGCAAGTAGCGAGTTTATGACTATAGCCAAGATTTTGTGGTTGTAAAAATCTAACCAGTTCCTACTCTTCAGTTTCCTAGGTACAGAATTTTAGGAGAAATTAAAGTTTATAACTTTTTCATACTAAAAGTACGCGTATAAGCCGACCAAATTAAGTTGGTTCTTTAAAGACCAAGATTGTTGGGGGCCCCAACCCCTCTAGTATTAGTAGTAGTCAGTAAAGATGTGGGGCTTTACTAAGTCCTAAGGCGGACTTCTTGAGAAAATTTGAAAAGTGATGTTGTACTGTTTAGTTTCATTTGCCAACACTCATGCACACTCACGAACACTTAACGGTTAAAAATCCACCATTATTTCACATAATATTCAACATAACACAAATTTTAGAAAATAAAACAAAACCGCAGACATGACTACACTTTCCCACTAAGAAGTCTTGTTTCTATTTGTGAAGTTAATAAATGTGTTTTTTTTTCTCTTTCTTTCACTTACCAAGCTGCAGCGTACATAGCCCCGGGAAGGTGGTGCTCGTCCGAACTCTTCCCAACTCGACGAGCGCATCTCCAAACCGGTGTTGCGCGTCGTTATGCGCGAAGTCGACCGCCAGGAACGCGTTCTCCCGTGGCTCGGCCAGGGCTGCGGCGTCCCCCAAGCGAGCGCCCAGGGCTGCGGCTCGACTGCTCACCTCACGAACTTCAACCTGCTGTTGGAGCCCTGAGCATTCCGCTTCCACCTGAAATGTACGGGAAAAAAATATAACATTCAGCATACACTGCTTTACCACAAAACGATGACTAAGTTAGACAATGCTTAAAACGCTGTAACTTTTCAGCTATTTTTTTTTTTTTTTATATATATTTTATTTTTTTATATACAACGTGTATCAGACAGGTTCAGCCATAATCCAGGGTTTCAAATTATCCCTAGTATAGACCCTTTCTATAAATACCCTAGTAAGATAAGCGCAATTTAATTTGGTTTTGCATTTACAAACAAAGTTAAACTGACGTTAATTCAAAATCAAAACAAGCTAAACCCATCACTAGCAGGGTCATGAACTCTGTATGATGCCTACACTGCACCTCCTGTTTGTAAAACTGCGTGCCCTAGTTTTGGCCGCCACACCCCCTACCAGGCACACAGTTTTACAAACAGGAGGTGTACTGGAGTTCGCCCGCTCAAACAGTTGCCGGCTACTGTCGGCGCGGGCGGCGAAAGTCAAAACCTTTGACGGCACATTTTGTTTGACACAAACAACCCGTCTGGGTTCTTTGTCGGCAGTTGCTTGGCGGCATTTCTTTTTGGATTTGTTAGACTAATAAAACAAAGACAGATAAGTAGGCAGCTATTTTACTTTCGTGATTTAATAATTTGTATTAAGTAGGTACAGAAGTGGCCCGCAACAATTCGGGTGGATCGTCCGTCCGGCTGGCGACGTCCCCATGAGAAATAATAATAATGTAACTATCATCAAAGTAATAAAAATATTTTCATTTTACAGCCACATTGTTTCAACTTTAAAGTAGATAGGTACGCTTACCTACGAGTAGGTACCTACATAGGTCTTTGATTAAAATGACTTATTTTTGAAATAACTAAAATCAACTAAAGCGAAGCACTTTGAAGTGTAGTCACAGAATAAATAATCGTACTACTCTAAGGTACTTATGTAATTATCATCAAAGTAATGAAAAGATTTTCATTTTACAGCCACATTGTTTTGACTTTAAAGTAGATAGGTACGCTAACCTACGAGTAGGTACCTTCATAGGTCTTTGATTAAAATGACTTTTTTTTGAAATAACTAAAATCAACTAAAGCGAAGCACTTTGAAGTGTAGTCACAGAATAAATAATCGTGCTACTCTAAGGTACTTATGTAATTATCATCAAAGTAATAAAAACATTTTCATTTTACAGCCACATTGTTTCGACTTTAAAGTAGATAGGTAGGTACGCTTACCTACGAGTAGGTACCTACATAGGTCTTTAAATAAAATGACTTATTTTTAAAATAACTAAAATCAACTAAAGCGAGGCGCTTTGAGGTGTAGTCACAGAATAAATTATCGTACTACTCTAAGGTAGATACACCTACTTAGAACTAAGTACCCTAGGATGACTTGTTTTTGAAATAACTAAAATCAACTAAAGTGAAGCACTGAGGTGTAGTGTAGCACCCTAGCTGTGATAAAAAAGTCCACTCCACTTCACATAACCAGTTTACAAAAATGGCTCAAAATGCCCACCTTGTCGCTGGATGCAAGTTTGCGCCCGGCGCAAAACGGACTCTTCTGCGTTTTGAAGCATCTGTGGTGTGATGCTCAGAAAGGCGGCTGTGATACGATCCTTCATTTCTTCGGCAGTATCGCAAGCCACGGCGTACACCAAACTCTTAATATGCCCCCATAAAAAAAAATCAAGAGGTGTAAGGTCCGGCGATCGCGGTGGCCAGGCCACGCGCCCTCCTCTGCCTATCCACTGTGAAAAGCGTAGGTTTAAATATTCGCGCACTTGTCGCGCGTAATGTGGTGGTGCCCCGTCATGCTGAAATGTCATTGCATGATATTCTGCCAATGGAAACTCTTCAAGCTGCTCTTCAATGTAGTTGGTCAAGTGCTCGAGGTAGTTCTCTCCATTTAGCCGTTGGGGCAAAAACTTAGGTCCAAGCAGCCTACCACCAACTATGCCAGCCCACACGTTAACTCGCCACTGATGTTGGAAACTGGACTCTGTTGACGCATGCGGATTCGTGTGTGACCACACATGCTCATTGTGGATATTGCTTATCCCGCCCCTAGTGAATGCTGCTTCATCCGTCCACAGCACAGTTGAAGCAAAACCAGGAACCGTCAACACTTTATTACAATACCACTGGCAAAATCCACGACGCGGTTCGAAGTCCGCAGGCGTAAGTTCCTGGTTTCGCCGAAAATGATACGGATGCTGGCCGTCATCTCGGAGCACCCGCCAAACCTTCATGTGAGCCACGTTGAATATCGCTGCAGATCGACGTGTACTGGTCCTTGGGTTGTCTCGAAAGTGCTCCAACACAGCCTCCTCAAACCCCGGGTCCCGCATATTTGGCTGGACCTCCGGACTCGTCCCACGAAAGGATCCAGTTTGCTGGAGACGCAACACCATTCGTCGAAAGCAATCCGCCGATGGCAAGCTTCGCTGCTCAGCTTCTGGTCTGCCGTTGATGAATCTCTCGCGGTACAGTTCACGAGCACCACGTAGACTGCCATTAGCTGCCCCGACACAAAGAATCATTTCGTAATACTCCTGATTACTTAAAAATGCCATATTCACTTAATAGGTAGTTGAATTGAAACCGAAAAGCAAAAACACGAAAAGTAGGCATGCACTCTGAAAGCTTTCACAAACGACTGCGAAAAAATCGTAGGCAAACAAACCTAACAAGGCGGCGCCAGCGCCGGCGGGCGTGCCGCCTACTTCTAGTTCTAACTAGAAGTTGCTCCTGTACTTTTAGGGATCGAAAATAATTATTGTGTAGACTTGAGAATAATTATAAATTATTGATAGATAAGCTTAGATAAATTTTTACAACAATAAATGTCAAACATAATCGATTCACGCACAATCCATAATCTGGGCGGCTGCCTTAACCACTACGCTACCGAGGACTGGTTTTGTCAGCGCTCGATGCGTATGTTTTTAGCTTTATCCCGTTGCTTTATCAGATCTTAGAAGTTTGCACTTCTTAGATATTTTAGAGTTTCATAACGCTTAGATTATTTTAGGCATTGTTAAAGTTCAGGTTCAGTTCAACTCAGGCGGGAATCGAACTATGCTACTTTTGCAATCCGGGCGGCTGCATTTTAACCACTTAACAAATGAGTCTGGACTCTGGATAAGACTGTGGAGATTGGTGTTGGTGGTTGTTGGTGCTGGTGGCGGAAGGTGCGTGGTTCGATTCCCGTCCGAGGTGTTCAACTTTTTTCAGTGCAGTGCAGTAACTTGCAATGATTTTAGACTAGTAGGTAGACATTTCTGTCTACTTGCAGTAACTAGTACTACTAATACTTCCGAAGTCACAGAATACAAGTACAACCAAAGTGTAAACTGGCTTAAGCGCTGCGAAATACCACTCACTGGCATTATGTGTATTATTTTTATGTTTGTTGCTATTTATTTAGTCAATTGGTGATAACATCTTCCATCACACGTAAGTTTTATTTAGTACTTAGGTATGTCACCGATGTTTATAAATGTTATTCTTATTTACATTACATTTTTGTAAACAAAAAAGAATGTGTTAAGTATTGAAACTTTGTGTGATATAACATAGTTAAACTTAGTTTACCTAATAAAATTTCATACAAATAGTTAGGATTTCAGGAATGCTTACATTTTATACCGGGTCAATCAAAGCGGTTAGAAAAATAAAATAAGCTACAGAACCCGTAAGAAAAAAGACACACGCGCACGCTTTCTTTTGACTCCGCCTATACCAGGAGTTGCCCTAGTACTTTTTAGGGATCAAAAATTAGACTAAGTTACCCAAACTAGCAATATTTTTAAATTAGTAGGTAAGTAATTTTTTATCACTGTTCAAATTATTAATTAGGCGTGCGCGGGGTAGTTATGCGGAGTAGGTAACCTACGTTACGTAGCGCTAGCGTAGGCGAGTGTAATCGCGTTTGAATTAATCAGTTTAAAATTTTAAATTAATAAGTTAAATCTAAAACTGATGTTTTATTTTTAAAGCGAAAACTAAAATAACGAAATTATTGTTGAGACTTAATAATTTACGGCTTGTAATGTTTTGAATATTAAAAAAAAATAACCTTTGCTTATTTTGTCAACAAAAAAACCCTTTATTGACCATTTTTACAGTATTACTTTACAGGTACATAACATTTACATTTCATCATCATCATCATCAGCTCATAAAGTCCCCACTGCTGGGACACGAGCCTTCCCTATGGATGGATAGGGAGAACGGGCCATAAACCACCACGCGGGCCCAGTGCGGATTGGTAGTTGTTAACGACTACTAATGCAGCCGGGACCAACGGCTTTACGTGCCTTCCGAAGCACGGAGAAGCTTGAGATGATAAATTTTTGGTCACCCATCCGATGACCGGCCTTTGCGAAAGTTGCTTAATCTCAGCAATCGCAGACAGGGCGTGTTAACCACTGCGCCATCGAGCTCCTCATTTACATTTGATTAGATAGATAACACATTCCTGACCTGACCTGGTGATAGGTACAGAGAATAATTGACTAAATGAACGTCTCAATTTTCTTTTCTAACTAATAAAAGTAGGTAGTCGTAACTCGTTCTTAGTGAAAAAAATAACAAAAAGGAACCCTTAAAATTTAATCAAAAATAAATAGTTGAAAGCGGGCGGAGTCGAGCACACTTTCTTGTGACTCCGCCTTTTTAGGGATCGAAAATTACACAAATGTTACCCATTTTTAAATTAATCACTGTTCAAATTATTAATTAGGCGCACGCTGAGTAGGTACCTACGTTACGTAGCGCTAGCGCAGGCGAGTGTAATCGCGTTTGGTTTAATCAGTTTAAAATTTTAAATTAATCAGTTAAAACTAAAACTGATGTTGTATTTTTAAAGCGAAAACTAAAACAACGAAATTATTGTTGAGACTTAATAATTTACGGCTTGTAATGTTTTGAATATTAAAAAATGTAACTATTACTTACGTTGTCAACAAAAAAAACCCTTTTTTGACCATTTTTACAGTATTACTTTACAGGTACATAACATTTACATTTCATCATCATCATCATCAGCTCATAAAGTCCCCACTGCTGGGACACGAGCCTTCCCTATGGATGGACAGGGAGAACGGGCCATAAACCACCACGCGGGCCAAGTGCGGATTGGTGGTTGTTAACGACTACTAATGCAGCCGGGACCAACGGCTTTACGTGCCTTTCGAAGCACGGAGGAGCTCGAGATGATAAATTTTTGGTCACCCATCCGATGATCGGCCTTTGCGAAAGTTGCTTAACCTCAGCAATCGCAGACAGGGCGTGTTAACCACTGCGCCATCGAGCTCCTCATTTACATTTGATTTGATAGATAACATATTCCTGACTTGACCTGGTGATAGGTACAGTGAATAATTGACTAAATGAACGTCTCAATTTTCTTTTCTAACTAATAAAAGTAGGTAGTCGTAACTCGTTCTTAGTGAAAAAAATAACAAAAAGGAACCCTTACAATTTTATCAAAAATAAATAGTTGAAAGCGGGCGGAGTCGAGCACACTTTCTTGTGACTCCGCCTTTTTAGGGATCGAAAATTACACTTATGTTACCCATTTTTAAATTAGTAGGTAAGTCATTTTTTATCACCGTTCAAATTATTAATTAGGCGCGCGCGGGGTAGTATGCGGAGTAGGTACCTACGTTACGTAGCGCTAGCGCAGGCGAGTGTAATCGCGTTTGGTTTAATCAGTTTAAAATTTTAACTAAATCAGTTAAAACTAAAACTGATGTTGTATTTTTAAAGCGAAAACTAAAACAACGAAATTATTGTTGAGACTTAATAATTTACGGCTTGTAATGTTTTGAATATTAAAAAATGTAACCAGTGCTTACGTTGTCAACAAAAAAAAAACCTTTTTTGACCATTTTTACAGTATTACTTTACAGGTACCTACATAACATTTACATTAATTTTTCTCAAAATCTCAGAAGTGACCTGATAGATAACACATTCCTGACCTGACCTGGTGATAGGAACAGAGAATAATTGACTAAATGAACGTCTCAATTTTCTTTTCTAACTAATAAAAGTAGGTAAGTAGTCGTAACTCGTTCTTAGTGAAAAAAATAACAAAACGGAACCCTTAAAATTTTATCAAAAATAAATAGGTAGTTGAAAGCGGGCGGAGTCGGCACAATAGGCACAAAAATACTAGGTTCACAGCAGGGGCAAAAGAGGTGAACTTTAGGTAGTAACACTAGACAGAGTTCATTACTCCAATCAGCTGATTGAATAATGTTGTCATGATGTCGATAAACTCGTATTATTTTCAAAAGTATGTACTTCCACAATGACCGAGATATCAAGAAATGTTTTGATGTGTACCAGCTCACTAAAAGTAACTGATTAGGTATGTGAAATATGGCTGGCCCTGCTTGATACAGATTGTATATATTTTTTTTTTTTTTAGCCAGACACAATATTCTAAACACGTATTTGGCCATTGTTTAACTTGTTTTGTAGGCTTTACAAGAAATGGATTCTAAAGGGCAAACCCTTACCATCATCATAGCCCCATCTATACTAATATTATAAAGCTGAAGAGTTTGTTTGTTTGTTTGTTTGTTTGTTTGAACGCGCTAATCTCAGGAACTACTGGTTCGAATTGAATAATTCTTTTTGTGTTGGATAGTCCATTTATCGAGGAAGGCTTTAGGCTATATAACATCACGCTGCGACCAATAGGAGCGAAGCATCAGTGAAAAATGTTGCAAAAACGGGAAAAGAGCCTAAAAAATTAAAAACGCTGCCGAAAGTCACTATTCCACGCGGACGAAGTCGCGAGCACAGCTAGTACTAAATAAACAGAGCATAATTTTGAACAATGTTTGCTCGGCTCGGCTGGAAACGTCAGGTGTAAAGGTATGGCTATGATACTTATGCTTATTAGTTTACGTAAAACCCTAAGAAAACTTTGTTTAAAATGGGATGCGAAAGTTTAAAATGTATAATAACATGCCATATCACGATCTTACATTCGGGACCATCAGCTTAACGTGTTTTATGAAGGACGGAGGATTTTCAATTTGGTCATTCATGACAAGCATTGCGAAAGTTAAATATTTGATGACCCAGATCCTTTCTAAAATTTCCGGGTCAGGTATATTGCTACCTGTGATGTATTGATGTTTAACAAATGCATAGGCTTGTGTGGCATGACTCCGCGTCACTTGTCAACCGAGTGTCGAGGTTAACGGTCGTGGCACACCCACACGCATACTTAGCAAGTCAACAGTGTTTCATTAAATCCTCTAAATAGAGGATGTCACACTACCAGAGCAAACAACATTCTAAAAAGTGAAGTGCCATGTATGTATTTACCTTTGTTTTCTCAGCATCAATCAACTTCAATTGTTCCTCGAGCAGCTTTCGTTTGTGCGTCGCAGCCGCCGCTGCAGCAGATTTAAGTTCACAGTGCCGCTTATCCAGAGCCGCTCTTAGCTCCGAGAAATGCCGGTCTATCGCTTCATCAGCAGCCGTCGCGGCCGCTTCCAACCTCCTCAGTTCACTAGCCACAGCCTCTCTAGCAGACCCGAGCTTACTGAGGCATTCGTTAGCTCTGTACAGGAGTATTTCGGACATTCTCTTCAGCGCTATCGAGAAAGGTACTACTGTATGATCACAAGGGGTATCGCTATGAGGTCCGTCAGCGCAATGCCTGCAGAACACGCAGTCACAAGTCTCACAAAACAACAACTCCCTACCGGGATGTGAACTGCACTGCGGTATGACTTCTCTGCGTTGGCGTGCCATTAAATCGAGCAACTGGTTCACGAGGAACGAGGGTGGAAGAGCTGCCACACCCCCACGTGGTATAGTAATGAGTTCGCGACAAATAGGACATCGAAAACTGCCAGAGTCTCTGGTTTGGGAAGCGGCTATGCGTGTGAGGCAATGCAAGCAGACAGTGTGCGAACAAGGTAGCAATTTCGGCGTGTGTTCCCCGCCGTCATATGTACCTGAAACCGAAGAATAAAGACATCCATCAGTCTGATTGACTGAGTGACTAAATCTGAATTACCTCCTGGGCAGGTAGACAAACATACTGTTTTTTTTAGGATAAAATAATAAAATCAATGTGTAAAATAAACGCGAGTAGATTCGTAACTGTTGTTTTATTTAGACAAACATATTAAAAAATACGTACAAGAGTATGGACAATCCTTCTTTCTTTTACTAATTTTATTTGTACAGTACTTGTACTCACAACCACTACTTTAGATTGCCTATGATAGTTCCTATATTCATAATTATGAAAAAGTGTCAAGAGGCCCTACACAAGTACAGACAGTGGTGACTTTGATAATAATTCTACTTGTTGATTAATTATCATCATCTGCCATTGAACATCCTATTGCTGGGCTGCGGCCTTCCCTATGAAAATAAGCACATGGATAGATGGGCCCATGACCCACCTTGCTAGACCACAGTAAGTTGGCTTTAACAACTGACTGTTATCTTACGACAACTACATGGTTCAATATAATATACAGTCATCTTCACAAGAAAAATTAAGACTACTAGCAATTTAATAGCTGTCAACAACTGCTTATACAAAATAGCTGTTCGAAGAACAAATAAACAGGTATAAGCTCTTATGACGCAGAAACAAATTTATGCATGTTTAATGTGTAGGGACTAACATTAATAAGAAATTTAATATTTAACTGGACCACCAACACAACTAAGTACAAGAAACTGTAGCAAAACAGTTCATAACAACATTGTACATCAACTATTTTATATTATAATAGCATTTATACAACATCATAAGCAGATGTGCATGTAAACAAATGTATGATAAATAAAACAATGTGTACTAACATAAACACGTGCCACAGGTGAGGAAGCTCTCGTTAAAGTCCTCGTAGTTGATGGAGACGGTCTCGACGAGCGTGGAGCTCATGCTCGCCATACCGACGCCCAGCCGCGAACTGGATATCACACAACACACAATTGAACCAACTGTAAACTTATGCGAACCTGGTACTTTAATAAATGAGATAACACAAGGAAAATGGCACACAATAACTAATTATATTAATATTGTTAACTAATAAAACATTCTTGTAGCAGTTGTGCACGAAAACATTTAACAATACAACATTAATAGTATAAAACAAATTCAATCGATTTTTAATAGTAATCAATTCACAATTATTATGCAAATGTTATAATAACCTGTTTCACAAGTGAATATTAGATAATTGTGCAGAGCATAATGTCATTTGTGATTCACCAATCATAGCAGATTGCATTTCATTATATGCTATTGCCTCCAATTGGATAAAGTAGTTAATTAATTTTTGCGTTCAGCACCATCACAGCACACTTTATCATATTTTATTGCTGATTTGATGATTTAGTAACATGACACTAAGTGGATGTGAATGGAAGTGTTTTTGTACCTTAATTGATAAGTATGCACTATGAAACAACTATGTATTACCTACTGTGGGTATATGCATGCATAGTGGTAAGAATATTTAAATGTGTAATATTGGTGAGTTATTGATTTGAATTGAAACAGAATCATACTCAACAGATCATAGTAAAAGCTCTAAAAAAGCAAAGGAAACCTCTATTTAACATAATATTTTTTTTTATGTTAAGTAATTTTATATGTTGCATAATGTAACCTACTTAGTACTTCAAGGGCCTAAGTATCAGTTGTGTTCGCTTCTGGACTTTATTTCCACTTAACATCTGGTGGAATAGAGTTATTTGCCGTGATAAATATTTAAACCCCTTAATATAAAACCTATTACTCAACTAATTAGTTTAAATTACATAATAAAGAGTACAAATAATTTAATACAAAGAAAACTGCCTTGAAAGAAGTAGGTATGTTTTGTTTACTATCAAATATTACCTCATTTGAGATAACGATAAGATAATGCATTTTGGATGCAGGTTTGGCTTGCTTGCTATCTACACTCTCGTGTGTAGTTCAATGAACTCATTAGCATTGTAAATATACAGCTTCGCGAGACAGGTAAAAAGCTCGGGTCAAATAGGGGCACAGAAATATGTTTGTTATATTCTTAACCACTGTTTAATAAGAATAGTAAACAATTTTCTTTATGGAAAGAACTAGCTTTCTAAAAAATTAGAGACACTTTTATAATAATCATTACATTTTCTAAAACTAATAGGATAAAATAAAACTTTGATAAAGTTTTATTACTATACTATACTATATTTAATGTTTGTAAATATAAACTAAGGAAACATTCATTCAAATAAACAAACAATACTTCTATATAATTATATTTAAGTGTGCAAAAAAAAGTTGTAACAAAAATACTTACAGGAAGGAGCAACAATACATGGACGTGCTATCAGGAACCAAGTACTAAATTAGCTGTCTACTTGTCTCATGTTATGTATGCATATACTTAAACTTGTTTCGTCACTTCGTGGAGATTTGTGTATAACTCTACCGTGTCGTGTGAGTGCAACTAATAGTGAACGTAAACACCATAACACCAGCAAAGAAACACATAAATTGTAGTCACAACTGTACCAAACTTGTTTCGCTGACGTAATCGATCCTACTGCGCGTTTAACGCAAATAAACATCAATGACTACAATTTACAAAAACAATGTAAAGAAAAACGCTCTTTCGTAATCGATCGATAGTATTAGGAAAACTATTCCCATGACAAAGAAACTTCATTACAATGTTATCTTCCTAAGTGTAACATAATAAGATAAAATATCAACAAAACACAGCACACGAAAGGCCGTTTGACTATTTCTTGATTAGATTTTACATATTTGAATTGAGTTTATTTCTAAATATTTATCAGAACTATTTTCGTGCCGTCGTCCATTAACCTCACCAAAACAATTAAATGTCAAATGTGAAACTTTTTTACATTTACTATAGGCTAAGGCAACAGGAACATACAGCTTTTTGGTTACTCAATGACATGTTTAATTTTTCATATAATTATGTAATACTGATCATTGCAGACAAATGAAATAAAAATGAAAGGTAAACATATTACCACAGAATAAATAGTATTACACAACACTCCCTAATCCAACCGTTCAAAGGCAAACAAATAGTTTCGGTGGCAACCTTCAGCATTATTAAGTTTTTTAAAACGCCTAAAATTTTATTTATGTTTAATCACTACACTGCACTGTAATATTTCTCTAGGCTCTGTTAACAAGCGCATAATTATTTAATCCTACACAGATAGTCATGTGCTAATATTGCTATTGCATAAATGAGTTAGGTAACAGTACAAAATTAATCAAAGAATAATCATTAATCACGTTTTGCTTGTGTTGTGTTCACATATTATAATCATTTATGCCATTTTATCATGTACCTACTCAACGTAGAGTTATCTTATACGACGACTAGATATAATTCAGGGTCAAACAAATTGGAAGAGTCGATATAAATAAGCAGAGTTGTTAGTTTGCGTAGCGGCACAGCTGTGTTAAGTCGTTTTAGTTTTATTATTGTTTTAGTATATTTTTAAGTGAAAATGAGACTAAATGGATGTACTGCGACATTTGTTCGGCAAATTAATAAATCTCAGTAGGTATTCCTTTTTATATTGGGTAATATATTGCAGTGTATACACTGGTAGTACATATAATTTTATATACCTACCTATACAATATGTAAAACATCTGATTAGAAAAATCTTTATGTAACTAGATAGGTAATGATTAATATTTTTTGTAGATTGACATGGACGCGAAAACAATCAACGGATAATATCAAACCTTTCGATGCGGTGCCTGGACTAAGAGCATTACCCATTATAGGTGTAATGCACCACTTCATACCGTTCTTTGGTTCGTAAATATACAATAAATACTTAACTTTTCAGTTTGTATAAACATTAATAGTCGTGATAGAAAAGAGCTGGTTCTAAGTCTAACCCAGTTTGAATACTGTCTTCTTTAAAATTTCTAAAATGTCATTAAAATACATTCAGCTGCACTGCATATCATAGTTTACCTAGGTACTCTATCATTTCTCGCGGCATGAAACTACTAATTTGGTTCTTAATTACTCAGTAAATTCGATTCACTTTGTATAAAAGTAATTCATTCATCATACAGTGCTTAGTGCGAGTTTGATTTGCCATTTAATTACGTTAACGTCATCGTCAACGCGAATTTGTATGGGAAATTTTTTAACTCTCCTCGTTTGTCACCAAAGGGCATAGTGTGACTTATTTTTGACATTTGAAAACGTTAACGAAAACGAGAATTTGTAAGACAAAATTTAACTCTTCTTGTTTGTCGCCATGAGGCGGTGCTTCAATGCCATACCTACTAATTTTCCTTTTCCTAAACGTAATCGAATGAATAACTTACATTTAAGGCATCACCTAGGCACTCAATGCCATAAATACTTTTATCTACACTAATGTTGTAACATTCTACTTATGTTTCCAATACTTGACTTATAATTACTACTGTTATAGCGCAGACAACAAAACACTCAATTTAAGCAATTTCACATGATGGTATAATATCCACATCGATATCGTAAAATCTCATTATAACATCAATAAAACGCGACCAATTAACCTGGCGAGCCTTATGTCAAAATCCTCATACAAGTTGTATAAAATTTTGATATTAGGCTGGCTTTTGAAAACAGTTGGGTTATACGTGAAAACTTCGTCGAAACTACTAAACTTACATACACAAAACTCTTTGGTAAGATCTTGTGCCAATTAAATAAAAAAAAGAACAGCGCGCGCTCGCTCCTGATTGGCCCTGCGCAGCTGCGCTCTCATTGGTTAGATTTTAATGGCGGCAAGTTCACTGTGACATACACGTACGCGTGAATTTAATGTCGCAATGTGTTTTGTTTTTAAAATACAAATTAAAAGTTAAAAATGGACAGCGACGATGATATTTGTACGCCTCCGGATATTCTAGAATTGGCAACAAAACTAACTGACAATCTTTTGCCAGAAAAATCTAGAAAATTATATGAAAAAGAATATAATAACTTTTTGGCATGGAAGATCGAAAAGAAAACTACATCATTTTCTGAAAATGTCATTCTTGTGTATCTCAAAGACCTCTCCGACAAATTCAAGCCATCTTCTATGTGGGCTAAATATTCTATGCTCAAGTCCACACTAAGTATCTACAACAATATTGATATCACGAAGTATTCAAAAGTCATAGCGTTCCTGAAACGCAGTTCAGAAGGACACAAGGAAAAAAAGTCCTTGACGTTCACATCAGGTCAAATAAAGATGTTCCTGAAAGATTCACCAGATATTTTGTATCTTTTTGAAAAGGTAAGTGTATTTTAGTTCTATTATTTAATCTACCTAGTACTTACGTACTACACACGCAAGTTATCTAGACACTCCGTTTAAGCGCTTTGTGTATAAATTAGGTAGTAGGTACCTACACTTTACTACTTCATAAATCATAGTTTTTGCCTTGGCTATGTACCTCAAGCTTATTATATCGTTTATTGTTACAGGTTGCACTAATCTTCGGCATAATGGGGGCATGCCGAAGGCAAGAGCTATACAACATCCAGTTCGATGAAGTCTCTAACATAGACGATAGTACAATCATGGTGAAAGTTTCGAAAACAAAAACGAAAATAGGTCGTTCTTTCGTTGTGACGGGCAACTGCTATGCCGTATGTAAAAAATACATGGAACTTCGACCCACCCCCTGTCGAAACCCTGCCTTTTTCTTGAGCTATAGATCGGGGAAGTGCGTCGATCAAAGAACTGGTATTAATAAATTTGGTGCTCTGGGAAAAACTATCGCAAGTTTTTTGAATCTGCCTAACCCAGCGTTGTACACGGGGCATTGCTTCCGGCGCACCTCGGCGACCCTTCTCATAGATAGCGGTGGTGATTTGACCGCACTGAAACGACACGGGGGGTGGAAGTCTTCTACTGTGGCTGAAAGCTACATTGATGAGTCTTTAATGAATAAAATTCAAGTCTCAAATACGATCTTGAACAGTATAGAAAACAAGACGAATGAAGTAATTATAAATATTCCAACTCCGTCTACGAGCTCTACTGCTTGCCCCGCGACCGCTACAGCTGCTGGATCAATAATTAACATTAACTTTCAAAATTGTACCATCCAAAATTTGAACAATTATTATAAATAAACTATTGTCAGCTTTTACTCTTGTTGTTTGACTAATTGCATTAGTGAAGATAAAGTAGTGTATGCAACTGCATATAACACGGGTATTAAAACACTCGTGTTTTAATACCCTTCATTATATGACAGTTGCATAAACTACTATTATCTACACTAATGTTGTAACATTCTACTTATGTTTCCAATACTTGACTTATAATTACTACTGTTATAGCGCAGACAACAAAACACTCAATTTAAGCAATTTCACATGATGGTATAATATCCACATCGATATCGTAAAATCTCATTATAACATCAATAAAACGCGACCAATTAACCTGGCGAGCCTTATGTCAAAATCCTCATACAAGTTGTATAAAATTTTGATATTAGGCTGGCTTTTGAAAACAGTTGGGTTATACGTGAAAACTTCGTCGAAACTACTAAACTTACATACACAAAACTCTTTGGTAAGATCTTGTGCCAATTAAATAAAAAAAGAACAGCGCGCGCTCGCTCCTGATTGGCCCTGCGCAGCTGCGCTCTCATTGGTTAGATTTTAATGGCGGCAAGTTCACTGTGACAATACACGTACGCGTGAATTTAATGTTTCGCAATGTGTTTTGTTTTTAAAATACAAATTAAAAGTTAAAAATGGACAGCGACGATGATATTTGTACGCCTCCGGATATTCTAGAATTGGCAACAAAAGTAACTCACAATCTTTTGCCAGAAAAATCTAGAAAATTATATGAAAAAGAATATAATAACTTTTTGGCATGGAAGATCGAAAAGAAAACTACATCATTTTCTGAAAATGTCATTCTTGTGTATCTCAAAAACCTCTCCGACAAATTCAAGCCATCTTCTATGTGGGCTAAATATTCTATGCTCAAGTCCACACTGAGTATCTACAACAATATTGATATCACGAAGTATTCAAAAGTCATAGCGTTCCTGAAACGCAGTTCAGAAGAAGGACACAAGGAAAAAAAGTCCTTGACGTTTACATCAGGTCAAATAAAGATGTTCCTGAAAGATTCACCAGATATTTTGTATCTTTTTGAAAAGGTAAGTGTATTTTAGTTCTGTTATTCAATCTACCTAGTACTTACGTACTACACACGCAAGTTATCTAGACACTCCGTTTAAGCGCTTTGTGTATAAATTAGGTAGTAGGTACCTACACTTTACTACTTCATAAATCATAGTTTTTGCCTTGGCTATGTACCTCAAGCTTATTATATCGTTTATTGTTACAGGTTGCACTAATCTTCGGCATAATGGGGGCATGCCGAAGGCAAGAGCTATACAACATCCAGTTCGATGAAGTCTCTAACATAGACGACAGTACAATCATTATTATTTCTTATGGGGACGTCGCCAGCCGAACGGACGATCCACCCGCGTTGTTGCGGGCCACTTCATCCTTTTCCCCGTTCTCCCTTCTGGAGGAGTTAAGGTTCATCCAGCTTTCACGGCGCCCCGTCGAATCTTTTGGTCTCTTTAGTGAATCTTGCTATCTGTTCCACCTTCAGATCCTTTAGGTCCTCTATGTGTAGTCTATCCGACCCCCAGAGCTCCCATCTTGCCAGCGAATACATAGGGCACTCGGCTAGTAGGTGGAGGCTGGTCTCCTCGCTTTCCATGCACTCCGGGCATATGGGGTCGGTTTTCACTCCTATCACTGTCATATGTCTGTTCAGTCGACAGTGTCCTGTTATAACTTCAATGACTAGCCTCATGTTCTCTCTGGAGAGTCCCATTAGTTTGCTAGTCTTTTTCTTATCCATTCCCTTGATGAAGATCTTCGATTGTCTCATGCCATTCGAGGACCTCCATCTTCTGTTGGTTTCTGATGTAATGCTGTGACTGATTACTCCCTTGGTGATGTTGTGCGCTATTGGCAGCCGAGGTTCCGGCCCCACCAAGTTTTCCTCTGCTCCCTTTCTGGCTAGTTCGTCGGCCTGTTCATTTCCCGTGTATCCCTCGTGTCCGGGAATCCACGCTAGCGTTAGGTCCGTTCTCTCAGCCAGCCTTTTTAATGATTCCTTGCATTCTCTGACAATTGCTGATGTCGTCTCTTCTTTGCCTAGTGCCTTCAGCGCCGCTTGGCTGTCGCTGTAGATAGCCATCTTTCCTGTAATAGTGAGGTGTTCAGCTATCTCAGCGCATGCCATTATTGCGTATATTTCCGCCTGGAAGACACTAGCGAATCTTCCTAGCGGTATCGACTTGTCTATCTCCGTCCCGTCTGCACATTTAATGTGCACGCCAGACCCAGAGAGCTTTGTCGACTCCTTTCTGGAGCCGTCTGTGTAGCAAATGATGCCATCATTTCCTACGCTCCAGTCCTCTCTTGAACCTATATGTATTCTATATTTTTTGTCAAAAATCCTTTCCTTTCGTATTAAGTCGTTGTTGGAAAGGATCATTGACAACCTATCTTCATATTGTTTACCTATACTGGCGTGACCCTTATCCGTGTAGTTCCCGGTCCATATGCCAGTGCTTCTTAGCTTGAACCATTGTTCCGCTGCTCTTCTCTTTATTTCTAAATCCAGGGGATTCAGCCCCAGCAGGACCTCGAGCGCGGCTGTAGGTGTGGTCCTCATCGCGCCCGTAGTCACTAGGGCCGCTAGCCTTTGGACTTTGTCTAACTCTGCCTTGTTTCTCCCCACTGCGGCTCTGTGCCACCATACGATAGCTCCATGTAGGATTCTTGGCATTATTATTGCCCTATATATCCATAGTGCCATCGCTGGTTTCATGCCCCAGGTTCTGCCTATCACGCTTTTACACTGCATCATCGCCATCTTTGCCTTGGAGCATGTGTTACTGATATGGGTCCTGAAGGTAAGCTTACTATCCAGTGTCACTCCTAGATACTTGACTTCCTTGACCGTCTCCAGCTCCTGGTTGTCCAGTATCACTGGTTCAGCTCGCCCTATCTTTCTTTTCTTCGTAAATAGAACTAATTTGGTTTTTTCAGGGTTTAGGTTCAAACCTTTGCTCCTGCACCACCCTAAAGCTTCTTTTAGACCTCTGTTCATGATTTCACACATGACGCTGAGAACTTTGCCTGTCACCAGGAGTACACCATCATCGGAGTACACTTGTGTGTAAATGTGCATCCTGTTTATCTTGTTAACTAATTCATCTATTAGCAGGCACCACAGTAATGGTGACAGACATCCCCCCTGGGGGAACCCTCTTTTCGCCACCACTGTACGTGTTGTTCCTGCTATCTCTGTGCGTATCAGTCGGTGTCTTAGCATGGTTTTCACCCATATTGATACATCTTTATCTATTCCTTCGCGGCTAAGGGTATCCTCTATTGACTCGGGGGTCGCTCTATCAAAAGCTCCCTCCACGTCAAAGAAGCATCCCATTGCGTATTCTGTATTGCTGATTGATCTTTGCACTCTTATCACCAAGTTGTGGAGGGCCGTTTCGGTGGATTTGCCCTCCATGTATGCGTGTTGATTTTGGTGTAGTGGAGATCCGCTTTTCTCTATTTGTTCTCTAATTATTCTGTCTAGGATTTTCTCCAGTGTCTTTAGTAGGAATGAGGAGAGGCTAATGCATCTGAAGGCTTTGGCTTCCTGGTAGGATGCCCTGCCCGGTTTTGGGATGAATACTGCCTTCACTTCCCTCCATTTTCTTGGTATATACTTAGTTCTCACAGTACAATCATGGTGAAAGTTTCGAAAACAAAAACGGAAATAGATCGTTCTTTCGTTGTGACGGGCAACTGCTATGCCGTATGTAAAAAATACATGGAACTTCGACCCACCCCCTATCGAAACCCTGCCTTTTTCTTGAGCTATAGATCGGGGAAGTGCGTCGATCAAAGAACTGGTATTAATTAATTTGGTGCTCTGGGAAAAACTATCGCAAGTTTTTTGAATCTGCCTAACCCAGCGTTGTACACGGGGCATTGCTTCCGGCGCACCTCGGCGACCCTTCTCATAGATATAAGTGGTGATTTGACCGCACTGAAACGACACGGGCGGTGGAAGTCTTCTACTGTGGCTGAAAGCTACATTGATGAGTCTTTAATGAATAAAATTCAAGTCTCAAATACGATCTTGAACAGTATAGAAAACAAGACGAATGAAGTAATTATAAATATTCCATTTCCGTCTACGAGCTCTACTGCTTGCCCCGCGACCGCTACAGCTGCTGGATCAATAATTAACATTAACTTTCAAAATTGTACCATCCAAAATTTGAACAATTATTATAAATAAACTATTGTCAGCTTTTACTCTTGTTGTTTGACTAATTGCATTAGTGAAGATAAAGTAGTGTATGCAACTGCATATAACACGGGTATTAAAACACTCGTTACTATTATGAAACTCGCTGCGCTCGTTTCATAAACTCACACTCGTGTTTTAATACCCTTCATTATATGACAGTTGCATAAACTACTATTACGTTAACGGATCGAAATACAAATAAAACTTGCACTAGGCCTATTATTGCTTCTGTGACTAGGTACTGAGTGAAGTCATTAAAATTTCAGGAACGGTGGGGCCCAAGAATAATTTCTTCGACATGTTTGATGTGCTGTATAAAAAATATGGGCCGGTAGTAAGAATGGAAGGAATACTCGAACGAGGAACGATGGTGATGTTCTTCGAACCGGAGCATTACGACAAGGTTCGGCGTACTCGTATTTGACTAATACATTTTGACCGTGGATCTTTGCATAGAATGCCCCATTTCGGCGTCCTTGTTCAGAGAAACTGAAACCCTTAGACAATTTTGACTTATTGTATTCGAAATATGAATGGAATTTCTACAAAAAAAATCCCATTCAAAACCTTAACGTTCAGAATAAGCTGTAAATATCTTCTTACTCCATTAATATTATCAAGTTAAATGTACACCGGAATTAACGTTAGTTTATAAGATTTTAAATTATATACTTTTAATGAACGATAAAAAATTATTAAACATCAAATAAATGTCAAGTAAATGTGGTGTGAGTAGCCCGATGGCGCAGTGGTTAACGCGGTTCGGTTTGCGATTGCTGAAGTTAAGCAACTTTCGCAAAGGCCGGTCATCGGATGGGTGACCAAAAATTTATCATCTTGAGCTCCTCTGTGCTTCGAAAGGCACGTTAAGCCGTTGGTCCCGGCTGCATTAGCAGTCGTTAACAACCACCAATCGCATTGGGCCCGCTTGGTGGTTTATGGCCCGTTCTCCCTATCCATCCATAGGGAAGGGTCGTGCCCCAGCAGTGGGGACATAATATGAGCTGATGATGATGATGAAATAAATGTAATTACAACAGACTGCACAAAATGCCACTTTTGCGATGCGTCGGCCGCTCGTAGTACTGAGAAAGCGCGAGCGCGCGCATTTTGTGATAGGCCTCAGAACGCCTCGGTCGGGGGTCGAGTGGCAAAGTGCTCGGGCCGGTACCCGAGTCCCGAAAGCCCCGGCACGGGTCGGGCAAAGTATGATTCGGTTATCCAAAGGTCGTGGGTTCGATTCTTACTCGAGCTCGCTGAGACTGGTTGTTTATTTTTTTTCTAGTAAAATTTTATCTTGTTATGTGTAGACTCCTAGGCACTAAATGTTAGATATGATTAGATATATAATGTCAGATATCATAATTATCTAAGTCTTAAAAAGCCCATCTGATAAGTCTCAGAAACGCTACATGAGACTCATCAGATAAGCTATTTCAGACTTATCAGATAGGCTTTGTGAGACTTATTAGATATTATATCTGGGACTCATCGGATAGGCTATCTGAGACTCATCAGATAGGTTATCTGATACTCATCAAGAAAGCTATATATTACTTATCATAAGTTATCTGATATATGATTATCTAAGATAGGATTACTGAGACTTATCAGATAAGCTATCTGAGACTCATCAGATAAGCCTTATCAGATACGATATCTGAGACTCATCAAATAAGCTTTTTAGACTTATTAGCTAAGCTATCTGATAATATGATATCTGAGATAGGCTTACTGAGACTCACCAGATAAGCTATCTGAAGATTCATCAGATAGGCTATTTTAGACTTATCAGATGCTAGACTCATAAAAAAAGCCGGTTGGACATAGCCTATAGCACAGCCGATAGCATAAGGAAGTGCACTTGACCGTGTAGGTATGTCAGAAAGTGCGAGTTCAAATCCCGCTTGTGAAAAAAAACAACTTTTTCACAAAAAAGAGCTCTTGATCTTTGTGTTTATTATCTGAACCAATCCATTTTTTTTTTCAGATTTATAGAGCTGAGGAAACGCCTGCGCCGCTCCGTATGGGCTTTCAGGCTTTGGAGTATTACAGAGAGGAGTTACGAAAGGAAAGATTCGACGGTGTCTATGGTCTGACGACTGCGTAAGTTAAAATGGTCTGTAGTACATTGAACATAAAGGTCACGAAAAATGTAAATAATTAAAAATAACGCACTATAGCTCTCCTTGTTTGTCAGGAGGCGCTACTTCAATGCTTTACGAATTCTCGTTTTCGAATTGGAACAAAATGAATTCGAATAGTAAATAAAACTCGCACTGAGCACTCGGATATAATTTTTTAGGGTTCCGTAGTCAACAAGGAACCTTTATAGTTTCGCCATGTCTGTCTGTTTGTCTGTCTGTCCGTCCCCAGCCTGGCTGTAATTTGGCATGGATATACATATTAATCACGCCGACAAAGTGGTGAAGTAAAATTTTGAAAAATATTTTTTTAGGTTACCTCCCCTACACGTGAAGTGGGGATGTAATTTTTTTCTTGTCTACCCCATAATGTCGAGTGTCGTTGAATAGCAATTTCAAAAATATTGCGGGTTTGTGGAAACAGTTTTTTGATTGAGGCATCCGTTTGTGAACTATTAAGCTTTAAAGTGCAAAATTTTGTTAGAGTCAAGTGTCCCCCCCTGCCAGCCAAATGGTTGTTTTTGGATACGTCAAAAAATTCACGGTAGTTGTATACAGGGTGGAAACTTTCAGCGGGGCAGCAAGGGGAAGTACTTTATCCGTTGCAGCTACACGAAAATGGTGTTAGCAGACTATCCATAATTTTTTAAGGAACTTTGATCCCCATTCAAAGATTTTCAAAAAAATGTACAGTTAGCAAGAAAATAGCCATTTTATACAAAAACATTTTTTGATGCCAATCGATCCTGTTTCTAATACTGATCAAAAATTTCTATAGGACTAACCATCCTTGGAGTACTCAAAAAGTCACAAAATGCAAAAAACTTTTCCCTTACATTTTGTAAAGAATATTTTGTGTAACTGAAATACAAAAAATAAAATAAAAGACAAATGATCACGTAGAATTTTACACATATCAAAAAGAAGGCGTATTAATTTTCTTTTTTTATTAACTAACATAACTTGATGATGTTATTCTTATTTAAAATCTTGCTGTTTCTTGCCCTACGATATCAAGTGCTCGAAGTGACCGCCATTTTGATGAAAAATTCAATTACATTTTGTTCCAAATTTGAATTGTTTTTAAACTTATCTTTTTATTCAGTCTACAAAAAGATCTCAACCGTCACTAAAAAAGCTTTTGCGTAAAATTTTCAAACAAAATGTACGGGAAAAGTTTTTTCCAATTTGTGACTTTTTGAGTACTCCAACGGTGGTTGGTCCCATAGAAGTTTTTGATCAGTATTAGAAACAAGATCGATTGGCATCAAAAAATATTTTTATGTAAAATTACTATTTTCTTGCTAATTGTACATTGTTTTGAAAATCTTTGAATGGGGATCAAAATTTCATAAAAAATTATGGATAGTCTCCTAAGACCATTTTCGTGTAGCTGCAACGGATAAGGTACTTCCCCTTACTGCCCCGATGAAAGTTTCCACCCTGTATATAACGAAGTTAAAAGGAAAACTATCACAGCTAAGTAGGCTTCACAATTTTTTGCATTTAAGACCACCGGCTTAAACCAAGAGGTCCCGGGTTCGATTCCCAGCGTTTGTTGTTTTGTTTTGTTTTGTTTTTTGTTTGTTGTTTGTTTTTAACATGTTTGTGTACTCGGTTTGGTTGGTAGTAGGGCGTGTTTGTCCGCCTGGCTAGCTACCACCATCTTATCTAAATATTACCATAACGTCAATGTTTGTAGCATTGTTGTGTTCCGACAGCTAGAGATAAGATAGCCAGTGTTTCAGTATAGTTGAGGATTCCGGGTGAAGTGCGCTTCCTTCAGCCTTATTATCAGTTTACAGCAGGTGAAATGAAGGGCAATTGCTTACCCGTAAGGTATAAAAAAAGTATATACAGGGTGGAAAAAAAAGACCGTCGTTGGAGGAAAGGTACCCTTAATAATGATGATGGCAAATTTTACTGAAAGGAAACATTCCTTTATTTTCAAAAATAATTAAAACTGCACTTAAAGATTTTTGAAAAATCATAAGTTAAGGGAACTATTTTATTATCTTTAGATAGTGAGTAAGCTTTACAATAAAAAAAAATTTCTTGGTCTTTCTTTATTTTTAGATACTATGTTGTTTAAAAGGAATTGATCCTTATGAATGAATCTTTCAGTTGGTATCATAAAATACAGGTGTTTTTTTTTCACATTTCACCGGTTGGATTCCCGGCTCAAGCAGTAAATTTAAAAAAATCTTTAAATGCAGTTTTAATTATTTTTGAAAGTAAAGGAATGTCTCCTTTCAGTAAAATTTGCCATCATCAATGTTAAGGATACTTTTCCTCCAACCACGGTCTTTTTTTTTCCACCCTCTATACTAACATAAATCTTTTAACCCCTAATGTATTTCAGGCAGGGTGAAAAATGGCGGAGTTTTCGTACTAAAGTGAATCCAGCTTTGCTGAAGCCCAAATTGGTGAAACTGTACGCGCCAGGTCTTGAAGATATAGCCAACGATTTGGTTGCCAGGTAGCATTTGCACCAGTGTATAATTAAGCATACCTACGATGTAGATAATTTGAACATACATATGATGTTATACTAGCCTATATACTGTTATACTGATTAGCAAATATAGTCATCGCTTAAGTTAATGGATGGTTTCTATTCTGTAATATTGGCTTAAATAACACACTTGCCAATTAAAGTAGGTTGGTGACCCGGGTTATGCATGTAAAACTCCGAAACGACCGACCCATGTAATTGGACCCAAGAGCTCCGGATATCGAATCGATGCGAAGAGATATTACCTTATAAATAGTACCAGAGCTGCTCGAGTTGTCGGCGACGTGGTAACCTCTGGTCGGCTCGATCCACTGGCCCTTCGGAGAGACGTTGCATCTCTCTGTATATTTTATCGCCTTTATCATGGGGAGTGCTCTGAGGAATTGTTCGGTTTGATCCCTGCCGCTGATTTCCTTCACCGCACTACACGCAATCGACTGTCTTTCCATCCACACCATCTTGATGGATGGCGATCTACTACTGTGCGTTTCTCACGTAATTTTTTACCACGAACTACAGTGCTGTGGAACCAGCTCTCAGCGGCGGTATTTCCGGACCAATATGATTTAGGAATCTTCAAGAGACGAGCCTATTCCTTCCTTAAAGGCCGGCAACGCATCTGTGATTCCTCTGGTTTTGCGGGTGTCCATGGGCGGCGGTGATTGCTTTCCATCAGGTGACCCGCCTGCTCGTTTGCCTCTTCTAATATAAAAAAAAAAAAAACCAAAACGACCAAAGCATGCAAATAATAAGTAATGTTTAAAAGGCGTTGGGATCCACTATGGGCTAGTCTTGTAATGAGGCTTCCATTTCTTCATCATCCTTCGCTCACTATTGACGAAAACCTAAGTGTGTCAAAATAGAACACATTGAAAAAAAGTCAAGAAATTATTAATCCTTAATAAAGGATTACAACCATGTAATATATAACCATATATAACCATAATGTAATATATAACCATAATGTAGTACATAACCATAATGTAGGTATGTAGGACCCATTGGTCATCATTGAAATTTTAAGAGAACACAGCCAGGAAGCAGGTAGCGGTATTTATTTGTTGTTAAAGAGTAAAATGATGGCCGCTGGGGCGGAATAGTCCTTGAGTGGCGACCGCGCACTGGAAAGCGCAGTGTGGGCAGGCTTCAGCAAGATGGACTGACGTTCTGGTGAAGGTCGCGGGAAGCCGCTGGATGCGAGCAGCACTAAACCGGTCGTTGTGGAGATCCTTGGGGGAAGCCTTTGTCCAGCAGTGGACGTCTTTTGGCTGAGATGATGATGATGGTGAAAGAGTAAAATCAGTTGCTGACTAGGGGTCAGCAACTGATTTAACTGTTTTTAATGAATAAAAGAAAATAATATCGATCACTGGGTCCTGTCGAGCTGGTGGCGATTTGCAGATTCTTCAAATTTTTGTAACTAAAATATTGATTAAAATAAAATAAAATTTCAGGTTTTTGAAAATGAAAGATGACCCCGAAGCTCTATCACGAGAATTCGAAGCGGAAATTACGAAGTGGTCCCTAGAATCTGTGGCGCTAGTCAGCCTGGGCACGAGACTCGGCTGCATGCAAGACAACCTCGCCGACGACCATCCGGCCAAGATCCTCATGCAGTGCAGCAAGAAGATACCAGACTTGTCCTTCAAGTTGGAGTTCGTTCCGAAGTTTTGGAATAAGCACAACTCTTCGTTGTTTAAAAAACTTATGGACCTTTTCGACTCACAGTGGGAGTAAGTCTATATGAGTCTATTATTTTAAAATGTTGCATCTCTACTCCCTACTGATTCCGCTGTAAAGGCTATAGGCAGAAAACAGCAACTTCTGAGTGCTGCGTGCCAGTTTTATTCCCAATTCGATCTCGCTAACCCAACGAAAATTTGTATAGCAAAAATTGCAAATATCCTCGTTTGTCACAATTGCAAATATCCTCGTTTGTCACAATTGCAAATATCCTCGTTTGTCACAATTGCAAAAATCCTCGTTTGTCACAATTGCAAATATCCTCGTTTGTCACAATTGCAAATATCCTCGTTTGTCACAATTGCAAATATCCTCGTTTGTCACAATTGCAAATATCCTCGTTTGTCACAATAGTCGCCTAGTGTGAGTTTTGTTTACTGTCCGTATTCATTCGATTATGTTTACGAAAACGAACATTTGTATCTTCTCGTATATCGCCAGGAGGCGCTGCTTCAATGCCATACTAATTTTCATTTTCGTTATCGTATTCGAATGTCAACTGAACCTCACACTAGGTAGGCAGGCACTCAGTAGGCAATGCTGTAATTGTGCTGTAATGGCATACTTATTTTTGTTTAGCGAAACGTGATCGAATGAAAGTCAATGTCAAATGGTTAATTCAATATAAGTTTTTACAGGCACTTTTATTGAAGTCAAAACTAACTAAATATAAAAACTAAAAAATATATAAAATTCTCGTGTCACGTGTTAGTTGCCATACTCCTCCTAAACGACTCGATCGATTTTTATGAAATTTATATGTACATTCGGTAGTTCTGACAATCGGTCGTAATCTATTTTTAATACCCCTAAGTGATAAGGGTGGTCCACCCTAAACATTTTTATTTTTTTTTGTTTTTTCCAATACAAATGATTTGTTTGTTTTGTTGTCATGGAAACTGTAAAAGCGGTACGAAGTCCGCCGGGTCACCTAGTAATAATCTAAAATATAGTTAAACTAAAGTACTGAATCTACCACTATTACGAATTTCAGAAGAGCTGGCAAGAAACTCAGGAGGCTTTTTTCACATTTCACAATTACAAATTAAACTCGCACCAGGCGCTTTTCGTGTAAATTAAACAACATTACAGATATTTCTCCTAAAATTAGGATCAGCGAAGTTTATATTGAACAAGCGAAGAAGCAAATACGAGAACGCGGTTATGCCACCCCAGAGGAAGACCAGAGCGTCATAGAGAAACTCCTCGCGATTGACGAGAAGGTCGCCGTTATGATGGCAAACGAGATGTTGTTCGCTGGTATAGATACAGTAAGTTATGATGCTTTAAGCTTTATGAAGTCTTTTAAAAAGTTTTTATAACAAAAAAGTTTCTAGTTTGGCCAACTTTCCATAATAGATGGCACCTTATATAATTAAAAAAACAGCTTATACAACGTGTAATAGAAAGTTGTGGTAAAAATTAAAAGATCTAATGTATATCCGAGCTAGATCCGAGCGAGCTAGATGAAGTCATGGGTGTCAGGCGCGCATAACCTCAGGGGTCCGTTCTATCCCCCACGCTGTTCCTTCTGCATATCAATGATATGCTTCCACTTGGAAATATTCATTGCTATGCAGATGATAGTACAGTCCATGGAGGATATAACGGTCACCCAGCGGCAGGGCGGGTCGAAACTGAAGTGAATCGAGTGAATCTTGTCATTGAGCTCAATCGGGTATTGGACCTCATATCTAATTGGGGCACCAATAATCTGGTTGAGTTCAATGCCAAGAAAACACAGGTGTGCGCGTTCACGGCAAAAAGTCACCATTCCTTCCCCTTCCAACCCTTCAGGGTACATCTCTACGCCTGCAGAGCAGTATCAACATGCTCGGTATGACGATACCCTGCGATCTGAACCAAAGGGACTACATCGAAGCCGTGATCAAAACAGCCTCACGAAAACTCGGAATTCTGAACAGAGTGCGGCGATTCTTTACGCCGGACCAGTTGTGCCTTTTGTACAAGACACAGGTACGGTCTTGCGTGGAGTGTTGCTCGCATATCTGGGACGGTTCCGCAAAGTACCTTCTCGATGCCTTGGACAGATTGCAGCGTCGCGCTGAACGCATTATCGGCAATGCAGAAGTGGCAAATACTCTTGAATTTCTGCAATTGCGTTGAGATGTTGCGTCACTCAGCGTGTTTTACCGCTTATACCATGGCGAGTGCTCTGAAGAGTTCTTTGACCTCATCCCACCTTCATAGGAGTACACGTGCTGCTCTTCGGAGTCACCGCTTCACTGTCTCAAATATCCCATCGCGCACAAAGAAATTTGGTGACTCGTTTCTTTGTCGCAACTACAAAAGATGGAATAGTCTACCAGTACACGTTTTCCCTCCTTCCTACGATATGGGGTCCTTCAAAAGATGCGTGAAGAAGCACCTTGTGGGCCGGCAGAGTGAAGTTGACTGATGCTACGTTTGTGTCCACGCTGCACCAGTTGTCTTCGCATCTGGACTTCATTTCCACTTAACATCAGGTGGGATGGAGTCATTTGCCAAGCTAAGTAAAAAAAAAATTTAAAGCAAGCAGCAGTGATCATAAATGTAAGTACACAGAGGTTACCAAGTCACTAGGGCTGACTTGTTAACTTTGATTTGACGTCACGATAGAAATACGTACCTATTTAAAAATTGCATAACAAATTAAAGTTAATAATTATGTATTAGTAACTCAGCATACAAGATCTCAGATACACTTTGGATCTTTCTATTTTTACCACCTTTCTGTTACACCGTTGTACCCTGTCCCACTGCTGGCAATTAATTGATATCAAGTTACCGCAACAATTTATGGGTATTACCTTTATCACCACCACGTTTGCCAAATGTGGGTTATGGTGATACTGATAATAACAGACCAGAGTTAAGTTTTGAAAAATACGAAACACACTTTCCCCTACCTGGGAATTGAACCAGGGACCTCTGGATATCAGACCGAGCGCTTTGCCACTTAGCCACCAAGTACAGACGCCTGCACATCAACCTATCTAAAACTGTCAAATTTCTTGAATACAATGTCAACCATATGACTAAGGCATAAAGTTCAAAGTCTATTGAGGAAGGGCTATAGCCGGGTTTCCATAGTAAGTCGGCCCTTAGATCAAATGGGCTCGGGGATTTTTTTTTGAGTACATCTTGTAATGAAGAATATTTAAGCCGAGTATGAACATCCTACTTGTAATAGTTTTTGAACTAAGATTTTTCAAGATTTTTTTAAATGTTTGTTTTTTCTGGATGTATTCAAGCGATTTGCTTCAAATTTTGAAATGATGTTTTTTAGATAGATTTGCATCGCCACCCAAAAAACAAATACTAGTTATCGTATAAAAAAAGAAAAAAAAAGGCCAATTTAAAAATCTATCTGCCCATTAAAGTGTTAAAGTATATAAGAATATTGGTGCAATTACCTTGGTTAACAAACTCCTTATAGGTAACCTACGCTGTCACCGGCCTACTCTACAACCTAGCCATAAACCAAGAGGCTCAACATAAAGTGCGCGATGAGATCAGAACCCAGGCGGGTTCCCGGTACCTCAAGGCTTGCGTTAAGGAGTCGCTGCGGTTACTGCCCGTGCTGTCAGCTAACCTGAGACAAACCACGCGGGAGCACATCGTAGGCGGCTACAGAATTGAGACAGGAGTAAGTAAAATATTTATGAGTGCAGCAATTAGTAATTAAAAACAAAAAAGTAAAATTTACAGGAGTAAGTTTTTTTAATTTCCTTTAGTTGATGGCTTCGTGCGGATGGCACATTTAGCCAGTGATAAAGTAATTTTTCTTACAAGCTATGCAATTAAATAAATAAATAATAGTAGAAATGAGTAGTGATTAATGATAGAGGAACCCCTATGGTGTATTTCATGTTACTTTTATACTTTTAATTTCGAGATCACCAGTGAGATTCTTTGGTGAGAGCTTATTTCGGTGAGAGCTTTCGAAGCTACCAAAATAGCTAATTGACAACAACAAAAGACAGTTCCGTTGGGTACCTTTTCGATTATACGAGTAGTACACCTTAATGATATGCAATAAGGCTGTTTTTTGTCAAATGTTCAGTGAAGATTTAATGCTAAAGTTACTCAAGCAGTGAAAACTGCTAGTTGTGCTTCTTTGAACATAGTCCTCTAGTAAATGAAGATTCCGGGGAAGTGCGCTTCCACCTGGCTTTACCGTAATTTACCAATTCTAAAGCCTGTCAATTCATTAACGTGTCACTAGTGTGCCGGTACTGTCGGTAGCCTGATTAGACTATAGCAAACCTCTAAAATCGGGTCGCAAACCCACTTTTCTGGACTATCGAACATTCAACAAAAAACATGGTATTTATTCTAACGATTCTGGACATTTTTAAAATACTAGAGTTGAGTTGAAGGGTATTATTATTATTATTTCTTATGGGGACGTCGCCAGCCGAACGGACGATCCACCCGCGTTGTTGCGGGTCACTTCATCCTTTTCCCCGTTCTCCCTTTTGAGAGAGTTAAGGTTCATCCAGCTTTCACGGCGCCCCGTCGAATCTTTTAGTCTCTTTAGTGAATCTTGCTATCTGCTCCACCTTCAGATCCTTTAGGTCCTCTATGTGTAGTCTATCCGACCCCCAGAGCTCCCATCTTGCCAGCGAGTACATAGGGCACTCGGCTAGTAGGTGGAGGCTGGTCTCCTCGCTTTCCATGCACTCCGGGCATATGGGGTCGGTTTTCACTTCTATCACTGTCATATGTCTGTTCAGTCGACAGTGTCCTGTTATGACTTCAATGACTAGCCTCATGTTCTCTCTGGAGAGTCCCATTAGTTTGCTAGTCTTTTTCTTATCCATTCCCTTGATGAAGATCTTCGACTGTCTCATACCATTCGAGGACCTCCATCTTCGGTTGGTTTCTGATGTAATACTGTGACTGATTACTCCCTTGGTGATGTTGTGCGCTATTGGCAGCCGAGGTTCCGGCCCCACCAAATTTTCCTCTGCTCCCTTTCTGGCTAGTTCGTCAGCCTTTTCGTTTCCCGTGTTTCCCTCGTGTCCGGGAACCCACGCTATCGTCAGGTCCGTTCTCTCGGCCAGCCTTTTTAATGATTCCTTGCATTCTCTGACGATTGCTGATGTCGTCTCTTCTTTGCCTAGTGCCTTCAGCGCCGCTTGGCTGTCGCTGTAGATAGCCATCTTTCCTGTAATAGTAAGGTGTTCGGCTATCTCAGCGCATGCCATTATTGCGTATATTTCCGCCTGGAAGACACTGGCGAATCTTCCTAACGGTATCGACTTGTCTATCTCCGTCCCGTCTGCACATTTAATGTGCACACCAGATCCAGAGAGCTTTGTAGACTCCTTTCTGGAGCCGTCTGTATAGCAAGTGATGCCATCAGTTCCTACGCTCCAGTCCTCTCTTGAACCTATGTGTATTCTATATTTTTTGTCAAACATCCTTTCCTTTCGTATTAAGTCGTTGTTGGAAAGGATCATTGACAGCCTATCTTCATATTGTTTACCTATACTGGCGTGACCCTTATCCGTGTAGTTCCCGGTCCATATGCCAGTGCTTCTTAGCTTGAACCATTGTTCCGCGGCTCTTCTCTTAATTTCTAAGTCCAAGGGATTCAGCCCCAGTATGATCTCGAGCGCGGCTGTAGGTGTGGTCCTCATCGCGCCCGTAGTCACTAGGGCCGCTAGCCTTTGGACTTTGTCTAACTCTGCCTTGTTTTTCCCTACTGCGGCTCTGTGCCACCATACGATAGCTCCGTGTAGGATTCTTGGCACTTGAGTTGAAGGGTAAAAGCGAAGCGCAACCCCAGCGGCGTAAAACAAAAATATAAAAAAAACCATATTATTTATAGCTTACGTGAAAAGCTATCAGTCTTTATAAAAATATCTCTCTTTTAATTTCAGACATTTGCCATAGCACCGAACGAGTTTCTATCCAAGTTAGATAAATACTATCCACGTGCCAAAGAATTTATACCAGAGAGATGGCTGGTTGACAAATCGCACCCACTGTACTATGGCAACGCTCATCCCATGGTGACCTTACCATTTGGCTTCGGTGTGAGGTCATGCATAGGCAGACGGATTGCTGAGTTGGAAATAGAGGTTCTTATCAAAAAGCTATTGGATCAAGTTGAAGTTCACTGGACGGGACCACCGTTACGAGTTGTGACCAGAGTAATTAACAACTTTAAGAAACCTTATCATTTCAAGTTTGTAACTGCTAAATAATTTAGTTATGTACTATGACAAAATTGTGAACAATTTCATCATTGACATGTAAACAATGTGACTCTTAATACAATGGAATAAGAGTCAAAACTTGTCAAAAGAGTATACATGTTAATGCTTGTGACTGTACCTTAAGTTTACTGCCATGAATTGTATTACCATCTTATGAGAGCACTATTAAACCGTATTTGAATACTGTTTACTTCGAGAGCATTCAAATACTATGTACGTAAATAAAAACCTTTTTTAAAAATGCCAAATAAAACATAAATACGTTATGATGGTTTTCTATATTTCCCTTGGATCCACACTCTGTACATCGTCAACATCTTTCCTCTATTAACTTGCAATCTTCTATCAACTAAATTTTGTTCTTCAAGGAAACCAGCGCCTTTGAAAAGGCTTGACACTTCCTCTTGTCTGAAGAAGTATACCTTCGTACTGTCACCACGAGCATAAAAGTTGTCAGATATACAACGTCCTTCCTTGAATCGCAATTGAGCTAGGTCATATCGACCATAATCTCTGAATACAACTAGACCACCAGGCTTTAAATATTTATAGATGTTATTTATGACGGTTTGCATTCTGAAACAAATAGAAAAAAGTATATTATAATATACTTTAAAAGAATATATTATACATATTTCAATTTTGTTACTAACCAAAACAAATATAATTATAAAGCTTGCCTATTCATAACTGTTCTAAACATATTTGTATTATGTAATGAATTATAGGTCCATAACCATTGAGGTATTATAACTAAAGCGGACACCACAAACAAAATCCATGCGCCCGGCCGGCAGCGGGGGCTCTGTAGGTGTAGGCTGCGCACCGGGCAAACTAACAACTGTGAGATGATGAGAGACTTTGTAGTCCATGTCCCTCAACTTGTGTGGCAGAAATTTTGTCTGTGGTGTCTCCTCTATACATAGTTATAATACCTCAGTGTACAAAACATAAAATTAAACATATTATCAACTCTTTAAGCTATATTAAAGCAATATATATTACAGTTACGGTTAGCCTGTATCAACCCATTGTCGGGCAAAAGGTCTGCCCTATTCCACTTTTCAAACATTGTAAAATTTGCACGTCTCTCTCAAAGGTGTCTAGCTCTTACAACTACCCCTTTTTATTGAAGTTAAAGTAATATATTAGATAGTAATATAGATTTACTCACTTTGCTGGATCAATAGCTGATAACACAAATATAAGGACAATAATGTCCAATGAACTCTCTTGAAATGGTACATCCCAATCTTCCTTAGTGGCATCTAGCACAAAGACGTTACACCTACTTGTATCATACAATTCATTTTGTTGCATTATTTCAATAGCTTTACATGAAAAGTCACAGCCGTATATGAAAAGGTTAGGATCTCTGCTGTACTGTAGTATTGGAAAAATTGTGTTTCCTACACCACAACCAACTTCAAATATGTACCGTTTGGTATCACTTTCTTGATTCTTAGTTTCTTCAGTTGTTGTTGTGTTTATAGTTTCATTATCTGTAGGGTACACGCGGAGTGGTGCTGACGTGTTATCTGGTGCTAGCTCAGGGAACTCGGTGAACAACCAGTGGCGGTCTTTAAAGAACCTGGAATGTAAAATTAATAGGGTTTTTTACTTTGTTGTACTTGTAATTGCTTAGCTGCTGTAAAAGTTATATTATTTTATAAACTGCAGATTGCATAAAATTTAACTCTATCATCATAGTAAAAATTGCTTGATAAAAAACATTTTATACAAATAAAAGTAATTTTAATTTATAATAAGGTTGAAAATATTTTAAATAAATTGTCTGGTATTACATTATTCCATATTATTAAGATAGCCTTGAAAGGGCCTATATGTCTGGAGTTATAACCACAACTCCAAAGAAGACCATTTTATATACAAGAAATGCAAATAAGGGTCCTGTGACCACGGACCCTGCAAAGGGTTCGAAACGTCAGGATAAACATTAAATAAGTAATGTGTAAAATAAACGCAAGTAGATCCGTAAAAATTGTTTCATTTCAAATGCAATAAATTAATATAATTTATTGCATTTGAAATGAAACTAATTACTACTATACTATTATAATTATTGAGTACCTATTGAAATGCTACAGTCACAAGCATTCACATGCCTACACTTTTGACGAATTATGACTCTTATGCCATTGTATTAAGAGTTACATTGTTTACATGTTAATGCTTGTACTTATACTAATTATTAAGTCTCTACTGCAAGGTCAGCAATAGGAGAAGCAGTAGAATATGTAAGTTATATTGACATAAATAATCCTCACCGATTTTGATGAATATCATAAAATGCATCCCAGTGTTTATCTGCATTTATGTCCAAATCTTGCAAAGAGTTTTCATTGAATGTAATTTTTGAATTCAGGTCAACTTTCTCTTTTGCTGCTTTTTCTTGTTCCTCATCCCATTGGACATTGTCCCTGCGGACACAACACAAAATAATATAATTATATTTATAATTTATAAAGTAGAAACATACTTAATGGTACTGTGAGAAAATTCACAAAAACCTATAAAACTGGATGCAACTGTTCTCAATAGCACCAGTGCTGGGGCACCTGACATCAGGAACAGTTCATGGAAATTTATGCATTTGAACAAGGCCACCCGCTTCGCTGCTATGGCAGCTACTGCCATGGCAGCTACTGCCATCCTGCTTATAGTCAAAGGTTCTAAGCTGTGTATCAGCAGCGGAGACAAATTGCAAAAGGACTATGACCATTCTCGATAACGTCGCTCAGCGCTGCCATCGAGAATAGCTTAATACAAATCTATGCCACTGCCGGTGTAGATAAAAGTAAAGTAAGTAGCGTGATTTACAGTACCAAGCATTAAATAAGTACACATGATTTTTGTCCGTCAAACGTCGTGTGCCGCCAGCCGGTTTTTTTCTGTGTCTTGTCTTCTCTAAGTCATGTAGACTCGTACAGCATTTGTCTTTATAATATCGAATAAAAGTGAATACGATACCACGCGTTATGCTTGAAGACTTCGTCAACATTTTCTAATAGCCTGTTCCCGAACTGAGGCCTTTTCTCAGTATTTGAAGCAGAGTCTTCCATTTATTGTATTTTTAGTTAATGGCATTTATTTATAGTTTATTTGGTACAATGATAAGAAGAGTTTTATGTAACTCTTTTAAACAACTAATACTTGTTGAGGTTATGAGTTTGTTGACTGACTGACCTGTGTCAAGTCAATGTCATGTCATGATGCATGTCATTGTCAGGTCAGCTGCAGTTTACTACTTGTGCACAGACAATAAAAATAAATAATAATAATAATCGTTACTAATAGGCAAAGAGGAAATTAATCTAATAGGTTACTAATAGTACCACTTGAGTTTTGGTCACTTGAATAAATATGAATATTCTATTCTATTCTACCGTAATTTTATTGAGGCTGCACGGATTGAATCCTAAGCAATGAAAAATTTATGTAACACCTGTATACTTACAACAAGATGCAATAAATGAGTATGAATATGAATTTGAATAAATGTTTATATAATTTTTAACGCAAATTTTGTTGCGAACATAAAATTATTTATTTATTTATAAATAGCATGCCTACTTCTTAACTGATCTTTAGTATTTGTAAAAATATTATGATCGGATGTTAATGACGGTAGTTGTTAACATTGAATGGGCGCCTTTAGCTTTCAAAGTAAAAAGTAAATAGTGTTGAATAATTTCGGCGGGCTGGTTAGAACCACAATAGGAAGAGGACCTGACCCGGTATGTCAGAAGGGTGCAGGTTCAAACCCTGCTCGTGGAAATTTTTTCAACATTTGTGTATATGAATATGAATATGAAAAAGATAGAATGTGAGTTTGGATGCATTGACAGATTTCGGCCGCTCCTTTTCCATTTTTGAAATTTTTGAATAGAGTACACAACAAAACTGTTTGTTCAGAATCAGTATTAGAATCGATTTCAATATTTTTTATACCATGTTACATTTTGACCAAATAATATTTACAAAATCTCTAATAAAGTTTACCCTCCTACTAAAACACACAACGGGACAGCACAAAAAGCTTAGTTTTCAAAATATTATTTGAATTTTTTTGTACTGATTCTTTAAATGAAAATTTTAATATTTGACGCGTGTTTCGATTTGTTAGATGCATTTTCCGATATTTTTATTTTCTTGTATAAAAATTTCCGATCGTCATTATTTACTGTTGACAATTTTCCGAACGCCTTATTTCCCATAGACATATTTTCTGATATGTTTATTTTCTTTTATAATTTTTTCCGAACGCCTTCTTTCCCTGTAATTCTTTTTAACATACGCAAAATTTCGTAGTCTTTAATTTTACTTGGGGCAAAACTTCTTATTCGCTTGTGACCCTGTTTTCAATTTTGTATGGATTTTTATGTTTATTTTTCTCGATAGGAAATGATTAAGGCTATAATACGAAATTTTGCCAATCAGTGACCAACCTCCAACCAACCTGTAAAAAAAAGTTAATAAAAATCAACGACGTTATTTTTTAAGCCTAGGTATATCAAAATCCAATTCAGAATTAAACCTAATATATAAAATTGATAAAAAATAGAAGCAGTTCACGCATATCTCACACAAAATATGAAACTTAACTTAAATAAATTATACTTATTGTGAACATAAAAAGCGAATAAGAAATTTTGCACCTAGTAAAATTAATGACTACGAAATTTTGCGTGTGTTATTAAAAATTATAGGGAAAGAAGGCGTTCGGAAATAATTATACAAGAAAATAAACTTATCGGAAAATATGTCTATGGGAAATAAGGCGTTCGGAAAATTGTCTACAGTGAAAAATGACGATCGGAAATTTTTATACAAGAAAATAAAAATATCGGAAAATGCATTTAACAAATCTGTTTGTTTAATTGTTTTTATGTATTTTTTATGCATGATTTAAAAAAATTAACATTCTGTACTTCTTTCTCTATAAAAACTTTAAAGTGTGCGAAATTTCATACTCCTCCGTCCGCGCAATTTTCGTAAAAAGGAGTACAAAGTTTTTGCTTCACGTATTATAGATTCTATACCTAGCTTTAATAAGTTCTTTCATCACACAGACGTATATTAAGAAGCAGACGTAACATTATAATAAAAAGCGTGCCAATTACGCCTACAGACAAATGTCACGCACACATTTACAATAAAAGGGGCCGAACTCAGGCACGCAAGGGACCTCAAGTACCTACATCTATAGAATAATGTTATAAAGAGGATAATATTAAAAAGAAATTTGAAGATACTCATTCGATTTTACCAGTAGAATGCTAACGTTATCTATCATTGAGTGTCAGGCTATCTCTGTATCTACCTTATATCTAAATGTTTATATAATTTTTAACGCAAATTTTGTTGCGAACAAATTACAAAAACACAAATGTTGAAAAAATTTTTACGAGCAGGGTTTGAACCTGCACCCTTCTGACATACCGGGTCAGGTGCTCTTCCAATTGAGCTATCGTGGTTCTAACCAGCCCGCCGAAATTATTCAACACTATTTACTTTTTACTTTGAAAGCCAAAGGCGCCCATTCAATGTTAACAACTACCGTCATTAACATCCGATCATAATATTTTTACAAATAGGCAAGCTATTTATAAATGTTTATATAATTTTTAACGCAAATTTTGTTGCGAACAAATTACAAAAACACAAATGTTGAAAAAATTTTCACGAGCAGGGTTTGAACCTTTTTCAACATTTGTGTTTTTTTACCTTATATCTGCCTGTGACGACGCCACATCATTAACTTTAATAAAATGTATGAACAGTTGGTAACCTAAAAAAAACCGTCCAAGTGCGAGTCGGACTCGCGCACGAAGGGTCCCGTACCATTATCTCGTGTAATTGTTCTATAAAAATCATGCCTGTTGTATGGGAGCCCCCTTAAATATTTATTTTATTCTGTTTTTTAGTATTTGTTGTTACAGCGGCAACAGAAATACATCATTGTGAAAATTAAATTTCACCTGTCTAACTTTAACGGTTCATAAGATACAGCCTGGTGACAGACGGACGGACGGAAGGACAGCGGAGTCTTAGTAATAGGGTTCCCGTTTTACCCTTTGGGTACGGAACCTTTAAAATAAAATAAATAAAAACAACAACATACTCTGCTGGTATTTTTTTTAATAAAATAATAATTACAATAATTAATAATCTATATAAAATTGTATGCAAAATTAATGTGAAAACATGTCTGTCCTCTTGGCAAACACTATTGGCAAACTCTTTTGACATCTCAGAGTACAGGGAGTGGCTGAAAACAGCGTTGGTTAAGGTCTAGGCCTCAACTAACTTAGGCTGAGCCATTTCCTTTTGTCTTTTCTTATTTTATTATTTCATAAATTATTTTTATATAAATTGGTTTTTAAGTGCAATTGCACTGTTTGTACTGTAGATTTTCTTATCTTTTGTATAAAAATGTAGAAAGACAATAAATATATTTCTATTTCTACTAATGTCACAATGTTTAAAACTAGTGATAAGACCGCCGCGCCGGGTGGTCGAGAAGTCAGCGACCCTGACTGCGAAACCAAAGGTTGAAGATGAAGATGACGATGAAGGTTTCTGAAAATAAATAAATTTATTACTTTCTGTATATTTCAAAGTAATGCAGTTGAGTGACTGCTCAGACATATCTTCGTCATGTTATAGCATTTAATACTGTACAACAATATAATATTTATATTAACTCACATAATGTAGTACATTTGAGGTACTCGGCTGTAAATTTTACAAATTCTTCAAAACATGATCTCCACTGGCATTTCTTTTTACTGGACCTTTAAGTGAAGATTATATAAATTCTAAAAAACAAAAAAGTTATTATTTTATGCACATTTTCATACAAGAATACATCCCCACGACTAGCATAGAGTTAAAGGGGTAGGATAGGGTTTCATCATCATCATCATCAACAGCCTACACACGTCCACTGCTGGACATAGGCCTAGGATAAATTAAATAAAAAATTAAAGTTAAGGTTAATTTAAAGTTCAATAGCTTTCAATATTTCCTTTAACTCAAGATGGTTTGGATAGGTAGGTACGTAAAAAAGATATGTGGACACTTACTTCTTCTCGGTACGATGAATCGACAATTGTTGGAATCGCACTAGGAGCAAGAACTGTACGGTAGCCACTCTGTGATCCAATATATGAGTTTCAAAATGCTTCACTAGATGATTTGGGCTGCCAATGTTCTTTTTTGATATTACTCAAAAAGGCATTTTTTTAAATAATCATCCTTTGGAAACCTGAAAACGATTTCATTATTAAAATTTATCCATAAAGGAATATTAAATTGCATACTTTAATCTAATCAATCTTCATAAATATTCCTAATAAGGCCCTGTAAAATTGTACAAGTATATGAAACGTCAAACGAGATCGGGGTTAATAATTAATTGGCTATTGTTACCACAATAATCTTTCAAAAACTACTTTACGTTTAGTTTTTACGAGATTTGCACTTTTAACAATTATTCACTGCTTCTACAATGCCAAAAGATTAATAATAATCACTTAGTGACGAAAAACCCAATAGGAGATTTTATGGCACAACAAAACTTACCGATGGTAAGCATCGATATATATGTTTATAAGTCAATGATGGAAAGTAATTTCAGGTGTTTTCCTACATGAGGAGTTGCCGCACAAAGGTGCACTACACTTCACCATTTTATTTTTGTACTATTGGCTCTTAAACTTTATTAAATCGCAAAAATAAGCGAAAAGCAATCTCCTGTACGCCGCTTGACGACAAGTCTAGGACGCCATTTTTCGCTTATTGGTAGCTTAGCAAGATGGCGTTTTGCCTCACGTCGCATTTTGTCTATGTGTGTGGAAGTGTTGCAACAGTAAAAAGAAACGAAATAGTCTTATTAATTTGTGGTTGGAGAGAAAGAAGTAGAAATATTATTTTATTCTCATTTATGTAGTTGTGAAATAATGTTTGGTCTGCTTCTTATTATATGTCTGTGTTTCATCATTTCAGCCAAAGACGTCCACGGTTGGACAAAGGCCTCTCTTAATAAATAAATGATAAATTATTAATCAAAAAATAAGTCTCTAAGAGCTTCACTGGAGAAGCTTTGGGGTTTGGGTGAGTTTCACATAAAATAATATTTTTTACTATTATAATACGGCTGTTTGGGTAAAATCCCTTTGCATGCCCTAACATGAAAAAAAGAAAGTGGTGTCATTTTGGCGGGAAACTGGAGGGAGAGCATGGGGATGGGGAGTCGTGTTTGTTTCTAAGCATTTAAAGAGTAAAATATGTAAATATGCACTTATGAACGTCAAGAAGTTACAAAAAAAATTACTTATAAAAAAAAAATATAAGTACCTACCTACCTACACACAATAATACTTACATAGAATAGATAATTTAATAAACAATACCTACTTACATAATTATATGTAATGCGATTCTACTGCTGGTTCGGAAGGTTGACTCTGCTAAGAAGTTAGAAGACTCCAGCAAGAAACTTAGCAGGTACTCTTTGTACCTATACAAAAGTGTAACTATGTACTTACAATGTGAAATAACATGTGCAGGCAGGCCAGCAGACTAAGATGACCACACATTCTTATCATTAAAATAATCATCAATTTTATAGTAAGTAACCTTTTTTCATGGTCTTATTTATGTCTTAGACTTGTTATTGGCAATTCCGTTAGAGTGAAAGGCACTTTATTGTATATTTTTATACATTTCCCAAAAATGAATTAGGTAACTACCGACCTTAAAGTCTTAAATTTTGCAACGGCAAGTTTTAAAAATCATGGGTACTTACATAAGTAAGTATAACTTTTTTCGAATTTATCGAAGTTTTTATTAAACTTATACGATATTTTCATAAATATACCTATGTATATGGTACCTATGTATATGTACCTATGGTGCTGTGAAGCTGCAGTTAAAATATTAATCTGCGTAAATAACTCTCTCAGCGTATCACGGGGTCTATGGCTATAAAATAGCTCGAATGGCTCTCTTCTGTAACACAGAAATGGTTTTAATGTCAGCCGCTGAGCCCCACAATAAAAGACCATATGACATGACGCTGTGAAAGTACCTAAAGTAAACCAATCTTGCCGTTTCTACGTCAGTAAGTGACCTTATTTCCTGGGAAGCGATTTGCGCAGTGCTGTTTCGCTGAGACAGTGGCTTATGGAGGCGGTTCTTGTATGATGTGGGCCGACATTTCTTTTGACGGTAAAACGGAGCTTGGTAGACCGCCTCCTCGTCCCGACTTGTGCCAGGCGGGGGACGAGCAGGCGGTCTAACTTCAGATCGCTACATTTCCGATATTCTGCTGGAACATGTCGTTCCTTATACGGGATATATCGGTGATGACTTCCTCCTTATGCACGATAACGCTCGTTGTCACACTTCCCGTGACACAACTGAATACCTCGAAGAAGCCGGTATCGCCACATTGGACTGGCCAGCGCTCAGACCGGACTTGAATCCCATTGACCACGTGTAGTGTGGGATGAACTGAAGAGGAGCGGGTTCGTTCCAGAAATCCTGCTCCTTTAAGTGTGAATGAGCTGAAATCGGCTTTGATAGAGGAGTGGGAAGGTATCCCGCAAGAATCGATTCAGGAGCTGATTGATTAGGTCAATGAAGAATCGTCTTCGAGCAGTTATTAGGGCTAGGGGAGAAAACACAAAATGTTGAAACTTAATTTTAAGGCCAAATCAATTTTTTATTACTTAATTTTTGTTGTTTTCTTCATTCATCATTTTTTCATATTTCCTTATGTTTTCCTAACCTTCACTTAAGAATATGAATGAATTTAATGTTAACAGTTTAAACTTTAAAATGGTGCCATTTTTATTATTCTTAGCTAGTCATTTAGTGCTCAAGATCGCGCGGAATCATTTCAAAGTAAGTGATTCCATTCTTTTGCTCGCGAGTGTAGTTCCGACACTTTCGCATAGATGGGGCTAGTCATCTTTTTCAAGTGCTACTTTTTCACCAACAATTCTTTTAAATTACAACTAATAATTAAATTTTGGGAGACAATCGTATTTTTTCAAGTGTAATTTTCAGTTTTGATAGATATATGCAAAGCATTGTAGATAAAAAAATAACAATTTGATATTTTATACTTAATGCCAACCATGCATGAAAAATTGGAAAAGAGTTTTTCCCCTTTTTTAATGTACCTATGTTTTCTCCGCATTATCTTAGGAGTCTGGTATACTTTTTATGTGGTATTACCGACTGACTGTCCTTAAACGCCATATGACCGACAAACAATTGAATTTTTATTGTGCCTGGGACCCGCGGCGTACAACCCTCAGAACAATAATTAGTTATTATTCTGAGGTTCAACCTGTTAAAAAGGTAAATAGATATTTCAAAAATAAAAAAAGTTCGTTCACTCAGAAGAAATACTTATCTGCTTGTTGGTTTTTGATAAATACGACACCGTTTTCGATATTTTTGTGTAATCGGCTAGTCATTCAATATTCTAGCAAATTTCAAGTTATGGCCATAAAACGCCGTAAAAGACGTTTTGGTGATGTTCTCTGATCAAAGTAAACATCATAAAAACGATTCCACGGGTCATTAATGATTTCTCATGAGCGAAATGGCTGCATGTTGAAATTTATATTTCCCCCTGAATAAAGTTTAGCGGCTGTGGACACTAAAACATTTATTGACACAACTAACAATGTGCACATGCAGTAGGCAATGTAATAACAGAAAATTAAGTTATTAATATAGTGATAAGTGGTGGCATGAGGAGAGTTAAAATTTTGCCATACAAATACTAGTTTTCTTTAATAAATTCGTATAGTAAATAAAACTCGCACTTAGCACTCAGAGGACACAAAATTTGTTTAATGTCGCAGTCAATTATAAGTACACACCTCATAGAATCGAGGCTAGCAGGCTAGAGGCTACTAGCTACACTTCGCTGGTTTTCATATCAAAACCTGTGATCAAAACTTAGATTTATTTTTAACGCCTTGCGTAGGAAGCAACAACTAGAAAAAATCGACAGGGAATCCAATGTCTCGGTGGAGCGATTGGAAAAGCAGTCGCCCGGATTACAAAAGGTCGAGGGTTCGGGTTACAGCTGAGGCAGTGTCTTTTAAAATACCTAACTACTAAACATAATGCAAAAAAGGCAGTATTAGAACGGGAATAATATAAGTGGGTTACTAGTTTAATTCTGTCACTACGAAAACTGTCATAAATTATTATTTATTAATTTACTAGCTGTCCCGGCGGACCTTGTTCTGCCCTATTTCTCTAAAACAAAGTTACATTGATTTTTTGTGTTAATAGCTGCCCCGACAGATTTCGTTCTGTCAAAAATTATTGGCCTGTCGCAGTCTAATAGAAATAAAATAACATTGAAAGACTTTAGTAATATCTAATGTAATGATATTTTTAATGTAATGCCTTATGGTACACGATATTTTTTGTTTGATTATTTGGCGCGTAAATAAATAAATTTGAAGGTTTTCCGACGCAGGAGCACGCAACATACAACGTCTATGAGAGAAGCATATGTTTTCAAGAGTATTGCCGCAAACATTAAATGACTGGCCCTGAGATTTATTTATGCTCATAGCGAAAGCAGGCCGCACTGGAAATTGCAGTCGTTTAAATACAAACGGTACGTCAGTTGGGATACCATTGGGATGCTGGGTATCAACACATCTTCTCCTTTATATTTTCCCATTAGAATGGTTGCCTCGATCACATTGTTCAGTAATTTTTTCACTGCTAGCCGTGTGCCGTTACAAAGACGCGGTTGACCACCGAACCGATATTCTTCTTTTAATTGAAGATTATGGGGCGGCAATCCTGGCAAATCCAGCGAAATGTAATGCAGCCTGTCAAAACGTCTACAGGGACACATACATACATTAAAAACGATTATATGCTTTGCTTTTTTTGCTTTAAGTCACACTTACTGTACGTGCCTGACAGGAAGAAAGACTGTTGGAACCTGTGCTCATGTCATTTCCGTGATATGGTACCTCGGTTTAGGACGACATGAGCCTTTTATTGCCCACGCACATCATTTATTAGAAGTGATAATAGACGAAGAGGTCCGTTAACAATAAAACGATTAGAATTTTATTTTTTGGATTTTATTCCGCTACACTTGAAAAAAACATGCCAACCCAGGTGACATTGATAGTATTATTATTGAAAATATAATAACTATATCATGTCCTAACCACTGGCCCTAGTTACATTACTGTTGGTCTTACGCCCAAGTTTCATAGTTATTTGCCCGTCATCCTTTGAGGGAACTCGTTATATTATTATCATTAATGAGGTGCAACCTCTAATCAACTTGAAGGCATACCAAAGATAATCCTTACGCGCATTTGTTTTGTTTTAATTGACGTTAAATGTTTGACATCTGGTGACAGAGTGGTTTGTATGGGAAAGATAAATTGTTGTTTTTACCGTTTTCCTCGTATTTTTTACGTTTTTCTCTCCATAGGAACCCTTCTCAGACTTCATCCAACACAACTAAAAATAAATCGGCCAAATCGGTTCAGCCGTTCTCGAGTTATGCAATTAGCAACACATTCATTCATTTTTTTATATAGATTATTAAATTTTAATTAGTTAGGCCTGCAGTATTATTTGATAGAATTTATATTTTAAATTATAATTTTGTTTATATTTTTATTTTCCAACACCAATTGTTAAAATAAACTACTGAATTTATTGTGTACCTACACAAGGTTGGGAATTGTAGTCCTGTTGCTTATCGTGCGCTCTTTGACTATATACATAATCAAAGCGTGCGCTTTAATATTTCTTTGTAATTATGACTGTAATTTGTTTTGTGTACCTAATTACAAATAAATAAAAGAAAGCAAATTTCCACAACACAGCCAGCACGTGGCTTTTATCTTAAGTAACAAACAATAACATCTCATAGAATATTCTAAACAAAACAACTTTAAATAAGCTGGCATTCCATATTACTTTGTTTGGTTCGTAACAGGATTTTCTTCGTAAAATATTTTATTGGACATCTTTATTACATTGGATACACGTTCCTATCCGATTTCTTAGGGGTTTTATTACCAACTACATAAGTTCCAGCCAGGCTATAGTCCAGGTGGGATAAGTATTTATTATCACTCTGAGATATGACTGTGAAAATTTACCTTGTTATGGCATACGACCACAGATCTATTTCTGTGCCTAAAACGCACTATCCGGCCAGCCGCAATCCGGCACGCGTTTGTGCCTTGTATAGTAGACGGCTGGCCGCGAGTAGTGCGTTTCATGAAAATAGACATGCGCGGCCTGCCGCAACGGCGCGCCGTGTTACGGCTAGCCGGATAGTGCGTTACAGGTCTAAGGTCGACGCCGCCACCGACCTATTTCCTGTAGTTTTCATACATTTTGTTTGGACTCGCCGCACACGGTTGACGCCGGCGCCGCCGGTGGCCGCCACTCGCTACAAATCGTCGCTGCACGCTTCTAGTGGCCGGCGCGCGCCACTTCAACCTTCTTCGTCGGAGTCAAGTCGGAAGCAATGGGTTAAAAAAGTGGCGGCCACCGACCGCAAGTGTCTACTACCGACCACAAGTGTCTGTCGCGCGCTTCAGCTACATTTGTAGCTGCTTGTAGCTTCAGGTGGCGGCGTTTGTGGTTGACGCGTGTGGCGCTTGTGGTCGGTAGTAGACACTTGCGGTCGGTGGCCGTTACTTTTTTTGGGATTGAATTTCTGGTATAAATAATTCCAGATCCATATTTATTTTAACGAACGTTAAAAATGACCACGTGCGTGCAATGCCTTCGATTCAAACTGGTTGACTGAAGCGAAGGGAGAGAAGGTGGGGTATCGCGCGACTGGCGTGTGTCGGCGTTAAGTGGCGCGCGGCGGCCACTAGAAGCGAGCAGCGACTTTTTGTAGCGTGTGGCGGCCACCGGCGGCGGCGGGCGTCAACCGTGTGCGGAGAGCGAGCCCATACAAAATGTATGAAAACTACAGGAAATAGGTCGGTGGATGGCGGGGCATTTTGTGGCTGTGGCGAGTGGCCTGGTGCGCCGAGCCTAAGTCTATGTTTAAGCACAAAATAAAGAGACCCAAAAGGTAAGCTTAAGCTTATTATTATTTTAATTATACTTTAATTTATATTATTTACATTTAATTAATTTTTAGTTTGACATCCAAATTATGAAGTATATTTGCACATCTGATGAGGGTAAAATGTGAAAGGACCTGGCGGGTAACCACGAGCTCTTATAGCAGTACTAATGCAGTTGTGGAAACGAGACGCGTGTAGCGGCGAATATATTCGCGTCTCTTTTCGACAACTGCAATAATACTGCTATAAGAGCTCATAGTCAGGGGGCTGTACCATTTATACATCTTTTTATTGTACTCACATAACGCAAATAAAGAATCTGAATCCGAATCTGAATCTAAGACATGCCTCGCTCGAGCAACTCACTCATGCATGACTCCTTGCACCGACACGGATCCCGAAACAGTCCGAGTGCAGCAGCTGTCGCGAGATTCCGTGTCAGTGAGAGGTTGTCTATGCGTGCGTGGCTCGAGCGCGTTTGTATGAAGCTTACCTTCTGCAGTCTCATTATGTGGCTTAAGAAGCCACAAAATGGGCGCGCTCCGCGCTTTCTCAGTGCTACGAGCGGCCGACGCATCGCAAAAGTGGCATTTTGTGTAGTTGTAATTACATTTATTTGCTTTTTAATAATTTTTTACGTTCAAAAAAAGCATATTAATTTGGAATCTTAAAACTAACGTTAATTCTGGTGTATAGTCGACAATGAAATTGTTTTACCACCTTAGAAGTGAATTTTGTTTGCATTTATTAAAACAGGAAGTTCTATTTTTGTGACAGATACGTTGTCATCATTGACAATGCCTTAGCGAAATTTTATTGTAATGGAAGTTTTTGTCTCATGGTCGACTATACATTCAACTTAATAATATTAATGGAGTAAGGAGATATTTACAGCTAATTCTGGGTGCCAAGTGCGAGTTTCATTCGCCATTCGATCGCGTTAACGAAAACGAGAATTTGTATGGCAATATGTTAACTCCTTTCGTATGCCGCCAGGAGGCGCTGCTTCAATGGCATACTTTTCGTTTAAATGAACTGGGTACCTATACCTATAAATGTTTATTTTAGTTACCACTGTAATTGTATTGTCTGAATATAAAGCAAATTATTTAATTTAAGTATATTATATTGTTTTCTAAAGTTTACGCGAACACTACACATTGAAATGAAACAACTTTTACGGATCTACTCGCGTTTATTTTACACATTACTTATTTAATGTTTATCCTGACGTTTCGAACCCTTTGCAGGGTCCGTGGTCACAGGGAGACTGAGGTGTTGGTCATCTTATAATTAGTTGGTGTAGCTTATACCCTCATTTAAATTTAATCAGGTGTGTTCCGTTTTACGCAGAAAGAGCTTACAGTATCTTTTGGTCTGGCAGTATGGTGTCGGGGCTGGGATTTAATATTTTGTATGATGGGATCCCATATGTATTGGGTATATTATATTATTAATTAATTAAATCGAATTACATCATATTGTTTAGGACATTTTTTACAAATTTTACTTTTCTCTCTTCTTCTTAGCCATTATCAACCAACATGTTGGTGTAGGCCTCCTTCAACTGCCGCCACTCGTCACGGTGTTGTGCAACCCGCATCCAGTTCGATCCCGCCACCCTCTTGACATCATCCTTTTTGGAAACGTCGGAATTTTACTTTTAACTGTTTCATAATGGGACTTTGTACCTGAAAGTTATTTGATATCTTAATAAAAACATAAGAACAATGATCGTGTCTGCCTATCTAAGTATACCTATGGTTGTCAAAGTTTGTAGGCTGGACGTCTCCAGTTTGCTCTTACTGTGTTATTCAGGCAGGTATTACGTGACAGTTCCGAAATCGACTGCAACTTGGTAGCAGCTGGCGTTTGCACAAAGTACTTACACATACACAAATACAATACGCTTGCACAACTCTATGGCTGAGTTGGATACGTAACGGGAATTTAGTACCTTTGCAGTTGAATTTAACGCTTAATTTGGCGCTGTGAAGTGTACCTACAGAAATCTGCGGAACTTTTGCTTACTCTATTGAATTGGTATAATCGATTCGTTGCGACAGGATCAGGTGGGGTTGAGATACGAAATTCATGTTCATAAGGAAGAATTCCAAACAGCTGCTTCGGGAATCATTTAAAGGATTTCAATTTATTTTCACCCAAAATGTTACATAGTTGTTAATGTATTAAATTATATTGACACTTATACTTACGTACCTACTTGATTATTTATATCTATTACTAGCGGCCCGTTCCGGCTTCGCACGGGTAGGCATTTCTTTTTAATATAGCCTATTCAGCGCTAATGCAGCATTCTAATGGTGAAAGATTTTTTTTAAATCGGTCCATAGTTTTTGAGTTTTTTCGTTACTAACAAAAATACAAAGGTTTTCTCTTTATAATATTAGTATAAATAAAATAAAAAAGCCTTTTATTTCTTGCTTTACAGTAGACATTGTCAATTTAAAATAATGTGCATGCAATACAATACATTATGGGGCTTATTAATAAACAAAGTGTATCTAAGATTGGAGTAGTTACTCCGCGTTTTGTCTCTTTTACTCTAATATGAAGTGAAGTTTACATGACGGGAACAAAACACGGAGTAACTACTCCATGCTTACACTTTGTTTATTAATATGGGGAAAAGTGTTTTGTTTATTAAAGAGTTTTATGCCAATATTTCCATTTCATTATATATATGTTCAAAATATACTTATTTTTTATTAAATCAAACTTCTTTTTATATCTTAGCGACACACACGGGCGAACTTGGGACGGGTCTCGTATATATATTAAACGAACGGCGATGCATTCGGAAATGCGGGCGGGCACGGGGGATGTGTGAAACTTAAAAGTTTAATCACGACATGCCAACGTGTGGATAACGAGAGGAATTTTGCAACTAAGTATAAACGATGCGAAACTTCGAGCGCCTAGGGAAGTATTTCTTGTGTGTACTGTATACTTTATAAAATCACTAGATTTCGCTCGCGGGTCTGTCTGCATGAATCTGGTTTTTTGATATTAGGGTATGGATAAATAATTATACTTTAGGGGTCTTTAACTATCTCTGTGCAGATATAGTTTCTAATTATATGTAGGTATGAAGTTTTTTTAGCAGATATTAACACAGGCAGACAAACTTGTATTATGAAAAATGTAGATAGTTTAGCTACTCTTAGTTTTATGACCAGTCTTTTTTTATCATTAATACCTTAGTTGCGTATATTGAAAGTATAGGTAGGTACCTTACCGGCTTACCTACTATGCTAGCGCGCAGAGCTGCGCAATAGGGGTTGTTGTACATTCGCCACAAAGTTAGTTTGCTACAGAAAAAAGTATGTGTAAATTCGCCACAGTTCTATTTTTATCAAGTAAATTCGCCACACTCTTATTTTCGACTCAGACAGCAGAAAAATCGAATTATTCCCGAGAGATACATTTTCCCCGTAGAGACACTTTTAATAAAACTGCGCTTTTATTCCTGTAAGATACACTTTTTTTAAACCCTACCAATTTGTCCTCTTAGATACACTTTTAGGTACTGTTGTGTATAAAATAATTGCTGGAGATAAATAATTTGTATGTATGAACCACAGGCACAAAAAATCTTTTATATACCTACATGTTGCACTAGATTTAATATTTCTAACATTAAGTACCAGGCTACCATAACTATGCAGGAGATTGCTTTTTAATATAAAAGAATATTATTATAATCTTTGCTATATATGTAGGTATATGTATTTACAAGACTATTTTATTCTTTTATATTAATAAGCAATCTCCTGCATAGTTATGGTAGCTTGGTACTTTATGTTGGAAATATTGAATCTAGTGCACTAATAATATTTTTTATTTTATTTAAAAAACATTTCTGTGTAGGTGTTCAAGCCGAAAGTGTATCTCTGGGGAATAAAAGCTTTAATTTTGGTTAATTACGCTTTATTTATTTTTCGTTTTCATCTAAAACACATTTCTATTTAAGAATGTGTATCTTACAGGAATAAAAGCGCAGTTTACATAACTAAGTAAAGTAAAAACGTTATTTATAAATTAAAAAAAAAGAGATTTATGGTTACTTTGTTTTAATTTTTTTTCGTAGGTTATCTATATACATCAATAATTTTAGAATAAAATAAGTCTTACCTTTCATTTCGAGCGCTCAAAACGAACTTTCCTTGCTACCGGTACTTTATGCAAAAATGATGTACTATGAAGACTTGTGGCGAATTTACAATAACCCTTACCTACCTGTGGCGAATTTACTTTCAATGTATGGAGTTACAAAAACGTGGCAAACTAACTTTGTGGCGAATGTACAACAACCCCGCAATAGTCGAGTTTACATTCCGATCCTAATTGCACGCATCTGTTGCGGAAAATATGTTCTTTACTAGTACGCAAAAAATCGAGTATATTTTCTAGCACCGCATACAACTGGAAAACATACTGCGTTAGTACCACTAACCAAGAATATCCAATAACCGAGTATGTTTTAAACCATAGTCTATGTAAAACATAGACCACGTTTTATTTCATCATCATCATCATCATTCATCATCAGCTCATTTTTATGTCCCCACTGCTGGGGCAGGAGCCTTCCTTATGGATGGACAGGGAGAGCGGGACATAAACCACCACGCGGGCGGGCCCAGTGCGGATTGATGGTTGTTAACGACTGCTAATGCAGCCGGAACCAACGGCTTTACGTGCCTTCCGAAAGCACGAAGGAGCTCGAGATGATACATTTTTGGTCACCCATCCGATGGCCGGCCTTGCAAAAGTTATATGTTTTTTTTTTTTACCTTACATCTTTTAGACGTTTTTGTGTGATAATCAAAAAACTTAATATCAATACTTACGCATTTATGATACAGAGAAAACATATAGATCAGACAGATAGGTATAAAGAAACGGTACATCTGGCACGAGCGTCAAGAAACTCACAAAAAGTCAGTTTAGTGTTTTTGTACCAAGCTAAATGTTTTTAAGAAATAGAGCTGTTTAAAATAAGACTACACTAATGTTAAATAGTAATAGAAATCTTTATTGTATAAACGTGTACAATATAGTTCTTAAATATTAAATAGTATCAACAATTAATCCATTTCGGACGTACAATTGTTTTGTGAGTAAATACCTATTAGCACACTACCAGCAAAGAACGAAGACCATCAAACAACGAAAAAAGTTTCTACAACACCAACTTTTATACAACCTCTTTAGAAACTCGTTAGACAAACATTTCCATTCTCACTAAGAAGAATGAATACTGATAAACGGTGCATTTCTGCAGTCGATATGGCGACTCCACTAGGCTGTGGGCGGACTAGGGGGGCTCCACAAACAATCCTCGCGGATATTGAACGGGTGCGTTCGGTAATGCAACGCCGGCGGCTGGCAAACAGTGTCGCCAACTATAGTTTTGAAACACCGCTAAACGTAGTAAAAATTCCTACACACCACAAAATTATGAGGGCACACTAAAAAAGTCCTGAAAATGGCGTCATTTTTACCCACTTTTAGGTTGAAACCTAAACAATGTAACACTTTTCATAGTGAGTAACTCATCTAGTTATCTTATCTTATCTTATCTTAGTGGGGCCTGCCGAGGTTTCCACCTCCCAGTAACACTTCGACCCATTGGGATCTTTTGTGCAACCCCATCCTTTCACTCTTCCTCCTCTGTAAAGATAGATGCCATAAGTCTGGCAACGTCCTTAAGAGCGAAGAGCCTGAAGTCCTCCGGTTTTGGATAGGCCGACCCCAGAAGTCCCATTCTTTTATCTCATCTAGTTACTGCGCTGCACAAATTTCGTCGATTCCTTAAAAATAGTACCTATTACAATATTATCAAAAATTGTGTCATTCCACTAGAACATCCGTTAGCCGTTAAACTACCAATTTGACGGTTTTTACCTCACCCCAAACCGCTAGTTATGGCGGGAAATCCGTCAAGATGGCAATACTGCTGGCAACCGAACGGCGAACGCTCACGTCCCATCGGCACCAACCGCGTGTGAAGATATGACTGCTTGCACTCATTTTCATACCGTCTGTTCGTCTGTATTCAGATTACGAATGCTCACCAATATTGGTATTGTAAATGCCATCATCCCACGGTAAACGCTTGGCTATTGTGAATTGTGATGTTAATAAGTGATTATTTTATTCGGTTTTAGGGTTCCGTAGTCAACAAGAAACCCTTATAGTTTCGCCATGTCCGTCTATCTGTCTGTCCGACCCCAGCCTAGCTCATAGACTCTTAGTACTAGAAAACTGTAATTTGGCATGGTTATACATATTAATCACGCCGACAAAGTAGTGAAGTAAAATTTTGAAAACTATTTTTTTAGGTTACCTCCCCTACACGTGAAGTGGGTATGTAATTTTTTTTCTTTTCTACCCCATAGTGTGGGGTGTCATTGGATAGTAATTTTAAAAATATTGTGGTTTTGTGAAAACAGTTTTTTGATTGAGGCATCCGTTTGTGAACTATTAAGCTTGAAAGTGCAAAATTTTGTAAGAGTCAAGTGTCCCCCCCAGCACAGTAGGCTTTACAAGTTTACGAGTAACAGTCGACCAACTTGTAAAATGTACTTGGCGCAGTACAAATTCCTCATTGGAAACTACTTAAATAACGTTGTTAGGTGTGTGTAGTATCCGCATTATTGAGATCGGCTACGGAACCCTACACTGCGCGTGGCTCGACACGCACTTGGCCGGTTTTTATTAACGGTACATTCTTCATTCAAATTGTTTTGGTCATTTATGTGTAAGTGGAATGAATAAAAATGTAAGTTATGGTACTCGTAACTTTCATTACCTATAAAACTGTAGTCTGTGAATAAAAATGAAAGACGTAGGTATTTTAAATGTAGTCTCAATAAATAAATACTAAACTTAATATTGTACTAAGAAGTCATTTTTTTGTCATTGTACAGAGGTACACGACCTTTTTTATTCTGCAATGAAGAATTACTCTTAATAATCTAAATATTTTATATGCGACAGGGCTGGCAGCAGTTGGATGAGGAGAGCTGAACATCTGGCGGACCCAGTCACCTTGGTGGCAAGTGAGGGGATGTGCTGGGGTTTTTAGTGGGTATGTCCTTAGCTGGGGCAAAAGATCCATCCGTGACTCCCCGAACGGGATTTCCCTAGCATAAAAAAATAAACAAAGGAGAGCTGAAGATCAGACGCGAGAAATCTTCCAATAATGTTTTGGACGATTTCTCTTGATACACTTTGGACGTCTTTTAGCTATGTCGTTAAAAATATTAGGAGTGTCCTATGTCCAACAGTCACCCGCCCGCCACGAATTGATAACCTTTTTCTTTTTCTTTTAGATGATGGCTTCGTGCGATTAGCACATTTAGCCAGTGTCAAAGTAATTTTTCGTATAAGTAATACATAAATAAACAATATAAATGATGATGAATGATATTAGAAATGGGAAGTGAGAAATGATATACCCCCCAACCCCTCGAGTATCTCAGTAAAGATGTGGGGCTTTACTAAGTCCTCACGCGAGCTTCTTGAGAGAATTTGAAAAGTGACGTTGCACTGTTTTGTTTCATTTGCCAACACTTATGCACACTCACGAACACTTAACGGTTAATAATCCACCGTTATTTCACATTATTATTTGACATAACACAAATTTTGGAAAACAAGACAAAACCGCAGACATGACGCTTCACTTTCCCGCCAAGAAGTTCAATTGATAACCTTAGTTAGTCAATACATTCGTTATCAAACTTCCATGGCAAAAAGGTTTTATTCTCAATTAATTTATTATATTCATATATTGGTTTTATTAACAAATCTAATTGCAAGTGCAGGTAACTAACTGAAGTCCTTTCCAAAGCACGTATAGACAGATAGGGTGGTCTGCGTTGCAATCTGTTGCGGTAAGCTCGCCTCCAACCGGGCGGCCAGTCTCCATTTCCAATACTTTAAGGATTAAATACACTCAGCTACCTTTACGTGCAGTTGTATTTTATTATTTTGCGAACAATGAACTGCCTCCTAGAAACGTGGCATAACGGTAATAGAATATAATAGCTTATACTCTGTTTTTGAGTACAGTGGCATACGGATAAAATTATAATTATTATATGCTCAGAACAATAACTAAAGCTATAGAAGGATGGCTAAAATAAAAATCGTGCAACTATGTTTAGTTCCGTTCTATCTTATGGCTAGAAAAGGAGGTTGGAGTGCGACAAATGGTTGACACTTAGTTTTTATTTTTTGTATTGTTATGTCAAACGGTCATCAGATAATCGGTGATCAAAAAAATCTTTGAGTCCTTTATAAAGTCACTCACTACATTACCTCAAATATGACGTCACAAATCTGGTGACACCTTCGAAATAACGAAAGAAAAGAGACAATCGATCTCTTTCCAATACATCACTTAGGTTGATGAGTTAAAATAGTACAGTCGGCAGCAGATCAACCTACCCAAATCTGTCTAATTTCTCCAATGCGTATTGATCCTTATAACCAAACAATAAAGTTAAAAATTGGTTATAGAAATTTGACAGTTTTGGGTAGGTTGATCTGCCGCCGTGTGTACGAACTCATGAATGAGTGTTGCTATTTTAGTCCGGTTTCTATAGCTTTAGTTATTATTCTGAGATTATATGTACACACGGCGGCAGTCAACCTGCCCAAACTTGTCAAATTTCTCCAATGAATATTTGTCCTTATAACCAGACTATAAAGTTCAAAATTGATTGTAGAAATTTTACAGTTTTGGGTAGGTTGATCTGCCGCCGTTTGTACTAGTGGTGGCCTAGTGGACGAAATTCGACCGTAGTTCACAAAAACTACAACGTTTTACAATGTAATGTAATTGTTTTCTAAGTTTACGCGAACATTATACATTTATCACGTTTACTGTGAAACTAAATTTTGACTATTTGAAGAAAGATGCGTTCTGGGATTGAACAATCTTACCTTTCTAGAGGTGCTCTTTGAGATCTTTCGGCCTCATAACATATTATTTGCTTTGAATGCTTATTTGAAGCCAAATATTTCGAATTTCTAATTTCAAAATCATTTATTCAGTTTAGGCTACAAATAGCTCTTATGAATAAACCTATTTTCTCATAAAAATATGTGCCATTAGAAATCAAAAGAATGACAGTATGTAAATTTAGATTCGCCCCGGGTTCTGATCAGAAGAACGCGAGAAAATGAAGAAAATGTTTTTGGGATCGAAAAATCTCATAATGCGCCCAAGAGACAGTACCTATCGAAAAAAACTAGGGTTGTGAAGACAATCTATCGATAAATGGAAAAGCCATTTCATGTCAATACGTATGTTTCATTTATTAAAATTATATGTGAGCACTGAAGAAACATTCCAAACACTTTAGCTTTAGATTTTGTAATTTAAATAATTTTTGCATGTTTTTGTTATCACAACTGTAACATCTTTCTGCATCTTCTTCCACTGCTTTGAGACATTATGATGCGCGTGCGATGGCAAAACGAATAAAGAATTCGATAATGCTTCCGCTGCACATTCGTCTTGCGTGCGCATCACGTGACACGCATCACTAGAGGCCTGCTCAGACGAGGGATTATTGTCCGCGGACTTTTTTATCCGCTAAAATAGATCGCTTACAACTGTATCGAGTAACGCAAACGAGGGAAAAGTACCGCGTACAAAAAGTCCCCCGAATAACCTCGGACATGCAGAGAGCGGACCGGACAAAAGTACGAGGGAGTCCCCGAAAAAAATAGAACTCGTGTGGCTAGGCGAAGCAACGCACATGGCGGACTTTAGTCCGCGTTGTGCGTATAAGGGGATGGACCCAGTATTTTCTTTTAAAATGTCTTCTCTTTTTCTTAAACTTCATGTAAATTGCAACCCAACGTAACCTCTGAATATTTGCTTCCATAGCGTGCACTTCTCTACATTTCCGGACAACAAATGATCGCACACCGTGTGCGTTGAGTTCGCGGTAAATCCGCGGCGGACTTTTTATTAGCGGAGCGTACTTTTTTCTCCGCCGCAGAGAAAGGTCCGTCGTCTGCGCAGGCCTTAGTTCGGATTGATTTGACTGCGTCGTTGTTATGCAAGTGCGGTGGGGGGCGGGAACGCCTCACCTGCGCGTGAGGCAGAAACCTCATGTTCGCACAGAGAAAATATTTTCTTATTTCTATGCGACATGGGGTCTAATTGCCTCATTTACATTTTTCTTGTATTTCATAGACAGTTTTAGTTGGCAAATACAACTGTATATTTGTCTCATTCATACGTACGTAGTATTTTCTAAGATACGAGTTCCGCACTAGAGAGAGAAAGCAACATTTGTATGACGCATGGAGAGGGAGTACACTTGTGCGGTCTTAAAACCCCATTACGCATCGAACGTGTCAAATAACACAACCTTTACGGAACGCGAGTAGATTCGTAAAAGTTGATTTATTTGAAAATGTAAGGTAACACATATTAGACCTACATAAATTTTATTTAAACGCGTAAAATTCGCGTAAATTTTAGAAAAAAATACATACCTTTTATCTTTCGCCATTCTTTCTTGTTATGAACTTTAATAAGCTAAATCTCACACTTCTTCTTGTACGCAATGTGCTTTTTTTCACTTTTTTTTTACGTATTAATATAGAGATGCCTCGTTCAACTTGATGCCGACCGTACACTGATAAGAATTCACAGCTATATTCGGGTATACTTTTCACTGTCCGACATAACGTTATAAAACGTGTGTGGAATTGTAACGGAAGTAGGTATGCTCTATTTATTACGACGACTGCCAAATCGCTGTGCAGGGTAACACCATATATTTCACGCAACTTAGGACTATTGTGTACGGAATATATTCGTATGGATTTCCGATCTTGTCGTGTGCTGGACCGCTGACCTCGGGGATGCGGGCTGTTTTTTATGTACTTTATTGTCAGATGCTTTGAGTTCCGTATTGTATATTCCTAACTGGTGACCTTATTCGTAATTTTACCGAAAATATATCCTAAACGGTAAGCATGTTTTGATTCTTTTTAAATCCATACATTTCATGTGATAAGTATAACTATCATCTTATAAACAAAACTTGAAAGTAAGAAAGAATAAGAAAGAAAAGTTTATAAAGAAGAAGAACAAGAAGAAGAAGAAGAAGAAGAAAAAACATTTATTTTAACACAGACAAAAGACAATAGGAAATAAAGGAGTGAGTAGTATTGTTCATGTATGAATGTTTGGCCCTCATCTTTATCTTTATCCTACTAATATTATAAATGCGAAAGTTTGTGTGTATGTTCGTATATTTGTTCCTTCTTCACGCTGCAACGGATAGATGGATTTGGATGAAATTCGGCATACAGATAGTTTATAACCTGGAATAACACAAAGGATACTTTTTATCCCGATATTCCCACGGGAATCACGCTATAAATATACTAAAAATGACAATTTAATTTTTCAATACAAAATGTTTTGTTTCTTTTGTTGTCATGGAACCAAAGAGAATTTAATCACTTGATGGAAACTGTCAAAGCGGCACGAAGTCCGCCGGGTCCACTAATATATATAAAATGGCTGGACTGATTTGGATGAAATTTTTTGTGTGTGTTCAAGTGGATTCAACCAGAAGTCCACGTTCTAAAAAAAATAAGAAAAAACTTTATTTATCTCGAAACATGCATACATAACAAAAGGCTCAATTAAAAACGGCTCAGCCTCTCCAGTTGTTCTATTTAGCGGTTCCAAATAACATTACAGCCATCCGGCATGCGACTGAGCTTCAAACTGTGTCGGAAGCTTGGAGCGTGGCCAGAACACAATGCTTGCACCCAGTTACATTTGCACGGAGATCCTAAATGTTTGGGTAGGTCCAAGGGATTCGAGTCACTAAGTTATGAGCAAGATTCGGCGGTGTGTATGGGAAACAGCTTTAAAAACTAGAAAGTCGTCAATTCCCTGTAACCTATTCCAAATGCTTGCTAAACTTATAAATGTTTGGGCAGGTCGAAGGGATTGGAGCTACTAAGTTATGAGCAAGATTCAGCTTTGTGTCGTTCGGGAACCAAATTTTATTGAAATAAGTAATTAAAATGTAAGATTAAGTAAGTAGATAATTTAAATAAAAATAAAAAAAACATCAATTCTTTGTTACCTATCCCAAATGCTTGCACCCAATCTTAAGCGATTAATTAAGATTTTATCTTAATTAAAACAACAAAGATGTATGTCGCAATTGGAAAGTTGCATAACAGTGAATAGTCACATTATATCTACAGCTTCATGATCGTGATGGTCGGTCACTATTTAAATTATTTCAAAAAGTCCACTTGAAGTCTCAGAAACGTCTAACCTTACACCTTTATAGAATCACTTAAATAAAGGTTACCCAACCAATTTAGGAGGTGGGCCTTAATATCAATTCCATGTCAGCCGGCGGGCCACCTAGTGGATCATAGATGCCTACAGTTATGATAATATCTAAATTAAACAAAGCGTTAAATTTAATAAATTGATATGTTTCGATTGTATTTCATAGTTTAGTTACAATCGAAACATATCAAGCATTTATTTGCATAAATATAGTTTGTTACAAAGATGTACAATTTTATGCAATATCCTTAAATGTTCAGCTATTACAGCATACAAATATTGGAATGTGCAATTAATAATTGCATTACACTTACAAAAATACACACAAAACATCAACGCACCTATGAAGAGGTTTTTGAGCTAAGTACGGTATTTTTTTTTTACATAACTTTCCACGTATCTACGACCAATCGCGTTGCGGCTATACTGTTGCCGGGCAAATTCAAGTGATGGCGGGCATGGGGTTAGCCAGCCTTGACTTGAATAATTATTTAAAAACCACCACAGTCTTCTATTTATCATTAAAAGCAAATATTTTTTTTCTGAAAACTTATCTTTCCCCAACTTAGTAGTTTTAAATTGTCTATGCACAAACTGCACCAAGTCTTTAAAAATACAGTACCTTTATGGTTACTGCTCGCTCTCACGAATAAAGCTAGATGTATATTAACGTGTGCGGTAACTTAAAAATTTAAGCTGCTAAAAATCCTCATCCGTAATTCCCGAAAATTTTCCAAGCGAAATCATCACGAAACAGTTTCATTCTCCTCGTGGCTCGTGTTAAGAGAGCATTGGGCGGGCGCCAGATGACTCTCCTTGGGAGCACCCTACGCCCGACGCTAATTGCTATCAACTCTTCTATAATTGTCTCAATTAAACGAATTAATAACGTCGTTTCATAAAACAAATTGTGACGTTTGTTTCAGCTCTAATGTCGTCGCTGGCATGCGGATTGAAAGATGTGCTATCAACTTTTACGGGCTCAAGAAATGTTTGAAGATTACTGACTTCTGTATTGATAATGTTGGCAAACTTTTTGTTTAAAACAATCTTTGTAATCTTCATTTCGAAGTTTACCTTATTTTGGCTTGTTATTATTCATTTCTTGGCTAGCCTTTAATAGGGTACTTGACCTGGATTGTTAGACGGTGCGGGTTCAATAACGATTGTGGGTATTTTTCCCAACCTTTACTTAAATAAAAATCGTCTTCAACAAAATTTATTACCGTTAGATAAAATAAAAATTATTCTGACTAGGAAAACGCAAACTTAAAAATAAATTCGTAAGTATTGGTAACAAAGTCAGTAATGAAATAGACCAATATATTAGGTTATTTACCCTATCTATGGTGATATTATTAAGTTATATACGGTTCCGCCTTTTTATCAGTACCCTATAAAAATATTTATTCACATACAAAATCCGCAATAGTAATTTATTATAATAAAGGCTATGTTCCTTCATGAAATTAGGTCGGGAGTCGTATGGCACGGCACGCTAAATCAGCTCCTTGTTAATATTTGCTAGTAGGTACAAATTTGATTATATTATTCAATCTGGCATCGCTCCAGGGCGACTGGTCGCAGCAAATATTGCCAAGCCTTCAATGGCATCTCGTTTTGTGCCTTCGTGTACAGACAACAGAAGTTGCACAGAACAATTTTGGTAATTTGAACCTTATTTTGGTGATATTAAAGCCTGGTTTTAGGGCTAGCTTTACAGTTGTCAACTGTAAGTACATTAAAATGAGCAGTGAACAAATGCCAGCATGCAACACTTCATATGCTCTTGTTACGCACTGCATTGGTCTTCATTTATTTTTAAACTTATGCTGACTCTTTTTACTTTAATGCTTTTATGGTCTTGTACTTATATTGCCAGTGTTAGATCCAGCGTTCTCAGGATCGTTTTCATCAGGAGATATGATCAAAATCAGAATACCAGTAATAATAAGAGCAAGTTTACCTACTTTTCGATTCTTTTGTTTCAATTATAATGGTATTCTGGTTTCTTTTTTATAAGAAAACTACCGAATATTTAATACAAGACGTCGATACGTCTTGTATATATATTAGCGGCTTAACACCGTAAACCTAAGTTTTCAACCTGCTCAACAAACTAAACCGAATATCCAAAATCCAAATTTCAAGTTCGCCCAATTGGCCACAACATTCCATGCGGGCTTGTTCAAGCAGCGTGCGAAGACCTACAATGCTTCGTGGATTTCTTGGTCGCTTTCTGATTATGTTATATTGCTGGCAATTGTCAGCCAGGTATTACAAGTCTTCCGTAAATATTGTGAGCAAATTTTATAGGTACCTACTAATATTCATGTTTCTTTATTAAAAGAAAAATACCGGATCTAAAATATTAGATGTCGGTAGAACGCGGCTATTCCACGTACCTACGTAATAAGATTCCAACCTGCTCAACAAACCAAATTTCAAGTTCGCCCAAGTGGCCACAACATTCCAGGCGGGCTTGTTCAAGCAGCGTGCGAAGACCTACATCAAACGGCGGCGAGAGGGCAGCCGGCCCTGGCGTCCATCCAAAACAATTCGCTGTGTTGTCGTCGCTATCGATTTGACTGAGTGAAACTGTAATTTCTGGTAACGGCTACGACTGGCTGCTAGTGTGTGCTAGAGTGCAATAGCTTCCTAGATTTCTTGGTCGCTTACTGGGTGCCTGGTGCCAGATTATTTGTCATTAACACACGTTAACGATAAGATTGAATATTATAACAACATTTTAAATCACCTCTTTTGTAGCCAAGAGGCGCTGTTCCGATAAAATGCCATACAGATTCTTGTTTTAATTATAATATGTGTGCGTCTAATAGTATAATATGGCGTGTGTCGTCTTTACTAATACTAAACTATACTACTTCATTGGGTGCTGATAGATGCATGGGTGCAAATGCAAGTGCAACTTCTTATATTGTTGGAAATAAGCAGTCATGTATTTAAAAATCACACAAACATATTGTCTCTAATATATAATTATAATAAAATTATAGTTCAGAAAACTGTTAAAAAAGCCTAATAAAAATTTGCGTACACACAACGCATAGAAATGAAACGGCTTCACTCGAGTTTACTGAGGGATACTGCATGACATGTAAGTAATGCCATGCATGCAATGCCACCACAGACGAGACGCTACAAAACGGTACAAAATGTTCGTTAAAAACAAATCATGTACAATAAACAAGAGTAAATTCGTATAGAGTATTTTAAGTTTTACTTATATTATTATTAGGGTGGTAATATATATAATTAATACCTCTTATATTTTAAATTCAATTTTTTTTATTAGTCTCTATTTTTTTAAATCAGTTTAGCGACAATGTAATAACATTTTTGTAGTATCGCTATCATCGAGAGTACTTCGTCCTTACAATAAAAAGTTCGATAAAACATTTAAACCGTCCCGTCGCTGATATAAATCAAGAAACAAATGGAAAAATTACATAGAATCACACCGTCTAGACGTTTATTTATAGCAGTACCTAGGTGCGCTGTTGGTACAATGCTTCATACACACAGAGGAAACGGCAGTCTGCAGCTAGGGCTGCCTCACTGTTACTAAGATTAGCTAAAGTAGGTAAGTAATGTATTTTGAATACATTCGATTTTAAAATTTTCTTTCATATTTCTTTTTTTTAAATATCGTGACGGCACCAGTTTTCGACAAAGTAATCCAATTCGACAACAATTAGTTACCAAAATGTAATTTAAAGTTTACTGGGTGACGGCTAGAAAGCAGGTGGTCTATATTAAACTATTGTAAAGATGATCGCATTCGTAAATCATAGTTGATAGTTAGTATTTATGTAGCTAAATTTTATCAAATTTTATCTCATTTTGTACTGAAACTTTACTTTTGATAATGATATATATGTACTGCTTTTAATTTGATCATGCTGTGTACATGTTTAGGGATGTAATCTGGATCGCAACTGCAACCTTATTTGATTATGTATGTAAATGACTGTATTCTGTTTTGTGTATCAATAAATTAAAAAAAAAGCTGTTGCTAAAGTAATTAATCAGTTGCTGACTCTTATTTTTCATGTTTAAAGGAAAACAGTGTCGATCATCGGTTACTGACAAAGTCTGGTGCTACTACTCTGTGTATAAATCATATGCACTTCCGATTTTAGAAAGTATTATTTACCTCCACTTGACTGTTGTCTGGTTTAAAGCGATATAACCGCTAAATGAATATATATATATTTTTTTTAAACGCAAGTATAGATTTATTATTATATTAATGTGTTTAATATACTTAATAATAAATTTTACTTGAAAAAAAACAGAGAAAAATATTTAGAAAATTAAAAACTAAAGACCTACAAATAAAAGATTGTATTGACCGCTAAATTGTATTTTTGTAATTCATCATCATCATCTCATCATCATCTCATCATCATCATTTTATGTCCCTACTGCTGGGGCACGAGCCTTCCCTATGGATGGATAGGGAGAATGGGCCATAATACACCACGCGGGCCCAGTGCGGTGCGGTGGTTGTTAACGATTGCGAATGCAAAACAAAACAAAATGACGTCTTGAATTTATTCTGAAGGGAGTGTCAGTAATTTATTATGTTTATTATGCATGATATAGTCTGCAATTCTTCGAGTTTTCAATATGGGCTAATATATCATATATTATTTAATGACGTGCGTGTATATCAACGCACGGTTTTTGGATTATAAATAACTCGGTAGCATTTACGCTGTATCTCAAGAGCATTACTTTTTAACCATACGCAAGGTATGCAGACAGATCAGTTTCTTTATTTATAGATTGTTTGAATAGGAAGAGGGCATTTGCAAATCTGGCCCTTATTTTATGTATACAATGTGAGACAGCCGGTATAGGCGGCTGTCTATATTTATTAATAGTATATTAAAACCCATCAATTATAGCGATAACTTGATTTCAATGACGGAGGCCTTTGCGAAGCAGTGGAACAGTATGTATTCTATTTACTTTACTTATTAAAGGTTTCGTCGGTTTTGAAGTGTGCAAATACACGAAGCTTAAACAACACTGTTACTACTATTACGACTTAGAAGACGACGATGGTAACTAGGAATCGGTAGCAACATGCCTTCTGATGCACATAATAAGCAAGTCACAGTATCATAAGAATAATAATAATAATCTCTTGACCTAACCATCTCCTAACTTAATATTTGGTTGGGCTTCGAACTACCTACCCCGAGTCAATGTTTTAATTTACTGTATTTGTTATGTTCTCACGTAAGTGACGATTACTTATTTGCTCCGGCTCAGGGACCCGAAGTGAGTTTTGGCCTCCGACAAAAGGGCACGCCATTCTTTCATTCTTTTCTTCTTTTGACGATTGTCTTAATGAGAAATAATGTTCATTTCTAAACCAACCAGTTATCATAATTTGTGCAATGGCTCAAAAAGGGTGAATTATTATACTACAATAAGTGACGCGCGGCAGCCCTGTACGCCGCTCTAGAGCTTGAAACTTGAGTGGACAACTTCGTCGGCCACGCGGCGAAACTTCGTTTTTCATTTAATTTGCCCGAAACGAGTGCAGCTTACAATATTTTCAACGCTGGCAACTTTCGACTGGGGCCTTCGTTATAAATTTCATAGTTAGCACGCGCCGCACTGTAAATGTGGCCGACGGCAACAACCACGGGCGCTCTGCCTAATGAATTTAGTGGGAGACGTCAAAGAATCACGCCCGCAGACTTTTGAGAAGTTAAAGGTGGTATAATAGCTTTTTATACAACTGTCGTACAATGGGGGTGCAAACACAGGTGTGAGTTATTGTCAGAATAGTACGAGTATAACATGAGTGTCGGGTTTTTATCCAAGTTCTTCCCGCAATAACACGTGTTGTGAGACTCCATTTTAATTTCTGTATCTACCGTACAATAATTGTACCCTTAATACTAATAATAAAAAATACTTGAAATTGGCTAAATGCTAAACGCGAAGCAATTAATTAAGATAATTAATTAACATGAGTGACATAATTAATGCTTATCGACGTCTTTGCGTGCGACGGTTAGTGTCGTATCTAGCGTAACAAATAAATATTTTTTTATTCCAAAAAAGAACTTACGTTCTATATAATAGACGCTCTTTTTAAAATGAAATATCTTAGATGAAAAATGATTATCAATACTAATCGATGGATGTCTCTCAGTGCGGCAGCTAGTGTCTAAGTAGCGAAGACGTTCATGAAATGCTTACATGAGTTAAAGCGGCGTGAAGCTTACTGTCAGGCTCGGTGCATTCGACTTGAGCCGGTTAACGAAACTTGGAATTACTTTAGCGATCTTCGACTAATAAGTTTACAGTTTGTGAGGTTATGAACTTTTGAAATGAAATTCATGGTTACCGAAATACAAACAACATCAAACACACGGTTATATTAATACTGTTTGTGTGACTTACCATTCATTTACGAGAGTTTTACAATTTAATCGTGCGTTTCTGTGTTTGTGTGTCTGTGTGTTTGAGTGAGATTTTTATAATTGTCTTACAATGTGATTAAATACTTTATCAAATATCTGCATTTAATAAAGTATTTATTGAAATTTAAAATTAATCATATAGTTATATGATTTAATGAGATTACAGCCAGACTTAAATACAACCTCAATAGCTTTGATGACACCTAGGTATACAACGGTTATATACATATGTGTTTCAAAATAAAAACATTTACCGCTTTCCCAAAACAACGCAAACATTTAATATGTGAAAGTCATACTATGAAACATGTAAACGCTATTGCAATTTCGGCGACTGTCGTAGTAGCTACGTCGTAGCAAGGTGCTACGAGACATTGAACGATTGTAGCACAGTCTACGGACTGACTACCTCAGTACCTAATCGTAGTAAAAACTATTTTCCTATTCATATCTACGAGTACACGCTTTTATTTAACTTTTACTGGGCCAGCGTGTTGGGTAATGGCCTTATCTTCCCACGTGGGACTGTGGGAAGCCCTGAGCCCAGCAGATGGATATTTATAGGTTGATCATGAAGATTAAGATTTTTTTTATTCCACAGTGTGGGAAGCGTTTCGCCTCTATCTCACCTGCTAGTAAGTCATGAAAAATCTTATCTTGTGTCTAACTGTCGGAATACAACATTGTTTTTATGGCAATAGAATTAGACAAGATGTTGGTAGATAGGCAGGCGGATTTAAAACAGGCTTTACCAAACCTCTCCCTCAAATAATTCTACTAATATTATAAATGCGAAAGTTTGTGTGTATGTTCGTATATTTGTTGCTTCTTCACGCTGCAACGGATGGATGGATTTGGATGAAATTCGTCATACAGACATATAACCTGGCATAACACATAGGATACTTTTTATCCAGATATTCCCACGGGAACAGGAACCACGCGGGTAAAACCGCGAGCGGCCGCTAGTGTTTTTTATAAACATAACTAGTTAAAAGATTTAAACATTGTTTTAAAAACTTTGTAACAAGAAAATCGTCACAGATAGACAGATAATAAACATCATCGTAGCATCACACGACTTATCAACGCGCGACCTTTCATACCTGGCACAAATATTTTATGGCACATAAACGCATTTACTGCCCGAGATTGAGACATAACGGCGAACGGTTTTCAATAAACAGGTTTTAACGGTCCGTATGAGCGGCAATAGTTGCCTGCACGCGTGTACCTCGCAAAGCCTTTTTAGCTATCTAGGTGCTCGTTCACAGTGAGGAGCTTCGCGGTGGCGACGACGACGGCGGGCGCGATACATCAAGCGTGTGAAACCGCCTTATGCGTCCACAGTGAAGTGTCTGAGGCGGGCGTCCAGCGGTCTTCGTTTACTGTAACATAACCCAACTTTTTGAACATTTTATTTTTACATACAAAGAGAGAAAAAAAAATCTCGCAATTTACAGTATGAGGCTAATAAGCTGTTAGACAAATTTTTTTTAGAAGGCAAATCACATAAATGATAAAATACGGTCATACATAAAGCATATATGACAAAACACGATCGTGGCAAAATGCGATTAGGGCAAAACCTTACTGGTAAAAAATCCGTTCGAGGCACCCATCTAACAAATCTGAGCGATAAGGCGCGCGTAGTTTCAAATGTTCCTTTCCGTCCGTTGCGGACACACTTCGAGCCTAGACAGCAACAGCTGACCCAACGCGCGGTTTGCGGTTGTATCAAAAGTTTTCAGTTCTCGCTTCACTGTGGACGTATACGGTGGTTTCTTACGCTTGATATACTTCATGTACCAACCGTCGCTGCCGCGCTTGATCCTCACCGTAGAAAATCACTAGCACGGTGGGCGGCGGTAAGCGAGCGACCCGACGCGCGATTAGCGGGTGTATCAAACTATTTCGGACTATCTAAAATGAATAAGTCTTCCCATGACCCAAAGGCTGGCTTTTACCCTGGCTCGAGGTTAGGTTAATGCTTAGGCATTGCCAAACAACGAGGCAATGCCGCCAGTCTCTTGGGTACATTACCAGTCGACAGCGACGCGGAGGAATTTTTTGACGCCATATTTTAGTTTAGTAATAGTTTTAGTTAAGTTTATTTTATTTATTAGAATTTCCACGTTTTTGTCTGTACGTAATAAACTGAATAAATACTTGACCGTCCCGAGAATCACAAATAGTAGATTGTACACCAAGGGGATAAAGCACTGTATTATGTCACGGGCGCAATATTTGAATCCTGAGCGTAACGAAGGACTCCAGATTTAACTCCCGAGCGTAGCGAGGGGGCTTTGAGTTGATTCCCGAGCGAAGCGAGGGAATTAAAATGGAGTCCTGAGAGCAGTGAAGGATTTAAGCGCGCCCAAGGCAAAATCAGTTTTATCCCTGAGGAGTATACTCTACTTTTCTCACCTTTTGCGAGACAATAAAAACCAAGGCTACTAGAAAAAGTATTTTATTTATTAAAATACTATTTTCATTACTAATTATATATAATTGGCACAGTAAATAACAATAAAAAGTAAATTAAGAATTAAAATTGATGTTTGATACATTAGTCCAGTTATGTAAAGATGTGGTTATATTTTTTGGTACGCTTATGTTAGTTGAGGTGGAATTTATTTGAGTAGCAGCACCCAATACATCAGAACCTTGCGTGTGAGGGTCGTTTGGCACAGTAAAGGTTGAGGAAGGTGGTGCTTGAGGCAGTGGGCTTGACGGGATATATTTTGAGCTAGATGGCTGTGGTGGCAAAGCTTTCCAAGGATCATCAATAATGGACGTAGTTTTCAGATGAATGTTGTCACCAATACGACAGCTTATCTTGTTTTTGTTTTGTATGGAATTCTCTATGTAGCCCTCCGCTACTGCATCGGATTTCCAGCCACCATGACGTTTTATCTGGGTCATATTTGCTCCTGAATCTGCCAACAGACTTGCCGATGTTCTCCTCAAACAATGACCCGTATAGAGCTCGGGATTTTGCAATTTGAGGTATTTTGCAATTTCTTTTGGCATGACGCTGATTTTATTCTTGCCAATGACTTGCCTGGTGCATTTGCCATTACTGTAACCGATAAAAAATCTGTTGGTGTTTATATTAGAGGGGCGCAGAGCTTGGTACTTTTCAACAATTCTTGCATAATCTTCACGAACTATGAACGAACGTTCTCTATTTGTTTTGGTATCTGGTAAGTTAATCAGCAATAAATCTGCATGTTTTTTGATATCATTGACTTTTATGTTTACGAGTTCATTTCCACGACATGCGCCATTCACTCCAAAAATCAAAGCTACCTGTAACAAAAAATAGGATTGTGAGTAAATAGATAGATACACTACTACATTTTTTGACCTTTATATTATAAAAAAAGCTTGCGACAAAACCTTAGAATGTGTATTTTTTAAATGTGTGCCATTTAAATACCCTTTTATTCATTAACTATTTTATAAAGCTATTATAGGTAGGTACTAGAAACGTAACTAAAAAGTAGGCAGTACTCATACTTACTTTCATGGCCAGAAAGCTGTGATCAGGAGCCTCATTCAGAAAAGTTTCCACATCTTGCGCTGTAAATACTTTTTACTTCTTTGCTCGATGACCATCTGATTTCCTCTTTAAAAATGCCAATAACTTGCTATATGTATTTATCTTAATGTCGTGTTTGATGCTTATTGTTAACCTGAGCATCGAATAGATACACCACAGGCTGCTGGACTTCTTTGTACACGATAAATACTCGAAATAAACAAGAAGCACTGACTCCGACACAGACTTTGCGCCTTTTGCAGTTTTCCATTTGTGGAAATCGTCGTAAGCTTTCAAGTATTTTTCCTTCGACTTCTCTGGTAGTAGGTTATTAACAATACCTAAGGCGTCTAATTTAATGGACTCCGGAGTTAAATCACTTTCGTCACTCGACATTTTCTTAATGTTTTATTCTATCTTCTTTTGCAGTTTTGTCTGATACTGATTGCACCGTATTGAAATACTCGCGGCTTTTGTTTTAAGTATTGATTTTTTTTCGTTCGGCTTGCCGTGGCGTGGCCAGCTCGATTTTCGAATAAGTTCGATTTTCAAATAAATGAGGCGCGGCGCGCGCCGCCGTCCACCTCCTCGCCGTCGGCCACCAGCAGCTGCAGCAGCCGCGCGCCGCGCGATTTTGACGAAATTAGACTTTAAATGCATAACAATAAGAACTAAGAGAAGTGAGAAATCACATTACTGCCCGGCGGGTTATAATGAAATTCAGTACAACATTATACCCCGGCAAAAGACAAAGGCTATAATGATTTACTTTGAGTAAGGTTTGCATGATATATAATGAGGCATTGTCGAGCAGGTGGTGTGAAAAGAATAATAAATCGTCATCCATGGTTTGCTACACCTGAAATAGGCCTAAACGCTAGAACAACGCGATGCACTGTGGTAACCCGCAAGCCCCGTCCGTCGCGCCCGCCGCAGCCCTAGTCACTGCTCGTTTACCCCGGACACGGCCTATGTGCTCGTCCACAGTGATGAGCTTCGCGGTGGCGACGGCGGGCGCGATATACCAAGTATAAGAAACCGCCGTGTGAGGCCACAGTGAAGCGTCTGAGGCGGGCGTGTATCGTGACACACTACGCTTAATTATAGCTCGCTTAGTGCATTTGCGATTTACATTGAGCGATTTGTGTCCGTAATATAAATTTACCAACCGCAACAGACCAGTCGCGGTGCTACTGAACAATTAACAAATGGTTGCTTTTTTCGGTAAAAAGCCTGTGGGCCTAGGCAGCGAGTGACCCAACGCGCGGTTGGCAGATGTATCAATTTTTTTCCACATAAATAGAAAAAACATACTTATATACAACCGAATTGATAACCTCCTCCTTTTCGAAGTCGGATAAAAATAAGAAGATTGCAGAACTGCATACTATACGTCAATAGACCCTCTCTATGTGTGGATTGACTATGAGTACCAGAGGTTATCTATGTGTGCGTGGCATGATGGTTACCTTTTGCAGTCTCCTTATTTGGTGCGTTTTGTGTATAGTGTTCGTCCACGCTACGCGCGTAGCTTTCAAACATCCGCCTATTTTTTGCCTCGTTTACAACAACTTGATAAAATCACTCGCAAGCCCCGTCGTCGGTCGCGAACGCCGCAGCCCTAGTCACCGCTCGTTCACCTTAGACGCGGCCTTAGGCTATACAACATGTAAATGTTATTTATGCTACATACATGTTAAAACATCGGTAGCCGAACAGATTGATGCTCGGGTTAAATGCGTGAAATCGTGGTTCAAGCCATGTACATCGGTTGGAATTCAAAATTCAAAATTCAAAATCATTTATTCAGTTTAGGCTACAAATAGCTCTTTTATGAACGTCATTATGCCATCGGTTCGTAAGTCTATCTACTCTGGGCGGGAGATCTTGAACTGAGAAGAACCGGCAAGAAACTCAGCAAGTGTCTAGCTCTTTTCTCCCTTACAGCTTCATAAATATTGGAAAATGCCCTATCATAAATGGACACTTTCCATCACAAATTAAAACACAAAATATAAAGGACAGTCATAACATGTAAAAACACAAAAAAGAAAAAAAAAAATTAAGTTTGCAAAAACATAATTTTTTGAATAGTACGTGAACCCATGCTAACAAGCATATTTATTATTTTATTTGTAGGTGAGTTTATCAGGACTGTTGTTTATTTGTTATTAGATAATTAATAAAAACTTAAATGAAAACAAAATAAAAAAATGAAAACCCTGAAAGAAGTACATATCGGACACTGAAACGTAACGGAAACGTAAAACGTATTTGTTTTCCTAATAGTACAAATAAATTAGAGTCATTCCTGCGCTTAACAGTCGCAAGAAATAAAATCAAAACATTGGCATCTTGTCTATGTTAATTTAAAAAAGCCTTATTGCCTTAAAACACTTTACACAATTTACTCGTATTTTGTACATACATTATTTTATCCAGACGTTTCGAGCCTTCGACAGGTTCCGTGTTTACAGAGGCACACGTGTGTGTGACCACGTGTGACTCTGTAAATACCCCGTGTGGTGCCAGGTTAGAATTGCACCACCCCCTCCCCTGTATCATAGCGGGTGTCGTAAGAGGCGACTAAAGGGATTTTGCTGGTGGGAGAGCTTTGCTCGTCCGGCGCTACCACCATGCGGACTTGCAAAACCCGCCAAGTGTTCGGTGCTCAACACAGGACGCGTTCCGGGTTCAGAGCCGTAATACCGGAGCTTGGGGAGGTGCGGTGGCGGCAGGGTCAATGACCGGTGGGAGTCTTTGTGGACGCATTGTTCGGTTGACGCGGGTGGATTCGCCGGCCAGGGAGACCCGTAGAAACGGTGGTGCCGCTGGCCGCCCGCGGCATAGTACAGGAGCCCAACTATGGCTAACCACCTTAGGAGGCTGCTCCACCAGGCCGCGCATAATCCCGAAGTGGCTCGTCGTGCCGGTTGGTGACCGGATTGGTGGGACCCGGCGACTATTTTCGGGGGGGTACGGGGGCCCTTCCGTCCGGGGGGTCGATCAACGTCTTACCGAACAACTACATGCACTAGTTCATGAAAGTTTCCCACACCTTGTCTTTTCCTCCTTGCCGCCACAGCATCTCCTTTTACTCACGCCCCCATCCAACCACCATGTCAGTGTCTAATAACAATGCAGGTCAGACAGCGGCATCCCACTTCCCCACCACCAAGTCGCTTTTTGAGGTGGAGTTCACTAACATCCGTGGACTCCATTCAAACCTCAACGCCGTCCACCAACACCTAGAGACGGCCCGGCCTGCATTGCTCTTTCTGACGGAGACACAGATCCGCCGTCCTGCCGACATTGCATATCTGCACTACCCCGGCTACGTGCTTGAGGAATGCTTCCTCGCGAAAGCCGGAGTATGCCTTTTCGTCAGGACGGACGTTTGTTGTCGACGTTTGCGCTGCTTGGAAGACCCCTCCTTCTCTATCCTATGGGTGCACGTAGATCTTGGTTCCGAGAGCCATGTCTACGCTTGCCTGTACCGTTCCCACTCCGGAGACCACGAGACAACTCGGCTATTCGACTACCTGAGCCAAGCAGTTGACGACGTACAGGAGCGGTTTCCGTCTGCCGATGTGGTGCTTTTGGGAGATTTTAATGCCCACCATGAGACCTGGTTGGGCTCTTCCAAAACAGACCACGCAGGCCGAACTGCCCACGCATTCGCACTCACGCATGATCTAATTCAACTGGTTCTCCAGCCCACCAGGATTCCGGATATATCAGGTCAAGCGCCCTCCTTGCTAGACTTACTGCTGACGAGTCGACCAGCCGGGTACAGAGTGTCGATAAGTGCTCCGTTGGGCACTTCTGACCATTGCCTGGTTGGTGCCACCGTACTGCGCCGTAAAAGCTCTCCCTCAATGGAGTCTAAACGGCGTTTGTGGCACTACTCATCGGCAGATTGGGATGGTATGCGCGACTATTTTGCGTCCATCCCGTGGGGCCAGCGCTGCTTTGTGGGAAGTGACCCGTCGGAGAGTGCCTCTGCTGTTGCTGACGAGATCATGTTGGGGAAGGAATATTACATTCCTTACACTGATGTCGTCAGCGGAAGTAAGGCGCGCCCTTGGTTCAATCGCGAATGCGCCAAAGCTGTTGAACTTAAACAGGCGGCGTATCGCGCTTGGACCAAGGCTCGCACGCTCAACGATCGTAACACCCCTTCACTCAAGGTAGTCTTTAACAAGGCCACCAAAGTCTGCAGGAGTGCTCTCTCAAGAGCGAATGCCCAGCGCGTTGCTCGTGTTGGCCAAGAGCTGTTGTCGCACCCAAAGGGTAGCCGAAGTTATTGGCGACTGGCCAAAGCGGTGCAAGCCAACTTTTGCGCGCCTTCTCTGCCCCCACTGCGGTACCCTGATGGCTCGTTGGCCCATCAGCCGCTAGACAAGGCTAACCTCTTAGCGAAGCTCTTTGCGGCGAATTCGCGCGTCGATGACTGCGGCGCGGAACCACCTACCATCCCTCACTGTGGCTCCTCAATGCCTGACGTCCAAATCAGGCAACGTGACGTCCGTGCTGTGCTGCAGTCACTTGATGTGCGGAAGGCTAGCGGTCCTGACGGTATATCGGCAGTCGTTCTAAAAAAATGTGCTCCCGAGTTGTCTCCAGTATTGACACGCCTATACCACCTCTCGTACTCTACTGGGATTGTGCCGGAAGCTTGGAGAAAAGCGAACATCCAGCCGGTCCCCAAAAAAGGGGATAGGTCCGACCCAGCCAACTATCGACCTATTGCTGTCACCTCTGTCCTTTGTATAGTTTTTGAGCGAATCATAAACAGGCAACTCATTCGCTACCTAGAAGATCATTCCCTGATTCATGATCGACAATACGGGTTCAGACCGAAACGATCAACGGGCGATCTCCTAGCGTTCATAACACACCTGTGGGGTGAAGCAATGGACAAGCACGGAGAAGCACTGGCTGTTAGCCTGGACATCTCCAAGGCTTTCGATCGAGTTTGGCATCGTTCGCTTCTCTGCAAGCAACCTATTACCCATCCAGACTGGTCTCAGTCTCTTAGGTATGGACATACACAGTGACCTCAACCCGAAGAGCTATATTGAGAGCATCATAACCACAGCCTCACGTAAACTCGGAATCCTGAACAAAGTGAAGCGGTTCTTCACGCCTGAGCAACGTTGTCTTTTGTATAAGACTCAGGTGCGCTCCTGCGTGGAGTATTGCTCTCATCTTTGGTACGGATCCGCCAAGTACTTGCTCGAAGCTCTTGACAGGTTGCAGAGACGTGCTTTCCGTATTATCGGTAACGATGACGTTACATCCAGTCTGGAGCCGTTACAGCTACGTAGGGACATTGCTTCCCTTAGTGCTTTCTACCGCCTTTACCACGGTGAATGCTCTGAGGAGCTCTTTAACCTCATTCCTCCCTCTCCATTCCTTTCCAGATCGACGCGTGCAGGTCTGAGAAGCCACCCTCATACCGTGCTGACCATCAAGACACGTACCAAAAAGTTTGGACAATCGTTCCTTTGCCGAACTGCCCGTATGTGGAATGCGCTTCCCGCACACGTGTTTCCCTCCTCTTTCTCTCCCGGGTTATTTAAGCGGGGCGTGAAAAAGCATTTATGCAGGCCGCCATAGTGTGAGCGTTCGGCATAGCGTGGTAGCGCTGTGATGAACGCTTTCACTTCTTGGGCTTCACTGGCTGCTTTTCATCAGGCAGGGTGTAGCCATTATGGCGTGTCACAATAAAAAAAAAAAAAAAAAAAATACAGTCATTTTCATTTCGTTAGTTCCGACTGTTCAACGGAGGAGTGACTATTAAATACATAAATTTGTACTATACTAAAAACAAAAAAAAAACTTTTTTTTAAGGCAAAAAATAATTCAGCCGCCGATTCTTTACAAACCGCTTTAAGCGTGTGCGTTTATTACGTTACACGGTGTATAGAAAGCCTGTACCGACGATAAGGACTGATCTGCGGAAGACAGGCTTGCATCGTGCTGCAGACAGGATCGATATGGCGGGTGGCACCCCCTGCCGCCCCCCGCCCGCCCCCTGGCTGAAACTTTAGCGATAAGTGCAGAACTAACGCGTCCTAGTGGCGTACGGCGTACGCAATGCAATATTGTTAGCCGGTTACGAGTTGAAACTGCGGATATTAAGGCAGAGCTGTACGCTCCCGTTTTTACAATGGCCGAGTTTGTAATGAACGCGGAGTTACCTACGTATTAATACGTTGCTGACGCCGCTTATTGGACAGCTTCTGTCTGTTGGGAGAGATGTATGGCTTTTGTGGTGGTCGGTTGAGCGTTTTATGATTGGGCGATGTTTAGTTTCGAAAGACGCGGTAATGTCCGTTTGTTGCGATTATTTGAGCTTTAGTCAAAATAATATAGAACGATTGAATAGGACTTAAGTTTTTTTTACAATTATGTACTTATTCACAGTCTAAAACTAAAGTTTTTCAATCGAGATTCTAACGTTCGGGGTAGGTGGTACATACGTATTACTATAAGTAGTATGCATAAGAAAAGGATTGTCCAATATCTTCGTAAGGATAGTTGAAATATTTACATGAGATTGATGTTAGTGAATGAGTTTTGTCTCATTAATCAAACTAGCAAATTCGTTATTAAAATCCTGTTAACTATATCGAGACGGGACAAATTGTATTTTTTCAATAAAATTCATAAAAAACTTAACGAGAGTCCGCCATTTTTTTATGTGCGGTCCATTCAGTATTGTTTCCGATTCGATGACTGCCGATGGATTGTTCACACGAAACGGCTTTACTGTGTCTCGCTATAAAACTGGAGTGTTCGCCATTTGTAGAATGCAATGTCTGCTTTATAGTTTAAATAAAACTAACTCATCGTAGACTGAAAGCTTTGGTTCTTTTTTGGTATTATTTTGAGAGTAATTCTTTTAATACAAACGTTTTTTTACGTTCTTAATACATTTTTTGTCTCGTCTCTTCTTTTTTTTTGTCTATTTGGTTTATGCACCTGCTATTGTAATCAATCATCATTATCATTATCCTCCCTCATCCCTCAAAGGGTCTCCACAACGGGTTTGAGCTGCTTGCAACCAGCGGCTACCCTCTCACCTTCACCAGATCGTCAGTCCACCTAGTTGGAGGCCTGCCTGCACTGCGTGGTATGGTCATAAATTTACAAAGAATTCGGACAAGTAGCAAACTGTTCAACCTAAAAATAGCTAATTACTTTATTTTATTTTTTTTATTTTTTTTATGGTAAAAGGAGGCAAACAAGCAGGCGGGTCACCTGATGGAAAGCAATCACCGCCGCCCATGGACACCCGCAAAACCAAAGTTATCGCAGATGCGTTGCCAACCCTGAGGAAGGAGTTGGATCTTGAGGAGGGAGTAGAAATTGGGAGGGGGGAGGGGTGAGAGATGGGCCTTCGGTACTTTCACTCACCGGACGAAACACAACAGCAACGAGTGCCGTTGTTTCACGCCGATATTTTGTGAGAGGGTGGTATTACGCCGGGCGAGCCGGCCCATTTCGTGCTGCAACGCATCGTGGCTCTACTACTCAGACAGTGTTACTGATTTAGCACCACCCAGGGGTCACGTGTAGGGGCTCAAGGGTAAACCTACGGACGCGAGTAACTTTAACCCCCAAAACTTACTACTACTTTACTATGCTATTCGTTTCTACCGCGGACATGTTATATGTAAGACAGGCTCTCTTAACAGGCGTTTCCCTTCATTCTTCAAGAAGTGTGTAAGGAAAGTGTGTCAGGTACCTCAAAGACAGTAAGGCTACATATCGATACAATCACCGTGCTTTCGTTCCTTGGGACCTGATAAGTTAGGATACATTTATATTGCCATAAAATTGTGTAAATACATAGCAGGTGTTAAGGATATAATAATGGGAACAAATAATTTACCCTAGTCGGGCATGAAATTTTTAGTAGGTAGGTACATGTTACATAGAAACTGTTGTTTTTGTAAATATTCAGTCAAACTGTAGAACGCCTTATCTATAAGCTATCTTTTTAATTTAATTTTAAAACAGCTTTTTGATATGTGGGCAGATGATTGAATACTTGGATATCAGTTACACAGGCACTCTTGTGATACAGGGCATTATTAATATTTGGTAAAGACAAGTCATATGCATATCTCTTCCGCAAATTACAATTATTACGTTAAAGCTTACATACTGAATATTGTTTTTTAAAAACAGCCATCTCTAACACATCAAAACAATCGTCAAATATAACCCTTTTCTCTAAAAATATTTCTCAGAGTCTCATCAGAGTACATACTGTAAATAGTTCTAACGCATTTCATTTGTAGCATATGCATTTCCTGTATTTGAGTAACGAGAGTAACAGAGGTGTTTCTCTTGCGCTATAACATAAGGATCTTCATGAAATGTGTGAATAGGGGCTCTCGTAGTCAGTGACGCATTGGCTGCATGCTTCCCGGATTAGCTGCAGATGTCCATGAGCGGCGATGACCACTTCCCATCTGCTCCCCAGCTTGTTTTCCGTCTTCTTACATAAAAAAACAATATATACATGTAACTATTAAAAAGCGCCTATCTTATGTGCTAAACAGTTTCCCCATTGACATTAGACAAGAACCTATTAAAAACAATAAAAAAATGTGTTTGTTAAATACATATTTATTAAATAACATAAGTTAAGTTACTTAATTAATTGCACTCGGAATATATGTATAACCCATTGTAATATAATCCTTTATGTACTACTAAAGATACTCACTGTTCTTGCAGTCAAATCGCCTAGGCAGTTTTGCGGGCATATTGTAAACTGTATCATAATTGTAAATAAATAATAAAAAATAACTAAATAAACTTTTAACTTTGTATAAAAAATAGGTAGGGCAGTGGCACCAGCTTTCGACAGGAATCGACAGTTTTATTCTTTAAGGCGAGCGTTTCCGACTGTGAGATTTCTAAGGCGTTCCGCTCGGGACTGAATGATGGCGCGAGCGTCGAATTAGGCAATAATGTGGATTTTATTGAACGTTTACTTATTATTAAAATTCTAATGGCTGACAACTATTACCTACATATTCAAAGACAATCGGTTTGGTATATTTTTCTATGTCTGAAACGGTGTATAGCCTGAATAAAATGATATTTAGTTTATTAATAAGACGTATGTTTGATATTATATTCGATGCAGGAAATTGTAAAATATCGTGAAAATACCAGCCGAAATTACTAGATAAAAGGTCAATGAATAACATATTTTTTGTTGGATTTAAAATCCTTATACTTTATCTCCTCCATCCTTATCCTATTTTTTAGTCAATGTACAGGGTCTTGGCATAAAATTAAACATCTCCTTTCAATAAAAATCTTTTTTGCCGATGAAAATTGTGTTGAACACTGGTGCTACTACCCTACCTAAATTAAACCAGGCACTCTGAAGAACGAGTTTTACTAGCGAGGCGTAGCCGCGAGTTCGCAACTTGTGGCTGCCCGGCAACTTTCTCGGACCGATGCACCGCAAACAGTGCCTCTTGAAATCTTCCTCACTCACTGTTCGAAGGTTTGCTTATAAAACCTTACGAATTGTACACTTGTAAAATTTCGCGTTCCATAGTTAACAAAGAAATTTGAACGGGCATTAACGCGAACTAGGGGACTAATGCAGGCCGTGGTAACGTCGGGCATAAAGAAGGTTGTGAAAAACATTTTACTAATTAGTTTGCGTCAATCCCCGTTCAAATTTCTTTGCTTACGAAATGTATAGTTTTCTTATAAAAGACGGTATGCAAATTACGAGGAGCTCGATGGCGCAGTGGTTAACGCGCCCGGTTTGCGAGTGCTGAGGTTAAGACGTCGCATTGGTAATTTACGTGGCGGGATCTTGATTTTTCCCAACAATTACAATTACAAAGTTTTATCCTATATTAATGAGACACTTGATTTGTCGAATGTTATACGAGTATAATAGTTGGGTTGCGAATAAGCCATTGCATTATCGCTAGGCGAATAACGTTTCAGTAAATCTATTGACATTATCAAGATATTCTCGTTACAGCGCTTCATTATTTATTTTATCATTAATTTTCATTTCATTTCATTTATTTGTGTATTTATTAGAAGTTGACAAGCACTTGTAGATTCTTTAGTTGCTTTGACATAGTGCTAAAGTGTTGAGTGACTTTTGTTGCCGACTGTACATCATCAAAATCATGCGTGTCAGTCTGCCTCTTCCAATTTAATCATATAACTACCCACACCCGTCCGTTTATTTTTAAAAAATGTATTGGACAAAAATAAAGCAAAACTATATTTTTCACAGCTGCGCTGAAAGAAGGGAAGTTTACGACCGATGCGTGGCCGCTAGTTGAGAACTTGCGGCCACCAACTTTCTCGGACGACTGTACCGCGAACTGCGCCGCGTGAAATTTTCTTCTGTTTCAGTAATGTGCACGACTGTACTGTAAGACAGAAAATTTTCTTCGTCGCTGCCTTTTATAATACAGTATGATTATTTTCTGCTTTATGGGATCACAGAAAATTCTGATCTCCAAATTTCAGTATGAAGATGGCACTAAAAAGATAATGATGATTATTATTTTGTAAGTGATTAGTGATTAGGCACTAACTAGGTAAGCATTTACTATCTAAGGCTTTCTTGCTTATCAATTGGCGTAGCTATATCGATATCGTATATTTGCTCACTTTACGAAATGCTCGAGAATTTCATTAAATGGTCGCATTTCATGAAATGCTTTACTGTCTATTGGCCACATTATGATGTGGTTTGGGCAGATCATTGATAAGAAATCGTTTCTCGATATGGGCAACTAAACGCGCGGCTACTTCATGAAATGATCAAACTTTAGTGATCAATTATCGTAAAATATTTACATTACCCACCCTTAGAGGCGCTGATATCGTTTACTTTTTGTGTCGATACAATCGATTTGTACAATCGTATGCCGCTTCCCCCTTCCGTGACTGGACCTCGCTACGCTGCGCTTCGCTCGGGAAAAAAAAAACTTAACTTAACCTAACCAACAATAAGGATTTCCTACATCTATATATTCATTAATACGTGAAATAAAAACTTTGTACAACTTTTTACGAAAATTGCGCGGACGGAGAAGTATGAAATTTCGCACACTTATAGTTTATATAGAGAAGGAGTACAGAATGTTAATATTTTTTTAAATTATGCATTAAAATACATTAAATCAATAAAACAAACATTACACACACTATCATGTATTTGACACACACGCATATATACTCTTTTCAAAAATTTCAAAAATGGAAGAGGAGCGGCCGTAATCTGTCAATGCCAATCGAAACTCCTATTCTATCTTTTTTAATTTTTCATTGCTTAGGATACAATCCGTGCAGCCTTAATAAAATTACGGTCGAATTTCGACCACTGGGTGACCACTAGTTGATGATAAATGCGCTTTCACCTTCTGCCTTACGCCTTATCACCACTTAACACCAGGTGAGATGCAGGCCAAGTGCTTTATCCGTAACATATGAAAAAAAGTAAAGCGGAGACATATACCAACGATTCTTTGTGTATGTTACTTTCATTGCTAGTAGTTACAGGAACCGAACACACATAATGATGTCATTTAAGCGTGTGCTGTGCGGCTTACTTAACGTAATGACGTTAAGTAAGCCGCACCAGCACACGCTGAAATGAAATGCAATTGAAGATGCAAATTACACAAAACTGCAGCAGATAGCTATCCAAAGCAGTAAGCTGTTAGCATTCTTAATTGCAGTATCTCGCTTAAATACCTGCTTGCTCAAAAGTCCTATGAAACAATAATTACTTACAGTGCATCTATTTGGTGTGATTGTACTTCGTGTATCGGCTGTCGTCGGATTTCTATCAGTACTAGAGTATATAGAGTTGCTACTTACTACTCGTTTCAGTTATTATTCTTTTATTTTAGAATGAGGGAAATACTATTGTCATACTTACGGATGGAAAATGCAAATCACACAAAACTGCAGCAGGTAGCGGTCCAAAGCAGTTAGCGTTTTTAATTGCGGTATCTCACTTAATTACTACCTGCTTCCTCAAAATCTCGATAAACTGATATTTGCCTACATGATGAGTGTACAGACTAAATTGATAATCAAGTCTCCCTGTGACTACGAACTCTGCAAAGGGTTCGAAATGTCACGATAAAATACCTAACATAAAATCAATATGTAAAATAAACGCGAGTAGATCCTTAAAAATTGTTTTATTTTAATATATTGGTTCGTATAAACTTTAGAAAACATTATACATCAAGCATGTTTATGAGAAGTTCGATGGCGCAGTGGTTAACGCGCCCGGTCTGCGATTGCTAAGGTTAAGCAACTTTCGCATAGGCCAGTCATCGGATGGGTGACCAAAAAGGTATCATGTTAAGCTCTTACGTGCTTCGGAAGGCACGTAAAGCCGTTGGTCCCGGCTGCATTAGTAGTCGTTAAGATCACCAATCCGCACTAGGCCCGCGTGGTGGTTTATGGCCCGTTCTTCCTACCCAGCCATAGGGAAGGCTCGTGCCCCAGCAGTGGGGACATAAATGAGCTTATGATGATGATGATGATGATGTTTCTGGCATTACCTAATAGATACTAGTACCTACCTAACAAACATTACGGCAGGTAAGTCACAAATGAAAACTAGACGCTGCAACTGCAATTGAAAATGCAAATCACACAAAAATGCCGAAAGCGGTTAGCATTTTTAATTACTGTGCTGTCTCGCCTAATTGCCCGCTTCCTCAAATGCCCGATGGAACAATATTTGTTGTTGCAGTTGGTGCAATTACGGCACACGGTAATGCTGCACTTAAAAACGTTTTAGCCCGCCCGTGTTTGTAGACGAACGCGGCTGTTGTCTCGCGTTTAAAAATATACGCAACTAACGATATCTATAGCGACTTCGTCCGCATTGACACCGGTTTAATAATAATAATAATAAAAAGGATTTTTTTTTTTAATTTTGTACTCTTGGACACGGCGCGGATAGTCCGAAGGTTCCTGTCTCTGCAGCCCTAACCACCGGCAGCATGAGCCCTGCCCTGTTGCTGGCGGTACCCTAGGCTAGGTTTTTTATAATATTTTTATGTTTTGTATGTGCTTTTGTATTTTACTTTTATATTAATATTATAACAAACCTAGGCTAAGAAAAAAAGAAATAAAGAGATAATAATAATAATATTTTATTCAATTCTGATAACATGATCCATTTTGTTAGTAACATTTTAACTTAATACTATTTTAGCAGTATTTTTTAAAAATATAAAAATAAATTATCGATTACAAAATAAAAATAAAATAAATACAAAAAATACCTTCAACACCAGCAATGTATACTTTAAGTAAAAGCTATATATAAATGTATAATAATGTTTAATCAAGCATATTACGTGGTACATGTTCTACCTATAACCTATATTTAGATTCTACAAAACTGTCTGATCCACGAAATAGTATTTAATTATTTATCTATATAACCTATTTATTTACTGAGATTAATTTTATCATAATGTTAATTTTAAGAAAAATGTTTAAATGTGAATGTTGTAGTACTTAAGCTCTTCTGGTACCCACGAAAGACCAGCGTCGTGGGGCCAATCCAATTTTATTTATTTTATTTACAAGTTTTAAGTTTTTCTATATTATGCATCAACTTATTATTTCTTTGTGTGGCAATGAATAAATGCTTTTATTATTATTATCTCTTTATTTATTTTTTTACATATTAATTTACATTTTTAAATATTTTTTAAAACAAAACAAACATTTAAAAATATAAAAAAATAGGAGTCCGCCGGCATCGGGATATTAATATTATTATTATACTCTATATTTATTTTCTTTCTTAAAACTAGATTTTTACAATATTTTAATATAAAAACAATAAAACATTATAAAAACCTAATCCTAGAGTACCGCCAGCAGCGAGGCAGGGCCCAAGCTACCGGTGGTCAGGGCTGCAAAGTGAGGAACCTCCTGACAATACGTGCCGTGTCAAGGAGTACTGCCTTTTGCATCTGACCCTTGACCCAACCTTTCAGCGAGAGCCTATTATTATTATTATTATTAATGATGGTTAGTGTAGTGTCCTCTATTTTAGGGGTTATAATGAACTACTCTTAGCTCTTCAGTAGGCGTGTGGTGATCACGTCCGTACGCTTCAACGCACACAGCTGACAAGTGACACGAGCGGTCTCAACCCACACGCACAATGACATCAATACACTACACCTTTTTTTTTTTTTTTTTGATGCGGAGTGTAAAATCTGCTAACAGACGCATCAGCAGGCAAGAGGGGTCCCGCTGGCTGTCCGAGGATGGCCTAGACTCTGTTCCAGGGCCGAAGCCCTAGAGAAAGCGAGTCGAAGCCGACTCGGTAAAAACCACTCCGATGTCCTCTCGTCACCTTGGAACCAGCAGACCGGCGATCATCGCGTCGTCCTCATCTGAGGAGGACGCATCGAACGCCGGCATGGTAGAGCCTGACGAGGTCATGGGAACCCTTTCGGACACTTCCACAACCCCGTCGGTGACTGCTCGCCCTGTAGATGGGCGAGCCCCTCTTCCGCCCCTGATTGGGGCGGGTGACCGCCCTCGAAAACGATGGGCGGACACGCTTGACCCGTCATTTGGTGAGACGGGTCGCCGACGCGCCGGGACATACGGGGCGTCGGCCCTCAGTGGGGACCTGTGCAATGCACGGTCGAAGCCCCCCCTAGGGCTTGGACTGCGCTGGTTTCCCACTGGTTGGAGAAGGCGTTGGTACTGCCGCCTTCTCCGCAGGAGGCGTCTGCGGCGGCACGGATCTGCCAGGGGGTCATCCTCCCTGGCCCGTTCCGCCTCCTCCTTCAGCGTCATGACGTCGACGCAGAAGGAGTTGACCGCCTCCCAGGACCCCTCGCTACCGAGCATGAACAGAACCACGGTCGGCAGGGAGAGGTCCGCGCCAATCACAGTGACCAATGCGGAGCGCTGGACATCGAACGCAGAGCACACCATCAAGGTGTGTTGCGCCGTGTCCTCCGCTGCTCCACAATGGTGGCACTGTGGGGTCGGCTCTCTTCCAATCCGGTGCAAATAGCGTCCAAACGAACCATGTCCGGACAGTATTTGCACCAGATGGTATGTGAGCGACCCATGGCGCCGCTCCGCCCATGCTTGGAGGACGGGACGTAAGGCCTCCAGACTACGCGTTTGCGTAGCCGAGGCCCCTTCGCCCAGGCCCTCAGACCATAGGCGGAACATCTCCTCACGAGCTCCTTCAAGAGCAGCGCGCCTCTCTGGAGGGGCCAGGCGATTGCCACTGGCCCTCTCCTCTGCTCGCTGCCGGTATGCTGCAGCGAGCACCTCTGCCATTAGCTCCCACGGGGGTGTCCCCGCGAGAGCACACGCCACTTTCCGGGACACCGTTCGGTAGCCCCGGATCGCCCGCAGCGCCATTGCGCGCTGGGCCCGCTGGAGAGAGGCGATGGCGTGTGGGCTCAAGCAATCAGCCCACACCGGCGCCCCATACAGCGCCATGGAGCGCACGATGCCGCCGTAAAGTCGGCGGCACGCCACGCTCGGGCCCCCCACATTGGGCAAGAGACGCCCGAGGGCATCTGCTGCTCCCAGCAGCCGGGGCTCGAGGAGCTTAAAATGTCCCCCGAAGCCCCACCGCCCGTCGATCACTAGCCCCAGATACTTCATCTGGGGCTTCAGACTGACCCTCTCGCCCTCCACAACGACCGACGCACCAGCCGACGGCCGTCTCCGAGGCCCATGGAACACCATGGCCTCGGTCTTGTGGAGGGCCACCCCCAAGCCCAACGTCCGTATCCGCCGCACGATATGGCTGACGAAAACGGACGCCAAGCGCTGGACATCCTCCAGTCGCATCCCCCGGACGGTGACGAGCGTGTCGTCTGCGTAGCAGAGCAACCGCACCATCGAGGGAAGGCCACATCGAAGGACGTAGTCGTATCCGACGTTCCACAACAGGGGCCCGAGGACCGACCCCTGTGGAACGCCGCGGGACACCCTGTGACGGCCAAGCTCGCCGCCACGTCCCACGTATGCTACGTCCCGGTCCCTCAAATAATCTCCCACTATTCGGCGCAGATATGGAGGCATTTGATGAAAACGAAGCGCCTCCATGATGACGCCGAAGGGGAGACTATTGAAGGCATTGCGGATGTCCAGCGACACCGCCAACACCATCTCCCGCCTCTCGATGGACCCGTCAACGAGTGTCCGGAGATCGGACAGGGCGTCGATCGTCGACCGTCCCGTCCGGAAGCCGTATTGGACCTCAGAGAGATCGGGGCCCGTTACCCCTCCCAGCTGCTGGACTATTCGGGAGGCGATGATTTTTTCAAACACCTTCCCGATTTCGTCCAGCAGCACAATGGGGCGATATGCCGAGGGGTCGTCCGCCGGACGCCCCTCCTTGCGAAGCAGGCATAGCGCTCCCTCCTTCCAGACCTTTGGAAACTGTGCGAACTTCAAACTAGCGTCGCACAGCTCCCTGGCCCTGGCCCCTAGATGCTTTAGGGCCAGGTCCAGCACCCGCTTCGGGACGCCGTCAGGTCCCGGTGCCGTCATACGCCCTTTAAGACGGGCGATGGCGTCTTTCCACTCCTCATCATCAATAAGAGGAGGGGGATCTCTCTCTCCCTCCACGTCCGCAGCTGGCGGGGCCATCCGAGGGGGAACAAAATCCTCCTCGGCTGGAGGAAACAGTCCCCCGATGACCGACACCAGGAGATCGGGATCCATCGTCTCCGTGATGGGCGTGCCACGCACTTTCAGCTGCTTGCGCGCCAGCTTATACGGCCGCCCCCACGGATCCCGATCCAGACCCTGCAACTGCTCTTCTCTAGATAGCTCCTTTGAGGAGGCAATCGCAGTTTGCAGGGTCTTTTTCGACTGCCTGTACAGCTCGTACAGGCGGTCCTCCTCCTGAGTGTCCCTGACGTGGCGCCGACGGGCCCTAGTGTAGGCCCGCCTTTGGACACTGCAGTCATTTCTCATGACTGCAATGTCCTGGGACCACCAGTGAACTTCACGGCGGTCCCGCGGAGGCTGCGCCCGAGGCATAGAAGCCTCGCACACCTCCGTTAAAGCGCCGCGGAGACGGCGAGCTGATTCGTCGACGTCCGGACCGGACATCGGACGCGAGAACCAGTCTTCGAAGATCGCCGTCTCGTTCGCCAGCTCCGGCTTGAGCCTGCTAAGTGCCCAGCGGGGAGGCCGGTCACAGCTTATGGGCTGTGGGGGCCTATGGTGCAGGGTGGAGCTCTCGAATCGGATATATCGATGGTCCGAGAGAGTCTCCACGTCCTGCACCACCCTCCAGTCACTAATCGTGCGCGCGAAGGCCGGGGTGGCAAACGACACGTCCACCACCGAGCCTCCATTGTGCCGCACGCACGTGTGGACTGCGCCCCTGTTGAGGAGCGACAGACCAGCGGCGGCTGCCCATTGCTCCACAGCCTGGCCCCTTTGGTCAGTCGCTGGACAACCCCAGACGACCGACTTGGCGTTCAGGTCTCCAAGAACGAGAACCTGACGCGGGGCCGCCCTCCTGATGGCTACGCCGACGACGCCTAGAAAAGACCAATACACTACACCTAGCTCACTGTAAGATAACCGCCCGCCGCTGTGATCTAGTGTTTAAAATTGAGACCGAGAGGTCCCGGGTTCGATTCCCGGTTCTCTTCATTTTTGTTTACTCGGTTTGGTTGGTGGTAGGACTTATTTTTTCGCCTGGCTAGCTACCACCATTTTATCTAAATATATCGCCATATAACATCAATGTTTGTAGCATTTTTGTGTTCCGGCAGAATACAGATAAGATAGTCAGTGCCTCAGTAGTTGAGGATCCCGTGTGAAGTGCGCTTCCATCATTAGCCTTATCATGACTTAGCATCAGGTGAGATAAAAGCTCTGTGCTAACCCGTAAGATATAAAAAAGACGCAGTGTAGACAGTCCTCCAACAAGGTGAACCGATGATCTGGCGAAGGTCGCGGGTAGCCGCTGGATGCGAGCAATGCAGGACCGGTCGTTGATTCTTGGGGGAAGCCCTTTTTCAGCAGTGGTGGACATCTTTCGGTTGAGATGATAATGATGATGCTTAGCTCTACCTTTTGTTGCATATATGTCTCTTTGATTTTTTATTTCATGTTATCAATAGGTAGTACTAAGCATTAATTAATGTTAGTTTTTAATTTATTGGAGTAGTAAGTTCTTCTAATGTATATAGCTTCTTAAAGAATCGGAGCTCAAAGCAGATTTGTCATTCTTTTTTACTTAAACAATAATAATATCTTGACTAATAAAATTGTGAACAAACCGCCTTTAATAAAATTAAAGAAATAAAAAAGACATTCAACAAGACCGTATTTCTGTAGCTATAACGTTTTTCATAGCTAGCTCTTTATTGCCCCATCATAAATGTCCACCAGCTTGACAATTACGAACTATATATAAAAGTGTGTTAACGTATTTCGAAATATATTTATTATTTACCTATGTTATTTATTTATTTAAAAGGCTTACCAACTAAATACATGGAGCATTAATGTAATTAAATAAACATAAAACAACGACATTTATGCTTTTTAATTATAGACTCAACGTTTAACAAAAAATAAATATTTAAATTAAACAACATTTACGGATCTGCTCGTGTGTATTACACCAATTATTTAGCCCAAGAGAAGCTTCGTTATGAAACTCGTTAAATGGTTACTAGACAACGGATAAACATACTTAAATACTTAAATACATACTTATTATACATAGAAAACACCCAGACCCGAAACAATTTAGAAAACAATGATTTCTAAATTGACCCGACCGGGGATCAAACCTCAAAGATGGCGACACCATCAAAACCGGTGTACAAACCACTCGACCAAGGAGTTCGTCAAACACATTGGTTTTATATTTTTTAATCCGAATGCTTCGTATTCTTTGTAGGATCTGTGGTCACATGGAGACAGGTGTTGGTTGTCTCATAACTAACTGTGACCACTGATAAAATAAGATAAAATCTTATAATCTGAGGATAAAACCAATGTGTAAAATTAACGCGAGTAGATCCATAAAGTTGTTTAATTTAAATGTGTGGTGTTCGCGTAAACTTTAGAAAACAATATAATAAAATAAGTACCTACTACAGCCTTACCCCCTTACAAATAAACACTATTTAAGCATTTACTTAGTTAATCATTGTTTTGTCAACGTCACACAAACGTCGTTCTCAATTTGAGAAAAAGAGACAAAACAATGATTAACTAAATAAATGCTTAAATAGTGTTTATTTGTAAGGGGGTTAGACTACAGCTTTCAAAACATCGGTCAACTTAATTGTTCTCAGTTCCTTACCGGTAAGTAAAGAGTCACCAAAAACCGACCGAACTAACAAAGAACAAAGTATCCCAAGAATATTGGAGGAACGAGAGCCCGGATCGTGATTTCTTTGACGAGATGTTAATAAATGGGGCGCTTACACCTTATAATTGGGAAAAACTGTCGCGTCGCCCTCTCAGTTACAGATAGGAATAAATCTTTATGCAGACGCGATCGGTGGATCTTGTGTCTGACAGGGCCGGCCGCGGCAGATAAATGTGGGCACCCTATCGTGATTGCGGTCAAGTGCAACAACTTATTTACCTACCTATTAGCTTTGTCAATATTTTTACACCGTGCGTGTTGGGGGTTCAGAGTTACGCCTTTTCGTTTTATACCTTTGTACTTGTTATTTTGCGTGACGTTTTACTCTATAGTGTTTATTTATAAATAGTTGGGTACATAGTTTAGAGGCCAACGCCTCGGTGCCAAGGTGGCGGCGCGATACCCGAAAGCCCTTTTTTTTTCTATTATTTTTCTCTTTTTTTGAGAGATTTTTGATTGCCTCAAATGGCATTTTCAGCGTTACCGGCCTTTTTTGGGAGCGGCGAGGTACGTAAAGGGCACCTCAAGCCGTGTTGAAACGAATCACCTTCGGAGGTTTTCTAGAGGGAACGGCATCGCACACTTAAAAGTGCGCGTCTCCGTGCCCTACTAGATTATCCGAAGGGTTCGGATCGGATCGGGGATGCGTAACCCGGGTTTGTAATCATAAACCGGCATTTGGCAAGGCAGTGATTAATCTATTTCCCATCAATTGTAGCGATGACTTGATTTCAATGATGGAAGCCTTACCCAGCAGTGGGACAGTTATGGGCTATTTACAATTACATTAAATAGTTTTATTTATTTATTTTTATTGTGTCTTACTTAAGCTGTCGGTGAATTAATAAAACAACTAGCTAAACTTGCAACTTTGCAAATCTCAATAACTGTATCCTGGTTATGGTCTACCGACTACGCTGCTACGGACGTCCGTCGGTCGTCTACGGACGCTAGACAAAGTAAAACGTAAATCTCTTGTAACATGAACAGGATTTCTCAGTTTTCTCGAAATAGAAAGCTATGTTTTGATAATCCCAATTAGTTAATGAAAATGTTCAAACGGGATTTAACGCAAATTCTTTAGCAGAGGTGTACTAGGTGTTTCTGTTGAAATACCCAAAAAGATAACTATTTAATCGGTAAAACAGCGAAGGACAACTTTTTGACGCCTATTTCAACCTACTGCTGAAAAAAGGCCTAAAAAACCCCTAATTTCTACGTAGTAAGTATATCTATTTTTATTTCAGTGTAGCCAGTTTTAAAGTTACTTGTCAGCGACCCCCAAGCAGGATCTTAGTACGCACCTGTGCCGGTGTCGGTAACGTATTCAGAGCACGTGCCCGCTCTGTCCCCGGAATATAAGGCATTGCAGCCCATTTATTGCACGTCGGCTCGCTCGCTACGCTAAAGACGCTCAAACTACGCTAAGTAATTAATGGCGGCCGTCACTTTATAGGCAAATTTTAATTACGGCTCAAATGATACCAAACTGATCCACTAAACTTTCTTTGCAAGCGGAACGAAAGGGATCTTTTCAAAGGTTTTTCAGTTTAAGTGGGAAGCACATTTTTCTAAATAGGTATTTTTAATCATAAAATTGGTTGGTAATTAAGAAGGAAAATTTGCCACCGATAGTAAAACTTTGACGGTCTTCTGGTCTGGTCTAACCATGCATTGTAGTGTAGACAGTATGATCAGATATTTATAGATGGCTTACTGCTACTGGTCTACACACACACTAAAACAATATGGCTACGCAGAATATCAGCGATGCAGGTGATATTTATTCATGCTGCAACATATGCTGATTGGAATGTTTTTCGGTTTTACTTCTTTATTTAATATTTTATTTTTGTTTATTATTTTCATTTAAAGTTTATTATTTTACCGCACTGGGCCCGCGTGGTGGTTTGTGGCCCGTTCTCTCTATCCATTCATAGGGAAGGGTCGTGCCCCAACAGTGGGGGCATAAAATGAGCTGATGATGATGATGATGATTTTCATTTTTTACTTGAAACTGAATAAAATATTTTGATTTGATTTAAAATTTAATTACTTAACGTAACATAAGTTTGAACCCCTTCTATAGTGTAGTGCCGACTACCGGGTTCAATTCTTATTTGTACTTAGGTTGCTGGTAAAGCCTTGCCACCTGTCACCATCTACCTTATCACCACAACTATAAAAGGAAATTAAGACCATAGGGTATATATTTGTCTCAGACCCAAGCGGTTCTAGGTTCAATTCTCAGGAGCGGTGGTAGAGGACAGCATGGCTAGCAACAACTATCAGTCTCATCATTACTTATTATTACATGAAATAAAAAAAGCTGGTTCCGGTTGTGGTATATATTAGATGACGACCTCCTTGATCGAGTGGTTTGTACACCGGTTTTCATGGTGTCGCCATCTCTGAGGTCCCGGGTTCGATCCCCGGTCGGTTCAATTTAGAAATTATTGTCTTTCTAAATTTTCTCGGGTCTGGGTTGTTTTCATTTTATAATAAGTGTGTATTTAATTATTTTAAGTATGTTTATCCGTTGTCTAGTAACCATTTAACGAGTTTCATAACGAAGCTTCTCTTGGACTAGATAATTGGTGTAAGTGTAGGAAAGTTTATTCTTATTATTATTATGTTAAAAGGTGTTTGTATGCGAGTGTGTGCATGTACAATACAAAACAACGAATATACTGTATATTTCATTACTCCCTCTTATTTGAAATTTGTTTACCAAGTATTCAGAGTGAGTCAAAGTTTTCATTGCATGTTTCTGCAAAATGTTACACATTTACGGTCGTAAAATGCGCAGCTAAGTCGCTGCGACGAAACCTCATGGGAGCTGCGGTCTTAAAGCTCGCTACATTCTATAACATTGATAACATCACATAAAATGTTAGAATCTCGATTAAGTACCCAAGTTTAGATTTAAAATCGCGTCATCAAACCTTGCTTTACCTACCCTTTTTGATTATTTAAATTTCAAAAGTATCAAAATTCTTCATTTTTTTATAAAGACTTACATAAATTATGTAGTTAACGAAGCGTCCTTTTAGGCTTTTTATAATCGCCTGTTTCAGGAAGCAACACTCTTCATAACTATGTGTGTATTATAATAATAAAAAGTTAACATACCTTATTAGGTATGTTCATAATAATAATATGGCTATAATAGGTCTTATTTTGACTAAATTCTTAATACTAATTTTTAAAGTATACCTACTTATTAGTCTAATTTTATACTGACGTGTGTGTTAGTATGTGTAAGGATGTGTTGTGTAGTGTGTTAAATATGGTATGTGCCTGTGAGTTATATTGTGTATGAGGTTGTGTAGGAGTGAGCACAAATTAATGCATGCACAATGCTATATGTAGTTACAAGATAAAATTTTACTAGAAAAAACCAACCAGAACCTCGAGTGGGATCGAACCCACAACCTTTGGATAACCTGTCCAATGCTCTGACCGCTGAGCTTCCGAGGTCGATCGATTTCCAATCGAGCTTTTTAAGGCTAGTAATTTTTTTTCTAGTAAAAGAGAGATATATAAAACTTTTTGACCTTATCCCACCTTCTCCCTTCCTCCATAGGAGTACGCGTGCTGCTCTTCGGAGTCACCGCTGTACTGTCTTGAAAATTCCATCGCGCACATAGAAATTTGGTGACTCGTTTCTTTGTCGCACTTTCAAAAGATGGAATAGTCTACCAGCACACGTTTTCTTTCCTTCCTATGATATGGGGTCCTTCAAAGGAAGCGTGAAGAGGCACCTTGTGGGCCGGCAAGGTGAGGGTGACTGACGCTGCGTTGTTTTCGCGCTGCACCAATTGTCCTCGCGTCTGGACTCCGTTTCGGCTTAACATCAGGTGGAGTAGAGTCATTTGCCGAGCTATGAATTGAAAAATAAAATAAAAATAAACCTCAGTTTTACAAGCAAAATGCTGAGTTCGATTTCTTCCTTTTTACCTATTGGTAAGCACTTTGCGAATGATCTCACCTGATGTTAAGTGATAGAAAGGACGAAGGTGAAAGCACATTTTGCCCGGAATCTTCAACTGCTAACTATCTTATCTCTAACTGTCGGAGATGGCGGTACCTAACTAGCTAGGTGAACTTAAAACACGTCTTGCAAACCCAACCGAGTACAATCACGTTGGGAACCTAACCTGGGGCCTTTGGGTCAAACGTCGGTGGTCTTAATCACTAGAACAAAGAGGCGGTTATTGTTTATGTGGGTATTCACACAATTTTATGTCATTAAAAAAAAACCTTACCTTACAAACGGAACTAACAGCTTTACCTAGGTACAAACAATATCATCATCATCATCATCATCACATCATCAGCACACGAGCCACGAGCCTTATGGGTGGATAATAGGGGGAAGCCATAAACTACCCCGCGGGTCCAATGCGGATTGATGGTTATTATTGACTGCTAATGCAGCCGGGACCTTAAAAGAGTTCCTTAAGTGAGAAAACCTTTCTAAGCAAGAAGGAGCTCAAGAAGAAACATTTTTGGTCACCCATCCGATGACCGGCCTTTGTGAAAGTTGCTTAACCTTAGCAATCGCAGACCGGGCGCGTTAACGAGCGCTATCGCCATCATTATTTGGAGGAGCCAAATATAGTAACAAAATAACCATTGAAATAACCAATAACTAAACAAGTTCCAATTAATATTTCATTAGCCGGTAGTCAACGTGCCCGTCCCTGTTTATCGGGAGTTTGAACAGCATCGGCGAAATTATTAAAATGTTTAGCTGTGAGCTATGACGCATGGATTAGGCTACTGTTCGAATGTAGGGCTGTCAACTGCAAATATTTAAATGTTTTTTAAAATATTTTACATTTCTTACGGGCAATTTGGCAAAGCTTTTATACCAGATTTTAAGTGACGATAAGGCCGAAATTGGAGGCGTATTTCACCTGGACTCCTAAACTACTGAGGTACTGGCTATCTTATCTCTAACTGTCGGAACACAACAATGCTACTAACATTGCTGTTGCGATACGACCTCTAGGTCTGAGACTAGGGGTCCTTAAGAACTAAGGCCTGACCATAAAAAAAGATTTAAATAACGTGAACGTAAAATATAACTGTATTTATATTTATATTAATTTATATTATAAACAAAATGAAATGAAACGAATAAAAGTTTATTTGATGTGTTGTAACACACAAGACAAAATATAAAACAACAACAAAATTTGTAAATTATTATGAGCTTTGATAATACTAACAGTTTTCGTTGCACAAAAGCAAACAAATATTGAAAACCATAAAAGGAAGTTTGACAAAAAAACAAGATCCTAAACAAAGGGTGGTATTATTTATAAGAGTGATATTTTCAAGACAACCAATATATGGAAAAATAGAGCTTTTGTACAAAATGTTGAGTAGTCAATGTAGATGAAATGCTTTGAAGGTTTTGCCAGTAATGGGAAAAAGTTTTTTTATCTATACCTACTGCGAAGCGTTCCTTCTCACTACATCACATACTGATACAAGACAGTTGATTTATAGCCGAAGAGTTGGTAGTCGGGTAAATGCTCAAGTTGAATACGAGCAGTCATGGTACGATACTTCTCACCAAAGCATAGTACTTACTGACGTGAACTGATTTCTTTTTTATTTGGGGAAAATGCGTTGCGTGTACTCATTGGGCCCGGGGTGACCTGCAAGTCAGGAAAGACCTAGCAGCTAATTAGCTTTCTGAAGGTATGAAAAGAACTATCATTAATGTATTTTAATAATTAACCCCTTTATTCATGAAAACTATTTAAGCATTATTTAGTTAAATATTGTTTTGTCAACGTCACACAAACGTCATTTTGAAATTAAGAAAAAGGGACAAAACAATGTTTAACTAAATGATGCTTAAATAGTTTTTATGAATAAGGGGGTTAATCTTCAGCAGCGCACAGTATAAAACGAGAGAAAAAAGGGAGAACTTTGCACAACAGTGGGATAAAATAGTCTGATAGAAGAAAAATAAATGAAACTAAAATTAAAAAAGAATTTTTTTTTAGTCATAGTTTTTTTTTGTTTTAGTGCATCTATTTGTATATATTTGAAGTGGCAAATCATCATCATCACAATATCACAACACCAGCTCATTTTATGTCCCACTGCTGGGGCACGAGCCTTCCCTATGGATGGATAGGGAGAGCGAGCCATAAACCACCACGTGGCCGCGCAGGCCCAGTGCGGATTGGTTATAACGACGCTTATGCAGCCGGGACCAACGGTTTTACATGCCTTCCGAAGCGCGGCGCGTAGGAGCTCGACATGATAAATGTTTGGTTTTTTTAAATCATAATTTTATGAAGTGTCAAATAACTGTCTTTTTTTTTTTAGATATATTTTTGCATTTTGCCAGCCCTCGAGCGTAACATCTTGGCGCGGTCGTAATTTCCGCCAACACAATACCTACGAGTATATGGCGTAACATTTTACTGCAACCTTTGTGCTACAAATTAATTATGAACTAAGTACTTTGGATTAGAAATAAAATGTTTAAAGAGTTTTAAGGCAAACTTCTTAATGCCTGTTTTCACCGACAACGCTTGTGAACTATGGCGATATAAAACCTTTTAAAATTTAAAATTAGGAGCTGTCGTTAAAAACGGGCTTAAAGGCACGCCTGAGAACCGAACCCACACCTCTGGGGCCCGTCATAAAACCAAAAGATTACAGTGGCGATTACAATTCAAACTTAAATTTACAATTACTTTTAATTTTACAATTACAATACAATTACTTACAATGGAAGTTTATTATGACGACCTCCTTGGTCGATTGGTTTGTACACCGGTTTTGATGGTGTCACCATCTCTGAAGTCCCGGGTTCGATACCTTTTAATTTATTTTATTTTAAAGTTAGGATAATTAATCCTATCCAACATTTAAAGACCCTAATTTTCTTAGCAATTGATGCTTAGTACGTAATATAAAGCAATAAATCGTGGCTTACGCAATAAAAACCGTATCATAAGAGGACACCTCATCTGGCATTCGGTCCACGCGCCACACTCCGTGGAAATGAGACTAGGAGTGGTCATATATGCATGTATTTTTCTATCGCACGTTGCTACGATGGTTTGAATTGACTTTGTATCACTTATTTTTACTTATGTTACACATATATTAAAAGTTATACCTAACTCTAATCGTCTTTGTTGGTAAGGCTAGTCTCAGACCCCAAAAGTCCTGGGTAGGGTTATTTTTAAGCCCACCTGGCTAGCTACATCTGTCTTAATTAAATCTGCTTCCATAACTGGTAAATATGTCAATCATCATCATCATCATCATTTTATGTCCCCACTGCTGGTGCACGAGCCTTCCATATAGGGTAGAGAGAACGGGTCATAACCGACCGGTCGGACCACCACGCAGGCCCAGTGCGGGTTGGTGGTTGTTAATGACTGCTAATGCAGCCGGGACCAACGGCTTTACGTGCCTTCCAAAGCACGGAGGAACTCGAGATGATACATTTTTGGTCACCCATCCGATAATCGGCCTTTGCGAAAATGCTTAACCTCAGCACTCGCAGACCGTGCGCATTAACCACTGCGCCATCGACCTCCTCAAATATGTCATTAAATATTTTTAGGGTAAAAACATCTTTAGAAAAAACCTTAACTGTGGTGTACAAGCGAGTCTGCACTATAAATTGTAAAATCCTAATAATTCTACATAGGCATTTCTAAAATCCGCACAGTGCCTGTGTAGTGGTTTATGGCCCGTTCTCCCTGCGGTGTTTTCTCCCCTAAGGAAGGCTCGTACTCCAGCAATAGGGACATGAAATGAGCTGACGATGTTATACTTAAACCAAACATTTTCCAGGGCTTAGAGAGGCCCAGAGCCTAATGTAGTTATTGTATCATTTATGTATATTGACGTTGTTTGACTGACGTAAATATATGCGGGCCGGATCGCCACTCGAGCTTTGATAAAACATCCATTTATTTTTAAGGCGAACAGGAAACCTTTTGGTATGCTGCTTATTTATGCATAGTTCCGAGATAAGTTTGCATGAAAATGTTGTATGTAGCGTGTGTTCGTCTCCGTTGGATCCATATTTATGGCACGCAAAATAAAAATGGTTCCTGCCTGTCTTCGGTTGATAAAGATGCAAACCGCAGCCGCGGGCGCGTTCCCGGCGCCACAGTAGAGACGAAATAATAACTCATATTTTAGTGGAAACGTAATGTTTTGTAGCTGGCCTTGTTGTTTCAAAACTGGTCTCAGATTCGGGTTTGATTTAAGCCAGGTTCGTATTGTACTCGGTTTAGGTATGGGTTAGGCTTATTTTGAGGCCTGGCTAGTGGCTAGCTATAACCGTTTTATGTCGCCCTGAAAACAATGAATTTTTTATTTTTTTTTATTTAAGATAACAACAGTCATCAACTTACTTTGGGTGTATATGTGTATGTGCCCAGTACCTATCCTTCTGAACAGTATAGTTAATATTGTTCAGAAGGATAGGTAGTAAATTAAACAAGTGATTGAATGACGAGCGGCCAAAACCGGCGCGCGATGAGAACTGAGTTTTATTTTATCCTTTACACCATACAATGAAATACGATGACGCTATGGCGCTCCTGTACACACACACGCTAGTGTAAGGCAATGTGTGCCTACATTACATAGATACCTACAGTTTGTTTATATCATGGAATTTTAGGGCCAATGACAATTTCCCACTTATTCAAATAAGAAAACAGAATCAACGAGTAAATTACATAAGTGTGTGAGTACTAAAACTTAAAAACAAAAATATGGAACCATAAAAAGAGCCATAAATAAATAAGACTACATATTTTCATATACAAATAAAATTTAAAAAAGCTATATATACATACACATGTAGCAGGGATTTTCTGTTCGAACAGTTAGATTAAGATCAGTCCCTCAGTAGTTGTAGGATCTGGATGAAGTAGTAAGATACACATACAGTGGTAAGACAGACAAGTAAGATAAATGCTTACCGTAGTGAAATAAAAAGTAGTAATCAACCCTTACGAGAGTAGGCTGTAAATCAGACAGCACAGGGAGAGAGGTGAGCTCTGGTGATTGTAGTAGGGGTCCCGGATCACCCTGGTGGCAGGTGAGGGGAAGTCCAGGAGTTTAAAATGGGTATGCCCTTTCTTTTCAAAGAAATAAAGTAAAGTACCCTAAAGTTTTTAAAGCCCGAGTGAATAGGCTATTTCAAGCAAGCAGGCTAGCTTGTTCCATCGTCGGCCTCTTCTTAGCCCTAGGGATTAGAATGAGGCCAAGAGCAAGCCCATCTCACAATAAATAAAATAAATAATAAATAATAAGCGTCTCCCCTAATGCACTTTTCTCCAGTATAAAAAGGTAGTAAAAATACTGTTTTGTTGTATACTATGGCTTCGACGCTCACTGAATATGGGTATCGCGAGGATGACAAGATTACGTCCTAAGAATGTTGGAGCCTTATGCCCGACTCAGTAGACAGCACAGTATCTTGACTAGGTGCCTGCCTACAGTTTATTTACTAGCATCTCAAAGATGAAAATGTTATTTTCGTACTAGAGGAAACGTAAGATAATACTAATAAAATAACTAATAGCTTTAAAACAATTTTGCATACAGCTGGCCCAATAGGTACATAGCCAGTACAACTTAATTAAAGATAAATATTCATTAATATTTTTGACATTATTATTTAATATTTTATTTTATTTTTAATTTATTTGGAAAACTTACAGCTAATACATGAAATAAAAGTGTTTATAAATTAAATACGGCCAATTACAAGTTTAATACATATTTAATTACTCAAATCTCTTCCATTTTCAATGGAAAATGGATAATGTTGGTAAGACTTTTTTTTACAAAAAGAAGTTATTAAATTTGTTTTTAAACTGGTTCAGGGATGAGTTAAACAAGTCCAGGTTCATATCCTTATCAACACTATTCAACACTATTATACAGTTTGGACACTCTGGTGGCAAAGGAGTTGCTACGATAATTAGTTCGAGAAAGCAGTATATTAGATAGATAGATAGATAGATAGATAGATAAACACTTTATTGCTTACACAAATACACACAAAACAAATAACAGGAAATTTTAAAATAATAGTAGGCAAAGGCGGTCTTATCGCTTAAAGCGATCTGTTATTAAGCGATATATTAGTGTGGCGCCTTACTTTCTTAGGTGCATTAATTGGGAAAATACCTTTAACCGGTTAAGTCCGGCAATAGCACAGTCAGCTGGCGTCAGGGCACGAGGGAGAGAAATCGGCGGACAATACGCGCGGTATCAAGTACCACCGATTTTTGCATTTCCGCTGGAAGTGAATCGCCGCGCCGCGCCGCCGCCGAATCCCAGCCTTTTCAGATGTTTACATGACGTGGCTGGCAAATATTTTCAAACAAGACACAGTTCTGTACAGCGCTTTATTTTCTTAATGTCGCTCGGCAATTAAATGCATTTATAAAATACCCAGCCCCAGCCAGGAATCGAACTTGGGTCTTCCGCACTGGATTTTGCGGAAGACCCAGGTTCGATTCCTGGCTGGGTCGGGTAGGCATTTAATTTTACACTTTATTTTATAAATATTTAATTTAGTTTTAGTGTAGCAATTAGCACAAAATAAAAAGTAAAGTCTCTCGGCAAATTTCGTGTTTCAGTTGTCGTCGGATACTATCAGTCATATACTATATAGTTTCTACTAATCTCTTTACTTATTAATAATTTATTTAAGAATGAAGGGAAATTCACTCTGTCAGTAATTGATTTACGGTTCATAGTTATATACAGCTCTACTTAAATAGTTTACACGAACAATCAAAACTTATCAACAATAAAGTAGACTTCTTGGCGGGAAAGTGAAGAGCCTGCAATTTCTTTTTTATTTTTTTTAAACTTTGTGTTATGTCTATTATTAATGTGAAATAATGGTGTGAATAATGTGACCGTGCATGAGTGTTTGCAAATGAAACCAAACAGTGCAACTTCACTTTTCAAATTCTCTCAAGAAGTCCACGTGAGGTCTCAGTAAAGCCCCACATCTTTACCGATACCGACTCAACGGGTTGGGGGGGAATATCACCTAGCACTACTCATTTCTATCATCATTCATTACCTATAAACAAAGTAAATATTGTTTATTTATATATGACTTTTAAGAAAAAATACTTTGACACTGGCTAAATGTGCTAGCCGCACGAAGCCATAAAATGAAGAGAGAAAAAAGATACGTTGTTCTGAATTCAAATTATTATACTTACATGATAGATGGAATAATAGATGAACATGGAAAATTAATATTTGGATGAAAATAGAAGCACTGTACGTTAAAATAGCAGAATCTAACTCAGCACTAAGCACCTGGTACCGTTAAGTGGTCTATCGGCAGTTACTTAAGCTCGGCAGTCAGTAGTTCGCACTCGCGTCTAATCCTAACTGGCATCAAGATCTGCATCGCTTTTAGCAGGCTAGCTGTAACTGAACCTGGATTCCTAATGGAAATGTTTGCAGCAACAAGGGAATAACGCGACATTGGAAATTGTCGCAGTCTGTGTCATTGCTATACAATTTATTATACAATTTATTAAATAAAAAGACAACAACGATCCATAATTGTTAGTAGACTTAAAACTAATTGTTAGTGTTAAATTACAAATTACACTTTCATAAATAACATGTCCAAATAAATTAAAGTACCAGGTAAAATAAATAAATCAATTATAATGAATTTTAACTTTTTTTTATTTTCAAGTGCTAATTGCTGCACTGAAGCTAAATTAAATATTTATAAAATTTATAAAATACTGTGAAAAAATTTTGCCAATTCAGCGCTTACGACAGCCTTCCCGGTAGCATAGCGGTCAGTGCAGCCGCCCGGATTGCGGAAGACCTAGGTTCGATTCCTGGCTGGGTCGGGTGGGCGTTTAATTTTTTCACAATTTATTATAAATTTTATAAAATTTATAATTATAATGAGCCAGTTCCTAAATTAAAAAAAAATCCTTTACTAATAATGTACAGGATTTTTTTTAATAAAATCCAAGATTTCTCGCATTAAACCCTAGAACTCTTCTTTAATCTGTGCCCTAGCATCTATCCGTTGATAATTAACCACAGACCGTAGATTTATGATTTATTGTGTGTATCTGTGTGTTTTTTTTGCACAGATATTATATTAGGGAGTTGGTATTTTCTTGAGGTAAGCCTCTTATTTTGACCACTTCAAGTATACAGTAATGAGCGAACCTATGAAATTAGGACAGATTATTTTTAAAATTATTATAGCAAAAAGCAAAGAAGGCAAAAAGCAAATAAGTCTGCTTCTCGCTTTTATCCATCCATCGCTAGTCCAAGGGCCTACATAAAGACTGGACCTTTTTAGTGTTCCGTACCTCAAAAGGAAAAACGGAACCCTTATAGGATCACTTTGTTGTCCGCTTGTCCGTCTGTCCGTCTGTCTGTCAAGACCCTTTATCTTAAGAACGCGTGGAGGTATCGAGTTGAAATTAAAACCATATACTCAGGTCTGCGGTCCCTTGAAGCTGTAAAAAAATCAAACTTATAAGTTAACGAAAAAAAAAGATACGGCCGTTTATGTCGCAAAAAACGTATATTTCGACACTCTCAAGGGAATCAAAATTCATAGGGTACTTGCCGTTGACCTAGAACTATGAAGTTTGACAACTAATATCGTCTTATACTACAAGTACAGGGAAAGTATGTAAACTATACAAATTTAATTAAATCACAAAAAACAGGGTCATAATGCAAGGAACGGGAGTCAAAATTTTGAAGTACCTAAGTTAATCGTGTTATGTGAGGTATCGTATGCAAGGGCTTCCTTTGCACAAGCTTAAACAGATTTTTAATTATTTTTATAAAGTATAGTTTTCGATTTATGACGAAGAATGAAAAAGGAAATACCTTGGAAACTGAATTTCGGGAAAAGTTCGAGACTCGATTCCTGAACTATATGTAGGTACCCATAAATTTGTACGGAACCTTCGGTCGGCGAATCTGACTCGCACTTGTCCGGTTTTTTAATATCTTCTTAAAAACAATGTACTTAATGTAAAAATTACTAACTAATTGATACAACAACTCGCCAACACCTTTGTTTTGAAATTGGATAAAAAAAAACGCATACAAAGGGTCACTCGCATGACATTTACTTCGTTATCGGACACAAAAGTACCATTAAAGTACACACTTATGTTATCGCCTAAAAAACCTTTTAACACAGAAAAGGGGTTAGGTCATTGTTATTTAAGCCGTCCATTTGAAACCATGCGGTAAGAAATATTTATTTTTCCTTAACACTTTAATAAAAGGTCAACTTTTTCGGTACCGATCTATTTTTGGGGAAAAGGTGAAGTGTTGTACCTATTTACAGTTTGGTTCTATCACACACACAGTTGTGGTTATAGGAAAATAAGTAAATTCAGGATTTTTTTTTTTTTTTTTTTTATTGTGACACGCCATAATGGCTTCACCCTGCCTGATGAAAATAGATAAATAAAATAAATAATATAATAAATTTATACCTTTATAGTACCTACCTACTGTGTTTTGTAGTTCTTTATGACTTCGTACCCCTTCGACAGTTTCTATGAAAACGAAACATAGTTTACGCGTGAAACCGTATCAAACAAACGAATTTACTTTTTTTAATAATAATTATCCTATGTCTTTGATTATACTCTTGAGAATATGTGTAGGTACAAAATTTCAGGATGATCGGTTGAATAGTTTTCGCGTGATAGCGTATTAAACAACAAACAAACATACTCACTTTCGCATTTATAATGTTAGTTATGATATATAAGCTTGAATGTTGTTGTTTTAATCACTATTTTGTAATTAAGAAAAAGTCTAAACATTCAACCGTTTGACTCTCATTCTAATAACAAGCAACTAATAAAAACTGTCAGTTTTAACACAAAATTATTATTAAATCATAATCAAGATAATAATTAAACTTCTTAAAATGAAACATACAAAATACTATAAACTTTATTTACTACTAACTATAAATAAAAAATTTGCCCCAAATCATCCCCATCAGGCAGAGTGCCCAGTAAGCTAGCAGCATTGCCACGTTGGATAGCTGTGCTTACACGCTGGCCCAAGTAGCTGCTATCTCTGGGGTCCCGGGTGGTTTCTACTAATTTAATAGAAATATCTTTAAAGAGTTTGTGAGCACCCGGACACCATGGACCAAAAAAAAAGTAAAAAAAAATATCATATCATTCAATCAAACTAAATCATTAGTTCACACATAATCACATCCGTGATCATAGCGCATGCAACTATGCTGCAATACCGAAAACTCAGAGACAATAAAAAGGAATATGGTAATAACTCCGTTAATAAATTAGTCTAATGCTTGTGACTACAAAAGTTTAAAAAATTTATACCTTATAAAATAAATGTCGAAACCGTCCGTAAACAAAATATTTACTCATCGGTATTCACCAAAACATAAAAGCATTTGCGTTGGGCAAAGGGACTCCCTATTTTACTTCTATTTACGTGGCAGTCTATTGAACAGAAAATGTTCTATTAAAAATCTGGCTTTGAGGGGGGAGAGGGGGCGCTATAGCGCCCCCTCTCCCCGATCTCTAGGTCTCTAGGTAGATCTCTAGGTAGATCTCTAGGTGGGATCCGACGCTATCTATAGATAGCGTCGGATCCCACCTGCCTGACCGGCGGCAGCGGCACAGGTAAACATAGTAACGTGAGCCGGCCACGTGCGAAACATGTGATCGCGTCTCGCCAAACAACCGACAGAAACACGCCGTTATCGTCATTGAGTCCCAGCGAACAAACGACTATCGCGTACATGTATCTCCCTCCTAACACCATCACGCAAATTTAATGATTTTTACTCAGTTTTATTTTATCGTATTTCCAGTGAGGAAGCGCAGTTGCTGAGTGAACCGGTGGGCGTATACCAGACAGTATTGATTTGTTTTTCCCATTCCCTCGCTCCTATAATATTAACGGTGGTGGGACGGAGACGGACGCGCCAGCCGGTCGGTTCCTAGTGTAGAGTTTCCGCGTAAAACTGTGTCCAATACAGAAAGGTCGTAAGTGAGGGATGAATGAAACTGTTGTGCGATCCAGCAGCGGAGGCGACGCGCTCGCTTCCGGTAAATCCGTACTACAACTTTGAGCACTTACTTTTAAACAAAACTGCTCGTGATGCTTTTAAAAACGCACTGTTGAGTATTTGTTCTGAACGGAACTGCACAGTCCGTGCGAGCGGTGCCGGTGAACGCCTTCGAGCGTTTCATCTCATTGCAAATACGAAGAACTATGCAGATTTAAAACGGAGGTTCTCAAGGAACGCGGAAGATGCACAATTTTTTGTAGAATAATTCAAATCGCTCGACCGTTGTACCTATATAGGGGGAACTTTTTATTGTAACTTTTATGTTACGTATTAAGTCGTAAATTGTTCACATTTATATAATGCAGGAATGCTGTAAAGGTTTACGAACTAAGACAAAAAAAATGATCGTAAAATGTGTTAAGTCGATCTATAAAAAAATACAATAACTACCTATAGTAAATCCGATGTACAGATTTACATCCGGCAGCGTGCATAGATAGGGTCAGTAACATATTTAACCGCCTGTGTGGTCTAGTGGTTCTGCCGCTTTCGGTTCAGTGGTCGACGGAGTTTCATCGATATTCAAAGTCTTGGTTCTTCCGAAAAGTTTGTAAGCTCTCACAAATATTGGTGCGAAGAAAACGCGACACCCTCTAGCCTTCAAACTTGGCATTCAATATTGTAGTGATGTGAAAGAATTTCATAACGAAAATTTTGTACTCGTAAGACAGATAATTGTTACTTTCGGATTTGATCCTTCGTTTTTCAAGCCGGATGACATACCTACCAGCATTTTAATTATAAAGGCGTAGATTGTTTAATAATAAATTATTTATTCAGTTTATTACGTACGGGCAAAAATGTGGAAATTCTAATAAATAAAATAAACTTAACTAAAACTTTTACTAAACTAAAATATGGCATCAAAAAATTCCAAATTAATAATTGATTTTTTAATCACGTTTATTGCACAAAAACTGTAAAAATCCCAGACTAGCAGGAGGCAGTTGAAGATCGGAAGAAATTAGAGGAAATTCAAAAAAAGTTTTTCAGTTTGGGCTACAAAATATAAACTCATATACAGTCATAAGAGAAATATACGTCACTTACCCATCCGATCGTAAGTCTACAGGGTGGATTAGCACAACTAGCGTAAATTACAAAAAATAAGATTTTTAAAACTTTTTAGTTTATAACAGAAATAGAAATATAAATATACTCTAGGTAAAATGTAGGTGGCTTATAAACTTAATTACCTTTTTATATAATAATAAAGTTAAATACAAAACAACACAATTCATTCACTGCCATACAATTGAGTTCCAAGTTCCACTCAGTATTTTTAGCACACATTTAATTTAATATTGTGAATTGGATCCGGCTTGCATCGAAATTAGATCCAGCATAAGCTATTATTCTGTCTGTATCAATTGCAAACAACTGGCCGAATACAATTGTGAATAAGGCTGGGTTTAACTGAGCTTAGATTTTAATGTAAGAACCGTTGAGTGTTTTGTCTAGGTAGTGTTAGATATGGTCCAAATTTGTCGGTATTATTTTAACTGTATCCGCAGTGTGTAGCAGAGTGGCGAAATCTTGTGTCGGAGGCCAAGATCCACTTGGGGTCCCTGAGCCAGCGCAGTAAGTAAGTAGTAGTAGGTATTTTAACTGTATTATTTTACATACAATTTGAAGTAATATTGTATGTAGATGCTAGCAACCACAAAGTCGTGAAAAAAGGGCCAAATCATTTTATAAAATGTTTGTATTTTATAAACTAATGACAGTATGTATATAGTAATTAAGTCTTATATAAGTATTGTAGAATTTTTCCCGCAAACATCCTTTCCACACCACAGCTAGGGTTAGCTGGAAGAGATCTCTTATAGGGATAAGCTCACCTTTTTATATTTGTCTTGTGTACAAAGTTTTATGGGGTTTTACTTCAAAAGATTCGGTACTTTGGTAATACTCATACTTAAGACTGCGGGGCAAACCACCCTAAATTTTATCAGTGCAAAAAGAAAAGAAATATTTTGAACTTTTGTTTAAATTTTAAAACGTACGTATTGCCCATCACTAACTCAATCCATGGGTCGTGGGCTTGTAAAAAATATTCATTTCCCCGTTTTCCTTATTCGCGAAGTGAGACGACAATTTTTTATGAATATGTACAAACAATCTTTTGAAACTAAATGTGTTTGAAAGTACCTAGAGAGCACTTTTGGAATCCACTTAATCAGTAGATTTCAAAGTACTCTCTAGATACTTTTGTATATGGATGTAAAGAAAGGTTTAGCATTATTGATGTATTTAATGAGAAGAAAACTCAAATTGATAACAGCTAAGGAAATTCGTTTTTTTTGTCTCATCGTCATTAACTATCGACTGAATTTTTATTAAAAAAAAATAATACCTACCAAATAAATTAAAATCGTATTTGTAGATGTGACGTTACCAGTACTTACATTTAGAAAGTGACCCCACTGAGGATTAGGACTGAAAATGCTAAACGATTTAAGGCTACGCAACAAGGGCTGTATTTCAGTTTAAATAATACCCCAAAAACGGTAATAATGTTATATAACAAAAATGGTAAATGTGAATATGTAAAATAAACGTACGTACGTTTATTGTGTATTTGTGTGTACCTGCTCTAATTTTATTATATATATAAATATATTTTTTTATCTGAACTGATTTTTTTTCCAATTTTCTCAGATGGGTGGCATTTTTTTCTGACTAGCGCGCGTGTGTGTTTTTGTGTGTATGTGGCTGGGCGTAAGGGTGGTTGGTGGGTGTAAGTTTGCATGCCGCCGCCAATTAAGAATAAAACAAGCCATGTGCGAGTCGGATTCGCGTACGAAGGGTTCCGTACCATTATCTATAAAAGTGTTTCAAGTTTCTACCTGTTATCGATATTAAGACCGAGATTTTTTTTTAAAAAAACAACGTTTGCTGTATGGGAACGCCCCTTAAATATTAGTTTAATTTTAATTTAATAATTTATTTTGAAAGTGAATAATATAACTCAATATTCTGTGAATATGTCAAGCGTTTACCTGTTGCCGTTATCAATATCGAGAAAAAGCGAGCAAAAAATCACTTTTGTTGTATGGGAGCCCCCTTAAATATTTGTTTTATTCTATTTTTTAGTATTTGTTGTTAAAGCGGCAACAGAAATACATCATCTGTGGTTTCAACTGTCTAACTATCACGGTTCATGAGATACAGCTTGGTGACAGACGGACAGACCCTAAAAATGCCACCCATCCGGCTGCCAAACGTACTTAGGGTAGCTTCACTTTGGCGATCGTCGTAAAGATCGTGAAGCCACGGACTTTTCGGAAACAACTTCGTGTACCTTAATGATGCTCTGAAGCGCCAACAAGTATCGGTCCACTGCGAGAGATATTTAAGTTCCATTCCATTACTTACTTCAATCTCACGATCGGGCCCGATCGCACAGCAACTAAGTAATTAAGCTCCTCTCTTTTAAAGTCTATGTTTTCAATTCATACAGCCGGTGCGGACTACGAAACTCGTAGTCAATAGAAATCCCGCTAGTAGAAATTTCTGTGATGAACGGTGCATTTGCGCCTATCCGATTTATGGTGTTGTTTTGCATGCCATATTTAAAGTTTAAGGTTTGTAGGAATATTGTTTTTTAAAGATTGTATTTTGATGGAATTAAGCTACAACTATTAATAATTAAGTACCTACGAACTAAAAGTATAACTTACGTCACCACATACAAGGAAGAAATAAATTTCGCTAAGCCTAGGGATCTTACAAATAAACAAAGACTAAGCTTCGAATAGTTATTCCATGTTTTGTCTCTTTTACTCTCATTTGAAATGACGTCTACATGACGGAAACGAAACACGTTTATTTGTAAGGCCCTCTAGGAGTATTCTGATTATTCAGATTACAAATACGAACGAAATTTTTTATTTTTATTTTTTGTTCTTATTTTATTGCATTGTTGTACTTATTTATACATCAGAAGGCTAATCAAATAAAAATGTAATAATGAAAGGTTACTTAAAAACCAGAACGATAATGAAAGAAAGAAAATAAATTTATTGGCACACTATACAACAAAAAATAATTACTAATGTTGGTCCCTTATTATACATTATATATAAAAATCTTCACCACCAACTCATTTTTATGTTCCGTTGGAATGGATGGATAGGGAGAACGGGCCATAAACCACCACGCGGGCCTGGTGCGGATTGGTGGTTGTTAGCGACTGCTAATGCAGCCGGGACCAACGGCTTTACGTGCCTTACGAAGCACGGAGGATCTCGAGATGATAAATTTTTGGTTGACATAAGATTGACCACGTGATTTAGCGCGGCTTATGTCAATCCCATACATTTTATTCTTTTCGAACTTCGCTATCGTTTTCTTAATGTTACTTTGGCTAAGCCTACAGGCACGTTAACCACTGCGCCATTGAGCTCCTCAATCAATAAATGTTCATTCATAATTTTTAACCTTTTGTTTTATTTTAACCGGACAACCTCCCCCTTAACTTATCTCAGCAGACATAAGAATAATCGAATCGCCAGTAATAGCTCGTTTCCAGTTAACAAAGGATTCGTTCAAGCGAAACGAAATCGATAAATTGCTCCACTCAGGAGAGGTAATTATTGATAAGTAATTAATAACCGCTTCCGGTCTTAAGGAACTTGTAACGACGGGCGACCCAAAGGCAATGGGATTTACTTAACGGCATTTTTTTTGTAACGCAATCATGTAATCCATTATTAATGTTTGTTATGAGTAAATTTTTTATTTACTTATTTAGTGCACGAAATATTTAATAATATAAATCAAGTTACGTTTTTTCAATGCGATATAAACTATAGAAAAAAAAAATGAAAAAAAAATATTCAGTTTAGACAGAAATAGTGCACTTATGAACGTCGAGTATTTTCCTTAAAGAAAAAAAATATAATAAACTAATATGATTTATAATCACACTAATATTATAAATGTGAAAGTTTATGTGTATGTATGTGTGTATATTTGTTGCTTCTTCACGCCGCAACGGATGGATGGATTTGGATGAAATTCGGCATACAGATAGTTTATAACCTGGATTAACACATAGGATACTTTTTATCCCGATATTACCACGGAAACAGGAACCACGCGGGTGAAACCGCGAGTGGCCGCTAGTATATCATAACCAAATAATAGTAATTATATATAATTTAAAAACCATACATATATTTAATGTGATTCTTCGAAAGGTTGTTACAGTTGACGTTTTTTTATATGTTTTCTGTTATCAGATTAGATCTCTGTATCTTCCTTACATGCATGGAATGTTTCATTCATCATCAGCTCAGTATATGTTTCCAATGCTGGGGCACAAGCCTTACCTATGGATGGATAGGGTGTACAGGCCATAAACCACCACGCGGGCCCAGTGTGGATTGGTGGTTGTTAACGACTGCTAAAGCAGCCGGGACCAACGGCTTTACGTGCCTTCCGAAGCACGGAGGAGCTCGAGATGATACATTTTTGGTCACCCATCCGATGACCGGCCTTTGCGAAAGTTGTTTAACCTCAGCACTCGCAAGCCAAGCGCGTTAACCACTGCGTCATCGAGCTCCTCATCAGCACTTCAAAATAAAGTATGTGTTGTTTATTACGAGTATAGGGCTCTTTTATCATCTAAATATTCTTTGCCTGTACTCTCATCCAGTTCTTGCCAGCCACCTAGCGAAGATCGTCGCTCCAGCAATAACATTTATGTTCAGCTTTATAATAAACTTCAACGTCAGAGAAACTCGTCTAGAAGTTAGGTAGAAGCTGAATAAAAAAGCGTGCAGACAACATCGCAAATAAAATACGGGGCGCGCAATCGTAGTCGCGAGCATTCTCAAGTGACAGGCGTTTCATATATATGAGAAGACATATAAATATTTCCCGTTGCTTATCTCGGAGGTTCACCCACAAATTACGAGCGTGAATCTCCTCCGGCCAAATAACTTGTAGGTAACTTTTTTGTTACAAGGGAATAACAGACAAATAGTAATAAAGAATTCTCGTGGCACCGTTGTTGCCGTTCCGCGGAAAAGAATTTTCGGCTACACCGCTACTATGCTGAACATCATTAAATTTGATGTAAGAATTTAAGAGGAAACACTAAGGTCGACTGATTTGAAAAATATGTATGAAAAGTAGACAAAATCAACGTTTAGAAGTCCCCTGATTCCTCCTCCAAAACTGGATGGACGGAGGAGCTCGAGATGATAAATTTTTGGTCACCCATCCAATGACTGGCCTTTGCGAAAGTTGCTTAACCTCAGCACTCGCAGACCGAGCACGTTAACCACTGCGACATCGAGCTCCTCAACGCGGCGTTTAGTTGATATCTTATAGTTTATCTAAATTATTATACCTCTAAATATGTCTAACCAATCACCAATGTCTTAACTATAAATCGTCCATCTCACATTTTCGATTTATCGAGCGGTTTTTTAAATTATTATTTTTTAAATTAACACGTTAACTTCTCCTTACAAAATTAATATGGCCGCGCGGCATCAAATAAACATGGACGAAGACATTTCAAATAAAATATATGACACCTGTCACTTACGGACTAGAACTCTTTATTTTGTGACGCACGCTAGCGAACGATGTTGTTTTGTTTATTAACGAATTTGAGACTAAAAAAATTTTGAACATTCTAGTTGAATAGAAAGCTAGGAGAGAAAAGGTATATCTCTGTTATTAATTAATGGTATTGTTGCAGTATCTATTAAGCTTACCATCTAGAACTCCTTAAATTGTGACGAACGCTAGCGAACGATGTTGTTCTGTTTAAGACGAATTTGATATTTTCTTTTTTTTTTTGAGAGAGTTCGCTGATTGCCTCAAACGGCATTTTCAGCTTCACCGAGCTTTATTGGGAGCGGCGAGAAACTTTAAGGGTTCCTCAAGCCGTGTGAAACGAATCACCTTCGGAGGTTTCCTAGAGGGAACGGCATCACGCACTAATCGTAAACTAAGCGTGTCCCCGTGCCCTACCACATTCTCCGAAAGGTTCGGATCGTATCGGGGAGCGGAACAAACCGAGGGCGCCTCTAAAGACTCGAACCTCGGCTCGGGTTGACCGGGCCGTGGTGGTGGAGAGAAGCGCCAACAAGCCGAGACAAACGGCTTTAGGCACTCCAAAGCACGGAGGAGCTCGAGATGATACATTTTTGTCACCCATCCGATGACTGGCCTTAGCGAAAGTTGCTTTACCATATCTAGATGATTAGAATGAGGCCAAGAGCAAGCCCATCTCACAATAAAAAATAAAAAAAAACTATCGCACAGCGGGAGCGTTAACTACTGCGCCATCGAGCTATTATTATCATCATTCTGTCATCATCATCCCTGACAGCTTCTTTTTTTGGTTTTTGTATAATGTGCGTTTTTTTTCTTGTATATAGCATTATTATTTATTAGTGGACCCGGCGGACTTCGTACCGCTTTGATAGTTTCCATCAAGTGATTAAATTTTCTTTGGTTTCCATGACAACATAACAAACAAATCATTTTGTATTGGAAAATTAAATTATCGTTTTTATATTGTTTTCTAAAGTTTACGCGAACACTACACATTGAAATGAAACAACTTTTACGGATCTACTCGCGTTTATTTTACACATTACTTATTTAATGTTTATCCTGACGTTTCGAACCCTTTGCAGGGTCCGTGGTCACAGGGAGACTGAGGTGTTGGTCATCTCATAATTAGTTGGTAGCTTGTATACCCTCATTTAAATTTAATTAGGTGCGTTCCGTTTTACGCAGAAAGAGCTTACAGTATCTTTTGGTCTGGCAGTATGGTGTCGGGGCTGGGATTTAATATTTTGTATGATGGGATCCCAGGCTGGTGGTAGATTCCAACCATCTTCTCTATTAAAATTAGGATGTTTTTTAATTTCAATAGCCTCGCGTATCATTCTAGGGATGAATCGTTGTTCTTTAACGAGTATTTGTGGTTTATCAAATCTGATGTAATGGTTGGGCCCCTCTAGGGAATGTTCGCATACTGCAGACTTATTTTCGCGCCTATGCTTGACGTCGGCTATATGTTCTTTAACACGGGTTCCTATACTTCTCTTTGTTTGCCCGATGTAAGAGAGCCCACAGTCGCAGTCCAGTTTGTACACGCCTGCATCTTGAAGGGGTATGTTGCACTTGACAGGTCGTAAAAATTGGTTGATCTTCTTCGGCGGCTTGAAGTAAGTGTTGATTGAAGCTCGCTTTAAGATATGTCCAATCTTGTCAGTGACACCTTTCATATATGGAAGTACAGCAGGTTGGCGCTCGACTGTGGTTGGTTTATTGCGTTTTCTGTGACAAAGCCGTGGTACTTTCAGTTTATTATCCTGTAGTACGTGCTTGACATGCTGAAGCTCAGCAGCCAGGTGTTGGGTGTCACAGATGCCGCGTGCTCTCTGAAACAAAGATTTCCCTACAGTAGCCAACTGTCTAGGATGGTGGTGAGAATCACCATTGAGATACATCATCATCATCATCATCAAATAATTTATTTTGCACACTGTTACACAGAGAAGGGTTACAAAAATAAAAAAAGAAGCATAAGAATATTATGGTGAGCAGTGAAACAGTGGCAAAAAAGTCTCCGGCTCAGCATGTGTCACATCATTAGCAAAGCCATCGCCATGACGCTGATTTTCAGACGGAGGCCGAGTTGCATTCGTAGGTACAAAAGTTGTTCCTTGTACCAATTAATTATTGTTATTCGTGTTAATCTATGATTGAATTTTATAAATTTATAATATGTTTAATATGATTAGTGAAAATAAATAATTAGTAATTTGATTAGTCGAATGATTTAAAATGCAAAATGTCAGATAAACAATAATAATAATAATAAAAAAAAAAACACGGTAAATTGAATCTATTTAAAAATGATGCTATTTATTATTTATTATATTATACTAATTTAAAAATAGATGAATTATATTATCAATATTGATGAACGAAATCTTCCTAATATCTAGCAACTTCATGGAGTGATTTTTTGCATCTTAAGCAGGTGTTTCTTAAGTCTACTTTTGAAGGTAAACTTGCATTCAGCTTGTCTTATTGGCGGTGGTAGGTTGTTCCAACATTTTGTTTCCAAATATCGGAAACTACCCCGAAACGCAGCAGTCTTATGTCGTGGTATGACTAGCTTCCAAGACGCACCTCTAGTGTTGTACTCAGAGCGTGAGTGTGCCCAGGTCAATTTATTGGACAAATATTTAGGAGCACCACTTAAAATTACGTCAAACAACACACTTGCCAGATGAAGATTGCATCTCGCTCTCATCTTTAACATATTAGACTCATTAAGAAAAGGTGTTACATGCGTTCTCGGTGGCACGGTAAAGCAGAATCTTGCACAAGCATTCTGTACACGCTGCAAGACTTTTTTCGTACGCTCTAGCAAGCATGGTCCAAAAACAGGTAGACAGTAATTAAGCCTTGAAAGAACAAGTGCTTCGCACAGTCTTATTCTGAGCTGCTCGCTAATGTTTTGTCGGATTCTGTATAAAACCTTCAACTTATACAGGCAGCCCTTAGCTAATTCGGAAACATGATCTTCGAAACGCAGTTCAGCATCCATTTTGACGCCTAAATTTCGCGCAGCTAAGACTCTTTCAATTGGTTGATTGCCTATTGTCACAATTGGGTTTCTGCTTTCAACATTTTGTATTTGCTTTTTGGAACCAAAAATAATAAACTTGGATTTATTTGGATTCAGGACTAAAGTGTTCTGTTCAGCCCACGAGTTAATGCCATTTAAATCTTCAGTCAGCTTTGCAACAATATCTGATGTGTTACGCGGGTCAAATGACACATAAACCTGCAAGTCGTCCGCATACATGTGGTACTTGCAATGATGTATGGTTTTTATCACGTCGCTGCTATATATGGTGAAAAGTAGGGGACCCAAGATTGAACCCTGTGGTACGCCTCTACGAACGCTACTAAGCTCAGACATGTGGCTGGTACCGTTGCTCCTTCTAAGCTCGACTCGCTGAGTTCGATTTTCTAAGTAGCTGGCAAACCAAGCAACGGTAGCCTTGTCAAAACCGTAGTAGGTTAGCTTGCTCAGCAACAAAGGTATGTTAATGCAATCAAAAGCACGCGTAAAGTCAAGAAGAACAAGAATAGAAGCTTTACCCTCATCACGTGCCACTAAAATATCATCTACGACATCTAGTAGCGCAGTTGTCGTTCCATGTCTTTTCCTAAATCCAGACTGATTGTCAGGAAGAATCCTATTCCGCTCAACATATGAGACAACTTGATTGTATATTGCTTTCTCAAGAAGTTTTGATAAGCACGGTAAAATGCTAATGGGCCTTAGGTCTTTTAGCTGTTGAGGGTTTGGTATCTTTGGGAGCGGTTTGACTCTGGCTGTCCTCCAATCATCAGGGAACTTATGACTTGAAATAGAGTGGTTAATTATGTTAGCTATAAATGGCAACGTGTGTGGCAGCGTACAAAGAATCATATCCAAACTAATTTCATCCAAGCCCTTTGCATTCGACTTCAAATTCAATATTAATTTGCCCACTTCATCCACCGAAATACACCGCAATTCAAACTCATTTTCATTGGCTCGATTGTTTTCAAAATAATTCATCAATGATGGATTTGCATAATCATTACCTGGTATATTAAAAAAATGTTTATTAATATCATCAGGATCGCCAAAAATGTTTGGCAAGTCTTCAACTTTTCTCTTGTTAGGTATAATGGATTGCTTTAAATTGTTCCATAAAATTTTGGGGTTACCTATCTGTATGGGTTACTTTACGATACACAGTGTGACTCAAACTATGATCCGGATTCCTGATAATTAAAATATCCAAGAAAGCTAGCTTACTATCTGCCTCTAACTCCATTGTAAATTGTATTTTTGGATGTATGGAGTTAAGATGATCTAGAAAAGCAGATACTTTATCAGTTGGTAGGATAGTGAAAGTGTCATCTACGTACCGCTTGTAGAACCTAGGGGTTACCGGTGCTGTGCTCAGGGCCCTCTCCTCGAAGTCTTCCATAAAGATATCGGCGACGACGGGCGAAACAGGGGAACCCATGGCAACACCCTCTACTTGCAGGTAGTAAATGTCATTCCACAAAAGGTAGCCAGATGTTAGACAATGCTCTAATAGTACTGCATATTCATCAGGCATATCTTGTTCCGCTAGACGTTTTTTGGTAATTTCAATGCAATCCTGAACTGGTAGGCATGTAAATAAGGACTGCACATCAAAACTAACCATAGTTTCATTGTCAGCGAGATGTAGGTCTTTGATATCGTTGACAAATTGGTAGGAATCCTTCACATAAGCTGTTGTGTTAACTCTAAGTGGTGAAAGAAACTTAGCTATATGCCGGGCCAGTCGGTAAGTTGGTGAATCAATCTGGCTTACAATAGGGCGTAGCGGAGCCTCGGGTTTGTGAATTTTCGGTAACCCATACAGTTTTGGTGGTTTAGGGCAGGAAGGAATTAATTAGTTAGCATCTAGATTTAACGTTTCGGAGTGTTGTTTGACAAGATCACTAGTTTTCTTAAGTATTTTGTTGGTTTGGTCGCATTTAACGCGTTTCTACGTCTTGTCATCCGATAAAAGTATTGTTATTTTTTCGTTATAATCAGACGTATCCATTACTACCGTAGCATTACCTTTATCAGCACGAAGGATAGTTAATTCAGGCTTAGCTCGCAGGTTCTTTAAAGCGAAATACTGATCACGGGGAAGGTTGGATTTCGGCAACTTGCTCCGGCGCAAGACAGACGATATGTCTTGACGTATTGCCTCAGCATCAGCCTTCCGATATCTTTATGGAAGACTTCGAGGAGAGGGCCCTGAGCACAGCACCGGTAACCCCTAGGTTCTACAAGCGGTACGTAGATGACACTTTCACTATCCTACCAACTGATAAAGTATCTGCTTTTCTAGATCATCTTAACTCCATACATCCAAAAATACAATTTACAATGGAGTTAGAGGCAGATAGTAAGCTAGCTTTCTTGGATATTTTAATTATCAGGAATCCGGATCATAGTTTGAGTCACACTGTGTATCGTAAAGTAACCCATACAGATAGGTATCTCAATGGTGATTCTCACCACCATCCTAGACAGTTGGCTACTGTAGGGAAATCTTTGTTTCAGAGAGCACGCGGCATCTGTGACACCCAACACCTGGCTGCTGAGCTTCAGCATGTCAAGCACGTACTACAGGATAATAAACTGAAAGTACCACGGCTTTGTCACAGAAAACGCAATAAACCAACCACAGTCGAGCGCCAACCTGCTGTACTTCCATATATGAAAGGTGTCACTGACAAGATTGGACATATCTTAAAGCGAGCTTCAATCAACACTTACTTCAAGCCGCCAAAGAAGATCAACCAATTTTTACGACCTGTCAAGTGCAACATACCCCTTCAAGATGCAGGCGTGTACAAACTGGACTGCGACTGTGGGCTCTCTTACATCGGGCAAACAAAGAGAAGTATAGGAACCCGTGTTAAAGAACATATAGCCGACGTCAAGCATAGGCGCGAAAATAAGTCTGCAGTATGCGAACATTCCCTAGAGGGGCCCAACCATTACATCAGATTTGATAAACCACAAATACTCGTTAAAGAACAACGATTCATCCCTAGAATGATACGCGAGGCTATTGAAATTAAAAAACATCCTAATTTTAATAGAGAAGATGGTTGGAATCTACCACCAGCCTGGGATCCCATCATACAAAATATTAAATCCCAGCCCCGACACCATACTGCCAGACCAAAAGATACTGTAAGCTCTTTCTGCGTAAAACGGAACGCACCTAATTAAATTTAAATGAGGGTATACAAGCTACCAACTAATTATGAGATGATCAACACCTCAGTCTCCCTGTGACCACGGACCCTGCAAAGGGTTCGAAACGTCAGGATAAACATTAAATAAGTAATGTGTAAAATAAACGCGAGTAGATCCGTAAAAGTTGTTTTATCGTTTTTAGTATATTTATAGTGTGATTCCCGTGGGAATGTCGGGATAATTTTTTTTTTCGGATCTACTTGCGTTTAATTTACACATTATTAAATAGATATTGTTTATCCTGACGTGCCGAACCCTTCAATTCTATCTCCATCAGCATCATGCAATTGACAAAATGAAAATAATATTAAAAGCAGCTTAGTATTAGATTTAAGACAATGCACCTATCAAGACTGTATTAATATTTTATTATTAATAAATTTTTTATTACACTAGCAGCCGCTCGCGGTTTCCGACCCGTGGGAATATCGGGATAAAAAGTATCCTATGTGTTAATCCAGGTTATAAACTATCTGTATGCCGAATTTCATCCAAATCCATCCATCCGTTGCAGCGTGAAGAAGGAACAAATATACAGACATACACACAAACTTTCGCATTTATAATATTAGTGTGATGATCTATTGTAATTACTAACAATTATTATTATTATACTTTTTATTTATTTTTTTCCTTAAAACTAGATTTTTACAATATTTTAATAGAAAAACAATAAAACATTATAAAAACCTAATCCTAGAGTACCGCCAGCAGCGAGGCAGGGCCCAAGCTACCGGTGATCAGGGCTGCAGAGTGAGGAACCTCCTGACAATACGTGCCGTGTCAAGGAGTACTGCCTTTTGCATCTGACCCTTGACCCAACCTTTCAGCGAGACCCTCTCTAGGTGTTGATCGAGGCTCTTGGCTATATTATTATTTGGTGTATGTGTGAAATAGGCAATTCGAAAGTTCAAATAATTTCATAGTCATTCTTTTTCACAATCGCTGCCATTGTGTCGCGTTATTTGTTCACAACGTGCAAAATTCAGTGCATAAAATCTTTTGACAGTAAAAGTTGGCGTATTTTTTGACGATATCCGAATTTACGGCAGAGGCAAGGGGATGGGCCCGCCGTATGTAGGAGTTTGTAAACATTCGGGAGCGACCGATTATGTTTTAGGTATGTACAGCGCGCAGGGTTGTCGCAAATCCGTATTGAAGAATTTTTTTAAATGAGAATTGACTTATCAAAGAATTACACAAAATTGATTTAGTGAAGACTAATTCTATGGGATATGCTAGGTTCCCAACAAGTATTATATTGCATCCGTGTATATCTATTTTAAAGGATAAAAAGATTATGACTACTTAGGATAGGAAAAGGATAGTTAGGAACTGCGGATTTTATTTGTGTTCACATTTCAAATCATATAATTTAACTTATAATAAAATCTAAACTTATGATTCAACAAGTTACTTTAAAATAACCTACATTTTTGGACTATTATGGGTAAAAACCTTAGTTGAAATATAAATAATTAATAAAATCTATATATTAATACGTGAAACAAAAACTTTGTACCCCGTTTTACAAAAATTGCGCGGACGGAGGAGTATGAAATTTCACATATTTATAGTTTATCTAAAGAAGGAGTACAGAATGTTAATATTTTTTTTTAAATTATACAAAAAAATACATTAGATCAATAAAACAAACATTACACACACTACCATGTATTTGACACACACGCATATGTATTTGACACATACGCATATATACTCTTTTCAAAAAATTCTAAAATGGAAGAGAAATCTGTCAATACCAATCCAATTTCACATTCTATCTTTTTTAATTTTTCATTGCTTAGGATACAATCCGTGCAGTGCAGCCTTAATAAAATTACGGTCGAATTTCGACCACTTGGCGACCACTAGTTAAAATAATCACGTGTATAGATTCCTCCAAAGTTTTATTTCAAAGGGCACAGGCCTTCATAAACAATGCCACTACAGGGTTTTGTCTGACCTGTTTTTAATTAACCCAAATGTAGAAAGAGGGGTGTGCTAATTATAAAGCCTATGTCGGTGTATCTTTGTGACTTTTTTTGTTTGTGGCATCGCAGCTCACAAAGGAATGGCCGTAATGTATTTTTTGTATGAAATCTTCATGATATAATTTGGTTCTTAGATAGGTGTGGGTGGATATATGATTTAAATTTCTAATCCTTTTATTGCAAACTAGCAGCCGGTCCCGGCTTCGCACGGGTGGACATTTTTTTAAATATAGTCTATGTTACTCAGCGGTAATGTAGCATTCTAAAGGTGAACATTTTATTTAAATCAGTCCAGTAGTTTTTGAGTTTATTCATTGCAAACATACATATATACAAAAATACAAAGGTTTCCTCTTTATAATACTAGTATAGAAGTATAGATATGGAGAGGTATTTTAAACAATGCGTTGTAGTAGTTTGTAGTATAAAGTAATAATTGTACAATACTCGTATTCCTAAAGATAATAATAAATAAATGATTTTATTAAAATTAGTTAACAATTTTAATATACTTACCATGATAAATGGTTTTAGATTATACTGTTAATGAATGGAGATTGATAAATGATGGATGATTAATGAAGATATTCCCCCAATTCCGCTCAGTCTCCGTAAAGAAGTGGCTTGCTAAGAGTTAGAACAGTAATGTTCCTCTGATCTGCGTTAATTAACAATATTCCTGCAAATAAACGAACACTTTACGATTAACTATCCATAATTATAATATTTAGGTATCCGGCAAAACACAACATTTCAAAATTATCCACCCTTAACCGGGCTGCAAACAGAGCAAACTTGTTCAACTATTCTCTGAATGAATTTACAAAGACAGCTATCTTTGTAATAAGTTATTTATATTAAATTTATAAAATAGTTACTCTATTGTATTAGGTTCATGACCTGTAAAAATAGATGTAAGTGTAGGAAAATAAATAAATAAATAAATAATTAAAAATAAAACAAACTGCACACCTCTTCTTTTCCCGATTTTACAAGATGTCCTGCTAAAAATCTGTCTGACATGTACTTATTTATTTAAAAACTTTAGCAACAATAATTACATGGCGGATTTAATGCCTGCGGCATTCTCTACTAGTCAACCATAGGGTGGAGAGATAACATGGATTAATGGATAATTATATGTCGGCAAATATAATGTCAAAGTCGCAATAAAAAATACTCATATTAAAAATATTCTTTAACTATTTGAAACTAACCTTAAACAGAATACCTTTAATTAAAAGTTATTTAGGTACACAATGGATTCTGTGCAGTTGGTAAATACAAAACAATGTTTTTAATAAATACAAAAAAAATAAGAAAAAGAATTGCCAATCTAAAAAATATTACTTATTGTGAATGGCAACCCTTCGAATAGGTGTAAAGTTTGGAACCTCTCGGAGCGTTGTACGTGTGTGCACAATTTGAATTTTTATAGGATAGAGCGAATTTGTTGAATACCAAATACAATATACAATGTGTTGGCATTCACTCTAGGCGTGCCTTTATGGAAATCACCAGGCTGGGACCTTATTGTTTAACATCTCCGGTTATAGCTATCTCGGATGGTGCTTCATTTGATAGAACAACCTACATTAAGGGTTATACATATATTTATACCTAGCTTTGCAAGTGACTGCACTCCACCTGATCTTAAATGGAAATGGATTCCAGACGCGAAGACAATAACTGGTGCAGCGTGAACACATCGCAGCATCAGTCGCCCTGCCGGCCCATAAGGCCTCTTCACGCCTCGTTTGATGGACTCTATGTTTCAAAGTCAAAGTCAAATCATTTATTCAACATAAGCCTTCACAGGCAGTTATTGACGTCAAAACTATAAATCAAAAAAACTAAAAAAAAAAGGTTTAGACTAAACTACTGCATCTACCACCAGCTCGGGTTTTGGGAGTTTGGGTTTGGGAGCCTTCAGCCGAGAAGAGCTGGCAAGAAACTTATTTCTTTTTCTCCATCTTTTCACCCAAATTACAATCATGTAATATAATATACAAATTTCGTACAATTTTGTACACATTAATAATAACTAGTGGTCGCCCAGTGGTCGAAATTCGACCGTAATTTTTCTATGGCTGCACGGACTGTATCCCAAGCAATGAAAAATTAAAAAAAGAGTTAGGATTGGCATTGACAGATTTCGGCCGCTCCTCTTGTATTTTTGAAATTTTTGAAAAGAGTATACTATGCGTGTGTGTCAAATACATATGCGTGTGTGTCAAATACATGGTAGTGTGTGTAATGTTTGTTTTATTGATTTAATGTATTTTTATGCATAATAAAAAAAAAAAATAACATTCGGATAACCTTCTCTATATAAACAAAAAAAATAAAAATAAAATAAAATAAATAAACTATAAGTGTGCGAAATTTCATACTCCTCCGTCCGCGCTATTTTCGTAAAAAAGGGGTACAAAGTTTTTGCTTTACCTATTAATATATAGATATTCAAGCCAGTGCAGACGACTTATTTCCACACGCATTTGTCTGCAATAAAGTCATTACCTTATATTAAGCTTTCTTAATTTTTTTTTAAATTATTTATCGAAAATACAATTTTACAAATATATTTAGACAACATTAATTAAAATATGTTTTACGTGCATTTTGAATTTAATATTTGTCAACGCTGTTACATCAATGTCATAGGAAGAAGGAAAAACGACAACAATATATAAATAATAGACGACGATATTAAATAGTTTATTGTATTCCATCACCAGCTCATCTTTATTTTCCCACTTCTGAGACACGAGACTTCCCCTATGGATGGATAGGATGAACGGGCCATAAGTCACCACGCGGGCCCGGTGCGGATTGGTAGTTTTTAACGGCTGCTAATGCAGCCGGAAGCAACGGCTTGACGTGCCTTCCAAAGCACGGAGGAGCTCGAGATGTTAAATTTTTGGTCACCCATCCAATGACCGGCCTTTGCCTAACTTCAGCAATTTAGACCGGGCCTGTTAACCATTGCGCTATTAAGCTCCCCTAACATAATGTTTATTGTATTGTTAAATGAAAATATACAACGACACTCTTAAAAAGTATTTCAGAAGTATTTAATTAAAGTTTCTTTTCTAATTAAATTGAAATTAAGTTAATTACAGTAACTAACTCCTTTGTGTGATAGTTGGAACAAACGAAATTAAAACGTAAGTCTCTGTGTTAATTAATAAAAAAAAGTTAAAGATATAGAATTGTTGTATGAAAGAAAGTAAAGTGTTCAGAGGTACGAATTTTAATTTAAGGAAAGGAACTTGTTTTTTCAATTTATTTATCCAAATTGCTTCTACAGGAATCAACACCCATGTAGGAGTTTCCCATATTTTTTTCTTTGGCTAAGTTTAAGTATAATATATAAGTAGCCTTCTTCTTTTTTTTTTGAACTTAATATGAACCTATACAACGTGTAACAGAAAGGTGTGGTCAAACTTAAAAGATCTAATTTATAAGGTATAATACTATTGATTCCATTTAATTGATTTATTATCCACAATCTATGTACATGGTATTAAGCAAATAAAAATTCTATTCTATTCTATTCTAAAGTGTATCCGATCTAGATCTTGTATGCTTGACTAAGGCATAATTATTAACTTTAACTTGATATGCAATTTTTAGTTAAATAGTTCTATTGTGACGTCACATCAAATAAACAAGTCACAGCCCTAGTGGTTTAGTAACCTCCGTGTTCTTACATTTATGATAACTGCTACTTGCTTATGCGCGCCTGCCGCACATGACTTCACTAATATAAAAAAAATATGTAATAAATTGCATAACAAAATAAAGTTAATAATCATATCTTAGTAACTCTGCATACAAGATCTAGATCGGATACACTTTAGATCTTTTCATTTTGACCACACCTTTTTGTTACACGTTGTATATCAGTTCTTACTTTATGTAGTATATGTTTCATTTACGTTCTTCGCATCGCTTACAATTTTTTCTGCTTAGGTCCCTTAGCTCCCTTAGGTCGACTGGTAGAGAATGCCATTTGGCATTAAGTCCGCCTTTTGTACTTATTTTTTTATTGTGCAATAAAGATTAAATAAATAAATAAAATAAATTATTCTCATAAAAGTAATAGAGAACTTTTTATGGTTATCGAATTATGAGAATTCACACCCCCCGTACCCCTTTCTTTATTCTAAGGATCCTTTAATCATTAAAAAAGGGGTAAAACAACAGATTTTTGACTTTAACAATAATTGAATACACCTGTTTCCTATCTGCTATGTAGCAAATTTTTAATGAAACTATTTATTATAATTTGGCAACGAAAACCGGTGTCGAACATTGAGTAACTGTGTTGAACACTGGTGCCACTAAGATAGCTAACTCCGACAGGCCGTCTGGAAGAAATCGCTTAAAAGCGATAAAACCGCCAAATTGTAATTTTATATTTTTTTAAAGTTTATGTTTTATAGTGTTGCAATAAAAGTATTACCTATATATCTTTAATTAAACAAAAGTGACTCGCACGCAAGTAACATCGTAAAATTCTGTTACTCAAACATTATTAAACTTTAATTTTCTTTACCAAAGGTGTGAAACATAAAACAGAGCTATAAAATAGCAAATTCTAGTAAGTAATCAAGTTGACAAATGATACCAACCTAATTCGCAAGCTACCTCGTAAAGTGGTTTATTCCCGAAGAGAGAAAATAAATCCGAGCAAAACTTAAATTATGGTTACCTTTGAGCTCTTAAAATTTAAAGTTTATGTCTGTATTATTGTCTTTGCTTAAGTGTTTGTCTACGCTGCGTTAACTAATAAGTTCTGTGTGTAGAAAGATAATGATAAAGCGTCTTACAAATAAAAATAAGCTTCGAATAGTTGTTCTGTGTTTTGTCACTTTTACTTTAATTTGAAATGACGTTACATGACAGGAACAAAACATTGAATAACTATTCGGAGCTTATTCTTTGTTTATTTGTAAGGCATTTAATGAAAATAAAATGTGTAAAGACGTCTTACAATAATAACAGAAACCAATGGCTGTAAAGCTTTCCAAAGAACGGAGTTAATGGCATATTGGAGATAATTGTGTTTTTTAAATACTTCTGTTGTCGTAACGCCTCAGTGGCCGAGTGGCAAAACGCTCGTGGTGGCCAAAAGTCCCGTGTTTAATTCCCAGTGGTGGTAGCTAAAGTAACATTAAGAAAACGATAGCGAAGTTAGAAAAGAATAAAATGTATTGATTGACATAAGATTGACCAATTGATTTAGCGCGGCATATGTCAATCCCATACATTTTATTCTTTTCGAACTTCGCTATCGTTTTCTTAATGTTACTTTGGCTAAGCCTACTGGTCAGGCAAAGTATGTTTCGGAATTTTCGATGACTAGCCCGGGTTTGTGATCACCAACCCGCATTTAGCAAGCCGTTACCAATCAATTGTAGTGATGACTAGATTTCAATGATAAAGGCATTTGCCCAGCAGTGGGACAGTTATAGGCTGTTTACTTTACTACTACGATGTTGAACATTAGCACTTTTAAATTGAATCCTAGCTCCTTTCTTAAATGTTGCAATCAACCCCTAAACAATTACAATTTTGTATTTGAATACATAATGCTTTTTTACGCATAGTCTGCAAACGTATTATTAATAAATAAAATAAAAATAGCTAAAGACGCTATAGTAATAGTAAAAGGTGCTATCGTCGTATCGTATGCTCCGCATCAGTTGGACAGATAAAGTCACAAACATAGAGGTCTGTTGCGGGCTCCGTAGTTAAATAATAACACAACTGGTTAATGTATCGGAGTATAATTTCTGACTAGTTTTAATAACTAAAAATACAGGTATATATTAATCTATAAACAAAGAAATTGGCGGGGAAGATTTGTTGATAGTAGAAAATCACGAAACAGGAACTAATGTGTTTTGCTTAATTTACATAACATGTTTCTCTATTACATCACGTTATTAATTATTTACGTGCTATGAATATTGTGCTGACGGCACAAGATCCTCAAACAAATGGCGAAAAAGGTAGAGCTGGTACACACCATCAAGCAACGGAAGGTTGCCTACTGGGCCCATGTTCTGCGTAATGAGAGATACCAGCTCTTACGTACCATTATGATGAGAAAAAATGCTAGAAAAAGGAAGGTTGGAAGAAGGAAAATGTCACAGCTCCGTAACATCAGAGAAAGGACCGCGACCGGTATCAAAACCGTGGAACAATTATTCACACTTGCTCTGGATAAGATACGATTTCGTAAACTGACTGCTGACCTTCAGTAATGGAAAGGCACAATAAGAAGAAGATAGTAAAATATATCAGTTAAAACAATGTTAAACAAATCATAGGATTCATAGATACCAGCCGGGATTTGCGGGTTTTCATTACACGTATACTGTACCGCTATCCGTAACGCCGCGCTGGTAAATTTAATCTTCCCAGGGGAATTATCTCGGTACGATTACGTCCGGACTTAGTAGAATGTACTCCGTTCAAAATAAGAACACCCGGTCGCTAACGAAGCTGCTAAATAAATTAGTGTAGCAGATATAAAAACTTCTTGTTGAATCTGTGTGATGGAAATGCGCTGGGAACTTGAATATTTTCTTTTTCTTTTAAATTTAATTAATGGTTTACTGCGGTTTTTACATTAGCCAGTGGTAATGTCAGAAAAATGTAGAAAGTGGAATACAATTTTCATTTGTTTAATGATTGACGATAGACTTTATTACTAAAACCTCACTCTGCTTTCTTGAGAATGTTTGAAGTAGGTACCTACTGTTGCTCTGATTCATTTATCAACACGTTCTTGAGCACTTAACGCTTATAATTAACATAAATAAAATAATAACTGCAGACAGGTTCCTGCCATATCCTGCCAAGAAGTCTGAAATTAAACTTAAAAGTGTATAAAAGCACATTTCTGTTCACTGACGTAAGGTAAACTTTTTTAAATTATTCTATGAACGGTTGTGAAGTTACTGAAACATATTTTCTTAATTTGAACGTTTTCTTCTTCCAACAGGATTCAGTAAAGCGATTATTACGTTCTCAACACAAACTCCTTCGAACAAAAAACAAAAGAAAGTTCAAAACACTTTCCCTCCGAGTTAGCAAGGAGGTTTTAAATGGTGTACGAGACTGTTTGGATGAAAACAATTAACGAAACGACTTTGAGATCCACATTTATTCGAAAATCTGTTAGATAATGAGATCTGGCATATTGAGTATTCATGTGTTTATACGGGCACAATGGAAGGTGGTCGCAATTAGTGGAATGGCCACTGGGAACAAACGGGCTGCCAACAAAAGAGGCCCGGGACGAGTGAGCGCGCTCGTCGGTCGTAGGGGTGACGGCCTCAGCGCGTCACTTGATATTTTTTTGGTTACTCACGATATTTCCCTTTCTCGTTTTTCCCCGAAATCAAAGCCTTGTATAAAAAAGGAGCGCACTAGTATGAATACAGTTCAAACCGTATAACATAATATTAATAAATCATGCATGCATGTACAGTTATAATTTATTGAAAGTCTTATAGTACCTGACTAAAAATATAAAAGCCCAACCCGCAATAGGCTAACTTGGTGGGTTATGTTCCGATCTTTCCATGCTGCTGTTGTTTTTGTGGGAAGGCTTGAGCCCACCAGTGGCACAGTTTTAATAATTATGGTGATGTTAATGATTAGTATACCTATTATACATTTTATTCGTATTTTTTTATAATGAAAACTTTATGTTGCATTTGTAAGTCGAAAAAGCAGTTAAATATATATATGTCATAGTCATGTTCAAGATTCCTATTGACTAGTTTTAATTAAAACCAAAAATGCCTTCAAGCATGCAAATAGCATAGAGTATAGTTTAGAACAAACAGTACGACAGTCACAGTAACGCGATACAAAAGAGCAGTGACTGTCGACGGCAGACGACGACCCATTCATTTCTTCCAAATGAACAAACTGCAGTGGCGATGGGGAAGAATTGTTGTTAAGAATGAAGGGCTGGCGTGTGAGCATTGTTCCACCACAGTCGTTTGGTAAGCACTTCAGCTCCGTTGTTCTAATCAAAATTACGCGAGAGGGCTCCCAGATTTGTTTGAGGTGATTTTTTCTTTCTTTGACTGAGACGTGTGGACTGTCTAAGCTCTGGCCCGCATGTTTACGCAGTCATCGCAGCCTATTAACGTTAAACCTTGTAGGTATTGGCACCTGTGGTCGACAGAACCCATTGATCGTCATTTTTTTCCTTTATCATTGAAAGTACTGGTGAGCAGCTGATTTTTGACTTTAGAAACAATTGAATAGAGGGAGAGAGAGAGAGAGAGACATTTATTGACCACACACTAATATAGGTACATAAAAAATAACAACAAAAACAAACAAAAGGTCAATCAGGACCCCGCCTTAGCTTGTGTTGTTGCGAACGACGAAGCATATTGCAACAACGCTGGTATTCTGGCGGAGCCTGCCACCGGCGGCGCAGAACAATATCATTTATAAAACATACAAAGCATCAACCTTCCCCTTACATTAAATTTACGAAATTTATTTGTCTATATATAGTTTCTCCCAGTTACAACTTAGGAAAAACCATATACAGACACAAAAACAAACACTCGAAACACACCTACACACACTGCATCTTAGCTATCATGTCAAACTTTATTGTACTGGATATAATCTAAAGTCATTGCAGAGTTCGTCTTTTAGAGACCGATCGACAAAATAATCCTTATCTTATTTATTATTGAAGAAGAAACGAGAATAATTTATTTTGTAAAGCGGTCGTTTGAAACCGTTTCATTTTCCTAAAACTAAGAAAATACTGAGATTTGTTATCCCTTAAGCACACTTAAAACGATAAAACAAATCTTAATTAACTTTAGTACGATTATAATTTGCAATTGACGATGGAAAATATTACAACCGAGAGTTACGATAACACGATTTCATGTAAATTTTTAAGCTATTTTCCTCATCAAAAAGTAATATATATTTAAATTGAAAGTTTATTGGTTAATAGCTAGAAATCAGGTGCATTCAATCTATATATACTATACTAATTACTAATAATAGTATTATAAAGAGGAAAGCTTTGTATTTTTAACCGACTTCAAAAAAAGGAGGTTATCAATTCTATTTTTTTTGATGATTCTTTCTTTATTTGAAAGCTGGTGCTTCCCATGTGGTCCCATTTTAATTTGGTCCAGTTCTGATGATGGAATCCTTTAGGAATTGAGGGAACTCCTCAAATATTGTAGGCATACCTATAGCGATTTTGGTATTTTCAGCAATAAGTCAAGCATTTGCATTCAGAAAGTATCATTTGATGAAGTGTAACTGATGAAAAAGACCACAGATTGCCATCGGAACTCCTCAATGATAAGTATTTCACGGGTGGCTATAAGATATCTCGATTAAGATAGTTAAGCGACTATGACGAAGCAAAAGAAGGCAGAGGCACCAGAACTCAGTTTTTGATTTCCTACTTTGAAATAGGCGTTTCTCGGTTTCTTCGCTTGTCTCATTTAAACGGCGCGGCGCTGTCCCATACGAGCAGGGCGTTTAGTAGGTCTTCCCATATTCGCTTTTTATAAATAGATCGAAATAAATCACTAAAACCACAAGAAATAAACAAAAATTTTAACAAAAAAAAATCGACTCCTTAAAATTTGACTGATAAAATTGCTCTAAAAATTAAAAAATAATTGCGTAGTTTAGTTTGTTCAATTTACTTGCAATTAACCTTTATTACACTCAATCTTATATTCTTAAAATCTATTCGACTGCCATATACTTAACTTCACATCTAACGAACATATTATGACAAACAAGCAAAAATACCAAATATTTACTTGCAATCCACATAAAGAAAAAAATAAAAAATATATTTTAGACTGCTTAAATAGACAATCATTTTATAAGGAAAAAATATAGGTACAATTATTGTTATTTTGGAGTCGGTGCCAGCCAAGGTGACTTTAACATAAACATTTAATGACACATATTACTACATATAATCATAATAGTACATTCAATCTTATGCATGAAATTTTGACTACAGACGCGGACTGGCACCGGCTCCAAAAACTTCGTTGGCTGGCACCGCCTCCAAAAATAACAATAATAAATATATAGGTACTATATATTTTCCTAATAAAATAATTGTCTGTAAATCAAATCAGTCTAAAAATATTTTTTTTATTTGTTTCTTTATGTGGATTGCAAGTATATGTTTGGTATTTGCTTGTTTGTCATAATATAATTTGGCAGTCGAATAAATTTTAAGAATATAAAAAGTTAATTACAAGTAAATTAAACAAACTAAACTGCGCATTTTTTTTTAATTTTTAGTGCAATTTTATCAGTCTAATTTCTTGGAGTCAGTTTTTTTTGTTTATTGTGTATAAACTACTGGACCGATTTAAAAAACTCTTTCACCAATAGAATGCTACATTAGCGCTGAGTACTAAATACGCTAAAAAAAATATTCAAAAATCTGTTTTACCCATATTTCTTATAGTTATGCGAAAAATGTGTCAATCTACTAGATACAGAAACGTGAAATATTTACTATAATTATTATTTATACTATTGGATTGAAATATTATTAAATTTATGGTTTTTTTGAGATACTGAAATAAACAAATAGTTTTAAATACTAATAAAAACAAGAATACTTTAAGAAACCTACGAATAATATTAATCATCTTGGGATTGAGCATCACTCAATGATGCGGATCACTCAATTAAACAAAAACAATTTTATTAATTTTCTCATTAAAATATCTCCACAGCGGTGTTGTATGATGAATGTTTCAGTGATAATATATGAATATAACTTCAAAGTGTGCATGCAGGCAGTTAAGTGAATAAGTAACGCATTATTATTCGAGTTCTGTATCTAAGTGGGGGGAAGTGATGCATGCTTTCCGTCAAGCGAGCTGATAAAGCTACCAAGATTACGTAGGCGGTTGGTGTATATGTAATATGTAAACATACATAGGTAGGTATGTGCAGCTGTGATGTGTATGAAACAGGGTGAACGAAAATAACTCTTTTGTTTCTATCTTGAATTTATAATTAAACTAGGAAATATTTAAGATTCTACGTGTCAAAAGCAGAAGTAGTGTTAGTAATTAGCATAATCATAGACTTATAATATTATTAGTCCATAAAAAATCCTGACCCGGTATGTCAGAAGGGTGTAGGTTCAATCCTGCTCGTGGATTTTTTTTAACATTTGTGTTTTTGTAATTTGTTCGCAACAAAATTTGCGTTAAAAATTATATAAACAAAACAAAAACATTTTATTAGTCCATGCCATAATTTTATATTTTATTCAATATTGCTGATCTGCACATTCATTGGTTATCAAAGTAATCACTACAACTTTTTGTGATAAAACAAAAAGTCTGCATTATTTTAATGCAAATACTGTAATGATACAATTTTATTGGACGTGAATGATAATTTGGTGGCATTTCCCGGCACCCCTGTGTGGTGCCGGGGATAAAGAATTGCACCACCCCCTCTCTTCCTGTGGGTGTCGTAAAAGCCGACTAAGGAACTATTCCAGAGGATGGGCAGCAGCATCTCTCTGAGGTTACCCTCAACCTACTGCGATCGCCAACCCGCCTGCCAAGCGTGGCGATTACGGCAAATACCCCTCATATCCTTGGGGGAGGCCTTTGTCCAGCAGTGGACGTATTTTGGCTGAGATGAGATGAGAATGATGATTTAAAGTTCAATTTAAAAAAGGCTTTTTAAATTGTTTTTTGAACATAGTTTAAGTTATTAAATTAATTTTCATGTAATAGCTTTTAAACTCTCATGGTTATTGTTTTTATTTGGACAGAAGAAAACTTGTCAGCCAAGCACTACCGTGATACGATATACGATGTATCTTGAGATGACAATTAATAATTTATCCACAGCTTATAAACAAATGCACTACTAAACGATACAATGTGTATCATATAAAGGACATTGAGAGACTGATACTTTCCAATTGTGACCGCAAAGGGTTCTAAACGTGATCGTCAGTATAAAACAATATGTAGAACAAATGCGAGTAGTTTCATTTCAATGCAATAAACTTTGCAAAATGGTATACCGTGTAAGCTTAGAGTTGAACAAATCCAGTCAGTTGAAGGGAGCTCATTAATAACATTAATTAACAGACTATCCGTCCCAACAACTATTATCTACGTCTTAACTTCATAACGGCAAGTTAATGTTGCCTCCGTGCTTGGTTATTACAAACTTGCAGTTCTATCATTACCTTAAGCTGTTCCTACTAGGCACAGTAAGTTTCCGTGTATAAGAGCATATGTACAATTGTGCAACATACCGGTTTGCACGAACATAAATGTAAGTACCTACTACGTATGTACAGTCAACAGCAAAAGTAACTGCTGATTCACTCATATACGATACACACGCTCAGATACTTTACCCTTGCACACTAGCATAGACACCGGGCATACGGTGCTTGAGAAGTGACGGTACCTACTAGGTTTTCTTAGTGGGTATTTATTAATTAATTTATTTCTTATTACAATGGTTAACAACAATTATAGTAAATACTAAAAAGGATAATAAAATATACAATTAACAACAACAAACATAAAAAAGAATAAGTAACAAATAAATTACAAACAGGTAGAGGCTTTACACTTGTCTTTCTAGTAAAAACAGTATACAACATTCAAGACCTCGTTTCATCTATCCGCATACACATCACATTCAGGCTGATCAGCCAGGAGTCACATAACCCGGGGTTGTCCCTAGTCCCGGTGTATCCGTAAAGCATTTTACCTAGTTAAAAAAGGCCTTAGTCTGCGTAGGTACAGACATGTGTCTGGGCTATAGTTGTAAACCAGCGGCTAGAAACGAATAACCAGCCGCTTGATACCGGGTAGACACACGACTTTTTTATTGTTAAACTCTTTTCTTTTTGTTATACAGTAGCACTAATTATGTTCTGCTATTTTTGTTTTTTTTAAATACACACCGAAGACACCCTTTATTACCGACTAATTTACTTAATTCAGAGACGAATAGGAAACTATGAAACAACGTTTTTGTTTAGGTGGTGGAGTATGAAAATTATTAGAATAAAGGTAGCTAAATTAGTTTTCTTTGGATTTAATCATCATTATAAACCAAACAAAGAGATACAACTAAATGTTTACTATTACTAGATATCTGTCAACACTTATTTCATTAATATTTCCAAACATCTCAGACAAATAAATTATTAAAATACTCCTATTCCACTGCTGTGTCATATTTTGTATAGGAATTTTGAGTTTCTCACACTTAATACAGATGCAAATGGCACTGTTTATGTCTATTTATGTTAAATATATATCCTGTAGTAAATAAATCAGAAGAGAAACAACAAAAACAGAAAAACGAATCATGTGAATATATCAATGAAATGTAAGCAGCCGGTCCAGCCGTTAGTTATCGCTAGAAATGATAATAAGCCAAATAAACCAAATAAGCTATTTCTAGCCGCTAGGCTAGATAGTAACCAGCTTCACATCTATAGTTTGGGCGCTTTTGCCCACCCCCACGAGCCAAGGGCCTTTAGAGGCGCCAAGGCGCTCTTAGATTGTTCCGAACTCGATGACATACCCTTTAGAAACCCTCTTTGGACGCAAACCGAAAATTCTTCTTGTTCTAGTGTCTACAGACTTTCACTGCAGTTACATAGCGAAATATCAACTAATACTGTAGAAATATTTTTAGATCTAGAAAACCTCGTTTACGTACTTCTGCTGTTGACTGTACGTGCACAATTGTACGCGTTTGGGAGGAAATTGTGTCGTCGCATCCACCACGTCAGCTAGCTAACTTTGTGCGGTGCCGTTTGTTCTGTATCTGTAATGGGAAGTTGTGGGTGCAATATTTAATAATGTAGGTATCTACCTGTGTAGGCTTTCAATTTTATATTTAGTATTTCAGTTCAATGGAACGTTTAAACTTTTGATTGTGAACTGTTGTTAAGACCGCATATTATACTTGTGTTTTACAAATTAAAGAAATTTGAATTTGAAATTTGATTGATATTCCTTGAACATTAAAAAAAACATTATCATATTTATTCTTTTAGGCGATAGATGAGCGGTGAGTAGTTTCTGCATATAAACCAAATGGAAGATAATAAAAGAAAAAAGTCAAATGACGAGACTTTGTACAGCCCTGTATGTACTCGTAGCGACTATAGTCCTTTTAGCTAGCGTTGTGTGTTTAAGTTAACTCGCACATCCGAAAGAAATACATTTACAGATATGTAACTATCGATTAAGATGAAAGAGCTTTTACCCAGTAACCTAAACATTGATGACAATGTTAGCGAAAGGGTTAAAAAAACAAAACAAGCACTTTAAAATATGTTGTGCTAAACTAAGCACAGGGCTTGGTAAAGTACACAGTCCCTTCCGGTAACGATTTCAGTAAATGTACGAGATAGGGCAAGATACGCATATCAGACGATAATGCTACATAGTTTGTCGCTTGAAAGATTTTTTAAAGTTTATTATGAACTAGCGGCTTCTCGCGGTTTCACCCGCGTGGTTCCCGTTCCCGTGAGAATATCTAGATAAAAAGTATCCTATGTGTTATTCCAGGTTATAAACTATCTGTATGCCGAATTTCATCCAAATCCATCCATCCGTTGCAGCGTGAAGAAGCAACAAATATACGAACATACATACACACAAACTTTGGCATTTATAATATTAGTAGGATGCGCTGTTAACGCGTCCAGAAAAGCTAAATGCTTAATAGGTATAGGTTCACGTCATCGTCAGTAGTCTAACGAACTACGAGTTCTTGCATTCAACCGAACATTATTCGTTCGGGTACCGACGTTTTTTAAGAGTTCATGTAAATACTAGCGACCCGCTAGCGACTTCGTCCGGTTGAGTGAACACCTGTATTCCATGAAGGTTTAAAAAATCCTAGAACCCTATTGCAGCGCCACCTACCGGGTCCAATTATTAATCTTAACCATCCAGATACCCCTCAAACTCACGTTAAAAGTTACATCTAAATCGGTCCAGCCGTTAGGACGCGTGACATATTCACGTGCGGAAGAATTATACAACGTGTAACACAAAGGTGGGGTAAAAATGAAAAGATACAAAGTCTATCCGATCTAGATCTTGTATGTGTTGTAGAAATAATTATTAACTTCAATGTCTCATGCAATTGAAGGGATTTTTACAAAAACTACATACACATACAACAATAACACTAGTGCATACTACATTTTATCATTTTACTCCATAATCGTAGGTATAAATAGTGGAAAATGTTACGTTATCGATAATACACTATCATGAATAAATGATCAAAATTTTAAAGTAATGAAACGAAAAACTTGGATTGGACAAAGTTTATTTCATTTCCTGTAAAATATATTGCTAAAAAGTTATGTTGTTTTTGTAAAAATCCCTTCAATTGTAAATGAAATATTTATATTAGTGACGTCATGCGCGTCAGGCGCGCACTAGCAAGCAGCAGTGATCATAAACGTAAGTACACAAAAGTTACTAAACCACTACCTACTTGTTTATTTTGATGTAAATGATGTGACATCACAATAGAAATGTTTAATTAAAAACTGCATAACAAATAAAAGTTAACAATTATGTCTTAGTATTAGTTATGTTTTGACGACCTCCTTTCGAGTGGCTTGCACACCGGTATTCATGGTGTCATGGTGGCATCTCTGAGGTCCCGGGTTCGATCCCCGGTCGGATCAATTTAGAAATACCTGTTTTTCAAAATTGTTTCGGGTCTGGGTGTTTCCTATGTATAATAAGTATGTATTTAAGTATATTAAGTATGTTTATCCGTTGTCTAGTTAACTATTTTCTCGAGTTTCTTATGGAAGCTTTTCTTGGGGCTAGATAATTGGTGTGAGTGTGGGAAACATTTATTTTTTTATTTTAGTAACTCTGCATACAAAATCTAGATCAGATACACATTGGATCTTTTTTTTTATTACACATTTCTAATACACATTGTATATTAAAATAATGAGGATAGCATCGAATTCGTAAAAACGCTATGCCGGCAGCTGCAGCCGGGCTGAAACTGTGGCCCAAACGGCAATAGCACTTAAATGACACACTCAATCCCTCATCTCTTCCCGTGGGTGTCGTAAAAGTCGACTAAGGGACCAGATTCCCGAGGATGGGCAGCAGCATCTCTCTGAGGTTAACTCTCAACTTATTGCGATCGCCAACCCGCCTGCCAAGCGTGGCGATTATGGCAAATCCCCTCATGTATCCTTGGAGGCCTTTGTCCAGCAGTGGACGTTTTTTGGCTGAGATGATGATGATGATGATGATGACACACTCGATGTCTTACTTCATCGTAGAAGGTCTAGATAACCACCTTTGTTGTTTAGTGGTTTGACCACCGGCACCGGTTTAAGATCCGGAGGTACCGGGTTTAATTATCAGTGGGGTTACAAGGTTCGATTTGGTCGATGACAGGATTTTAAAACCATCTGGCTTGATACTACCATCTTATTTGAGGCAGTCGCCATAATAAAAATGTAAGTAATTTCCTATAAGAATAAAATAATAACTTAAAAAAAATATTATTTAATATTGTATTCATAGTTTACTTTAGGTAAGATTACTTGGTAAGTATGTGTAAATCATCACACAATACCGAAATTAACGTTCGTTTCATGGACCATAAACAGCAAATTGCCTATTCTAATGTGATAAATATCAATGAAACTATTTTTTTCTCAGAGTTTTTGTAATACATTGAAATCGACAAATATTACATATTAACTATAATAGGGGCGAATAGATCAACACTGTGGAAGCAATTATCTATTCAAACGATATAATAATATTCACTGTCTATTAAATACCCACATAGTTTTTTCTTGTTGAGTGTACTTGTATGTTGATAGCCTTCGACTCTATAGAAGTTGAAGGACTTGTTAAGTTCGCATACAATGGCTTTAGTACTGCTGCTGTATTGAAAGTTAATTAGAAAAATAATTGATGATATTATATTATATCGTATCCTAAAGTTTACGCGAACACTACACATTAAAAGTAATGTGTAAAATAAACGCGAGTAGATCCCTAAAAGTTGTTTCATTTCAAGATATTATATTATTTCAGTTGTGTAATTCTTTCTATTCAATTAGGTTTTATTAAAGAATTCAAAAACTTTTAATTGCTTGCCCGTGGGTATGTAGCTCAGTTTTAACAATAAAGTGTAAGATTCGAGTAGTTATTCCGTATTTTGTTCCCGTCATGTAAACTTCAATTAAACTTACACTTTCTTTATAAATCAGGTAGGCGGTTAGAAGACAAATCTATTTCCTTCTAATAAGTATGTAATTTAAAAAGTTATTTAAAGATTTTGAAAGAAAAACAACTGAAGATTTGACAGCTACAATCCTTAAGGAGTACCCAGCCCCATTGACACGTCGAATTGTCTTCAAACTTTTGGCAAAATTCATTAAACTTTCATGGGCGACAAAGTAAGCATTATCACTTTACGCCGCCAGCACACCGAAACTCTTGATGCTTTATAATAAAGTTCAGCGACATTGAAAGTTGAACATGAAGGGAGAGCGGGTGGGTATCGAAATAAAACACCAATATGTCACTAAAGTGTAACTTTTAACTCAATTATAAGTTTAACTATAAATCAATTGATGGTGGAAAATCGTGGAGCGGCGTGCCGTACTACGCACCCTTCCCCTTGCCGGCTATTTTCGCGCAGACGTAACGATTGCCGATGGGTGGCGCCGCCGCGCGGTGGAAACCGGCACCCGCATGACAGGCGGGTAAAATGGCCGCGCGAACACGCGATCCGCCACGCTGAACTTGCTACGTAAGTCACGCGAAGTTATTACTCAACTTTTGGTCCACCGTATTATGTTATAGTGCTTTTTTGGACCACACCGTTTATTATACGCGATAACGATGGCTCTCCACCTCGAGACTGCGTTGCAGCGAAAGTTGAACTTCAAGATGACCACGGTAAGTGCATGCCGCCAGTCTAACCGCGTATCGATCGCGTCCCTCGTGCTCCGACCATATGGTTTGGCTACGACATCGCACCAACTTCTAACTCCGTCGATGTGTGCGTGGAAGCCTCTCGTAACCCGGCACCGCTTGACGGACGAACAAAAACATTATGACGTACAGAAAATGTTGAGCCGGCTTGTTTGTATGTCCTCGTGGACAGGTAAATAAACACTTGTAGACTACGCTGAGTTGTATTACTCGCTGTGTTCTTTCAAGTTACTCGAGTTATGTATGTGTGTATGTAAACTGAAACGGAACGATCGACGCTGCCGGCTGCGATTACGGAAAACGTGTAATTTATTGTTACGAAACTTTTACTTCTTTCGAATTAGCTTTTCCTCATTCAGTGAATGTTTGAAAACTTTTTGAACACTCTTAAAGTAGGAATTTTCCCACGAGTTTAACCTTTGCGAGTTACATAAAAGTACTGACATAAATAAATTATGTCATGATTCAATATTGCGTCGTGTATTAATTAATTAACAGTTAGGTAGGTAGTAGGTAGGTGGAAATGACATGTCGTTAAACTTTATGACACTTTTCCAGGAACAACCATTACCTAAAGCGCTAGATTGACTGCTATTTTACTTAAACGACATACGCCTACGTTAGTTAAAGGTCAACGAAGTATTTAGTAAGAATGTCTACATTTAGACAATCAAAGAAACTAAATGGGATAAACTGGCTCTAGATGAACATCACGAAACTCAAGAAACTACCACTTCCTGATAAGATTCAGTTAGTCTATTCAGTAGCTTAATCGTACAATCATAGGCCTCTCCAAGTGCACGCCACCGAGCAAAGACATTTTAGTATCAATATAGAATAACTCCGTGCTTCGAAGGCACGTTAAGCCGGTGGTCCCGGCTGCATTAGCAGTCGTTAACAACCACCAATCCGCACTGGACCCGCGTGGTGAGTTATGACCCGTTCTCCCTATCCATCCAAAGGGAAAGCTCGTGCCCCAGCAGTGGGGACATAAAATGAGCTGATGATGATGATAATGATAGAACATCTGTTATTATGATTGAGTAGAACAAACTCTTATAGCATTTCGTATCATTTACAACTTTTAAACTTTCGGAGTTTATTATAAATGAAATGTTAGAAGGTGTTTTGCAAGGAAATCTTTGGTAGGTACAGTTTATATTAAACCTGATGGCTGGTGGGTATAGGACAGATTGTAACTGAGGACTATGACCGCTGTTTATGCGTATGCTTCGAACATTATACACATCTCTAAATCTTAGCGTCACACTTTACAAATCTTGTACTTTATGTACGTTATAAAGTATGTATTCAAAGCGATCGATCTAAATAAGTTCCAATCCCCTGAAGGCGGTTCATGATCTTTCCTACCACGTGTTGTCTGAGTACGATGCACGCCTAAGCTCTACATATTTATGTTCGCCGGACAACTGCACAGATTCATAACCTGGTCTTTTTTGAGCATTTAATGTTAGTATTATAAGTTACTGGAAGTTTTTAGATAGGGTTGTAAGTGTAAAGGAACATATTTTTAAATATTTTAGCTTTGCGTTTTAAATAAATTTTGCTAAAATGTAAAAAAAAATTGTTATTATTCTTTATTAGGCAAGACATAGATTTATTTATTATTTTAGGCATAGGTCAAAAACAGCCTAATGGTGCACAACGCCTGGATTGTCAGAATGAGGGATTCAAGTAAATAAAACAATCATTGCACGCCACGCTGTTGTATCTAATAGTTTTACATGTAGTAAAGTTTAAAAGTGACTTATCGTATCGTTAAGTTGGTAATGTTTCCGTGCTTCGGAACGGCTTAACGTGCCGTAAAGCCGTTGATCTCGGCTGCATTAGAAGTCGTTATGAACCACCAATCTACCTGGCCCCTCGTGGCGGTTGATGGCCCGTTCTGCCTGAGGTGTTTCCATCCATAGGGAAGGTTTTTTTTTTGAAGTGAAAACTTCTATTGCAGCGTTGTACACTTTTTTTGTAATGGGTAAAAAATGTTAAATTCGCAACAGGACACGTGACCTGATCGAAAATTCGTAAGACGGATGGAGAGTAGACAGCCGGGGCGGCGTAGGAGAGGAATATCCCCCTCTCTTTCTACGGCGCGGCGAAAATGTATGCCTGCTGTTTCGTTTAGGGCGCTTGCGCGAATAAATTTTCATGTTTGTGTACGATAGCGCAATAAATAAATATTGTATTCTACCACATTAATGATAGTACTTTTATACTGATAATTGAAGCAATTCGTGCAAAATTATTCCCTAACCATTCCAAAATATCAAAAATGCACAACGTTAATATTCAAGTTTTCACTTCTGCCGGCACTCCCGGAGTGCAACCCGTCTTTTTTTTATTAATATTTTTCCCCGACGTGGGTCAGTGTCGGAGACTTTGTCTACGCTTAGTCTATTCTAGGAGTGGCTTCACGCCTACATTTTCCTGGCACGGTTTGTGCCCTATCTACTCAATATTCCTACGCTATAGGTACTATATAATTCTACTAACTTTCCATTTTTATCCCTACTCTTTATTCTATTTGTTGCTTATTCTAATACATTTTTCTTGCATTTCTTTATCCTGTTTTTGAACCTACTCTTATTAACTATTTTGCCGATTTCTTGGTTCCATTTTTATTGCATATTTCACATGCCCTAAATCTTATTTTCTATTTCATATTTTCTAGCTTATATCTATTACAGTTCCGACGTTCACATAACATTTACACTAAGATAATACACATAAAATATCACAGATAACATTTACACTTACATAATACACATAAAATATCACAGAGATCTTAATGTTTATATAATTTTGACCATTTTTATGAGACTTATTTCCTTCTACTTGGTTAATCTTGATATACTTCATTATATCGGTGAAAACATAAGTACTTTAGGCTAAGTCTTGTTTCTTAGAATTACTTTTGAGGCAATCATTGTGCAAAATTCCAAGAATGTCGGTCTTATGTGTTTGATTACAAACTTTGCAATGTTATCTTTATTAACATTCATACCTATCTTTCTTTCATACTTCATTCTTTCATACTGGTGGACTAGGCATTCTGTGATAATTAAAGTGTTAATATGGATTATTGTCTCATCCTGCTCGTCATAGAGAAGGTTCGTGCCCCAGCAGTGAGGACATCAAATTAGTTGATGATGATGATGATGATGATGATGATGATGATGATGATGATGATGATGATGATGATGATGATGATGATGATGATGATGATGATGATGATGATGATGATGATGATGATGATGATGATGATGAAAGTTTAAAACACCAGTGCGCCCTGGGGGCATAACATAGCAGAGAGGGTTTACAGTTAATTATTTTTTTTTTTGATACCATTACGTTGACTTACAGATTTTATATATAAAATTTGGACATAGTGTTTTTCTAAAGTATTACAGGAATACCTATTAATGAAAGTTATAAACAGTTTTGCGGTAGCTATAAGCTGTCTGCCATTTATCATCCATTAAACATCAAAACCGCAATCTTTTATAAAAATCAAGATTTAATTTAACATAATTATATGATTTAATGTTTTCTGTAACATAATAAAGTAATCATTTTTATCTTTAATTTTGATGAATTATAATCGCAGATTTCATCTTTACCTTCAACTTGCATAACGCCGTGCGTTATTCATATAATTTAGGTAGATACATAAAAAGTACAATTAAGGAGAGATATATTAGGTTAAAATATTCATGCAAGTACTTATCCAATTAACAAACGTACGGCTATTTAACGAATGTCTATAGGCAATTCTAGCTTATACATAATTCATATGTAAGATAATGAAGCCATGATGCAAAGCTTTATTAAGAGTAATACATTAACTGGTAGAAGCGCAGTTAGTTTTACGGCTGTAAAATTATTAGTAGACTCAGGTGTTAAAAAGACATAAAAGTCAGCGACACACGCAAAGATAAAATTTCTATTAATTGCTGTTTCATTGAATTGGGTTAAGTGTAAAAGTTCCCCCTTTTTTTAGAATAAGTGAGCAATTAGCACAATTAGCTTGCGTGTAAATTCTGTTAATTAAAATCTGTGTTGATGAACTAATTTTGTTAAGTTAGAACTCATTGTATTAAAATTTGCCGGACGTTTAAAATTATAGAGTAATGTATGCTTACAATGGGGTTTATTCTGACACTGTTGCATGCGTTATACTCCAGTATTTCTGTAGTCATGGCGCACGCAACTGTTCCGAAATAAAGTACACTCAAAGTAAATAAATATAATACACAAAAACAATTTATCCTAATGTTAGCGAACATGTGGTGGCATGTGCGTCGGGTCATTACATTCCCTAAAATATGGTTGAGTGAAGCGATGGCTGATTCATATGTCATACTCGTGAACGGGTGCCGCCTGTGGAGGCTGGTCTGCTCTAGCGTACTTATTTTTATTATTTTTAACTATAGTTTAACTTTGTTTTTTTTTCTTAAAACAGGTTTTTGACTTTTACTAGTACTCTATGACATTGTAAAAAATTATACTGGTAAATGATGTTTTTGCAAACTTAAATATTTTTTATTTTTTTTAAGTTTTGTGTTTTTTTACATGTTGTGACTGTCCTTTAAATTTTGTGTTTTTATTTGTGATGGAAAGTGTCCTTTTATGATAGGGCATTTTCCAATATTTATGACGCTGTAAGGGAGAAAAGAGCTGGACACTTGCTGAGTTTCTTGCCGGTTCTTCTCAGTACAAGATCTCCTGCCCATAGTAGATAGACTTACGAACCGATGGCATAAATGATGTTTATGAGCTATTTGTAGCCTAAACTGAATAAATGATTTTGAATTTTGAATTTTTTTTTCATGATAGTTTTAATAATGATTATTTGTGCCTTACATCTTATTTCTAACGCTATTTTGATTTTGTATAATGTTATTTTTGTCAATATTTTTTTTATCCATGTTTGGAATTAGGAGGGTCATAGTTTCAAGACAACAATAAATCTTCAACATTATTTTTATTTACAAAAAGTAAAGTAAATAAAAAAGCTTTTGACTGTCCCACTGCTGGGCAAAGGTCATATAATTGAAGTCAAGTCATCAATGGCTTAATCACCACGCTTGCCAAATGCAGGTTGGTGATCAATAGATCACAAACCCTTGAAATGCATTGAAAAAATCTGAAACACACTTTGTCCGACCTGGGTATTGAACCCGGGACCTTCTGGTATCGGACCAAATGCTTTGCCACTCGACCACTGAGGTGTTTACAATGAGACTTACAAGTAAACACTTTAAATTCTGTCATTTAGGTGTGCCGGCAACTCTTCCTTCTAATAGGACAGCTTCAGAGCTTTTGGGCTTAAAAGCATTACATTTTATTGCTTATCTGCGAATCGCATTACATACCCAGCATAAAGGTGGGTATTCACTCATGTGAACCGGAACGGAAGGGTTCGTGTAGAACTTGCATTGAAGACGCGTGGCCTCAGTCGACTCCAAGGGCTAATACGTCTTTTGGCAGACTGTATAGAGCTTTGGAAAACAATAAGTCTCTAGAGATGGTTAATTGATTATACTTCTAGTTATGAGGCCAAATAGCTATATAGATAGATAGATAAGTAATTTATTATTACTATCTATAACACATACATACACAGAATCACGCAAATTAAATTAAACTAATTTATAAGAAGCAGTAAGTAAAAAATATAAAGTGTTAAACCACCAGATAAACGAAAATCTTCCGTTTCATTGAGAATGAATGGATTGTAGTCATAACTTAACCTAAAATGGCCGCGAAAAAATACGTAAGATTTGTGAAGAGTTTTCTTTTTCAATCGCCTTCCTCTACAAAAGGAAGTTACACGCATAAATCTAATATAACATTTTCCTTATGAAATGTTACTTTAGTATTAGAAATATTCCCTTCGCGACGTTTGTCCGGCCCACGCAAGCTCCAAAGTCCTAAATACCAGTCAGAGGTATTTCTACTTTGGCCCTGTCAATGGTTGAAATATTTTTAATATCATCGCGAGTCCGTTTTTAGACTTATTGTTTTTACAAATATTTCTTTATTTGTTATCTGTTTTTGTGTTGCGGAATAATTTTTATCATTTCAATCGTCTTTGTTGTAGTTATTTTAATAAATGTTTTTTTGATGGATAAGTTAACTCTCGTAGTTTGTATCCCTAAGCGAAAGGAGAAAATAAAGAAAGGAACAGCTAGGATTAAAGGAAAAGAAAAATTTTTTTTTTTGTAAACCTACACAAAACTGCGTGCTAAGGCATTGAATAGACACACATCGATGCTGACCTGTGGATTATAGGAAAAGGATAAAAGTAAAACCATTCTCAATGTAAATCGGGATGACGGTAGACCATCAATTAAAATTTAATACTTTAATAAGTGTTCAATTACAATATTAGCGTAAACTTTAGACAATATTAGACCATTGTCAATTTTTTGTCTAGGCACGCTTTCTCTCTCTCTTTCTTTGTTAAGAACAATTATTAAGACTCTTATTTAATAGATTATCTCTTTATTAGGATTCTATCTTGAAACACACGTAGAAATATGTTTTATACACACAATTAGTTTCACACACAGTTAAAACAAAATCTGTAAAAATGTTGAACAAATCAAAACCAAAAACCGATAACGAACAGCACTTTTAACAGTCAGAACAGACTTTATGTTGTCACTTCATTACCTCGACATCGCTTAAAAAGTTCAAAGGAGGAGAGCTATTAAGAATTTCTTCAAGTCCAACCTCTTTCAGCGTTCACTCGCCGCTCCTGTATGGAAATCAATGAAATTTCGTTGCGTCGCGCTTCAAGACCACCAGGGGCGCTCTGGAAGCCGATTAGTTGCTCTCAACGGTACTTAGCCTCTTGTTTGTTGTTCTTAATGAGCACTGCCAGCCAACTCGGGCCTGTCCTTGCCTCAATTAAGACGGGAAACATGACTGGAGAGTTGTCGAAATGGTTTGTTACTTTGAGTCTTGACGCCTGAAAGTTCGCTCCCTATTCGGCGACTGTCGCCGACTGTGCTCTTAATTTGGCAGGCGTTATTTTGGAGCGTGGTTAATTTTAAATACTTAACAGCGTTTAGTGCATGTCTAGAGTTTTAATGTTATAATAGCGATGCTCTTTGACAATGTCTTGTAAGCGAGGAGTAGGAAGTAGGGTTCACTCAACCCCACTCTTTTGATGTCTGAATCGTAGAATATGGAAAAATGTTACTTCGGGGGTAGAGTGTCCTTTCGTATGCTTGGAAAGCCTTCCTCTTACAGTGCCTCTTAGATGCAAATCAAGCTTCTAACCTCCTCAGATCATCACAACTAAGTTACGTGCCCTTTGGAGGGACGAAACAAGTGACGATATTTACTTGTTGCTTCTTCTAAATGTGCAGCATACTGCATTTAAATATGATAATCGAGTAAATAAGCGGAATTAAAAACTACATACATACATACATACGGGCACGCCTGTCTCCCATAGGGGTAGGTAAAGACCACTTCCAGCCACTTGCTACGTTTCTCACATACCTCTTTCAAAGCGAAATCTACTCTCATTAATTTCTTCACCGTTACATGCTCGCCGGTTTTACGGTAGGTACATAGGTATTTGAAGGTATGGGCTGACATGATGACGATAATAATTGATTACTGGAAATTACCAATACCATTTACTATTACCATTCTGGTATTTACCAGGATGCCTAGTGTATGTTTTATTTGGCATCGATCAGATTGAATTTACTTTACATACTTGAATCTTGTATCTTTGTAAAATATAATCCTGACTTATTTAAAACAGAAAAACAAGCATACTCTATAAATCTTCGCCCTAGGAACGCAAAAATTCGTACAAACATATGCAAAACAGCACTAATGAAAAAAGTATTATTGAGATGGCTCCGAGAATGTACATTAAACTACCAGACCAGTTGAAAAATTGTAACTGTCAAAAATTTAAATACATTCTTACAATGTTGCTGATAGACAAATGTTATTATGATGTTAATGACTATCTTATGGCCAGTAATATCGATATTTGATTTTTTGAATTTATATATCAATAGCAAATTAGTTTAATATTATTTATAACTATTACCATTTTTTTAATGTATTAATATAGAAATTTATTCAGATTGATTGACAGAGATGATTTGCTTTTTTAATGTATAATTTAATTTAATTATTTAATGTAGTTATAATGTATTTCGTATGCCGTAAGGTGTATCATGGAGGCACTATCTAACGAAAGCGTACAACAACCTGTATTATTACCTGTGACAACGAAATAATAAATGATTTGATTTGACGAAAACGAGAATTTTTTTTTATAAAATTTTAACTTTTCTAGAGGCGCTGCTTCAATGGCATAACATTATTTGTTTTCGTTAACGTGATCGGCCAATAAAAGTCGCACTAGGCATTTAGGTTATTAATTAGGTTACGTATACACAATCCGAGAACAGAGCTGTGTGCTTCCGTCATTAGTTGCAGCTGTGACCTTAATCTTGAATTCTGTATGCTTAATTTGCTATCCAGAATCTGCTTTGAAGTACTTTGTTCATATGCTCAAAAGTTGTACATTAATTAAAGAACATGTTTATTTACTGACTTTCTTTATTAAGATTTCCTACGTGGGTTGTACTATAATAAAGTTCAGTGTATGCGTTTTACAAATTACTGGATAGTGCATGATCATTGATTACCTTCGTTATGAAAACTATCTTCTACATATTGTTTTTTATTTTCACTTAAAGTTCGTCACGAAGAAGGTGTTTGGTTCGATTACCAGCGGAGTTGTATGTTATGCTTGGCATTCTGAAGCCGTCTGGCTAGCTACCACCATGTTAAATAAGTCTTATGCCATAAAAATTAAGAGCATTGTTGTGTTACATCACATGAAGGCCAAGCGTCTCAAGTTATGCTGTTTTTACTCTTTATTCTGCTAAAAAAAACCACGTACACATTTTTCATAATCATTAAACATTTAGTTAAAAGCATTTCTCATTGTGCAACCAACAACGTTAACACATACTTATTTACTATTATTATGTAAGGAATGATAGTGTAAGTATGTGGGTATATATTGTTTATTAAGGGTGGGCCGACCAAAAAATGCCAAAAATGCAGTTACGGTTAAGTAAATATAATTGAAAATACTGTCGTATTAAATGAACAAAATATATATTTAGTATCATAGGGAACGTGTTTACAATTTGTCAGAATCATAAATTTATAACACGCTATAGTTTTTTCTACAATATCATTTAAAGTTGGGCAAAGATCATGAAAACGAGTGGCGGCGTTTAGTAGATTTCTTATCATCATCTCAGCCAAAAGACGTCCACTGCTGGACAAAGACAAAGACACAACTGGATTTCTTATAGTTTATCTAAATTATTGTACTTCTGATTTTGTCTAAACAATCATCAATGGATAAACTACAAATTCCTAGACTACATTTTTGATTCATCAAGTGGTTATTTAAATAATAATTTTTTATTAAGCACCTTAAATTCCCCATATAAAATTAGTATGGCCGCGCGGCATCAAATAAATATGGACGACGACATTTCAAATAAAACATATGACACTTGTCAATTACGGACGGCGCACCCTTAAGAAAATTTAAAAAAAAACAGTTAGCAAGAACTACTAGTGCTTGTCTTTTAAAGGTAAAGGTAGGTTATGTTTTTGTTCGAATCATTCGTCATAAGTAGCAAAATTGACATGTTTTGCTATCACGAGTCGTTACACTTATACACGTGTTTGTGCTTCGTCAAAGTATAATGTATCTTCTATGATTCTAATTAAGGTGCACTTTAGAGTTATAAGTCGGTCTACGTGGGGTCTATGGCCGGTTCCACGCGCGAATCGCCGGCGCGCCCATAACGGCACTATTCGTTCATATCAACCATGATATTTCGTATGGGCAATAAAAAAAGTGTGAAAGAAAAACTTGTTGTCTTTGGTTCGGGCCTCATGTCAAAGAACTTTAATCATACTTTTACGAATTTTCTCTACCATAGATACATGTTATAAGGTATGGTAAGGACAAGCGGGGTACCTTATATGCCTTATTGCCTTGCTTAGTCTACTGAGGTAGGACTAATTTTTTTTATACTCAAGATCGCCTGGTTAGTGGCATTGCTTGCTTGCTTTAGTATTTTTTTATCTTTATTTCAGGCTACGATGGCCAATTTATCAATACTTAAGAAATTTAGAATGTTATCTACTAAAAGATTGGTAATATAGTAAAACCTAAACTATAATTCACTAATGCTAAATTTGACGACCTCCGTAGCGGAGTGGCTTGCACGCAGGACTTTGGGCGGCGCTAACTAAAAAAAAAAAAAGTATTATAAAAAAAAAAAAAAAAAAACTCTGAGGTCCCGGTTTCGATTCCCGGTCGGGTCAATGTCGAAAATGAACTTTACGATATCGTGTCGGGTCTGTGTGCCTACACAAAGTAACATTAAGAAAACGATAGCGAAGTCCGAAAAGAATAAAATGTATGGCACTGACATAAGCCGCGCTAAATCACGTGGTCAATCTTATGTCAATCCCGTACATTTTATTATTTTCGAACTTCGCTATCGTTTTCTTAATGTGACTTTGGCTACCTGGGTGGTTGAAACGAGTGCTTTAGCTACCTACCTAGGGATCAGAACCATGTATGTGATGTCGTCTAATATCTAAAAAATATATATATATATATATAAAATTGTTATTTTGTGTCGTATCAGTGACTTATCGTCTTGTCGTATCGAAGACGAGCAGGACGAGGGGCGGGGGGAGACGTATTAACTAAAAACTTTAGATATCTGGTATCCAATTGCTGATGTGAATACTAAAATTCCATCTTAGACTACCAAACAAACGTCGTGCTTGCGTTACTTTGAAACCCTGCATGGCTACTCCGATTATTGATTAAAAACCAGCTACGACCTATGTTAAAGATCGTATAAGATGATGACGATGAAAAGTTTTGATTGATGATGACCAATCTACATTACTTTTTAAAGTATATTATGTCTTATTAAATATTTTACTAGTGGTCGCCCAGTGGTCGAAATTCGACCGTAATTTTTATAAAAAACTGTTTACTGAACAATATTTTATTAAGGCTGCATGGATTGTAGCATAAGCAATGGAAAATTAAAAAAGATAGAATGTGAGTTTGGGTTGATTGACATTGACAGATTTCGGCCGCTCGTTTCCATTTTTGAATTTTTTTTAAAATGTATGAAACAATGTTTATTTAATTTAATGTATTTTTTATGCATAATTTATAAAAAAATATTAACATTCTGCACTTCTTTTCTATATAAACTATAAGTGTGCGAAATTTCATACTCCTCCGTCCGCGCAATTTTCGTAAAAAGGGGTACAAAGATTATGGAGCTCGATGACGCAATGGTTAACGCGCCCGGTCTGCGATTGCTGAAATAAGCGAAACTTAGTACTAGCCAATCATCGGATGGGTGACCAAAAATTTATCATCTCAAGCTCTTCCATGCTTCGGAAGGCACGTAAAGCAGTTGGTCCCGGCTGCATTAGCAGTCGTTAACAACCACCAATCCGCACTGGGCCCGCATGGTGGTTAATGGCCTGTTCCCTATACATCCATAGGGAAGGCTCGTGCCCCAGCAGTGAAAAATGAGCTGATGATGAAGATGATGATAAAAGATAAAAGGTTTATTGGTATATGCCAATTCTTACCAGTTCAAGAGGTCGAATGATTGTAAAGCTACAAAGCAAACATGATTTTAGTTTCCCATTTAAAGGGGAAACGTTCAAACAACTGTGTGTACCCACGAGCTCCCTCTTTGTATTTACCCTCATAAAAGCAGCACTACGATATAGGAATTGCGTAAATATGTATGTGGGGCAAACACGTATAAGTATACCTATATTTCTGCATCACTTTGGTAAATATTGTACCTAAGTGTGGTTACTTTTACATTGACAAACAATATCGATAGAATGCTGAGATAATGTATTATTAAAGTCTGCCTTATCGGTTACTATAATGGCAACCCAACAAAATATATGTATATAATTTATTAGAATTTGTGGATATTTTTAAAACAATAAAACAATTGTACTAATAAACTAATTTATTACCTAGTTTCATTACGCACAATATAACGTATGGTGGAGACTGATAAGGTATAAGTATCCGATGTTTCGGCACTTACAACCGTCATAGTTTACAATACCACATAATTATTTAATCACAAGTCTATTCAGACTTAGAACCTACCTCCAACTGGTCAATGAACAGACGCCAACAGAAGTGTTAGTGTAAACAAACGATTACTGACCGATAAAGTAGTTCAATAATAAATAACGGTGACTATAAACAAACTAAATTTATCTGTATCACGTGTGTGCCTCATGGCGTACTCCGGCCTCTTCTGTTTACTAACACAAAGCTTATTTTTACTGACCTTAAGTGATTGATTACAGCTGTGCCAAGTAATTATTAATTTATTTGTAAAGCGACGCGTCGTTTGTAGCCGAACAGATAGAAATTCGTTAACCGGCTCTGAGACGTTTAAAATAGATTGCTCTCTATTATAATAAGTTAATTGAATTAACTAAAAAACAATATAAATTTTAGAATTTACTTTTTAAAAAAATCTCTAAATTGACAATTTTGTAACGAGCATTTGAATACGCGTTTTCAACTCTCAGTTGCATTGAGATACTCTGTCGCATAAAACAATACGTAGGTAGGTACAGTGACTGCTTTTTAATTGTTTGTAGGCAGTACGAAGTTTAATTTAATGCAGTGCCACTACGAGTCTCACAATTGAGCGCTGGCGAGAATGCGTCCGCGTCCACAATAGTTCGCCCGCCCACGCGCTGCAAAGGTTAAGCCTTTGCAGCGCGTGGGCGGGACGCGAACATGATGTGGCCATAGCCTGAAATTGTGCACTGAAATTATTGTTTCAAATTAAATGTAGGTATCTATGGCGCTATTTTACTAACTGCTGGATGTCTATGATTAGTTACCTCCTATATTTTTTCATTGTTAAAATAACAAAATCATGAATTTCGTAATTGAACAAAAACTCTTGCAAGCACTATTAATTTCTTTTTTTCAATTTTCAGTAACCTTTACGAAGTTTAATTTAAAGCAGTGCTGCTACGAGTCTCACAATTGTGCGCTGGAGAGAATGCGTCCGCGTCCACAATAGTTCGCCATTAACCTTTTCAGCGCGTAGACACGCGAACATGATGTGGCCACAGCCTGAAATTGTGCACTAAAGTTATGAATAAAATAATGACTTAATAAATAAATCAAAAAAACATTTTTTAACCGTCTTACTGTCCCATACAAGCCATGCTATGTTAATAGAGGCTTTGTATGGGAAAGTTAAAAAAACTCGTTTTTTTACCGATGTTTCTTAGGGAAAGTTGTTCTGTTTCATGGTCTGATTAACTTACCTGCGGATCTAAGACGGTTAAAAAAGCATGGGTATACATAAATTCGTAGACTTTTTTGTACACTTTTCCGGACTACCTTATTATTTAGTTACGGCATAATTTGCGTAAAATTTATTTATACCCATATTGTTTTTGCACTTTCATTTTATGTCGTTAAACTTTTGACGCGCTACGTTACTAACTGCCGCATTTAGAGACATACATGACTCCAATAGTTTATCATTGTTAAAAGTATACAACATACATAGGTTTTGTAATCCTAAGAACCCACAATAAAAACGTCGCGTCGCAAGCACTTTCTATCATGACTATTTTTCAATATTCTATAGGCAGTACGAGGTTTCATTAAACGCAGTGCCGCTACGAGATTCACAATTGAAAGCTGGAAAATGGCTGCAAAGAATGCGTCCGCGTCCACAGTATTTCGCCCTTATTACCTTTGCAGCGCGTAAGCGAGACGCGATCATGACGTGGCCACAGCCTGAAATAGTAGGCACACAGAAATTATTGTACGCTGCGTCATTGAGATAGAATGTTTTTGTTTTGTTTATATAATTTTTCACGCAAATTTTGTTGCGAACAAATTACAAAAACTTTTGCACTGTTAATTAACAGTAACTAGTGGTCGCCCAGTGGTCGAAATTCGACCGTAATTTTATTATGGCTGCACGGATTGTATCCTAAGCAATGAAAAATTAAAAAGGATAGAATGTGAGTTTGGATTGGCGTTGACAGATTTCAGCCGTTTCTCTAGCATTTTTGAAATTTTTGAAAAGAGTATATTATGCGTGTGTGTCAAATACATATGCGTGTGTTTCAAATACATGGTAGTGTGTGTAATGTTTATTTTATTGATTTATTGTATTTTTACGCAAAATTTAAAAAAAAAAAACATTCGGATAACCTTTTCTATATAAACTATAAGTGTGCGAAATTTCATACTCCTCTGTCCGCGCAATTTTCGTAAAAGAGGGGTACAAAGTTTTTGCTTCACGTATTAATATTTAACACCAATAATTTTACTTTTTTCTTTTTTCTATTTTTATCTATTTTCACTACAAAAGTATGCTTTATAACAGTAGGTAGTGGATATATTCATTATCAATGACAATGAAGATGGTAGTATCTAGCTAGACCGACGAAGAAGCCCTATCACCGACCAAAACGAGTACACAAAAAAATGTATAGTCGACCATGAAATTGCTTTATCACTTTTGACAAAAACTTCCATTACAATAATATTTCGCTAAGGCTCATTGTCAATAATGACAACGTATCTGTCACTTGGTCTTTTAAACAAAAATAGAACTTGTTGTTTCATTATATGCAAACAAAATTCACTTCTAAAGTGGTAAAGCAATTTCATTGTCGACTATACAACCCGCTGGAAATCGAACCTTATATAGTCTGAGACCGGTGGTCCTAACCACTACAACACAGAGGCGGTTAAAAGCGTTATCACACTAATATTATAAATGCGAAAGTTTGTTTGTATGTCTGTATATTTGTTCCTTCTTCACGCTGCAACGGATGGATGGATTTGGATGAAACTCGGCATACAGATAGTTTTTAACCTGGATTAACACATAGAATAGTTTTTATCCCGATATTCCTACGGGAATCACTCTATAAATATACTAAAAACAACAATTTAATTTTCCAATACAAAATGATTAAAATTTGTTTGTTTTGTTGTCATGGAAACTAAAGAGAATTTAATCACTTGATGGAAACTGTCAAAGCGGTACGAAGTCCGCCGGGTCTACTAGTTCCATAATGAAAATGTATATACCATATATCACTATGGTATTGTCAGTAACGAAAACATATATAAGATAGATAATATTTACGTTTAATTTTGGTTGGGTTTGAGTTTATTTTTTAAATTCTCTCATGGTTAACGTTTCCGGGTAAACTGTGATTCCATCTTTGTCACTTACCAACAGGTGAGTCGTATCTCCGTTGTAGAAATAAAAATAAAAAACCGACTCACAAAGATATGTTGCCCGTTTCACAGCTAGCAATCACATAAGGATGATCCGCTTTTTAATGTTTACTTCCCATAAATAACCAGTAAACACGACCAGTTGTAGTAACGTAGGTGTGTCTACGTATCGCAGATTAATATAAATAGCTTCTATATTTAGATGTAAGGACATCGGTCTTAGCCAGGGTTGCGAATCTTTTTATGTCTAAGTTATGATATAATTTTTAGTTGATAATAAAAAAAATCAAGACCAAGTATTTTCTAAAGTAATACATTTTGTATTGATATGTAGTTAGCTTATATACCTACTAGTCTCACTATCTGGCATAGGCCTCCGTCACTGAAATCAAGTCATCGCTGCAATTAATGAAATTGTATTTATTATCAACCATGCTTGCCAAATGCGTGTCGATGATCACAAATCTAGGCAAAGAAAAAATCTGAAACACTACCCGACCTGGGAACTGAACGCAGGACCTCAGGATAACGGTCCGAGCGCTATGCCACTCGGCTACTGAAGCGTTAGAGTAAGAAATCTGTAAGTTTGAAATATTTTCAACGATTGCGACATTAATAGAATAACAAAGTAACTATATCGTAGGCGACGCACCGCTAAACAATTAATCTAATACGGAGCGTTTGCGCCCCGTACCATAAGAAAAACTGCTTTTAAAAAAAAATTAAAACTACAAATTATTTAAAAAAAATGATTTAGCATATTGAAGCGTGTGTTAGGACTAATCTACTAAGAAAATTTAGATGCTTAAATCGGTCTGGTTTGCCTGTAAAATGTAAATCTATGTTTTAAAAGAGGTTACTTTGATATTTTTTTCTCTGTTATAAAAGTTGACAAATCGTGTTTTTGCAACTAGCAAAATTAAGTCAATTAAATGAAAAATCATGTCATCAAATATCACTTACATATGTTTTGTAATTGTTGGGAAAAATCAAGATCCCCGCCACGTAAATTTCCAATGCGTCGCCTATTATATTAATAGCTCTCCAATTAGGCTGGCAATCGCATCGTAAATAATGTTTGGTCTTCAATATATATAAGTATACAAAAACACTTTGTATACTTATATATATTGTATAACTGTTTATTATCCCAAACAAAATAAAATAAAATAAAATAAAATAAAAATAGACAGCCCTAGAGAAATCCAGTCCTCCCTGGAGAAATTCAGTCTTTGTAAACGTTCTTTCCGATAAAGAAGCACCATTTCCTTTTATTTTGCATTCGCGCTTGACTTTAATAATGACGTTTTATTTATTTATGTATTTATTCTATTATAATGCATAATACATATAAATGTTTTCTCGAGATATCTCTCTTGAGAAGTTCGATGTCATAACGGTTTGCAAGTTCGTTACAATCTTGAATGTTAAGCAACTTTCACAATGCTGGATCACCGGATGGGTGATCAACTTTAATAATGTAATTTTTTTGAATCAGAAGGCTTTTAGCAGCCGCTGGCCTTGTTAGTTGAATTTGATTCGTATAATTCTGCTTCATAACTTAATTAATTAATGCCTACTTTGTTATATAAACTACTAGCGGCCGCTCGCGGTTTCACCCGCGTGGTTCCCGTTCCCGTTGGAATATCTGGATAAAAAGTATCCTATGTGATATTCCAGGTTATAAACTATCTGTATGCCGAATTTCATCCAAATCCATCCATCCGTTGCAGCGTGAAGAAGCAACAGATATACGAACATACACACAAACTTTCGCATTTATAATATTAGTAGGATTTTTATATACGTAAGTATACCTACTAAATACAATAGATGTAGCATCTTTTTTGACTAAACTATGATTTGTAGCTGTTATTTTTCTTCGAGCGTACGTTCTGTTGTCATTGACGCTTTATTTTAGAATAGAACACATATAATCTTGATTCCCATAACATCTAAAGTATCATTAACCAAGAGTGTGGTTTACTCAGCAATAAAACGTTCAGTCTCAAATAAAACTGTCAGAGGAAGAAGAAATTACAATTAAAGAGAATATAGAGTACAATAACAGATAGAGTATTTACTGAAATCTCGTTAGTTGGAAACCGCCGTAGGCAGGTGGCTAGCCGCCCACAGTGCACAAAGCACAGTACAACAATATTTTTTTTATACCAGAACCCATCGAAGTTAATGCTATGACTAGATTATTTATTTATTTAATTTAATTATTAATAATGGGTAACCAACAAAGTAATTACACAAAAACATGCCGAAAAAATACATTGCAATTAAAAAAAAAATAGTTACGCCTTATTTATATATAGGTACTACTACTATATGCTTACAACATAATTATTCAAATTTCAACCTTAAGTAACAGACATGCCTTAGGAGACGAGAAAATTTAAAGTTAGTTAATTATTCATTCGATTAGGAGTAAATACCTTATATTATAATTATAACTCTATGTAAAAATTAAAAAAATTAGGGGGTGAGATGATGATCAAATGCTTACTTTATTTTTATTTGATATCAAATAAAAATAAAGTAAGCATTTGATCATCATCTCACCCCCTAATTTTTAAAGAAGATGTGGCCTACGGTAAAACATGATTACCTAGAAATAGCGTATTCACTTTAGCCTTGAAGAAGTTTAGGTTATAACGTTCAGGAAACATGTTCCCGTTAATAATAATGTTCACAATGAAATAAAACCACTTTTAAGGATCTACTCGCGTTTATTATACACATCATAATTCGATTTAATGATTATCTGAGAGACATTTCGAAACCTTTGTTTCATTTAAGGTGTAGTGTTCGCGTTAACTTTAGAAAACAATAAATATCACAATGTTAATTGTTATGTTTATGTTAGTTAGTAGTTGTGGTATTGATCCCACTGTTCAAATGTAGACTGTGAGCAGCATGCGGCCTACCTCCCACGCACCAGTAAGGTTAAGGGTGAACTTTTGTTCAACAATCATATCTATTCTCTTCTGCGGCCTATTGTGAGTCTCCACTCGCTATTGAAATATGAAATAGTATTTTCCGAGATAAAAAGCGAATCATTAAAATAAATTTTCTGATAGAGAATGAGTTATTTTTTTACTTCTGTTTAGGTTGTGCGCGTTTTGGAGTCTTTATAATAGCGTGGAAGCATTAGATGTCCATAGCAAACGATCTGATAATTAACCTTAGGTACCTATTTTTTTTGGCATTGCACTATGTATGCAATATTGAATTTGATTAAAAATGAAGAAATGTTTTTAGAATGAAATAGCGAGCATGACAACCAATCGATGGGGACCTTGGCCTGACACCATTGTTCTTTTTTTCTTAATGTTGTTATTTAACTTTTTTTTATTATGTTACTTACTAAGTCTTTTAGTTTACTAATTTAGTTTTTTGTTTTTTTATTTGTTATATTTCGTTTTTGTCTTTATATATATGTCTTTTTTGTGAGGTCAACAATTTTTTTTTCTTTTCATTTTTCCTTTTGTTTTCAATCAACAAAACAAAAAATACAAACCATATCGCACGCGCGCATTGGCGTCACGCAATAATTAGTTTGAGTATGGCAAGCACTTGACACGGTTGGAGGTATCATTTGCAACTTCTCAATCTAATTTTCAATCGTTTTATCATTTAGCAGCTATCAAACGTCTAACATCTAAGTGTGTAAGGGTTCTTGGCGGGAAAGTGAAGTGACGCTTCACTTGTTGCGGTTGTCTGCGGTTTTGTATTATTTTCCAAAATTTGTGTTATGTCGAATATTAATGTGAAATAATGGTGGATTATTAACCGTTAAGTGTTCGTGAGTGTGCGTAAGTGTTGGCAAATGAAACAAAACAGTGCAACGTCACTTTTCAAATTCTCTCAAGAAGCTCGCGTGAGGACTTAGTAAAGCCCCACATCTTTACTGAGATACTCGAGGGGTTCAAAAATTCAAAATTCAAAATTCAAAATCATTTATTCAGTTTAGGCTACAAGTAGCTCTTGTGAATGTCATTATGCCATCGGTTCGTAAATCTACTCTGGGCGGGAGATCTTGTACTGAGAAGAACCGGCAAGAAACTCAGCAAGTGTCCAGCTCTTTTCTCCCTTATATAAGACAATTACAACATGTAAAAAAACAAAATAAAAAATGTAAGTTAACAAATTTACATCAGATAATTATGTAACGGTTTCAATTTCCACAATGTCATACAGCACCACTACAGTACTCTAGTAAAAGTCAAAAATTGTTTAGGTAAAACAAAGTCAAACTATAATTAATAATACTAAAAATAAGATAAGTATGCAAGAGCAGACCAGCCTCCACAGGCGGCACCCGTTCACGAGCATGACATATGAATTAGCCATCGCTTCGCTCAACCATATTTTAGGGAACGTAACGACCCGACGCACATGCCACCACCGCAGAGACAGTAAAGAGAGCATGACACACTCAAGATACTCTAAATAAAAACTTAATGATGTATTTAACGCAACGCTGTTTGTTATCTGTAGGACAATGCTGTTAAAATAAAAAATGTAAGTTAACAAATTTACATCAGATAATTATGTAAAAGTTTCAATTTCCACAATGTCATACAGCACCACTACAGTACTCTAGTAAAAGTCAAAAATTGTTTAGGTAAAACAAAGTCAAACTATAATTAATAATACTAAAAATAAGATAAGTATGCAAGAGCAGACCAGCCTCCACAGGCGGCACCCGTTCACGAGCATGACATATGAATTAGCCATCGCTTCGCTCAACCATATTTTAGGGAACGTAACGACCCGACGCACATGCCACCACCGCAGAGACAGTAAAGAGAGCATGACACACTCAAGATACTCTAAATAAAAACTTAATGATGTATTTAACGCAACGCTGTTTGTTATCTGTAGGACAATGCTGTTAAAATAAAAAATGTAAGTTAACAAATTTACATCAGATAATTATGTAAAAGTTTCAATTTCCACAATGTCATACAGCACCACTACAGTACTCTAGTAAAAGTCAAAAATTGTTTAGGTAAAACAAAGTCAAACTATAATTAATAATACTAAAAATAAGATAAGTATGCAAGAGCAGATCAGCCTCCACAGGCGGCACCCGTTGGGGGGTTGGGGGGTTGGGGGTTGGGGGGTACATCATTTTCATTTCCCATTTCTAATATCATTCATCATCATTTAAGGAAATATTGTTTATTTATGTATTACTTGTACGAAAAATTACTTTGACACTGGCTAAATGTGCTAATCGCACGAAGCCATCAACTAAAAGAAAAAAAAAGTGTGTAGGGCCACTCCCTATAAGATACGTACGTAAACACGCCTGCACATAAACCTACCACAAACTAAAAAAGTGAAAAAATTAAATGCCTACCTGACCCAGCCATGAATCGAACCAGCCCCCCGACCGCCCAAACGATCGCTTTGACTACGTGTATAGTTTATGACGTTATCTTGCCACTTTGCACTGCCTATGAAAGTAATATCAAAAGCTAAAGGTTATAGTTTTCGATATTGCTTTCATAGGCGGCACGAAACGACAAGATGACGTCATAACCCACACGCGAAGTCAAAGCGATCGGTTAGGTTAGGCGGTCGGGCCCATGGGTCTTCTGCAATCTGGGTGGCACGGCATCTGTAAAGATGAAACTGCATAGCCAATTGGTTGCAAGAACCGTTGGATAGATGGCACTATTGCCGCTAAAAAGCAGCCAAAATCAAAGTAGTAAAATATTCAGTGCTTACATCAGCCTTCCCGGTAGTATAATGGTCAGTGCAGCCGCCCGGATTGCGGAAGACCCAGAGGCCCGACCGTCTAACCGATCGCTTTGACTTCGTGTGTGGTTTATGACGTCATCTTGTCGTTTCGTGCCGCCTATGAAAGCAATATCGAAAGCTATAGCCTTCAGCTTTTGATATTGCTTTCATAGGCGGTGCGAGGTGGCAAGATGACGTCATTAACTATACGCGTAGTCAAAGCGATCGGTTAGGCGGTCGGGGGGCAGGTTCGATTCCTGGCTGGGTCGGGTAGGCATAAATTTTTTTCACTTTATTTTATAACTAGCTGACCCGGCGGACTTCGTACCGCTTTGACACCTTCTATGACAACAAAACAATCATATCGTATTTCTATTGATTTATCATTTAGCAATTTTTTTTCTAGTAATAATACAGTATTACTCAGTGCTAATGTAGCATTCTAATGGTAAAAGAATTTTTTAAATCGGTCCAGTAGTCTTTGAGTTTATTCGTTACAAACAAAAATACAAAGCTTTCCTCTTTATAATCACACTAATATTATAAATACGAAAGTTTGTGTGTGTGTGTATGTGTGTATATTTGTTGCTTCTTCACGTTGCAACGGATGGATGGATTTGGATGAAATTCGTCAAACAGATAGTTTATAACCTGGATTAAAACATAGAATACTTTTTATTCCGATATTCCCACGGGGACGGGAACCACGCGAGTGAAACCGCGAGCGGCTGCTAGTATTGGTATAGATTATTTAATTATGCTTAAGTGCAGCAATTAACACTTAAAAAGTTAAAAAAAAAATGTGTTTTTGTAATTTGTTCGCAACAAAATTTGCGTTAAAAAAATTATATAAACATTTACTTAAAAAGTAAAAAATAAAATCTACCACGAACTGTCAAAGGAGATTGTTCTGCGTCCATATATTGCTCGCCTTAAAATAAACTGCAGAGGAAAACTCATTTTCTAGTAATGAATTGCCTGTATTAACCCATGAAAACTAAGTTTCATGACGGACACTTCTGAGAAGACAGTTATTTAAATAAAAAGGACCGATCTTGAGGTTATGTTTAGTCATAGGAAACACTTTAGTGAATGCTTATAAATATTGATATTTTTACTACTATGCCCTACAACAAGTTTCCTCTTGGTGGCGCTGAACGGAGACATCACTAGGTGGTAGGTCTGATACCTGGCTGTCTAGGTAGGTACTACCGCAGTATCTATATGACACGGGAAAATATTTGGGAATATAATAATAATTTGTCATGGGCAGGCGTTTCACTTACCGCGCAGTGAGCGGCCTGCTCGTTATATTACTTTGTAAAAATAAAATCCTTGATGATACGTATAGCAATTTAAGGCCTACTCAATTATCAAGTTCCATTGCTACAAATGATATTGAAAGTTAATAAATCTATAAGTATTTGGCTATGCTAAACATGTTTAAAAACGTGAATAAAACCGAAATACTAAAATGCTGCGCAGCAATAATGTTTTATGTGTAAATATCAATCTTGTTACTCGATGTTTTCATCGAAACCAAATTTGATTTTTTTTTGTATATTCAGTCAATCAATTATTGATTGACTGAAAACATCGAACGGAGACATCACTAGGTGGTAGGTCTGTACACTGATAATATACTGATAATTATTAACAAACAAAGATGGCGAGTTTGGTGGTAAAAAAAATACTTTTAAAAGTCTTACTTATAATAAACAGTGTCCGCTTGAAATTCTTACTGTCAAAATTATTATTTAAATGAATTACAATATAACGTATTTTTCAAATGTTTGTAAATTTTAAGGCGATCCAGAGCAATTTCCTTTGCTCAATAGACTTTCAACTTTATGCCTTAGGCATATGTGTGAAAATGAAGAAATTTGATAGTTTTGGCTAGGATATGTTGGCGTCTGTACATGATAATTATTTGACTGACATTGCCCCTAACTACCCTTCATTCCGTTAAGTCGTTACATCGCGATAACAATGTTCCCTACACGATTCAAGCTCGGGAATCACGTACGCTTAATCCCGGGATTTCATAGAATTAACCGTAATGTAATGTGAAAACAGCAGCAACAATGTCAACAGCACGCACAGTCGGAAACCATATAAACCGCAACGCTGTCCTGCAAATTGTTAGTACATTTTACCAATTTGAGTGCAAAATTATACAGTTTAAGAGAATAAAGCTTGTGTAAATCATTTTGAACATGTACTCGTACTTTACGTATGAATAAAATCCAAACTAACTGTGTCTTTGCGACTATACATTTAGGGAAGGGACGTATGGCGTCTTGACATTCGGGGAAAATGAGCCTGCTCCTGTTCATAGAATTACCCTTGAGCGATATAATTGTAAATAGAAATCACTGTTCGCCGTTCATCGGTACAAAGATAATTTTTTCAGCTGATACCTTTATTTACTGACAGCTCGGTTCGCCGAAGGAATGTTAAAAGTAATAAATGTTTCACCGACGCCACCATTTGCCGATAAGGCCATTCGCTGAAAGCTCCACTGGGCGAATTACCTTTTTTTCGATAGGATAATGATAAAATGATAATGATAATCAGGAATTAGAATAATGATTATGGAAAATACTTGTAATTTTATTTATTTATTAGTAAATTAATAAGAATTTTCATTTCTTTAAAATCCAAATTTAACAATAAAAGTAAACTAGTGGATCGCCCGCAAAACTTCGCGTTTATTCAACAGATTTTTTAGGAATTTCGAAACCTATGACAGGTTTCTTTAGTATTCTGCACATCTACGGCTGGAGCTCTTCAAAATGAGACCAAAACCGACTTTTTATGTGCAACTATCGTCCCATAATCACTGGGACAAAAATCGGCTTACGCTATTAATATATAGATTATTGCAAATTGTGTTCTTTTATTTATGTTTATTAGTAAAAGGTAATTCGCCCAGTGGAGCTTTCAGCGAATGGCCTTATCGGCAAATGGTGGCGTCGGTGAAACATTTATTACTTTTAATATTCTTTCGGCGTACCGAGCTGTCGGTAAATAAAGGTATCGGCTGAAAAAAATCTCTTTATACCGATAAACGGCGATCTATTTACAATTATATCGCTCAAGGGTAATTCTATGAACAGGAGCAGGCTCGGGGAAAATAGACTTGCGGCTACTAGACATTCAGGGATTTTTTTTTATTTTTTTTATACTTAGCTCGGCAAATGACTCCATCCCACCTGATGTTAAGTGGAAATGAAGTCCAGACGCGAAGACAACTGGTGCAGCGTGGAAACAAACGTAGCATCAGTTAACTTCACTCTGCCGGCCCACAAGGTGCTTCTTCACGCCTCTCTTGAAGGACCCCATATCATAGGAAGGAGGGAAAATGTGTGCTGGTAGACTATTCCATCTTTTGGAGGTGCGACAAAGAAACGAGTCACTAAATTTCTTTGTGCGCGATGGGATATTTGAGACAGTGAATCGGTGACTCCGAAGAGCAGCACGTGTACTCCTATGAAGAAAGGGAGAAGGTGGGATGAGGTCAAAGAGCTCTTCAGAGCACTCGCCATGGTATAAGCGGTAAAACACGCTGAGTGACGCAACGTCTCTACGCAATTGCAGAGATTCGAGAGTACTTACCACTTCTGCATTGCCGATAATGCGTTCAGCGCGACGCTGCAATCTGTCCAAGGCATCGAGAAGGTACTTAGCGGAACCGTTCCAGATGTGCGAGCAATACTCCACGCAAGACCGTACCTGTGTCTTGTACAAAAGGCACAACTGGTCCGGCGTAAAGAATCGCCGCACTCTGTTCAGAATTCCGAGTTTTCGTGAGGCTGTTTTGATCACGGCTTCGATGTAGTCCCTTTGGTTCAGATTGCAGCGAATAGGAATAGACGTATGGCGACTTGACATCCGGAGAATGGATGTATGGCTTCAAAAAACGGTACGTACGTGTCTTATAGGGAGTGGCCCTACACACCTAGATGTTAGACGTTTGATAGCTTATAGATGATAAAAGGATTGAAAATTATATTGAGAAGTTGGAAATGATACAACCGTGTCAAGTGCTTGCCATACTCAAACATTATTGCGTGAAACTGTTCGCCATTGCGCGCTTGTTGATTGAAAACAAAGAAAAAAAAATGAAAAGAAAAAAAAATTGTTGACCTCACAAAACAAACAAAAGACAAACATAAACAAAATAAAAAAAGAACACATAAAACACTTTTTAAAGTTTTATTGTTACTAACACAGATATGGATCGACGATGGTCTGAAATAAAAGATTTTTATCGTATTTTGATTTATTATTTTATTTCATTGTCTTTTTCTAGGATTCATACCGATATAGCATCTGCTTATTTTTTTTTTATAATAATAAATATTTTTAAAGCACATCTGTCTCGCAGTTTGTGAGTACGTGTAGGTATTTTACTAATTTCAATGCGATATTAAGAAAGATTTAATGTTACTAGTTTTTTTGTATTGTCCCCGAATCCATTTTGATGTATACTTATTATTTTTTACTGTAGGGAATTATTTTTTGAATCGGACACTATTCAGATTTTCACGTTATTATCTTCTATATATTTCCTCCATCATTAGATTTTTCTACATTAATTATGTATGTATGTATGGAATTATAAAGCTGTCGGTAAAGGAATTGTTGTAGAGTCTTTAGACTGATGATGATGACTGCATTCATGCAAGAATCGCTACTAGAATCCGTTTAAACTTTATTACTTATTTTAAAATAGTTATTGCTTTAAATAATTTCGATTTTATGTATGTAAATATTTAAAGACTACATATACGCTATACATTGTGGGTAGTAGGTATACGTCGTCAGCCTTGGCTTTTGTGTTTGAAAGATAAAGAGATGAATGTATTATCTGAGCCTGCGATCTAATAATTATTCATGAATACTTATCTCGGATTTCTGGAGTCTAAATACGGCGGGTCTGCAGTTTTTTCTCTATTTCTTTTGCCAAATGTGTCTCGAGCATTCAAATTATGTACATACAAAAAAAGTGAACGTCAACAATACCGCATGAAAGTGATTGAGGATAAACAGAACTGACTGTTCTAGGAGCACTGGAACCATGGTCGTTGTAGTCTAGTCTTTTTTTTAAATAATATTAAGTAGGCACATTACTGCTCCATTTGATGCGAATTATGATAGGGCCATGAATTATGATGAAATATGAAATGAATGAATGAATGAATTATGATATGATTTTCCAATATTTTAAGAAGTGCCCTTGCTAAGTTTCTTGCTGGTTTCTTGGTATCTCCCGTCATGTGTAGACTTAAGAAACGATGGCATAGTGACAATAATAAGAGCTATTTGTAGCCTAAGCTGTGATGAAAAAAATGATTTTTAATTTAAATTTGAATTTTGAATTTGAAATTTTAGACTGTTAGTGGAACCTGACCATGGTTTGTATTGTAGTCAAATGACTAAGTTTTTCTTAGGACGCCCTCAGACTAGGTGGAGCGACGATCTTCGCAAGGTGGCTGGCAAGAGCTGGATTCAATTCAATTCAAATTCAAATTCAAAATTCAAAAATCATTTATTCAGTTTAGGCTACAAGTAGCTCTTATGAATGTCGCTATGCCATCGGTTCGTAAGTCTACTCTGGGCGGGAGATCTTGCACTGAGAAGAACCGGCAAGAAACTCAGCAAGTGCCCAGCTCTTTTCTCCCTTACAGCGTCAAAAAAATAAAAATTGGAAAATGCCCTAAATGCAGGACACTTTCCATTACAAATAAACACAAAAAATATAGAAGACAACCACAACATGTAAAAAAACAAAAAAAATAAACAAATCTAATATATCAAATTTACATCCGGTATAAGTTTCAATTTCCACAATGTCATACAGTACCACTACAGTACTCTAATAAAAGTCAAAAATTGTTTAAGAAAAACAAAGTCAAACTATAGTAATTAATACTAACAATAAGATAAGTATGCAAGAGCAGACCAGCCTCCACAGGCGGCACCCGTTCACGAGTATGACATATGAATCAGCCATCGCTTCGCTCAACCATATTTTAGGGAACGTAACGACCCGACGCACACGCCACCACCGCAGAGACAATAAAGAGAGCATGACACACTCAAGATACTTCAAATAAAAACTTAATGATCTATTTAACGCAACGCTGTTTGTTATCTGTAGGACACTGTTCAAAACTATCATATCAGTATAAAAATTATATAAATTAATTTTATTATGTATATTGATACAAATAGAGTATAATGTGTTTTTTATTACAACCAGGCTGTTTTATCATCTAATTATTCTTTGACTTTAATAATAACCTTTTATAAAAAAGTGTAACTACTTACAATGTGAAATAACATGTGCAGGCGAGCAGACTAAGATGACCACACATTCTTATCATTAAAATAATCATTAATTTTATAGTAACCTTTTTTCATTAGACCTTGTTTTATTTCTGTCTTAAACTTGTGTAGTGGCAATTCTGTTAGAGTGCAAGGCACTTTATTGTATATTTTTATACATTTCCCAACAAATGAATTACCAACTTTATTGAGTCTAAGTTTTGGAACAGCAAGTTTGTTTTTATTTCTTGTGTTAAAATTATGGGTATTACTTTTTTTTCGAATTTATCTAAGTTTTTATAAACATAAATGATATTTTCATAAATATACTGTGAAGCTACAGTTAAAATATTAATCTGCTTAAATAACTCTCTCAGCGTATCAAAGGCCGGCAACGCATCTGTGATTCCTCTGGTTTTGCGGGTGTCCATGGGCGGCGGTGATTGCTTTCCATCAGGTGACCCGCCTGCTCGTTTGCCTCCTTCTAATATAAAAAAAAAAAAAAAAAAAAAAAAAAAAAAAATCACGGGGCTTAAGGCTATAAATAGCTCGAATGGCTCTTTTCTGTAAAACAAAAATGGTTTCAATGTCAGCCGCTGAGCCCCACAATAAAATACCATACGACATGACGCTGTGAAAGTAACTAAAGTAAACCAATCTTGCCGTTTCTACATCAGTAAGTGACCTCATTTTTCTAACCGCATAGGCAGCTGAGCTAAGTCTTCCTGCCAGGGCAGCAATATGAGAACCCCATTGTAATTTATGATCTAAGGTAATACCCAGGAAAACTGTCGAGTTAACTATTTCAACTATTTCATCGTTCATAGTGATACTGGTATTAACCTGCTTCACATTGGGCATCGTGAATTTCACACATTTAGTTTTTTTTGCATTAAGCAGCAGGTTATTAGTAGTAAACCAATGTAATATTTGAGAGAGAGTATTACTTACGTCGTCAAATATTGCTCTATGTCTATCAACTTTAAAAATCAATGATCATCAGCAAATAATACTATCTCACAAAGATCTTCGGTGTAGTAAGGTAGACCATTTACATAAATGAGAAATAAAAGAGGTCCTAATATTGAACCCTGGGGCACCCCTATAAGTAACCGGGCGCCAGCAGAATCAGTACCGTTAATATTAACTTTTTGAACTCTGCCAGTGAGGTATGATTTCAATAAGGTAAGTGAGTTGTCTGAGACACCATAATGTTCCATTTTTAATAATAAAGTATCGTGATCGACACAGTCGAAAGCTTTTGGATAAATCACAAAAGATACCTATCGCATCTTGTTTCTGCTCTCATGCATCGAAAATATGCTTAATGAGTGCAACTCCCGCGTCGGTTGTATTTCTACCTTTAGTGAAACCGAATTGTTTGTTATGAAGTAACTGGTTATCTGTAAAATGTGACAGCAATTGATTAAAAATAACTTTTTCAAAAATTTTACTAAGAGCCGGTAGTATGGATATAGGCCGAAAATTAGATGGGTCACTTTTATCGCCTGTTTTAAATAACGGTATAATTTTACTGTACTTCATTAAATCTGGAAATACACGTTCATCAACGCATTTATTAAATATTATTGCTAAATTAGACGCGATAGAAGATATTATAGATTTTAATATATCAGTGGAGATACCCCAAAGATCCTCAGTCTTTTTTATATTAAGTTCTCTAAAAACTTTTAATATTATATCAGAATCAATATAGTGAAAATTGAATGGCATATTACATATTTTTACACTCGACACAAGAAGAGACTGGGCAAGATGTTTACAAGAATTTAATTTATTTGATGTAATGAGTGGAATTTTTGAGAAAAATGTTTCAAACGCGCCTGCCACTTCCGTATCACCATTGATATAAGCATTATCGACTTTGAGTTCAAGTATACGATCACGAGGCCTTACTTTACAAGTTTCTTTATTAATGACGTTCCAAGTGGCTTTTATTTTATTCTTTGAATTCACAATCTTTGCCCGGTGATCTGAATCTTTGATGAGAGTAGCCGCGGATCGTGCTCAGTGGCGTGCACTTGGAGAGGCCTATGTCCAGCAGTGGGTGTGTGTAAGCTGAAGATGATGATGATATTAAAACAAAATAGGAGGCAAATGACTTTACTCAACCTAATGTTAAGGGGCCTATTACATTTCGACCGTGATTTTTGCATAAAATGCCCAATTTCAGCGTTCTTGTTCAGAGAAACTGAAACCCTTAGACATTTTGACTTATTGTATAGTGAAGAATAGTTATTAGTATAATTTGTAGCGGCCTCGCTTTGTGCAATTTTCTCTTATCTATTTATATAAAGCCAAAATTCCGAAGCTAGTTTTCAATGAAATATGCTGACGGCAATTTTCAAGCTCATGCATAGAACTATTGTACTAAGGAAACAAAATGAAATATATATAATAATACCTATCTCTTAAATAGTGGTTAAGGTCGTAGCGGCCTCGGAATTCGAAATATGAATGGAATTTCTACAAAAAAAAAACCCATTCAGAGCCATAAAACGTTCAGAATTAGCTGTAAATATCTCCTTACTCCATTAATATTGTTAAACGTACACCAGAATTAACGTTAGTTTATAAGATTTCAAATTATTTTCTTTTTTTGAAGGATAAAAAATTATTAAACATCAAATAAATGTAATTACAACTGCACAAAATGCCACTTTTGCGATGCGTCGGCCGCTCGTAGCACCTATTGACGTATTCGTCGTTATCGTCGTATTGGTCGTCACACATTTTTGATCCTTATGCGAATAGGTCTTTGTACGTATTGGTCGTTATGCGTATTGGTCGACATGCGTTGTGGTCATAACTCGTTATTGGTCCATATGCGAGTAAACGTTTGTGATTGGCGGAGTCCAGATGCAGAAACAGCTAGTGGCGCAGAAAGCAGCTCAGAGTTAAAGGATTTTGTTTCTTTGTCCTAAAAAAAAATATTTGATATTAGAAATATGTACTGGTCTCGAGTCAATGCCACGGGTTGGATACAACGATACGATTGTCTTCTACTTCTTCTTCAACGACAGTCTCTAATGGATGTAACTGATCTAACTGATGATTGACCCTTAATATCGGAGACCTGCGGATTTAAATCCCACTCGTAGAATTAAATATTAATGTTGTTTATGAACACAGCTCTGTAACAATTTACAAGAGAAAATGCTTACGGTACTTTTAATTTAAACCTTATAACTTGTGACAAATAGCGGGGTTTGGTAATATGAAAAGGTTACAACGGCAATTCTAATAGATAACTACGTATTTTAAAACAGAAAAGATGGTCATTCTAAATGGTGAATCGTATTCAATTTAATTGACATTATTTATTAGTACCGCAGATTTGCTTTGCACTACAGCTAGCGTTGGCTAGAAGAGATCTCTTCTAGAGACAATCTCCACCTTTGTATATGTCTTGTGTAAGGAGTGTTTCAATGTTAAATAAAGGTTTAAATATAATATCATGCAAAAATACACTACTTCATACTTCACGCAATTATTAGGGCCACACGACAATAATTTTAATATTTGTAGTAACACAAAAAAACTGTCTGAAGTCATTCTCAGATCTGCATTTGTTTTATTCTTTCCCTTCTGCATTGTACTATCTGCTATCGCAACCATTATTCACGGAGTCACCTTATAAAACTTTGTCTTATTCAAATTATTTAAGAATTTGCATAATACAAAACGAGTTTGATTCAAGGAACATCAGCTTGCGTATTTCACGGCTTGTCGAGCTTTTTAATCAAAAGTCCCGGTAGTATTTTCAAGGGAAAAGTGTATACTTAGGTGCACGAAGGTAAGTAGGTAACCAACGAATGAATCAATGAAATTTTAATATCGCAAATGAAATTTCAACGGTTATAATAGTGGTTGGAAAATAAAAGGAAAAAAGCGCTTAGGCCCCCGATCTTCCTTCTGCGGAGCATTGATTGCTCCCGCCATAGCTTTGTAGTTGAATATAAAAAGGCGCTTGGTGAAATGCCAGGGCGATGAAAAGAATGGACGGTTTGCTATAGTGAAGTATTATGAAAGCACCAAGGTCTGTGTACACTGCTCGGCTAGGTTTTAAATACTTGCTTCCCTTGTGAATTACTTGCTTCTATAGTTTGGGATTACGTTGTGTTTTGTTTATGAGAATAGAAGGAACGTGTAGCTGGAAGATTTTTGTAATTAAGTAATTAATATTCATCAAAATCACATCTGTAATTATCAGTAATCAGAATGAAGGAGGCTAAATTACCTAGAGTAGCCGACAGGACAAGACTAGAAATTGTTAAAACCACTAAAGTATTGTTAACTACATTAAAATATTGTTAGTTCGCGTGGCCTATGTTACCAGCAAGGAATGTTGCATTCTTTAAGTGAAAGAATTTTTGAAATTGGACCAATAGCTCCACAGATTACCCTCCTCAAACAAATTAATAACATAGATTTATTTTTATCGAATCCCGGATTCCTAAAATAGTTTTAATCTAAGTAGTTTTTATTCTTTGTACACTTTAAATTGCTCGTGTTGAAGTATTTTATATATTTTGGTAGTTTTAACCTTTTAGACATGTCTTGTCGGCAACTTTAGGTAAATTAGCCCCCTCGATTCCAAACACTGGTCTTTCATGTAAAGAATGTACACATTCGTGTACAAAATGTTAGAATCGTTTGATTTTATTTTTTCATTTTTAACTGTTGGTGAGCTTAGCTTAGCTTAGCTTATTTAAGCATAATTTCAACAAAAGTCGCCGAAGATTTGCATGCTATTTTTATTAATGGCGATACATGTGCACTTAACCAATTTTGTAAAAACCTTATAATACCGTGTTTTTAAGCAAATAAATTTATTTATTATTATTATATTTATTAAAAATGTCACTAACATTGTTATTATGACGACAGAGTTAGATAAAATGTTGGTAGCTAGCCAGGCGAACTGAAACAACCCTTGACCTTTCTGGGAATCTCAGTTGGTCCATAGAGGTAGTTAATTAGGAATTAATTATTCATAATAAACATTCTGACGGCGCGTCCGCAAGTGACAAGTTTCATATATTTTACTAGCTGACCGGCGGACTTCGTACCGCTTTGACAGTTTCCTTGACAACAAAACAAACAAATCATTAGTCCACTTAAGAACACTCGTATCCCATGATGGACCCCTATAGCAGCGCCACCTACCGGGTCCAATTGTAAATCTAAACCATTCTCAAATTCACTTGTACACACACAAAAATTTCATCCAATTCGGTCCAGCCGTTTAGAAGGAGTTTCAGTGACATACACATGCACAGAAGATTTATATATAATAAAGATTTGTCTAAATGCCTTCGTCCATATTTATTTGATGCCGCGCGGCCATACTAATTTTGTATGGGAATTTAACGGTGTTAATTTAAAAATAATAATTATAATAACCGCTTAATAAATCGAAAATGTGAGACGGACGATTTGTAGTTTAGCCATTGGTGATTGTTTAGACAAAATCAGAGGAACAATAATTTAGATTGACTATTTGAAATCAACTAAACCCCGCCACTCGTATTCTTGATTTTTGCCCAACTTTAAATGATATTGTAGAAAAAACGTAGTGTGTTATGAATTTATGGATTGGACTAATTGTAAACACGTTTCCTATGATACTATATATTTTATTTATGTAATACGATAGTATTTTCAATTATATCAACTTAACCGTGACTGCACTTTGGAGTTTTTTGCTCTGCGCATCTTTAGTGCATTACAAAATCAGGCAACAAGAATTAATTACAAAAACACAAATGTTGAAAAACGAGCAGAATTTGAACCTGCACCCTTCTGACATACCGGGTCAGGTGCTCTCCCAATTGAGCTATCGTGGTTCTAACCAGCCCGCAGAAATTATTCAACACTATTTACTTTTTTACTTTACAATATTATGATCGGATGTTAATGACGGTAGTTGTTGACATTGAATGGGTGCCTTTGGCTTTCAAAGTAAAAAAGTAAATAGTGTTGAATAATTTCGGCGGGCTGGTTAGAACCACAATAGCTCAATTGGGAGAGCACCTGACCCGGTATGTCAGAAGGGTGCAGGTTCAAATCCTGCTCGTGGAAGATTTTTCAACATTTGTGTTTTTGTAATTTGTTCGCAACAAAATTTGCGTTAAAAATTATATAAACAAAACAAAAACAACAAGAATCAAGTTAGGAAGTGGAAATTACCCATATCGTTTAGTTACGCCAAGGACATCGATGCTTAGGAAATGTGGGGAAACCCAATCGCTGTTTTCAAAGTAACAAACGGTTGTACCAAAATAGTATTTTGGTACCGTTACGTTACCAGACAGTATTAATTCGTATAAAACACCGTAAATTGAAAAGTGGTAAGTAAGTCGATCAACACTAGTACTAAAGTGTCAAACGTCAAAGTAACTAAAGAATGTAATAGACGACGACGGTCAACTCACAGTCAAGTATTACGTACAACTTCTTGGCGGGAAAGTGAAGCGTCATGTCTGCGGTTTTGTCTTATTTTCCAAAATTTGTGTTATGTCGAATATTAATGAGAAATAATGGTGGATTATTAACCGTTAAATGTTTGTGAGTGTGCATAAGTGTTGGCAAATGAAACAAAACAGTGCAACGTCACTTTTCAAATTCTCTCAAGAAGCTCGCGTGAGGACTTAGTAAAGCCCTACATCTTTACTGAGATACTCGAGGGGTTGGGGGGCATATCATTTCTCACTTCCCATTTCTAATATCATTCATCATCATTTAAGAAAATATTGTTTATTTATGTATTACTTGTACGAAAAATTACTTTGACACTGGCTAAATTGCTAATCGCACGAAGCCATCAACTAAAAGAAAAAAAAAGTATTACGTACGTAAGATGACATGGACTGGAATGAAATAGATCTGGAATAGATCTACTTTTGAATCAGATGTAACATTGATCACAGCTCCTATTCTCTAAAGTTGTCTACCATATGTAGTTCTACGGAAAGTAATCGAACTACCGATTCTGACGGTAATCACACTAGAGACGACTAGAACGCTAGGGATACCGAAATGAGCAGCTACTTATACAAAGTTAGTCGGAACGGGGGTACTAAGCCGAAAGGGGGTAAAGTATACATGATAGTGAATAACTTTCGTCTAAGAACTTTTCCTTAAAAATGGATAATTTTACATTAACAGCTTTTTTAAGATTCTAAAAGAAATTACGCTGTGGTAGCCCTGCCGATCACTAAAAAAACAAATTAAAGGTTAATATTATTGGATATAGTCCAATTATGGAGAGAAAACTTGACTCTTTACAATGCCCGTACAGGTAAACCTATTAGCTGAGAACCTACGTCAAAACCGTAGCCTACTATATTTTTGTAGACCAATAAAATGTAAATAAAAAAAAGAAAAAAGTAAATAGGTACTTAAAAATAAAAGTAAAAAAAAAAGTTAATCTAATAACATGTATACTTTACCCTCCTTTCAGCTTAGTACCCCGTTCCGACTAACGTTGTATATGGATCTATAGTTACGTTACGATCGATGTACACCAAATACAAATGTAGCACCATTCTACAGTACCAAAGTGTTTAGGGACTTATTTTAGCTGACTATGCCGTATTAGTAATGTATTTCCCAGCACATTGTTCTCAAGTAAACACTCGTATGGTTTGCACCACCGATGTAAAAGTGTCTTAGTTTTCTATATCATCATCATCGTCATCATCATCAGCCTATACTAGTCCACTGCTGGACATAGGCAGAGGCCTAGTATAGGTGACTAGTATTGGAGAGCCAAGTGCACGCCACCGAGCACGATCCGCAGCTACTCTCATCCAGCTCTTGCCAGCCACCTTGCGAAGATCGTCGCTCCACCTAGTCTGTATATTTCTATATATTATGTTGGAATTTTATGCCAACAACACCATTCTGTATAACTCTTGCATTACCGACCGTGAGGTCTTAATTATTATGCTTCTAAGCCCATTAATGGTCCTGGTTCACAATATCTTTCAAAAATAAACACAGCAAGCCAGGACACTGTTGCTGGAAGGCAGAACTATGTCTGAGAGCGGTAGCAGTAAAATTATTAAACAAATTATAGACAGAAAATACGAATAAAAAATATTTATTTATTTATTTACTTGGGGAAAACATACAATACAATGAAGCATAAAGATATTACATAAAAACAGTGCATAGATCAGTAAAGTTTCCACTAATTACTAAATCGTTTAAGTTAGATAAAACAGAATTTATATAATTATAACACTAAATTTAACCTCTAACAAATTTTAATCTTTAACAAAGACAAAAAAATATATCATCATCATCATAAAAAAATATAAGATTTTTTAATTATATTTTATAAATGCTTTAAATTACCTTTGTTTCAAAGGTATCCCCGTGTTGAAGTAGATACTTTCTTTTCAAATTACGCAAATGAATGGAAGACGGGATACGCTTATCGACAATAAAGTCAAGAGTCTTTAGTGCGATGACTTTTGTGTCTGTAGATCCTTATCATGTCGTCTTGGTAAGTTTTATGAGTCTTAAGACAATTTTTTAAATTATGTCGTTAAAAAGTGCAAGGATATCGTTTGTTTATCTACATATTAAACTAGATTTATATCCACAAAAAAAATAGTGAAGTTTACCAAAACGTTTAGGTTTGTTATCTCACCAAAGCAAATTGACTATAGCTTGTTACAAAAGCTCCCGTTCCGATCCGAAGCCCTCGGAGAATCTAGTACGGAAAGATGACATGCTTGCGTTATGCCGTTCCCTTTAGAAACCCTATGGCGGTGTTTTGATCACACGGACGGAACCCTATAAGTTTCTCGCCACCTCCAAAAAAGCCGCCCGAGGAATTTGCAAAACTTCTCCAAAAATATATATTTCTAAAAAACATTTAGATGACCAACAGCTCAATGTTATGTATACAAAATATATAATAGGGCCACAGGGTTGACAGTCCATAACTTACCATCCTGGCCTAATGCGACTGTCATACTATCATAACATCAAGACTAACGTCATAGAATGTTTTTATTCTTATTAAAGATTTTAATTATTACCTACCTATGTATAATGAAAACGTATACAGTTTATAATAACGTGTGTCTCGCTTGTGTCGTGTCTATTAATTTGCATACACGTGACGTCATGTAATTGGAAGTCAGCGTTGACGCGATCACACGCGACACGCTTATAATTTGTATGAAAGGCCATACACGCCTGTTGCACAGGGATCACGACTCGTGTCTTTGTTATTATTTTTTTTACATATATCTAAGGATACACAAAGGAGGAAAGTGAAATATTATGCGATATTATTTTATTGAAACAATACGTAGGTACACTTTATTCGGATCTACTTGAGTTTATTTTACATTAGTGATACGAATTATCCTTATTTAATTTCTAGTAGTTACCGTCCCTTCTATGCATAGTAATGGTTCAGGACTACACCAACGTCAGACATCGAATAGATAATCTGTAGTCGGACCTGAAGTGCTTCAATTCAATGTGTGTGTAATTAAAGTTAAATGAAAACTATTTTTCTACTTACTATTTAAGTACACAAAGAACATTTCATTAAAATTGTCTTTTTGGTTTAAAAAAATAATAGTTTGTATACGATATCAAATTGTATGAACGCCCTCAAACAAATTCAGTGACGTCACACTCAGTAGACAACGACGCCATCTTATTTAGTGTTTGTAAGCGGGCCTTCACGGAAGGGCGCCGGCCGTCTGCCCTGCAGGGTCAAGGATCCGGGCGGCTCGCGTAAACGCCCAGCTCACAGCCACAAAGTGCTCATGATCTGTGAACATGATTCATTAATGCGCCGCTTTAAAAATAGCTCGCGCCACGCGACGTTGTGCGCAACTGCACAGATAAAGCACATTCACCTGGTCGTGATGCTGTTTTGTTTCAATTGTGCTCATTAAGGGTGACTTTGGGCAAGCAAAGAAAAATGTTTTTTGTTTCGGTATTGTTGTTTCTAATGATTTTTTGGAAGTCGAATCTGTTTTGGCTTTTTGTTTCTTTTTAGTTTTTAATAGGTTATATTTAACCTTTTTTGTGATGACCAATTAATCTCTCTTTATAAACTTTTTTTAAGTGGCTTCGTTCCTTTTGCACATCAGCCAGAGTCAAAGCAAGGAAAATCACCGCTGACTAATAAAAGGATATTAATATTTTGGACTTCATTGAGACAGACCTCAAGTGTGTTTCTTGAGATAATTTCATAAGTACTCATGTACAAAGGGAATTGTTCATTTTCGGCTTTTCTTGAACAAGTCATTTCTTAAAATGTATTTTTACAGTAAAACATAAATAAATATAATAAAAATATCTTTGATACTGTCGTTGCCGGAAAGTAAATATCTAAATTAATTAGTTTAAAAGTATTTTTTGAAGGAAAGTCTCACCATTTATTCCTGTGTTGCTATAACAACAAATATGGAATAAAAATCTTTAATTGCTGTTAAGAAATCGATAGGTAATTACCGATTATAAAAATAATAATTCTCTTTAGACTTATACGATCAAGTAATCTTTCGCAAATTAATTTTATTATTCACCTTTAAATCAACTAAAACTCGCAAAATACTATGTTTTACTGCAAATTGTTTTACATGACAATTAGAAAAAATCGATTATTCCTGTATCGATTTTACTTTCTATTTTTTATATGACAACATCAGCCTGTAAACATTGATGTAATGATGACATTTGTAAAAAAAAGTATTCGCTTTGCCTTCGTGTATAACTGTGAATATTACTTTAATTTTATATGTCAGACCGAGAACTTTTCAATCCACTCTCGTATTATAGCATTATAAGTAAGATAATATATTAAAAATTATAAAAACAATGGTTAGTCATTTATTTTGTTATCATAATTACATTGTTTTAGCAATAATTGCAGAGTTTAACAGGAACATTACACTTGCTTATTTATACACATATTACTTTTTCCTGCTATTATATTGCTATAATTACGTTCTTTTAGATACAAAGAATTAAAAACACCAATTTTTGATAATATCGGTTAATGTTCACTTTAAGCCAAAGCGCCATAGTAAACTGAACAATTTCCTTTCTTCAATAAATATTCAACCATAATTCAAAAAATTCAAAATTCAAAATTAAAAATAATTTATTTAGTTTAGGCTACAAGTAGCTCTAGTGAATGTCACTATGCCATCGGTTCGTAAGTCTACTCTGGGCGGGAGATCTTGTACTATATATACATACACCATATGTCATATACGTAAAGTTCAAAGTCTATTGAGGAAATTTGACAGTATGTGGTAGTCCGATGTGCAAGCGTGTGTACTGTAGAATCCGAGGGGACTCTACTTTATTAAAAGGGGGTTTATCGATATAAAACAAACTAAACGTTTAAGACGTATATTTAAAGTATTACAATTATTGCCCTATCCAAGCGGCGGCGGGCTGACGTAGAATTTCGATCCTCTTCTGTTTCCTTCTAAGCGTCTTCTTAATTGTCAAGCACGTTCATACGCAGAACGTGACGGCTGTCAGTAGGCTCGCCCAACCAGTAGTCCCGATCACTACAGTACTCAATCGTCCATTGGCTGCGGTGGATGTCATCATTTACGTGTATTCTTAACGATCACTGATTGGACGTTATCGGGTATGCAGGTACGCCTAGCGGATTACGGCTACAGTGGACTAATCCGCAGTAAAGGGGTTTGCCCTTTCATTTGCCCTTAGATGCTGCAATTTGATTACCTATTTTTCTGTACAAAAGCTTATACTTATTTTTTTAAAATCCAAATTAAATATAGCCTGTTTATCGATAAGGTATATAGCATCCTATCAGTGAAAGAATTTTTTGAATTGGACCAGTAGATCCAAATATTAGCCCCGACAAACAAACAAACATAGTCACAAACGGTACCGATAGAGATATTATGTATAGCTTTATCTTTAGGTAAATAAAAGAATCATGTAGGTATACATGATGGTAAACAGCAGGAAGGAGGTGCTGGAAAGCCGGACAGCTGGTGCCAGTTCCCAAAAATCAGTCGAGCTATGATAGAAAATGATTTTTTTTCTATTTTGGTATTTTTGGTATTTTAAACAGTAATTCAAAAGGGGTGTAAAGAGGTTTTCTTCAGGTCGGCAACACAAAAGCAACACCTCTGACGTTGCTGCTGCTCGTTTGCAGACTGTTATTATATAAAAAAAAATATCAACAGTTTCGAAACAAAAGATATAATAAAAAATCGTATTCGCAGCACTTAAAAGAACGTCACAGGGTAGCAATTTTCTCGATTTTATTTTATATACCTACGTTTATTATGTTTTATAGTACCTAGTAAATAACTGTCTTCCTTTTCCGGCGGGTTGAAAATTATTTTAATTGACTAACTATGTACATAAAATATTTAAGAGAAAATAAGTTCTGACTTAAGATAGGCTGTTTTCTACAAAAAGGCTGTATCGATTTGCCTATGCACGTGTATCGGATCCTCCCGCCCACGTCTCATATCTTCAAAAGTGACTGCATTTATTCAAGCTTGATTTTCTCTCACGGTGACTCGTTAAGTTTTGCATATAATTTCTCAACTCCATTTGAACTTTGAAAGCTTTGATATTCTATGTTCGATTAAGTATGTGAAGTGAGGAGCTCGATGGCGCGTGGTTAACGTACCCGGTCTGCGAGTGCTGAGGTTAAGCAACTTTCTCAAAGGCCGGTCATCGGATGGGTGATCAAAAATTTATCATCTCGAGCTCCTCCCTGCTTCGGAAGGCACGTTAAGCCGTTGGTTCCGGCTGCATTAGCAATCGTTAACAACCACCAATCCGCAGTGGCCACGCGTGGTGGTTTATGGCCCGTTCTCCCTATCCATCCATAGGGAAGGCTCGTGCCCCAGCAGTGATGATGATGATAAATGTATTTTTAAAATTTGCACTTTTATTTAGTCATGAGTTTTTGTTATTTCAGCGAATCTAAACCATTGGGTCTTTAAATGTTCCTTTTTTACCATATACGTGCCTATGGGAAATTCTTTTTTTATTATATTAAACAAGAAAAACGCTTGTAAATAATATTATAAAGTAACGAAGTAAATAAAGTTACGATCATATTGACATCACATAGGCACGATAATCAATATTCGGCCCGTGAGCACCCACTAATACCAATAAATGGAATAGCAATTTTTTTGTGAGACAGGGTGCTGATTGCCTCTGGGCATTTTCAGTTTCACCGGGCTTTTTGGGGGCGGCGAGAAACTTAAAGGGTTCCTCAAGCTGTGTGAAACAAATCACCGTCAGAAGTTTTCAAGAGGGAACAGCAGTCCCCGTGCCCTACAGATTCTCCGGGGGGTTCGGATCGGATCGGGAAGTGGAACAACCCGAGGGCGCCTCTAAAGACTCGGGCCTCGGCTCGGGTTGACCGGGCCGTGGTGGTGGGGAGAAGCGCCCAGGTACATGACTGTACCTGGTATAGAGCGCGTGTGAGCCGGCTCGTCGTACCCTTGTTCTACGAGTACGGTGTCTTGGGCCTAAACTAGTGTGCATTTTTAGTGTTTCTGTAAATGTGTGATGGCATTTAGAGGATCGGGCGGGAGTCAATAAGTGAATCAGAACTTCTTTGTTCATATGTATTCTCCGTAATCTCTATTACTCCATCGCCGCCAAGAAAGTTGGTGACTCGTTTCTTTGCCGCATGTAACGTAAGAATAATCTACCGGCACAGGTTTTCCCTCCTTTCTATGACAAGACGAGGCGTGAAGAGGCACCTTGTGGGCCGGCAGGATGAGGGTGACTGATACTGCTGTCTGTACTTTGTATAGAGCGCGTGTGACCCGGCTCGTCGTACCCTTGTTCTACGAGTACGGAGTGTTGGGCCTAAACTAGTGTGCATTTTTAGTGTATTCTGTAAATGTGTAGTGGCATTTAGAGGATCGGGCGGGGAGACCTAGCACACGTATTTCCTCCTTCCTACAACAACATGGGGTCAACGAGGTGAGAATGGCTAGTGACCTCCTGTTCCCTATAGCTGTCCTCGCATTTGGACTCTCACTGACATCGGGCTGAGCAGTAATTTGCCAAACATACTTACAATAAATATAAAAAAACTTTAACTTTTTGTGACGACTTCCTTGGTCGAGTGGTTTGTACACCGGTTTTCATGGTGTCGCCATCTCTCGATCCCGGGTTCGATCCCCGGTCGGGTCAATTTAGAAATTATTGTTTTGCTAAATTGACTCGGGTCTGGTTGTTTTCTATGTATAATAAGAATGTATTTAAGTATTTTAAGTATGTTTATCCGTTGTCTAGTAACCATTTAACGAGTTTCATAACGAAGCTTCTATTGAGCTAGATAATTGGTGAGAGTGAAGGAAAGTTTAGTTTAGTTTAGTTTAACACGCCAACTCTATGCCGGCCCCGTGCGAATAGAGCAACAAAAATATTTTTTTATAAATAAATTGAATCTGAGATATTGCTTATAATATATCCAATGACTTCTTGGCGGGAAAGTGAAGTCATGTTTGCGATTTTGTTTTATTTTCTAAAATTTGTGTTATGTCAAATATTGAAGTGAAATAATAGTGGATTATTAACCGTTAAGCGTTCGTGAGCGTGCATGAGGGTTGGCAAATAATAAAAACAAAACAGTGCAACGTCACTTTTTAAATACTCTCAAGAAGTCCTCGTGAGATGTTAGTAAAGCCCCACATCTTTACTAAAATGCTCAAGGGGTTGGGGGTATATCATTTATCACTTTTCCATTTATATTATCATTCATCATCATCATTCAGGAAGAAAATATTGTTTACTAGCTGTACCGCTTTGACAGTTTCTATGACAACAAAACAAACAAATCGTAAAATAGCTAGGAACACTTTTTATTGGAAAATTAAATTGTCGTTTTTAGTATTTTCCGTTATTTATTATTTATGTTTCTCATCGTTTAAACCTTCCCTGAAGTTCCACAAATATTTCAAAATCAAAATTAGCCAAACCAGTCCAGCCATTCTCAAGTTTTAGCGAGACAAACGAACAGCAATTGATTTTTATATATATATATATAGATTTATAATGTAAACTTGTAAGAAAAATTATTTTGACATTCGCTAAATGTGTCAAAGCCATCAAATAAACGAAAAAAAAATATATCTCCAATACGTGACGTAGTACGCGTAATGTTCGTTCTTGCCAATATGGAAGTTGAACGAGGACTAACAATGAAAGTACCTCAACACAACTTTGATTAAACCTCCATGTCTTAGTCAAAGCCTCTTCCGTCACGCGTCAACATTGTCAAAAGCCATGTTATGGTAATTCTTGTATGACAATACCCATAGCAGGCGCCTGCGAAGTTATAAAATCAATAAACGTTAATTTGTGATGCAAAGTCTCGTGCGTAGACACATCAACTTTGAGAATATATGTCTTTTTTAGTTAAATAAGAAGTTACGGCCACTTTTAACTATAACGCCATATTTAACTAAACTATAACATGTGAGGTGTTCATTAGGTGCCGTAAAAATGCTAAATTACTTCATTCAAATAGTTTGTTGAGCATAATTTGATTTTCTATCTCTAATTACTAGATATGTTTTTTTTTGCATTAGTGGCGCTAGTGTGCGGCGTAAACGCTCTTAAGGGTTCACGGAAAATTAAAAGATTGAACTATTTGTTATTTAGATTTTTTTTAATTCAGAAAAAAACTTTTAAAACAATTCAGCTTTGGGTTGAGAAGAGTAATCTACAGTATGATGCAAATATTTGATGTAATATAACCGCTTCTGTGGTTTAATGGTTAAAACCACCGGTTTAGACTCAGCGGTCCCGGGTTCGATTCCCAGCGGGGGGTACATGTTTGTGTACTCGGTTTGGTTGGTGGTAGGACTTGTTTGCCCGCCTGGCTAGCTACCACGCTGTCGCTATAGCATTAATTTTTGCAGCATTGTTGTGTTCCGGCTGCTAGACATAAGTTAGCCAGTGCCTCATTAGTGGAGGATTCCGGGTGAAGAAACCAATTGGCCTTATCATCACTTATCATCATTTTTTCGGCTAAGTGCTTACCCGAAAAAAAAAAGAATTATTTGATAATTTAACAAATAAACAATCTTTTGATTACCCTATTCATTTGATTCTAAGTTACACTCATTATTGGATCTTATTGACCTTCCTCACTTATCGTCGGAAAGCTAATTTAATCATTCATTGTTGTTGGGTGAAATCGTAGGGATAGCCCTAACCTGTCGAAAAGTTGAAGTAAGAATTGGCATAGTGACACACATGGGCACAAGTAAAACAAACGCGTAATCTTTGTTTTTATATTTATATGAAAACATATTTTAATGATTTATTAAGTTGCAGAGGCTTACTTAGTTAATTAAACCTAAGATTAAAGCTAAAATTAAGTGCCTTGTTTTATATAACATACTTCAAGTTTTCAAACCTTAATAAACTTATCACACTAATATTATAAATGCGAAAGTTTGTGTTTTTATCCCGATATTCCCACGGGAATCACACTATAAATATACTAAAAACGACAATTTCATTTTTATAAACAAATTATTTGTTTGTTCTGTTGTCATGGAAACCAAAGAGAATTTAATCACTTGATGGAAACTGTCAAAGCGGTACGAAGTCCGCCGGGTCCACTAGTGAATATATCTTACAAATGCCTATTTTTAAAATGATTATATCTGATGTCCATGACGTAGCTGTTGTTATTTAATTAAGCTCACTTTGGCAAGAGAGTAGATATTATGCTCTCCGGAGTCGCCGCTGTACTGTCTCGAACATTCCATCTCGCACAAAAAAAATTTGGTGACTAGCTTCTTTGTCGCACTTCCAAAAGATGGAATAGTCCACCAGCACACGTTTTCTCGTCATCAAGAAGAGCTCGATGGCGCAGTGGATAACGCGCCCGGTCTGCGAGTGCTGAGGTTAAGCAACTTTCGCAAAGGCCGGTCATCGGATGGGTGACCAAAAATGTATCATCTCGAGCTCCTCCGTGCTTCGGAAGGCACATAAAGCCGTTGGTCCCGGCTGCATTAGCAGTCGTTAACAACCACCAATCCGCACTGGTTCCGCGTGGTGGTTCTCCCTATTCATCCATAGGGAAGGCTCGTGCCCCAGCAGTGGGGACATAAATGAGCTGATGATGAAGATGATGATGACACGTTTTCTCTCTTTCCTATGACATGGGGTCCTACAAAGGAGGCGTGAAGAGGCACCTTGTGAGCCGGCAGGGTAAGGGTGACTGATGCTGCGTTGTTTCACGCTGCACGAGTTGTCCTCGCGTCTGGACTCCATTTCCGCTTAACATCAGGTGGAGTGGAGTCATTGTCGAGCTAGTTATAAAAAAAAATTATAAATTTATGAAAACGCAATTAAGTTGTGAACATTTTCTAACAACCTTTACAAATGACTATTTCCAAAATGTTTTTATCTGATATCCATGACGTAGCTGTTTGTCATTTAATTAAGCTCACTTTGACAGGAGACTAGATATAGTAGATAGTGTAGATAGTGTTGTTGAATATTAATTTGCACGGGTTGGATAAAACCGCAATATTTAATTAGTAGTTAACCTAATTGGGAGGGCGCTTACCCCCCATTGTCCAAAGGTGAGAGTTCAAATCCCACGCAAGGAAATTTTTGTCATATTTTAAGGAGGAGTCTGGATCTCATTTATAACACGGGGTAAAACCTTGTATGAGATCAGTTCACACATGTACTGTGTGTTTAGCGTTTATTTAATAAAGAATGTTTAAAAAATATTTAAAATTTAAAAATATTTAAAAAAAAAATCTGAATAATTTTTCTTTAAAGGTTATGTTTCAACCCTTACGCATAAATGTAACAGAGGCTAAGGTTAGACTATATGACAAAACATGTTATATGTATATATATATATATATATATGTAGCATGTTTTATTAGTGCGGACGATAAGTGTTAATAAAACAACTTTATACTTATGTTTGTAAACATGTTACTTAATGTAGACTTACTTTTAGGTTGCTTTTCCTCCAGAGCCGTGCGCGATAGCTGAGCAGTGTGTGAGAAAAATATCCACCAATAGGATAACTTCCTTTTCCTTACGGTGTAAAATGGAGTAAGCCTATTGGTGGGTTTTTCCGTACGCATCGCTTAGCTATCTTGCTTGTGGAAAAGCAGCCTAAGGCGCCACCCGCCGCGCCCACTACTTGCCGCGCCGGTCATTTATCTATTTATAACTAAGTTAGAACAATTCTAGGTCTAAAGTGACTGATGATTGCATTCTCGTGGATAATGAAAAAGTATTGACTGTGACGCACCGACCCGAGCTAAGACTGAAATGGCCGTTTCATTTTATCCTCGAGTGTTTTGTTTGTGATGTTTTCTTTGGAAAGGTTATTTTTGCTGAAGACTGCCAGTGCTTGCGACTTACTCATTTTCCGACTTTATGTATTTTGTTTATGCAATTGGTCTTTTGTTTTTGCAAATAATTATCTCGAGTTGACATTATTATTTGCCGTGTGTCAAAAATAATAACAAATGAAAATTCGGTTTTTTAAATTAAGTTTAGGCTACATTTATTAAGCTCTTGCAAATGTCACTACGCCATCATTTCGTAAGTCAAAAAAGCGGAAGACTTACAAAGTCTAAAGTCTGACAAAAACTGGCATCTTTTTTCTCCCTTTCGACAGCGACAAATAATGGAAAATGCCCTTCCATCACAAATAATGGAGAATACAAATAATGGGAAAGGCACTTTTCATTATTACAACTAAACTCACAGAATATAAAAGACAACAACAGCATACAAAATAATATCTAATTTGTCTAATTTATATTTGATAATAGAAATGGATAAAATAGATATTCTTTATGCAAGCTAACGCATCATTTCTTATCCGTAAGATTTCCATATGTAAGGAAAGTTAACGTAATAAATATTTATAAAATTTTCAAAATACAGTGAAAAAATTAAACGCCCACCCGACCCAGCCAGGAATCGAACCTGGGTCTTCCGCAATCCGGGCGGCTGCACTGACCGCTATGCTACCGGGAAGGCTGACGTAGACGCTGAATTTTGTCACTGCTTTTGTAATTTTTAGAGTGCTAATAGCGGCACAGCGCGCCATCTATCCAACGGCCATTGCAACCGTTGGCTATGCAGATTCATCTTTGCAGATGAAATACTACAAATTTGATAACACAACGCTATAGTACATTTTTACTTTTTTTTTTATTTTCAAGTGCTAATTGCTGCACTGAAGCTAAATTAAATATTTATAAAATTTTCAAAATACAGTGAAAAAATTAAACGCCCACCCGACCCAGCCAGGAATCGAACCTGGGTCTTCCGCAATCCGGGCGGCTAGCGCAGCTAGCTAGCTGCAGCGTTGTGTTATCAAATTTGTAGTATTTCATCTGCAAAGATGAATCTGCATAGCCAACGGTTGCAATGGCCGTTGGATAGATGGCGCGCTGTGCCGCTATTAGCACTCTAAAAATTACAAAAGCAGTGACAAAATTCAGCGTCTACGTCAGCCTTCCCGGTAGCATAGCGGTCAGTGCAGCCGCCCGGATTGCGGAAGACCCAGGTTCGATTCCTGGCTGGGTCGGGTGGGCATTTAATTTTTTCACTGTATTTTGAAAATTTTATAAATATTTAATTTAGCTTCAGTGCAGCAATTAGCACTTGAAAATAAAAAAAGTAAAAATTAAACGTAATAAATTAATCACACTAATATTATAAATGCGAAAGTTTGTGAGTTTAAATGTGTTTCTTCACGCTGCAACGGATATATGGATTTGGATGAAGTTTATAACCTGAATTAAAACATAGGATACTTTTTATCCCGATATTCCCACAGGGATGGGAACCACACGGGTGAAACCGCGAGCGGCTGCTAGTGTAATATAAAATTTAATAATAATAAAATATTAATACAGTCTTGATAGGTGCATTGTCTTAAATCTAACACTAGAATTAAACCTGCTTTTAATATTATTTTCATTTTATCAATTGCATGATGCTGATGGAGATAGAATTAAAGGGTTCGGCACGTCTCAGGATGAACATTATCTATTTCATTATCATCATCATCATCTCAGCCAAAAGACATCCATTATCTATTTAATCATGTATAAATTAATCGCAAGTAGATCCGAAAAAGTGGTTTCATTTCAATGTATTGATAAATTATGTATAGGTTGATAAAGCGCACTGTAGGTTACACGAGTAGTCTCCGACATAGGAAAAAGAACAAGACGATTTTAAATGTACATTCTTTGAAAGAGTCTACGGTACGAGACGTTCGATAGGAAATCTCTCGGAAAACCCCCAGTGTATAGGTAAATGAGAAACAACAGTAACACACGGAACGGAGGTATTTGTTTAAGCTTATCCAAGCTAAGGCTTCTTAGAAGTATCACAGGAATATAAACGAGATGCATTATAAATAAAAGAAAATGTTTAAAGGAGTTTTGTTGTTTAAATACATCGGTATACAAGACAAACTTTAAAGATAAATATTTTACAAACCATATGTGCTAAAAGAAAATACAGAGATTATTCCTCTATTACTTGAAGTCCATCGAGAAAAGTTTCAAATGGTATCGACCCACGAATACGGATATTAGTGGTCGGCGTACATCATTGACATTTCATTTTAATTAATTAATTTATGGCTTCGCGTTTAGCATTTAGCCAATTTCAAGTTTTTTTTTAATAAGTAGTAAGGGTACAATTGTACGGTTGATAGAAATTAAAATGGGAGTCTCACAACACATTTTGTTACGGAAAGAACTCGGGTGAAACTCCCATTTCATTTTTACCGAATATTTCTATTCGCAAAAATTTCAAATGATATTCTTGAAAAAAGTTTTAGTAGAACGGAATGCATTCGTAACGTACTCGAACAAATAACTTGATGACGTTTGCGGTATATTATTCGGGGATTACACTCAAATCGAAGCTATCAACAACAGGTATTGGCGTGCTGATACCCATTTCCCTACATTATTGGCTCGTAAATATTTTTCAATAAAACTTGCCACTGTTGCGTCGGCAAGGCTATTTTCAACTACGGGAAATATACAGACTGAAAAAACGTAACGTAAATTTGCAGTTATAATGTTGTTTGAACTGAAAAAGTGACTGATTTTAATTTTGTTTATTAAATTCATCATCATCAGCTCATTTTATGTCCCACTGCTGGGGCACGAGCCTTCCCTATGGATGCATAGGGAGAACGGGTCATTAACAACCGCGCGGGTCCAGTTCGGATTGGTGGTTGTTAACGACTGCTAATGCAGCCGGGACCAATGGTTTTCTGTGCCTTATGTGTGAACAATAATAGCCAAAATCAAAACTCTAAACAAAATCGTTTGCGAAAATATATGCTACACTCTTTCGAAAAATTAAATTAGTTCTTATGAAACTAGCGATCGTTCGCGCAAACACCCATATCCGTGCACAAACAACCCTTCGTTTTCTACGTCATAAAGAAAACCACTGTGCAAATTTAACTTTCTAGGTCCAATAGGTTTGGGCTAATCGATGAGTCAGTCATTAAGTGAATCAGTACTTCTTTGTTCATATGTATTCTCCGTAATCTCTAATATTCCATCGCCGCCAAGAAATTTGGTGACTCGTTTCTTTGCCGCATGTAATGTAAGAATAGTCTACCAGCACACGTTTTCCCTCCTTTCTATGACGTGAAGGCGTGAAGAGGCGCGAAGAGGCACCTTGTGGGCCGGCAGGGTGAGGGTGACTGATCCTGCGTTGTTTTCACGCTGCACCAGTTGTCTTCGCGTCTGGACTCCATTTCCACTTAACATCAGGTGTAATGGAGTCATTTGCCAGAAAAAAAAGAATAACTAGTAGTCGCCCAGTGGGCGGAATTCGACGTTAATTCACAAAATATATCTATTGTTATTATATAAAAATCTTCTGTGCGTGTGTATGTTATTGAACTCCTTCTAAACGGCTGGACCGATTTGGATGAAATTTTCTGTGTGTGTTCAAGTGGATTCGAGAATGGTTTAGATTTACAATTGGACCCGGTAGTTGGCGCTGCTATAGGGGTCCATCGTGAAATCAACATCATCAATCATTCGTCCTTTTAAGGACACCCGTAGGTGTCCTTAAGAGGACAAATGCTGATTTGTTTGTTTTGTTGTCATGGAAACTGTTAACGTTTTGTTTGTTTTGTTGACATGGAAACTGTCAAAGCGGCTCAAAGTCCGCCGGTCAGCTAGTAAATATATAATAATTTATTTAACATGTCATTACTATACATAAATTTTATCTCTTTGCACTCCGTCTTCATATGAACTTTAAGTTTGACACTTCTTCTGTGCGTTGACTAATCTCACAATCAGCCGTGCATTCGATGTGCTTTAAAAGGGGAACAAAGTATTATTAAGTAAATTGCTTAGCGACTTAAAATTATAACCCCCTCTTCTTACGGAAGGCTTATTTATCGTATTATCTTACTTAAATAGTTTTCATCTATGTAATACCTTCGCTTGGGTGAATTATTATTGGGAGCAAGGAGCCTTTACAATGACGCGTTTGCGCCGACGCCTTTGCCCGGTGACACTTCTCATTATGAAGTTGAAAATGAGAACGCCAGTTGATTTTTATTTTGGCCCCATTAGCCAAGCGAACGGCAGGCGACCCGTTCAACTAATGAGACGTTATGTTTTGTTGATATATAAGTATATGTATTTTAACAGCTATTCTTTTTAAATGAGCTGTGCACCTGCCTCTTTATTTATTTTAAATAGGTTTTTGTAAGGAAATTTTGTAACTCAGCTATAAAACTGTAAAATTTAATTACACAACATCCGAAAGAATTGGTAAAAACACGGTATTAACCAATAACTTTATACAACATTTACACCGAACATTTACTTAGAAAATGACACGAATATATCATCATCATTTGTTTTATGTCCCCACAGCTGGACCACGAGCCTTCCCTATGCATGAGAAGGGAGAACGGGCCATAAACTACCACGCGGGCCCAGTGCGGATTGGTGGTTGTTATATAATATAAATATAAAAGCCTTTTTTTTATTTCCAGATCTCTTAAAGTAGGTTACATAATATTTAGAAAAATGTATAATAATAACTGTTAGTAATTTACTTATGAACTAGTTGCTATTCCTATTGTTAGTCTTGTTGCGAGATATGGATCCCTGTCTGGGTAAAGGCCTCTTCCATATTCAGCCATGATTCCCTGTCAGCGCCAGCTTCCATCCAGTTTTTGCCAGCAATTTGGACTATGTCATCAGTCCACCGTCTACATGGTCTGCCTACATTTCTTTCGCCGGCTGGTTCTTTCCACTTTAGTGGTTGTTAACGACTGCTAATGCAGCCGGGATCAACAGCTTTATGTGCCTTCCGAAGCATGGAGAAAATTGTGATGATACATTTTTGGTCACCCATCCGATGACCGGCCTTTGCGAAAGTTGCTTAACCTCAGCACTCGCAGACCAGCTTGTTAACCGTTAACGCGTTAACGCCATCGAGCTCCTGACGAACGCGAACACAACTAATTTATACCAATTATAAAACGATGTGAGCTTTGCAAGTCAGATACAGGTAAAGGGTCAGAGAGAACTAGTGGCTTTATTATATAAGCTTGGGTTAATTCATAATAATTAACATAATAAGATAGTACCCTATAATTTCGTAAGTGGAACCTTGGCAGACCCGTCAACCTTCTGCAAATATGTTTTATTGATGTACCCTGATATGGTTTATGTATATACCCATCCATCCAGCCACGACCTTTAATGCAAAGAAAAAAAAAAACATCTTCCATATTTAAAAAGGGTCAAGAGTTTTTTTCATTTAACGAATTTCTATTCATACAAATAAAATGGCAAAGTAACTAATATTTTATTCATAACGAGCATTATAAAGTTAATCCCTTTTTAGGTTTTTTATTTTTTTGTCTTGAATTAAGTGATGTATCTTTTGTTTTTTTTTTCTTAAATACGAAAGGCAGTTTAGGAGTTTTCAGATGACTTGGTAATTAAATCCCGAGTTGGTAAACAAAGCTCATTCTGAGTTCAATGTCGCGTAAGTGGTAAATATGACTTTGTGACTAACTACATATGTAATGTTTGATCCTTTTTTATATAAAATTTTGAAACTACATAGTATGTGCTCATATTAATGTTTATATCACTTTACTTTTAAATAATATTACGTACAGTGTGAACACAAAACACACACTCACACAAAACTAGGCTCTTCACACATGTTCAGCGTTGTAGTGATTTATTCACTGCAACAAATGCTGAGTGGAGTTCTTTTAGAACACACCTTTTAATTATTTATATTTTGTTTAAGTCTAAACTGTGTTCTAATAAATATTTTTCATTTTATAAGCTTTGGTGTCAAGAATTAATGAGAATATTTGTGAACGTTCCATCTGAATCTCCACAGGAAGAAATGAATAAACGTATTTAATATTTTAAGTACTTCCGTCGTTTCCAAACCAAAACCAAACCAAGACACAACCACAATGATAAAACCATTGAAACTTTTGTCGGGATGTTTTTGAGATTGGTTAAACATGTGAAATTGGCCGGTGGCTCTTGACACCACTTATGTTCGTTATTAGGGTATCCGCCCTCGAATGTAATATACACGGGCTTGTGACCTTTTGGGACAAAGAACAGTCGTGACATGGTCAAAATTGCTGAAAATTCTCTTTAAGTCAAACGTATTTGGATTAACGAAAACACACTGTTCAATCATGAATAATTGATCAAGGTAGATATGGTTATATTGTAACAACTTTTAAATACTTAAGGAGTGCCATCAAATGATTGAATTGAATGAATTGAATTTATTAAGATAACTAACTTAAGTTTTTCCGGGTACAGGTATTAGATTAAGCTTGTACCTTTTTGTGAAACATATGTAATGTTTTGTTTATAAATAAATTTAAAAAAAAAATTGAACTTAAAACTACTAATTTAGTACGTACACAAATTATCTTTAACATATAATGACTTGTTCTGACTGGCTGACTCATCATCGCCGAACCTAAACCGCTGAAGCTAATTAGATAAAATTTGGACTGTAGGTTAATTGAGTGACGTAACCAACTAAGAAAGGATTTTACGGAAATCACACCCTAAGGGGGTCAAATAGGGAGTGAACGTTTGTATGAAAGTCCGTCAGTTTTGAAGTGAAATACATGAAAATTGGTATTTGGCTTTTTGAAAAGAACTAAAGAATGACGTGTCTCAAGAATTTTGTTTATTTTTCTTTAAAGAAGTCATCATCATCAGCCTATACTAGTTCACTGCTGGACATAGGCCTATCCAAGTGCACGCCACCGAGCACGATCCGCGGCTACTCTCATCCAGCTCTTGCCAGCCACCTTGCGAAGATCGTCGCTCCACCTAGTCTGAGGGCGTCCTACACTACGTTTGCCGATACGCGGTCTCCACTCGAGAACTCGTTTACCCCAACGGTTGTCGGTTCTGCGGCTAATATGACCGGCCCACTGCCACTTCAGCTTGCCGATCCGATGGGCTATGTTGATTACTTTCGTTCTCTGTCGGATCACCTCATTCCGAAGTCGGTCCTTCAGAGAAACTCCGAGCATAGCCCTTTCCATAGCTCGCTGAGCGACTTTAAATTTGTGAACCAGCCCAACCGTGAGTGTCCACGTTTCAGCTCCGTGTGTCATGACCGGTAGGACGCACTGAAGACTTTCGTCTTTAGACTTTGTGGAATAGGCGACGTAAAGACCCGACGTAATTTCCCATATGCTGCCCAGCCTACCTGTATCCTTCTATTAGCCTCTTTCTCGAAGTTGTTTCTACCCAATTGCGAACTCTGCCCGAGGTAGACATATTCCTTAACAACTTCGGGAGCACCGCCTTGTACTGCAATCGGTCCCGGAATGGCATGTTCGTTGAACATAACCTTGGTTTTATCCAAGTTCATCCGGAGACCGATGCGTTGAGAAGAATCAGCTAGGCCGTTCAGCATGGACCGTAAATCCTGCAACGTTTCGGCCACGATGACGATGTCGTCCGCGAATCGCAAGTGTGAGATGTGTTCGCCGTTGATGTTCATGCCACGTCCTTAAAGTCTTAAAGCCACGGCTTTAAAGGAGTAAAAAAGGGAAAAAGGTTTTTTTTGGGAAATCGTTATTTTTAAAGTAATAACTATCAAAATTAATATTTTAATCGATCTTTAGATTTTCAACAAAAATAAAGAATGACGTGTTTTAGCATTTTTCGAAAAACCTAGGGGAGGGAGGGAGAAAAGTGAAATAGGGGTGGAAAATTTGTATGGAAATTTGACATTTTTAAAGTTAAATCCATGAATATCGGTAGATAGCCTGGTTAGAAATTATTAAGAGTTTCAGTATTATCCATGTAGACTTACCTTTAATAAGTTTGACTATTAAACACAATTACAGGTCGCGTAGCCCATGTGAGCAAAGCCGCGAGCAAAAGCTAGTAACTCGCTTTAAAAATCATTTTGAATTATCAAAGACTTAACGTTGAATAAGTAAGTAAGTAATAACATCAAAAAGGATTAGAACTTTGTATGGCAAGAAATTGGTTTAGTTTGTGAGATTTCAGTTATACGTGTATAACAAGCCTTAGTAAAAATTGCCACCTATCTTTAAAAATAGACTAAAATCCTATTTTAAAGCGGTATCACTGTTTTGTTGTTTAAAATAAAACAATTTGGTCACAATCAAAATTTTCAGAAGTAAGTTACGGTGCTTAGATATCTACAAATAGAAAGAGCCTTTTCAATACAGCCTTGAAGAGGATCAAGTTATAAACGTCCTGAGAACATTCCACTTCTTCGGTTCACCAATTTTAAGTTGGTTCATAAACGTATTTTCTTAAATTAATTTTAACTATACTAAGCTCTATGGCGCTCGGTCTTCGATTGCTGAAGTTAGGCAACCTTCGCAAAGGCCGGTTATCGGGTGGGTGGCCAAAAATGAATAAACCCGAGCTCCTCTGTATTGCATTAGCAGTCGTTAACGACTACCAATCCGCACAGGGCTTTCGTGGCCCGTTCTGCCGGTGGTGTGTCCTTACCGAAGGCTCATGTCCCAGAATTGAGGTCACTAAATGAGCTGATCATTATGATTATGACGATACCGAAACGCTCCAATACCAAACGCGAAAATAGCTCAGACAAAATCTCAACGATTGGAGGCCTAAAAACCGTAGCTTCATTATAGCTTGTGCTCAAAAAAATCCTCTACAGTCATAGGGCGCTATCAAATCACGATTTATTTTCCACGAGAGGCGAGGGGAGGGGGGCGCAATCGGACCGCTGATGGATTCCACTGTCACTGGAGATACGACTATTTAATTCGAGTCCGCATCGAGTTTTTGTGAGTTTTCTTTCTCGATCCGGTGTTTGTTGGGTGGTTAATAACATTTTTAAAGCGATTTGCGTTGTTTTTTGTTTCTTCACAAAGAGTTACGTGTTTTTAACGCAGCCCTGTTTTTTTTGTATGTTTATTGTAATATATTATTAAAGAAAAGTTTTAAACATTTAGTAACTTTGTGAAGGCTGTTTGCTGCCAACGGTAAACATACTTTGAAAACTATAGAGTTTAATAATTTTGAATGTAACGCTATTTAATTTGCTGAAATAAACAATATACTTTGGTGAAAAGTAACTCTAAGTCTCTAGAATTATATAAGCTAACATTATCATCGTTAGCCTTTATTAAACGATTATACTTGCCTACCGCCATTTTGTCATCCGCCATTTTGTTTTATAACTCTCTTAATTTCTCGTTTCTATCTCTCATTTTCTATTTATCACTCAACGTGAGCAAGTTCAATTCTATTTATGACAACGTTCAACCCTCGAACCACCTGTATGTATCGTTTGCCCAAGTCTTCCCAACTTCGTAATCACGGGTAGTCGGGTAAAGTCGTTGCGAACATCGATCACAGCTGTAGCGAAAGGAGATCAAACAACAAGTGATATTGTTTTGCGGTGACCCAGCATTACCAAAGATGCTTAACTTACTAGATCGCATCCTAAAGCGTAAACCGCTCCGCCATTAAGCTCCTCTGTTAAATAAACAATTTAATATCTAAAATATAAATTCAAGAAAATTATTTTATTGACCGCCATTTTGTCGTTCACATTTTCATGTTCCGCCATTTTGTTTTATTAGTCACCATTAATATCCCGCCGGCGCCGTTTTCTATCTTACACTCAACATTTTAGCCATTTCAGTTTTATTTACGACGAATCACCTTTTTTATACAGAAGAATCCAGGCAATCACTTGCATCTTATATTCGCCCAATTGTTCCCAACATTCGGAATCACGGGCAGTCGAGTGAGGTCGTTGCGAACATCGATCTCAGCCGTAACGAAAGGGCTGGCATCAAACACAACACGTTATATTGTTTTCCTACTTTGTTTCCCCCTTGTCGGTCATAAGTAATTCCCTCCACTACAAGGAAAAGTTACGACGGGTATCCCTACTTTACACACAGCAGCGCCTAAGTTTTTTTTCTCTCGCTGTTTTTTTTTTAGAAAATAATTCTCACTTTGCCGGATAGAAACCGGCTTCGGTTCGCGACCCTTTTATTGAATTCCGCAGTTGGTAAGTGAAGTTTGTAGAGCCTTAACTGAATTCCTCAAATACCTTGTCGCCTAATGTGATTATGTGGGCATTGTGGGCAGCATATTACTTCTTCGTTTCAATTGTTCTAACTGTTTTCTTTGGAGAGAGTATTTCACTCTTTTTCAGTGTCTCCTGACTTTTTTGGGGGCGGCGAGAAACTTAAAGGGTTCCTCAAGCTGTGTGAAACGAATCACCGTCAGAGGTTTTCTAGAGGGAATGGCATCACGCACTAGTACGTGACCCCCGTCTCCTACTAGATTCTTCGAGGGGTTCGGATCGGATTGGGAGTGGAACAACCCGAGGGTGCCTCTACAGGCTAGGATCTCGGCTCGGGTTGACCGGGACGCGGGAGTGCGAAAGGAACGCGGATAACGTGAACCGGGTTGTCGTACCCTTGTTCTACTAGTTTATTTTTATTTTTTTTATTTTACGGGTAAACACAGTGCCTTGATCTCACCTGATGTAAAGTGATGATAAGGCCAATGATGGAAGCGCACTTCACCCGGGAACCTCAACTAGTAAGGCACTGGCTATCTTATCTCCAGCTGCCGGAACACAACAATTTAGATAAGATGGTGGTAGCTAGCCAGGCGGACTAATAAGCCCTACCACCAACCAAACCGAGTACACAAACATGTACCTCTAGGTACCTCTAGGTCTAAACCGGTGATCTTAGCCACTAGACCACAGAGGCGGTTAGAGTACGGTGTCTTGGGCCTAAGCATGTGTGCATGTTTAGTCTATTCTGTAAATGGCATTTAGAGGATCGGGCTGAGGGTGTTCTAACGGGTTTTCTGAAAACTGGTGTCACATTATTATGATTTTTTTTCAGAACATGAAAAATGTGTTCTGACTCAGAGCACGACAATGATCTTAAAAATAACTTAGATAAAATGGTTGTAGCTAGCCAGCCGAACTTAAAAAACAAAGGCAAATCAACTATTCCACACAACCACAAGAAAATATTGAAAAGCGCACTTATAACTTGCGTTAATCTTTTTTAATTTTTAATTTGCCACTTCCATCGTGTCACTAACATATACATTGTACAAATAAAGTTATCTTACTCATGTGTATTCTGTTTAAAAAAACATGTGCCAAGTTCAAAAGCAGTAGTTACCTACAACATGTTTATTTTACATTTACCAAGGAGATTGTAGTTAACGTAACGTTTAACAACAGCGGCGGCCGTTTGCAAGAGACGTTCCCTTTGTGTCGCATCAGTGTCAAACGTTGGAAAGAAAGTCCTTGCGAGTGGCATTGCTACGTAGCATTGTTACCGCTGCAACACGACTCGCCTCACTTACCTACACAGGCTTTGGCGCAAGGAATAAGAGGAACGCGACTCTATTTATCTTAGGTCGCGTCCTCGACGACTGCGATGAGCGGCACGGAAGCAGTAGCGGGGAAGAGAGCGGAAATGCCTGTCCTTGATGGTAGCGAGTGCATCGCTCGGAATTATCGCAGCATCAAATAAAGTCCCGAAACATTCGACAGTCGCCCGCCGCCGCTCCCGCTGTCGGCGAATATGGTCCCTTGCTTCGATCAATAATGTAGGTGAAACGGGAACCACGCGGGTGAAACCGCGAGCGGCCGATAGTATAAAATAAAATACATACATACAATACATACAATCTTTGGGCAAACTAAAAAATCTTAAGTGTGGCATCGTTTTTGAATTGTGTGTACAACTAAACACACCACAATAACTTGGCCCCATTGTAATTGGTTTCCAAAATCGTACGGAACGCACAAACAGGCAAACGCGCGTGCAGTGACACCGGCCGTGACAGCCCGACTGGCATACTGTTACTGTTGCAACAGGTACTCTCATAGCGCGAGCTTGAGCCCGCCCGGAGCGGGAGTATCCGTTCTAGTTGTTTTTTATTCTTATGGTACTAGATAGAGGGTCCGGAACAAGAATGCATCTTGAAAGTAGTCTCTGTTTGAAATGAAACAACTTTTACGGATCTACTCGCATTTATTTTACATATTACTTATTTAATGTTTATCCTGACGTTTCGAACCCTTTGCAGGGTCCGTGGTCACAGGGAGACCCTCATTTAAATTTAATCAGGTGCGTTCCGTTTTACGCAGAAAGAGCTTACAGTATCTTTTGGTCTGGCAGTATGGTGTCGGGGTTGGGATTTAATATTTTGTATGATGGGATCCCAGGCTGGTGGTAGATTCCAACCATCTTCTCTATTAAAATTAGGATGTTTTTTAATTTCAAATTGAAGTAATATGTAAAATAAACGCGAGTAGATCCGTAAAAGTTGTTTCATTTCAATGTGTAGTGTTCGCGTAAACTTTAGAAAACAATAGTCTCTTTTTGCTCATACCTAAACAATTAAATTTCGAAAAAGAAAATCTGAGAAAACGTTGGATAGCGTCAACAACTACAGCTTAGGTACTGTGAACCGATCTTAAACAATTTAATTAAGGATGCAAAATATTTGAAGTAAATATTTACTGTCATCGCCACAAACGTCATTGTAGCCCCGTGGCTCCAAAGTCACGTTCCGTTTTTCAAGCGCTCATCAGGAATCTAGTACATTGATGATGAGATCCCTGGACAATGTATGCGTAGAGCGTCATCGCTCTCTGCGCCGCCATTGCTTTCGCCGCACTCACCGCAGACGTCGAAGAAGGCTGCAAACTGGACGACAGTGGGCGGCGCGGGGCGACGCTTGCGCGACTTCTTGACTTGAATGCTACGATTCCCATACGCTGTTCTCGACGACAGCGGCGGCGCAGCCACATTGTATCGCTCGCACCGCGCTGCTGCACGATGTTGTCCAGTTTGTGTCCCTAATGTTACTGAGGGAGAGCGGAAATGCCTGTGCTCGACGGCAGCGGGCGGGCAGACGTCGAGGACGCGAGCTAAGGCTAAAAAGTGGACGACAGCACGACAAACGATAGTAGTCGAACGAATTGACTCGAATGCTTCGATTCCCATATGCTGTTCTCGACGGCAGCGGCGCGGCTCGTACATTTTACCGCTCGCACCGACCACCCCGCCGCTGCCGCTTATGTTAAGTTTGTGGCTTTAATGTTACTGAGGTTAGACATTAAAAACCGAGAATTGGTTAGGCATAATTGTATTGTAACGCGCCTTGTTCGTCTTCGGAGCTGCTTCAATGCTACATAAATTTTGTTTCATCATCATCATCATCTCAGCCAAAGACGTCCACTGCTGGACAAAGGCCTCCCCCAAGGATATGAGGGGTATTTGCCGTAATCGCCACGCTTGGCAGGTTAAGATAATGAATAAAACTTGTAATCTTATTTACTTTGTATACAACCCTGTCAAAATCCCTGAAAGGGATTGCTGAGTTTCAGCATTTAATTTTTTAGATTATTTGCTCTGTACACCATTTCCAATAACAGAAATGACTAAACAGACGTTATTTTATATAATTCATATTTTTTATTATGTTCATATTTTAAAATATAATGTTGTATAAAGTTTAAAAAGGATGAAATAAAAATGTACATACTTACACAAAGTCAGCCATCTTTCAATTGCACCAAACAGTGCCATCTCTTTCATACATCCCCAGTGGTGCCTTATCCAGTTGCAACAAAAAACGATCGGAAAAACCGGTAGCTTTCCAAGGATTTTCTAAGCATTTACCTTGTGTAATGTAAAAAAAACTGATATCAATTCACTTTTAACAGTTAGTGACTCTTATTGCTTAGAAAATAAAGCTTATAAAACATATTAACTGTTGTGAACGTTTGAAACGCTCATCAGTGTTAGTGGCCACGAGTTATAAGTTACAAGGAGTATGTTTTTGACTGACACGGTAAACATTTTTTATTTATGCAATAACATACTTATAGATAAATACATTAAGACTTATTTTACTTAAATGTGAAGATCTTTTTGACCTCGTCGTCGTTGCTCGATCAACTCGTAACAGATCATTGTGTTTTTAAATGCATTTTCTTAATGTATGAGACACGCGTCATCGTGTGACATCAAGAAGTCAAAGTCAAAGTCAAATATTCTTTATTCAAATAAACTTTAGAAAAGTGCTTTTGAATCGTCCATAATTTTTTTACCTACTACCCATTCAGGACGTCTATTTTTTAGCTGTGGAGAAGAATGGGCGCAAGAAACTCCACAGCTTTAATTCATTATGTAACGACATTTACAAAATTATATGCCGTTACGTTGCCAAGTTATACAAGTTTAAAAAACCTTAACAATATATTGGATTAGAAATAGATTGGAGCATTTTAAACCCATGCTGTTTTGTCTTCAATGTAATCAGACACTTTATAATAAGCTTTTTTATAAAGCTTTTCTTTAATAGCGATTTTAAATTTATTAATATCTAGTTTTTGGATATTACTTGGAACTTTATTGTAAAAACGTACACACAGGCCTCTAAATGAATTATTTACTTTGTGGAGTCTAGTATTAGGTACTGCTAGTTTGTTTTTATTTCTAGTGTTTACATTGTGAATATCACTCTTTTTAGAAAAAGTTTCAAAATTTTTATATACATACATTAGGTTCTCGTAAATATATTGTGATGCAACTGTCATTATATTAATATCTTTAAATCTCTCCCTAAGAGAATTACCAGCTTTAAGATTATAAATTGCTCGAATAGCCCGCTTCTGCAGCACAAAGATAGTTCGAATATCGGCAGCATTGCCCCACAGTAAAATGCCGTACGACATTACGCTATGGAAATAACTAAAGTAAACAAGTCTAGCTGTTTCAATGTCAGTGATCTGACGAATTTTCATTACTGCATAAGCCGCAGAGCTCAGTCTACTCGACAATTTATCTATATGTGGGCCCCACTGTAGCTTTGCATCCAACGTAATGCCTAGAAACACTGTGGTGTCCACAAGGTCCACATTCTTATATTTAATTTTTACACTGGTTTTTACCTCCTTAACGTTGGGTAATACAAATCTTATACATTTGGGTTTTTGTTCATTTAATAGCAAATTGTTAACACTAAACCAATGAACTATCTTTGTGACAGCATTGTTCACATCGTCATCAATCGGCTGTCGTCGTTTCACTTTGAATAAAAGTGAGGTATCATCTGCAAACAATACTATCTCATGTTTGTCTTTTACAAAGTAAGGCAAGTCGTTAATATAAATTAAAAATAAGAAAGGACCAAGAATTGAACCCTGTGGAACACCCATTGTAACCACCGATCCCGGAGATCTTTTACCGTTAACATCAACCCTCTGAACCCTATCACTCAAATATGAGATATGAAGATTCAGTGATGCATCTCTAATTCCATAGTGGTAGAGCTTCCTGACCAGGGTTTCATGTAAAACACAATCAAAGGCCTTGGATAAATCACAAAAAACCCCTACGGCATCGTGAGAATCCTCCCAGGCATTAAATATTTGAAGAATAAGCTCAACACCAGCGTCAGTAGTCGAGCGACCCCTAGTGAAACCATATTGTCTAGAATGTAAAAGTTTATTTCTATAAAAATGAACTTGAATTTGGTCTAGAATTATCTTTTCAAATATTTTACTAAATGTGGGTAACACAGAAATTGGTCTAAAGTTAGAGGGGTCACATGTGCTACCTGATTTGAATAATGGGATTACTTTACTGTGCTTCATTAGGTCAGGAAAAACACCACAGTCAATGCATTCATTAAATATGCAAGCTAAAACTGGAGCTATTGTCTCAATAACGGATTTAGTGGCGTCGACGGAATTACCCCACAGATCAGCAGTCTTCTTTTTATTAAAAGTATTAAAAGTTTTAATTATATCTCTAAAATCAATTTTTTGAAAACTAAAATAGTTTTCACTAGGTTTGACATTTTCCTTTAGAACCGCTTCAGCTACAGTGGGGGAGGAGTCTAAAGCCTTTGTAGTTGAAACTGGAATATCAGTAAAAAACTTCTCAAATGCCGCAGCAACATCAGCATCGGAAGTTATCGGAAGTTATAAGAGATCTACCTGGAAGTCTTAATGACTTCATCATCATCATCATCATCTCAGCCAAAAGACGTCCACTGCTGGACAAAGGCCTCCCCCGAGGATCTCCACAACGACCGGTTTTGTGCTGCTCGCATCCAGCGGCTTCCCGCGACCTTCACCAGATCGTCGGTCTTAATGACTTAAAAACTATTATTACAAGTTCACCGGATCAAAAACGGCTATTCAAATTGGTGAATACAAAAAATATAATGACAGTTAATTATCTTTAATGTGAAACAAAAGTTGCACTCAAGAATGAGCAGCATAAAATCTGTGATTTTAAAATAATGACGTAACTCAATTATTTTTGTGCGAACTTCGGAATCACAATACTTTAGAATTCACATGCCAAATTTTTGTGTACCTATGTAGATTGATAGTATTTGTTATAGATAGAGATACCCTCAAGCAAGAGCAAGACAATGAACGCGAAGCTTAAACTTAAACATAAACTTAAACTTTCCTACACTCACACCAATTATCTAGCCCAAGAGAAGCTTCGTTATGAAACTCGTTAAATGGTTACTAGACAACGGATAAACATACATCAAATACTTAAATACATACGTATTATACATAGAAAACACCCAGACCTGAGACAATTTAGAAAAACAATAATTTCTAAATTGACCCGACCGGGGATCGAACCCGGGACCTCAGAGATGGCGACACCATGAAAACCGGTGTACAAACCACTCGACCAAGGAGGTCGTCAAAAATAATGCTGAAGCTGGCAGCAAGTATCCAAAAATGTAATTTCAACAAATGTAGTGAAACTAACGAAATTTTTTATTTTTATCATTGTAATATTAGATCCTTACCTATGAAATTGACGTTTTGTATAAGGATTTTTTAGAAAATTATATTTTGCATACTAATTTTCATTATAACTAAATTTTCTTAGCATCTATTGATGTTTACACTATAAAAATTGTAGAGCAGTGTGTTTGTTTCACTAGATAAATATAGCAGACATTAAAAAGAAAAAAAAATTAAGTCCCTTCAAAGCTACAATGAAACAAAAGGTCAATACCGCAAACAAAAAAAAAGCAATTTAAAAAAAAAATTGGGCGATAAAGACACAAAATGAATAATTATTGTTATTACTGAAGCTTAAGTAACATATTCCTAATTAAAGGTGTTTAATAATATTAACAAGCGGTGTTGACTTTTAGAAGTAATACACCTATTAATAAGTGAGAAAAAGAAGTCCATTTCATAGGTAAGGACCAATACTAACCTACTTCTCATAATTAAACTATTCTGATTCTGATTCTGAATAGGAGGAGATTCTAATATAATCGTTTTCGATTTTTATAAACGGATATTTTCGACCTTAGTATGTAGGTTTTTTTATAATAGCTGCTTGCATACTGTTAAAAGGTTAAGCGATGAAAGAAAGTAAAATTTTGAGAAATAAATCGACATTGGTGTGTTGGTGGAGGCGAAACCAGAGACTTTAAGGCTTCCCAGTTTAGTGTTTCTCGCCCCATCTAAACTCTGGAAATAGCTAATCCGTTTACTTGCAAGCGCTTTCTGTCTATTTGCCGAGGCTTTACAATGTCCTCCATGCTTAATACTGAAAAAATGTTGATATCTCGCGTATATTTTTCTAGATTTCGCGTTAGAGAATTATTTCTATTTTTTTTATTTTCATTTTGACGACCTCCTTGGTGGAGTGGTTTGTACACCGGTTTTCATGGTGTCGCCATCTCTGAGGCCCGGGTTCGATCCCCAGTCGGGTCAATTTAGAAATTATTGTTTTTCTAAATTGTCTCGGGTCTGGGTGTTTTCTATGTATAATAAGAGTACGTATTTAAGTATTTTAAGTATGTTTTTATCCGTTGTCTAGTAACCATTTAACGAGTTTCATAACGAAGCTTCTTTTGGGCTAGATAATTGGTGTGAGAGTGTAGGAAAGTTTATTATTATTATACTCTTTATTTATTTTTTTCCTTAAAACTAGATTTTTACAATATTTTAATACAAAAACAATAAAACATTATAAAAACCTAATCCTAGAGTAGTAGTAGTAGCATTATTATTATTATTATTTCGTTTTGAAAAAAAAAGGTATTACAATAGGTATACAATATGTCACGAACAATTGAAATTACAATGACATCTTCACTTTTCATTAAACAAAAACATTTGATATATATACAGTATAATCGACAGTATAATTATAATCTACCAATTTTTCAAACCAAAAAATATTGAAGAAAAATCTATGCAATATTTACTGTTGTATCATCATCATCATCATCATCATCAGCCTATATTAGTCCACTGCTGGACATAGGCCTCCCCTAATGAGCGCCATAGCGCCCTGTCCTGTCCTGTTACTGTTGTATACCTAGTGCAATTCAAAAACTGGGCGAGTTATAAAAGGGAAACCAGACCGTCATTTGTCTTTTGTTAACCAAACATTATGTACTTTAATAGTCTGACGGTCGCCGTTAGTTTTTGTCTGATGTGTTGCACAGTTCAAAGAAGTGACTTTTTACCGCTCAACTTAGACAGGAAAACGATTCAGTCGAATAGTTTGGAGGGGGATGTGAGTCATGTTTGCTGTGACGTGCGTATTCCGACTGTCCAAGTATTGATTGCGTTGAATGGATGCACCCGAAACTACCGTGCAGACGCAAGTGGTTTGCCAACAATTTGTGGGCACTTCGGATAAGGATTTGTAATGAATGGCTCGTCTGATAAGTCTGTATAACTAGATGATATACTCGTATGTATAACTGCTATAAGCCTGTAGGCACACTTACGATCAATGGCAACTTAAAATAAGATAAGTATCGCATCTAAACTTCTGCGACTATTGAGTAATGATGAATGATTAATGTTGTACTCGTAAGAGTGTCTTAGTCTACAGGTGTCTACATCTGAGCCAAAACAGAGTATAAGTAAGAGTATTTTAAAACGCTAAATGTCAACTTAAGTTTTATGAGATTTAAGTTTTAAAAGTCAACTAAACAAAGAATAAGGTCCGAATAGTTATTCCGTGTTTTGTTCCTGTTATATCCATCCATCCAGTAAAAATAATTAATTTAAAAAAAAATATATAAATAAATTAATTTTCAATATATTAAAATTATTTTACTAATAAAATATTTATAAAAATTAATTTATTATATTATTTAAACTAATTTTATTTAAAATTTAATAATAAATATTAAAATTACAAATATTAATTAAATTAAAATTTTAAATTTTTATATAAACGTTATTTCAAATTAGAGTAAAAGAGACAAAACACGGATTAACTATTCGGACCTTATTCTTTGTTTATTTGTAAGGGGGTAAATGCTTCTCAAATAATTACTGATTTCCATAAAGAAAACATCTCCAACCCTCACTGAAAACTGAGCTTAGAACTAGTTTAATTTTGAGAGGTTCATTAGTGTCTGAGAATGAGTATTCAGTCGTTTTAATGCTACGATTGCTTGTATTTTAATGCAAAATAGAGAGGTCCTTGCTGAAATATATATTTTAACTTTATAATTACACTATTATTATTTGGCGTTTCATTATACTTTTACAATTTCTAATCCAGAGAACTTTATTTCAAACTCATAAGAACTTAGTTTACTAATGACTTTACAAATTAAACTTAACTAAGTATAGTCCAGTATTCCGCATTACTTTACTTCATGCTTTTAAATCAGGGATTAACGCCAACTCTTTTCTATAGGCGGCTCCTTCCTTAATTCATTCGATGATACTAACTGTTACAATTGGGTCGAAGCGTATATTTTTCGGTTATCGAAACTTGCTAAGAAATCCTACTCTTAACTTACCCCTATAAATTCTCTACAAGAGCAATAAAAAAAAATAAAAAAATCTTTATTTTTCAACTCAGTCTATATAAACTTTTACTGTGGCCGGAGCTTCCGTTTGAGCAAATAGTTGTTCGTTTTGGGAAGCACCGCTCTTCCATTGAGAAATTTATAATCTTAAACTAAAATACAAAATTATCATATTAAGGCTAGTTATTATATTTTTAAATGTGTGTATTATGGTATGTCGCAGTGAGTGTGTGGTATGTGTGCGGTGTGAGTGTGTGGTGTGGTGTGTGTGTATGTGGTGTGGTGTGGAGTGTGTTTGTGTGGGTGTGTGTGCAATAGTAACCATGAGTGTTTTTTGATGTTAGAAGTTGGTACAATTATCTTGCTGTTCAATCATGTATACATTTGAAATTCCAACTGTTGTCTGCTCGATAATTAACACAGCCAGATTTCAATGAAAATCTAATACCAAAAGCGCCGAGTGAAATGACACCGCAATTTTATGCTTAAACTCCATGCAAGCACAAATAAAGGAAAGAAAAAAAGGCAGAGAAGTACGTTTTAATCACAGGGCAGCGTAGGCAGTGCGCGGCCTGCGAAAGCTATTTGTCATCCATCAACAGTAGATGGGGACGCCAAGTGCAGTCCCGTGTCAACTTTGACTCATTACACAATCGATCCTGGCGGAGCAGTTGGCTTCGGTGCGCCTAAATAACCTATTAAGGCCGTTGTTCCTTCTTCTCTGCATTAGAAATAACTTAGCTCTATTATCGAATTGGTCTGGGGGCATTTTGAATTATGACCCCCTATATGGCCTAACGCTAGTAGAATCGAAATGCAGTAGATGAATAAACGTATGGGATTATCGTGAAGCCTATCACATGTTATATGTTTCGTTGGCTTATGTCAATCTCAGTTAAATTTCCATTATGTTTTTGTACATGTTATTTATTAATTTAACTTCCATTTTTAAATTGTAATTTTACTCGCTTTTTGTATTTCGTGAATACTGTCTTTATCATTAATTATAGTGACAATTGGCTTTTTTTTAGAATAAGAATAATTTTAATTTAAATGTAATGGTGTACAATTGGTGATCAATTTATATATATAAATAAATCTCATTCGATAATTATTTTCCATTTCTATTCCATTAGAGTTATGCTACTTATCTATGGGGGCTGTAATGACCCGGGGTATCCCTATTGAATTTTACTGCAACATAAAAAGCTACTTACGAATCCAGAATGAAAATGAATCAAAGTTGAAAGGAAGCACTCGTGATTGATACCACAGTGTAAGAATTATTCTCACCGCACCGGTTTAAAAATTGCACAACCGTTATTAAAAAGCTGTTTTTCATAAGATATGCACGTGTACGCTATAGTCACTTTTAAACTACTTGAAAATAAAGTGGACAGTGGACATTACTTTCATATAAAGCTGTGCAAGTGAATAAAGACGAAATTTTGGAAAAGTGTAGTTTTCATGTAGGTATATAAAGTTTTTGTTTCATTCGAGCGGACCATGACGTATGCGTTCAGTACTTCCCTTTATTTAGTTATCCCTGAATTGTCGTTATAAACTGTGGTTGAATGACTCAACGCTGTGACTGAGTCAGAACTAGTTACCATTATCTTTAATGTGTGTGCTGTAATTGTTTAATCATTACTTGTAATGATATATCCACATCGGCCCACTTCATCCGCGTTCAGTTCTGGTAGGCGCCGTTTGTTCAAACACTCTTATCACGATTTGTGTTCCATAGTTGTTTCTGTTGCAAAGTGATTGAGGCTATAAACAAAAGTACATTAATTTCTAATATTACTTTTTTAAAGAATTCTGTAGTGCGGCTAGAAACTTAAGGCTCTTGGAGCTGACCAAGCAATCCCCGGTGATTTTCTGGGGCTGGCACTACGAACCGTATCGTACAGTCGTGCCGTAACTTTTCTAGATTCTCAGAGATGTCGGAGATCCTAAACCCAGCTCTGGATTACCATGTGGCGTCTTCTTCCTATACTAGCGTGAACGTGTGGTATACCTGGGTATGTATGTGTAGTGGCATTAAACGAATCGTGGGGGATTCCGTACATGATATAGGTTTATACACTTTTACTACAGGTGTTGGCGGACCCGGCGAAGTAGGCAAGGTGGAAGGTCTAGATGGCGGCGACAGCCTGCATAGCTGCTACCGTCGTCGGCCAGAACGTCATCCGAACCCTCTACTAGTCATAGCGGTCTTCCGTTCCACTAGATAAAGGAGGGGAGGACGAGCGTGTGCACCTGCGTTTGCGCATACGTTTGTGCACCTATATATCTCCTGCGCATTTTTTCGCGTTTCATAGTTAATAAAGAATTTAAACAGGGAATTAACGCAAACTAATTAGTAAAAGATTTCATACGTTCTTTAAACCTTCAGCGTGGAATCCAGTTTTTGCAAAAAGACAACCTCGTTTTTCTTTGCACTTGGTAAACAACCAGAATAAGGCTTGTATACGTAATTGGGACACCGTTAGTGTTGTGTGTGGCGGTAGTTGGGAAAATAATGTGACGGTGGATGAAGACTTAGTTTGCGTTAATCCCCGTTTAAATTCTTTGTTAACTATGATATAGGTAGTAATAGGTAGGATCTTAAATGAAAATTAAATGTTGTTTGAGGTAGGTAAGTAAAATCTTATGTTATGATGACGGGTTATTCTTTTTTTATATATAGTTAGCTCGGCAAATGACTCCATCCGTTGTAAGTGGAAATGAAGTCCAGACGCGAAGATAACTGTAGGCTTAGCCAAAGTAACATTAAGAAAACGATAGTGAATTTCGAAAAGAATAAGTTTTATGGGATTGACATACAATTTATTCGCTAAATCACGTGGTCAATCTTATGTCAATTCCATACATTTTATTCTTTTCGAACTTCGCTATCGTTTTCTTAATGTTACTTTGGCTACCGCCACAGGTGCAGCGTGGAAACAAACGTAGCATCAGTTAACCTCACTCTGCCGGCCCACAACTTCACGTCTCTTTTGGAGGACCCTATATCATAGGAAGGAGGGAAAACGTGTGCTGGTAGACTATTCCTTCTTTTGGAGGTGCGACAAAGAAACGAGTCACCAAATTTCTTTGTGCGCGATGGGATATTTAATACTTATTTTCGAGATTTTGTTAGACGTACGGTGGAGACCGCATGATGTTGTATGCACTCTGCTACACTTTTTTTCAGTCCCGTCTTTATGAGCTTGCATTCATGGCCCGTCCCGCGCCATAGCGTCCGACGACGTACATATGGCGCGCGAGGGCTTAGAGGATATTACACTTCAAGTATAGGGTCAGCCTTCTTTCCCGGTATAATATAGGTGTTGGAGTTAGCAAGCCCCCGAACTTAACATAAAAATAGGACCATCCAAACATCCTGTTCTTAATGATTGTTTTAAATAAGCCAAATAGCTCTGTTAGTTGATTTTTCTTATCTTCGTTTACTGTACACGTATCAATATTAATGTTGCAATGTAACTGGTTTATACTAAATAGTACCGTTAACCGGAATTGACATTGACTTGCGAGTCCGTTATGGATGTCATAACTCTTCGATTTGGGCGGGAAAGTGAAGAGTCATGTCTGCGGTTTTGTTTTATTTTCTAGTGTTATGTCGAATATTAATGTGAAATAATGGTGGATTATTAAGTGTGCATGAGTATTGGCAAATGACACAAAACAGTGCAACTTCACTTTTCAAATTCTCTCAAGTGTTCCGCCCAAGGACTTAGTAAAGCCCCACATCTTTGCTGATACACTCGAGGGGTTGGAGGGTATATCATTTCTCACTTCTCATTTCTATTATCATTCATCATCATCTATACAAGAAGGAAATATTGTTTATTTATATATTACTTGTAAGAAAAATTACTTTGACACTGGCTAAATGTGCTAATCGCACGAAGCCATCAACTACAGGAAAAAAACCTCTTCGATTGTCAATGCTGGTAGACCTACTCTCAGAATAATAACTAAAGCTATAGAAACCGGACTAAAATAGCAAAGGTGTCACCAGATTTGTGACGTCATATTTGAGGTAATGTAGTAAGTGACTTTATAAAGGACTCAAGATTTTTTTTGATCACCAATTATCTGATGACCGTTTGACATAACAATACAAAAAATAAAAATTAAGTGTGAACCATTTGTTGCACTCCAACCTCCTTTTCTATCCATAAGATAGAACGGAAATAAACATAGTTGCACGATTTTTATTTTAGCCATCCTTCTATAGCTTTAGTTATTGTTCTGAGGACCTACTAGAATGTCTCAGTTTGTGCGCTACCGGTTAGTCAATAGAGAAACTTTTTAGCACCTGTTGAAACGATATTTTTCATAGAAATTGTATGGGAACTATGACCTCATTATTTTTGTTATGTCAATTGAGTGTTTATTAGAACTAGTAGTTGCCCAGTAGTCGAAATTCGACCGTAATTTTATTATGGCTGCACGGATTGTATCCTAAGCAATGAACAATTAAAAAAGATAGAATGTGAGTTTGGATTGGCGTTGACAGATTTCGGCCGCTCCTCTTCCATTTTTGAAATTTTTGAAAAGAGTATAATATGCGTGTGTGTCAAATACATGGTAGTGTGTGTAATGTTTGTTTTATTGATAAACTATAAGTGTGAGACATTTATAACTTACTCCTCCGTCCGCGCAATTTTCGTAAAAAAGGGGTACAAAGTTTTTGCTTCACGTATTAGTATATAGATTTCTTTAGGTTACAGAAAATCATGCTTATGTCAATAAAAAAAGTGTATCGTTTTAAAGATCTGTCACGTCATTTAGATTAAAAGTTTAATGTTCTAGATTTACTTTTGTAAACCTCCCATTCTCTGCATAGCTTATACTGTATTTAGTAACAGCAAATAAGTTTGTATGTCTTGTAGGTACGAGTCTACGGACAACACACAGAAGTCTAGACAAATATACATGAGCAGTTACAAACGTAAATAGGTTGCACAAGTTGTTATTTTATGTTACCTATCACTTCAAGTTAACATACATTTACAACAGGAATTAAAATATTCCACTAGCGGGACTTGAATTCGTTGTGGCATTGCTCACCATGTTTCCTGCCATTAGGTTATCTGACCTTTGCAAATTCCAACACAATCTCGCTATCAATGCTCGTAGAACTATTTCCAATCCTCTTTATGTATCACAATTCGTCCACTATAATATCCAATTTTAAATGATAAATGCAAAAATTACTATTTAAAATAATTTATTTAACTTGATGGGTTTATTGTTAGACAGTTATGGATTGGTAAGTGGTGTAGTTGTAAAATCTGAAAAGGCTGATAAAATACTTTGTAAGGGCCATAAGCATTCCATGTGCAGCAACGTATAGAAAAAGATAAAATTTTATTAGATAAACTTTCATTGTACACCGAAATATCTTTGTGCAATATTTATGGCTCCTTCATCCTTCAGCTAGCGACTGAAGCCAAATGATGATTGCTAACCTCCTTTAAAAATGGTTATATAGTCAATTTGCAGTTCATAGGTGCATTTATTTTAAAAATCATTAGTCTCTAGTTGGACACATATATAACAACAGGTCCTTCCATCTTTGGCCTTTTTACTATCAGTCGATATAAAAGAAAAAAAAATTCCGCTTGTGAAATACAAAATGAAAGATCACAAGAATCTACAAATGAACCTATCAACTCAATCACCGTATAAACTATTTAACACTTTATGAATTCATACGCATAAATAAGTGAATAATAATAATTAATAATTCATATTGTAAAAGCCAATAATATAGCAATTTATTCGGTATGCTATTTTAATAGCACATTTTCACACTTTAGTGTGAATAGATAATAAAAATGGTACTATTAAACAGACATTTCTATTGCAAACAATGGTTGGCCGTATCTGCTACGTCATATGCGTCGGCATCTCACAGTGTGCAGATATTTATCGGCGTCCGAGCGGACTAAGGAAATGCGGACGGAATATTTCCATTTAAGTTTTTTAAGTTCCTCCTCGAAGTTGTTGGTGCCGTCACCATAGTGGTCCTTTGTTCCCGGACAATAGGAGTCTCGCTGCATGCAGGGCACAGAACGGCCACCTCATCGCATCAAGGATATTTCTCATGAGCTAACCCCCACCTAGGTACTACCGAGGGAGGACATCAGTAGCTAAGAAATGTAGACTACCTTCGCCGTATTCCGTAGTCTGAAATACCAATTTTGAAGTGACCCTGCTATGTGTGATACGCCGTTCTGTGTATGAGCTGGGTATGCATTTCGCATTCGTGCTCGTTTCTTTTGAGACTCGGATTACTTGAGGTTTGTTGCCCGACTTACTGTGTGATATTTCAATTTTGTAACATTGTGATGTGGACGCTTTAGTACTTTGGATTGTGTTCTAAAGCTTATTAACGTACGGGCAAGTTTATTAAAATTTCCAAAAATCACAAGAAGAAGAATTTGAAAAAGGAAGAGATTATATAAAATAAACAGCTTTAACTATTTGGAAATCTATTACAGATAGTTTGTAAGTGGAAAGTTTTGATGAATAATAGAGCATTTTCGTGCTTTTGGAACACAAAAATACTTCTAATTCTAATAATTCTCTAAATGTTGGTTGTAATGGTGCCAAACTAAAATAAGAGGGAAGTAGCCAGGGGAAGAACCAGTTCTACCATCATGCATGCCAAATACAATACTGGCTTGGAATCCAAATCGGAACCAGGGATTTACTTAAAGTGAAACGCAGTACAACTACAGAGAATGATTTTTCAAACCCAATTTTTTACTGTTTTACCTAAAGTTTACCTAGTAACGTTCCAATGCAACAAAACAAAAAGCGGTAAAAAAATTACATTACTGGGGAAACAGCTACATTGTTCACCGGCGATGCAGGAATAAGTTTTGATAAATTCCCCAGATAATGTGGTGTTGCAGAGCAGACCGGCTGCTGAGATAAGCCGAGCTCTATGCACTAACCGCGCTAACTATGCGAACTATAAATCAAGGTATAAAACACAAAGGACGTATATTAATTATCATTAAACAGAGTCATTTTTAGATAATGAAGAGTTCCAAGAGAATTCTCCACTCGACGTGGAGTCATTACTTAATGCTCAACTATTGTTTGACGATCCTGTATTTAATTAAAATAATGTTCTAGTATATGTTGTGATTGTGACTTTGATTTCTTTGTGAGGAAAACAACGGAAACGTTTATTTTGAATATTCACTTAATGGTAGGAACACTTCGTTGATCACTTCTATACTGCTTAATTAAATTCTGTTCAGTAACAATGTTTAGAGATCAAAGTATGTGCAATGTAGCCAATCAAGAAGAAATAATACCGAAAGTTCTGTTTAGAGATTAATTAATTTAATCGGTAAGAGCTGGAAGACCGGCACAGTCACACTGACCCAAATGAGCTTGTAAGTATTTTTGTGCACTACTATGTACCGCCTTATGTTGTCAAAATAGGTATATTTTTTATTTTATATAGCAGAAATAGTCAGGATATTTAAAGCAGGACGTATGTAAGGATATTAATCTACTTTCACAACAATAACATCAGTACAATTAGCCAATTTTGTCATTTTATCTATTAGAATCATTGTGTTGTTAATTTATTTATTGGAAATGATTATATCCATGATAAAGATATTTTTATCAAATTATTTTTTATATAAAATAAAGATATATCAAAATGTGATGCTCAATGCGACACGTATTTTACAAGAGGCAAGGATAACATGCAATTTTTTTTTTTATATAAAAAGAACTAGAAGCTAAATGTTTTAAAATAATATAATGCGGAGTTCATTATAATTTTAGTAAATCTCAAATATTGGAGCATTATTTTCCTGTGTACAGGAATAAAATGCAATCATATAAACTTTATAGCAAAGGAGCTAAAATTAGCTGAAAACGAGCTTTTATCACAGATCAGGCTGATAACAACGTAGAAGACGCGCTGAAGCGTACCTATGTGGTATTAGTTAGTGTTCTTTGACGTAGGCAAGCCTTAGTCGAGGGTCAATCGAGTGTCAGCCCTCCAGACAAGCGCTCTGCATCAGAGTGGTTCAATACATCCACCGCTTTGTAACCAATCGCTTTCTAAAATTCCTGCCTTTGAACAAGAAAACATCGTTAATAATCCACCGCATCGTAATTGAGCGTTTGATATTGAAATCATGCTCCGTCGAGAGTGTACAAATATTAAAAACTTCGACTCCTCCGTCCTTTTGTACCAATTTCCCTTTCCTCGGTGTATTGACTGAGTTGTTTTTTAATTTAACTTTTTAGTCTTTATCCCTTTCATTGAATTTGAATATTCCATTTTCAGTGTTATCAATGGGAATGTTGAATTTGAAAATTGATTTCTCATTGACGTTTATCGTATTTTTATTTATACATATTTAATCTCTTAAAGAAGCTATATAAACTTTGTTAAAACTAGAACTTGTTATATTGTTTTTTACCTACACATTGATATAAATCAGCTTTTACAGATCGACTCACGTTTCTTTGTCACATAAAAAGTTTGTTTATTTCCTGACGATGGCGTTTCGAACTCGATAACCAAGACCACAATAAATTTTAAATCAAATCTATTTAGATCCCAGCAGTATTCAAGAACCACAAATTAGTTACGTTTCCAATTAATTGAATAAAAATTGTATATTGCAGAGGAATATCGAGTATTGAGGGAACATCCAGATTCCTTGATTTGATTCTTATTTGTGAACATTCTAAAAGCCGACTCAGTTAGCTTTACAGACAGTTCTCGACAAAGAACGGCCAACTTAGAATGGACCGAAGCGCAAAACTAAGAATCCGACTAACCAAAGGGAATGTAAACCAACTTGTTTGTACCAACTTTAAATTGCATTTTAAATTTTGCTCGTTAACATTACACTCATTCGAATAAGAGCACTTCAATTATTCAAGGCATTTCTGATTTAGAGGATTACTTTTAGAACTTACGTTTGAAACGACTGGAGTCTATGAAGTTTATCGTGGAGAAACATCGATTTACTTTCAAAGAGGAGAAAGAAAATTTGAAGACTCTTTCTGTAAACTCTATTGAGTTTGCCAAACATGCAACAAAAATAAATACCGGTTCAAATACAGACATCATCGAGCTACCGGCTCATCTCTCTCTGATTACCTTCGCTGAACTGCACGTACAGTCGGCAAACATTACCCATGCGCTTAATTAGGGTTACCACAAGCCTCGTCTCAATTGCGGCAGATTTTTGTATAATATAATATTAGCCTATGAAATTGACGTTTTTTTTCTCACTTATTAATAGGTGTATAACTTCTAAAAGTCAATACCGGTTGTTAATATTATTATAAACTTTTAATTAGGACTAGGTTACTCAGGCTTCAGTAATAACAATGATTATTAATTTTGTGTCTTTATCGCCCATCATTGTAGCTTTGAAGGTACTTTATTTTGTTTCTTACAACACACACACACAAACAAACACACTACTCTACAATTTTTATAGTGTTAACATAAATAGATGCTAAGAAAATTTTAAAAATGTTAGTATAAAAAAAATAATTTTATAAAAAATCTTCATACAAAACGTCAATTTCATAGGTAAGGACCTAATATATGCCGCAATTGTAAGATTAATAGAGATATGTCCCTTGGGATGTATCTTAATGGCTGTGGTGACCGTTTGCCATCAGGAAGGTTGTGATGCTCGTAGGCCGACAGTTGAATAAACAAGAGCCACGCTTTTCGAACCCTTCGCAAGCTACTTTAGTCATTCATCTCCCTATGTTAGGCATAGGCCTCGTATTTGTTTTTGCGATTCTCCTCGTCTGTCTGTACCACGTGCAACGATCATATTATGAATACATGCTATTCATAATATCATCGATCCATCTTGCCATGAACGTCCCTTTTTCTGTACTCTCTTTCAGCCAACATTTAGTCAGCATTTTGGTCAACCTAACGTCACTCTGTCGTGTGTAGCTCACGTAGACTCCTAGACTGTAAACAGAAGCTGCAATCATGCCTAATTGTAGCAATAATAACGCTAGCCTCAGAAAACTTCGCAAAGTAGCAATGAAGCTGGCTTTAACGGTACTAAATCATAACTATCGACGATTGGTGTCTGCTCTAGGCATTGCATGTGATCTAATTGTGGTGCGCTGACGTAACGGATTCGACCGGTTGAGTGACCGTTTCGCATGCCACCAAACGGCACCCGGTCGGACTGAATCGCCCTCATTTGTTAGTGGTCCCCCCATTAAAGACTGCCCTCTTAATTTTGCAAGTTAACACCGAACAGATTGACCACTTGACGCGTTGGTATATGAGCGTGAAACGATTCTGATTCTCCGTTTTGCTGCGACCTTGACACGCATTTGAATACTGCCAATTTTGTTGACCTCACTGTTTGTTGGTACGTTATTTTTACAGTAACAATTAGGTGAAAGCTTTGAAGTCCGACTTTTCGTTGTATTGTATTATTGTTTATTTTTATGTTGTACAACATACAACTTTAAATAGGTTGCATACATTTTTTTATCTACTACAAACAAACTGAGAAGCTTATTGCTCCTTGTAATAAAAGTCAATAGTGGCCATAATAATTTGGTCGGCGGCAACTCTTCATAATACAAGTGCGAGATGATTTGGGGCAATTTTTTTATTTATAGTTAGTACTAGATATAGTTTATATTTTTTTACAAGTTAAATTTTAAGTACCTAGTCTTATTATTATCTTGTTATTGTCTGTGTTAGTGCGAGTAGTATTTAAGTAATCTATTTAAACATGGCACTTTCAGCATATTCGTGGCTATTATATACATAACGAGCGATAATGATAGGTAGATCATGAGTAAGCCGCGGAAGGAAAAAAGTACAGACGTGTACTTTATACCAACACATGTGGGCACGTTGAAATTGCATTTAACCAGCTGGAATACTCCAATTGCTGGATTAGCAGTTTTCTATTTAATATTGCTGGTAAAATCTGTCTTGTCCAAGACTTCATCAACATCATCATCATCATCATCATCTTAGCCAAAAGACGTCCACTGCTGGACAAATGCCTCCCAATGCAATGTTTGTCTTTGAACGCAACTGAAAATGACATAAACAAAGTTTTCAAAAGGGGTTTAACGCAAAATAAGGTCTTCGTTCAGGTATTATTTATTTATTTATTTATAATTTATGTACACACAAACGAATAGAAGGGAGAACATAGTAAGAATAGACAAGTACAAGGGCGCTGCTTATTTCACATTGAAATTTCTTCCAGCAGGCTCGTAGAAGGAGAAGATTTAAAGAAAAGTAGAAAAAGTGATTTATTCATCATCATCGTCATCATCATCAGCTCATTTTTATGTCCCCACTGCTGGGGCACGAGCCTTCCCTATGGATGGATAGGGAGACGTAATTATTGGCAGGTATTATTGGCATACCTGTATACCTGACGTTTCGACCGAATTGCACTGTGGCGGTAGCCAAAGTAACATTAATAAGAAAACGATAGCGAAGTTCGAAAAGAATAAAATGTATGGGAATGACCACGTGATTTAGCGCGGCTTATGTCAATCCCATACATTTTATTCTTTTCGAACTTCGCTATCGTTTTCTTAATGTTACTTTGGCTACAGGTTATGATTACTTTTATGGTCAATTTTAAACAAAACACGTGCGGTCTTACAGCCCGTGTTTTGTTAGAAACTTCATTTCAAAGTAGAGTAAAAGAAACAAAACACGGAATAACCATTCGAAGCTAGACTCTGTTTGTATGGGGGTTAAAAGATGACGTTTTAATATAGCAAACGTTCCAAACTAGTGAATCGTTCGATTCGCCCGCCCGTTGCCAGTGCTCGTCTGTCTGCAAACAGTTATGTATGTACTTACTCGAGCGTAGTCATTAGCTGCAGATACTGTATCGTCATGCAGTGTAGCGGGGCGCGGGTGAAACCAGATTTATTGCACTTCGCACATGTACCAGCTAACGAAATGCTATTTCTTTTCGAAACTTTACACGAACATTACGCATTGAAATTTAACACTGTACACGGATTTACTCGCGTTTATTTTTGTTTTAGCCTTAGGGTAATGGCATTCGTGTTCGATACTTTAAGCTCAATGTTCAATAGTTTTTTTTTCTTTTAGTTGATGGCTTCGTGCGATTAGCACATTTAGCCAGTGTCAAAGTAATTTTTCTCACAAGTAATATATAAATAAACAATATTTTCTTCCTGTATGATGATGATGAATGATAATAGAAATGAGAAGTGAGAAATGATATACCCCAACCCCTCGAGTATCACAGTAAAGATGTGGGGCTTTACTAAGTCCTCACGCGGACTTCTTGAGAGAATTTGAAAAGTGCCGTTGCACTGTTTTGTTTCATTTGCCAACACTCATGTACAGTCACGAACACTTGACGGTTAATATCCACCATATCCACCATTATTTCACATTAATATTCGACATAACAATAACACAAAAAAACCGCAGGTTTTTTAATTATTAAAGGACAAAGATGTTGATCATTAGGTCCTGTCGAAGACTAGTGCCACTACCCTATGTAGTTACCGGGTGGTCATTCGCGCAAACAGTTCCTATTTAAAATATCGTAGTATCCTACTTAGCATGTCTTCGGGCTCTTTCAATTAAGACGTTTGTTGTCGGACGGCTGCCGCACGTTTGTACTGCGTTCCATACCGCGTTCCGTTCTGCGTTTAATATGAAAACGCACGGCAGCGTTCCTACACGAAATGCCTAATTTGAAAGAGCCCTAGTGGAGACTGCGTCTAGGCAAACGTAGTGTAGGAAGCCTTGCAGTGAGGGAAAACCAACGACTTATAGAAGATGGCAGTGAATGTGATGGACTGATTCTGTGATATTTTAATGTAATTTTTGTATTTTTATCTTAGAATTTTAGAACTGTCATACCTAATGAAATTTGAAAAATTGTTTTCTATTTTTTATTTTTTTATTATAGGCGTGATTATATGTATGTATGTATGTACTTTTTTATTAATTTATTATTTTATTTTAGAATTGACAGAATGAATTTTGAAAAGTTTGATTTTGTTTTTATATGAAAAGGTTTTTTATTTTTTTATTTTTATTTAATTAATTTAATATTTTATTTTTATTTTTATTATTATTTTTCCAAAATGAATAGAATCACTAAATGATGTTATTGTAGATAAGTTACATTGTGTTAAGGAATATTATTGTAAATGTTTGACTTACCTAGGTTGCGTTATGTAACAAAGTGTGAATAAATATATGAAATGAAAAAAAAAACTGACTGTCCAAGACCGGGATGGTTGGCGTTTAATCCGGTAGGCTTACGTTTAGCAGTCACAATAAATCGAGACGTGAATGGAATCACGCATTACTTTGCGAAAATCCAAGGCATACAAAAATACAGTAAAATTTTGTTGTGTTGATCTCTGTTAACTTAGTTGTTAATCTTGGTACAGCATGCAGAAACGATAAATGCAAGCAAATGTGCAAGCCAAACCGATATCCCGATACACGACACTAAACAAAGTTTTCAAAAGAATTATTCTATCAAATTGAGATGTTGAAGAACTTTTCAAAACTACAACATGGCTGACAAAAGTTGGAATTGACATTTAATGACTTCATTGTCTTATTAACAATGTATTAAAGTGGTAATTTGATTGCAAACAGCCTGCAAACCTTATTGAGTCGGCCCTACCAAGAGATTACTTAAACGCTTCTCACTATTAACAAGACGACATCTATATAAAGTGTTTGCGTTTTTTAACATATAGGTGTTCAAGGCCCCAAATACCCGAAATCTCGTAGTGACTGGCTTTTTTACTGAATTACCTATTCATAATGTATATATGTATGTATGTATTTAAGTATTTTAAGTATGTTTATCCGTTGTCTAGTAACCATTTAACGAGTTTCTTAACGAAGCTTCTCTTGGGCTAGATAATTGGTGTGAGTGTAGGAAAGTTTATTTACTATTATACTATTTACTTATGCACTATATGCTATATGAACGAGTCTTGTCTATGGATGGAAGCACTACAGGGAGAACGGGCCATATATATATGTACCACCACGCGAGCCCAGTGCGGTTTGGTTGTTGTTAACGACTGCTAATGCAGTCCGGACGAACGGCTATAGGTGGCTTCCGGAGTATGAGCCTTTGCCTAACTTTAACAATCGCAGACCAAGCGTGTTAACCACTGCGCCATCGAGCTCTTCAGGATCTTTACGTGCTTTTTATTGAAATATAAACAAATATTAAAATAAATAAACTTTCCTACACTCACACCATCTAGCCCAATAGAAGCTTCGTTATGAAACTCGTTAAATGGTTACTAGACAACGGATAAACATACTTAAAATACTTAAATACATACTTATTATACACAGAAAACAACCAGACCCGAGACAATTTAGAAAAATAATAATTTCTAAATTAACCCGTGAAAACGTGAAACGTGTGTGACCATAAAATGCATTTGCCGAGCACAACCTGTGTACAGAAAAATCCACTATGACTACAGACACCATCACCACCCTATAAACGTCCCAGTGCTGGGCTTAGGCCCTCCTACTTAATTGATAGCATATGGGGAGACATTAAGCGACCTACGCTAGCCCAATGCGGGTTGGTAAGTAGTTTTTAACAATCGAATTACTGTCAGCTCATCGACATATTAAAATTTTGATTTGGTCACGAACAAGCTACTATCAATCGAGTCAGTACAAAGTGCCAAGTGACAGTTTGATTGGCGTTCAATGATTCACGAGATTTTTTTTGGCAAAATTTTAACTCTCAAAGTTGTCGATCAATTTTTATTATTCGTTTTTAACGTAATATCGTATCGATAGTTACTACAGATAAAACACGAGTTTTATACTGAGTGCTTTGTACGAACAAAGCACTTAGTATGCGTGAATCCGTGGTAGGGCCGGCCGGCCACTGTTCCCGGCTGCCTCGCTATTAATCATAATGAAGTTTGGCCGGGCACTCAGCATTACATGCAGCGCTAATCGGATATCAAACCAGCTTATATTGCGTAATAGGCTCGCAAACAGTTCATTAACTATGTACTTGAAACGCTAAATTGACTAAGGAATTTGTGGTTATCTATCTCCGCAAGTGTAAGACAGTCAGACAATAAACTGTTCTCTGGAGAGTTACGAAATAAAACTGGTTTGACTAATACTAGCTTACGTAAGTGTAAGTGCAGGATTTTGCTAACAATTTTATGGAAAATCCGTTAGTGCTTTTGAATTCTGAATTTGGAGACTACTGCAGCGCGTGTTCTGTCCTGGCCCGGCTATGACGCCAAAAAAGGTAATGGTTTTGTGTGCAGGCTGTACAGGTGTGTACTTTCATGTACCCGAGAGAAAAAACATAGTACCTCAGTAATTCACCAGATATACCACATTTTTTGTGGCCGGGACCCAACGTATGTGACCCAGCCCGGCCACGCTCATCTAATGAACTAGGTAACTTTATGTTATTATTGTATGTGATGATTGTACGCATCATGTACTTCCGACAAAATGTCTTTTTTTTTTAAAAAAAGGTATAGTCTGGAAGTACACACCTGTGCAGCCTGCACACAAAACCATTACCTTTTTTGGCGCCGTGGCCGGTCCAGGACGGAACATACCTGCAGCGCGACTACTAAAACGCCTTTATATAAAAGCGCTCTGATCTCGATCCCTTTGCGGAGGGATGGTGGGAAGGAGGATTGAGAAAGGTGGAAGGGTTTGGCGAAGGCGTTTTCCAGCAGTAGAACGAAATAGGCCAAATAAAAAAGGAGGTAGCGTGATTACCAGTGTCGTATTTCCAATGATAGTACAGTCAACATCAAATTGATCGAAGTATTCTTCAATCAATCAATAGGATGGTCAAAAATATCTTGAATATCTTAAATATTTTGAAAAAATTATATTAATATAACTAGTGGACCCGGCGGACTTCGTACCGCTTTGACAGTTTCCATCAAGTGATTAAATTCTCTTTGGTTTCCATGACAACAAAACAAACAAATCATTTTGTATTGGAAAATTAAATTGTCGTGATAGTATATTTATAGTGTGAATCCCGTGGGAATATCGGGATAAAAATTATAGGATAAAAGTATCCTATGTGTTATTCCAGGTTATAAACTATCTGTATGCCGAATTTCATCCAAATCCATCCATCCGTTGCATCGTGAAGAAGCAACAAATATACGAACATACTTACACACAAACTTTCGCATTTATAATATTAGTAGGATAACAACAGGTCAATAAAAAAAACTGTGTTATTTTAACCATTATTATCTAAAGGCCTTACAAATAAACAGGGAATAAGCTTCGAATAGGTATTCCGTATTTTGTTCACGTCATGTAAACGTCATTTCATATTAGGACAAAACACGGAATAACTATTCGAATCTTATTCTTTGTTTATTTATTTAAGACCCTAAAAGCAAAGCAAAAAGGTTTTCTTCAATCAATTTGTTGTTGTCTGTACGTCGTTCCGAAGGACATAGCCATGCGAAACCTATAATTAAAGTTGATCACAATAAGAGGTATTTGGCATAATAATCAAGTCTGCTCGGTTGATAACAGCTCCTAAAATCATTTTTGCAGTTTTTTGTGCGCTTAATACGGGTGACCAAAAATTGCTTTAATAAAAGGATACCTTAACCCTTTCTACATTGGCTTGTTCCATTATTCCAAAGTTCGTTGGTACAGTGGCTAGTACAAGATCGTAAAAGTTAAGCAGTTATTGAAGTGCTCGGCCTCTTGATGGGTGACCAATTGATTCGAGCATCGATTCAGGAGATTTTGCGCTTCATTAAGTTAATAAGTTCTAATTGTTATCGTAAGAACACGCTTCCACGTTGGCCCTGTCTACTTTCTAGTGTGTCTGCCTCTCGTGATCAGCCTGGTTTTATACATCAACCTTTGCAAAGACTGGCCATGCTTCCGCGCTAGAAAAGGGATGTTAGAAGGTCTATAGCAACGGCCCAACGTTAGTTCAAGAACAGATAAGATCAGTGACTTCAAGTGCTATTTGTTGCAATAAAAATCTTAAGAGATAATTGGTTATCGGTCACCCATTATACGATGTATCAGGCTATCGGAAAGTTGTTTCGCTTGCAATAAAACTGACGTAATAGTTGCAAACCCCAGGTATACAATCCAAGTACATGAGAACTTAAATTTAATCTCTTATCCCAGTTGGAAACTTTCAAGACCGTAAACTATTTCTGTGGGTAACGTGCGGAAACCTTGCTTAGGAAGACAGTATCAACGTGACTGTGGTACTTAGGTATGTGAAATATTCAGTTGGTTGGTAAATGTTTATTTAAACTGTTCCGTAAACATTATCAAAGTGGAGTGAATTTGTGTACTTTGTGTTATATGAATGAGTGCTAACTAATAATCTATCTGCCTATTAATACGTGAAGCAAAAACTTTGTACCCCATTTTGACGGAGGAGTATGAAATATGTATAGAGTTGTGAGATAGTTTATATGTATAGAGAAGGTTATCCGAATGTTAATATTTTTTTTTATTATGCATCGATCTTTGCAAGGTGGCTTGTAAGAGCTGGATGAGAGTCGCGGATCGTGCTCGGTGGTGTGCTCTTGGAGAGGCCTATGTCCAGCAGTGGACTAGTACAGACTGACGATGATGGTTTTTGAGGTAATAACGGAAACGATCATAAAAAATCTTTCACTAATTAAAATTCACGTTATCCTTATTTAATATAGGAGATTGCCGCGTAAACATCTTAGGCCTCCAGAAATCGAAAGACAAAAATTTAATTAAATGGATTCCACAAGCGGAAACTAGTAAATATTTCTACGAGAAACGATAACAATAAAATCTTTTTAATACTCAACTTTGTTTTTATTACACACTAAACATAATTTAGGTATATGTGAAGTAGGCACTTATTTATGAGGTTACTGCCAAGAGGATGTTCTATTACTTCCCTTGTTTGTGCTATGAGAAACTTTTTATATTATACGGAAGATAAAAAGCGTTTACTGTATGGGAATTACTTAGTCTCTACAGAAAATTCATGGCATATTGGCATGGAGACTGACCATGGACCACCTGCAAAAGGGTTCGATGAAATAATATTAAGCAATATAAACGGGAATAGATCCGGATAATAATTCACCTAGTAAATGGTCTTTGTAGCACAATGAGGAAATTCAACACTTACTTACGAAATGTGAGAAAAACTAAGGGAAAAGGACTCAATGATGTACAATTTAAAATTAAAAGGGAAAAATATTGGAGCATTTCCAAGTGTCTTCAGAACCAACATCTGAAGCTGTATAAAGTTTGGTGGACTGTGGACTGTTTGTCATTTTTCTGAATCCCTTTTTCGTCTTTTATATGAGTAGAGTAAGTTACGTATTAACATTAGGGTACGATGAGGCTGACATGTCTGTGGAAGATAAAAGCCTAAAAATTAAATAAGTTTAAAAAAAATCCTGATCAAGTGAATAATTTCCTTTTTTTTAATTTTTTTATTTAATAATTATAATTAAATTTATTAATAATTTCAATTTTGTAGTGTTGCCAAAGTAACTTAAGGCGACGCATTGGAAATTTACGTGGCGGAGATCTTGATTTTTCCCTACAATTACAAAACATATGAAAGTGATATTTGATGACATGATTTTTCATTTAATTGACTTTATTTTGCTAGTTGCCGAAACACGTTTTCCAACTTTTATAACAGAGAAAAAAATATCAAAGTAACCTCTTTTAAAAAATAGATTTGCATTTTACAGGCTAACCAGACCGATTTAAGCATCTAAATTTTCTTAGTAGATTAGTCTTAGCACACGCTTCAATACGCTAGTTTATTTTTTTAAATAATTTGTAGTTTTAATTTGAAGGAAAAAAAACAGTTTTTCTTATGGTACGGGGCGCAAACGCTCCGTATTGGATTAATTGTTTAGCGGGCAAGTTCGCAACAACCCCAACGCGTAAACCGTTACGCCCCGTTGTGCTTCTCTTTCATTTGATTGGCTGCCACTTTATTAAAGGATAAGTTTTATCCCACAATTTTATGGGAAAAGACAAAAATTTACACTGTTCATAATATCAGGGTCTGCATTTAATAATTTTGGAACTTAAACTTCGGTAACTTATTAGTAGTATGAACTCTGTTAGGGTATTGAAATTTTTCTATATATGTATAATAGGTATAAAACATCTTAGACATCAATATTATGCCGCTAGCCTGATTTCGACATTAGGAGTATGGAAAACTTCAAAATTAGACCACTGAGACACGAATCTAGAGGTTTTAATATCTACAATTTTTCTTTCTCTTTTCTTGTCTTTTTTGTTCGGTGAAGGCAAAGGCAAGGGCATAGTGAACATGCAGCCATTCTATATATATATATATATTTTTTTTTTTTCTTAAAGTATATTATTTTTGTCACAACACAAGTCGTCGCCACTTCACTTTCAGGGAGCTGTCTGAAAACCAGCGCTTCTGTAGCACTATGTGTATTGCCACAAAAGCATTGCTGAGACAGCTACCCGTTGGCCTTGTACATATCGTAGTTATTTATAGTGTTCTTTCTCTTTTATTTTTATTTCTATTTTTTGTGATTGTGTTAATTGTTTTAAGATGTTCTTCTTTTTTATTTTATTTTTATTTTTTCTCATCTGTTAGTATTTGTTTTTGTGCAGGTCAATAAATGTTTCTTATTCTTATTCTTATTCTTACAATAACAGAATTAAGGGCCCAGAAAACAAACGTACCCGGATCTAAAGTTATCGTAAATAGCGGTAGATCCTTCAATTTATACTATCATTCGATAGATCAAGATAATAGCGACACCGAATCGAACGGTCGACGAACTTCGCGGTAATGATAAAGTAAAGTCATTGCAGCTATCTTGCTTTATCATCTTAATGGGTGAGCCGCGGATATTATCTCAGAAACGACACGACACGTGGAGCGGGGTTCTGAAAAGGTTGATTCGCGTATTAACCTTTTTGAAGATTTACAAGAGTGACTCCTTTGCTTCACAAACTAAGAAGTTAGCTTAAGACATACCGCGCGAGCAACGCACATATAGAACCGCCTCTGTGGTCTAGTGGCTAAGACCACCGGTTTAGACCCAGAGGTCCCGGGTTCAATTCCCAGCGAGGGGTACATGTTTGTGTACTCGGTTTGATTGGTGGTAGGGCTTGTCTGTCCGCCTGGCTAGCTACCACCATCCTATCTAAATATGTCGACCATAACATCAACGTTTGTAGTTATTGTTGTGTTCCGGCAGCTAAAGTTATAATAGCCAGTGCCTCAGTAGTTGAGGTTTGCGGGTGAAGTGCGCTTCCAACATTAACCTTATCGTCACTTACCATCAGGTGAGATCAAGGCACTGTGCTTACCCGTAAAAGAAACTCTCGAGGACACGGAATCTCGGACCATCTCGAACCAGTCCGAGCGCAGCTGTTTCGAGATTCCGCGTCCGTGAGAGGTTGTTTATGTGTGCGTGGCTCGCGCGCGTTTGTACGAAGCTTGCCGTCTGCATGCTCCTTATTATTTATAAGTACGCAAATACAACGTTTTTGTATTTGCGTACTTATAAATAACAAGCAACCCGGCAAGGTCTGCTGGCAAATCGGTATTGTTCGGTTGCCGTACTACTGCACTACAATCTAGTCGGAATGGCTTTACATTTTTGGCGTAAGTGTTTTGTGTAGTGATTTCAGGCATGTGTACGTACATATGTAAGACTCTATATATATATAGAGAATATATTAGGTATACCGTATGTGTTCAGGTTATAATTCTATTCGCACTGAGTTTGATATCTTTCATGGTTTTGCGGCCTTAGCCAAGCATTTTTTAAGAACAATTTATTCGCAATCATATTTTTGTATTTAGTTTTTACTATCTTTTTGGTGTTTGTTTTTTTATTTTTTATTTTTATTAGTGTAATTAGTGGAACCGAACTTTAAGTGGAACATATTGAAGCATGTTGTGCTTACATCTAGTAGGTCGCAATGTTGCATAAGCTTTTTTTACATTACTCAAATGTGACATGGATAACGTTGCAACCAGTTTTGTAAGCCAAATAAAAAATAAAAAATGTCTAAAAGTATGAATTCATTCGGATGTTGATGACGTAGTTGTCGACATTGAAAAGGGCTCCTTTGGCTTATAGAGTAAGAGCAGATAGTGTTGATAAATCTCGGCGAGTTCGATTGAGCCAAGATAGCATAGTTGGTAGTGCACCTGACCCGGCATGTCATGGGGTGCGGGTTCGAATCCCGCTCGTATTATTATTTATATTTAAATAATCATAAGTATGAATTCATAATTTTGTATTTTAAGCCTTTGATGGACAGTATCAAAGGTTGTTTGGAAGACATCACTATCAGTAACGAGACCGCCCTTTCTACGTGTAGTTTTTATGTAATTTTATGTCAAAATATCTTTTGGTGTACAAAACTATATTCATCTTATTTATCTTATGTTTAAATGATTCATTACTTTCAGTCTGTTTTTGATACAGCCTAGTGGTGGTCGAAATTCGACCATAATTCACAAAATATATAATAATATAAATATATATATTAATGACGGTAGTTGTTGACATCGAATGGGCGCCTTTGGCTTTCAAAGTAAAAAGTAAATAGTGTTGAATAATTTCGGCGGGCTAGTTAGAACCACAATAGCTCAATTGGGAGAGCACCTGACCCGGTATGTCAGAAGGGTGCGGGTTCGAATTCTGCTCGTGGAAATTTTTTCAACATTTGTGTTTTTGTAATTTTTTCGCAACAAAATTTGCGTTAAAAATTATATAAACATTTTAAAATATATAATGTTTATATAAACAGTGTAATGTAACACATATTATACATAAAGTGTTATTATTCTGTACTCCTTTTTATTTATGAACTTTAACTTTGTCAGATCTCACACTCCTCAGTACGCGCTACAAAGATTTTTTTATTCTCGTATTAATATACGAGTATAAACTAGATAACTGCTGTTAATGACAGTGACATTAAAACAAAGAACAAAAAATTATACAGAGATAATGTTATATGTATACCATGTTGACAGCCGCATTTTACAAGTTTATTGTATCTATATATTTAATACGTGAAGCAAAAACTTTGTACCCCTTTTTACGAAAATTGCGCGGACGGAGGAGTATGAAATTTCGCACACTTATAGTTTAATAGAGAAGGAGTTCAGAATGCTAATATATATTTTTTAAATTCTGCATAAAAAATACATTAAACCAAATAAACATTGTTTCATACATTTTTCAAAATTTTCAAAAATGGAAGAGGAGCGGCCGAAATCTGTCAATACCAATCCAAACTCACATTCTATCTTTTTAATTTTTTCTTTGCTTAGGATACAATCCGTGCAGTATTAATAAAATATTGTTTAGTAAACAGCTTTTTATAAAAATTGCGGTCGAATTTCGACCACTGGGAGACCACTAGTTTTAAATATTAAGTGTAAGGTATTATTTGCTCATCCAATTTTTTATCTGTTGTCTGAGCTATTCCTAATTGCACTTGACCGAAACGAGGGCTGACTAGATGACACTTTAAATTAATTTCGGTATACGAAGTGAGGCTAATAAAAGAAATTCCTGTTTTTCCTCTTCTGTTATTTTCACTTTCCTCTTAATTGTTAATTAAAGTTGACAGGGCTTTAATTACAGGTCCTTCGCAAATTAAACTCTTTACTCACCAACACGTTTGTGTTTCAAAGACAAATAAAGATTTTTTTAAATCATAATAAGCAAGCAATTACAAAAATAAGATTTGAAAACAAAAAATACTTTCCATTCGCTGTTAATCCATCTAGCAATATTAAACGCTTTTAGACGTAGGTGGGACTTCTTGGCGGGAAAGTGAAGATTTATGTCTGCGGTTTTGTTTAATTTTCTAAAATTTGTGTTATGTCGAATATTAATGTAAAATAATGGTGGATTATTAACCGTTAAGGGTTCGTGAGTGTGCATGAGTGTTGGCAAATGAAACAAAACAGTGCAACGGCACTTTTGAAATCCTTGCAAGAAGTCTGCGTGAGGACTTAGTAAAGCCCCACATCTTTACTGAGATACTCGAGGGGTTGGGGGTATATCATTTCTCACTTCTCATTTGTATTATCATTCATAATCATCTTTTATAGAGTTTAATTTTGAGAAACGTATTAATAAAATTTTCGACTGAAGGACTAGTATGCGTGGTTAAATTAAAGTGGTTAAATTATTAAAAAAAAATTAGATGTAGCTAAATGTTAGTAGTTTTAAGGAGCCACAATGAAGGATTGAACCACAATTTCTCGCCTCCAAACCTAGCCTCTAACCGTTCAGCTACTGAAGTATCAATTTCAATTATTTTAAGGTAAGGACTTTTTGTAGCTTTTAATAATTTAACATACTAAAAACCAGTCTTATCGGAAAGCACATCTTACTTACAAGTATAATGACTTAACGCTTATTTATACGCTGATTTTTATAAAATGTTACTGCTTCTTACACAAATTGCGTATCTTAAAAGATTATCTTTGTTCGCGATGTTTATTATTATCGTTTGTTGTACAATTTAAGTGTTTAACAACAAAAGTTTGAATCTCTTGTGCCTATAAACGTCGTCTGTTGTCCCATGCTGGTCTGGGATGAGAAAGCATGTATCAGCACCGATCCCCTCGGAGAATCTAGTAGGGCACGGGGACACGCACTAATGCGTGATGCCGTTCCCTCTAGAAAACCTCCGAAGGTGATTCGTTTCACACGACTAGAGGAACCCTTTAAGTTTCTCGCCGCCCATGAACATGCGCGGTGAAGCTGAAACAGCCGTCTGAGGCAATCAGCCAACTCTTTCCAAAAAAATAAATTTAACAGCTGTTTAACATCCCGTGCCGGTCGTAAGAGCCGACTAAGGGACAAGGGTTCCAAGATACTCACACATCAGGCGATCGGCCAGTCACCGATCACTGATGTTATCTATGCCACTTCGGAACCCCACTTTGTTTATGTGGCGTCGGGTCACTGATTGCGGCATATATTAGGTCCTTACCTATAAAATTTACGTTTTGTATGAAGATTTTTTATAAAATTTTATTTTTCATACTAACGTTTTTTTAAAGCATTTTAGCATCTATTTATGTTAACACTATAAAAATTGTAGAGTAGTGTGTTTGTTTCACTAGCTAAATATAGCAGACATTAAAAAGAAAAAAAATGAAGTCCCTTCAAAGTTACAATGAAACAAAAAGACAATTCCGCGAATATAAAAAATAGTCAATTTAAAAAAAATATAGGGCGATAAAGACAAAAAATTATTAATCATTGTTAGTCCTGAAGCCTAAGTAACATAGTCCTTATTAAAGGTGTATAATAATATTAACAACCGTTATTGACATTAAGAACTTTTAGACCTTTTAATAAGTGAGAAAAAAACGTCAATTTCATAGGTAAGGACCTATACTTAAAATTGGTGATTGCTGCTCGCTGCTTGATGCGATGCTCCGTTTTGGGAGAAAAACGCTGTGGCACCAGTGTTCGACAGGACCCAATGTTCGTCATTTTTTTTCTTTAATTATAAAAATTAGGGGTCAGTAACTGGTTTGTCTTTAGCAACAATTAAATGCCGACCAAATTTTTGGACTTCTTGGCGGGAAAGTGAAGAGTCATGTCTGCGGTTTTGTTTTATTTTCTAAAATTTATGTTATGTCAATTATTATGTGAAATAATGGTGGATTATTAACCGTTAAGTATTCGTGAGTAAGCATGAGTGGTGGAAAGTGAAACAAAACAGTGCAACGTCACTTTTTCAAATTCTCTCAAGAAGTCCGCGCGAGGACTTAGTAAACATCTTTACTGAGATACTCGAAGGGTTGGGGGGTTTATGAATCACTAATTGCAAAAAGAGCACTTGTCCAGGAGTGTAAACTTTTCAGAAACTATAAAATATTTAATATCTTTTTATTAATATTTTTTTAGTGTCGTATTGTTTTCCAATAGATTTATGTGTTTTATTGTGACACAAATAAAGGTTTGTGCTATTACAATCTACAATTTATTGGCTGTTATATTTCATGGACTTGTTGCAAGAAACTGCTGACATGAGCCCTTTTTACACTTAACTAAGTAAATTCAAACTACAATTTTTATGAAAGTAATCATATTTATTATATTTCTTAATGGTATCAGTACAAAAACTTAAAATTATGAATTATTTACTCGTTCATCTCGCTGAACTCTATTTTCTGTCGGCCAAACGAATATTTTGTATTGTAAATTTGGGTAAAAAGGGCATGTGAGCAATGTTTACGTGCCCTTTTTGCGATAAACAGTGTAGACGGCACTCATATAACTCGAAAAATATACAGAGTCGATATGCCTTTTTTGCAGAGAATGTAGATAAAACCTTGGAGAGCATATTAATGTCAAAAAAACTTTTTTGGGTGAAAGTATGAAAGTGCCATTTTTGCAATTAGTGATTAATATAATTTCTCACTTCCCATTTCTATTATCATTCATCATCAATACAAAAGGGAAATATTGTTCATTTGTGTATTGCTTGTAAGAAAAATTACTTTGACACTGGCTAAATGTGCTAATCGCACGAAGCCAACAACTAAAAAAAAAAGAAAGTCGACCATTTGCTTCCTAGCTGTCCTGTAAAACTTCATTGACGACTAATGTTGATTTCTGGCGATGAAAAATTTGTTGACCACTGGTGTTACCCTATGTACGTGTATGTATGTATGTATAAAACGCATGTAACCTCACCGCTGGAAGTTTTAGCCGTAATCAATTTTACAAAAACTTTAGTTTTCAAAATAAAATGCTCACGTATAGTACACAGGATATGACGTATGACAAATGGCCACCGATTTGCCGGAATGGTTCCAATGATTCAAAACGACATAGCTCCGGTACCCCCAACGTTTATTGCAGAAGTACAATTTTATGACCATTTGCTACCAGTTTTTGAATTGTTTTGTGGAAGTTATTGTTGCAAAGTGATAGTTGGATATGTGGGACATTGAACTCTGTTACCTTTAACCCAAAACATTATGTTGTCATCAGTCCACACGTGTTTCTTATCTTAGAATAGTTCAGTTCATATTGTTTTCTTTTTTTAAACTTAACACGAAAGATACGCCTTGAAATAAACCTTTTTAAACAGATCTCCTCGCGTTTTTTTCACGCATTATTTTGTTAGTCTCCTTCCAAGGCTGATTATGTCCGCCTACTCCCTATCGCTATAGTTTGTCACCGTAACAACATTATTGTTAGCATTATTGTGAGAAGTATGGCAACTAGAACCTCCGTGGTTGGGGATTCAAGTGATTGCGCTTCCAGCTACGACCTTATTGTCACTTACCATCAAGTGCTATAAACGGGCAAGCACTTTACAGCTGTGGAATGAATAAAAATAATAATGGGGGGAAGATACTATGAAGTAGAATTATGATAAAAATTCAAGTATTAATATTTTATCTTCGGCATAATCGTCACTTATGTACACACGCCTGCATATAAGACTACCACAAACTGTCAAATATGTTACAATCAAAACTCATAACCGGTCAAAAGTACTTTTGACTGCATTAGGTATCAAGTTATAATACAGATTAGGTTAGGTTAGGTTATTAATGCGTCCATAAGGAGGGTAAAGTATACATGATAGTAAATAACGTTTGTATAAGAACTTTTCCTTAAAAATGGATAATTTTAAATAAACAGCTTTTTTAAGATTTCAAAAGTAATAACGCTGTAGTAGCTCTGGCGGTCACAAAAAAAAACAAATTAAAAGTTAATATTATTGGATACATTAGTCTAATTAGGAAAATTCGACTCTTTACAATGCCTACCTGTACATTGACAATAGAGGTAAACCTATTTGCTGAGAACCTACGTCAAAACCGTAGCCTACTAGATTTTTGTAGACCAATCAAATGTAAATAAAAATAAACAAAAAAAAATTACTTTCCTTTCGGCTTAGTACTTCCGACTAACGTTGTATAGGATATTAGAATTTATTGGCTCAATAAATTACAATTTCACTTTAAAGACAAACTTAAATATATTGCTATTACATGATAAAACTTATGCTAAAAAAGTGAGCAGCAGTGACCTGCTTATTACATATATGGCATAACGTTAAATATTTATCGAAGAAATTTGACAGTTTTGATAGGTTGATGCGCAGGCGTCTCTGTACTACCAAGTTAGAAGAATTTCAGGTTTTTCCCGGTCAAGGAAAATATGTCGACTTTGATCATCATCAGCTCATTTTATGTCCCCACTGCTGGGGCACGAGACTTCCCTATGGATAGATAGGGAGAACAGGCCATAAACCACCACGCGGGCCCAGTGCGGATTAGTGGTTGTTAACGACTGCTAACGGAGCCGGGACCAACGGCTTTACGTGCCTTCCGAAGCACGGAGGTGCTCGAGATGATAAATTTTTGGTCACCCATCCGATGACCCGACCTTTGCGAAAGTTGCTTAACCTCAGCATTCACAGACCGGGCGCGTTAACCACTGCGGCATTTAGCCTCTCCTCGATTTTGATTAACAACTATTAATAGAGAATAATAATTGATATTCGATTCGAATTGTATAACAATCACCTATACTTAATTATACCCAGCGACCACCAATCGCACTTTAGATAGAATAATTCGGACTCATCGTTCATATTAATCAATCGGCGCTTGATACAAATTGTTTGAGCGAATTAAAGGCACTGTTTCATAGAATTCACAGATTAATTTAGCAGGCATCGGTTGATGTCGAATTTCATCGAAACAGGGCGATATCAATTGGAAACATTATGGCTGTGCATTTTGTATTTGCTCTGTTCAATTTTCCATCGTCGATGTTTGGTCATATTATAATAAATAAAATAAATTACAATTTTATTGTCTTGTGTTAAAGAAATGTATTTAAAAAAAAATATGTCGTTTCTCTTTTTTGTAGGCAATGTAATTTTTGGCCAGTCTTAAACTTTCTTCACTGGACATATCAATCTTGAAATAATCATATTTCCTAAGTTTTTAGTTTTTATACTTCAGTAAATTATTTATTTATTTAATCTTTATTGCACAATAAAATAAAATAAAGTACAAAGGGCGGAGTTAATGCCAAATGGCATTATCTATCAGTCGACCTAAGGGCTACACAGAAAAATTGGTAAGCGGTGCAACAAAGAACGTAAATGAAACATATGCTACATAAATTTATAAGAATAAGAATAAGAATAAGAATATTTATTTGCATAAAACATGGTTTACATGGTGGAGATGTTATACTTAAGTACCTTATTTGATCTCATGTTTTGCTTGTTTCACACAGCATACAAATTTTAGTGCATAATGTTGGTGATATTAATCTTCATTTAACTAATTTCAATAACAAATATCTAATAATAAAATTGAGAAATAACAGAAACAAAATATAAGAACTGAAATATGAAATGAAATGAAATATAAAAACTTAAATAAAAATAGACTACATAAACATACTTAAACATAACAGAAGAAAAGATGATTGGAATCTCTTACGTGGCTGTTGATTCTTGTAGAAACAGTTTATACACCATTGTTTATTATCTTTAACTTTATTATCTAAAACCTAGTAAAAGATTCTGAAATTACCCCACACCATATACAGACAACACACCACACCCTGTTAATTACTTGGTTTATACCCGTAATTACAGAAACTGAGAAAAAAAACATACTTACGAATAATAATAATAAATCTAGTAGGCTTTGGATTCCAACAAGAACTTCGGGTTTTAATAAAAAGCACTTACTACACAATGTAAAAAATGGTACATCAAAGATCTTTGGTCTCCACTCAGCGTGTCCTCATCAGTCTACTGCTAGACGCAGACTTCTCCCAATGCATGCCACAATCTTCGACTCTCATCCAACTAGTACCAGCCACTCTACGTATATCCCTCCACCTCGCCGAAGGACACCCTACACTTCTCTTGCCTAGTCGCTGTCTAACCAAAAATATAATATAATTATCAACTTAGATTAAGAAAGTCACAATGATATACAGTGTCTTACAAATAAACAAAGAATACGCTGCGAAATGTTATTCCGTGCTTTGTCCCCGTCATGTAAACTTCATTTCAAGTAAAAGAGAAAAAACACGGAACTATTCGAAACTTTTTCTCTGTCGTCAGGCCGACAATAAAAGAAAACAAGACTTTAGTTAAATTATTTAATGTAAACACATTTTCTATCTCTGTTTTTTCCTGTCTAATTAGCAGCAACAGTCTGAACCGAACATTGTATCCCAATCTGGTAAGTTGATCTCACGATTTGGAAACAGTAACAACCTCAAATGCGATCGTTGTAGAATAATCTTTTAAATTTCCCGCTGGCGCTATCGCGTGGACCGATGAAATTGGATTCCGCGATTTAATCTGACCTGCCGGTGACAGCGCCGGGCCGGCAGCCGCAGACTGTGCAACCGGCCCATTAGAAAATAGTTAAGACATAAAAATGTAACGTAAATCGTTTTAGACTGGCGTGTGTGACAGCCTACTGTGAGTTTATAACTATCTGTATTCAGTCGGTTTTTTTTTTTTTTTTTTTTTATTGTGAGATCCCTAGGGCTAAGAAGAGGCCGACGATGGGACAAGCTTGCCCAGAAATAGCCTATTCACTCGGGCTTTAAAAACTTACGGGTTACGTTTATGAAAACGAAAATTAGTATGGCATTGAAGCAGCGCTTCCTGGCGACATAAGAGAAGAGTTGAAATTTTGCCATACAAATTCTTTTTTCGTTAACGAGATCGACAGTCACAAATAACTAACTAACTAGGCCCTCGGAGTGCCTATGATGATGATGATGATGAATGATGATAGGGACTTCTTGGCGGGAAAGTGAAGCGTCATGTCTGCGGTTTTGTTTTGTTTTCTAAAATTTGTGTTATGTCAAATATTAATGTGAAATAATGTTGGATTATTAACCGTTAAGTGTTCGTGAGTGTGCATAAGTGTTGGCAAATGAAACAAAACAGTGCAACGTTACTTTTCAAATTCTCTCAAGAAGCTCGCGTGAGGACTTAGTAAAGCCCCACATCTTTACTGAGATACTCGAGGGGTTGGGGTTGGGGGGTATATCATTTCTCACTTCCCATTTCTAATATCACTCATCATCATCATATAAGGAAATAATGTTTATTTATGTATTACTTGTAAGAAAAAATACTTTGACATTGGCTAAATGTGCTAATCGCACGAAGCAATCCACCAAAAAAAAAAAATGATGATAGGGTAATTTTGATACATCCTTCTACCACACAGTACAAAAAGTATACGTCATTCGTTATCCAGGTGCCCAGTATCCGTATCAATTCGATCACGTTTACGAAAACGAAAATGAGTATGGCATTAAAGCAGCGCCTCCTGGCGACATACGAGAAGAGTTAAAATTTTGCCATACAAATTCTCGTTTTCGTTTACGTGAACGAATGGCGAATAAAACTCGCAGTATGCACGCAGTTTTTCGAACGTATTCAACACAAACGGGCTTTCGGCTAATAATTATCCGCACTTGACGATAAACACAATAATCGGCTTTGGTTGTTGATTGTGCACCAGGGATTAACGTCCGTGCGCTCATGGAAATTGGGGACAATCAAACCGATTGTCTTGCGATTATTATTTGTCCCAATCGGGATAGTAGTAGTGTCCATCGGAATAATTGGAAATTTGTGGGCGCTATTGGAATACAACTATATGTTAAAGTGAAACTAGGGAATTGTTTGCAAAATTTACTAATTCTTTTGTAATTCGAGCTAAGGAGTGGAGTTTAGGCTTTTGCTGTTAACTGTACTAGGTATATTTTCTTTATATACTTTGTGACTTGGTGTACGGAAACCGATCTGGACCAGGCTTTAACTTGTATATTATTATTTTAAAAATTGTTCCAAATAAATGCGTACGAATATTTCATTTCAATTTCAAAGTTCTTTGAACTACTTAATCATATTCATAATGATTAAGTAAAAAAAATTTTCCCAATATCATTGTCACGATATCTGTGAATATTTCAATTCTAATTATCATTATCTAAATTCTTAATTTCACTACTTTCACCGATAACAAAATACATAAGATAACTCTTAATCATTTTTTTATAGATAAATGCTTAATAAAAACTTTAAATTCTAGTCTTCCATAAAACACTTATAATTCTAACTTAATATTATAACAAGCACATACTTATAAATTTACCAAAGTATTGCTTCTTAAACAGTTAAGTAAAAGTAAACTCAAACTTTTAGTAGGTAATCTGGAGGGTATTTTGGCGTAACTTTTCGAAACATTTTCCGTTAAGCAGATTTATTATTGGGTAAGTCTGTACGGGTTAGTAATAAGATTTGAGAAATGATGCAGTACTACGTCAGAGGCATGTCAACGACACACCACGTCCAGACAAGATAAATGAGCCAATGTAATGCAACGGATCATAAAGGCACACGCAATAAAAAAAACGTTTTAAAACCGTAACAATGTGGCAGTTGTTATAGGGAAAACGATTAGCTGGTATATAGCGTGCATGTGGATTTCAGGATGTTATGTTGGTGCTATTTGTGTTTTCGTGAGTAATTGAAATAAGGGATTTTCCTTAAGCCATAGAACAGAGATTTTGACAGTTAATAGAAAACATTAAAAAAATATATATGTTTGTATATCTAAATTTATGCTATTTAATGTCCACTGTCCACAGTTATATTTTTATTAGTTTTAATAAAACAGTATGTTCACAACTTAATACAGCAGTGAACAGAGTAAAAAAATTAAAACGCTAACTTGCGGTAGGAGATTACACAAGGAGACATTTAATAAAATCAAGCAGCACAAATACTTACCGTGGATATTCTTATGAGAAAATACTAAGGTCGACCGAATTGAAAAATATGGTATGAAAAGTAGACAAAATCAACGTTTCGTAGTCCCCTAATTCCTCCTCCAAAACTGAACCGATTTAATTACTTTTTTCATTAAAAATTAAAGAAAGGCTTTGGCTGTGTCCCTATGTTTTGTTTTTTTTATATAATCTCGTCAAATTTCGAAAAAACAGCGGAAAATTTGGCCAATTTTTAAGGTTTTTAAAGGTTCATATCTTTATTAAAAATAAACTTTTGAAAAAAAGGAAACATAGGGACACAAAGCCTTCCTTTAATTTTTAATGATATAAAAAATCACTATTCGTTCCAGTTTTTGAGGAGGAATCAGGGGACTACGAAACGTTAATTTTGTCTACTTTTCATACATATTTTTCAATTCAGTTGACCTTAGTATTTCCTTTTAAGGAAGACCTTTGTCACGCAATGGTCTTTCGGCTGATGATGATGATGATGATGATGATGATTATGACGATACGAATAAAAAGTATACAGTATTAACACCAATTTCCGTCCTATAAACAGGTAACGTTTTTAAAACTCATAGATTGTCGTGCGTTCCAACTTTTGTATCGCACATAAAGTTCGCTATAGAAGCGTTATTCCGCCGGGGTCGTACATTCTAGGCTCACAAAGCAAAGCCTCGCCGTTGTTTCATGGATTAAAATAAGTTACTTTGTGCTACGTACATGCATATTGTCGCGGATTATTAGGACGGCAACCGTGTGCAGAGCGGTGCGATGATATGAAAATGATTTAAAGAAGATAACAAAAAACAGCAAAGTAAAAATTAATATTAAATAACGTACCAGCACTTTACTCGCGACTTCGTCTGCGTGGGTTTAAGATTCTAAAAATAAATTATTTTACTAAATCAAATATAGTTTATGGTACCCGCAAGGAATGTAGCATTCTATCAGTAAAATAATTTGAAATTGAACCAGTAGTTCCATAGATTACCCTTCGCAAGCAAACAAACAAAGTCACACACTATACAGAGAGAAAGAGAGAGAGAGAGAGAGAGAATATACAAGTTAGGAAACAAAAGACAGTGAACAGATTAAAAAGAAGTATCTTATACTTCATTTCTTTTCCAAAATGTGTTTACAAAAGAGTATGTAGTCCTCTAAAGTTAAAACCTCATCTGACATAGCTTAAAAAATTAAAAGAGCAAATACTTGATTTTTGTTAATTGGAAAAGGCTCAACTTGAAGTAGATTAAACTGGTAGTACGCTATGTTGGCTTAAGATGGAAGCGCACTTCTCCCGGTATCTTCAACCGCTAAGAATCTGGCTCCAACTATCCGATCACAAAATTTGCTACATTACTGCATAAGGTTAAAAAAAAGGATGAGTAAATCGAACACGAGACCTTTGGGTCTAAAACTGGTTGACTAACTCCTTGACCACAGAGCCGGCAAAAGTTGTTACCTAAAATTTGAAAACAGTACAGATACAATGTTTCATAACAAATTCCCAAAATAAGATACTTAGAGTTTGGAGTTTAGAGTTTAGAGGAGCTCGATGGCGCAATGGTTAACACGCCCTGTCTGCGATTGCTGAGGTTAAGCAACTTTCGCAAAGGCCGGTCATCGGATGGGTGACCAGAAATGTATCATCTCGAGCTCCTCCGTGCTTCGGAAGGCACGTAAAGCCGTTGGTCCCGGCAGCATTAGTAGTCGTTAACAACCACCAATCCGCACTGGGCCCGCGTGGTGGTTTATGGCCCGTTCTCCCTGTCCATCCATAGGGAAGGCTCGTGCCCCAGCAGTGGGGACTTTATGAGCTGATGATGATGATGATGATGATGAAGATACTTAGAACAAACAATTCCTCACAATATCAGTCTGAGAACACAAGCTCAGGATTCCAGGACTACTATTAGTATCCCAATTTCTAAATGTCAAGCGAACGGGAATCCTAGCTACGTCTGTTGTTTAACAATTCTTTTTGACATGTAGATTTCATGCCGTATGTACAGAGAAAGCTCTCATACGCAATATCCATCTCGTAGATCGCATATAGCTTAAGTGATGTACAGATTGTGCAGCTAGTGGATGCAGGGACTTATCCCTTTGCCGAGCACCCCGCTCTTCGTCCACAGTGAATTCGACAAAGTATTATGCGACGCTTAATCCTGTTCTAAGGAAAATAAAACGGTTGCAAGCTCACTGTTAGGTAAAGCTTTGAAGTAAGTAAGTTTGCTTGGTTTTTGAAATTCTTGCACTGTATAGGGGTTGTTAGTAAAATGTAAATCAGAAATGAATTTGTACTTATTGATCGTTGCAGTATTGCTGAGACATTTTAAATAACGTTTATGGATCAAATTATTATTTTTTTCGTTAATATTTTAAGGAGCTTTATGACGTCACGGCTTAGTTCCCCCCAATATGACATTCCTATAAACCCTTATATAATCTACAAACCTGCCAGCCAGGTTTGTAGGATGTGGTACTTACTTTATCTGTGGTTATCTCACATATATCTCACAGCTGCTATTGCTTATGTGGGAAGTGCTGAGCCCAGCAAAGGAACTGGACAGGCTGATGAATATGATGATGAATTAGTGTTAGTAATGAGGTTTATACAGATCTGAGAATGATATTTTAGCCACGAATTCTCTAGTAATCATCATCTTCCATCTTCCCTGTTTTCAATCTTATTTGGTACAGCTGTGCCCCGCGGTTTCATCCGCGTTAATTAGCTCTCAAAAATAATATTTTCCAGTTTTTGTAAAAATTTTCATTGCTGCTCCACTCCTATTAGTCATAGCGTGATGTAATATAGCCTATATATAGCCTTCCTCAATAAATGGACTATTCAACACAAAAATAATTTTTCAATTCGAACCAGTAGTTCCTGAGATTAGCGCGTTCAACCAAACAAACAAACAAGCTCTTCAGCTTTATAATATTAGATTTTGAATACGTCAAAAAAAATACGAGAACTCGTAATAATCATGTAGAATCGATAATAATTGAAGTAAGATTTCCATAAAAAGTTTTTTTTTCACTTATAAGTTGACGATTAATTACTTACCGATACTAAGTAAACTTATAAATACTTCCCTGAACAGATATCATATAAATGCACAATTTTAATTTGTTCTAAGTACCTATACTTGAGGTTCCAAATTATAGAAATATACGATAACTGCATTCGAGGAAGCGATGTTCGTTCGTAATGACGTCATTTTGCCAGTGATAATGTAACGACTACAGAGTAAATATAGTTAATGTCTTGGGCAATGTAGAGAAAATGACCTGAGAACTGCACATATATAAGAATAAAAATGGCTTGAGTTGAAATGTAGACTTAGACAGTAAGGTGTTCTAAGTAAAGAAATTAAGGTTTTAGGTTCCTATGAATGCATACATTCAATATAAACCCCAATATGTAATGTAAAGAAAATAAGGGTGTTGCTTGTCTTAACAAATTTTTTAAACAATCAAGGTCACTAACATTAAAGCTATTATTAACGGGGTCGAGCACATGGTTTTTTTCAATGCATCGGATACTTAAAGTCGACAAGACCATAGTTGTATTCCTATAAATTAATCTAACTACAAGTCCTAATGGTCATAGGAAGGATCTTAGTAGTAGACTTGATTCGTAATGAGTGTTTCATTTTAATGTGTTAGCGTTCGCGTGAACTTTAGAAAACATAATAGTTTTTAAAGAGAAGGTTTACCAACATAAGAATATTAAAGTTTCTTCTTGATACAAAATGTAAGTCCAACGTCACACGAAACACTGTGCTGCCTTCTTATTAGAAAGTAGCACAGGCTGACGCATAAACTAAACATGTAGCCTCTAGCTTAGACAGTAAAGACATAAAATGCAGTTTTGAACGACGAATCATTACGATATTAACGTGGCCGAGGGGCCAATATCGCAGTATTGCAAAAGGATAAAAATCGAAATGAAGTAACTTGTATGGCGGGTCGGTTGCAAGATGCAGAAATCTGTGCGAGCGTGGGCGGTGAACCGGTCTAGACAAGATGAACTTTAAGGATCAGACAAAATAAAAGAAAAGGCCTCGCAGCGACCCGGGACATTGGGCTTAATGCCCCATTCTTCGTTGGTTTAGCGGATTTGACGAATGCGAATTATGTACGGCCAGGTAGAAACTTCACGTTCACAATATGACTAATGATCTTAAGCGATATATGGCTCTGTTCTGTAATGGTAGTAATGATTTGTTGTACGGCCCTAAGTCTTGGTAGCAGCAAACTCTCTCGTATTTATAAAACTTTAGAATCACTTTAAAATCTTTACGGAGATCAACGTAATGTATGTAACTGTCTCCCTCGAAGGCACATAGACGATGCGAGAGACGATTAAAAATGAAGTGTGTTTTTCTTAAAGCACAATGAACCTTGACGGGGTTCATTGTAAGTTTACTCCCTGGAGAAAACCTCTAATTGTCCTCGAGTGGACACAATTGAAAGAAAACACAAGAGAGGGCGACGCGCCGGATTAGATTAGCGCGGATGGGATTAGTTGCGTCACGGCAGCACGCCGCCGTCTGGCGCGGACCTGCTAATTATGATACCTCCTACGCCTGCACACATTATTGCAACAGCTGGCTCCCTCCATCCACTCAAACAGCACGTAACACCGATAGCCCCTTTTAAAATTATGAAGACCTCGTAAAAATGCACAAGACGTCAGGTCTGCCATCGTTCAGCACATTACAGGAACGTACCTTAGCCCTTCATGAATATTAATGACGCCGAGGTGCCGTCGGAGTTTCGCGGGCCGGACTCGGGCGGGGCTGCACCCTAATGCAATGATTCATATTATTCGGTTTGCGGGCGAGTTGAACGTCTTCCATTATTGTCATTCATCGGAGGAAGTGGGCGGCGAGGGAGGGCGCGGGTGCCGGCGGCGGCCCCCCGCGCTTCTCAGTCGCTCGCCGACACTCTCGCCGTTAGCACGCGAGAGCCGCGATGCACGTCGCCTACGCTTGACGCATTCAGTCGCGGTCTGTGTGTGTGTGTGTCATCGGTGATTCGAGACCGGAGCTCGATCGGTCGCGTGCAGTGCCGCGTCAGCGAGTGCATCCATCGGATCTTGCGGACCCTCAGCCACCAGCTGAGAAGCGGTGCAGCGGTGCCAGTGCAGAGCACGAGGGCAGACCAGCTGACCGGTGCGCCTCCTACTAGCGAACGCACGGTGAGTGCGATCGATCACTGCATGCACGCGCCCGACACTTCACGAGTCTATTTCGAGTCGCTCGCGAATCGGCTCCCGATGGATCGCATGCACGAGCGTTGACCATCGGCTGCCAAACGTTGACAATTCGCCGGGTATTGCGTCGGTTTTCGTGTCGCCGGGCGCGTGTTGATAAACAGTGTCGTTTTCCAGCGAAGATGAGTTAAAGCGACATGCGACATGAGTCGTTACAAAATGATTTTATGTTATGAGTTGAAAAGGATTTAACTTTTACTCGGAATGGTGTGTGTTGGTTTTAAATCAAAACATGGTTGTCGCTCGTCGGTGTGAGTGCTGGAGTGTGCAGTGCGTGTCGGGTGGACGTGACGCGGCCAGCTGACTCGCTGCGGTCCGCACTCTTGCGCAAAATGCATGTGTCGCGCGACACTGCCGCCGCCCGCGCCCGCGCCGCCCGCCCTCGCGCGCCGCGTCACCGCTTTAATGAATTTCATATTACTTTCCACTGCCTACTTACATATTGCACGGATATTAATTAATTAGTAGAGACCGCTATTCCTATTTTAATAATGTTATGCGGTCTACTTAACAGAAGTATGAAAAAAATATCGATAGCAAAGATACACTGCAAGAAATGCTGCATATCTTTTTCTTTTAAATCACGATAAATGCTGTTTTATTGAAACAAAAGACTGAATAATCCTTAAGAGTGAATTATGTAGCCGCGTTATGTTATCTCTTATCAATACGCTCTTGCGAAGGTCGCGTTGATAAGCGGCCTCCAGTGGGTAGCAAGTGGAGTGTTCGGGCAACAAACGGTGAAAAGCTTTCACTATTAATAAAGTTGAATGCCTTTGGACATTTATTTCTTTATTTATGGATTAAATCCCTTAAACGAGTTTTAAAACGCAACTTACGGTAGGATTCCAAATAACACGATTTTTTTGAATATGTGAGAAGAGCCTAATTAGGTAGGTATTTAAAAAAGTCTGTAGTGCACGACTGTAATGCACGACTAGACTTTTAAAGCCGTATATTTAGGTGATTCGTGAAATAGATTCTTTATTTAAATAGTTCGAATAAAAATACAGTAAATTGTTTTAATTTCTGTAATAAACTACAACTTTTCGAGATGCTGAAAATTTTAATTAAGTAGGTATGGAAAAGAAAATTAAAACTTTGGAGCTACACTGAAATGTACGTAGGTATCTACATAAATATGTAGATACCTACGTACATTCCAGTAACAGAATACCTATCAGCTCCGATACTCATAATCAGCGCAATAGCCATCAATAAGCCCAAATTATCGAAACCCCTTATCTATTTTAATTTAATACCTACCAATATTGTCGCAAATATAATATTTCGTTTATAAATATAAACATATCATACATTAGGTATCTGATAAGGGTGACCATCCATTGTTTCGAAATATGCGAATGCCATTATCCTGCAGTAATGACGCGACAGATACGGCTCGTTACCACACAGACTATAGCTCATTTATATTTATAAATGTTTAACAACTTTTTCCTGTGCTACAGTGATAAACGTGCATGTTAATTTATGTAACTCCGATAACGTTCCAAAATAACGTCTGCACTAGATAACGTTGTCCCTTTTACAATACTGGCTGATAACAATTTGAAAAGAGAAGAAAAAAAAGTCCGAATCGCCGACTAATGGGTCAAACCATTGTCAGCAGGTTATTCAACAGTTCGGTATGTGTCCGACGCATTAAGGGCAAACAGACTGCCGTATCTTCGGTACAAAAGAGTATTGACATGCCGAGATAAGCGTATCAGAATGCACACTAATGTAGGCATCTGCGCGACTGGTTTACTCGCATTGTTCCGTTATCACTTACGGTTAGCTCATTACGTCCCGATAAGCAAATAGATGCCCTCTCTTGCGGTCGTCAGCGCACGTCTTTTCAAACGACATACCATACCATAGAGGATGGCGGGTTTTTTTAAACACACTCTTGTAAACATGATCTACAACTTTATGGTTGTAAAGTATCCTTTATTTATGACACGTCGCGAAGAGGTTTGCACTCGGCCCTGTATTCATGTTGCTGCAATGTATTTGCAACTGAGTAAGAGCGTTTTCAATAGGCAAATGGCGTCGCGATCGCCAGCTTTACGAGATTTCTGGAGTTATTAATAATGGACTAACTTCAATGGAGTTAGTCAATGGACTGGTGCATGTTGTTTTGTAAAGTTTGCGCGAATATTGGATTGAATTTATAGGAATCTACTTGCGTTAACTTTTCAGGAAGGCTGTGGTCCACCCACTAAAAAGAAACGTCAGAAAAAAGCATTAAATAATTAAATGATGATTAAACAAGCAGCACAAAACCGGTCGTTGTGGAGATCCTTGGGGGAGGCCTTTGTCCAGCAGTGGACGTCTTTTGGCTGAGATGATGATGATGATGATGATGATGATGATGATGATGTTGATGGACACTTAATAATACACGAAGAATTAATTGAAAGCGAAGATAGAAGGAAATAGAGGAAGGGAAAGATCAAGTGATTAAGTGGAGCAAATTAAAGAGAAGAACATTTTTGTTAAATAGGATATAAATATAAAGAAATAAAAGAATTATCTTTGGATAAAGATGAATTCATGGAAAACGCAAGGAGCGTTTATTTTTTACATTTAATAATCAGAAAAATAACAAAGTATATTTAACCGCCGATCTGTTTCATGCAAAATGCATTCAAATAAATAATAAATGAATAAATCAATAAAAAAAAATACAACAATAAATCTAATTCTAAAAAAACAAAAGTAATAAACATTGTAGGTACTAGTACTAAAAACACGAACAATCGCATGAAACCTATTTTTTCCCCTATTGATTTTTACATAACAAACCAAAATCCTCAAATTGCAAGCAATCAATCCAATCACCACACGTACACTACATCGAAAGAAAATACTACCGCATAATTGGTAATACTGCAATTTGTACGGCAGGGTGCGTCGATTACATTATCGAAAACGACAATTAACTATTAATTAGTATAGTATCACAAAATTGCAACTTACCTCGTTTGTTATCAAGAGGCGCTAATGCCATACAGATACTCGTATTTTCGTTTTCGTTAACGTAATCGATTGTCAAAAATATACGCACTTTGCACCCAAACAAATGAAAAAAATCGCGTGCCGTTTTCGAACACTACATCGAAAGAAAAAAAACCAGCACATAATTGGCAATATTGCAGTTGTGCGTGCATATCAGTACAAGTAGCTGGTGACCGCGGCCGGCTACGGCTGGTTCGTTCACTTCGCACAGCTATATTTAGTGGGAGCGGGCGAGTACACGGAATGCAGTCTGAGTGGCTGACCTACCGCAATACCGACACTGATTCGGTGAACCTCTCACCGTACGTACGGGTGAGCGAACGTGCACGAACATCTCCGTACAAAGCCGCTAACTTTAAACGAACACAACAAAATTTGTGTGGTTTTGAAATAGCGACGGTTGGTGGAATACAAGAAAAGTTAAAAAAAAATTGGGTGATGTTTTCTTTTTTTGAAAGATAATATTGTTTTGATATTTTTTTAAAACAACTTAATTATGTAGGGGATTTTTATAAATTTGTTTTTAAGATAATAATTAATTCTAAGAATTATTATAAGATAATTATTATTAATGATGATATGCATGCAAGTATTAAAAAAACACTGAAAAGTTATGAATATCAGAATGACTTTGTTCTAATAAATTGGTTACTAAAATGCTTTTAATTGTTAGAAAGTCTGTACCTATTATTATAGAGAAATGTTTATTTCTAATAATAAAAAGATACTTTATAATAAAAGCAATGACATGGTAACTTCTCTGCCTCTCACCGTACGGGTAAGCGAAAGTGCACGATCAACTCGGAGCCATAAAACTGACACTCGACACCACATAACATTGAGATTATTGGGAATAAGGACCAATAGGTATAAATAAATTAACAACTTAATTTTAATTGTACAATATAATATGCCATCGCGTAACAGTTTTGCAAAACATTGCAACTCGTTTTTCTTTTAGCCTAAACACAATTATATGTAACCTAAAAAAGTTATTCAAATTCAAAATTCAAAATTTAAATTCAAAGCAGCGCTGAGTCTTCTGGAGCACTCATAATTAAGGCGTGGCCCAGGGATCAATATTGGGACCATTACTTTTCTTATTTACATAATTAATGACCTTCCTTACTTTACTAAAGACCTGTGTGAGATAGTACTATTTGCAGATGATACCTCTCTTGTCTTTAAAGTCGACAGAGGTCTTGAAAATGTTGACGAAGTAAATGGTGCTTTCTCTTAGCTTCTGCATTGGTTCACTTCCAATAATTTATTACTAAACTCAAAGAAAACAAAGTGCTTAAAATTTTCTTTACCAAATGTAAGACAGGTCAGCATCAGCACACAAATAAAATATTAATAATAATGCTGTCGATTTTGAAGATTCCACTGTATTTCCTCAATATTAATAAATATTTAATTCCTGGCTAACCCACAATGAAATTTGTGTAGATAATGCAAAAAGTTGCTACATTGTCTCACTTATCAATCGCCGTAACGCGATGCTACGGTTTCATTAAAGCTGAAGTTCTAATAGAAAGTTTGTCAATTGATGTGCAACACTGCTCTCAAAAGAGAACCGAACACAATCCCGTTTGCTACAGGTAAATGACTTACGTGGCATCAAATTATTCACCTGTTCGCCGCTTCTGAAGCAATCACTGTCAACAATGCGAATAACAATTGCCGCTCGCCAACGATTGCATGTTCGGTTTTCTCTCCAACTGTCAATTCAGTTCGTGCATTTGTACGGTTACGTTGCATGTTACCGGCTTGCACAGTTCTCGTGTAGCAAGTCTTCGATAAGTAATGGAATGCGGTCGATCAGCTGACCTACCACAATGGCTGTCACAGATTCGGCCGCAGGAGGATGCACAGTCGGGCACGTACACCGCAGCATGCCTGCATACCGCCACGGTTCCGTCTGCACCGTGAGATCCGCAAACAACCGTCAATCTTTGCTTGACATCCATACAACCGGTTGCGAACCTAACCAACTCTCGACGGTGAAATCGCTCTAAAATGCACAAACGATTTTTTTCTGTCTCCGCATCTAACTTCGATAAAAGCCAGATAGCACGCTAGTGCTCGGTCGCGAAATTCTATTAGCCAAATTGGGATGGAAAGTTGGGCTTACATTCCGATATTTTTCGGGCATACCGATTTTTTCAGAATCGAAATACGTGTATGCCGATAATGTTTGCGCGACTTTAGTTCGGTGCTATGTAATAAAATTTGCGATACGTTAGATAAAGTCACAGTACACAATTAAAAATACGCTCTGGTCGTATGTAGATAAAAGAACCAGTTTTATTTTATCCAAATTTCACAAGGCCTGTGGAAATAACACTTTGGATACATGCAAATTGCTATAGTTCTACTATATTTATATCCTGCTATTAGCTTACATTATGATGTTCAGAATTCAGGAGTTACAATATGTCGTATTTCGTACTGCTGTCTTCGCCTTTGGGAAGACAATTTGTTTGAACTGTAAGGCATGGTGATATATGAATTGGGTTACTGAAAGTACATTTAAGGACAAGTTGTGAACGATTGTGAACGTTGCTTGCATTTTTAGGGTGTCTTTGTTCTAACACTATATGGCTTAGTGGTAAAACAAAGTCACCCTAAACATGGGCATTGAGTTTCTGCCAGTAAGTACATTCAAGGTCAAATGTTAGATATTTCTAAAACGGCGTCCCTGATATGGAAAAGTTCTCTTTGCTTTTAAGGCAACTTATTTTAACTGAGAAAAATGTTTGGTTGCAGAGCGTACTGCCAGAAGGCAGCACATTCTTATGAAACGGCACCCCTGCTATTGGAACGTTCGATCTTTCTTGTATTTTTAGGTAACTAGTTTTAACACAAGCTATAGTTTGTATACAAATTGGGTTTCTGGCAGTATAATCAAGGCTAAATATTAGATATTTCTAAGACAGCACATAGGCTATAGCAACGTCGATCTTTCTTGTACTTTTTAAAGTCGACTCGTTTTATCGGCATTACATTCTTCTAAATCGGCACTCCTATTTTGGGAGCGTTTGTCGGTATTCCTTGCATTTTTAAGGCGGATTACTTCTAGCAGTGTGTACATTCAAGGCAATATTTTAAATATTTCTCAAACGGCACCTTATATTTAACTAGATGGAAGTTTTATAATATGAATTGGTCTTTGTCCTACTCGTACTTCCTTGGGAAGACTTGTTTCAACAGTAACGCTTATGGTGGTATACAAATTGGGTATGGCCATTTTGGCAGTATACTCAAGGCCAGGTATTAGACATTTCCAAGATGGCACCCTTGCTATGGGAGCGTCGGCCGCGCATGGCGCCGGCTGGGTCAGCCGTCGCGGCAGATTGATCGGAGCTTCGACACACAGTCTTATTTCATCTAGTCGCGTGACGCAATAGACTCTAAGGCTTCCTGTCTGATGTCGATAATTATAATAAGCCTGAATGTTTAAACTTGGTATATAGTAGCGGTGTCTGCGTCTACCAAGTTTATTTTGAACGTCAAGTATTGACAATTACTTAGGTATAACTTAGTCTATAGTTTTAGAACGTTTTTGACTTTCGTTTCTGAAGTAACGTCGTGTGAGTGTCTTGTGCTACTGTGTTTTGAGTTTGTAATTAATAATAATTTTTTACTTTCAGCGCCGTTTCATTCCGATTTGTAACATCAACTAAGTATAATGTTTTTTTTAAATGGCTGTCTTTCTTGTTAAGTGATTCTAATGCTCCTTTTTGGGGAAGTACTCCTTGTAAGTTTTTAAATTCTACTACATATCAAACGTTAGGTACATTATAAAATAGTTTACTAACTAAGTTTGAATGCATCGCGGTCCGAATTTGGTAGTTGGTCCTAGCAAAGTTCAAAGTTAAAGTTTCGTAGATAGTTAGATCGAGTTATATCGTATGGTTGGCGAAGACATGGTAAAAAAGCACTTGAGATAAGAACCTCAAGTACTTTTTTCAATTTTGAAACAAAATAAAGCATCGTAAAAGCAAAGTAACAATTCAAAAATATAAACTTTATGTTCAGTTATTTCGTGACTAAACAAAGCAGTCATACTAAATCTTAGGACATTGTTTCTTGGCAGCAGAGATAATGTAGATATCATTGGCAGTCAGACTAGCTACGCTCGAGTACAAATCAGATATCAAAGACAGAAACACTTTCGATTTACTTGCGCAATTTGTATTTAAACAAAAGAAAATCAACGTCACTCCTAAGAGTATTGCCTAGAGGTACGCTATCAAACGATCAGTAAAGAATTTCAAACGTTTCGCAATTTATGACTAATTAAAAATGGCAGGGTAGATATTTTGTTTGCGATTAAGCTATCAAATCGGTATATTCTTAGTATTTTGAATACCGATTATATTATTATGTTGTTAGTTCAAGTACATCGTTTTAATTTAACTAGTGGTCGCCCAGTGGTCGAAATTCGACCGTATTTTTATTAAGCCTGCACGGATTGTATCCTAAGCAATGGCAAATTAAAAAAGATAGAATGTGAGTTGTTTGGATCATGAAGCTTCATGGTTTGGATTGGCATTGACAGATTTCGGCCGCTCCTCTTCCATTTTTGAAATTTTTAAAAAGAGTATATATGCGTGTGTAAAATTAATGGTAGTGTGTGTAATGTTGGTTTTTATTGATTTAATGTATTTTTATGCATAATTTAAAAAAATATATTATCATTCTGTACTCCTCCATATAAACTATAAGTGTGCGAAATTTCATACTCCTCGGCCGCGCAATTTTTGTAAAAAAGGGTACAAAATTTTTGCTTCACGTATTATTACATAGATAATCGAAATTTTGTGGAAACTACGGTAATAACTGAGTTTGATACTGAGACTACTGTTCATTTGCAGTACTATAAATATAATCCTAGTTACAAGATAAAATTTTACTAAAAAAAATCAATTAGCCTCAGGAAGCTCGAGTGGTAATCGAACCCACGACCTTTGTATAACCGGTCCTATGCTCTGACCGCTGAGCTACCGAGGCCCCAGAAGACTCGTTGAATTTTTCTAGTAATTTATTTTTATATATTTTTATATTTTTTTATTTTATATTTTTTTATTTTATATTTTTATAATTAATACCCTCACATTTAAGTTGCTTTCTGAGGCTAGTTATATTTTTATCTTGTAACTATATAATAACATTCACATAGATTACGTCACATTTTAAACATGATTTTATGTATTTTATATCTTTCCATGCATTTTAAAAAACGTATCAGTTTTAATGTATTCTACACTAGTACTATAGCTGGGAACAGTAATTAACTTATAGTATACAATCCATATTAAGCACAGCAGCAGTCAACAATGTCGGCTTAATACATAAAGCTGTTCAGTTTTAAGAATCATAACCTTGACGCGGTAGTTGCTATAGCACCTAGTTCTTATCATACATAGGTAATAAATGTTTGTGTACTGGCAAGATGTGTGCTCGAATACCTAGTATTTATTTGAAACAAATTAATGAAATTACATTTATTAACCATACAGACACAACGGATCACTTAAAAAAATCAAATGCTGATTTTACACACACGAAGATGACAAACAAAAACGAAAAAAGGAAAAGGAAAACTACGTAAAATTTTATTAAACTAGTGGTCGCCCAGTGGTCGAAATTCGACCGTTATTTTATTAAGGCTGCACGGATTGTATCCTAAGCAATGAAAAATTTAAAAAGATAGAATGTGAGTTTGGATTGGCATTGACAGATTTCGGCCGCTCCTCTTCTATTTTTGTAATTTTTTAAAAAGAGTGTGTGTCAAATACATGCGTGTGTGTCAAACACGTGGTAGTGCGTGTAATGTTTGTTTTATTGATTTAATGTATTTTTCATGCATAATTTAAAAAAAATATTAACATTCTGCACTCCTTCTCTTTATAAAATATAAGTGTGCGAAATTTCATACTCCTCCGTCCGCGCAATTTTCGTAAAAAGGGGTACAAAGTTTTTGCTTCACGTATTAATATATAGATTACTTTACAATTATAATGCTGCTGTATTTTTCTTCACGTATCACAAGGGTGATCCAGGATTACTATAAGCAATTATCGTGTCGGCACCAGTGTTGAACATAGTAATATCCTAGTGTTTGACAGCAGATTTCGTCGCCCAAAAATAATAAAAAATTTACTTAATGACAGATGTGTTCAATTGATGCTAAAGTAAAAAAAAGTTGCTGACCCCTATCACAGAATAACAAATAGTTGTCAAAAATTTAATTGTTATGGGAAAAAACTGTCGACCAATGATTCCTGTCGAGCACTGGCATTACTACAGTGGCATTGAAGCGGCCGAACGCGTCCGTGAAGAAGCTGCCAATACGCCACTGGCGAGGAGACGAACAACCGGAAGGCGTAGACGGTGATACGTGGATCTCTATCCGCCGTAGCTTGTTGTGCACCAAACAAAAGAAGAATAGTGTAAAAAATATAAATAAAGTTAAGTAATTGTGTATAGTCTCATGTTTCGCATACTTAAATTGAGTGTGGGGAGAGACAATGAAAGAAGAGGTATCTGGGTGATGGTCCTGCTACACCACACAGATACACAAATTGTGTTGGTATATCGTCCCGTGTTTGAGGTGCGATGTCTTTGCGTGCGCGTTTTCGCCTATACTGGCGCGTGGTGTACATGGGCGACAGGGTGGCCCTCGCGCGGTCAATTCCCAGTGGATCAGGTCCCGTGACTGCTACCTAGCCTTCTGCTTATCGGAGTTTGGTCCCCCAGGGGTTAGTGGGTATCCCCCTACATCTCGCCCTCCCAGCTGGGACTTCTTCCTGGCAGCTGACTTGGGGCTTCTCTCCTTGTCAGTGGGTGTGACAAGGCGGACGGGTTAGTTCCACATAACCGACAGGCCTCCTCAAGGTCGGGTAGTCATAATGGCTTCACCGAAGTCAAAAAAAAAAAAAGGTTACGGTGACATTACCCGCTGCCGCTGATATTCTGGCATTCCAATTCACACAACAAACTTCTACTTTCCCAACCAAGAAGCTATTAAAGTTAGCATGTAGATAATTATATTCTGGCATTGGAGTATAGCTTGACGTCATGGTTTGTATAACGTAACTCCTATTACTCGTTATCAGCGATATATTTTGCAGTTCTCGATAAGACGATAGGTGCTTCACCGTCAGATAAGAAAATAACTTAGGTGCTGCTTGTTTAGCGTCCTCTCCTGAGTTAGAGAACTTTTCTAGATACGGCGTTTGTTTTCTGCTCCCAGCCAAGTTATGGCCGCCTGAAGTTTTGTTTGCAAATAAGTTTCTTAATTTAACGAAGAATACAATTACGAACTTTTTATCAGCTGGTACTTTATCTGGAATGCTGATAACGATTATTCAATTATGTAATACTATACAATACAAGCTGAGACAAAGCAAGGTTTTCAGAATACATGGTAAGCACCAATGACCTTTACAAATCTTAGTTTAAATGTTGTACAATTCTATAATACAACTGTCACTTTTTAACGCTTAGTAATATTATTGTTATTAATAAACATTGTCTTCTAATGTTCACGCGAATATATTTAAGTAAAACATTTCTTACATAGTTAGTATTAACATTTCGTAAGTATCTTTTGCAGTTATGTTTATTTCTAAATTGTCAAGGTTTTTTTTCAACATTCTTAAGCTATCTACTGTTTTTCCACGTGAAAAACATTAACTTATTATCACGTCGTATCGAGTTTTTTAATCTTATTGTATCGATGTACTTTGTATTCGAATAGCAGTGTAGGTACTGTGGTGTGCTTTGTTTGTACACCAACGCGACCATCGATTTCGCAAATATTATTGGTTTTGTTGTTCCAGGGAAGCATTTACCCTTTACCTCATATAATGGTAAGTGACAAAACTATTCTACCAAAATTTGCAATAAAGAATTTTCGGAAATTGTTATATGTTCAACAAGACGTTGTTATCATTTAAACAGCAAATTAAACAAAATAACGTGGCGGTAGCCAGCAAGGCGGACTTAAACAGAAACAATTTGCAAAATGAATTTTTAATCAACAAGTTTACACCGAATACTGTAGAGAGGTTTTCTTTTTATTTGTCACCTCATTGAAGTAGCACTATAATCACAGAAGGGAGATTCTATAATCTTCAATTACTTTAAGGAAGCGCCGTCCGTAAGTGACAAAGTGTCACATATTTTATTTGAAATGTCTTCGTCCATATTTATTCGATGCCGCGCGGCCATACTAATTTTGTATGGGAAATTTAACGTGTTAATTTGAAAAAAATAATAATTTAAGAACTAGAACACAGTGGTTTTATCTTAAAGGGTACAATGTACGTTAGATTTAATTAAAATGGAGTCTTACAACACGTATTGTTACAAGAAGTACACGGGTGAAACTCCGTTTTATTTATAATAAAACGAAAGTTCTAAAATCATTATAAGTTGTTTATTGCATATTAAAAACGTTAACACTTTTATCAGCCTAATTTTCGTTAACCTTATTCATATCCGT